>OY979667.1:23621999-25061202 GCA_963855955.1 Luperina nickerlii
ACTCCCAAAAGCGACGTGAGATGAGGAAAATAAGCGAAATGTCGATGTAAAAAGTGCCAGTCGCCTTTTCTAGGGTTCCGTACCGAAAGGGTGTCGACGGGACCCTAATACTAAACTTACGCCATCTGTCTGTCTGAATGTCACAGGGTTGTATCTTATGAACTCGTACTGTAGCCAGTTGAATTAATAATTAATTGTAACAGAATACGTGCAAACAGCAAACAGTAAGAGTTTTTGTGGTACGGACTCCACGATGTGCGCGAGTCGGAGTGGCAATTGGCCGGTTCTTTTTTTGGGAAAACCCCGCGACAAATTCCCATCCACTGCAAGCCAGAATTTACAGAGGCAACCAACTAGAAAATTGTCGAGACGATGAAGCCGAACGAGTCCCAGACAAATGATTCAACTATAGGATAGAATATAATACTCAGAATCAAAATTACAGATAAATGTAGAAATTTTACGTAGGTTTTTACACCAACCAAACAACCAACTATAATCCAACAACCAACTATCGACAATGTATTTTCTCAGCATTATAACGAAACTAAAAATTAATTAACATTGCCAGAATTGCTACTAAACGTAAGCTGTTCAAATATGGGCACCGGCATCCCGATTCCGAATGTAATAAAAACAGGGTGGATATAAAGCAATGTACATAACACATAAAAACAAACACGTCGCCACTAAATCGCTTCAAAAAACTCGTGTGTACACCCCTTAACACTACAGACAACACTTGAAACTAAAACTCTCGAGGAGGGAAAGAGTGCGCGATACATAAGTGCCTAAGTTAGAGCAGATAAAAAAGTTTCCAACTTGCAATAATGCACTAAGTTGTTGCGAGGCACTACCTACTACTATTACTCTGTTGTAGTAGTTTGAGTGTGCTAAGATGAGATACGATCATTTATTTACGTAAAACATGGTATACATAGGTGTTATTAAAGCAAAAAAAAGAAAAGCAAAATTAAAGCATGCAAACTTCAACGACTAAGCAAATTTGAATTTACAAACATTATAATTTATGTAAAAAAAATTCCTTAGATTATAGAAATTATTTTAATACCGCCATTTATATAATTTCACAGTCGTATAGATAGGTTAAGGAAGTTTATTTATTTTAGGAATTAATTGCTACATTTTTAATTCGTTTTTCTTAGTTAAATTTCCATTGTAACGATTTAAGTCCACTTCAAGTAAATATGTATGATGTATCAAGAGTTTCGTAAGATAATATGTTTAAGGTTTTATATGAAACCTTTTAGTCTATCGGATAATGGTCTGGAAAGCACTTCACTCATCCTAAACGAAGTTGGGAGTACACCCTCTTTAGAAGTAGGGGGTGAGGCGGAGGGTGGAGAGCGGAGGGTATCGACCCGCGCCATCATACCGCTGGGTCGTTCACCCCGCGCCCCGCGTAGCCGTACCGTAAGCGGCTACGGCGTAGCCGCGTAGCGTCGTAGCTACCAAAGGCATTTTTTTCCTTTTTTCCTCTGTTTTGCTCCAATATTGAGGCTGTTTGTTATTTGTTTTTAGGACAATGTAAGTATTAGAGTAGAACGTTTGTCGTTATGGGTTCTCGTTACAAATTCAACAGGGCTTAGTATTGCAGAGGAGGATATTTTTATGGCACTTTAATAAGAGCCGCCGCTTAGTAAGAAATCTGAGTGGAAGGTAAGATATACGCAAATCTAATGATATTTGTGCGCATTTTTTTTGTTAGAAGGTATTAAAGAATAACGATCATCTAAGGAAGAGGTGCTATTTGTACCTGCTTCAGTTCTCAAGCAGGTATTTTACAAGATTCAAATTGGTATGTGGTTCTGATGATTACAGGCCGTTTTCTTCTAAAAACTTAACATGGATAGTGTTCTAGCAGAAATCCAATTAGGACCGCAGATAGCCAAGGTGCCGGGTGCGGTACCCATTGTACCCAGTTACTCACACTTCATCAATCTAAGCGTTGGATCCGTTGAGAACGTCATTCTATATTCATCGCACCCGGAATATTAAACGTCTTTGATACTTTCAATGGACAAAATTATGGATAATTACAGAATCTATAGTAAAACTTAGACATAATTATAGGAGGCAGGCACTATAAACTATCTTTGACCCAATATACATAAACAATGTGTAACAGAATTAATGCATATTATGAAAATAGTTTTTTCAGAGTCGTTTATTGAATATTGATTTCTGTTGTTTTTAATATAGGTCATTTTTTATAACAAAAATAATTAAAACTATGTAAATTATAGTCACACTTCCGCTATACAGTCAAAACAAACCAAAATGGATGAAGTACCCACTACACTACTACACTAGACCCTTACACGTGTGCGACTATGTGCGTGCTTAGGTTTGTAATGTGACCACAATTTTCTCCCACAGTCAGTATAAATTTCATAAATAAACAATGTTTTATACATAATACTAAAAAATCAATGTGTGTATTATGATTATAATATAATATTCTAATTGGGGTGTTAGGTGGTGTGCGTTCAACGTTGGGTGGACTTGTTGAACAAACCGTAAGTACCAACTCCTAACATCAAAAACTTATTTCACAAAACCCGTGTCCGCGACTTCAAGGCTCCATCAAACAGACGCGACGCGACACGCGACACAAAGGCACCGCAAGTCGCGCAACGAGCGGTGCCTTTGTGTCGCGTGCGATTATATCGTGTGTCGCGCCTGTTTGTAGGAGCCTTCACGCTCAAGATAGATTTTTAACTGTTTTAAATAAAAGTTATCCCCCATGTAGGTACTTTCTAAGATATGGCGTACCTATTGGCATAATTAATCAAAAGTCGGTTTTGTAAAGGGTAAAAATCTATTAATTAAAACCAGAAAATAGCAAATATCGGCAACATATTCCGGGCTGTACGCCTGTACCCAAAGCTCTTACGTATGTAAAGTTAAGTTAATTTTTTGTTAAAAATATTTACAAGCAAGTTGTCCGTATATTCAAATCTGAACTGTCGTTCTTTGACAGTTGTAAGAAACTATAACTTGGCAAATTGATTTTCCTGAATGAATTTAAAAAATATATATATCTCATAAACCTACATGAGCACTCATGGAACGTCAGAAGCTAGGTGCACGGTTCCAGTTGGTCGTTTCCTATGTAGAAGAGCTGGCAAGAAACTTCACAGTTACCCTTTTAAAAATTATTGGCTTTCACAATGTTTTAAAATTACAGTGTTAACAGGTATGGGAGGAAAGCGTAGGCCTGTTAACAAGTACCAGGTACTTACTCGTAACTGAGTATTCGACAAGGAAGTATGATGATTGATCAAATATTCCCTAACCCCTACCGTACCGATACCGTTTATATCGGCCATACTGGTCTCCTATAAGGCCATGTCCAATCCAACAGTGGGCGCTAACGTGCAGTCAAGAACACAAGTGTCCGCGGACATCGCAGGTCCCATATCTGTGACGTCATTAAACGGGCGGGGACACGGGCCGCGCTTGTAAACACCACGTTACTGTACTATTCAGCGCTTTATGTCCTCACTGAATTGCGAATAGTGGCCATTAAACTGGGAAATAGAATAGAACATGTTTTGTGTGCTGTTTAAGAACTTACTTTAATAATGTGTGTGTACAAGAAGCACACACCTATTATTCTCCTCAAAATACCATTTCAGACGCTTATCAACATGGTCCTTACGTGATCTGACCGAGTTGATGTCTGGACTTTAGAACAGACTGTGACTTTTTAATATCATAGCACACATATCAACTAGGAAAGGGATCGTTATCGTATCGCCTTTCGCCTCGGCGTCAAACAGGCATAAATCTGACGTAAGCACGTAACCAAAGCGGATCAGTACTTCGACTCGGCTTCGGCTAGGCGACGCCGCGCTTACGACTCGCCGACCGCTGGTTAATGGTGCTGCAAGCAGGCCGCAGGAGGGGTGAGAGGGGCAAGGGTGGACGAAGAGACGTAAGTTCTGGTACACAGAGACGTAAGCGCGGGAACTGCAAGTTGACCACGCACCGCACCGCGGTTCGTGAGCTTGTCCCGAGGCGAGGAGATTATGTTACGATTCCGATTAGTGTGCGTTGCATTAGGGAGTTTCATACAAAAAATACTGAATGGGTCGAGTTGATACGGTTACGATCCCTTTCCGAGTTGATACGTGTGCTTATGACCTTTAGTCGGTTTCGGTTTTTCTTCTCCGAGTACTTAGTCATTAATGAAACACAGATCTCATCTTATTTAAAAGATTTATTGTCAACGTTTAAAGGGTTTTTATAAACCTACTTTCATAGGTACGGAAATAAACATCGCTTTTTTATCACAAAGGATTTTAGTTAATATGTCAACGGCAGCTGATGATAGATATCCCAATACAGCCACGGTTTAAATAATCACTATGCTTAGACGGGTCGCGGCACACGGCAGACGGAACGGCACCCGGTAGAACAGACGGATCGGCACCTTGCCGACCAGAGGGTTCGGCGCGAAAGAATCCCAAATGTTTGTTACTATAGGTACTTATCATTGCAGACAGACAGACACTTGACACCTACGAATAGGGTAAAAATCGACCACGTTTAATCCGCCCACCCTGGAATTATACTCCCCTAAATACAGATTACTTACTCAGTAATCTTGCTAGGAGAGCAGCGATTCACCCAAGAAATTGTTGTACCTACACGATGTAATTAATAATGCATACTTTCTAGGTCCCTCATGTACTAAAAAACCGTTATGTATAAAAAAAATATGATTATAACAAAAACAAAACATCACGCCTGTTTCCTACGAAAGGTTGAGCAGAGGTGTAACTTACAGTACACCCACATTTCTAAGTCCCATGTACTTAACAGGGGGCGAGCCTGCAAGTATGTCACATCTAAGTACCTATATTTTATTTCTTACGTACACATATCGAAAAACCCTAAATTGCTGATCGAAACTTAAAACGAAATCTTACTTACAAATTCAACCTAACCCTCCCACTTAGGGCGCCTATCCAATAATACGCCAATAATGTACCAGGTCGCGCGTATTGCGTATTTTGAGCACGTTCCTATATTACTGAACGGTATTTACAATATACGTGCGGCTTTGGCTTGTGTATCAAGGCCGCCATTATTATGTGCAGGAAATAATAAATTATTATTATTTACATTCATCATCATATTTCTAAAAATGGAGCGAGGCGTGATGAGTTTTGGCAAATTATATAATGTATAAAAAATATAAATCATTGTTTTAAATATAACAAGCTCCAGGATAAATAAAGGACCCGTAGATAAATAATAACAGCCGCACAGGTCGATCGATAAGGTTATGCTACGATTGCCGCGGTTGGTCTGTGGATGGCGTATAGCGTAAACCCTCCGTGCCTCGGAAAGCACGTTAAGCTGTTGGTCCCGGCTGTCATTCGTGGATCTCTGACAGTCGTTACGGGTAGTCAGAAGCTCGAAAGTCTGACAACCAGTCTTACCAAAGGGTATCGTATTACCCAGTAACTGGGTTGTGGAGGTCAGATAGGCAGTGGCTCTATGTAAAATACTGGTATTCAGCTGCATCCGGTTAGACTGGAAGCCGACCCCAACATAGCTGGGAACTTTTACCTTATTCCTCCGTTCCGTAAGAAGCTAGCAGTATAATCACAACCTTTAAGGTTTACCATGGTTTGTGTTAGTATATATATATTCGTGCATAATTATGTATATTTGTTTTATTAAGTATATTAATTATATTTATAGTTTGTAACAGGTATATCATGTGTATATTAAATATCGAAATATATATTTTTTCCTCATTGCACTCACTACCTTTTGTCTCTGCATCACCCAAAGGTTAACTGGCAGAAAAGGTCTATAGCATGAAGTCCAAATTTTTGTGTGCTTAAATTATTAAATAAATAAATAGTTTTAAATATTACGCCGATTAAATATCGGTCACCGATTGCCGGTCATCACAGCCTACCTACAGTTGCGTGCCCCTGGTAGGCAGATCTTATCGTGTATCGGCAGTTAAAGGAAGCTGCCAGCTATAATTATCCCCAATTGCTATATTGCGTATTTCGCGCACGTATCTCGCGTATCATGCATATTTTTACATTTAATTTGACACAGGCCTTGTCCCGCAGTTGTACTTTTTCAACGAAAGTGGACGCTATTCCGAGATGGCGAGTACTTCGAAACATCATCATCATCAAATATCATCTCACAAACGCCTGAAAAATCTATCCAACAAATCAAATGTCCAAAAAAGAGGCGGGACTATGAATAAAAAAATACGCAAGAAACGTCCCAAATTCTGTCAAAACTAGTGCGGGGGTAGTTCGCGTCGGTATTTTTATATTCGGTGCGGACCGCGGAGGGGCGAGAGTGGTATCGACAGCCATCTTTTTGCCCCCAGCGAGATTAATTACGAACGTCCCACCGTGATTAATGTTCCGCACTAAAAATGTTTGGAAACTGAAATCAATTTTGTCTTGAAAACATCGTTGGTGTGGTAGGCTTGTTGTGGGAGAGTGTGGGATCTTTATATTAATTTAAATACATAGCATAATACACATAATCAGCCTCTAATGTCCCCACTGCTGGGACACAGACCTCTTCTCGGCGAGAGGGAGTGGGCACACACCACGCGAGCTCAGTGCGGGTTTGTAGATGTCACATGTCTTCGAATTTTTGGTTCTAGGACATGTCGGTTTCCTCACGATGTTTTTCTTTACCGTTTTGAGAGCAGTTTTGTTGAATTAATTTACACAAAGTAAAGCGTCTGTCTGGGTTCGGCCCCTACAACTTGTAACTCGCGGCAAAATAGATACTATATTATAATACTAGCTTCTGCCCGCGGCTTGGCCCTCGTAGGTGTCAGAAGTTATGTCACAGGAACGTTCCTGTGAGATAACTTACTTGAGATTACTTATAGCACGTACTACCGGGATAAATCCATACTAATATTATAAATGCGAGTGTCTGTCTGTTACTTTTTCACGCTTAAACCGCTGAACCGATTTAGATGAAATTTGGTATATAGATAGTTTGAGTCCCGGGAAAGGACATAGCATAGTTTTTATCTCGATGTTCCCACGGGATCGAAACTTATGCGGGTGAAACCGCGGGGCGCAGCTAGTAGTATCCTATCATACAAATCCATTCAGCAGATAGAGTGTGAAATGGTAACAGACAGACAGATATTAAATGCAAATAACCTCTTTTTTCCAGCAAGGAAGCTCGCCGCCTCCCCGGAGACCGTGCGGTATCTCCGGACTAGTCGGACGGCCATGACCCTCTGGGGCATCCGGTTAAACTGAAAGCCGACCCCAACATAGTTGGAAAAAGGCTAGGCACATGATGGCTTATAATTAAAAAGTTAAATGCACTAATTATTGCATATTATTATATTGTTCCTATAAGCGAATCTAATGAAATTATCTCAACTACAAGTCGAAATGTGTTAATCCTGGTATGTACTTGGTAGCCATTCTTAAATACTAGCTAAAGTATTTGTTACATGCTCTGTCATACTAGCATAAAAATAAGCACCAATTTCCCTGACCTGACCCTGACGCTTACGCACAATGGTATAATATCGGTCATTACGTCGCTCCATTCTCGTTCAAACTACTCATTCTTTGACTGAGCACCAAAGTGTACTGTACGGTGACAAGTGATTCGATTTTCTAATCTGTATTTTTTCTGGTCTTTGTTATTCGCACAAAGTTTGATTTGAACGAGGAACACAATTCTGCTGTGAGCGTTTTTACTTTTTAAATGTGAACTGTCAAAAGTTTGAAATGGACGGTGTTACTGGTCAGTTTCAAATATTTGTTAGTTAACTAAACTACAATGTTATACCTAAATAATTTGATTTAACTGTATAGGTATGTGTAAAAAGTTAACAACGTTCCAGATTAATTTTTAAGTCTGTTATTGTGTGGGTACTACTGAGTGTTAATTCTTGTTTTGTGACGAACTTGTATTGAAGATTAGATTACAGTGCTTAAAAGTGAGTGATTTTTCAGAGGTCACCGGTGATTATAGATATTAAAATTGCATTCATGTGTTTTACAATCATCACTCTCACCCATGAGTCTCGCATGAAATTCATTCTCGCCTTTCGACGGTCGAAGAAGTCTCCTTGTACGTTGTAAACGAGGCATAAGGCCCATGCTACTGGTACATTATCGCGATAATGCGACCTGCACTTCGCACACCGCTCAACGTCTCGATCTACAACATAGAGCGCACGAAATACAGTTCGCGTTATCGCGACAATGTAGCCGTAGCATAAGTGTAATCATAATAGGATCATTATGATCCTCCTGTCTGCTACGGCCATATACGATCACCAGTGTGTGGGCCAGGCGTGGTAATTATGGTAATACCTACGTCCTATGATCATATTGACCATGCATTGTGAATTGTGATGCTACGGCTACATTATCGCGCTACCGCGAACTACACTTCGCGCGCTCTCTGTTTGCAGTACGACGTACAACGTAGAGACGTAGCGGTGTGCGCATAGATAAGAAAGTTCTATGGGTGTGCGAGCCTCATCGCGACAATATGGCCGCAGCATAAAGAGTATTCCTGATAACCCTCTACCCCTGTGTCTGTGATATGATTGGTTTAGCGTCAAAAGTGCAACGAATGGGGATCGAACTGAAGATCTCACAATTGCACGCTTTTTGGGGCGCGACTACAAGCAGTTTTGGAATGCTTCCACAAGTAGCGTCCTGTCCAAATCTACTATCAAATATTTGGATGGTAGCTCGGATATTGATGTACCTAAGTCAAGTTCAAGCGACACCAAAGTCTTCAAGAGTTCAAGGATGGTTTTTTTTATTCTGATGTTTTATTGCGTTTAAGGTTATTTGCAATTCAATAAGTAGCATTTTAAGGATGTACAGGTTATATATATTTTCTTGATGGGAAGCTGACTCAAACATATTTGGGAAAAGGCAGATGATGATAAATTTCGGTTTAATTCAATTAAAACCACAAAAAGATGGCGAGCATGCAAAACACTGACTTTTTAGCAAAATCATCATAATATTAAATTACTTAGATATTTTTTTTACTAACAGCTGTTTGTCCACAAAAATCGGAAACGTTCATTCCATTTGTCATGTAGTTGCGCTTGCAACTATGACAAATCACGGACCGAGTGTTTCAACCCCAAACGGCTCAAAAATATAATTTCCGATAAGGTTATTATATTTTCGCCGCTTGAGGTTTTCCGCAGCCGCAGCAGCAGCGCCAGCACAGCATGCCGAGCCAGGAAGATGGGATGGCGCAAGAGTATCGACACACGTTGCGTCCCACACTAAAGGCTTACCCACCTTCCATGGAAATAAAGACATACCGTCCGGTCTCTTGCCATCATCGCGTGCCAAGCCATTGGGTTCTAATACAGCTGGAGCGCCGACGGTGACAAGAGCTCGTCGGGTGATGTCATTAATGTTCGCGTGCCGCGCTAAGCGACCCGCGCTTCGGCTGCAAGACAGTCCGTGGTGTCCGAGGCTGTTGACATCTTCGCCACAGTGACAGCGATGGGGAGAACAGCAAGGAGTGCCTAGTCGTAGGGACGCTGCGAGGCGAAAAGTAGTGTCGTCGAACAAAGTGTCTATGGGTCAATATCAACAAACTGAATATTTTTTCAATTTTGGTGGCGAAATTTGTATCTTAATACAAAAATAACAAACAATATTTGTATTGAACATTTAATGATTTCAGATGTCTTACACAATGTTAAGGGTCAATATCAACAAACTGAATATTTTTTCAATTTTGGTCGCGAAATTTTTTCTTTAGTTTACGTGAAAAATAAGGACCGGTGGCGCCACCAAAACCACCAAAATTGAGCCACCAAAATTGAAACCAGATATAAAAAAAATCTCTAAAAATAGGGGTTTTTAGTTACAATTAAATTAATATCACTGATTTATGCGTAACCCAAATCACTATCTATAATGTGTAGCTTACTATTAAAACACTTTAAAATTAACAGCAAATCGATCCACCAAAAATTGAACAATTTTTGTCCCCCGTGCCACCCAAGATGATATTTACGTTTTTGGCGGAAAATCATAGCACTAATCACACACCTGTTACGCGCAAGTGCACAACTGAGAGATGTGAAATAATAAAATGTGATTGATCGCACACGCACGAACACGAAGCTTCATTTTATAGTATGTTGAAAAAGTGCCACCAAAATTTTGATTTTTACTTGGACAAACTTTGATCGACTACCCTGTGCTTTTAAATTAGATTTTCTAATATGGTTTAATTGTTTTTAGATAATGTGTCTTAAGCATATACTAACGAATTTATTTATTTTTTATTGTACAGCAAATTGTTGCTTTGGTGAATGCAATTATATCAAAAAATGGAGCTGGGACAAGCCACCTAACTTGAATTTTAAGGCGATTTATTTTTTCCCTATTTATTTAAATACACAGTTATAAAAAAAAATGTGGCCCTAATTGAAACAAGTTACGTAGCTTACTATAAAAAAAAATAAGAAACATCCTATCATTTAACACCTCGATTCTCAACGTGGACGCGTAAAATTTGCTGCTGGGATATTCACCCCTATGTTCGACGAAGGTAGTGCATGAAGCCAAAGACCCGACTCCCACCTACCCACAGCCAGCAGGCGCGCACGTTCCGCAGTAGTAGCAGACGAGTTAAGTAAATTGTTCTGTACTACTCTGCAGAGCGGCTCATCCCACCGTCTCTGAGAAGATGGATTGTCGGGTGGATACATGACACAAGTAGGTACATCATGATATCGAGCACATAGCTAATGAGCCTTGAAATAATCATTATCATAATCAATACGTTTAACAATCAGAACAACACGATATTATTTGAACAACTAGAAAAGTACTAATCTTTATTTATCGAGCTTAGATCAGCGTCCATGCTCAGTCGATATCAGTTTGATAAAATTAGGTTATGTGTAAGTTGTGCCTGCGTAATTATTGTTCCGTACAAAAACCAAGAAGTCTGTAAATATCTAATATCAATTTTTATATTCATTTTATTATATATTTATTATTCATTATATATTCATTATGCTCACGATTTAATTCTGGCTACTTTTTATAATTTGAATATCACATTTTAATCTTCTTGCTCTATCAAATAGTTTCGGAAATAATTTCATGTGACAGACAGACAGATATCGAAGTGACTTCACAAAGAAGTGTTTCTTTTTTCCAAATCTGTTGCGGGACCCTTAAATGAGTATATAAATAAGTATCGGTGATGTAGGTATGCTATATATTAATCCTAGATAACGCCACAGGTGATCAACAGTCGCACATTACAGCCCTGAACATGAAGACGTTGCAAACAATCTTACTGACCGTGGGGTCAGTGGCCTTGCTGGGTGCAATTGGAGGTAATTATTGAATTTGTTACGTAGTTCCATTTTCATAAACAGTCCCAGTCCAAATATTATTTATTTAACTGGTTTTCATCCGCGGTTTCGCCCGCGTGGTATGTCGATAAAAGTATGTCTTTCCTCAGGGTTCAGAGCATCCCTTTCCCAAATTTTATCAAAATCGATCCAGCCGTTTCGGAGAACAGCCGGATCAAACAGACAGACAGAAAGACAAAATTTTTAAAAATTGTTTTTTTTTGTTATAAGTACCTATCGTATATACTTTCACTAGCTTCTGCCCGCGATTTCTTCAAGTGGGCTGTAATTTACCACGCTTGCCCAGTACGGGTTGGTAGATGTCATATGTTTACGAATTTTTGGTCCTAGGATATGCCGACCGTTCCTCATGTTATCCTTCTCCGTTTTGAGACAAGTGGTGACGAAATTATTTACACAAAGTAAAACGCCTGCCAGGGTTCGAAACCACTACCTAAACTCGTAAGTCGGGGCCTTTACCACTGGGCCACCACTGCTCCCCTTTCCACACAGCCCTACATATATATAAAAATTTATAAAAAATTTCAACAATTTTGGATGTCACTCAGCAGTCACTCCATACAGCTATGGAAGGAGAACCCAACATAGTTAGGTAAGGCGGACAGTCACTGACCAACAACTCAACATGTTCTTACTTTCAGGTCTAATTGCTTGGGGCGTGATAGCCTCAAATAATTGCTTGGTTCCCGAAGTGATCACCGAGCTCCCGCCGACAACGCCCGTGATTACCATGCCTTCTACGCAACCGCCGGTGACCGTGCCGGTTCCTCAGACCCAACCGACTACGGAGCCCACGACAACCGACCCTGAATTAGAACTGACCAGCTTGGACTGGTGGGAGCACTGCGCGCTATACCAGATTTATCCGCGGTCTTTCAAAGACAGCGATGCGGACGGTATTGGCGATTTGAAGGGTACGTACGAAAAATAACTGAAGAAACACTCACCAATGGGATTTGATACGATTAACTTGACAGTTAACTGTCCATTATGATTCATAATGTATGATCCTGCCAAAGTGGCCTTTTTAGGCCCCCTGATTATTGAAACGGGTCATCATCGGGCTTCCAATCTAACCGGATGCAGTTGAATACCCGTATTATACATGGAACGACTGCCTATCTGACCTCCCAAACCCAGTTACTAGGTAATACGATACCCCTTGGTAAGACTGGATCTTAGACTTTCGGGCTTTTGATTACCCGTAAAGACCTGTCAAAGAAATACAAATGACCTTGCCGAGACCAACCTTGGTGCTTACTCTTCAATTTAATTCCGATAGATCGACATTGGAATTGTGACGTTTCGTACTCTTGAGTTCGATCCTAGCGCCAAATGATTTTTAGATTGGATGTCCATTTTGGAGAACTAAATGGAATTGGGTTCGGGCTTGGCGTGGGGTAATTGTTGACAATATTGTTTTCAAGAGTACCGAATCACGTGACTGTAAAATTAACATTGGAATCATATTGGCATCTCATTGGAATTAAAATTAGTTTGGAGAGTAAGCCCCCTTATTGCTGCTGAAACGGGTCATAAGCCAATTGTGTATAATACTTATTTTAGTCAGATAATGTTCTTGTTGTACCTAAAAACTTGTTTCCGCAATAATTACAGATTAAGTGCAATAATCGTTGTATATTCACGACTATAGATATAGCGGCATTAGAGCGATTACTGAATAATGATCGATGATGTCCAATGTGGGTATTTGTGTGAGCATGACCTTTAGAATATGAATACATAACATTGTTATGTGTATTTAATGGAATAATTTTGTTGTAATTTTTGACGTTCAAATGTGCCTTTTATGTGCCTATTTGAAATAAATGCTTTGACTTTGAATAAACTTAATTGTAGCTACCATAGGAATAGTTTGGAGGTTATCATTATCTGGAAATATAAGCATAGCATAGCATTGTTACCTAATGCTGACACTGAAAAAGTTGTCCGTTGCTAGTAAAAAAAAACAGTGGCACTGCGGGAGTGCCGACAGAAGTGAACCTAATTGACAAAAGCCTCCCATAAATGTATATTTGTACGCCAAATGGCAAAACACAGAAAAACTATAATATAACAATAAATTGTAACATCTTGCACACTGTTGGAACCTATGTTCACAAATAAAGACTATTGATTGATTGATTGAAAACAAAACACAAACAGAATACTTTGCCATCACTCACTGACATATCGAATATAGGTACATTAAAACCGAATATATCCCGAGGACAGTCGAACAAATCCGAAGCGGATATTTTTTTAATCGTCTTACAAACAAAACACGGGCGGTGTCGCTTACGGTAATAGTGGTGCGAGTTCAATGAATTTTTCCTATCTCCAAAAAATGCCCAACGCGCCTGAAGTTTTCGCTTCAAAAAATGCTCAGGAAATGTCACGTTTATTTAATACAACTTCAAACTGCAGTACTGTTCTAGATAATATTACTATTTGAATGTAGTTCTCAATCCAAGACTTTTTATTTTCAATTCATTTGGTTGAAACCAACTGCATTCTTTAAGTTTCTGCTTTTTTAAATACTGCTTTTAGACAATCTTGGTTATTCAACTAGTTAAACGGTAAAAGAAAACAGAAAGAAACCCTTGGTCAGAAACTATCACAGATAAAATAAGCTAGCATAACGTTGATAAGTTCTAGTCCGTTCTCTCAGTGAGAAGACGCATTTATCTTAGAGCTTAAACAGTGAGTGAATATACCTAGGTATAATTTTTGTTTGAATGATGGTTTCGAAAGTGACTGCTGAGACTAGGTACTGGGTTCGATCGTCACGTCGCGCGTCGGGCGAACTGTTATTTAATAACAGTTTTCCCGACCAAGTTGCAATTCAAATCTAATAGTAGTTGGGTTTGAATTGCAACTTGCGCCATGTTGACAGCAGTAGTTCTGCCTACGTCTGTTACCTATACTAATAAGGTGTTAACCTCTTTGCAGGTATAATGGACCACTTGGAGCACTTCAAGAACGCTGGAGTGGACGCGATATGGATGTCTCCCATCTTCGAGTCCCCCATGATTGACTTCGGGTACGACATCAGCAACTTCTACGACATTCACCATGAATATGGCACCATGGAGGACTTTGAAAACCTGCTCGAAAAGGCACATGAAATTGGTAAGATTAGTCATACTTTTCTGATTTACCATACTACCAGCTATTCAATCAGGCTTTAGCGTTCCCTCTACTAGGACTTAAGCCTCCTTTCTGTGAAATGATATTAATGATTTTTTTTACTATGCATTCTATTTTTTTATTCCTGTAAATTAGTTCAAAAATCAATTTTACACGTCAAAAAGAATTAATAATAAATATTTTAAAACTTGATGAGGTCGGTGTTACTCTGAGAAGAAACTTACAATATTTGAACTAGATGAGCTGAGGAAGAAACACCGAAATAAACTCCGAGGTCACAGTGTCTTTCAAAGTCCAGTTGTTGTGTTGTGTATACGAGTATTATCGCCGCGGCTCTAGGCCCGCGTGGTTACCTACGGCCCACCCCCTGTCACAGGAGGCCTGAGTCCGAAGTCTGAACAGTGAAAACATTGGCTAAGACCTGTGTGGGTTGTTCTTGAATGCTTTTATTAGTCAGAAGGGTATTCCTTTTAGACTTAAAAGCGGGCTCAAAACTTGTAGGTACGTCACGACCTCTTGTTGCTGTTATTATCCATTGGACTACTGTTGATTTTTAGGTTCTGAACCTTCAACAATATATTTTCAAAAAGTTTTCTCAAACGGTTTTGCATAATATAAGAAGTAAATAAATTCTTTACTGGCATAAAAAATGTGTACAAAGTGATGCCCTGACGTTCTGGATTTTATGCAATATACATCGTCGTCGTCAATATGTATGACCGATTAATTATTAACTAGCTGCGCCTCACGGTTTCACCCGCATAAGTTTCGATCCGTGGCGTTCTGTAGTTTCTTGCTACCCCCATGGGAGGATGGGGTAAGTTTATATGGTTCTAGCTGACCCGACAGACGTTGTCCAGTCTTTGATTCGAAAGACACGTGGCACCATCTATTATCATAATAACGTTATTGTTTTTTTCCTCGGGAGCAGCACTTTTTTTCAGGATGAAAGGTGTATGTCCGTTTCTGTACACCTGAAAACGTATATGCAAAATTTCAGGATGATCAGTTCAGTGGTTTGGGCGTGAAAATGTAACAAACAAACTTACTTTGGCATTTATAATATTAACACATTGAAGGACACTGAACGAGACACAATAGAAGTTTTATTGTTATTACGTCGAGAGGGGCGTTAAGTGTCCCGCAAAGTGTTAATTAGGATAGCTAGGATATACCTATTTACGCGTTCAATAGTTTTTAGTCCTCTCAAAGTATGAAGGCGATATTTAAGTTACAAAAGGTCAAATCACTTACTTTTTACACATTATATCTATATAAATATAGGTATGCAATAATAATAAGCTATAAATGGACAAAATAGTAATTTATATTGATGTAGGTACGTAATGTAATTAACTGATTAACTCAATAATGTATAGGTACGTGATCGCACATGGTAGGTACTTTTATCAGATTATGCGATTATAATATTGGCAATTAGTGTTTTTTACCGAACCGTGAGGTCGCCGTCACGCAAAAAAAAACCCTACTGATAGCTTCAAATTATAATTATTATTATGAACAGTAAAGGTTATCACCAAAATCCCAACCTTTCGTCATGCAGGCTGGTAGAAAAATGACTCTGGTTGCATGAGAATTAGTTTCAAAATTTTATAAAACAACAGAAGGCCCATTCCCGTAATGAAAAATATTCAAATTCTAGTCTCATCACAGCGACAATCAATGTCAAAAACTTGTCAAAAATGTAGTGAAATTAGAGGTATTTTTGACAGATTGAGACTGAGACTGAGATCAGACTGTGACCGTTCTTAAAATTATGGGAATTGCCTGATTGAATTGACGACACGGTTGGCGCAGTGGCTGAGCGACCGACTGCTGCGCTGCGTGTCGCGGAATCGATTCCTGCCCGGAACAAATATTTGTATTGCCTCCAGGTAGATGTTCCGGATCTGGCTGTTTGTGTTTGTGAATTTAAATGTTTTTAAACCCACAATACAGGAGTAATTCCTAGTGCGGGGCAACGTTTAAAAAAAAATATGTGATAGGCGTATAAAAGTGAGTACATCCTCTTGAAATAAATAGCGAAAATTCACTATTGCTTCTTATTTTCTTATGTAGCGCCTACCCCATAAACTCACTCCTAAGCCTAATAGTAGCTAAGAAACATACGTTCTAACTGATTAGCAGCTAACGCGTTTTGAGTTTTACATGTCATTTATACATCTACCTAGGCAATTAGCCAGTTCTCCCGGTACTAAAATTAGTGTAGCATTGTGTACTTACCTGATAGCAGATAACAAGCCCGATCTAAATGATACAGAGATTCGTGCGCAAATTTATTAAAGGCAACGACAACGCCGAAGTTTTCTTTTGAGTAATTTACGTTTCAGTACTCTTATGTCGCCAATACAATTACCTACGTGCTGTTTTCCATCATCATCATCATCATAGGTAGCTTTGTTCCATCTAATGCTCCCTTTTGTGCCATGCTTTCCTGGTCTGTGCAAGTCCCATCCAGGCCTTCGCCGCGACCTTCTGTAGGTCGTCCAACCACCGGCAGCCCCGCCGCCGCCGCCCCCGCCCCGTTTGCCATGGTCGGGTAAAAATGGAACCGCCATGGTAAGGCCTCAGATTCTTTCTTCCATCTCGACCTCTTAGTTTTCAGGAGCATTTCGAAGAACGATGCTCATGGATCTCTTTTCAAAGCAATTCAAGATTCATGACTGATCATCGAAATCAAAAGTTATTTATTCAAATTAGGCTGAGCATCACCACTTTTTGAACGTCAAAATTAACGACTTTCCCCCAAATCGCCCGCCCTTAACCACTTTCTAGTGCTTTAGCTAGGAAGTGGCATAATAAAGTCCCCAGCATCAGCACAGCGGTCTATTCAGTTAGAAGAACTTGATTGTATACAATAGTATGCATCAGAGCCAGTTCTATCATCTTATCGTCGTTCGTTAATGTTAGCTTCAGAACGACAATATTGTACTGACTTAAGAATACAGACCATTTGAAACAGCCCAGCCTTTAGTCAAGCCATGAATCCATACATGCTAAAATACGCCTGCACGTGCTGGCATTTATTTCTCAAAAACCATCGCAGTGCACGTCACGATGGCGAATATGACCTCATCATCTACTCTGCGAAGACAGTACTAACTAGAAAGCTCTCACCACCACCTTTCGCCGGTAATTCACTGGTTAGGTGATTTACAACATAATCATTTTAGATCTTTCTCAGATAAGATAACCCACCTCATCAATTGATTATCAATTGATTGGTTTTTTTAAAGCGCCGATAGTATCCGGCTATACTGAGAAAGATAATTCTATTAAATGCCATGATTACATATTTGTTATTTTATTATGATTAATGCGCAAAAATGTTTTTTAAACATTTTGTAGATGCAAGTAGCAACAGTTCACGGAACCAGGATAACCGAAAATAGTGTGCAATTTTTTTATTTACCAGTCAGCACTTACGTATATTATTTTAACTTTAGTTTCAATATACAGGGTGACTTGTAAATTGACGTATTGCTTCCCACTTGTAACAGTTAAGCACTCCATAAAGCCTAGGCAAAATTCATAAGAAAGGAGAAACCCAATTTTATTTATTTTTTAAATTTTCTTAGAAAACCATGGCGTATCGTGTTACCCAATAACTGGGTCGTATAGGTCAGCTGGCAGTCTAGTAGTAGACTGGAAGCCAACCCCAACATAGTTGGGAAAAGGCTAGGCAGATGATGGCAATTTATATTTTATTGAATCTTTTTTTTTTCGTTGTCAGGAATCAAAGTGTTGCTCGACTTCGTGCCGAACCACGCAAGTACAGAAGCTGAGTACTTCAAGAAGTCAGAGGAAGGTGACCCTCAGTACAAAGACTTCTTCGTGTGGGCTGATGGGTACACGGACCCTACCGACCCTACCAAAAGGTTACCGCCTTCAAACTGGGTAAGTATTATATTAACAGATACGAACAGTCACCACAGCTGGCATACAGACTGGTCATCGCAGTATGTTGTTATTATAAGGTAGCAGATAATAAAGCCCTATTTACACGATGCAAGTCTTCTAACAGCAGTACCAGCAAAAAAACATCAATCTTTTTTTTTTGTTTTATCGTGTCTAGCTAATTAAATTTGGCCTTGTAGTTGCCGTAACTTATGGTATGTTAGAGGCAATTTAATCGCACCGTATAAGTAAACCAGGTTTTGTGGTTCTGTATAGTGGGGAGAAAGACCAAAGACACGATGGATGGATTATGTAAACGATGATAATATGGATAGAAAGGGGATGACTTCTGTTATGACATTCGATTCGCAACCTATTAGCATGGTAACAGTTCATGATTCTGGACCGCTCCGTAACGAAAATTTTCGCCGTTCATAAAAAAAAATATGCTGTTTCCTACAAACTAGTATATGGAGAAAATGAGGAGACAGAATCCCCCTCTTCTATACTTCAATACAGTATCTTGACAGTTAGTTTCCTTGCTCTCAAAGAAATATGGTGCACCATACCATTTGCTAGAAACCATTCGGCACAACTTCTAGACTTCATTAAAACGACCACCATCAACAAGGTTCGCATCCAATTTGGTTGGTTAGGCTTTAAATTAGCAAGCGCTCGATAGCACCACGTAACTACACTTTAAACTGCAGTTTCCATTATTTACCGCTTGCTAGTCAAAACTATTTTCGAATTGGCTATATTTCTAAATGGTGTTTATCTTTTAATGGAATGTTAGTTAGAACATTACTAGTGCCGAACGAATTCGATTTCATTTCTAAACAAATGAATACTGCAATGCAGAAATACAAAGCTAAGTAAATACGGGTCGATTGTATGGTAAATCTTTTGAAAGCGAACGAACTTAAATGAACATAATCTTGCGATATTTTAACGTTAGTAAGTAGGTTTAGATGTCGATAACTTCCCCCAAGTCATTATTTAACTTATTAAAGTATAAAAAAAAGAAAAGATGCTGCCATAAACATCAGCGGTTTACAACTTTTATAAAAACTTCGATTCTTTTTGAATCGGCAATGAGGATTTTCCATTAACATAACATTTACTTTGAGATGTTCAAGTTGTTGAAATATGTATAGGCTTTGCGGAGTTAGTTACACTTGACGGTTGTTTGACACATGATGGTATCTACAAAGCCTTAAAGTTGAATATCGCTTACACGTCATATACGTCAAGATCTATTTTTGCTTGAAGACCAATGTGTCGCTGGTCCTGGCTGGCTGTCATTCGTCGATCTTTGACAGTCGTTACGGGTAGTCAGAAGCCCGAAGGTCTGACAACCAGTCTTTTCAAGGGGTATTGTGTTACCCAGTAACTGGGTTGTGGAGGTTAGATAAGCAGTCGCTCCATGTAAAATACTGGTATCCAGCTGCATGCTGTTAGACTGTAAGCCGACCCCAACATAGTTGGGAAAAGGTTAGCCAGATTGATTTTAGTCATAAGGAGTAAAGCAATTTAAATGCCAACTTTACATACCAAATGGTAAGTTCAGCAATTCGTGAGTATCTGACCCATGTATTATTTTGAAATGGCTGCTGTCATGGGGTTCAGATAAACTGAATGCCAACCCAATCAGACACTTGCCCCGGTATACATGATACCCTATTTCATTTTGAAATCCTTGTTTCCAATTGTTATTATTTCCACTTAAACGAATATCATCTGTATCTTAGTGGAAATTAAGTTAATTTCAGTATCACTCATACTATTGATGTCACCCATGAGATGGACTGACCAAATTAAATCCGCAGTGGGTGATCCCTTGTATGAGTGCACAAAAAACAACCGAAATCGGAGTAGGCGGCGAGAAATCGTGAGGCGAATCACATCAGCCCGTAAACAAGAAGCTACATACATGAGGACCACGACCGCTCTGACAGGAGTGCTATGAAGAAGAAGAAGTACTATTGGAAGTCATGAAAACGTTTGCAATTGTAGCGCAAACTGAACTTTATGTGTTGAAGTTAAAGCGGTTTTTACACACATGACATTGTTTTCATGTTTGGCAACAAAACCGGGAACGCAATATTAGATAGACAATCAAATTTGTAATGATATACCATCCATGTCTTTCTAGGTGAGTCAATTCGGAGGCTCAGCATGGGAATGGAGTGAGAAGAGACAGCAGTTCTACCTCCACCAGTTCGCCGTCGAGCAGGCAGACTTCAACTTCAGGAACCCAGCCGTAAAGCAGGAGATGGTCAACATCATGAAGTTCTGGTTAGACAAGGGAGCTGACGGCTTCAGGGTCGATGCTTTACCGTACATGATAGAGGCAGATCCTGCTGACCACGAGGGAAGGTACCCTGACGATCCCCTGAGTGGGAATTCGCAGTTCGAATCTCATCAGCTCGGGTACACCATTCCTTTATACACTAAGGACTTGATTGAGCTGTATGATATTGTGTATGAGTGGAGGGAGTTCATTGACCAGTATAATGAAGAGCATGGGGGTGACACAAGGTTAGTAAAGTATTCAATCTTTAGTTGGAAATTGGACTAGTTCTGCAAAAGAGATCTATGTTTCACGAATGGATCTTAATAACGAACCAATAACGGTTTTTAAAACTAGTATCAGTTATTACTCATCTAATTAAAATACTATAACTAAATTAATCTTCTTAATTTTCTTCGTCGTATCGATGATTCCATTGGTATTGTAAAATAAGCTTTGACCCGAATTCGTCTAGTTGGTTAGCGTTAGCAAGTTGATTCACGGAAATGGTTTCTTCATTTCAAATAAAAACGGGTATTCACGGTGATTTGGTCGAATATTTCTAATTGTCCTCTAAGTAACCAAACTCTTTATTAATTCCGATCCTACATAAGTATTCAATCTTCCCCTGCCCTAAATTATTATACTTCAGTTAACGAATTGGAGATTGGAAACTTTGAAATTACAATATTAAATACTTTATGATTTTCGTATTTCTTTAATACTGCTATTTTAGATACTTAAGAAAAGTCCTATAAAGGCCTCTAATAGTTATTTTTAAACAATTTTCTTTGAGCGCACACAAACTGGGAGATCCTGACCATAAATTCCTGTCTATGCGGTTTCGGTCACAAGATAAAATTTAAATTCCTTACTTCCAGGGTCATCTTCTCCGAAGGCTATGCCAACATCACAATGACGATGCTGTACTATGGGAACGAGCAGGGAGCCATCGGTGCGCACTTCCCGTTCAACTTTGACTTCATCACCGACGTCTCCGGCAAGTCTAATGCCAGAGACTTCGTGTACACCATCTTGAAGTGGCTAACTTACATGCCCTATGGAGCTGTGGCTAACTGGCAGGTAAATTGAGATGAGATTATTTCCATGGACACGTGTCCGTGTGAATTAACTTTACCGTGTTAAGAAATATCGTTAGCTGTTCAGACGTAATACGAAGTTAAATTACTTTACGAATGGTTAACACATGGGCTTTGAAACTTACAACTAACTGACCAATAATGGGAATGGTTCATTCATAATTTTATTTTTTCTAACCAAGAAAGTAATTTAATTGAGATTTAACAAATCTTTTATTTAGTAAATCTTGAAAATGCAAAATCTTTAAGAAGTCCTCATTAATTACAGTTCGGCAACCACGACAACAACAGGATGCCGACCCGCTTCCGGCACGACATGGTGGACGGCCTCAACTCCCTCAACATGATGCTCCCCGGCACCTCCGTCACCTACCAGGGCGAGGAGATCGGCATGAGGGACGGCTACGTCAGCTGGGAGGATACTGTCGACGTGGAGGCCTGCAACCGAGGAGATGAGGACACCTACCACTTGTACTCCCGCGACCCTGCGAGGACACCTTATCACTGGGATGATTCTACCAGCGCTGGCTTCTCAACCAGTGAGAGGACCTGGCTACCAGTCGCTGAAGATTATAAGGAAATTAACCTTGCTAAACAGAAGGCGGATGAAAAGAGTCATTTTAAGGTTAGCTGCAAAATTAGAGATTCTAACTGATTTCCGACGAATGGATTGGCGTAATGGTTATTGATGGAAACGATTGCTCATTGGAAGAAAATTCATTTAGAGCTTAGAATTTATATAACATTCGTAAGGTTCCATAGATATTTTAAATTGGAGATTCATTGTATATTGGCTAACAGTGGCCATGATACAGAGAAAACGCCATTGGAGCCAATCCTACCAATTTCCAACTGCTTTGTTTAGAGATAGCCACTTGCAAAATAAACATCTATAAATATAATAATTGTCTACTATACTTTAAACTTCTTTTACAGGTATATCAAGCCCTCGCAGCACTTCGTAAGGAGAAGACTCTCTCCCACGGAGAGTACGACATCAGGGCATTATCAGACAGTTCCTTCTACCTGGTCAGGAGCCTAAGGGCTTATGACACTCTGGTACTCCTGTTCAATGTTGGAGAGGCTCCAGACATGATCGCTTTGAGCAGGGTGCCGCATTTGACGACACCAGCTACTGTCTATGTTTCCAGTATTCACTCTAGCAGGGTCGCTGGGTAAGCATGTTTTATTATGTAGTTTGCTTTGAATATGGCCCTTACTTTTCGAGCCCCAGACGTGGCTCAGCTAAACAGTGTTTTGTCTGCTTCCCAATCACATGAAACAGAATACCAGTATATAACTTGACGAAAATTATGCGGGTTGAACTGATTGTCTGGTACTTCAATCTCTTGTCTGGCCTATGAATCATTGCACTCTAAGTCACGGACATGATTCGATATGCAATGTAAGAAAGAATAGTCATCTATCCGGGATTTACTGACTATTTACCGTGTTTGACACTAACCACAAAAAGAAAAATACTCGAGTGTAGATTGCAGAACAGTATCCTCAAACCTTAAGAGAAATTAAGTTTATATGTTTCTGATTCTCATCACAACAATATTTTGTTTTTCAGAGATGTCATCGACAGTGTACAGCTGATCTTGGCCGCAGGAGAAGCGTTGCTACTGCGGGCACCACCAGTTTGAGCAATATACCATCCAAAATGTACATAGACAACTATTTATTCTTAAGTTTTAAGTTAATTAAAAGATAAATATTATTTTTTTCATTGTGATACTTATGGAATCAGCAAAACCTCAACGTGTTTTGTGTTGCAAATGTTGCAATAGAACATCTTTGGTATAATTAAAATACCTCAAGTTCCTCTAGAAGTCTAGACCGAATGAAAGGTGTTAGCAAATGTTGTGAATCTAATATGCACACTTACACAGAAACAGTCGCTCCAGTACGGCCGGCGAGAGGATGCGGTGTTGACACCTGTCAGTTTGATACAAACTAATTCGACTTTTGCGAATTTGATCTTTATTAGCTACTTGCATTGTCGTAAATAAAATGACCCAATAACAAATTCACAAACAATCAGGGGATTCAAAAGGAAATTACAGTTTTATATGATCCCCTAGCTAGGGCATCGTAGTAGAACATTGATTGCTGTGTAGTCCCCTGAGGGACTGGTCTAAGGGATTTTAGTGGAACGAGCGTTACCGTGTACACGTGTCAGGAAAGCATTTTCTCAATGGCCGACTGTAAGGACCATTTCGCCATTGACTGAATTGTGCCGCTACTTGAGAGGCCTATGTCCAGCTGTAGCCTTTGTTTCTCATGTTGATATGTACTGTAAATGTTTATAACAATTAAATTATTTATTGGTTTGCAAACGGGTGATTAGCACATAGTTGTTTATTATAAGAGTCCTCCATGTTCTACCCTCATATGGGCATACAAATCAATTTATTATTTAATTTATACAAAGGACATGGATAAAGTTTGGCCCAATACAGCCAGAGTTAATTAGGTATATTTAAAAAAATACTGATAATTTCACTACAGGTTTCGTTACTTGACAAAACTTTGCACGAAATGTTTCCATTTAAAAGATCATTATTTTGATTAAACTAATTCAACTAATTGGTTCATGGTTATTGTAAGAATTGATATAAATTCACGAGTATTCTTAGATAAAACTGTATTTAAAGCGTATTGGATAATCTAGACTAGATTTGAATTTGTTTTTGAAGTCATTTGGGAAGGGTCTTATGTCCCTTCACAAAGTTTTACGACGAACAAAAATATACAGGGCTATGAAACACTATTATAGCTTCATAATACATTTTGTTTTATTTGTGTTCATTTCTGGACCGAGCTTGTATGGAACCGTTATCCCTCTCCTTTAAAGATGTTTTAATTTTAAATAACAATTAATAATGCAAAATACAAATTAATGACAAATCGTTTGAATTACAGTGAACATTTCACAATTTTACAAATGCCATTAAAATTATAGTAATAAAAAACAAGAGCGAGTCGGAATCGCGCACTGAGGGTTCCGTACCATCATGTTTCTAATTTTTCATCGGCGAGGCCTATATTCGTCAGAGAATTTTAACACTGCACTGCGGTGTAGAATATTGCCGTTTTATGTCAGCGCCATCTCTTGACTAATAGTGGAACTAATGTAACTTTTGTTGATGATTTCTGAGAAAGTTATTTAGAAACTTTATTTTTCCTGTAATTTTTACATAAACTTCTATCACAAAGAATAATTTCAGATTTTCTCTTTGCAAACTTCGGAGATAAAGGAGAACAGTATTTTTTTTTCTTTTTCATCAGAAGTCGTAAACTATGCGGCCAAAAAAAAAGAAAAAATTTTTGAGAATGTGCAAACGGCGTTCTTTCATATGATACCCCACTTGCCTTATTAGCCAAACTTCGAATTTTTCATATCCCTTTTCAGTCCCTGTTGCAAAAAATATACATATATTTTTATTTATTTCTTTTTTGCACAATAGTTGGACAAACGTCATCTAAAACTATTCCTAATTTTAAGTTGATAGCATTAGTGGTTCTTGAGATATCCAGCTGTGACAAACAGACAGACAGACTGAGTCTCACTATAAGGATTCCGTTTTACCATTTAGGTACGGAACGCTAAAAAAATTTTTAACTAAGATACAGTAACATAAAAAATTATATAAGGTATCATCAGGACACACTCCATCAATTTTAAAAGTGGCAAATAAAACCGAATGTGAAACAACGCCACTATATGCAAATACTTATTGCGTACTTGCGTTATTTTTGATAAATAAACTCATTTTACCATCGATGTTACTTGTGAGTGCTTGTTTTTGTAATCGATCGCTAAATTAATTGCTTCGCTAATTGGTAAAAAGATACTTAATGATGCGATGAGATCGGAGGATATCAAGCTTGATAAAACTAAAAATAAAAATTCTTTGATGGAAATACAGCCACGGTAGCTACGGTAGCGATATAAATATCGATTTACAATGTCTGGATAAATATGACTATCCACCAAACTCAGGAGAGGCGGTGAATACCGTCATAACATGTACTATGTTCTATGTTATGGGTTTGGCTTCAGCACTTGTCCTTCAAATTTACCATTGTGCGTGGGCCATGGCGGCCGTCTGTGGTTATTCCAACCAACCCACCTCCCTCCAGAAGCTGATTAAGTCTCCTGGTCTGCTGAGAACATCTGGGTACGAACTGGGTATCCCGAGGGTTTCTGACCTAATCTGGGTGACGGCTGTGCACTCAAAGAGGACATGCGCAACGGTGTCAACAGCCTCCATGCAAGCCCTGCACAGGGGACTGTCCATTATGCCTATTGTGTGGAAGTGTTTATTTAGCGAGCAGTGTCCCGTGATGGTCCCCGTCACCAGACGCAAGTCTTTCCTTTTCCAGTCGTAATAAACGTCTGGTTAGTTTGCCATCTAATGATGGCATATTCCTTGAACTGCCTGCAGCCTGGTAACGACGTCCACCAGCTTTCTGCTTATGTGTGGGTGTGCACCTATAGCCACCTGCGTAGTTGGTTGAAGGGGATGGGCACGACAGGTTCCGGTCCACAAACTGACGTACTAGATGCCCTTCTGGCCAGCTCGTCAGCTGCGTCGTTCCTAGCGATCCACTATGTCCTTTTATCCATTGCAGTGTCACTATATTGCGGTTCAATACAGTAACCCGTTCAAGCGCATTGTGACATTCTAGTGTTAGGTTAGGTTAGGTTGATATGATGCATTTTTTTCCTAAGACTGTGGCGCTGTTGAAACATGTACAGACGCCAGCACATCAAGCTACCCGAAACTGTCAAATTTTCCCAATCAACTTTGAACCTTATGCTTTAGCGATAAAGTTGAAAATCTATTAAAGAAATTTGACAGTTTGTAGTAAGTTGATGTGCTGGCGTCTGTACTTTACTTACCACAAACAATTAGGCTGTGTGTACCTATAGTACACTCACATTTCGCCAGTTGTGTTTGTCCCATGTAATAGGGGGCGAGCCTATCGACATCTGCTCGGCCCAAATCCAGACTCCGAGCTGCGACGGAGAAATTCCTGATGCTGGTCTAGATTGACGAGCATTTAAATCACATAGACATCTTCAGACCCAGAGCGCAGAACAATCTGACTATAATATTAGTGCATCAGCATATTTAGCAACCAGTGCAGTTTCTTGTCCATTGGAAGATATAAATTAGAATTAGAATTGAGTATCTGAAAGGAAGTCTGAAAGTGTCACCGGTGATTGAAAAGTTGTGTGGAAATCGGTTGTCACTCCTCCGCATTACATATCCATACCATGATGGGTATGTAATGCGGAGAAGTGAGGCAAATGTCGTAAGGAAAGTTTTGAGTATGAATGTAGATGGATATAAGGGTAGGGTTAGAAGAAAGAAACGTTAGAAAGGGGATGACTACCGAGATGACGAATAATAGAGAAGTATTGAAGAAAAAGATATGTTGCAAATAAATGAAAAAGGGGAAGAAATGAGGAGGGGAGGGAATGATGAAAGGCAGGAGAATGGTGACGTAGGATAAAAAAGTAAAAGTTTTTTGTTTGAACGGCTGGACTATACTACAAATTAGCATAATAAATAATCGGTTTTACAATCACCCTAACGGACCTGTAAAAGACAGGCCCATCTCTAAGCCTTTGCAATAAATATTTATAAGGTCACATTCAAAGCCGAAACATTGTAGACTCTAAAATTTAAGTAACGTACACCTGACATAGTTTAAATCTAACCTTTTATCCTTCAACAGTAGGTATTATTAATGGAGGACCTCTGAATAAATGATTCTCATTGATTATGTGACATTGTTTCGAGTTAGCCTGTGACAATGTTTCGAGCTAGCCTTGAGGTTCTTGTGACCAGTTCTTTTGTATTAATAATAGAACCCATGATACTTTTGTTAATTTTTTATCTTCAAAAAAAGTAGGAGGTTATGCATTCGAAGGGTTTTTTTTCATGGTTTCAAATGATACGTATTGAATTAATTTTGTGTATTTTGATGATGTTATAAAACTTCATGTCACTCTTGTTTTCATAGCAAGAAATGGTATACGAATTTGTTTTGGGGTAAAAGTATTTTTTTCTTTTCATAAATATTTTAGGTAAAAACGCGTGAAATGAAAAAAATACGTTTGCCATCGGGGGATCCCCGTTAAGACTTTCTCTTATAGAACGTGGCGCTTTGGTTTAGATTTATTGAAACCACGTATTCTACAATACACGGTATTGTAAACACACAATCAAAATAATTAAGTAATAACAATTCTAGCCACGGGATTTTTTTTCGTATATTTAGTATTTAACAACATTAAACTTAATTTGTGATTATTTGGTAACAATACCATAGAGTTTGTGTTGAATTGTTGTGTGTTGTGTTGATGGCATCGCCCCGCGCGTGTGTACTGCCATATTATCAAGGGTTATTACTTCGTGCCAATTTTCGGTTTTCTATTTTTTGTTAAATTGTTTATTTTATTATTTTAACAGACTGATAACTACATGCTATAACAGCTGTATTATTTAATGTTATAACCTATCACCACTCTGTATACAAAAGAAAGATACAGAGAAAGAGAGATAGACATAGTTTTCATGGTTTTCAAGAGTGCTAAAGCTGATGGTGAGGTCAAAATGAAAATCCAGAAGATGGTGGCTGCAAATTTTTTTAAATTTTTCGTCATGTATGTCGTTTTTATGGTTTTCGAGGGTATGTAACGTTACGATTAGCTGAGAGCTAATTGTAACATACGGTTTGGTGCCCGCCGTCAGCCGAAGCGTCCCTCGCCAAGCAGGCGCGACAAATCCGTCACGGATTTGCCGCGCCAGCTTGGCGAGGGTCGCTTCGGTTAAAGGCGAGCGACGTCCTCCATCACTAGTTCCAGTGGAACCAATTTCGAAGCCGGCCAGAAGTCAGGACCATTTATATCTGTGATGTATTTTTTTTATAACTGACTATAATTTTTAACGTAAGTTATAATTAGCCTTTCCAGCTAATCGTAACGTTACAGGCGCTGAAGCTGATGGTACGGAAAATGAAAATCTAAGTTGACGATAACTTCTTGAGAGATTCTAAAAATGTATACCAGATGGCTCTGTATTAAAAACGCGTATTAAATTCATATTTTTCTCTCTCTCTCTCTCTGTTACTTTCTATTATACAGGGCCAAATTAAATTAGCTAGCGAAACTCCGCGGACGTGATAGGTCGATATCGGTGTGATATCGGTCGAGATCGATATCGGTGTGTATAGTTTCGGTGTTAGGTATGCTATTTTTATTATTGATTGTACTTAATCTTTATCATTAACTGTTCATAATAAATGATTATTTACATTCTTAACAGTGGATTATGTATGATATTGAAAACGTGAACAATATTTTTCTATATATGACAAAATTTTAATTATTACTATACAGAATGAATTTTTCAAGTGGGCGTTGATGGCCAAATCCGAAACTATGAGGAATAACGAAAAGTACTCAAAGGAGTCTCGGACTCGATTTTGATGAAAACTAAAACTGCTTCATTGGATTTTTGAAAAATCAATATTTCTAGCCAGGGATCGAACCCGTTGATTTTGATTTGAGTATAGATATACCTATACGGAAAAAGTGCGAAACGTTGTTCTTTCAGCGGCCTTTGAAAACTGCTCAATGACAAACAGAATCAAACGTATTACATTTATATTCAGATTCAATTTGTAATCATTATGGAACAGACAATTATGCACTAGTTATGGGTAATTGCATGGTGTTCTCATGTCACGGTAGGAATGGACTGTAATTTGCAGATAGGCTGCTGGTCGGCTCGACCGTGGTAATTGTTGGCTCTACATCCGCTGGATCTAGTGATGTAGTGTGTGAGGAGGTTTCTGATATCATAAACCAGTTGAACCCATAATCATGCACATTCAGGGAAAATAATTGTTAAAGAAGTCAATTTCTTTAACAATATTTCCCCCTACGTCAGTTTGCCGTTTCATACTACTATCAAAGAATGACAGTTCTGCGGGGCAATTGCGTAACACATTATCAATCGAAACCGGTTTCATTTTGACAGTTCAACAACATTCATTGCGTTATTTACATGTTGAGCAGACAAATATTTCGAACTTATGAAGCAATGGATTTGCAATTTGCTTCAAAATGATTCCGATTGATAGTGTGTTACGCAATTAGAGTGCCGATTTGAATATAAAGACTGATGTTGGTGGTTTTGCTGAACAATTAATTTTCCTGACTTTACCTACGATACATTCTACCTAGAATTATAATAGGGTCATGTTCAGATAACATTAATTTATGGCTGACAGACATGGAAACGATCTCAACGGGTCTGATGACTAAGGTCTGAGGGGCTTGTGGCTAAGGCCACAAGCCCCTCAGACCTTAGTCTGAGGGGCTTGAGGCTTGGTTGACTGGTAGAGAATGCCTAAGGCATTAAGTCCGCCTTTGTACCTTTTTGTGCGAAAAGTATAAATAAATAATAACAGCCGCACGGATCGATAGAACAGGTTAAGCTACGCTTGTCGCGGTAGGTGCGTGGATGGGTGACCATCTTAACACATTGAAGGACACTGAACGAGACACAATAGAAGTTTTATTGTTATTACGTCTAGGGGCGTTAAGTGTCCCGCAAAGTGTTACCATACCAAGACCCCTTCGTGCTCTGAAAGCACGTTAAGCTGTTGGTCCCGGCTGTTATTCGTATATTAACAGTCGTTGCGGGTCTTCAGAAGCCCGAAAGTCTGACAACCAGTCTTACCAAGGGGTATCGCAATCGACGTATCTTCTTACCCAGTAACTGGGTTTAGAGATCAGATAGGCAGTCGCTTCATGTAAAATACTGCGGTATTCAGCTGCGATCGATTCGACCCGACTGGAAGCAGACCACAACATAATATGTAGTTGGGAAAGGGCATGGAAGATTGATTGAGACGTGGAAACGATAATTATGTCCAAATACTAAGTATTTTAAAGACAAACGAACATACATTCAACCACTGATATTGACAATGGGAATGCAGGCCGGTGACATATTGAACCAGCTGTTGTCAGGCCTGAAACTGATCATTATCATGACTGCATATTACAACTATGACTTGAGTTGTATCAGTACAAGCGCATTCTACACGATTAATGATAATATGATAATCAGATCATAGATAAAAATTATCCTAGCTTAAGAATATCAGACAATAATCGAATAATATCATCCATTTAGATAAAAGTATATAACAGGACTTGATAACGAGTGTTTAAATTGTGGCCTCATAATCAAAAGGCGTTTAATCCAAAATGTCGTGGAAACAGGTCGTGGGGGTTGCGATATTAACCGCTGTGGTCGTGGGGGTTGTCGTGGGAGTGGTAACATGGGCGGTGATGAGAGAAGATGAGGTAGCACCACCAGAGCTGAGGGAACTGGACTGGTGGGAGCACACGGTGATATACCAGATCTATCCCAGGTCATTCAAAGATGACGATGGTGATGGTATTGGGGATCTGAAAGGTGGGTTCTTCGTTTTTTTCAATTATTTTAAGTTATTTGCTGACCAAAGCTTTCAATTATTCACATATCCTTGTAGCAATGTTCAAGGGTAAATTAAAACCTGCAAAATACGTTCTTGCAAATCCTGAAAAGTCGTTCATTTATTTTGTATTAAGCCTAAAAGGGATGACAATTGTGAAAGACGAGACAGCCAGACCTATTTAATCCAGTCTGAATTAGATTTAAGATCCACTTCAAAGTGCTTTCAACTAAGTAATTCACTAGTATTGTTACGTCATGTAATTATGTTTTAGAGACTTAGAATAATAAAGGCGAAAGGAGATAAGCCATATTGGACCCAAAATCCAAAATGGTCGGCCAACGACAAAAAGTGTGTCACCTAAGTCGGGCAAGTCCACCCAAACATTTTTTACTACTGCAACAAATCTCTTCGACCGTCCCTACAGCTGTTTTCGATAAGTCTATCTTTATTTTATTCTCGATTTTTATTTTGTTTTGTTTCTAGAAATGAAGTGGTTATGGGTACCTACATCCGCACTTAATATTATAAATTCGAAAGTAACTCTGTCTGTATGTTACCTTTTCACGCCTAAACCACTGATCGGTTTTCGATAAAATTTGGCAAGGAGATCGATAACATCCTGGGGAAGGACATAGGCTACTTTTTGTCCCGGTAACACGTTCCCGTGGGATAATTATCGACATCCACGCGGGCGAAGCCGTGGGCAGAAGCTAGTAAAATATAATATCGCTGTAATGACATTAAAGGAAGTCATATTTTAAATTGACCTTCACCAATGTTGTTTCTTACTTTTTATGGACAGTATTTATAAAGATAAAGATAATTTATTAGTCAACCATGCGTTTACTACTATACTTTTATTATTCATACTTGTACATGAAAAATACCTGATTTTAGAACTAAATATAAAAAAAAATAGTTAGACGAACACTCGCAGTTTTTTTCTCATAGTAGGTAATACATATTCAAGGTCACATATCATTTATTTTCGCCAATCTGTAGTTTTATATTTTATTGAAATGTATAAAACTAGATTTTTCGACTTTAAAAAACAAGCAAAGCCATAGAGAGAGAGATTCGGCGCAATAGTAAAAAAATGAAACGGAGAACATCCCCGACCAGGGTGACACATTTTTTTTCGTTGCAGTACAATAATCGGCAGGTTTTTACGATGCCTAACATACAATCACTAAACAAAATCAAACATTAATGAGTCTATATGAAATTTAATATAAGCATGAGGTCTGGGAACTACATGATAATTATGATTAACTTAACACAGTTTTATATATTAATTTGAGTAACCTAACAGCCAAGACTCTAGTCGAAATCTTTCTTGCTTCTAGTGAATTGTTTTGTCTCGAGAGGTCCTAGGACGATCCCTTGGGGCAGTCTGCTCATATTTTAGTTTTGCAGATGTCTTTTGTTAATCCTTATAGAATTAGAAGTATGAAAGAAGGATAGGAAAGTATCTATAAAATAAAAACCATTATGACCCAAAAAATGAGACTAATTCGATTATTGCCATCACTTAACTCTATAGAAGGCTTATCAGTATCGTATCCTTAATTTATGTTTCGCTCGCAGCTCTTCTACATTATTTCTGTCAGAAGATCTAAACGGGTACAGAAACCCAACTATTATTTTACTAAGTATATTCTTTCTTCAGGTATCACCAGTAAACTAGAACATCTAGTGGATGCTGGAGTAGGCGCTGTCTGGATGTCTCCCATCTTCCAGTCTCCTATGATAGACTTTGGATATGACGTCAGTGACTTTTACGCAATACATGATGAGTACGGAACCATGGAAGATTTTGTAGACCTTGTGAATAAGGCTCGCGAATTGGGTAAGGGATATTAATAATAATAATAATCATTTATTTCAAGCAACAAGACTCAGTGTTAGTAAAAATATTATACATAGTGTGTGTGTGTTAGTATATTTAGTTGAAGAACTTCCTTAACTTATTTAGTTGAATGTGATGTCTCCACGGAAATGCTATAATAGTAACTTAAGATGTTTCAGTGACTTAGAAATCTGCTAAAAGCAGCTGCTGGACTAATATATTCTCTTTTTTAGGTTTAAAAGTCATATTAGATTACGTGCCAAACCACGCAAGTACATATTCCGATTACTTCATTAAATCGGAGGCCAGGGAGCCAGGATTTGAAGACTACTTCGTTTGGGCAGATCCAAGAATAGATCCTGAAAATCCCGCCTCGAGATTGCCTTCTAATTGGGTAAGTCCGTTACATCTCCTAGTCATGCATACATAACCTTTATTTACAAAGGCTAATCGTTTTTTTTTTGTGGTAACTCTCTGATAATGTATATTACAGATCAGTCAATTTGGTGGCTCAGTCTGGGAATGGAGCAACAAACGCCAGCAGTTTTACCTGCATCAGTTCGCCATCGAACAAGCTGACTTCAACTTCCGAGAGCAGGCAGTCAGAGACGAAATGATCAAAATCATGCTGTTCTGGATAGATAAAGGAGCTGATGGCTTCAGAGTGGATGCCATCCCTCACCTATTTGAAACGGCCCCCGATGCCAACGGCATCTATCCCGATGAACCTTTGTCTGGCAATATGTTTATGAGCCCCGACCAGGCAGGATATACCACGCAGATCCATGTGAGGGACTTGATAGAGCTGTATGATGTTGTATATGATTGGAGAAAGGCTGTAGACGAATGGGCAGTGGAGAATAAGAAGGAGACTAAGTACGTTGTGAAACATTTATTTTAATATTTATGTTGAAAAACAAATAATACAGTGTTGCAAAATACGAGTACATGGAATTATATGAAGTGCAACATCGTCATCTTTCTAGGATTCTACACTTTAAATGCTTATTTTTTTTTAACTAGATTACTCCTAGCAGAGGCGTATGCTAACATCAGCATGACGATGTTATACTACGGAGACGAGAGTGGAAGGATCGGCGCTCACTTCCCCTTCAACTTTGACTTCATCACGACCTTGTCTGCAAGGTCTAGTGCCAGGGACTTCGCTTACGTGATCCGGCACTGGCTCACCTACATGCCACAGGGGAATGTTGCTAACTGGGTGGTAAGTTAGTTTGACCCACTCAAAAAAGTCACTAATATTAATACTATCGTAGCGAATCTGAAGATAATGGTGCCGATTCCCTTGTTCACAAGCTAAACTAAATTAAAGTTCAGTGCATCTTTTTTGTTCTATTTCATTAAGAAAAGGACAGAAGATAAATTTTAGTTTAGTGCTGGCAAATCAATCAGCGCTTGACACTACTCCATAAAAGTTTAGACGTGATTAAAAACTTGCCTACTAAAATTACGTCAATTTACGTCAGGCGCTGATTAATTTGACAGGACTAAACTAAACTTCATCTTCTGTCCTTTTTTTAATGAAATAGAAAAAAAGATGCACTGAATTTAAATTTAGTTTAGTTTGTGAACAACAGAATCGGCACCAAGATCCCTTTTCGTTTTAGTTTGGAAACCACGACCAGAGCCGCATGCCGTCCAGGTTCAGAGCCGACATGGTAGATGGTTTAAACGGCCTAAACATGTTACTACCGGGAGTAGCTATCACCTACCAAGGCGAAGAGATTGGAATGAAGGATGGCTTCGTCAGTTGGGAAGACACGGTCGACGTAGCAGCCCTGAACCAAGGCAATGAATCAAACTACTTGGAGTTTTCCAGGGATCCCTGTAGGACACCGTTCCATTGGGACAACACGACTAGCGCTGGATTTTCGACAAATCATACTACTTGGCTACCAATAGCTGAAGATTACATGCAAATCAATCTCCAGGCTCAGAAAGATGTGTCTAATAGTCATTTTAAGGTAACATATCAAAGCATCCTTAATTTAAGAATTAAAGGTACAGGAAAAGGCATAAACTGATAAAATCCATGGGGGGCCAGGGCGCACGATATTGTTTTCAAAATCAACCATTTCACCACTGAAAATTGCGATCTTTGACGGTGCATATGAGAACCCAATTTTTCTTTCCAGATATACCAATCTCTAACAAAACTCCGCAAGGAGGTGACCCTATCCCATGGGGAGTATGACGTGCAAGCCCTGACGGAAAACACCTTGATCTTGATCAGGTACCTCAGGACCTATGACACTTATGCCTTAGTGTTCAACGTCGGCGACACAGCGGACATAGTCAGTCTCAGTGGAATACCCCTGCTGTCGGAGCCTTTGACAGTGTATACTGCTAGCGTGCACAGCGACCGAGCCGCGGGGTAAGGAACTGTCAGTTCATGTTAGGTTTAGCTCTTAGTTTACTTGGTATTTTAACAAGAACTAGTAGATTGATTAGGGAGTGAGAAAAGGAGTTTTCAATCAGCTTAGCTGACTCATGTCCACAGCTGGTTATAGACCTTTCTGACTTTCACGTTGCTTTCCACGTCCAGTCAGTTCTTGTCGCCTACTTCTGATGAAATCGAATATTCTTAATTCTTTTGACATTCTTTAGATTTGAACTGTAATTTTCCTGCAAACTATGTAATTATGTCCTGTAGGACACAATTAGTGTAGAAATGCTTATTAGACTTTCGTTGATTTTGAATGTCAAAGTCTAACTAATTAGTTTTGATAAAACAAAAATATGTATAATATTATCAAGGCCAGACAGGTATAAAGTTACAAATAAAATCTTAAATAGATACGTAATCTAGCTTCAGTTTTATCTTTATTGCCTGCCGATTTCTTTGATTAAGGACAATTTTGCGAATAGAACATTCTACTGTTTATAAGCAGGTAATGGGATCTTTATATTGTGTAATGTATTATACCGCCTCTTAGGAGCTTAGGAGAGACTTAACTTAATTAAATATTTTATTTGTCAATAGAGTAAAAGACAGACAAAAATACGAGTTCTTTTTTCTTGTTTTAGAGGATATTCTCCCACACATTTTAACAATCATGAGTCATTTACATTTCCTGCCTTACCTTATTTTCAATTTTGTGTCCGCTTTTAGATGATCGGAAGTTTAGTGAATTATTAACGGGTTCCGGTGTCTAGAAGACTATGTTTTACACGTACCTATAATATTGATGATGATAATTATGATGATGACAATAAATGATGATGATAAAAGCTCTCGCAGACAGGCGTGACGCGACAGCGAGACGCTACTCTTATAGAACAATCTCTATGAAGATTTCATGAAAAGATACCTACTAAATTCTCACTAAGCACTTCAGTAATTTTTTTGGACATCTTTCGAGAGACACATAACGTACTAATCACGTTTCTATATTATTACATTTCTTTTTCAGGGCCGAGGTGCCTTTAGAGAACCTAAGACTGCAGCCTGGTGAAGCGATCGCTCTTCGTGCGCCTCCGACATGATAACAACACAGATTATGATGAAGCCTATTCACATGACGTTTTTAAAACAGGCAGAAGACCCGTTTTTTGGTCGAAATGTAGCATTTATTGAGATTTAGAACAAGACTGTCCCGCCGACGGCGCTTTATAAAGCCGAACGTATTCTAAGACGAAGGGCCGGTTTCTCGAACGAAAAACGATTGGCTGTTGATAAATCATTCAACCAATCGCAGCAGTTTACGCGCGGATGACAATTTGTCACATTAATTTTGCGATAATTTTCATTCGAAAAACTGCCCCAAGACGTGCCACTTTAGCGACCGCGTACAATCTTTATATTGGTGAGGCGCGCTTCAGTTTCTTTCTACAATAAAAACGGTTGTGTGCATAAGTTCTTGTTATACCTATACATATTGATATTGCTATTTAAATTTTTATATAGACAAATAAACATTGCTTAATTATTACTAGTTTTAATTAACACAATGCCGTGTTTGGTAAATAAGCTCTTTGTTAGAAGATTGCGGTTGTAGTGTTGTGCATGATGTGGGTACTAGGTATAAAATAAAATACTACCTAACTATGTACGTTTGTTTATTCTTTATCATAAATGAAAAAAATAATTACCGGTGTCTGGATTTGTGCTCGGTTGACGACAAGGGGCTCGCGCCCTATTACATTGGAATTACAGCTACCTGACGAAATGTGGGTGTACTTTAGCTGCACCTCTGTCTAAACTTTCTGGGACTACACGTGTGATGTTATGTCATGTAAAATGACCCAAGCCAGAATAAAACATTTGTCTAATCTAACTAGCCTGTATTGTCTGACTGCAGGACAATGGCCTCCCTCTCCCTTTTCCCCACAATTCTGTCTGCTGCGAGTGCCGGCCAGTCCCGACGGTAGGAGTCAAGCTCGTCCCGCCATCTTCGTCTTTTGGTCTGCCGCGATGGCATCGTGTGTCGTGTAGCCGAAATTATAATAATTTAAATCATTTCACCACTTTTCTAGGTGGTCTACGTTTCTTCTTAATTTAATAATCATTTATTCGCAATTACCTTATATTCTTCTCATCATGAAACTGAAATAAAATAACCCACTTTCAACTCAGCACCTACCTCACCGAAACTTTCAGCTTAAAACCGAAACAAATTAATATACAGCATTAATAATCCCAGTGACACATGTGAACTTTAAACCCATTCATCAAAACCAAACTTGGTACAAACTTCTATACCTGCTACGTACGAAATTAAACCTGGGACGAGCTTATACATCATAAATAATGTCCCATCACTAGTTGACAAGGTCGATTGTTATTAAATGATGGTATGTTTATTTGTGTCCGCGATGTGGTGGCTGTTCGTCGTGTGTGTGGTCAGCAGGGTGGCGGGTGATGTAGCCCCCGCCTGGTGGGATAATGCCGTGTATTACAGGATGTTGGTGGATAGCTTTAGAGATGGAGATGGGGACGGACTGGGTGACCTGAAAGGTGAGGTTATTGACAAAGTTGTTTTTTAATCTAGTTCAGTGGCTGGTGTAACACATAATAAATTAAATTATACCTGCCCCTCGATGCTGCCCCTGCAGGTATAAACAAATGTATTGATGTCCAACTCAGCTGAATCATGACGCTAATGGTAGTAATAAATTAATCATTATATAGAAAAATGATTATGCCATCATTTTTAGATGTAGAAGAATTGAAACTGCGGTCAAAACATGTTTTCCAAAAGATTATAAAAATCCGTGATTCCGAGTTTCTGAATCTCGTAACTATGTGGATATCAAACGCCTGAAATATAAAATCGTTCATTTATACCACTACTTACATAATAAAAGCCATATACTTCCAGGCGCATTAAAACAAATTAGCTACGTGCGTGCTTTGGGATGTGATGCTATTATACTGTCGCCGTTAGTACCCAGGAGTACCGACTGTACCAACCCAGGAATCATGGACTTTACTGAGATAGACCCACGATATGGAACCCTAGAAGATTTTACCAATTTGGTGGCGAAAGCTAAGAAATTGGGTAAGATAACTTTGTAACATTGAATTTAAAGAATAGAATAGCATTCGGTAAATCAGCATAGACGATCAGCACAATAACAATACAAGAAGTGAAGCCAATGATTACGAGACATGGCTAATAAGGATGTTATTAATGTGCTTGTAAGATATAATTTTTCCATCAACATTAATTGAAGTCTACCAGTAAGTTGATAAGTATAGGCTTATGCAACTTATCATTAAGTAATTCTTTTATATTTTTATGGCAGGAAATGATGTTCAGTTCTGAAGAAAAAGAACTTAAAAAATGATGTTCAATTTTACATGGCTCATTGACTACTATTAAAAATCGCAGAAGAATTTAAACTTTAAACTGTTTCAAACAGATATGAAAGTCGTGATCACGCTGCCATTACAAGCTGTCAGCACAGGCTCTGAGTGGTTCACATCGAGCGCTGATCGAGTCCCGGGATATGAACACAGGATCGTGTGGAAGGATGGAACCGTTGATAATGAACCACCAGTAAGTTCTTATAATAACCAGCAAACATTTGCTCGAAGATTTGCAACTTTGCTCTAATGAGATGATGATGTAAGTATTTAGAGACACTATGTTTCTAAAAAACTGTAATGCACAAAAAGCAGCTTTAGCAACTCCTGTCTGCTAGTCTCCAAGCGCGATTATTTTGATAACATCTAAAATGTCACGTTCTGTAGGTTCTGCCTACCCTCATGGGAAGAAGGTGTGACCTATGTATATGTCGAAGCCAACTGGTTAAATTAGCCGTTTAGTTAACCGCCTGGCTTTTAGAAGTAGTGCTCGCCTCGCTTTGCTCTCTCGGCTCGCACGCAGTTGATCACAGTTCTAACCTAATCTAATCCATTTGGTCGGGGTGCCCTCCTGGCTCAGTTACTGCGACCTATTCGGCTCGCGTGTGATTGGTTACAGACTTCCAACCTAAACTATAATTGAATTTCATTCAGATCGTTAGTTGAACGGCCGCCGTTTAGTTAAAAGGTTAGGTGGTAATCTAAACGGCTAATGAAACCAGTTGGCTGCGACATATATGTATGTATATGTAACTAGAACCACTAATTCGTCATTGGGATTCCCATGATTGGCATTTTTCTTAGTCTACGATGACGTTACAAAGGTAGCCCGCTCTTTGATCTTCCAGTCTGAACACGGCATCAAGTGGTCCTGGCACGCGACCCGCTTCTCTTACTTCGGTAATTCCATCAACGGGGCAGTCCTGAACCTCTGCTGCGAAAGTGTAGCAGCTGCACTGTCAGCAGCCCAATGTGCCTGGCTCAAACGAGGAGTGGCAGGAGTACTCCTTAATCCTGACTTCCCAAGAGACCTAGTCTGCGGGGAACAGTTGCTGAAGAAACTGGTTGCTGATGCCATGAGCTGCGCGCGTAATGGTGGTTTGGATACCCCGTAAGTTAAAGACTCTTATTAGTGCTTACAAGCGTCCAACACGTAGCCGAATTTTGGGCGGTAACAATTTAGATTGCCATCGACAAGCTGAGAAGAAGAAGTACCTATGCTGAGTTTTATTTCACCTCTGTTGTATCTTTTCTTAACTGTATAGGATTCAGGTTCTACTGCAACTATTTTCCACGTGCAACTGTTATATCTGATACCTTGACCATTACTTGGAAAAATGGCTTAATTAGCTCAAGCTACCTAAAGTAATAGCATTTGTAACACTATCTAGGGACATCATGCAGAATTTAACTGTGGAACACAGTCTATGCTTACTTGTAAGTGTTGTGACCATATTTGAGAGAATAGCGCAACACGATGTGCACTGCTAGTGTGGTTTTCGGCAACATTCGATATTGTTCTTACATTTGAAAGTTTTCAGCCGCAGCCAATTTCCGGATATATTTGCTCGTTAGTCACTTCGAAATGGCTCAACTGTTCTTTCGGAATAACTGTTAATATTTCAAGCCTCACACTATTGTCCTCAGGGTTGTCCTCGTAGACTCCTCTCTAAGACCGGAGCAAGCTGCCATGTACTACGGAGATGGAGGTGTGGGAGCCAACAGCATCCTCAGCAAGGCGCTGACCACCACCACCTCCAGATCTACTCCTGAGATGGTGTTGGGGTTCCATGCCTCCATATTGACTGCGCCTACAGACGTGGCTACATGGGTCGTGAGTTTTACTAATCATCTAAGTACACCTTTTTTGTATGGATTGACTGGAAAACCAAATAATGTTGTTAATTCAATTAATCTGCCTAGCCTTTTCCCAGAGCATGTTGGGGTCAGCTCCCAGTCTAACCGGATGCAGCTGAATACTAGTACTTTACATGGAGCGACTGCCTATCTGACTTCCACAACCCAGTTACTGGGAAATACGATACCCCTTGGTAAGACTGGTTGTCAGACAGAATTTTTTCGTCTATTGTGATCATTCTTGAATACCATTAATGTGTGAGAGTGCTTTAAAATATCGTTTGTTCTATTTTAAAGCACTAGCATAGTTTTTAATTGAGATCAATTTTCTAAATTAAGAGTAAAATTATTTGCAGTTTTCTATCGACGTTTGTGTTATTCACTTGCAAAAGTGACTAAAGTAATAAATGGGCAATTATAGGCCCATGTAATGAAGGTGCTATAAAGAAATCTAGTCTTCAAGCGTATTGTTTAGGGACGTGAGACCTAAGTCGTTTAATGCCTGCTTTGAACGTGGTTCAGTCTGTAATAAACTTTATTTATTACCCGTGGGACGTCGTGTATTAGCCGTCCCGAAGAATTTACTTGTAAAAATAGCAAGTAAATTGAATTTGGAGAGTATTTTCAACATTATTGTTGAATTGCTTAGCTGGCTGGCCATATTGTCTGTTTCAATCATTCACCCTTTCCTGTTAAATTATATGCCATATGTCCTGCGATAGTTTGAAACCTGATTATAAAACCTACAGTTTTAATTTCTATTTCCAGACAAGTAGCACAGATGACAGTCGTACAGCATCTCGCTACGGCAGTGACATGGTGGACACTGTGAATCTCCTCGCGCTGAACCTTCCAGGCTCCGCAGTCATCCAACAAGGAGACGAATTGGCGGCAGCAGACACCATACTAGAATGGGTTTCTGGCAACACTTGCTGGCCAAACCTAGGCGTGCCTTGGGCTGCTCCATTCCCTTGGGATGATACCGCAACAGCTGGGTTCACTACTGTAGAACCCTGGATGCCGTTGGCTCCTAACTTTAGATACGCGAACGCCAAGACGGAGTTCGCGAATGATTACAGTCATGTTGGTGTTCTGAGGATCGCTGCTGCGCTGAGGAAGTCACCTGCTTTTGGGCCTCATGTGGAGGTAGATGATGCTTTATTTAATACTAGCGACCCGACCCTGCTTTGCACGTGTGGGGACTGTGTCTTACGTACCCATCCCTTGCATAGTTTTAAGAATGTAATATTTTTATAGAGGAACTTATTGTTATAATTTTTAGAAAGTTTCATTTTTGTGTTTTTCCCACGTTGAACATCTGCAAGCGATTTAAGTTATAGGTACTATTGTCTTTCATGATTCTTTACTTTTAGTTAAGGTTCTTCATTGTTCTATTATGTTTAGTTATCTTGTATTGTACCCATTTGCTATTTTTAGTTAAGGTTCATTGTTCTGTTATTTTCAGTTGTCTTTTATTGTACCCATTTGCATTTCTCGTGTTTTATTATACTTTTAAAGACAGATGTAGGATTTGCCGCGTCCTTTGTTTAGTGAACGGCAGATTTAGGAGAGTTTTGGTTCGGAGCTTCAGTCTGTGCTGAACTACGATCGTGCGAGGTCCTCTCTGACCCCCGATCATATTTTACTCGCCGAAGCTCGCCGTAATAGTTTACGGCGAGCTTCGTGTTTCTAGTAGTTTTACCATTCATGTAACCTTATTTAATTTTACTTTTTCGTGTCAAGTGTAACTGCTAGCTTTAGTTACTTGATATCGTAATAAATTTATAGTTACTTATTTACAACTTACTTCAGTGTATCACTGTGCCCACCACGGTCACGAATACCCCACAGTGGTGACCCCGACGTGATTAAAGCTATCATATAGCGTGAGTTCGTGACAGTGCGGAAAGAGTTTCGCGAGTGCTAAATCAAAGTACGTGTTAAAATGGCGAGCGATCCAGCGGGAGTCACTAGCGGCGGATGACGCGCATTCCCATCCAGCCAGCTCCCATGGCTTCAACGGGTATCCTGACCACCAGCATGCAGCGACCGCGCATACCTGGTCATCACCCTCAGCCTCATCAGCAACCTCGGCACAGCACACTGCACTTTCGGCCGGTCAACAAGAAGAGCTCAATTCCTCTCCTGGTCGACGCAGCAGCCAGCCTCAACCCGGCGCTATACCACATCCGACGCACCGGAGCATAACGCAGCGCCCACGCCACCCCGACTCACTGGGAACATCTTCGCAGACAGTTCCGACTCACCGTGAACTATGCGGCACCGACGCACTGGAGCATAACGCAGCGCCCGCGCCACCCCGACTCACTGGGGACATCTTCGCAGACAGTTCCGACTCACCGTGAACTATGCGGCAACCGGTTCCGACTCACTGGAACCTAAGTTGGCCTGGCAAGCATATTCCTCGCCGTTCTGGTAGGCGAGTTAAATTTCCTGATTACTATCAGGCAGGTGTTTCGTGATCTTTATCACTGGTAGGGGGGTACTGTGGGGACTGTGTCTTACGTACCCATCCCTTGCATAGTTTTAAGAATGTAATATTTTTATAGAGGAACTTATTGTTATAATTTTTAGAAAGTTTCATTTTTGTGTTTTTCCCACGTTGAACATCTGCAAGCGATTTAAGTTATAGGTACTATTGTCTTTCATGATTCTTTACTTTTAGTTAAGGTTCTTCATTGTTCTATTATGTTTAGTTATCTTGTATTGTACCCATTTGCTATTTTTAGTTAAGGTTCATTGTTCTGTTATTTTCAGTTGTCTTTTATTGTACCCATTTGCATTTCTCGTGTTTTATTATACTTTTAAAGACAGATGTAGGATTTGCCGCGTCCTTTGTTTAGTGAACGGCAGATTTAGGAGAGTTTTGGTTCGGAGCTTCAGTCTGTGCTGAACTACGATCGTGCGAGGTCCTCTCTGACCCCCGATCATATTTTACTCGCCGAAGCTCGCCGTAATAGTTTACGGCGAGCTTCGTGTTTCTAGTAGTTTTACCATTCATGTAACCTTATTTAATTTTACTTTTTCGTGTCAAGTGTAACTGCTAGCTTTAGTTACTTGATATCGTAATAAATTAGTCGTTACTTATTTACAACTTATTTCTGTGTATCACTCGCCCACGCGGTCACGAATTCCCACACACGGTTTTACGACTTGACAAAACATTTCTTAATTATATGTAAATTTAATATTAATGTCCTTATGATACCTAAACAAATATCTTTACATTTGATGGATAAGATGGTGAAATCTGCATCAAAATCCGTTGCGTACTTTAGAAGAACAACGCGGTCATACACAGACATGAAAAGTAACTTTAATTTATAATATGGATGCATTTTATTTTAGTTTTCGTGTGTTTAGACGTTTGGAGGCAACAAGTCCACAAAAAATAATACGAAAAAAATACAAACACCACATCACGCATCAATTCTAATTGAATTGATTCGTGAACGATATCGGCGTAATAAGACTGACTGGCTGCGCGCGAAATGACACAACTATTACCGATTTTGAGGCAAACGCCTACGCAATTCACTATAAGCCATTCGCCCGATTGCCAAGCGGAGATAAGCAGCTATGACGGCGTATACTCCTCCATCATGCACGGATGATATTCCTTTTCATGGGGTGATAGAAAAATATGTAGCTTAAGCGATCGTAATTCATTAAGAATATCCGTATCATATTGGAGATATGGCTTTAATACTGAATGAGAATTTGTAAAGGATACCGTTTCTCGTAAGCATAATGGCAATCATTTTCGGCAGATGGTAATCATAATTTGATTTGTTATGGAGCCTACCTCAATAACCTTCTAAATACTTCAACATTAATATATAGTTTTCCTAAAAACAAATTACTATAAAGTTTGAAGCTAGTAGTGTTAATGATTTTATTGACCATAAAAAATTCCACACTCTTTTACTTGGGTAGTAGAACGTTTACTTACTAATGAGTTTTTCTAATGCATTTAGTTTAAAAAACGTCAGCACAAATAAATTGTTGTCGGGTTAACAAAACATATTAGCTCGGTAATCAAAAGGGCCAGGGTTTTAAGTTAACCCTTGTCTCTTTTTATAGAACACGTAGAGATTTAAAAAAAATGTCATTGAAAATAATTAATTCTCGACCATCAATGTGCTCTTTGTAGATAAAACGCCAGAATGGAGCTGTGGTTATCCTACGGTGGGGTTCCGCTGGATCCCTGCTACTCATCGCAAATCTAGCGAAAGAGCCAACTGAAGTGGAACCTTCCAAGGTTCCTGGGATACCAAATGAGATGACCGTCGCCACCAGTTCCACAGGATCGAACTTTTCTCCTGCTTCTCATTTGCCGATGGATAAAACGATAAAACTGGCGCCAGGACAGACGGTGCTGCTGGCTGGGGGTCCTAGACATTGTGGAGGACCTGGCCCGGTGGACAAGATAGCCAACAAACTGTCAGAAGGTTGGCAGAAGATCAACAAGTACTTTAGTCAATAGTTGAATGTTTTTGGAATAGGTATAGACAAATAATGTTAGTATTAGTAATTAACGATGTCTGGGATGTGCAAAAGTGGCCTAACTTCAAATAATAACGTACTGTCAGAAAGGTTAAGTGAGATATTCTTGGTTTTCTCAATATACTCATTAAATTCTATCAAATGCGTCATTAGATAATATATGTTTCTAGCAGTATTTTTAACACTAATAGTTTCCTGTGCCACTATTGCACTTACGACCTTTTAATGATAATAAGGTTATCGCAATGTTTATTTTTGTTGTGATTGCTAAATCTTAATGTTTTTATTAAAACTGTTTCTGCAACAAGTGGGGTTTAATTTGGTAAGAATTTGTCTTAAAATTAATAAATTTAGATGGTAAGCTGTAGCTAAAATAATTCTAGCAACGCAACGTAGGAGAATGTGAAAGCAAGTTTAAAAAGTTTGCTAGTACTAAAACCGAAAAATACTACCTACCTACAAATAGAAAAAGTGTGTAACAGGTAGGTAAGCCTTATACAATATACATACGTATATCCTACAGAGACCCAACATTTTACAACAAAACGATGAGCCACAAGCAAATTAAAATCAATAAAGCCGCCATCAAAACACAAAACTCCAACACGAACAATATCAAACAAATTACATATTTTTATGAAGTATAATTTAGACGTAACGACACGTCGCCGTAACGACCTAATATCGTTAAGATTACGTATGATATAAAGAAAGCCGTACGCCCAAAATAGAGGTAATGAATCGTCTAGTATATTAGAGACGCACACTGCGAAGGGACGACGCGCGCCGCTTTTACATTTCAGGGGCTATTGTCTTGGTGACCTATTTCCGGACAATATAAGAGAAACGTAATTTTACATAACTAACCTGAACGTTATTGGGGCAGGAAAGGCTTAACTCCAATTTATTATGTAAGGATATTAGAGTTTCTCGAAGTTGGGAGTACCTACTTACGAGTTACGGACGTCGTTGGGTGAGTTGCCGCGAAACTTCGACTGAAACATGTAACGTACGTAAGTGAAGAAGATGCATCACAAATTATTTTTGCTTCGTCTGAAATAGGGAAGACGCTGAAACTTGAGACCTGACTCAAGAAACACAAACCGGCGGCAATCGCCCGCCTCCCTAATAAAACACGAAAAATTCAGTTTTCAAAATTCTGAAGATAAAAAAGTAGTTATATTTAAAAGACTCACAGAATTTGCTCTTCTCGGCATGGCTGTAGGTAGCATAAACCACGAGGAGGAAAAGTAGCGCGCGCGCCCTCATGGCGGGGCGGCGCGGGCTCACTGGGGCCCGGCGCGGCGCGGACTGAGCGAGGACCCCTATCGACCCAGGCGGCTGCACCGCGCATGCGCCACCCCCCGCACCCCTGCACCCGACAGCCCCGCCCCGCACGCGCTCACTACCAACCCAGGGTTGCTGATCGCGAAAATTTGGAAAATGTGGAAAACTTTGGATGCTGAAACAGAAAATTTGGTCCCATGAAAGGATTTGGTCATTATCAGCGAATCTGGTTCTGTTGCAGGGTTCGTTTATGTACTTTTAGCACATCTACTACGGGTTCATTTGAAGTTTGAGGTATCTCACAGGGTCTGCCGATTAGGGAGAGAGATTCGAGCCTATTTCGAAATCACCACAATCATAGCAATATTTGTCATACTAATCTCGAAGCTTCGTAGCCCTAGAGGCTCTATGTTGAAAAGAAAAATTCAGAGGTCCAGTTCTAAATCACTAAGTGTCCATAATTCTTCTGTTTCTTAACAAATGAAGACAAACTCATGTGTCTCAACCCTGACTTGAACCCAGTTGATGCATCACCTAAAACTGATATATTTTGAATTTGCGTTTCTTCAATCCATCAATGCTTAAGGCCATCAATCAAATTCACCCTATTGTCCGTATCTTCTTACAAATCATCAACACCAAACTGAACTTACACTATTACTAATGCTTCCTTCCATACCTTCTTTCCTTACAAATCACCTTGGATGACAAAATCGTATAACTCCCAAAATCGCCTCTCTAAAGCCCAGCTCCTGGCAACCCTGTCGTGCTCAGGCATCGTACGGCGTCCCGCGGGCTTGCGCGCCCTATGACTCACAGAGTGAATGAACGAACAGCACCGATGGCGGAGCGGACGCCACCAATCAATGCTGCATTACTACTCTATTTACTAACACTCACACGGCTTTGGGGATTAACAACTTGTATCTCTAGTAGAGGATCAACAAATTGGAGAAAAGGCCTATCGTGTAGTTATGACCTTTTGTGGGGAGGAGAGCGTGCCCGTGTGAGAGTTTGTCCGGGCAGTTCTTCGGCCCTTCTTATTTCAGCTGAAAGCAGCTCACTGAGGTCTCCTTCTTATTTGGGATCGGGAAATATTTAACTGATTCTCTTAAACCTTCTAATGATGTACTGTTTTTAGGGTTCCATACCAATATGGTAAAAAGTAACCCTCATGGTGAGAATCAGTCTGTCTGTCCGTCCGTCGCAGCTAGATATCTCAAGAACTATTTGTGCTATCAATTTGAAATTTAGAATAGTCTTAGATGACGTTTGTCCAAATATTTTGCAAACAAGATTTTTTTTTTTGCAACGGACGAGGTGACCTTAAAGAGCGCTGTTTGCACATTCTCAAACATTTTAATTCTTTTTTAGCCGTATTGTTTTCGACTTTTGATAGAAATGTACAAAAATACTGTTCTTTCCTCCTTATCTCCGAAGTTTGTATGGAAAAAAATCTGAAATTATTCTATGTGATAGAAGTTTATGTAGAGATTACAGGAAAAATAAAACGTTGTTTCTAAATAGCACACTTTTTCAGAAATCAACAATAATTACAATACCTCCACTATCGGTCAAAAGATGGCGCTGACCTAAAACTACAATATTCTATAGTTCTATACCGTAGTGTTAAAATTCTCTGACGAATGTAGGCCTCGCCGATGAAAATTCAAAAACATTTCACGTTTCACAATACGGAACCTTCGGTGCGCGACTCCGACTGGCTCTTGGCCGGTTTTTTTAGAATAATGAACCACCTAAAACTTTTTGGGCTTCTTCTCATGCACACTTTTTTTATTAAATGAGCCTCCTTCTTACTTTCCAGCCTTTTCTTACCGTAGGTCGCTGTAACTAAGCTAGGCACTCCGATCAAATGGATCAGGTTTGGTTAGATCTGTAACCAAAAGCGCGCAAGCCGAGCGAGCGAAGCGAGATAGCAGCGGTCGAATGCTGCGACCAACTTGGTCGCAGTTACTTGACTATCTAGTATTTTTAGGAACCCAAAATGGGAAATTTTATATAAGAGTGTTCAAAGTGTGTGCTGTGTGTGTATGTTAATGTGTAAAGCAAAATGGTAATGTGCAGAGCAGGTCAAAGTGTCTACTCGTATTAATAGTTGAGGCGCATGTGCACGCATGAAACAACATTTTGCGAGACACTTTTATTGCCAGCGACTTCTTCCGACTTAAATCCCGTAGGAATTTCTAAAAAACCTTACCCCTTTTCTACGTCATAAAGGGAACCTCTGTGCATAGTTTCAGCTTTGCTAGCTCCAATTGTTGGGCTTGGCCTTGATGAGTCAGTTGACATTCCAGGACAGTTGCAGGGTACCAGATACCCCAGGGGGGAAGGGGTTCCAGGGTACCAGGTACCCCTGGGGGAGGGGGTTCCAGGGCAGTCAAGAACATTCCTTTTATATTATTTAGGTATTTATTGACCTATCGGTATATAAGAGTGTATGGTAACCCCCCTAATAAATTTGTTTTCCGGTCAAATGCCGGTGTGCTAACAGTACAAAAGCACTCTTCCAACTTCTTATCGAATAGTGCAATGCAATCCCCTGGGTGCTACATAATAAGGTGGGCCAATGGCCTGAAATATATAATTCTAAGCCAGGAATCCCTAATTTAGGGTCCCCTAGTGGTCCGAGATAATGTCCTAAAGAGTAGGTACCTTGGCATTAAAAAAGACTATTATTGATTGCTCTTATTTTCTTTTACTCTGAAGTCCGCGATCTTTGTTTGATAGCTTAGGTTTCCCATTAAAAAAGGATGTGAAAGTTTAAGAGCCCTCTTGCATTGCGGTACTGAGCGGACATTTTTTTTTTTTTATAAATTGCATCTCCGGTTCAATCTATGAGGTTGTCCTCTGCTTAACCGGGCTTGCCTGTGGATGCCTCCAGCCAGAGCGAACGCGCATCGCCACGGCGATGCGCGCGGTATAAATACTACGTGAAAATGATGTAGAAGTTCGGAATTGTTATTTTTGCTATTCTGTTGTGTGTTGTGTTGTGTGTTCTATTGTGTTGTGTTCTGTTGTTTTGTTCATGTTTGCCGCAAATAAACATATTTTCTTTCTTTCTTTCTTCTTTCAAAATTGAATTAGGTCCAGTCGCTTTTTTCTTTATTTTTATGGCATATAACAAAAATATATTCTATTATTATAAAAGAATAATGATATTTGTGATATGAGAAAAATTGTTTTGATGGATTATATTCAACAGAATCTGCAAATTACAGCTCTCAAATCAGCTCTCCATAAGTTTTTGCCTATACATGCATCAGGAGCACGATTATTGCTAAATAAATAGATAAATAATAAAGAAATCGCTTTATTATTATTCTAGAAGAGAAAATAAACTATCTTTACCAATTAATTGTTATTTATACCAACCAACGAATAGTATTCAATTTCAACGAGGAAATCATGTATCTACGTGCATTTTTGTAATACTCCTCTTAATCTAAGCTAAGGATACCGATGTCTCCTCTAGTTGAGTTTGCAACTCTATCATATCCCAATCAACGTTGGCCAAAGTCCTACACGCAATGAATCTTGAAGGGAAAATTGCAGTAATCACTGCGATTGAATGAACGACGATTGGATGAATTGGTAATGATTCAGTTCTTATGAGGAAGTCCTTTTCCTATGCACTGCATTCTACGACGCTTGTGTGTTGTTAAGGGGTAGGTACCTTTCCAGGAGGGAACCACGTGGAACTCCGGCTCAGCCTAAACCTAATAGAGAGAAAGAGTAGCAAGAATTAAAAAACATACCAAATTGACCGTTATAATTAAGTGACCGTTGATTTGGAAAGGGAGCGCAGGGTGCTGTCTGTGCGCTGTAACATGCTGGCCCGCAGGTTTGCACGGTGTACCGAGCAAGTCAAAGTGACATTATTTAGGGCCTACTGTCAATCTTTCTACACCTGCAGCCTGTGGACTAAGTACACGCAGCGTACATAGTGCTCTGCGAGTACAATATAATAACGCGTTTAGGGTGCTGTTCGGGCTGCCGCGCCATTGCAGCGCTTCAGCAATGTTTGCAGTGAAAAGCGTGGATGGTTTTCATGCCATCATACGGAAGCGCTCTGCGTCTCTTATGAAGCGCATGCGGGACAGCTCGAACAGCCTTCTGAGCGTGTTCGTGGGTCGATGGGACTCGCCGATGTGGCGGCACTGGATGCGACTACACACTGTGGGTGGTCGCGTCCAGGGCCTGGCATAGACTGGCACTCCTGTGCGGTGCCACTTCGTGCTTTTTATTTCTTTCTGTGGTTTTGTTTTTGTATGTACTAACAATAGTTGTATAAGGTTTTTGTGTTGCTAACATGTATATGGACTACGTCTGAAATAAATGTTTTATTATTATTATTATTAAATAATATCCCACTAAAACAAGAAAATAAATAAAACCTTGAAAGAAATAATAAATTTAAAAAAAATCGCCAAGAACTTCTTTTCTAAAAACAAAATTAACAACAACTAAGAAAATCTTTATCAGTGTATAACACGCTAAATTACGACATTCACACAACTCACATAGACATAACTAGTCAGAAACCTTCAAAAAAGAAAAAAAAAGAGAGAACGAGTACCTATAGATAAGGAGGCCGGAACCCCCTAAAGTTGGTATTAGTCTCGAACCAGCAAGTGTCAGGTCCTTAGACCAACGCCGACTTGTCAAGTTGACGGTAGAAGGGTACCCTTACTGACTGCCCCCCCCCCCCCCCCCCGCCTCCCGTCTCCTGCGCAGCTACTCCTCATGAGAGCCACTTGAGTCGAGCACCCTCCACACAAAGGTATCTTTTTGACAAGTTTTGAGTATATGGAATCATGAAACCATGTCAAGATTAGCTTACAAGTAATGTTACGGAATGTGCGCCGCCTCCTGGGTTTCCAGCAGTGCGATTCTGTAACCATCTCACTGTGAAAACTTAGGTGAAGTGAGCGTGGAGTGAGCTGTCAGTTGTGTCAATTCCTAGCAAAAACAAACTCGTATCATCTAAGTTGTCACGGTGAGATTTTTACAGAATCGATCGGAAGTTCCGAAATAATGTTTATAGAAGACTAATAAAACATTCATTTCAAAAAATGCTAAAGTCAATCTTCAAAGTTGAGCGTAATAACGCCTGCCTCCCAAGCTGTGTCGATATTGTTAATTCACACTTTGCAATATGCGTTTCAAAGGAAGTACTTAGGCGCCCGAAATGCATATTTTTTCTCGCCGATACGTACTTGTAGGTAATAATAATAGTAATAAGTTTATTGATTCATAAAGGTAGGTAGCTAGGTAGGTATGTGAATTACTACGAAATTCCTGATAAGCAACCATCGGGTAAGCAAACACCAGCACATTATGACCTGCCGGGTTAGCGGGATTGTCCGAAAGGGTTACCGCTGGCCCGGAACATAAAGGGCGAAGGAAGGAACACGGGTGGGTTTTAGTCAGTAAGAGTCTGACACTCCCTTCCGCTCCACCCAGAGCGGGAGGAGTCATTTGATGATTTCCCATCCTGAAAAAAAAAAAAAAAAAAAAAAAAGCACATTATGACATCAAACACAACTCTAATAATTTAAATAGCTTAGGATTTTCAGGGCTTATGAGACATTATATCGTTTATATATCCTTCATTATAGATAGATTATAGATTTTCAAAAATAGCTGAAAGTCTGAATTTTGCTCAGTAAATGTCAATAAGCCCACTATGATACGAGACTTGTATTGGAAAGGATATTGAAAGATACATAAATATTTGCCTATCCCTTGTGGAAATACAGGCGCTAAATGTCATATTCTTCTTCGTCGTATCGAGGATTCCCAAGAGCAACCGTCAGGGCAAAACGTCGTTGTTCGCAATTAACCCAAGATAAGCTGTTTTTTTTTTAATCCTGACATGGAGAAGTGTCTTGACGCTGCGTGAGCATGCGTGATCCATCGCCGCCCGTTCGATGTCCACCGCGCACAGGATAGATGGAAAGCAGCACATGAAGTAAATTTTTGCTCGGTTGGTGTAATGTTCTGTGTTGGGCATTCCATTGGGAGGACAAATAAATAAATAAATAGATATTAGTCAGTATTATTACTAAAATGTTACTCAGTTTCCAACAATCCGGATAATTAGATTTTTTCAATTATCCTGCGACTTATAGATTACAGAAATCCTTCATGATCGTCACTGCATGGTCAGCGGCACGTTCGACCGTCCGTCGCCATTATTTCTGGTACTTTCATTAAAACGATCATTAAACGTAGCCAAATGTTGATAGAGTCAAAGGTTACACATTTCCATAGGCAGTCGTTGACCTGTAGCATTAACTATGCTTACATAATTTATCATTCATTAGCTCAGGCCAGTTTGGTACAATTCAAAGAGCAAGTTGGTGATCGAGTCAACCCTCGTTATCAGCCCAACTATGTTGGGATCGGCTTCCAGTCTGACCGGATGCAGCTGAATACCAATATTTTACATGAAAGAACTGCCTAACTAACCTCCACAACCCAATTATTGGGTAACACGATAGGGTTAACCTTCTACCATCATAATCATTATTATGTTGAAATGCTGCCTTTTTCTGGTCTAAAACCTGAGAATGTGTTGTTCAACTTTAATGGTAGTCCTAGCATCACAAGTCTGCAATATTTCCTATTTTATTAGATTAGATAAAAAGATAGCAAAAGATAGTCTGTCATATTAGTCATTTCTTTATCTCGAATGAACAAGCTAACCGGTATTTGTCATTATATGCATATTACATATGTTATCAATAATCGATATGTTTCGTTGCATTCCAAACTCGAAGTCAAACTCTAAGCATTTATTTTAATTAAACCATTTACTTTTAAATTGACACTGACAATGAACTTAGTATAATAAGATGAACTTAGGATAAAAATAATGGAAAATGCCCATTTCTCTACTGACCGCCGTTGCGCATCAAAAAATTTTGTATGATACCATAAACTGAATATAAAAGAGGGGTATTGTTAGACTTTCATAGGAAATTAAAATTATCCATTTATTTTGTGGGGTTTTTGTTGTTCTTTAATTTTCTGCTCAGTTGAAGTGACAAGTGGACTTAGGTGATAACCTATCACTGATAGGTTAATTGATTTACTAAGACATGATCATTGCGTTGTTTTGCGTTGTGCCTGATGGCACAGCAAAGTAGGAGGGAGGAAGAGGGCTTTGAAAGAAAATAAGTTTATTTGCGGTAAACTTGACGCAAAGAAAGAACAAAAACACAAAAAAGAACAAGTACAACTTGGGCAACACAGCGGACTACGTCGTTGTTATTTATTTATTTATAGGAAAACCAACAGCTATAACAGAAGCATAACAATTGTATATGAGATATAAAGCCAATTACAGGTTCTCACGGGTAAAAACAGAAATGTAGTAGAAAACTTAGGCTCACTAACAAGCACTATAAAAGGGAATACAAATATAAGGTATATAAATACAATGCACTTTTAAAAAAGTCGGCGTTCAGCCGAATGCGTGCAGAATAGGCTATTATATATCTACCACGTATTGTTTAAATACTCGCCCTATAGATATAACCAACCAAAACTAAAACAATTGCTGAAGTCGACACTTACAGCATCACAACAACAAAACCTAACATTTATACAGGATGTAGTTCAGAAATCCAGACTACTAAAAATAATCTAAAGCCGAGTTCACACGGACTGGCAATCGCGATAGCCGCGTGACAGTGTCGGGTAGGAAATTGCCAACGTTAACACTGAGATGGTCATATCGCTACAGTTGACGCTTGCGGTTTTTCCACCGCGCGATTTCCTGATCGTGTGAACATACTCTTATTTCGTGCTCGATGTGTCACAGAACATCTCGCCTGTATTTTCCATTTCGCAAAGGATTAGGCAGAAGCGGACATAGGTACACCAACATTTTGCCAGATCTGTTGTAGGCGGCAAGTTATTGCAATCAACCGTGCACAAATCCAGGGCCCTGGGCTACTACTGAGAAATAACATGGAAAAACTCAATAACACCGCCCGATCTATGACTCGAACCCAGGACCTCGCGTTCAACACTCTCGCTTGCGATCACTAGACCAACGAGGTTGTCCAGTCGGCTGTCGAGGTATTACAATGCGGCCAACGAGAGAATGCGTTCTTGACACCATCTGCATCAGTGTCATACAAACGAATACGTGTTTTGCAAGTTTGATCTTTATTAGTACTAGAATTGTTGCACTGGCAGGTGTCAGGAACTCATTTTCTCAATGACCGGACTGTAGATGATATACCATTTAATTTTGTTTCGTTGTCTAAATGTCAGCGAGCCTCAAATTCAAAATTTCTTTACAATAACCCAAGAAATTTTGAATTTCGGGATAAGTAATGCTAAAGTAGAGGTTGATAAGTTCTAAGCATTCTCAACTCAGAAACCTATCGCGAAAGTATCGATTTTGACAGTAAGATGAAACTGTTCAATAGATCTTCATCACGGATAATTAGAGCGTTCGACTGTTACATTGTTATCGTAAAATACAATCTAGTAGCACAAACAATGCTTTGGGGCATCCCACCTTCACAGTAACGAACTCCCAGTGGTCCTTTAACCTTCAGGTGTGAGGTCATGCACGAAGAGTATTTTTATATACTTTATTTTTCACCTGTAGGGCCAAAGTCATTTGGCAATCCGACACGACCAGAGAGAGATTAGTAGCAAGACGCGGCTTAAAGTGGTTTCCGGGGCACTGGGGTATCACATCGCCAACTTCCAAACTCCGAAAAACCCGATAACCCCGAACTGGGAATCGAACCCAGCAGCCCACGCACAGCAGTCGCGCTTGTGGCCTCCAAACCAAAGAGGCACTTCGTGACAGTGATATAGCTAGGTTTCAAACCGAAACTCTAACTTTAAGCTCAAGAATCGCGACCTAGGGCACAGCTCTTAAGGGTGGAAATATAGGACGACTTCGCACGTCTATACTTTCCCTCAAAAACGAGGCCTGATGACGTTATAGACCGACGGCCAAGTGTCCAGGGAGGCAAGTTTTCTAATACATATACCAATGTTGTAATAGTCTCTCCATAGTGAGTTTTTGACAGATTTGCCTTACAAAATGTCAAAAATTCACAATGATTCGGCGATACCGTTTTTTAATTGCAACGTTTGTAAATTAAGACAGGCCCCAGGTCAGTTATGTATCCTACGCAGCACAGCGTTCAGGTCACAGCTTCATTCCAGACAACAATAAGTATGTCAACAAAAAATACAACGACCTCTGTGTATGCGTCGACCGCAATTAATAAAAATCATGATACACTATCGTTACACGTTTACAAATTATCACAGATAAGCCGCTATCACCCAAACAATCGTAGATATGTGCTACGAGTAGAAGCAGAGCCTAAATTCGGCGTGTTATTATCATCAGCGGTGGCCTGGGGTACCTAATAGCGGCCTCTTCCTAACCACGGCCGGTTGGTATTCGAGACCTCTGCTGATCCTGGAACTTGTTGTTTTTTATCTTGTAACCTTTTTTTTCACGGGTAATCTTGATTGATTCATGTAATTAATCAATATATCAAGGACAGCAGTTTCTTTTTATTTTCATTTGTTTGTATTTTAATCTGTTTTTTGGGGGATTATGCACGGGTTTATTAACATAAAGATAAACTATGATTTTTCTGACAAATTATACTTATATTTTTAACCGACTTCTGTTACACATTTCTACCAAAATATCTATATAATCTAGGCAGAAATCAATCAACTGTATATTTAACGCAGATGCATTTATGTACAATCAATTAATTCATTGTCTATGTGAGTTTAGTTTTACTGTACCAATCATTCGAAATGTGTTAGTGTCACTCCATGTCCTCATCACGGTAAAATATCACCACGTGTTCTACGAACTTCAGCTTTAGCACTGCATCATCATCATCTGCCTGAATGCACCGGATGCAGCTGAATACCAGTATTAGCACTGAAGTATCTTATAGTTTTATTAATAATAATGTCTACGTCGTTGGCGTCGTTACGGGGCTTGCACCCTCCTAGACTCTAGGTCTGTGCCAGTATAGTTTATTTTGCTGAAACAGGTCTAGCTAGTGTGAGAAGCCAGACCAAGAGAGATTCAGAAACCCGCAGGGCAGCATGTGGACCCTATCTCCCAGGAAGTCTTGTTTCTCTCCTCTGGCTTGCCTTTATTGGCCAGCTTAAGAGAAGATTCGCAAGAGCAAACGTGCTCGGAAGAAGGGAGTATTCCAGTAAGATGGTAGGACCGTACTTCCTGGATTGTACTGATAGCCATGGAATACCTCTCCACTCCCCATAAGCATCTCAGGACTTGTGGCTACGACACTATGTGCTAGCGACCGTTTTCGGGAGCCCGTTATAGAGTGAGCGACTAATGTGCAAGTCACACCCTGCTATTTTATCTGTGTAATTTATATAAAACATTGGTCAGGCAGGAGCTATTCCATAATCCTAGATAATCTGTTCAGTTTAGCCACCCAAGCCCATAATGCAGGAGGGGTCATTTGATGATTTCCTATCCCGAAAAAAAAGCCCATAATGCAATATTTTTGTTTGCATATCCTGCAGTACTCGTACACCCACCGGGGGTTGTCGTTGTGTGCACTCGCATAGTGCCAACAGGGATAATCGTCGGTTGGTGCCTCATTTAATTAAAAAATCGGTCAAGAGCGAGTCGGACTCGCGCACCGAGGGTTCCGTAACATCATGTTTTTAAATTTTCATCGGCGAGGCCTATATTCGTCAGAGAATTCTAACACTGCACTGTGGTGTACAATATTGCAGTTTTATGTCAGCACCATCTCTTGTCCGATTGTGGAACTAATATAACTTGTATTGATGATTTCTGAAAAAGTGTGCTATTTAGAGACTTTGTTTTTTTCGTAATCTTTACATAAACTTCTATCACATAGAATAATTTCAGATTTTTCTCTTTGCAAACTACGGAGATCAGGGGGGGCGGTATTTTTTTTACATTTTTCATCAAAAGTCGAAAACTATGCGGCCTAAAATAAAGACAAATTGTTTAAGACTATGCAAACTGCGTACTTTCATATGATACCCCACATGCCCTAGTAGCTCCACTTTGAATTTTTCAGACCCCCTTTTTATTTTTATTTCTTTCTTATTTGCAAAATACATAGTTGGGCAAACGTCATCTAAAACTATACCTAATTTCAAGTTGATAGCATTAGTAGTTCTTGAGATATCCAGCTGTGACAGACAGACAAACAGACAGACTGAGTCTCACCATAAGTGTTCCGTTTACCATTTTGGTACGGAACCCTAAAATTTAACCATATTGGTTTGGTACTTTTTACGTTGAACCTGTCCAAATCAATAATCTGTCACATCCAAACAGACAAACCGAAACACATATCTCCGAAGTTTGCAAAGAGAAAAATCTGAAATAATTCTATGTGATAGAAGTTTATGTAAAGATTACAGGAAAATTAAAACAAAGTCTTGAAATAGCATACTTTTTCAGAAATCATCAACAAAAGTTACATTAGTTCCACTAACGGTCAAGAGACGGCGCTGACATAAAACTGCAATATTCTACACCGCAGTGCACAGTGTTAAAATTCTCTGACGAATATAGGCCTCGCCGATGAAAATTTAAAAACATATGATGGTACAGAACCCTCGGTGCGCGAGTCTGACTCGCTCTTGCCCGGTTTTTATACTCAAATATGGTGTAGAACATGGAGTAGTGATTAATTTTTGTTGCATCGTAATCGCTTAACTCTATCAAGAGATATAATCAACTTAAAGTATTCTAGAACAATTTTTTATTACGTTTTTTGGAAACATGTAACGACATCTATTGGCGACTATTGGCGCGATATAGTACCTACTAAAGAAAATATATTATTATTGTGATATAAATAACATTAATATGTTAATAATCGCGTCCTATTAGGCTAAACTTTATGACAAAATAACACACAGATACTTATGTCTGTGTTATTTTAAAAAGTATTGATGGTTTATTAGTGGCGCCTGTGGCGCTAAAAGAATTTCAAATAAAAAGTGAGGATAATGTAAGTTATTAATAATTGATGTGGTGTTCTAAGTGATAAATAATGCAATGTTAGATAATTATTATTGATTTATGTAAGTTGATTAATGCAGAGCAATAGATAGCGTTGAGCAAAAGTCTTGGAACAAAGTTCTTTTACGGAGCTTGCGGTAGGAGTAAAATGGGAGAAATCGTCACATAACGAAAAGCGTTATGCCTCACTTTTCATAGTAATAAAACGAGACAGAGAGTGAGAGTGATAATTTTCATGGTTTCCGAGGATGCTGAAGCGAGGATAGTGAGGTCAAAATGTAAATCCAAGATGGCGGTTGCAAAAATTTTCAAAATTTTCGTCATAGGTGTCGTTTTCGTGGTTTCCGAGGGTGCTGAAGCCGATAGTGAGGTCAAAATAAAAATCCAGGATGGCGGTTGCAAAAATTTTTAATTTTTTTGTTATGAGTGTCGTTCTCATGGTTTTCGAGGGTGCTGAAGCCAATATTGAGGTTAAAATGAAAATCCAAGCTGGCGGCTGCAAAAAAAAAAATTGTCTTGGGTGTCGTTTTCTTGTTTTTCGTGGGAAGCCGATGGTGACGTCAAAATGAAAATCGAAGATGGCAGCTGCAATTTATTTTTTATTTGTTTTATCATGTGTCGTTTTCATGGCTTTTAATATAAAGTAGTACTTACACGAGTTTGTGTGAAATAAAATAAAATACAACCAACTTCAAAAACAAAACACTTCAAAGTACAATAGACCTTTGGTTTCAGACGTCTGTAATTTCTTGCCAACGACTTCCCAAACTAAGTTTATTTTGCACTTTGTAGGGTTTTTTATGAAAGTCGGTTATATTTTTTTGTATTCAGATTTTTTTAACGATGGACAACTATATACTGTGTTATATCTAAAGCGGGATGTACGGGCTTTACATTTTTTTTTTTTGTTTTCGGCAGTAAAAGGTCTAAGTCAAAATCATGTCTAAAGTTTTCGTCATGGGTGTCATCTTCGTAGTTTTCAAGGGCGGCTGGTGTCAAATATAACCAAAGTAAATGGGTTGCTTTTCACACGGTCAACTTTATGTAGAAGCTCTTTCGAGGGGTAAGGAAAGTTTTACCTTACCAGGCAAGATCGGAAGATTCTTCCCTTTCAATGAAGGAGTGGCAATCACACCTTTCCTAAGCGACACATCATTGTTTTCCGACATCCACGCGAACGAAGTCGCGGGCACAGCTTGTACACAATAAAATAATGCTGACACATTAAAATCAAATAAAATTAAAATACTCACACATAATATTTCATCCAAAACTAATAAAATAAAACACATAACACAAAAATATTACATAATACGAGGGGAGGCGCTACTTTGAAGCTGCATCCACCTGTGCAACAGGGGCAGATCACATCCCTCGGACACCCTCCCTTCAGAATGCTGTTTCAGCTGTTTTGGAGGCGACTTAGTAGCGAAGAGCACAGTTTCCTTATGGTCGTGAAAAGTCATCAGTCCGCGCTTCAGCAAACATAGTCGAGGTACTACAACACCGCGGAAACCCTAACAGCGTCCTGAAAGCATTATAGTACTGCACGCGCAGTGCGCTGTACGCCCGCTGCGTACAATTGGTCCACAGGCTGCACGTGTAAAACGACTGACAGTAAAGTCACCTTCACTGGTCTAGCACTTGGTGCGAACCAGCGAGCCAACATATTACATCGGACGGACAGTGCCCTGCACTTCCTCTCAATATCCTGATTGTCACATAGGTCCTCGGAGACCCAGAGGCCCAAATACTTGAATTGCTTCACTCTGTTTATAGGAATACGCAAAGAGTGACAAGATGTACAGATGAATAGCATTTGTACTAGCTTTAAAAATCATAAATTAAGTGGGTTTCCATATTAGTTACTCAACTCGCAAGAATACAATGTCAAAGGTACGAAGACCGGAACCTTTTGATACCCATCCAAGGATCAACCTCAGTGAGTGCCGCTTAACCTCAGAGTTTGATCGATTTACGGCTGTAAATTAGTCAAGCGTAGCTAGTAAATTAACTAAAATGTTTAATTACACACACACACACACGTGACTCGGTTGTTAGTACTACGGTGCGCAAGCGCAACTACTGGAGCGTTAAACATAAAGAACACCGGCCTCGCCTTCTGTCTACCCTGATTGCTGCACGCACATTGAACATACTAGTACGAACATCACGCTATTAGAACTCGTGTAAAGGTTTGGTAGAGTACCTACTTTATATATTATTACCTATGTATTTTCGTAGGAGGCAAAATTCGGACAAACTGTCCAGTTAGGTAGGTCCAACTTTGAGAAAGAGGTCAATCGTCGAATCCGATTCAGCTGGGCAGCGTTCGGGAAGCTACGCAATATCTTCTCGTCCCACATACCGCAGTGTCTCAAGACGAAAGTCTTTGACAGTGCGTGTTGCCAGTGATGATCTATGGCACTGAAACGTGGTCGCTCACAATGGGCCTTATTAGAAGACTATAAGTCACCCAAAGGGCAATGGAGAGGGCTATGTTTGGAGTTTCCCTGCGTGACCGAATCAGAAATGAAGGGATCTGCAGGAGAACCAAGGTAATCGACATAGCCCGAAGAATTTCCAAACTTAAATGGCAGTGGGCAGAGCACATTGCACGCAGAACAGGTGGCCGATAGGGCTGAATGGTCCTGGAGTGGCGACCGCGTACCGGAAGATGTCGCGTTAGAAGGCTTCCCACAAGGTGGACCGATGACCTTGTGAAGGCCGCAGGAACCCGCTGGATGTGAGAAGCACATAACCGGTCGAAGTGGAGGTGCTCGCCCTATGTCCAGCCGTGGACTCTTTTTGGCTGAAAATTTGATGATGATGACGATTTTCGTAGTTACGGTCAAGAAGCGGGGAGCGATGAGTGGCTCCTAGCTTAATAATAACAACTGGTAACACGGGTCGATCGAAGGTTAAGCTACGCTTGCCGCGGTCGGTTCGCGGATGGGTGACCATCGATAATATTATATCGAGACCCCTCCGTGCCACGGAAAGCACGTGGTCCTGCGCCTGATCTCTGGCCGGTCGTGTCGGATTGCCATTGTCCATCGGAATATGAGAGTGAGGGAAGAGTGAGTGCACCTGTGTCTCCGCATACACTTGTGCACTGCGGACCGGAACAGTGAAGATAGGTAGTCTCTTCTAAGGTCTTGAGGACTGTTATTTTATTAGTTGGGAAAAGGCCAGGCAGATCGATTGTCGGTTAAGAACCGATAATTTTTAAAAGTATTTTTCAAACAACTACTCTCCCACACATAGCAGAGCTTATCACCTTTATGAACATTATATCATTTTTATTCAAAATGTTGACAATGACGTAGTCGGAAAAATGTAATATTTTTCTGACTACGTCATGTAATCTCTGAAGGGTTAGGAGGTGTACCTACCTATAGTATATCCACATTACGCCAGTTATGTTGAGTCCCATATAATAGACGGCGAGCCTATTAAATCTTTTCTTTACATAGTACAAAACAAAGTCGCTCCCGCTGTCTGTAAGCTTAGATCTTTTAAACCACGCAACGGATTTCAGCAATAGATAGAGTGATTCAAGAGGAAGGTTTTATGTATAACATGCATTGCATAGTAGAGAAAAGCCGAGAAATTCAAGGATTTGTAATGTGATGTCGTAACAAACATATTTTTGTGCGCTTACATTGTAAACGTTGGCTAAACCTTACGAGATAGATAAAAAAAAAAAATAGATTATTTACCAAGCTATTTTAATCAATACAGTATTATTCCTTATCCAATTAAATACATTAGATACGTTGTGCATTTCATGTAGATCAAAATGGCATCTTAGAAGATAAAAGGGGGGCAGAGCGGCTGGCGGGGCGGTACGAAGTTCGCCGGGTCAGCTAGTAATGATAAGGTGCAATAAAAATAACATATTTTTCCTTGTCTTTACATAAACTCAAACTCTCAAACTCAAAGCATCTATTTCAATTGAACCTTGTACAGGCACTTTTGAATTGTCAAAATTAAATAGTCTGTCAGTTAATCAGAAAGTTGAAGCTAGTTGCCCATTCCAAAACGTAGATCTCTATGGAAAAGAACGGGCAAGAAACTCCGTGGACACTCTTTTAAATCAAGATATTACAAAATCCTGGGTACTTACATTATTCTTGTTGCTTCTATATGTGCGAACCATGTAAAAAGACACAAATGAAGAAACAGTTCAAAATATAAGATTAAAAATAAGCCTTGGCAGTTAAGAGATGACCAGTCTCAACCGACGGCGCCCGTTCACGAACATAACGCGTGGATCAGCACTATCCAGCTCAACCATTTTGTAGGGAACCTATAATTATACAACACACACGCCCTCATCGATGAGACATTTAAGTGAACATGACACGTTCTCAACTGCTATGCTATTTCAAGTCAACATCAATAAATCATAATAAACGGATACATGGTTTTTACATTTACAAAATTTTAAAAAATGATTCTAAATTATACAAAACTATAGTTTGCAATTTATTTAAGAGATTAATAGAATTTTACTACCAAACAGGAAGAGATATTTAATATTGAAGTATTCAACAATTAAAACTTGATTGAATAAAATAAAAAAATAATTATGTTGTTTGTAAACACTAAAAAAGAAAAAGGGAAGCACCTCTTCCAAATATTGAAATTTTAACTAGTGAGCCCAAGTGCCTGTGGAGCAGGACCAGCATTAAGCAAAGCATTTTTATCGACGATATAATCATCCAACTTGTAATATGCTTGTCTACATAGTGTGGGTTTAATGCATGTTTTAAATTTCTTCTCGTTCAGTTGAAGAATATCGAGTGGTATTTTATTATAACATTTTACACAGTAACCCATAAAAGAACGTTTTACTTTAGACAATCTGAAACGCGGTTGTTCTAATTTGTCCCTATTTCTAGTGTTAATATTATGCCTGTCTTATCTTACTTATCTTACTAAAACGATGTAGATTTTTTCGAACGTACATAATGATTTCATATATATATTGATTAAACATGTATGGATACTGGAGAGAACCCAGTTTTGGTACGGATGCGTAGGTCTAACTAAAAAAGGCCTTTTAAAAGGATTATGACTATGAAATAGGACACAAACCGGTTGTCTATTACTTATAGTTTTAGATTATCGCCTTTTATGTATTGTCATTTTGATAGTCGACCTACATTTTTTTAAGCACGTAATCAATATTGTATTTGATTTTACTAGGCAAGATTGTCTAAATACTTTTTGTAGATTTATGGGCTAATCAAATGATCTAAATTAATTAGTATATTTTTACACATATTTAGAGGCTAGAAGCCTCTATTAACATTCCATTATGTGACAAATGCGTGATGATTACCATACAGTTAACAATAAATGAACCAGTTTGTTCACAATCATATTTAATTCAATTATGTCTAATACTTTTGGAATATGTCCATTTAGAGGTCCACCCACGATGTGATTGTTCTCTTGACAAAACCTAGTTTAAAACTTTATCTGATATACTCTGAAGCAATTGATAATAATCATTGGAAATTGGATGGCAAATCATTTAAACCGAGTCTGTTCCTCTGAGTGAAGAATATTATAAAAACATTGAGCGGACTACGACCTACATCATTTAGGTACATTGAGTTCAAAACTATTAACTTGCTCTCTGTTGTCCAAGTGTGTGGTGAACCTTTTTATAACGACTTTATCAGGATGTACCAGATGAAATCGTTATTAATGGACGACCGACCGGAAAAGCCTTTTATTCCCAATTTATTCGTAAGTATATTGCGGAAACAAGCAAGTCCAACACTTCAGTTTTGTAAGCGGTTTTTCCAAAAAATTTAGCGCGAACATTTAAAAATTACGCGTTTCATGAACAACGGAACGTTCAGCGAGTTACTAATAAACTGTAACAAAAGTGTAACAGAGCCACTCGAGTGCTTCGAGAAAACGCAGCACATCGCGCTACTGCAGCACGGAATGCACAGTTTCCAAGTCGCTATTTACTTTTAAGTGAAGTCCTATAATATTTGAAGCATAATACGACATTAAGAAGTGATGTTTGTGGTGTTATTAAAATTCAATTAGTGAATGTGTGGGGGTGCAGTTGGGTGGTGTCGAGCGATGCGCTAGGTCCGTCCGTCCTTGCGCGTACGCCCCCGCTGGCACGCTATCTTGCGCTGGCGCGCGTCGGTAGCGGGTCGCGTGCTCAGTGGCCGCGCGCGCGCCGCCCGAGCGCGACATGAACGTGTTCACGCAGACGCCGCGCGACGAGCCACGCGCTACGCACTACATCGAGATCGTAGAGCCGGACCTCGCCGCCTGCGAGCCCTCCGCATGCCCACCGGAGGGCCACGTCCAGCACAACTACCGGCTGCTCAACGAGAACATCCGCGTCTACACCCCCACCGGCGACGTCCACAGCAAGAGCACGCTGCGCTACGACTTGTGCGCCACTATGTCGCCGCCGCGCTCCCGCATCCTGGAGCTGCTGCGCCCTGAGGACCCCGGCCGCGACGCGCTCGAAGCCATCGTTCGGCCTGTCCCGCGCCGTGGACTCACCAGGCCCCTTGACGAAGACACGCGAAGGTTTCTCCAGCGAGCTCTTCAGTCTCCCCATACACTCTTCTCCACATCTGCCACAACAGAGCCTCATCACAGGCCGCCAGAGTCGTCAGAATCAGACAATAATCCAGAGTCAGCGTCACCCGCGGATGAAACTAGTCACAAAGCAAAGAGCTCAGCCCTGGAGCGGTCACTGGCGGACGAGCTGCGAGAGGCGGAGGAAGAGGAGCGCGGAGGGGGCGCGCGGCGCGAGTTGCTGCGGGAGTTCCGGCGGGGCGCCGGGGGCGGGGTGCGCGGCTCGGTGGAGCGGGAGCGGCTGGCGCGCCTGGCGCTGGCGGTGGAGGACGACGAGGAGGAGGGCGCGCTGTCAGCTACGGCGCGGCGCCTGGACGCGCTGCTAGCGACGTCGCGCGACCTGCACGCCGAGCTGGCCGACATCCACGCGGACCTGCAGGTGCTGGCCCGGCGCGTGGCGAGCCGCGACATCTGACGCGTTCGTACAGTTCTGCGCCTGCGCCGCTCTCGCACGCTTCGCACAGACCACTGTTCGCACGTAGCACCGACCTCCATGAAGGAAATGAATTTCCTTTCGTTCAATTATTCCTCGTTGAGTACGTACGGCTCACTCGAGCGGAATGTTCGCTCGCTCATGAGCATTTCTCTGTGGCTACGGGAGTATCGCAAGCGGATGCATCGATATAATTAAATTGGTTGATTTTGGTCGGTAAACATCGCCGGTCAGTCGGCTCGTTATCTGCGTGCACTTCAACAAACCAATCTAGTTTACTGCATCATTAAGTAATACATTATCTTATGTTTCGTGCTACTTTCACTTTGCTTGTTGTCCCTGTCTACCGCCGCATAACTTGGGTGTTAGTGATACGTAAGTTTAATTGTGTACGTCGCTAATTAGGATTTTACACCGAGTTCCGCTGAAGTGAGTTTATTGTGGAAATCTTTTCCAAAGTTATTTATCGGCGTAAGTTGCAAGTTTTTGAATCCCTTTCCTGAGCTGTTAATTTTTGACGGCAGTAAGAACCCTTAGTTTTCTTCTTCGTTTCAGTAGAAACATTTAGTTTTCGGATACCTATAACAAATTATTTCTATCATCACACTGTTAATTACGTGCAGCTAGTAAACTAGTAATCTTGCAGCTATAGCTACGAAACGCGATTTCATAATTTTATAATCCTCTTCATCAATGCGGAACGATTCGCTTCACTGGTTACATTAGCACTCAGTATGTGCGAACGCTATCATCGCACAAACATACTTGGTTTTGAAGTTTCATGCGCTTGCGTTACCCCTAATAAATTAAATCAGAAATTTAACTCAAACAATGGTCGATAGGAAATAATCCAGTGTCCGTGTAGGGCAATCCATTTCATAGCAGATCCTAGAAAAAAGGCTCTCTCATCCAATACATTTTTGACTTTTCCATAATCTATATCACCGATAGAGTGTCACTTCGTCTAGAACTTCTGAATTCTGTGTAAGCTAGGCTGCTCTCAGGCTGGTTGAGCGGCGGTTTTCTTAGTTTAGTTAGCTAATTATAATAATTATAATCTGTAAATATTTGAGACTCACATTAACCATTGGTAAGAATCGTCTGACCAAACATCAGAAATATACCTACTAATAATTAAGTTGTGTTTAGTCTCTCGTTTTGATAACATTAATTATTTTAAGATGTTATGCATGTTTAACATTGACATGACTTACGGTGAGAAATTTTCTGGTGATACATATTCTTTGATACTGCTCTAATATAATGAGATTTTGGGCAATACAGGCGTGGTGTTTGAAATCAATACTGAAATGAAATTAATGTTCATCTTCATCTGACTTTCTCTGTACCTAATCATTTTCTTGTTTCTTTGATAATAATCGAACTGTGCCATGAAATCTTTCATGACTTCGTCATCACCCTTAGTTTGAATCATTCGTCCTGTCCTACATAGTCATGTAAAACCTGTATATATTCCATGTATTCCTAGTAGTCATTAGGAATAAATACTTTTGCCTTATCAGTGATTGTTGCCGTAATCCTCCTGCCCTCTTTTCCCAATAAATTTATCTGTGGTCGGCACAGCGAGTCTTTTTCTTGCATACATATACAACGTGGAGACAATACGACAATAAATGAAAACACTGACACTTATTATACCTACAAATGCTTAGAATTTTTTTTTTTAATTATCAAAACATCGAATGTTAAAAAGTGATTCTTTCAAACAAACTAAATGGCAGTGATCGACCGACTATGGGTTGTGGAGAACATCCAACTCGCTATATTGACTAAACTATTGGATATGTTTGGTTTAATTTTTGTATGCAGACTGGGAACATCAGTTGATATATCTGCGCAATTTATTTTTAAATTTATTGTCGAATGATCGTCTCCACCTTGTATATCAGCCGTCACCTCAGTAGTCACCATTGCAGTCATAATATCTTTGATTTATTCCGGTGTGATCCCTGAACCCCCCTCCACCTCCCCCCCCTCGATCCCCTGCTTGTTCGTCTTCTATACAGCTGGTCTCTATGGTCTTCTAATAGCCATCTTCGTTCATCGTACTCAACAATGATTGTCATAGGTATCATCCAGTAAACATATCCCTACTAGCTTCCGCCCGCGGCTTCGCCCGCGAGTTATGTCGATAAAAATTGTCCTATGACCTTCTCCGGGATAACATACAGACAGACAGAGTTAATTTCAAATTTATAATATTAGTATGGATTGAAAATTAAATAAATATTTCAATTTACTACACTTTTCTGTTATTGTAGTTATTACTGATTTATATACGAGGAAATAATTCACCAAGTAATAATGAACAGAACATACAATTTGCGTCGTGTTGTTATAAATAGATTATGTACTTACTCGAACTTTTTTTTTGTGGATATATAAAACATTAAAGATATGCGATCATTTGGACAGGTAGGATCCAAAATTTTGTATTATTTTTCAATTATTTATCGTTCCAAAGTTTTACGTTCACAATCTTTCGACTTTTTTAAAGTGAACAATATTTATCCATAATTTTGTTCTTGGAATTTTGATGTAGAGTCGAGAATTCTTCCTCATTCGTGTACTAACTAGATTAAATGCACATATCCCATATTTCAGTGGTGTAGGTTCTTTGTAGGTAAAGGGTGGTGTTGTCCATTGTATTGGAATATTTCATCCCACTAAAAGTGTGATCTCAAAATTTTTTTGTAGAATTTTAAATTGGTTTTGACTTTGGTTATCGATTCTATTTCGAGTAGTTTCTAAGAAAATAGAAAGTTATACCTACCCGCATCATGAAGGACGTGTATTCAATAGGCAACAATTGACGCGAGACACCTTGCGCTACACTGCAACAAGGATCTTTTGGCGCTCGAGTGACGTTGACAAAGGGGCGCTGTTGGTAAACATTTGTGTAATTATTGTCTTGTGAAATGTAGGTATACAAAAAATTAAATGGCGGAGCACCGCTATTTCCCAAAATCGGAACTAGCAAGTTCCGATTTTGGCCAATCAATACGTATATCCATAAAATCCATGTAGATATAGCTGTATCTACTCTCGACTGATGAGAGAGCAACAAGAAGAAAGCGCCCTTTTAGATGCACACTATCACAGACAGATGACACGACTGTGTCTAGAAACGGTTGTGTATCGCAAAGTTGTTGCCTAATGAAGTCACGAATCCCAAAGAGCCAATAAAACTAAAAATTCATCCTAACATTCCAGGCGTCATCAGTGCGCGCGCGGCGCTGCACCGCGGCTGCGCGTGCGCTGGGCGCGGAGGCGCGTGCGCTGCGATACCTCGACGACGTGGTGGCGCTCCTGCGCGGCGACGTGGCTGCCGCCGCCCGCGCCAGGGCCTGGCCCTTCGCCCTCGGCAGACGGCAGCCAGGCAGGAATTATGTTATATGATCTCAGGTAGGACGTCATTTATATTTTACTCGACTTTGGCTGGATTTTTTTTTTATTTGAAATGGGTTTGCTCTTGATTCTAGTCTAGATCAGAGATGACAGAGACGAAGTCTACGATGGAGCCTATTAAACATTCTCCATAAAAAATAACATAAAAGTGCAAACTTGCACTTTCAAACGGCGATGGAGTTTATCAATCTCATGATATCAACATCCATTTTTAAATAATAATAAAACCATGCCCTTTTTTTCGGGCTGAAAAGTACCCGACGCGACGTATGCCACACCCGAGCCCATAAACTAACTATCTGTACAAACAACAAGAGCAGTTTGACGTTTTTAATAAGAAAGAAACAAAAGAATTGAATCTTTTATGAATCATCAGTCTTACTAGGTCTTCGTTAGTCAACACTTAACAAAATTACAATTTAGTGGCTGACCATATTTTTATTTCAGTATGTCAGCTTAAAATGCTGCTTTTGCCAAGTGTTGGTAGGGTAAACTTTGATTCTGCTTTTTTTTTTTTATTTATATTATCAAGAAACTTAATAAAATTACAATTATTGACAAAATATACGTTCCAGAAAACCACAGAGGTTTGTTAGGAACGTTGATTCATAAAAATATAGGTATGCACATCATGTTACCAACCAATCCATGCAGTTCATATCGGCGCGGCTAAATTTCTAGTTTTGACAATAAATATCTATGTACTATATAATATGATAAATATCTACTTATATATATCAGCGAGTTGTCTAATTTCTAATAATCAGAAAAGTTACCGATATGACTAATAAAACAAGTTATAGGTAGGTATCTACTATATCAGTACTTCACAACACAATGTAGTCCTCATCACTAAATGTTTCCCGAATCATATCGAAGTATTTACAGATAAGTATGCACCTACTCGTTATCAAACAAATCTTGTTCCTACTCCATTCTGAAGTACTGATAATACCTTATTATTAAATAAACTTTATTATCAACACGAGACTAATAATCTTATTAATATATGCGGAATCTACAAATCTTGATTTATTTAAATTATACTTACATATTTGTTCCTCAATCCTCATGGTTGCACCTACCCCTGTTTGTCTCTGCATCATCGAAATGTTGACTGGTAGAAGGTGCCTATGGTATTAAGTCCGCCTCTGTACATTTGAGTGATTAAGTATTAAATAAATAAATAAATATAAATGTATAGGTTTTTATTGACACGAAAAAATGGTTATGAATCTCATTAAAAAGCTATATGTTGTGTAAAATTATAAAATAAAAACTAACTTTTTGTCGGTCTGCTCCATTACCTAATGAAAACAAAAACATTGTCTGTATAAATAAACACAAATTATAATACTAATCGAGTTGAAGCCGTCTTACCTTGGAAGGTGTAAAATTACTCTTTTGGCAAATACCTGGCCTGAGAATGATAATATTATCATACACCAGTACGTGCATACAAATCAAAATCATTTATTCATATTAGAATAGAATAGAATACTCTTTATTATGTACACCATATAAATTACAGACATAAATATAGAAACTAGGCTGAGAATCAGGGCTTTTTGAACGTCAAAATTAGCCAAAACGCCCCCCTTTCACCACTTCCTAGTACTATCGCTGGGAAGAAGAAGTTGCGCAACCAACTATCCAGCAGCACAGCTGTCAGTTCAGTTAACAGAACTTGATTCTATATTAGTCTATACTAAACAGCAACACTTAATGTAAAATTACCCTTAGCAGAAGGTTGGAATGGAGCCCAAATAAATAACTGGAAAAACTGATAACACTCAATTATAGCTATGTGACGTACAGTTGTCTAACTTTGAAATCAAAGATGAGCCCCCTCCCCTAATCTCAATCTGAATCATTTCGAAGGATATTGCTGATCCATTGCTTCATATGTTTGAAAAACTTGTCTGCTCAACAACGTGAATAACGCAGTGAATGTTGTTGAACTGTCGAAATGAAAGTTATTGGTGCTGTTAATGTGTTACGTAATTACCCCGCCGCGCCGTTTGGCCTGTATTCAAACTAATCTTGAAATAAATAACGTTTATCAATCAATCAAAGCTAATTAATACCAAAGTAAACATTATTATGACCCATTAACGATAACAGTTAATCGAACTGTTAATACATCATTAACAGCCCGTAAACATCTACTGCGACAGCGTACTAACTTTAGCAGTAATGACTGTAACAATAAACGGGAAAATATTGACATTTATCCTTTTGCTAGACACGACAGTCGACACCATACCGACCGACTGGTTGATGACTATAATACGCACTGTATGTTGTGTAGTTGATTTATAAGGCAAACGGTCTTTCGAGCAAACGTTCTTCAGAACAGAACTTCATTAGAACGTGACGCACGTGGAGTCCTGAAGGATGGTAACACATCAACGGTTCTCCTGGAGTTGCAGAATTAAAAACAGAATGGGTGGTTTACACCTGGCAATCCGCATGCTCGCTGAACTTTAAGATAAATACCTAATCATATTTATAACGTTCCACTGGCGAAGGAGGCCTGATAGGCCTCCTCTCTGTGAAAGGGAGCGAGCCGTATTCCACTACCGATGTCAAATATCTTCAAATGTTTGCTTCTGCAAGTTTTCTTACGACGTTTTTCTTCACCGATTTGCTAGTCGTTATGATCAATATATATGTAAATTATTTACGTTGTTCAGCAGAAATTTTTTCGAACATTATGAAGCAATGATTAGCACACACATATGCGCGCAATGTGCGTACTATTTTCTTAAGTATATTATCAAATGGACGCGAAATTGTTGGTATGCTAAAAACGGAAGTTCAGTCTTATTACAGTTACAAAAATAATCAACATTCTTTAGGTCCTAAATGACTTGCTAAGGTACGAATCGTGCACAGAGTCAGTTAGAAAAACAAACAAAATTGAAACTTTTTGTGCCTTGAAACGAGAATAGAAGACACGCGAAACTTTATTCGACTGGATCGCGGTATTAGCTGTGTAACGACTGTGTTGCCAGCTACCCGGAGTTTGCCGGTAATCGGGCATTGTCAATCCCAAATGTAAATAGGGGGACCCTCTTCATAATATAGGGGGGAAAAACGTTTTCATAACATGTTTTCCCCGAAGGGGTAGGACGGTGTACTTTACAAAGCACACCCACATTCTACCAGAAGGGCAATTCCCGTGATTAAAAACGTTCCAAATCCAATCGAAATCTCATCTCACCGACAATCAATGTTAGAAACTTGTCAAAAATGATGGGAAATTAGAGGTAGTTTTGACAGATTGAGACTGAGATCAGACTGTGAACGTTATTAAAATTACGAGAATTTCCTCTCAGTTAAGTTAAATTGTCCCACTTGGGACTTTGGGAGGGTTAAAGGATTGTCCATTTCATTCCTTGACGTTTAAATCGACAGTACGCGTTTTCTAACAGAGACATCTTACTCTGTATGTTTTCAAAATTTGATCATCAATTAGGTATGGACAACAAGGTAGAGATTGCCATCACCTTGATGAACAGGAAAAACTATTCTGTAAAAATGTCACCGTGGACACCTAGGTGAAGTGCGCTCACAGAACATATATGTATACTCTAGGGAGAGTGAGTTTAATTGAGCTGTCATTCAACCTGATGACACAGGGATTGACACTATTGACAGCTCACGTCAAGCTCAGTTCACGTATGTTTTCACGGTGAGACTTTTACAGAATATCACTACAGTTAATTTGTTTACAAACAACATTTTCTCGCGACTCCAAAGATCCTGGGTCTGATCCCCAAGGCAGGCAGTCCGATTGGATTTCGTTTGTTTGTTCCGTTCGATGAATTCATCATTATTATTACATGATGGGACCTCTACATACATCCCAATGTCATGATGATAATTTTCTCCCCTGATAACTGTAAACAGTGGTAAGTTGGTGGTGGTAGCTGGCAACCCAAGTAGAAGCTAATTACCGGCGGCGCGCGGAGCTGGTACCGATCGCGCCGCAACCGAAGCCTTACAGACTAAAAGTACTTACGCGTCGCAGGCATGCTCGGAAAACTGGTGCTTCTACAACTAACCTAGCCGTTAAGACTACAGATGGGTTTCCTCATTTTCCTGTAAGATTATTGTGATATGATATTGTTTTAGTTTTTTCTATTCTGTAGCAATTTCGTTGCTATGTAGAGTTTAGAGAATGGACATTACTTTGTCTCATTGTGTAGCAATCATACTGCGCTTACCAATTACCAACATTGAAAATCGTCAACTGCTACGTTGCTACGAAATACAGCCGTAGCATCTGTACTTCTGAATCTGTAGCCGTACAAGAAAATGTGATAGGGAAAACCTTTCTGTTTCGGCTGCGTTATGTAGCACTCTGACACAATACATTAGTCCACACAAGTTCTATTGCTGCATAAAATTTTAAGAAATTACATCAGATTCGAGACCACATTGCAGATGAACTCTTAAAAAGAAAGAAAGGAAAATATTTTATTTGGAAGACGAAATACAAACTGTAAAAAAGAGCATTTAAAACTAACAAAATAACCAACAAAAAAACTTAGCAAGAATTGCTTAATTTGTTCGATATTATACTTTATTGTTGATATCAATGTACAAGTTGGGAATTTCATCGACACACTGTTTCACTAACCTGCCTGCAACACATGCACGATACTATTCACGATCATGAGTTTTTAGTAGGCCACGAACAATGCGGTAATTACTCAGACATAAATTCTCGATTTTGCAAACTGATTTCAAGCAAATACAGTAATTTATCTAGGTAGGATTGTTGTGCACATAGCATCAACATGAAATACAAAGGCACAAGGGTTTGTTTTCACTGGTAATACCCGTCTTCTTATCGGTAAGTTTGTACAAAGTCCGAAAACCCAAAGGTGTGCAACTGTGCATAGAAGACTGCAATCACAGATTGAATCATTTTGAAAAATATTGCTAGTCCATTGCTTCATATATTAGATAAATTCGTCTGCTCAACAACGTAAATAACGCAATAATAATGTTGTTGAACTGTTAAAATGAAAAGCCATTCCTACTGTTAGTGTGTTTCGCAATCACCGGCGACTCGGCAACGAGCTTCTGAAAAAGGTTTCTAATTGGTTAGCGAGCTACGGCAACTCTGCGTACCTAGCTGTCGGAAAATATCGAATATTGTCAAAGTACTACGTGGCGGGTGGTTTTTTTGAGGCTAACCTATATATTTTTATACATTTTGAATAGATTATAGATCAATATTTTCTAAAATTTGAGAACTTCTGTTTTTGTTATTTTTTATAACATTATTTAAGACTTTACATAATTAATTTAATCAATAAAAACAATCGGTCTACCTAAACGGAAGACCAAGCCGTTTGCTCGCACGAGCAAGAACCGTAATGTCTTGGTATTATTACGATGTAATCACACGAGGCGGCCGCATCGAGTCGAGACCTATTGCATAAGATCTGCTTGCCTTGGACCAGTAGGTGGCGTGCATATGAATGAGTCACTACTAAGGTCATGCACCATTTGTTTTGATAAGTAAAGCGTTCCCTTGTGCAAACTCAAACCAAAGTCCATGGACACACTTTTTAAATTATATTTTACAAAAATATTAGCTACATCATTACTTTTGAATTTAAAATTATATAATGTGAGAACGATGTAATAAATAAAAAAGACGTATGCGTTAAAAGCGCCCAGAGTACAACAAATAGTACTTAACAAAACAACAATCCAAAAATAAAATAATTAAAAATAAGCCGAGGCAGCTAAGTGATGTGTGCAAGATAAAATTAACTGTAACAAGTCCGACGTATTTCTTTCAGCTCATTCGCACTCCGACCCCCATGAATGAATGAATGAACTAAGCTCTGCTTAGTTTGGGGGTCAGTGGTCAAACCAAAAATTGTGATGTACAGTCAACAAAAGAGATAAGTATGCAGGATCGTCGGATATAGTTGAAGTTTAGTGAGAAATCTATGGTTGTTGTCGACTGAAATTTAATTTAATAAATGAACTGTTTGTTTTCTATTAATAAAATTAAATTTTATTCGAGACCCCTTTAGCTTTTAACAATTTTTTAATTTTTTTTTATCATATTGGCAATAGGAATACAGACTGTGAAATTTCAACTATCTACATTACGATTCATGATATACAGCCCGCTGACAGACTGACGTACGGACGGACAGTGCTGGAGGCTTAGTAATACCAAACCAAATAGGTCCGTACCAAATACGGAACCCTTACAACTAAAACTGCAATACAACTTTTAAAAGACCATGTGAAATCAAATGAATTTTAAGATCCTGCTAAAGAAAGGAAATGGCAATTTTTACACATCCTTTACCAGAATAAATACGACATATTTTTAACCTTTTAACGCCAGTCAAAATGTCAATAAACTCCGATGGCACGTCACTCAGTCTCAATAGCCTAATAACCGCAATCCGATTGGTCCAACCACAGTGGTATTCGGCATAATTACATCATATTAACAAACAAATACACTAAACTATCACATATTTAGCCATCGCTGCCAGCCGCGACGGGCCGTCCGCAACGCGGAGCTTAGAAACGAGAGTCGTGCCAACGGACTTAGGTTTTGTTGCTTCAATATGGCTGTAATAGGCACATGCAACAGTGAGAGAACTGTTTGTAGCTTAGTCGCGCTAGACACTGAAGATGCCACTGTATAGGTTAATCAGTAAAAAAATTCTGAAATTTATACATCAAGCCATTATGATAAAGCCAACCAAATATCTACTGCGTCCTTTCCTTAACTTTGCCGTGATTTAGGGAAAGCCCACAATTTCGCCATCAAATTAGCCTATTTAAGTCATTATGGGTTAGGCCGCGCACGATCATACCAAAATCAACGGCTCTGAAGGTCACTTTATTTTTGGCTCTTCTTTTAAATCTGAAAGTGAATGACCACGGGGCTCCTATCTGAAACTTTTCAAATATATGATCGGTGTTCTCTCATCATGCCGCACCCACTCAGCTATCATCTGCCCTGCATATTAAATGCTTGCTCAAAACCCTCTTCCTATTCCCTGGACTCCATGGGCCGGGTTAATCCCTGGACTCCGCTGCTACTGGGCCGGGTTAATCCCTGGACTCCGCTGCTACTGGGCCGGGTTAATCCCTGGACTCCTCGTTCTAAACTGCTGATGTTGCTTGAGGGTGGGAGACAACACTAAAAGTACTGGCGTTGAGTTCTCTTCTCAAGAGTTTTACTGCGCTCTTTTGGCACTTTTTGGCGATGAAATATAGTGCTCCGACAAGTAAAACGATCAGTATTATGATCAAAAGTATTTTTTCAATACTGATCAGTGGTCCAAAGTTTTGACTGGTGCTGGCATTGGCTTCTCCGTTTGCATTTTGAGCTATTACTACTTCTTCTTTTGAATAAGTTTTTCCCATCTTCTTTCTTGATGTTTCTTTGGTGCTTCTTTCTTGAGTTACTTGCTCGAGTTCGTATTAATTTTTGGGTGTCATTTCTTCAATATTGTTCTTTTTAGGCAGGGTCGCCATGAAGTGTACCCGTAAGCGTAGGTTGCAGATGGAAACAACTGTTCATTCCAAGATTCCTTTTATTACTGTCTAATTTAACATACAAATCGTATTGCTAACTTAAATTACTTAGTTACTAGAATAACAATGCTTTGTTTGCAAAACGTGACATGTTACTGGACCGACGACTGTCTTAATGGGGATCAGCAAAGGCATGTCCTTACACTCTGGACCCCATCATTAGTTATAACAATCCCGCAAAATCAGGTATACCTAATAAAGAAACAGGAATTATTGTAAGAAGTATGCATGCCCCAGCCTGACTAGGAAACTAGCTATTTGGACCTTTCCTCAGTTTCCATAGGAAAATACAAAATGGGAGAATAAAGTCAGAATTCTCAAACGACACATAACGTTAAGACGGTCAGTTTTTTTTTTGCACAGTTAGGCGCATATACAAACCTAAACTTTTTTTCGTGTATTGTCAAATGTTCAAAGAAAATACTTAATTAAAAATATAACAAAAAAAATACATAAAAATAAAATAGTAGGTATCATGATAAAACAATCTTAAAATAGAGCTCAAAAAAATATTTATTTTTATAATTGCACAATTATAAAAATTTTGAGCGTAAACTATAATATCTTATGTAATGATAATAATGGGAATTCAATCAACTAAAGGAATACCTAAAACAAATATTCCACTGAGTCATGCAGTTATTTTTTTATTTAATGAAAACTACAAAATTACTTTTATTTTGGTGGTCATTCGATTCAACTAACATCAAACGCATCGCTGTTTTGAACCTTATTTATTTGCAGCGATGCGCTATTATCGTTCGTTCGTCTTTTTGCTTCTTACCGCGCCTTAAAAGTCTTTTGGCCGTAGGTAAGTGAAATACTGGATTTGTGCCCGGTTCTTGGCACACCTCCCATGGAACTTAAAAGCATAACTGACGAACTGTGGGTGTACTATATCTGCCTAACCCTTTGGGGATTACGTGCGTGATGTTTTATGTAGTGTACATACACTCCTAAGCGACAGCATGAGACTTTTCGGTAACTTAAAATTGGTTTCATAATTTACCTGAAAGGCAGTTGAATATCGCCATCTTTTCTACGCTCATAGTCAAACAATATTTAACGATTTAGACACGAACGCTCTGATTGTGCTGCTCTCTGCAGGAACAATTGGGAACCACAATAAGCTCGCTACACGTTCCGTTATGGACGCCAAATTACGCTATTGTCAATAATGAATACGCTGTTGCGTTCATTAACAATTGTTTTAATTTACAATTGTATATTGTGTCCACGCCTATATTTTTCAGTAGGAAATAATGCCACAAAAATAATAGTCCCGCGGGATAGGGCACGACTGGAAACCAATTTCGTTTATTGTTAACTAGCGACCCGCCCCGGCTTCGCACGGGTGCAATGCTGATACTAAATACACTACAGAAAAACTGTGAACGTTGTATATAAAAACATAGCGGCCCGCTCCGGCTTCGCACGGGTATAAAATATATAGCCTATGTGATTAAAATCAATTCAGTAGTTTTGATTTATTCATTACTGCCCGTGGCCCGCACGCGTTAAATTTGGAGTAAAACAATCCCCCTTTCCCTATACCATGAAGATTTCCTGCTATCGCGTCGCGTTTTTATAATAAACGCGTCCGATCGCTGCTAAATTCAAAGTGCTATAGGGAAAACCGCGTTTTTTTTTTTTTTTTTTTTTTTTTTTTTTAGAATATGGCATCTCGTAGTTGACCTTGAGAGGTCGTGACTACTTAACCGGACAATCCTGCGGCTGCCTTGAGAAAACTCAAAGCCTCCAGCCAGGGGCTTAAAACTAACTAAATCTAAGCGACTACACGCTAAGGGCACCCCCTGTGGGGTACGAGCCTCGGCTTAGGGCGTCGCTGGGGGGAGGGCAGCAAGTTGGGACAGGCTGGATCTAATTTTGATTATTTAACGAACGATGGGGCCGGCATTTCCTAATTGACTACTCTGAGAAGAAATGCCGAAACAAACTCAGAGGTCAGAGTCGGGAATTTAAATCTACTGGCTCAGCTGCGGCGCGGGCTGGCACTACATCGAGCAAGGGTCGGTGGGGGGCATTTACTTGGGGACGTCGCGAGGGACCTCGTCGGCGAGGCCGGTATGTCGGTTTCTTGTATCTGTTTTTCCTAAGCGTGCTGGTTGCCCTACTGCTCTCTTGGAGGACGGTTATAGGGTCATCTGGGTCGGTGAGAACGTGCCTTGGACGGCGGAGTTTACTGATTTGGGAGGGAGTATATCTGGCGGCCTCGACAACCAGCGGGTTTCGATGGTTGGGGGCGGAGTCGAAGAAGTGCTTGGAAAGGCGCTTCATGAATTGGTGGATAGTGGGGATTTGGAGATCGACATGGAGGATCTCATTTCGAACGAACCAAGGGGCTCCCGTAGCCTTTCGGAGGAAACGGTTCTGGAGGGTCTGCATCCTATGGATGTGGTGGGGCTTTGCGTGTGCAAAGACTACGCAGGCATAGGTCATGATAGGGCGAATGCACGCTGTGTAGATGCGCAATTTGCACTTAAGTGACAATTTGCTGCGTGCATTTAGCATCGAGTGGAGGCTACCGAGGGCGAAGGCGGCGCGCGAGCGAACCGCCTTTATGTGCTCTGCGAAGGAGAGGTGCCTGTCGAGGATAACACCGAGATATTTGGCTTGCTTCTCCCAAGGGATCGGCTTGCCGAACATGGTGATAGGTCGGGGGGGGATGGGTTTGTGTCTCGGTTTCGAATAGAGAACCGCTTGACTTTTGTCGGGGTTTACTTCTATTCTCCACTTCCTAAACCAGTCAGCGAGCTTGTTGACTGAAGTTTGGAGGATGTGGGAGATCTGAACTAGGCTGCGGCCAGTGTACAGAATGGCAGTATCGTCTGCGAAGAGAGCCAACTGGGTCTTTTTACTCATTGGGATGTCACTGGTGTACAGCGTGAATATGAGCGGGGCGAGCACAGAGCCCTGGGGGACTCCTGCTCGGATCGGGTGTGGAGAGGATATAGCTCCTTCTACTTTGTAGCGGAAGGTGCGGTTTGACAAATAGTCTCGAAGGATGAGCACGAGACGGTCGGGCACACCGAGTTGGTATAGCTTATATAGTAAGCCATTGTGCCAGACTTTGTCGAAAGCTTTTGCTATGTCGAAGTATATCACACCTGTCAAGTATCCACGCAGGATCCCTGCGTGGATCTGTTCGGTGATGCGGTGGACTTGCTGGACGCTAGAATGTTGGGTTCGAAAACCGAATTGTTCATTAGGGATTAGGCCCTTGGTTTCGGCATAGTTTCTGAGACGCTTATAAATAAGCCTCTCGTAGACCTTGCCTAGTCCATTGAGCAGACTGATGGGGCGGTAACTCGTGGGTTCCGACTTGGGCTTGCCGGGCTTGGGAATGCCAATGACTGTGGCTTCTTTCCACTTCTGTGGGAAAATGTTGTTGCTCATGGCACCGTTGAAGATGGTGGCCAGTAGCACAATTAATTGGGCAGGGAAGAGTTGAATCACTCTATTGGTGATTCCATCTGAACCGGGGGCTTTCTTAGGTATGAGACCCTTTATGATGTCCTGTACTTCGTCTGGAGTGACGGGGGGTAGAGGATTTTCGGGGTCTTCTACTGGAGGGAGGGAGGCTCTACGCTCGACTTCCGCGTCGACCTCAGAGAGGTGAGCTTGGTCTACGGGTAGGGAGCTGGGTGTACACTGGGCTTCGAGGCTGTCAGCCAAGCATTCTGCCTTGTCATCGTCGTCAAAGGCGATGGTTTTGTCGGGGCGGATCAGTGGGGGCATGGAGACGATGTCTCGAGATCTAAGTCTCCTTTGGAGTTCCCAGAAGGCCTGGTGATTGGGTTCAAGATCGCTCAGCGTCTTATTCCATTTGACTTCACGCCACTCCGATATGCGAGTCCTCACAGTTCTCTGTAAGTAACGCATATGGGCTTTGTTTGGGCCACATGGAAAGCTGCTGTAGGCACGGACAGCCGCGTTCTTCTCGTTCAACAGTTCACGCAAGTCGTCAGGCAACTTCCAGCGATGGTCGTCCATCTCTGGAATTTCCCTTGAACAGTCGTTCAGGACTGACTGTACGTGTTCCGTGAGCGAGTCGATCGCCGCCGTCGTGTCCGCGATGGAGTTGAACTGATCGGGGATGGAGTCTAAGTGGGGGGATGTGGTGGATTTCAGGCATTCGCTTACTTTCCTCCAGTCCGTTACCACTTTAGTTTGAGGGGGTTGGTTGGGGTCGGGAAGACCTACGCGGGGGGCCATTTTGATGATGACTGGTCGGTGGTCTGAGGAGAGCTCTTGTACCACTTCTATATCGGTCAACCGTAGGTTGACGTTCTTTAGAAGTGCCACGTCGAGGACGTCAGGGGTATGGTTGGGGTCGTGTGGAAAATGAGTAGGACTCGTTGGTCCGATGACATCGAAGTTCAGAATGGGGGAAAGGTCAAACAGCTGTTTGCCTCTGGTCGATACCCTGGTGCTGTTCCAGGCGTGATGCTTTGCGTTGAGATCGCCCGCTATGATAACGGAGTCACTCAAGCCTAGGAGCGTGGAGAGGTCGTTAGAGAAGAGTTCGGAGTTCTCTGTCGACGTTTGGGGGGGGAGGTAGGCCGAAACTAAGGTGATCGGTTGGTGCCCTGACATGCCTAGCCGGCAGATGGACACTTCGAGTCGTGAGAGTGGGGGAGGATCTATTGGAATGCAGTATAGTTCCTTTTTGTAATAAATGAGTGTGCCTCCTTTGTGACATCGCACCCTGTCGTTGCGAACCATGCGATAGTTTGCAATTGAAGGGTTACGGTGGTGGGGCTTGAGGAAAGTCTCTTGAACGAGGAAAATGTCAATTTGATGGTCGCGTAGGAAGGTGGCGATCTCATCTCTTTGACCCTGAATGCCATTGGCATTGAAATGGGCTAAGTTTAGGGATCGGAGTTTGGTTCGTGAAATGATTCCTCTATCCATTGTTGGGTTGAGCAGTGAAGGAGGCGAGGATTCGGGTGATGTCAGGATAGGCATTGTAGATTGCCTGAATCCTGTTCAAGTCGCAGGAGTTCCTGGCAGCGAGAAGTTCGCTTGCCATTTTCCTGGCGCGGGGGGACATGAAGGCCGTGAATGTGCCTGCTATAATGTTAAAGGAGTCCATTGGATTAGGACCGACAGTTGGGACCGGGGCCGCAGTGTAGGCGGCGGGAGTGGCCATTTGGGTGGGCGCAGCGGCCATTTGAGTGGGCGCAGCGGCCATTGCGGTGGGCGCAGGGGTAGCGGGGGGCGCGGTGGTGGGCGCGGTGGAGCGGATGAGACGAGGGTCCATCCTAGCGGGAGTGGGTGGGGGAGGGGCTGATGTGGCCATCAGAGCTGGGAAGGCTCTTTGGTGGTTTAAGAGAGTCCAGGGGCTAGGCCTTTGAGGGCTTAGTCTCGCTGGAAGTGCGGTCGCGGTCCCTTGGGAGGGGGTTTCTCTTTGCTGGCGGGCGTCTGCGCGCTTGGCCAGTTTGGGAGAGGATGATTTGGGGGCTTTGGAGCAGCCCCGATAATTGGCCGGGTGACCCGTTTCGCCGCATAGCACACAGCTGGGCGGCTCTGTGCATAGAGTGCGGTCTTTTGGTCGGGGGCAGTTTTCAGTGCCGTGCGCGCCCAGGCACTTGACGCACCTGGGTGTAGCGTGGCAGAAACGTTGGGAATGGCCATAGAGCTGGCAGCGGTGGCACTGACCCACAATGCCGCTCCTCCATGGTTTTTCAATCTCAATTCCGGTGAGATTGCATATGGATTTTACTGTGAAGATCGGGTGGTGGCGGCCCTCAGAAGGGGGGCAGACTACCAGGACCATGTCGTAAGCGACTTGGCCCTTGGAACGGTGCATGCGGTGCACCTCGGACACTGGAACCTTTTGGGCTTCCAGATCCGCCTTGATTTCTTCGGTGGCGATTTCTTTGGGGATCCTGCGGATCACCACTCGGGTCATGCGCTCCTCGGGGAGGGAGTACGTGTGGAAAGACACGTTCCTTTGCCGAAGAAGGCTAGTCAGATCCCTGTAGTCTTTCGACGTAGGGATCTGCACCTTGATCCCCTGTTGGGTGGATCGGGCATTGGTGAAGCCAATCTTTCGATCGGCGAACCATTTGGACACATCGGTCCATTTTCCCTTGTCCTGGATGAACACGGGGGGGGGAGGGGGTATTTTCCTCGGGGCGGAGGAGGTCTCAGCGCTGGAGCTGGGAGGTAAGTCCTTCTGAGAGGACGAAGCGATCGGAGCGGGGGCATTGGTGGGGGTAACCAAGGGAGCGGGGGCGGGGGTGGGAGGGGTTGAGGTCGCGTCGGTCGCGACCACCTTCTTCGATTGCGCGGAAGAGAACTTCTTCCTACGCTTGTTTGACCTTCCTGACGCCAGCGTAAAGCCGTCGTCGTCGGAGGAGGGAGATGAGTTGGTGGAGTTCTGAGACTCCACGTCGGAGGGCGGGTAATGTAGCCTCTTCACCGAGAAGTCCTCTGTGTCCATAGAGTCGGGCACAGAGTCGGGTGAGGCACTACCGGGTTCAGCCGGCGTCGACTTTTGCTGCAGAGCAGCGAATTTCTCTCCGTATTTCAGGAGGAAATCGGGGTCCTTTAGGAGGACGTCCTTGACGAACGCCACTATAATGGCGTCCATCTTGATTAATGGGGGGGGGAGACTAAAACATTAGTCAGAGAGCCCTAACTCTAACTCCCCGGGTGGATAGGCCCGGGGGTGTGTACCCTCCCTGTCGGGTATAGACAGGGAGGTGAGTGCCTAAGGGTGAGCCCTAAGCTTGTAACCCGACGCCAGTCTTAATGTGCGTACGGGGCCCTGACCAGTCTAGTGCGAAGGGTGTAGAGACACCCTAAAGACACTAGGTGTGTAGCTGTGAAGAAAAACTGTCATCCAGCGCCGACTAGGAGACCCCCCAAGGCCGAGGCTGGGACCCGTCCAATTGACTGCCTAGCCCTGAAGGGGTTCAGCGGGTGTATTGGGTCAACACCCCACTCGGTTTCGTTGGCACCGTAAGGTATCCACCGAGCGACCACGAAACTGTGGTTTTAACCCAGAAGGGGTCAACTGACTCTAATTCAAAACGCGAACGTTAAAGAAATAGAAGGTAGCCTTGAAAAAGGCAGTTTTTTCATGTGATCTTAATCGGCTGATAAATTAATATCCACCGGCGATCGGTCGTAGTCAGGGCGACTACAGAGCTCGTTACTTATAAGCAACGAAAAAGAACAGAGGCCACTAATTCGGCGCGGAAGTTTAGGGACAACCGGTTCGAGCGAGTGACAAACGTTCTATATGGGGAAAACCGCGGCCTCAGACGCGCCATTTATAGGCACGCTCTTGCCGCACCGGGCGGGCGGCCGGCCGGTACCGCCGCAAACGCTACGTCCCGCAATTTTTAAATCTGTAATATCTTCGAAAATATTCACTTAAATCATACGGTGTAAAGGGCCATATAGATCTATATTAAATGAACAATGTATTCAAGGTATTTAATTGGTTAAGGATTAATGCTGTATTGGTTAAAATCGCTTTGAAAATTAGCCATTATTTGTCGTAAAAAGTAAATGACAAAAAAAAGTTATTGTGGGTTATCCATAAGAGATAGACATATACCATCACGGACTTTTCTGTAGACCTTTTCAATGTGTACAATACTTAGTACATTATTTTGATAAAACTCGTAGGGTTCAGCCTGCGTTTGCAATGTAAGCGGAAAAAATGTAATTATTTACGACATCACATTAGAAACCTCAAAAATAACAGTACTTCTCCACTGTTTAATGGATGTTATTATACATATAAACCTTCCTCTTGAATCACTCTATCTATTAAAAAAAACCGCATCAAAATCCGTTGCGTAGTTTCAAAGATTTAAGCATACAAAGGGACAAAGGGACATAGGGACATAGGGACAGAGAAAGCGACTTTGTTTTATACTATGTAGTGATTTTAATCAATTTAGCTTTAATAATTTTATTTTTATTACTTGTTTTAATTAACTAATTGTGTTATCTGCGCTTAATGTAGTGCATGCTGTGTTTTCTTATAAGTAATGAGGCGCTTAGAATTAAGTTTGCTACGTACAAATTGTAAAGTAACAGAGTAGGTACTCATTATTGAAAAGCCTAATGATAAATAAATAATTTTAAACAGGCTGCTACTGAAAACTCTATAAGAAAATTCAATTCTGAGAATGGATCCAAGTCCCTTATTATCATCTGCGTAGCCTTTTCCCATCTACTGTTGCGGTCGGCTTCCAGTCTAACCAGCTCCCTAATTGCGTATCACACTATTAATCTCAATCTGAATCATTTTGAAGGATATTGCTAATCCATTGCTTACCGTCTGTCAAAATGAAGGCCTGTTCTACTGATAGTGCGTTACACAATAACCCCGCTGATCCAAGTCCCTCACAAAATATTATTTTTTTTGACAGCCACTTTTTTGACAACATAATATATATATATTAGCTTTTTATAAGTGAAGAGAAGACGCAGCCATTTGTCAATAGGAATCATCCGCTAACTACTCGTAAAATGTATTCAATTTATAAATATTTATCACACATAGATAATATTATCCATTAAGTACAGACTTTTTGCTGGAAAATAAATCAATGAAAATCGTTGTATTGAACCCTCGCTCGTGATTGCAAGTCATTAACTTTTTTAGCATTGCTAGCAACTGATAAGTAATGTTAATAATGAATGTTTCAGAACTGGAGATATCGCTGACTTTCCGCCTGGCTGCACTCTCCAATATTCGACACACCAGAGGCATAAGACACCAAAGGACATACTACTAGTGTTATTTATTAATCTTATGCCCAAGCTACGAACTAGTTGCGGAATCGTAACTTACCGCGCCCCTTACAGACGTTCATTACTGTTAATGAATCATTAACTAATGATTATCTTAACAAGGATATCGGTACACTGATATAATTATTATACTAAAATTTATATGCATATATAGAAAAGAAATCATGACAATATTGTTACACATTTTTTTTCGCACCAAATATATCTTTGGCAAGCCTTTCGTATATACGTTGGTTAATGATTAATTATCTGTAGTGACCTGTCTGTGCGGTGGTTAATAATTATTTATTATTTGCATGGAATGAAACCATAAAAACGAAAATGCGACTTTGTTAAAAGTTTATATTTACACGAATTATTTCTCAGTACATAGCTAGATAAGTAGAGTTCATAATTCAAGGTTTCTAATTTCAGTCAAAAACTAAATTACTTAAAATAGGTGTTGTAAATTTGTAATCTATATTAACATTTTATTTCATTTGAAATAAAGGTGTTAGTTTTTTTATCTACCTAGGAACCAAAAATGTGAATAAAGAAACGAAATCAACCAACATAACGACATATTTCTGCACATAAGTTAAAAAAATCGTCTGCTCAACAACGTAAATAACACAATTAATGTAGTTGAACTGTCAAAATGAAATCCTTTGCTACTGATAGTGCGATACGCAATGACCCCGCTGCCGCTGCCGCTGCCGCTGCCGCTGGTCTAAACCAATGTTTTATTTTAGTTTTGTCGTAAAAGTAGTTAATTCAAGTTATGAATGCTAACGGCACAGTTACATTAAAATTTGATCTAACAGGGGTCGTTAATATTTTTTTAGTATTTTACTTAAAGAGCTCAATAAGAAGTAATGATATCAATAGCTATAGTAATTACGGAACTCGTCATTATTTATTTATTGTTAGGTACGTCTCATTATTTTTATTTTCACGATGTATTGTGAAAAATATACATATGTATAATACCTATAGAATGTCTTGCTGTTGTATTCATATAAAAGAGTTATTATTTTTATTGCAATAATTATACTAAATGTAATTTAATTTTATTCAAAAATAACTTTAGGTATTTGTTGTTAAATGCAAATTCTACCAGAATTTCTTGAAAATGAGAATCAAATTGTTTGAATAATAAACTGTGAGAATTAAGTAAATTAAATAATACTTTAAATTAAAATGATGATTTAAATTAAATAATACTCGTTTTCGGATCTCTTAGACTGTACATGTGAGGTTAGTGATTGATCTAAGTATATGTATATGGAGTAAGTTTAGAAGGTACCAATGGTCTTAAATAAAAGTTATATTTTTACAATTAAAATTGTTTACTTAAGCTAAAGACAGAAAAATTAGGGCAGATCATTTAATCTTCAGCGCTTTTCCAGTGTCATTAAGACTGGACGCATGAGGGGAATTTAGTGCAAGCGCCACGCTTCAGGATTTTGAGCACTTAACTCACAGATGCCCATTATCGTTAACTGACGTGTCTCGGTGCCGCCATAACTTTCTCGATTTGCTAAATTTTATTTTAGCATTTTGTTAAAAGCTAAATTAAATTACTTATCAATTTAACAGTTTTAATCAGTTTTAATTGATAACTTTTAAGAGCGTTTACGCCGTACGGTATTTCATATAAACATTCAAGCCCTTATTTTTCGAAATTAATGAACCGATTTTAATGAAACTTCATACGCATAAGCAGGATACAAAGTTCTAAAAAGTTAGTAGAGTACATTTTCGAAATGTCTTATTTAAAAAAGAAAACAAAAATCAAATTCAAAAATTCGAAATCTCTGTTTCTGTGGAAAATTTAAAATCGGTCTAATTTTGCTGTAACACTATTTTTCGAAAATGTTCTCTAAGTACTTACTAACTTTTTAGACCTTTGTATCCTGCTTTTGCGTATGAAGTTTCATTAAAATCGGTTCATTCAATTCGAAAAATAAGGGCTGGAAAGATTGTATGAAATGCCTTACGGTGTAAGCGGACTTAATAATGAAATTGGAAAATGAGATTTTTCTTATGTGTATACAGGGTCAAATTAAATTAGCTAGCGAAACTCTGCAGACTGGTATGTATCGATTTCTAAACAAAAAAAAAACACAGAACAAAACAAAGATAAAACAAAACAAAGAAACAAAGAAAGAAAAACAAAAAAAAAAGAACGAACAAAGAAAAAAAAACAAAGAAAAAAAAACCAAAGAAAATAATAAAAACAAAATGAAAAAACAAACAAAGAAAAACAAAGAAACAAACAAAAAAAAAATATGAAAAAACAAAGAAAATAAAAATTTTATAATATAGTTTTTTTGTTTGCGCGGCTCTTCGAATTAAGGCTTAAAATCGAGCGCGATACAAAGGCACCGCAAGTCGCGCAACGAGCGGTCCCTTTGTGTCGCGCGCGATAAAATCGCGTGTCGCGCCTGTTTACAGGAGCCTTTATCAACTTATGATATGCTTGATTCGAGGCATTTGACTACGTTGTATTTGTATATTTTGTCCTTTTTTATTTGTAATGTGTGTTTTATTTGTTCAGAACAAACAATTTTTCTTTCTTTCTGTTGATCGCCGTTATTGTAGTAGAGATATCTTTTTAAAAATCTTTTTTTTTTATTGTGTAAACTTTACAGACGTAATGGGTTTAGATATATAAACACGATGAAACAAAATAAAACCAATTTTGTCATCTCAAGTTTAAGTTCAAGTAAAAAAACTACAAGCGGTCGCTGACCCCAAAAAAAAATCTAATCATAGTTTTTAAAAATTTGTATCACGTCCAGATATCGATTATTATCGACACCCATCACGTCTGCAGAGTTTTGCTAGCTAATTTAATTTGACCCTGTATAAATGACATTACAATATACCTTTAATTTAGTACCTACTGTCACTAGTCGCGAACACGGTTAAGTCAACCTATCTACCAAATGAAGTAGGTAATAAGGAAACATGATATCTACGTATACAATAATGACATAATAATTATTAAGATTTTTTTATTGTCTCGTCTCAACTCAATATAAGCTGTGTTTACTTTTTCTTTTATTTCTACTCAAGATTGGATTGGTAGTTTGAAAGACCAGTGACCTGCGCGTAATGTTACTGTCCGTCCGGAATTGTCCGGACTTTTCCGAGCTCTTCTTTCGGACTTTGTCCTGCTTTCTCCCGATTTTTCAATGGTATTGGGGGTATTTTTTAAATACAACTAAGTAATTGAATTTAAAAAATGTTTTAAAGTATAATATCTGGACTAATTTGAAAATGCCCCGCTTTTAGTCAGGACAATTTTTTCAAATTTTGAAATGGTAACCTTATCTATAACCTACGTGGTTTTAGCAATAAGCCTTTAACTATATCCTGGGAAAGGATTTAAATTGAAATATCATTCGTTTGAAGTTTAAGAAACCTAATACATAAATATAGCACTGTTGAACAGACAAACTCAGTGGTTCGGAAATCCAGCCAAGTGTGTTTGTTACCACGAAATACGTCAATCACATTGTTGCTTGACGACACAGAATTTATTATTAACATTATTAAAACTTTATGCACAAGTTAAAAATAACTTTACAAAGAGCAGTGGTGGCTCAGCGGTAACAGCCCCGACTTACGTGTTGGATAGGTCGTGGGTTCAACCCCAGACAGACAATTGTTTTGTGTAATTTATTCCTTCTCTACTGTTCTCAAAATTATAAAAGAAAACATCGTGAGGAAACCGGCATGTCCTAAAACTAATAATTCGAAGACATGTGACATTCACCAACCCGCACTGGCCCGCGTGGTGGACAACGGCCCACTCCCTATCAAGGAAAGCTTGTTTCCAAGCAGAGAGAATGTTATATTATCATCAAGCAATACGAAGGCGCACTTAATGCCTTAAATCGGTCTTAATAATCATATTTCTGGCATAAGTCTCTGAGTACGTATGTTTGACTACCAGTTATAATTTTTTTTTTCACTAATGAAAAGCGGATGTTTATTTTCAGTCAACAATAAAACTTACACTCAAAAACAGTACCTTCCTGGGGCAATCGGGTAAAAATATAGATACATATAAGTACTATGCTACGTTCCATTTCATAAATCAATTTAAAACCATTCCACTTTTCATCATCAACAAATTAACACTAAAACGCGGTTGCATAAATCGAGGAGCTTCCAAAATCCTAATCCCGGCACTCAGCATGCAGGGGTTATTGATTGTAACAATAGTTCATTACGCGCGGCGACCGCCTAAACAGAGTGATTAATGTTCCGGTGTTGCCAGACTCCGCGTAAAATATCGCCCCTTCACGGAATATGACATTGTGACATGAGAGTGACGTTTGGAAGATTCTGAACGATGACGGGAGTCCTTCTATGGAATATTAAACAGCGTTTACATCGGTATATTTATGCGCAAGATTCAGGCGCTCCAGGTCTTCTAAGATATTGACGTTGAGATATCGGTCATGACTGCTCCTGTAGCTTAACACTGATGACCAGTGATCAACATCAGTGATGAGCTGCATGAGCATCATATTTTGACCTAACTTCATAGATTACATAGTTACTTAATATTGTAAAGAAAAGAGAGAGAATTAATAAATAAAAGAAGAGCAGATATCAGGGCTAATGTCTGCTCTTTCTAGTTAGAAAGAAGTTGAAACCATAATAAACATAACCAATTTTGCAAAACAGAATCGTTTATATAGTATAAACTTTATACAATCCACTAGGTACATACCTTCTGCCTATAAAAAATAGACGAAGTAAGTCCAACGCCAAATAAAATATTTTGAAAACGAAACAATCCAGCATTATGAAAATTAACTAACAGCACAACTGTTAAAGATATTATTATTTGTCATGGTTATTTAGCACCGAACCCGTGCGCGGTGCCAAATTGCCATGTGTTGGCAACACCGCAGCAGCTAGGGGGTGGGAACTGTGGGGAGACGGTCCGTAATCTCTGTCCCTGACAGTGTGACGCGGGGGTCGTCGCCCCAGCCCTGCCGGGCCGCTTACCAGCAAGCTTGAAGTTAATTGCTCGTGAACAGATTATTCAGCAATTTTTCAGAATGTTTTCGGTTTGAGTGAGATGATATTGTACGTAATTTTAAAAGGTTAAGACGATGCTGCAATAAAAATGGAAGTTTCAGAAAGTTGTTAATTGTAATGATGCCATAATTACCACTCCTAGCAAGCAGATCGCAGCGAGTGATTGCGATGTATATACATTTTAATTGGACCTGTTCCTGATGAACTCGTGATGGTTTAAACAATTTTCAGATGTAGGTACCTATGGACTAATTAGATTTGAAGCCACTGCCTAGATTTTCGAAACAAAGTAAACTTGGCAGAACATAGAAAGGAGAGTGGGTAAAAGTGGTCTATGGACCAATAGCGATACGGCTTAGATATATTTGTTTAGGGGTGTTTCATCTATACCCATTGGCAAAGGGGCATCAAAAACTGACCTGGCAATTTTGAGAAGAATATACTTCCTAGTTTCCTTTCTCACTTGACACTGCTTTTAGGATACTTAGTTTGTTTGCCATTGAATCACTCACTCATCTGTAATCATTCATTTCCAGAAAACAAATGTTTTAGTATTATTCAATTTATTACGTTATAATTTAATTAAATGGAAAAAACATGTACGGGACACTCGATAGTTGGCATTGGATGTCTCCAATTTCTAATTATTTTGGAACATCGATATGTTCCAATCGTGAAATATCAAAGGACCCTTGGAGCTGGATATTAATCATGGCTTTATGAAGGACGAGGACTGCGCTGAGGCTGACCCAGTGGTGGATTGTTACTGATGGCACAGTGGTGCTTGAAGACACGTGGATACATCTATATATACATAGGGGAAGCAGTTGCTGCCAAAATCTGATATACTCGATCGACATATCCCAGTAAAAATATGAAAGAAAATTGAGATAAGTACCTACATATCATTTTTTAAAATTCATTTTAAGATTGTTGTAATCGTTCTTTTTAGCGATTTTAAGTGGAATCATCATAACCTATTTATTGAAAGGCAGAAATTTAGAGACGCACCTGAATCGTATTATTAAATTCGAAGCGTACCTATGATTGTTCTTCTTGCGAAGTTTCTAGATGCTAAATCCAATAGCTGTGACCTTCGCATGAATCGGACACAAATACACCGAGGAACAACTGACTCAAGTCATAACTTCCTTACCGAACCATCAGAAGCAAACATACATTAATAACTCCGCCATAAAAGTTTATACAACCGAATTATTTTCAAATTACCCCCAAAGCGAGTTTAAATTACTTATGTAAATGTGGCAGATACCTGGCGAGGTTGGATCGCGTGTTGGCCCAACTTATAATTGGGGAGGTCTGCTGGCGGGGCGCAGTGGAGTCCGGGACACCACCCGACGAGGTTCACCACAGTTGCCAGCCGTGGTCCCACCATTCATACCGACCGCGGTAACGTGACCCGTGGGAAGACAGCTTTATAAATCGTGCGACAGAACTAGTGGCTAGAATTTGTTGAACTTTAAATTTGTCAGTGACTGATTGATTAATGAAAAATCTTAAAAGCAATAAGCTGATATATTATTCGAGCAAGGGTTTAAATATAAAATAAGTTTAATTCAATCTAAGTGTCTAAAATGAATTTGTTCGTGTAAGAAGTTTGAAGACCGCCCCCGCCCGCCATGAGGCTAGCCCGTCAGTAACCTTGGCCTTACTAAAGCCAACGTTGGTCACACTTCCATGTCCATCGCTTGCTAATTACTTTGATAAAACCATGCTACACAAACAGCGTTGGACATAGAAGATTGTCCAATATTTGATCCATTTTACTGAAGACTTTGGGAGTATTGCACTAAATAGCACTTGGCTTGTGTCACTCAAAGTTGCACTGTAGATAATAATATAGTGACCTCTCAAGCTCCACTAATGAGAACACTATTAAAGTGAATAAAATAAAGCTAGTAAAGATAGTGAATACATATCTAAAGCTGCATCTAAAGGCTCATATGATAGAATCATTTGCTTGATATCTAATACATTACTCAAGATGTAGTAGTCCTCAGGAGGTGCATTCATTTGCTAAAGCAATGAAGACCTTAAGTCTACTACTTAAGATCTGTCAAAAATTAAAAGCCGCCCACTTCTTACTGTTTTGGCTTCTACACCACACAAGATAGAGAAACCGCGAAACGTCAATCAAAAAAAGGAAAAAATATTCACTTGCAGCCTGAAATCATAAAGATGAAAAAAAAGAATAGGATTTTGTCCGTAGGCCATGGAAGGAACATTGGGGAACCTTTGAGTTTGTTACGGTATTTCTCCTCAGAGTAGTCAGATAGGAAACACCGAACTAATCTTGACACAAATGTATTTTTTTTTAACCAATTTTCAGAAATAAATATCATGTATCACGGATGACACAGTAGGAAGGCGAAACGTTCTCAGTAGTGGGTAGGTAGAACAAGCAAGGCTGTAAAGAATCATGATGAAGATGTGGACAAATGATTCACTGCAATTCATAATAAAGTAAAGTAATTCTTAATGATTCACTGAAAGAGTTCCGACAGTTTGCACGCTTTCCACGTTAACTAGGCTAAACAGTGGAGCAGAAATAATAAGTTAGTACATAGTTACTGAAGCTGCAGGCTATGTTTAGAATCTCACAAATGTGTGCAGTAACTGCGCTGCTCTGTAATTGCATTCCAGCTGACCTGCACCCTTCATTTGTCAAGATACCACTCAAGCTTACGCTATATCCTCATTCATCACTGAACGTAAACAATTTTAGAATTTTGGTGATGTTTTAAAAAAAAATTGTACATGCATAATATGTTATTTAAAATCTCCTGTATCGTGGTTAGGATATTTAATAGTCATATAATTCTAAACTTATAATTTCCATATTTATCATAAATCAAAACTTTAATATCCGTTTAAACTGGAAACAACAATAACTTGTCGAAAAGGCTCTGGTAGTACGAGTTACAGTCAGTATTACTTTAATCAAAAATCAAACATCCGTTTCACAGCAAGCCCGCCGGTGCCGGCGCCTGAGGGGCCGGGCGCCTCGGGACTCAAGTAGCGCGTGTGCTGGCGCACTCACACATGCAAAATTTTGCTCGGTAGTATCTATCGATGATGGTACTATTGACCCGTGTTACTATTGTACCTGGTCTACCCTACTAAAAAAAAAACAACTGACTTCCGAAAAAAAACACTACAAAGTGAAAAATAACTTTAATTTCGAAAGTCGGTGTTGTTGGTTCCGCAATTTCGTTTTCTGAAACCGACTTCCAAAATTAAAGTTATTTTTTACTTTGTAGTTTTTTTTTGGAAGTCGGATGTTTTTTTTATATTAAAAAAGTTTTTATTTTTAACTTTTCAGTTGTACAGTACCTACCCCATACAAATTCATATAACACTACTTGCAAAGTTGCTATGTGAATATCAGGAACAGGAAACCATTGAAAACATCTGCGTACCCCTTTAGAGGGTAAAGGCGTGATGTTATGTTGTGTGATTGCGTAAACAATGCATAGGGGAGGTCAGCTCAATGCGGCCACCTTAACTTTAAATTAAGAAAAAACCTATAAAACGATTCATTTTTGAAAATAATTTTGTACTAATAGGTAGAGAATTTATTTAATTTTTGTAATTTGCAATTTAAATTTCGCGCATATTTACATATAAGCCTTAGATTTGTAGATTACAAAAACTTGTCAAAAAACCGCTTTGCCCGAGGGGTCGCCCAAAGCGGCCATGGTGGTAAGGGCATAGAGGCCACCCCAAAAATTGTTCGAAAAAGTTTATTTTTTGTTGAAATATATCGTGCTAGACAAAATAAAAACCAATAAAAATATATTAAAAACATTATTTATTATTATTAAACATATTTTTAATAAAATAATCAACATTTTCTACCCGTTTTAATCACAATCAGTCTTAAAAGTAATTTGACTTAAATTTAATGTTATAATTAGGTAGGTATTTAGTTTGAAAACTTCTGAACTAATAGGAACTTTGAATCAGATTTAGTTTTTGTTAATATTTATTAATTTTATTAATCAACAGTCAGTAATCTTACTTTAAGTCTTCCAACAGTCTTAGAATATTGAAATAATGAATTCTTAAAAGGATGTGGAATGTGATTTGCTTCAGCATATTGAAATACAAGCTGCAGAAAATCTTCCATTGTAAGGCCAAAAAAGAGGTTTTCCATAAAAAACATGTACTCTAGCTAGGAGCTCTTCTTCTTGCTCTGGGTTAATACTGTTGTAAATCTGCCAAGTTTCTTGATGGCAGATCCTGTTTGCAAGTGTCTTCTGAGAGTTGTACGAGGGGTACCGTATTTTATTGCGATAAATTTAACTGAGCCGCGCTTTTCATTTATATCTTCGATTGCTCGGGCCATCGTAACTTCAACCCAAGACGCCTGGGTAGTTTTACGTTTGTAATTGCTGACCATCTAAACAAAATAACTGAGCATTATCAATCGAATCATAATATTTTAATAAGGGCAAAGCGGTCACCTGGCCACTTTGCCCGAGCCGCTTTGCCTTTATCGCCCATTTTGTTATAAAAATTAACTACTCCCACATTATTTATCAAATTTTGGAGCTAATACTAAAGAAACAAAGCCAAATAGACAAGTAACAATACACGTGTAATGCAAGCATTTAAACTTAAACAGGTTTGACCAAAACAGGTTAAATTTACCTTGTATTATTTTAACAAAAGACGCGAAATGTATTTTTCGTCACTAAGAGCCACCCGCTCGATCCCACCGCTACCGAATGACTGATCGGTACGGGGTAGGAGGTTTATTACGCGTGCAGAATGGGAACATCGCGCTATCACTTCAAATATCCGAAAAATGAATCGTGGCCGCTTTGCCTTCTATGGCCGCTTTGAGCTGACTTCCCCTACATATGCGATAGCAGCAATCGCGGTTGATTTGCTGGCATTTATTGAAGAGTCCGTTGTCTGTCTCCGAAACTCACCATCAGATCTCTACGAAATTTAAACGGGACCATTTCGGAATAAACCTCTTTCAAACAAAGAATTTTGCAAATCCGTCTATATTATGACAGAGTAATGCCCGAACATATATTTAAAATAAAAGTATTGAGAACCTCCTCCTTTTTAGAAGTCGGTTGAAAATATATATGTTTTAAAAATATGATTGATCATTTTGAAACAATACCTCATGATTTATTTATTTAATACTTTAAGCACATAAATGTACAGAGGCGGACTTAATGCCGTAGGCATTTTCTACCAGCCAACCTTTGATTGATGATTCTCATGATTACATTCGAATTGTAGCTTAAAATCTTGATACTAAATTTTCATGAAAAGGCCATTGGCAAAATGTCAATACTGAATGATTTCTCCATAGTTTAAGACTCCATCAACACCACGTGATTCATTCAGTTATCATTCACCAAAAACCATTTCCAAATCTAAATTAAAAATATATGACCGAAAAAACTCAAAACACAATTTTACACTTTAAATATACAACTCAACAATATCCTGAATTCACAGAAAACCACGAAGGAAGTACTATAATATTAATAAATGCTCCGCTCCGGAAAGATCAGTGCCGACATGATAGAATATGCTTTTTGAATAGCTTTGATGAATACCGTCGCGTGAGCACAGGAACGTTTGGTATCTACATCTACACAGGTTTTGACAGACGCGAGACGATTAAAAACGTACGTAACATCTAACTTAATGTGCCATTGATACGAGTTTAGAATAGAAAGAAAGCTAACTGAACAGACAGCTGAGCTGCTGGGGAGTCTGTTGCGCCACTTCTTCTTTCCAGTTATAGCACTAGGAAGTGGTGAAGGCTGGGCGTTTTGGGGGACTTTCTTATGTAATTTTGACGTAATGAACGTAAAACCTTTGATTTTGATAGATTTAATTTCTCCTGCATCGCTGGCTATCCGCTGAGACTGGCCGCCATGAGTCCCATGACTGAGAGTCGACTGTTACCGAAACTAGGATAGGGATGAGATAGGTACTTTACTTATAAACACTTAAATCTCAGGCTACGACTTTATTACCCGTACCAGTGGCCAATATAACACGAATAATAATAAGACGAACCTTACAATACGGAACCCAACCACTACAGCGTATGAAAATAGAATATTAGCATATTAATGTGGCTGAGGGTCCCTACATCCGGCCTCCTCCGTACATAATTAAGGCGCGCATTAGCTTTGTGATGAGTCCCGGCCGCTTACGCAGAGCTCCGCAAACGAGCCCCCGGGAATAGGAGGCTACTCCCGAGTCCCGACCCGAACATGTGACTAAAAGTTTAGACGGCTTCATACTTTATTAATACTGCTTTGATGGTGTCATTGGGTCATGAGGAGTTAGAAATATAAGCAACTGCTGAGGTTACTTAGCGATGATCTTAGAAGCCAGGTCTCTGGTGTCAGTGGTGTCAGTGGTCTTCTGATCTCTCAGACTTGAAGATAGAAATTTATTAACTGGAAGTGAAAGTGCTACATCTGCCAAACTATTCAGAACCATTCGACAGGCTTCCGAGTCGAAATTTGCCTAGTAATGCCTAGTCCCCGAAATAAAATAGCCGTCGGAAGAACAGTGCTCGTCTATTTGGTTTAAACTGTCAACATTTTCGGGTTTCGGATATGTGAACAGTTTTTAGAGGACTCCTTCGATAACATTGATTGATGTTTAATTCGGCGCGGAAGCGTATCGAATGGTTGTAATAGCTATGGTGGGCGGAAAACAAACGTTGCCTGGATCAGAGGAAATACACGCGCGAATTTTCGCCGCTCCATCTCTATCAGGTTTTTCTCAATGCTAAGTCAGTTTAAGCCTACTCCAGTACTTTGCCTCATAGGCTCTTACCAAGAGTAGACATCCTACAAACGTCACCTATTTTATTTGAACAATTTTTCTGTTAGTTAAGTCGTTAATCTTGTTGCTGTGTATCTCAGTTCATTCCGTTCTTAATTAACATAAAGCTAAAATATAAAATTGTGCGGATTTGTTCTTGGTCTAGAAAAAATCAATCTTTGAAAAATGTCAATTGTAAATGAATGAAACATTAACTGTGAATATTGTGGTGTCAACAGTTTTTTTCAGGCGGCGCCACGACATACTACTTTAATTATTATTTTTTATCAAAGTTCGAACTGCATTTTCTTAATTAATACTTTCTCTGGATTTCATGCCTAAAAGAAATGTAGTCTATTCATAGATTCGGAATAATTTTTCTCTTCATTTGTCAACAAATCGACTCTACTAGAATCCCCGACCCACATCCAAGATATCTTTTTACGGAACCGTCTCAAGTTACAGTTAAAATTAATCCATTTCCGTCGATAACGATATCTACCGCAGTTAGTTCATTCCTTAGCCATTACGCTGATGAAAGTTCGTTGCGTAGAAGAATGAGGTCAAACTGTGAAATGAGATACACGTAGATTCTAATTTATTTATGTACACGTTTATTGCATGTCTTCATCAGTTAAAATTGATAGAAAAAAACTTGAGTCAAAACTTCGTTACCCAACATGAACCGAAATCGTTTTGTCGTATGAGGTGTAAAACACAATTCCATCTACGTCAGCTAGGTTCTTCACTTATTCGGATTCGATCGATCTATCTGAGTGCTTGTTGTAGAGTTGGAAAATATTGCTATCTGAACCATCACAGGTTGGTCAACTTCACTCAATAAGCTAGTGTTAAATTAGATGCACTAGCTGTGTTTTTTTTTCATGGATGGTGAAATAAGTAAAATTACAGACACTTCAATCCTACCTTGATTTACTCAACGTCACCACAAAGATAAATATCTTCTAAACAAGTATTTACAAGCCACGACCAAACCAGGCCACCCCACTTTCCCATATATAAGTCCTCCTCATAAACGTAAAATTTCATGAGATCCATCATCAATAAGTCAAACTAAAATAACACTCAAACATAATCGCCATCAGAACCACAACAAACACAGAGTCACGTGCTCCTTGCGTGTCAACCCCGCCATGAATCAAAGACTTCCATAAAATTAACCAACTCCATAGCCAGACGGAGTAACCCAGCCAGGGTTGCTTGATTTACGACGGAAGGTAAACGCAAATAGTTGGCATTAGCTACGATTCTTTCTGCATTCATTTTCAATGCTTACGTAATATGTCATGTTCGATTCTGTAGCTGAATGGAGGGTTGTTTGGGAGTCGGTTGAAATCGAACTGGGAATGTGGGTTGGTATTATCAACGTGCAATGGTGGACTATTCCAACTCAAGTCCGTTTTAACCCCATAAGTGAGTAAATCAGAAAGCCTGAAAACCAGTCTTGTCGGATAGGCAGTCGCTCCATATAAATATATGTACTGGTGGTCAGCTGCATCCGGTTAGACTGGAAACCGACCCAACATAGTTGGGAAAAGACTAGGCAGATGAAGATGAATTGGGTAAATCAGGTGACTTAAGCTCAGATATTGAGCTGCTCTACATCTGAACAGAAAACCATAAAACTGTAATTTTAACAAATTACCCTGCACCTTAATTCTAATTGCGTAACACACTCGGAATGACAGATACTACTGCATGGGGTTTATACATGACACCGACAAAATGTTGATTGCAGTTTGCTGGTGGCTAAGTACAATTTGAAGTAAGTCCAAACCTAACCCATACCCATTGCATTAGACAGCATACCAGATACTTAATTAATTCGTCAAGTTGTGACATTGCGCAATTATATTTACGAGGCAGCAGGCAGCGGTCCACGTCATGCGATTCGCCATTTTGATGTCTGATTAAATTAGCTTTACGATTTGAGTTTACAGATACAGATCATATCAGCAACCCTCAATCTATTTCGGGTTTACTGCTGAAATGCCTAACTTTATTTCCCATACATAAAAAGGGTTAAAACCTTATGTGTGAACGCTGTGTAACACGATATGGGAAAACTCTAAATTATTAGACGTAAGGTTTTATTAGGTTCCGGCGGCACTCGGCACACGTAACTCCACAATAATTATGACGACACCAATGAAAATTACTTCATGCCTTTATTAAAATTTAACTATATGTCAGGTCCCTAGGCCCACATTTCGCCCTATTAGGTACTATTAATTAGGACCGGACTCTAGCCTAAAACCGTAGAAGGCCATAGCAGTCACCTTATTGGTGATATTCCTCAGAATGGTCAGATGCGTAGTACTCGGAACCGGCGTGCATGTATGATCAGATGTATATGAACGTAAATGAAGCAAAAGGAATATGTAAGTGTCGTAGCAGGTGGTGTTCTGTAATTTCTGCCTATCCCCATGGGAAACAGGCATGATTTTATGTTATGTCTAGCTCGACTCAATCAACTCAGAATATTGCAGTCCACTGTTGGATATAGGCCTCTCCCAGACTGTGCCACAGCACCCTGTCCCCCGCCTTCCGCATCCAGTCCGTACCAGCCATCTTTTTTAGGTCATCCGTCCATCTAGCTGGGGGCGTCCCACACTACGCTTGCCGATATGCGGTCTCCACTCTAGGACTCGTCTGCTCCACCGGCCATCGGTCCTTCGACAAACATGGCCAGCCCACTGCCACTACAGTTTGCTTACTCCGCAAGCTATGTCGGTAATTCCGGTTCTTTTCCGGATTATTTTAATCCCGGTTTTATCCTTCAAAGAGACTCCGTGAATAGCTCGTTCCATAGCGCTGAACGACCTTGAATTTGTGGACCAACCCAAGCGTCAGTGTCCACGTTTCGGCACCATATTCATGACGCACTGGTTGAAGACCTTAGTCTTCAAACACTGCGGGATACGCGACGAAAAGACTTGACGGAGTTTTCCAAATGCTGCCCAACCCAACAAGATCCTTCTGTCGGCTTCTTTCTCAAAGTTGTGTCTACCGAGCTGGATTACTTGCTCTAGGAAAACATAAACCTTCACAACTTCGAGAAGCGACCCTAGGATGTGTACGACGTCTAGTCTATGATATTTATTTCTTAACCGTTGAACCCTGACACATTACACCCTGACCCTGTTGACCCTGTTACATTGTATCCTAATTCTGAATTCCTAGCGCATACAACCCGGATCTCTTCAAAGTAAGAGTGAACAGGCTTCTTCTGGGTAAGCTCACTCCATCGTCAACTTTGTCTCTGTCACCTCTGACCTAGACTAGAGTCCAGATGACTGCTAACGCGTGCCCGTGTTCTCGCCGTAAGCGGGAGCAGCAGAGGAGGACACCGTGGAGTTTTAGTGGGTTAGAGTCCCACATAACTGGAGAATGCATGAACATTTCTCCACGACAAAAAAAACGTTCCTGCTTTACCAACTAATCACTAGATCGAACACACAGTTAAACTTATATAACAAAAACAAGTTTTATTTTATTTGCACTTATGTATTTCTATTTCAAAGCAACTATATCGAAACCTAAACAGGAAACCGACTCTCTCTGACTCCTGCTTTCACAAGTAAATATTCATAGAATAAAATACTTGTATCTCAAGACACATTTCTTTTATTTCCAAGTTATTAATGTCTTTTCATGATGAGAACTGAAGAACAACAGAAGTACTAAAAGTTTGTCGTAAATCTTGTTTGTCGGCCAACAGTAGGTACTTGTAGCCTTCAAGACAGGATTTTTGTTAATAATGCTAGATAATCTAGCCCTTTTTTTGAGTGGGAAATTATCAAATAACTTCTCCTGCTCTGGGCTGAGCGGGAGGATGTGTCAGAATTTTACTGACTAAAACCCACCCGTGTACCTTCAGTTGCCTGTGCCAGGAGCCACGGTATCTCTTTCGAACAACCCGCGACCCTGGCAGGCATCGGCCCTAGCGGACCCCATCAGTTAGTGCTGACATCCCTTTGAGGCAAGCGTGGGGAACCCAAGGCGCCGCCGACTCGGGCCCTGGTCCTTGTCGGACGGCGAGCTGCCCATTGCTCACCGTCCGCAAGGACGCGCCTACGGTAACCGGGAATCGGCTGTCGATTCCCGACGCCCAGGGCGTTTCCTGCGGCGACTAGGGGCGTGAGAGCGCAAAGATTGCCTCGCTCTCACGAGCTCCGCCTCCTCCTTCGCGAGCATTACTGCTTCGCAGAAGGAGGCGACGGCCTCCCATGCACTCTCGCTCCGTACCATGGCCTGGACTAGGGCGGACGCGAGAGATCGCCGCCGCCGCTCGCCGCCGTGAGGACGCGGCGGTGCTCTGCCCAAGATGGGCAGACCTCCACCGTATGCTCCACCGCGTCCTCCGGGCAATCCATACAATGGTGACACCCGGGCGTTTCCTCCCGCCTTATCCGGAACAGGAACCTCCCGAAGCAGCCGTACCCGGTGAGCACTTGCGTTAGGCGGAAGGTGAGGACGCCGTGGCGCCTCTCTAGCCACTCCTCAAAGAAGGGACTTATCGCCGCAATTGTGGTGCTGCTGTCGTGCCCAGATAAACTGGCCTTTAAATAGAATCTGTTCTATTTGTCATTGTTTTTAGATTGTCCTAGGCAGGTACATTAATATTCAGTTGATAATTCCCATTTTACCGGCACAATCTGTTTACGTCATCACAGACAATGCCGAACATGGGTTCGGCAGTGACTGTGATGACGGTAAACAGATTGTAGACACTCAAAAGAATAATAATATATAGTCCTCCAGACCGTATTTTGGCCAATCTCAACGTCGACTAGCCTTCGGCGCAGGAGATATTATAGTGCACAAGTGTGCGCGCAGACACAGGTGCAAGCTCTCTCTTCCCTCACTCTCATTGTTCGATGGGAAGAATAATAGTGAGCTATAAAAGGCTTTTAATTTAAAATTAATGATTTCTTTATGTCCTCTATGGGCCTTTGAATGTGTGTGTTCCTGATTCAGTTACATAAGGCTTTAGCCGCGCGCGGACCACAATTCACAGTAGATTTTCTTGTAGGTAGTAACTGCACCTATCAAAAGGACAGGAGGCTTAACTTTGATATCATCATCATATGCCCAGCGTTTCCCAACTGCTTATCTGACCTCGAAGACCCAGTTACTAGGTTAATTTCTTCTTGAATATAACTGTAACATTAATTCCTAGCACGACCTACGAGTGACCAATTCATTCGTATTTTCAACGTTAAAAGTGCCATGTTTCGACTACGTACTACGACCTACTAAACGCTCCCATATTTCTTTATTTCCTGCAAAGTACAGGCCAGTTAAGGCTGGGGGAGGTTCAGTTAAAATATTGCATTAATGCATTAACTAGATGGTGACAGATTGCGAACCCGACGGTTACGACCACCGGGTAATCCATTACCCACTGACGGTTAAACTTGCCAAGTAATTGATTACGTCGCGTTATCCGATCTGAAGTCTCGATAATTGAATATGGCTGAATGTTTGGAAACCTAAACATATAACATTAATGTAAACAACATGTTTTTGACCTGAGACCCCAATATTTTAACGCTATAAATGATATCTTGCAAAACGTATGACAATTTTGTCTAATATTACGATATAATATTCGATATTTCTTCAGTTTCGATTTTTTTACAGGGTACCGTAAAATGCTGCAACTTTGCCTGGATTTTGACGTTTTTTGTTAGTATCTCTGAACCTATTTATTATTACGGCTTTTAAAGACTTTCAGATGGAAAACAGACCTTATGCCTTGCCAGGTAGAATCCAAATCTATTTAAATGATGCCGTTATTCAGAATTACGAACACTCAAAGTCGTAGGCAAAGTTGTAGGTAAAAGACACAACTTTGCCTAGAAGGATATCTCAATAGATATATTGCTGATTTTTTTTTAATATTTTTTTCCATGTAAATGAGACACCGTGCTCAACCCCGGCAGTTAGATTATTGCCATGACGGTAATATATATTTTTTTACTGCTAATAGGCAATGTTGTAGCAGGTACCAGAAACTTTTCATACAAAAATGTCGTTGACTCTAGGGTTGTCCCAAAAAAATACGGATTATTTTCTTAAACTTTTATTCACTTTGTAAAAAATTAAACAAATTCCTACTTATGAGTAAAAATCACAAATGTAATGCTTTTTAGCAATGCTGGCTTGTGATTACTATTAACATAATTTTTTTTTGTTTTTAAATAGGCTTTACTAGCTGTAATATTCACTACATCTGCGATGTGGGCTTCTTCCTCAGTTGTCAAGTCTGTAGATCGACCAGATGGTTTGTTATGCATGTTTTATGATCAATTAAAAATGGTCCGACGCGGGATCGCAAATTGCTGTTCCGCTTCGTATGACGAAATTATTTTTTTTTCGTACGAGATCTGCAGCAACTTCTAATATTTCTACAGAGTAGGTTATCGGCATAACTACGAGCTCCTGGTTTTCTCTTGCTTCGTTATGTATTATTCGGCATTTTTGCATATAACTGCAATAGAATTAAGACTTACTTATATACAAAATCACGCCGAATACCAAAGGGTTTGGCAGAGATACACCTCTTCTCACCCTTACAGGCAGTCAAAAACATAAATGTCGAAATAAAAACAAAGAATGTTTTATTGACATAAAAAGATGTAACATTTTCTATTAAAGCCCTAACTACTGAGCTAGGTGATACCTGTGTTACAGGAGTCAGTGTCTTCACCCGATTTCGGAACATTAAGAATTTATGCAATAAAATTAAAATATCGTAAAACAAAGGGAATTTAGTGCATGCAAGCTCTTGAGTTTCAATATAACCGGGTTCCAAGCTGTGCAAATTTCATGCAAATATATATATAAATATGCATTTATATAGTAAAAATATGTCAATATTAAAATCCGACTAGTGACAACCCTAGACCCAGGTAAAGTTGTGTCACTCAAGTTTCCAAAACAGTGCACAAAATTGCCTACTAAGTTATTTTAATGAAATCGTGTCCTTTTAATAAAAATATCAATCCTTATGGAAAGTAGATAGTATTTTCTTACCCTGGGATGTTATAGCTGCACGAAAACACCTTTTCTTTAGCTAAAACTTAAAAGTTATGCGACACTAAAATTTTTCACCTCCGCGCACCGCTGTTTGTCGCACAACTGACAGAGTAACAATGAAGTTATCGTTACAAAAAATGAAAAATCTGTTGCCCTAATAATGTAAAATCACTACCAAATAGTAGAAAATAGGAAAAAACTAAGCAAACGCGAAATATCGTAATTGAAACGAAATAGGCAAACTTGGGCTTAGTTGGCAAAGTTGTAGCGTTTTACGGTACTCAAAGTCAAAGTCAAAGTCAAAGCATTTATTTCAAATAGGCACATAAAAGGCACTTTTGAACGTCAAAAATTACAACAAATAGAATTGATTCTAGTCGCCCATTCCAAAAGGTAGTTTTCGTATGGAGAAGAACGGGCAAGAAACTCCACCGATGAAACTCTACTAAAACTGATGTTGTTGAAAGCGCCATCTAGTATCACATTTCTACACTACCAAGGTAGCATTCCTTTAACATTGCCATCTAGCGGCGAGTAGCAGTATTCTACTCAGTTAAATCTAGTTCTCACTAGATATCGCTGTTACTATACTAAGTTCTTCAAAAATGTTGTTTTGTTTATAGAGAGCGTCTACGGGAGTATGGGACAGACAACAGTGAAAAGTTTTTCGTATTTTTCTTTTTGTTTGCTCATATTATGAATGCTTGTGATCCATTGCAGAGCAAACGTCTTCTCGGTGTCCGTCAAAACCTCTCTATCTTTTGCGATATCTGGCCATATCTGCAAACCAGCGGCATAGCCCAGCTGTTCCAAAGGAGCCCCGTATGAAAAAATTAGAGGGCCATTTTTACCTACATAAGTACAAAAACTAAAGGAAGATATTTTGTTTGTTTTTACAAAATAAATAAAATAACATTCTCACTCAGAAACTAACATTGTGATCCTATTAGGAGAACGCCAGAGCTTGAGAATTAGACCGTGCCTGAAACTTGAAGCCTTTGTAAGCCAAAAGCCAAGGGAATTGAGCTAATTTTCATATACCTAGGTAAGAATTTTAAGTTGTGGATTGTAGATAACCGTCGAAGGGCACCAAAAGGCGGGGCCTGCGGGGCTGCCCGGCTGTATCGTAGCTCGAAAAGTCAGGCCCGAATAAGTGGCATGCAGTGTTGCATGCACGCCTTTATGGGAGAAAGTGGTGCGGTCGTGGGATCAGCCGCACCTGGTTACGGGGCCCGCTAGGCATGGCTGATACCAGTCAGGGTTGCGGCATGTACAAGTAGGTATCTCCCGGGCCGCCGACTTATGGTAGTAGAAGGAACAGTGGGGATTTAGTCTGTAGGAGTCCGACATAACCCTCCGTTCTTCGCAGACGGAGGGTATCCATGAGGATTTCTCCACGGAAAAAAAAGTTTGTGGATAACATTTTAACGAATCTTCGTTAGTCCGGGGGCCCCATGTCATTGATACCTACGACTGATACGGCAGAACCAAGGTCCTGCTGCAAACACCACATTGTGTAGGAAGACACTAGGCATATTATTTGACCCTTAGAATAGAACACACCCCTCTAGAGTCTAGTTCTAACAATACAACAACAATATAAACAGTCTTTATAATAGGTAGGTACTTTCTTTTCTACAATAAATCGATGCGACGTGTTCGTAAACGCCGCTCTTTGCGACCTGAGAGCTGATAGCTATCTATCCACAGACTATAAAATGTTCTTTTTGCTACTTTTCGTCTGACATGCAAGGAACATAGAGCTAAGAGAGATGGCGTCCTACTGGGAAATTGTAATGGGTTTTTCGTATGGACGTGAATCCACGCAAGACACAATGGCTTTTTAATTGTTTCTGTAATTACGGTATTCAACTGGTTAATGGACTTGGGGTGACATGACTCCTAGCTTTTACTTTAGTTTGGATACCATTCAAAGATCATGTCGCTGTGGCAGAACCTCAGACGTTCCAGTGCCGCACTACAAAGATGTCTGCATGCTGTGGCATCATCAATAACGATACAATCGCAATCTGACATTAGGATCACTGAATTGAATGAATACTAACATTTTTTCGCAGTTCCGGTAAACAATAACTATTGCTAATATGTAATTGAGTAGGTAAGCTATTGCCTATCTATAACTAAATACAGCTGAAGAGTTTACTTGTTGGTTTTGTTCATTTGAACGTGCTAATCTCTGGAACGACCAGTGATTTGAAAATTACGTTTGATAGCCCAATTCTTGGGGAAGGTAAAGAGCCTATTTAACATCACGCTATGGAGCCGAGCAAAAAGAACGTTAATCGAAAACAAAGTAATAGCGCGGGCGAGTGGCAAGCGACGCGGTCAGGGGCCGAAATTTCACGCGGACGAATTCGCAGGCAAAAGCTAGTAAGTAGGTAGGTACCTAAAACATAAACTAAACAGTTAGTATCAACAGATATATTTCAAAACGTATTTTAGCACCAACACACAAGCACACAGCACAATCTGCCGAGAACTCGATTTAGAGTCCCAAAAACTCGTTCATATATCTCCATAATATCGAACGAGATCCGCTTATGCCACGAGATTGAATCTCGAAAAATGGCTCGAGATATCAGATTGCATTCCCTGCTTCTGCTTGCTATGAAACTAGAATAAAAAGGCCTCATCTCCATTCTCTATCCTCTTACCTCGCTTGCTACTACCAAGACCAATATTTGTACACTTACATAGTACAATAAAAGTTTTGACTTTAACTTTGTCCTCACTTGTCACTCACTTCGTGCCTAACACTCACCCCTCAAAACTGCCGCCTCTACACACCTATTCACACATCACTCACGTCGCTTCGCACCTACCTCCCACTGTCTCCGTTACTCCGCTCTCCGGCACTCGAGTGCATGGCGCTAACGAGTGCGGTTGCCAACGCTGCCGCTGCGGCTGCCGCGGCCGGCGCAGGCAAGAAGAACGCACAGGTCCAATTACAGGCTGAACTCAACACGGATGATGAGTGGAACAAGTTTCTGACGAGAGATGGACTGTTGGGTAAGTTTAATTGGTGATTTGGTTTGGTATATTTAATCTACATATCTATTTAATTGTCAAATCTAGACTATTAATGGACGCTACTGAAAGCGTCAAAGTTGATGCCAATGCTGGGCCGAAACCATTTACATTGCCATCTACACCCTAAGAAGTAGACTATTGTTTGATTTTTGAGACCCACCGACTTCCGAAGGAGCCACGAACTATGGAGCCTTGACTAATTGTACCTATACTATTCATTTGTCTCCAATTAGTCGAGGCTGCATTTGTTAAGCCAAATTTTGATAAAGTATTATTATCAAAATTTGGCTAAGTATACTTTCACACAATTTTGAGGATATTAATTAGAAGTTCAAAAACAACCGCTGCACAAGTTTGGTTACTATGCAATTTAGTTAATACATACACTTTCGGCAAAATAATATTTTGGCACCTTGTGGACTAGTATGTGTGTCATGTTCTATGTGTGATGGCAAGTGGTGGACGTGTACTCGGAGTGGTGTGGGCCCTGCATCGGCATGGTCGGCAACCTCAAGAAGATCAAGGTGGAACTGGGCGGAGACAACCTTCATCTAGCCGTGGTAAGGCTTACAATTACAATAACAATTATATAACCTGAGGAAGGGCGGAGCTTCATAACAATCATAACATAAGCAAACTATGTATTTGCTTTAACTTTTTTTTGTATTTAGGGCTTATAGGACCTAAATACAAAAAACGCAAGTTTCAGAAACAATAAAAGTATAATATGATCGACTACAGTAAACGAAATCAGAAAAATATATGATATTCTTTAAGATATGTATATGATTATAGGTAGATAGTGTGTTGAAAACATAATACAACTATGATACAATACGATAGAAAAAAATCATGAAGATACCTCTAAAAACTTTCTTTTTACAATAAAAACCATACTAATATGATACAATCATTATGATTTTTTGTCAGATTGTTCTACAAGCAACATACCTACTAAAGCACTAGTGTTTTAATATTTTAGATAATTACTTCTTATTTTGCAACATAGTTGGGAAAAAGGCTAGGCAGATGATTCATGATGATGCTTTTGCAACAAATTACCAGCGTTGTCTCATCGCGCTTCTCTTTCTATTCTATGCAGTCCGACACAGACCGCGCTTTAGGTCATGTAGTCGCCTTAAAGGATTCTCCCCTAATTGTAACTAGAAATGATTCAATATACAATTTTATTTTTATTTTCACATCACATCACTGACCTGTATTATACAAGCGTACTTGTATGATAAAGGTCAGTGCATCACATACATGTCTTTGATGTCACCAAATTGTCATTTGTATCCATAGAGAGTATAATGACTATATCATGTATCTTATGAAACTGCGTAAGTATACCTATCAACATTTTTAATTTGTGTCCGCAGGCTAAATCAGACACGATAGAATGCCTGAAAAGGTTCAGGAAGCGCAGTGAACCTACCTGGATGTTCATCGCCGTAAGTTTTGCGATTAACACAATAACTAACTTATTCTCCGGAAAAAAGAATAGAATAGAATATGGGTCTCCCTTGTTTCATCAAAAAGATATTGACAAATTATCACTTTCCAAACAGTTTTCCGCATAATTTCATTTGCCAAATCATTACTTAGCAAATAAACTTTTCACAAAAAATTGTAACGCAAACCTTATGTTTGGCAAGTGAACGTTTAAACAATAACTTTCTTACCAACTAGTACTTTTACCAATGTTAATGTAGTCAAATATTTCAGTTGGTATAACATATTTTACGCAAAATAAAATAAGCCAAATATTTAGTACCGTCGGAGAATTTGTTGAATTTAGGGAACCCTAAGAAAACCGGCCAAGTGCAAGTCGGATTCGTTCATTAAGGGTTCCATGGTTCCGTACCACGAGGCAAAAAATGCTGATAAATTTCTTGTATAGAGGGTATAATCCATTCCAAGAAATGTGAAATGCTTTGTTCGGCGATTAATTTTTAGTATTATTTTGGTTTTATAACGGCAATAGAAATACACACTGTGCCAAGTGTCTACCTATTACGGTTCATAAGAGAGACAGCGGAGGCTTAACAATAGGGTTCCGTTGGCACCGTTTGGGTACGGAACCCTAAAAACTACTAAAGAAATCATTTCGTTATTGTTCAATATTCACAACAAAATCCCTAAAACATAACCATAAGGGCTAATGACAAATCACAAACACACTACTATATGAACTGGTAGATTAGCACAATAAATGAGTGTGACATGACATGTGCCTTGTACCATCCTGTACGAGGTATACACGTGTCATAACATACGTAGTTATAGGTAGGTGTTCTGCAGCTGTCTATACCCTCATATGTATGGAACAGTGAGTCGTGGCAAACTGGCACGGACGTGGGTATCGACCAAACGCCTGAAAAAACTACTGTCATGTCACAATATAACTACCGCTATTCAAGAAAGTTTCGCTTGAAAACTTTGTTTTTTCTTTGAAGTTTGGGTTTGTGTATTCATGTAGGTAAAAGGTTAGGTGTCGCAAAGCCGTACGATCGAAAGGTAAAATGATAAAACGAAGTAAGGGGTGAAAATAACTAAGACCGCCCGTTGTACCTACTTACACTAGTTTTAAATAAGTATGTTTGTCCTTTTCGTTTTGTGTGGTGTACACGTAAAATAAATCTTTTATATTTTTTAAATTTTCTTTTTCTTGTTATTCGTTATCTAATGTTAGAGTTCTAGTAACAATCCATACCTACTAAAGCATAACGCATGAAATTAACCAAATTGCAAGCAATTACATCGTTATTTGTTTCGGAACATGTCCAATTTATATTCCAGGCTGGTCAACTCCTGAACGTGGTGTTCGGAGCCGACGCGCCCCGTATCGCGCGCACCATTGAGCAGGAGCTCCGAAATGAGGAACTCGCCAAGAAAGGGGAGAAGGAGCGACCCAAGCGAGCTCCGCATGAGCTCACCACGCCAGAACAGGTGAGGAGGAGAGGGGTAAACAAACTGCACCAAAAAAAGAGAAAGGAATGGGAGAAGACCATTGCCCAAGAGAGTAAGAGCACTGGCTCAATAAAAAAGCAACTGGTTTTTTTTAAGCGACTCTTTTTACTTATCCTTGCGCCAGTAGATAAAATACGAACACGTCGAACATCACCTTGGACGGTAGATTATGAAATGGATTTAAAGTCAAAAAATTCGGCAATTTTAAGCTACTAAATTTTTCGCTTTTTTGTTTTCAGGAGGTCGCAACAGCCCAAGCGAAGATTGAGGAAGAGAAGAAAGCTAAGGAAGCAGCCGCCGTGGAAGCGGCCGGGTTCGCGCGGCGGGAGGCGCGGGCCAAGCGCCTGGAGATGCATTTCAACGACCTCTGCCCTGCGCTCTTGCTACCGCACGCGCAGAAACATTTGAGGAAGATCACTGACACCATTGAACCTTTTGGTATGATCTGATTAATCAACTTTTACTTGAAGAAAATTCAACCTGGAACCTTGACTTTCTTTCTGTGCTTAGTTCGTGAGGCGCATACCTTTATTTTAACTTGATGAGGGATATAACGCGGTCAAAGATCCGATAGTCAAAATTGCGAGGTTTACCCTCAAGACAGCTTCTGCCACTAAGTATGGTCTAATAACTTCCACTGCTAATCCTGTATGCATCTAAATTTTGGAAGGCAGTACCCCCAAAACATTACTGATTGTTTTTTTAATCCATCGTCTTCAATTTCAGGTGTGCTTTTGGCGGACAAGTGTCCTATCGTAGTGGGGAAGGAGGGCGCCAAGATCCTGGCGGTGGAAGAACCAGAGCTCGGCGAAGCCAACGCGGCGGCGGCGATTATCGAAAGACCCTCACTGGCATTGATATTCAAGAAGGTGCCTGATAAAGAGGGGGATATTATTGGTAATATTATACTCTTAGGTCAACAACCCGCGGGGGGCGGTGGAGTTATGTCACAAGTTATGTCCTACAGTGAAATTCAACCAGTTGTCTTTCTGGTGCCCAATACTAAGATAGACTATTGTGTAGACTCTCACCGTGAAAACTTAGATGAAGTGAGCTTGTAGTGAGCTGTCATTCCACCTGGTACCATCGACAGTATTGACAGCTCATTTCAAGATCATTTCGCGTAAGGACTTCAAGCGATGAAGAGATTACTTCTAGGTGAAACTCTTCAAACACAAATAACTTAGAAAAAATATTCCGACCGATATAATTATTCTGGATTCAAAGTCAAATTCAAGGCATTCATTTCAAATAGGCACATGAAAGGCACTTTTGAATGTCAAAAATTACAACAAAATAGAATTGATTCTAGTCGCCCAATCCAAAAGGTAGTTTTAGTATGGAGAAGAATGGGCAAGAAACTCCACCGTTACTCTTTTAAAATGTTTTAGTTAATATTTTGCATACCTACATTAATTATATAATAATAATATGTGAAGACGATGCACCTAAAATAAAATTACTATAGCGTACATTTAATTGCAATATATCACAAGGTATTTTATTGTAACATTTAACACAGTACCCCATAAACGATGCATAGGTACCTTGGCTAATCTGAAAAATGGTTGATGTATTTTATCTTTATTTCTAGTATTAAAATTATGTCGACATCCAAATGGTTCCAATTACCTATGTATATGTATATGTACCTATGTATATTATGATAGGTAGTTAATTTCCTATCTCGCAACTAACCCGTTGATCTCGTATGCGCAAGCTCGACTGCTTAGCGTGGGGTCCTGGGTTCGATTCCCACGTCGGGCATAGTGTTATTGGAACAGCCCGCAGCTTGGAAGTTGGCGGTGTGATACCCCCGTGCCTCGGAGAGCACGTTAAGCCGCTGGCCCTGCGCCTGATCTCTCCCAAGTCGTGTCGGATTGCCGTCCCATCGGACATGACAGTGAGGGAAGAGAGTGCACCTGTGTCTGCGCACATACTTGTGTACTGTAACATCTCCCGCGTCGAAGGCTAATTTTCGCTGAAATTGGTCTCCATGGCCGAAATTCGGCCTGGACGACTATCATCATTATAATAATCTCTTATCCCACACAGAGCTGACTCGCCGGGCGCTTTGTGGAGACGGTCTAGCTGAGGATGACGACGCGAGGAAGAAACTGCCCTCAACAGAGCTACGTGACGGCAATACAATAGGGCTATTTGTGCCTAAAGACCGGCACGAGAGGGCCGCCGTACTGGATGTGCTGTTTCCTAAGGTAAGAACCTGAGACAAGGTCATAAAACTATCTACTTAGATGCAAGCGCTGAAAAGTTGTTGAAAGTTATTTATGAACCAAGTGTAAAGTTCACTCATCCTCGATAGAAAAGGGGGGATCTTCCGACCAGACGGGTATTGTGTCCGATAGGCGACTGCCCGACTGTTGATGTCGGGGACTCGGGACGTTGTATACCATATTCTTGACGCGCGGTAAACTTTGCTTGTGCGATGCAAGAACTTATGTGACGTCAGTGTGATGTGTAGTTTGCATGTGGCGTTGTAGACGCCGCCACAGGTTAACCAACAGCTTCTGTAGGTATACAATATTGCTATCTTAAGTATAAGTAGAAAAAATTAATTCTTGGGCTTACACGGAAATAAGATGAATGTCCTAACAAGTCGATGCGCAAGCCTTCTTCTTTCTGCTTGCCTTTGATAATTCGTCTTCCCCAGATGGTAAGCTCAGTAGTGGAGCCGGCCCCGCCAGCAGAGCCCCCGCACATCCTGGTAATGTTCGGCGCGTGGCAGCGCCGCGCCGTGCTGAGCATGGCCAGCCTGCCCAGTGTGGCCACCCGCCTACTGCGTTACGGGTTCTTCGCAGACACCAGTTTTGAGGAACCCAAACTCTTGTGCAAGAACATTGATCAGTACGAGCTGAGGCCGGAGAAGGATTAGTAAGTTTTGTTTTAGACTACTGGCCCGCCCTTGCCTCGCACGGGTGCTATCTACTGATGACTGTGGTGACATGTTGTGAAAATATCAAGATTTCTGTGGTCTATATTACCTAAATGTTTTATAAATTTATACACTTATCCATCCGGAATCAATTCGTTGCGAAGTTTAGAAGAACAACGCGATCAAACAGACAGACACGAAAAGCGACTTTAATCCATCCATCCATACTAATATTATAAATCCGAAAGTAACTCTATCTGTCTGTCTGTATTTTACCTTTTCACGCCTAAACCACTGAACGGATTTCGATAAAATTTGTCAGAGATATAGATTGCATCCCGGGGAAGGACATAGGATAGTTTTTATCCCGATATTCCCACGGGATCGACACTTATGCGGGTGACACCGCGGGGCGCTGCTAGTACTCTATAGTTCTATACTAATCACACTAATATTATAAAGGCGAAAGTTTATGTGTGTGTTTATGTTTGTTACTTCTTCACGTTCAAACTGCTGGACCAATTTTGATAAAATTTTGTATGGAGGTAGCTGACACCCTGGATTAACATATACGCTACTTTTATCCGAAAATTCCTACAAGATCGACACTTATGCGGGTGAAACCGCGGGACGCAGCTAGTAAAGCAACTCTGTCTGTCTGTTACCTTTTCACGCCTTAAAGGCTGAACGGATTTGGATGAAATTTGGCACACAGGACCATTTGTGTTTTAAACCAAGTCATGGTAGTATGCTCCAGTAGGATAAGTTCCGTCCTCCACGCGGGCGACGCCACGAGCAAAAGCTAGTGTGACATAATCTGATTTTCAATTCCTCTCAACTCTACAGTTGCGAGACCATAGTCCTGATGATTGCTGTAGGGCTGGCGGAGCCCGAGCTGGCGGAGCCCGAGGAGCTGTTCCCAGAGGTACCTACATACGAGTATATAACTCTTATCTCATTGTAAAGTATAAATTATAATGATTTCTGTGAGTTGCATGATACTCTCGGCAATCAATCTAATTCATACCCTATCGAGATAAGAATTTCATAGCAATGACTTACTAACCCCAAGTTCGCACGGATTTTTTTTTGCGATGTTTCTTTGCGCTGGATTTTCAACTAGGCAGAGCGATGAAAACTCAGTGTGCGAAAAAATATCGGCCGTGGGTACGAGGGCTAAGTCCGTTTCGTCGTCCACCGACGCCGTTAATGACAACGAGATGACGGCGCCGAAGTAGCAATATATATTAGCTATGGCCGCGTCCATCGCACGTACGCCATCCGAGCGCCGGGATCCCGGCCCCCGCTAGTTCAGCGCGATCGCTAGAACTCGGCTGCAGATTGACGGGCCGATGTGACGCATTACAAAACACGATTGATCTTGTCCACACACTGCCGTCGCACTGTTTCTCTATCATAACATACTGAGCTGCCGAGTTCGCTTGCTGTACTTGCGGTAGACAAACGATCGCCGTCACCAGGATGTAAAGTTCAGTTCAAATAATCTCGTTTCTCGTAGATTAGTGGCGGTGGACGAACTGCCTAATGGTTTTACGTTGATCGTGAATTTCCTACGTTAGGGTCCTCCTGAAGACCTCATAACCCTGGGCCCGCTGCACGTGAGCGTCGACCACGTGGTTGGGAAAGACGAGTGCGCCAGGTTCTTCCCTCCAGGGTACAGCGAGCCGGAGAAGAAGCCCAAGTCCAAGAGTAAGAAGAAGAAGAAGGTAATCATTTTAGAACTTTATGTCATTTTATTATGGACCCAGATCAAGCAGAATAATGTATTTCGTCATCATTCCCATATATATAATTTCTACATGAAAGGAAAAACCATGTGTTATAACAATATTATGATTTATCATTGTTTGTTCCGGTGCGAAAAAAGAGATAGAGCTATGTTAAGGACAAATAACATCACCATTTTTACGCATCGAAACAAGTTTTAAACTTAAAACCCCAGAACTTTTTCACGGTTTTTAAAAACTTGTCTGGCAAATCACTTCAACACAACGCTACGTCTCGTCTTTCGGTACGCGGTCGCCACTCAAAAACCTTTCGGCCCCATCAGTCATCTGTTCTGCGGCAATGTCCCTGCCCACTGCCACTTAAGTTTGGCAATTCTTCGGGCTATGTCGGTCAATTTGGTTTTCTAACGGATGGGCCTTATCCATTATTATTGGGCGTTATTTTCATAGTTTTCGAGAGTGCTAAAACCGATAGTGAGGTCAAAATGAAAATCAAAGATGGCGGCTGAGAAAATCAATAAAAAAATTGCGTTGTGTTGGTGTGATTTGTCAGCCACGACGGATTATTGTTACTTTCGTCAACCAAGCACAACAACACATACGATTTCGACATCCAAATAAACTACATTTACTGATACTTTATTTATTTATTTTTTATTTATTTATTTATTTCGTATTTATTTAAGTCGTTGTAGACAAACGAAACGCTTTGAAAGCGATTGCCACTTGTCCTGCCTTCTAAAAAACCATTCGTGAACTAATTCTTCTTCCCTCTCCAGAAACGTCACGCAAGCAAAGAAGAGAATGTAGAAGAAGCACCGGACCCCACACAGAACACAGAGAACCCAGACGCAGAAACAAACGGGGACGCCGAAAACGGAGACGAAGGAGAGGAGAACGGGGATACGGAGGAGAATGGGGACGAAGGGGATGAGGACGAGGAGAATGGTGAACAGCATGCGGATAAAGCTACTTCTCCCCCCCCTGCGACGCCACATTAGGTGAATTGAAGTGGTGATTTGGGGGACGGAAACTACGTATTCTAGATGGACATAACGAAGATTGTAGTGTTTTCTCATGGTGATGGCGCTGGGTGAAAGTTTTGACTACGTTTATGAAGAAAGCTGAAAATCATATTGTTGTGAAAAGTAATGTGTAAGTAATGGGGAACAGCTAGAGACGACAGTCGTCCAACGATAAATAGAGCGAAACAAATGTATCCGTAATTAAATTATAGTCTAAAATCTCCGATAAATAAATAAATAATTATTTAAACTGTTTAGTATGAGTGGGTTGTTTTTTAAACAAGTCAGATTTGCCAGCGAGGTAATTGTTTTCTGACGAAATAAATTTTATTTAGACCATAATACATGATATAGGCATAATCACTATGTTCGGGGAATAAGAAAATACTACCTGACCCGGCGAACTTCGTATTGTCTCAGAATTAAAAAAGCCGATCCATACAAAATATATGAGAAAATCTTTTTTTTTTCCTTGTGAATTTTCCCTGTTTTAATAGTTATTCTGCTATTCGGAGCGGAGACAAATCAAAGATCATAAAAATTGGTCCCGCCGTTATTGAGTTATAAATGGTGCAACTAACGACTTGTTTTATACATATAGATCTAAAATACTTACCTGAATCTGTAAAACAGTCAAATAAAACAATGTATAATAATATTCTAAAATTTGTATTTTCATTTATTTATAAATAGTCAATTATAATATATTTGTATTAACAATAAAGTAAATGAGTAACGACTTAACTGATAAGGTGGAGGGGGAATATCTTACAGTGCGGGCGCACCTCACACTACTGAGTCTTTTCGGTTCCTGCAACAAGAACAAGCGGAATATACATATAATTTGTTGGAGAGGTTCATTATACAATGTGCCACCAATGAGGGAAGGTCAGAGAAAAGGATAAAATGGAGACAGACTTCTATGATCTGTGTTCAAATCACAACCACGTGTCATGTGACGCTTATGTCATCGATATATGGTTTAAATTGAAATAAACGGGAAAAGCAAGACCGAACATGCATTTTTTGGGCACGCTCATTCTATCGTAGACTTCATACATCGCTTTTCATCAGGCGAAGAGCAGGCATATGATTTGATAAGAGAAACACTGACGCGTGCTCATAAAAAGCTCGATGAACGTGCTTATACGTTCTACGCAATTGTTTTTAATGTTAGCGCGTACCATTCGAGCGAGCAAAAACGAGTAATCATTGTATGCATGCAAATTCATGGAGGTCTGGCGAGCAAAAGTAGTGAATAGAATGCGCTTGGCTTGTGACGCACCACACGTAGTGCGCGTCGTGGTGCGGCGCGCGCATGACGCCCACGCCGCCGCCCAGGCGCCGGTAGTTCATGGCGCCGCACAGGCGCCACTGGTTGGACTCGGGGTCGAACACCTGCCGACAACGGCGCGATACAACACCAACATTAGCACCGATAAAGATTCCGAAGTAGAAATAAAAGCAAGAATATGTGCCTTACCGCTGCGCCAGATAGGCCAGCAAAAATTCCGGACAACTAATGCCTTATTTTCAACTGGAGCAACATTGCTATTCACAACCATTCGACAAGCTGCCGAATAGAAAATTACACATTTTTGGTTTCCTGATTTGCCTAGTTCCCGAAAACAAATAACCACCAGAACACTAATAATCTCTTATGCAGTTTAAACTGCCAACATTTCCGGGTTTTGGACGACTCCTTCAAAAACATTAATCTATAATTCGGTGTTCGATTCGACACGGAAACGTATTGAAAAGTTGTGAATAGCTATGCTGTAGTTGTATAGCATTGTCTCTGTCGCTCATACCTTTGTGACAGTTGTTTTCCAAAGGCTGGCATGTCTTATCAACGCACAGATACTGCACTACCGCCTTAAGTAAAAAGGGCGCATCTGAGGAAAGAGAATAGAGGAAAATGAGTCTTAATGGATGGTGCCTTTTTGTTCCATTAAGGCTCATTTTCCTCTATTCCCTTTCCTCAGATGCGCCCTTTTTACTTAAGGCGGCAGTGCAGGTCTACATACTTTGGTCACAGGTCGTTTCATACAATTTGGACAATCAACAGCACAGTCAATCTCCTGACTAGCTACACGAAATTAGTATTAAAATAAATAATATGCAACTACATATTATAAATATTAAGGGTCGTTCGCACAGCGTTGTCCTGTACGATATTTTGCAGTAAAAAGTTGGGACCACACGTCATACAGTTAAAAATAAATGTAGTATGAATGTGTCACGTGATCTCAAAATGATACAACAAAATATCGCAGCGAGTGTAGTGAGGAGCGTGTGAGCGGCACCTCGATGGACTTGAGGTAGGCGGTGCCGTCGAACCCGCCGACAGCGTAGAGCTGTCCGTTGACCACGGCCAGCCCCACGCCGCTGCGCCGTGACGTCATCGCCACTACGGGCGACCACGTGTCCGTGTGCGGCTCGTACCTGTGCGGGCAAGTGTGGCTAGTTATAGTTAGCGTAAGTGTAATCAATCAATCTCTGATGTTCTATGTCCTACTGTCCTACTGCTGGAACACAGGTGTTCTTGTTCGAGAGGGAGTAGGTTGTAATCCAGCACCCCGCGTGCTGGTGCAATTACACAAAATAGCGTGCTTGACATGGGTTTGAACCCACGACCCACGGTTCAATTCGGAATCGTTACCACTGGGGCTTTTTTTACTCGGTAATACTGTAGCGTTCATATATTTAATACTTCAAGCCAATAAATGTACAGAGGTGGATTTAGCGCCACAGGTATTTTCTACCAGTCAACTTTCGGGTGATGCAGAGACAAACAGATGTAGGTGCAATTATGAAAATTGAGGAATAATAGTAGATTATTAAACAAGGGCTGTATGACATCAATTGCATACGAGGTTTTTGGCGCCTGAGCGAAGCGAAGGCGCTAATTAACCCGAGTATGCAATTGATGCTTACGCCCGAGATAAATACTCTGCTTTACATATCGATTGTGAGGTAAGTAAACAACAAGACAGCAGGTTTCAATGAACATTTATTAAGAAGAAAAAAATGTGTATTTAATTAAAATTAATAGTAAAATTATTACAATTTGTAAGAGATATGGTCACGTTCTTTTTAGGTATATTTATAGTTTGAATATGAGTTTGTGATGATAAGACTTGAGTTTGAGTGACTTGAGGTTCTTGCATCGTAAATGGCGGCAGTTGACTGGTACTATTTTCTTCATTAAAAAATGGCTCAGATGATGTGCTTTGACGTGGTGATTTTAAGTTTATATTTTCTGTTATTTTAGAAGTAATTTTGCTTTTGTTTGCCATCGAATCTTCGATATAACCTTCGGCCACTTTGCTGGACTTCCAGCCGCCGTGCCTTTTTAACAGAGTGAGGTTGGCTCCCGAATCAGCCAATAGAGTCGCTGATGTTCTGCGAAAGCAATGCCCGGTGTATAACTCTACGTTACTCAGTTTTAAATATGTGGCTATTTGCTTTGGCATGCCTGTAAATTTGTTTTTTCCTATTACTTGTCTGTGGCATTTTCCTTTACTGTAATTAAGAAAAAAACGATTTGTATCCACGTTTTCAGGCGAGAGCGAAGAGCTTGATATTTTTCAACATAATTTGCAAATTCTTCATGCACAACAAATGACCGGTCAATTTTAGTTTTCGTGTTAGGCAGTTTTATGAGTAGTAATTTGTTATGTTTTTCTACATTTTCTATTGTCAAGTTTGTCAATTCCACGGTTCTGCAGGCTCCCGATATCCCAAAAATTAGAACAACCTGTAAAAAAGACATAAGTTGTATTAAAGGCACCAAATTCGCATAGTATTTTTGTGAAATATTTTGGTAACTTATTAAAAAGGGCAAGTAAATACGTAGGTACCTTTATTGCTAAATAAATTTCATCCGGAGCTTCATTTAAGAATTTCTGTACTTCTTCTGCAGTAAATACCTTCGATTTCTTGCTTTTAAAGCCGTCAGACTGCCTTTTCAAGAAAGCAGTAAGTTTAGAAAAATCTTTCAAATTCACGTCATGTTTTGTCATCATTGTAGATTTTAGCATGGAATAAAAGCACCATAAACTGGAAGGTTGTAGCCTCTTAGATAATTCATCAAAATATGATATAAAAACACTTTCAGAAAGAGATTTCACTTTTTTTTCTGACCGCCATTTCATAAATTCGTCGTATGCCTTTACATATCTTTCTTTCGAGTTCGGCGGTAATATATTTTCGACAACTGTTTTTGCCCTTTCTTTAATAAAATCGGGCGTTAGATCTATGTCTTCGTCACTAGACATGTTTAAAACTTTTGAAAAAGAATTCAAACAAGAAAATTAATTATTTTCGCGATGCTTTCGCGCCTACTAGTAGACTGCCTTTTTTTTTTCACGCACGCAAGCGCGTCAAATCTTGCTGGCCAGTTTGATTTTTAAATCGATTCCATCTAACATACGATGTGGAAACAAATAGTTCCATATTTAAAATAAAATCTTTATAAAATAAATTGTCTAGATTCCGATTCGAGTAAAAAAAAAATTAACTTTTTAAAAATATTCTTCGTGCAGTATGAGTATGACAGTTCTTTTTTCAAATTCCAAAACCTATGCTGTAATGATAGTCATACACCCCGGCATTCAGGGGTGTAAGGGTGTACTTACAGAGCAAGAGATATGTAAATATTTTTTATCACACCTGCTCTGAAAATACATACTAATTATACCAATTAGAGGGAAGAAAAGCCTTTATCCCGCCCTTCAAATCCTTTCATCCCAAGGTATGGAAGTTTGTATGAAAATTCTTCCGACCCAAGGGTGGGAAGTATGTATGAAATTCCATTACATACCCGGTTTTTCTTTTTTTTTTAATTTGTCAGCAGTCATACTGCCAAGAGACTTTAACTGTCTACTAATTAAATTTCAAGTAAATTGTTACTGGCCACATACAGTTTTTTTTTACCAGTTATCAACCTCCTTGGTGCATACAGAAAATTAAAAACGAAATTATTTTTGTATATAAAACGCGGACTTCTTAACAATTCAAAAGTGCCTGTAAATGGTTTAATTGAAAATAAATGGTTTGAGTTTGAGAACAGAAAGGAGGCCTGTGTCTCACCAGTGGGAACATTATAGACTGATTATGTATGATTTTGATACACTTCAACGTGTACCTAAGTATTTTTTGTTTCTAAGGCGTCGTGTAAAAAATAGCTGCACTTTTAATAATTGTACTTTTAACTAAATATAAACATTTCTATGCATTTATGTCCATAATTTTCCTCGTAGGTGTAATAAAAAGCACTATACATCCCTCAGGATAAAGTACAGTTCCATACCTCAAATGGTTTGCGCCCCTCGCAAGCTCGTGGCGCAAATGCCATAATCTCGGTATGGAATTGTCACTTTCTTCCCTCTGAAGTAATGTACTATTAAATATAAGATACAGGGTCCACTAGAAAATGTTTGTTTCCTCGTGTACAACGAACTGACCGCTCGGCAGAGGACAGCTCGGTGCAGTCGTCGCGGCCGCCCACGGCGTAGATCTGGCCGTCGAACACGGCCGTGCCGAGGTGCTTGCGGCGCGTGGACATGGGCGCGACGCCGGCCCACTTGTTGGTGCGCGGGTCGTAGCGCTCCACCGAGTTGAGCGGCGCCTGGCCGTCCGAGCCGCCCACGGCGTACAGCGCGCCGCCCAGCACGGCCACGGCCACGCCCAGGCGCCGCGTCGTCATGGCCGCCACCTGCGCGCGGGACGCTCAACTATATTTCAATTTGAAATTTCACAACATTTTCAAGTTATGAAACAACAAACTTAATGTCATACTTAACAAAGTTCAAATTCCATCGCAACCAAACACTTATTAAGATACCTTTTTGTTACAAATCACGTCACGCAAAAATCAACATAAAATACATTTTGCTAAAATACCTAATTGACTGATTAAATGACGATGGAATGTAAATTATTTGATTTTATGAAAATGATATCGTACAATATCAAATCATCAAACACACGCATGATACATATTTGTCAATATTAAATATTAAAGGAAAACAATAACGCGACGCTTTTCCAATGGGGTCTACAATACACGAAAGTCTGCGTGACGTAAAAAATTTTTGCAGCAGACTTTTCGTCGGATCAGCTGTAGTCTGCGTCAACCCTATGTACGAAAAAAAAACTCGCTCCATGAATCTTTGTCGCAGACACACTGATATACAACTCGCAAAATACAACTATTCGGTACATTTATGTTGGTATAACTCGTCAAAATGTTTCGAACAACTGTTGTTTTCGTGTAACAATTATGAGTATTAATGAGAATTCAATGACCCTGTTCGAGTTATCTGTTATGTCAAAGTCAGCCGATCTGCAAGTCACCTTGGTCCAGCGGTTCTCCTTGGGGTCGTACCGCTCCACGTGGTTGAGGCACTGCACGCCGTCCTGGCCGCCCACGGCGTACAGCGCGCCCTCCAGCACGGCCACGCCCACCGACGTGCGGCACGACGACGTCGGGGCCACGGAGCCGCACCACTGCCCGCACGGTACCAATTAGAAGAGTAAACAAATAAAAACTATTTATTGGAACGAAGTTCTTTAACGTGGCTTTCGGTAGAAGGAAACTTGTAGAAATCGGCACGTGCACATAACATAAAAGCGTTATGCCTCCTCCATTTATAGTTTTCACGGTTTTCGAGGGTGTTGATGCCAGTGAGGTCAAAATGAAAATCCAAGATGGCGACAACTTTATGACAGCTTTTCAAAACGTATAATACTACATGGATTTAGTATTAGAAACGCGTATTAAATGCACACTCGCGAAATCGCGATAAAAAAATCAGCTGTTCCCTACATTTATGTTCGTATAACTCGTCAAAATGTAGGGAACAGCTGATTGAGCTTTTTCGCGATTTTAGGTTTGGTCCCTTAGTAAAAGTTGTTCATAATGATGAGTACAATGACCTCTTAAAAGGTTGTTAATGTTTTACCAATAACCCTGTATACAAGTGTGTGTGCGAGTATCGCGTAAGGAATTTTGTTACTGACGGGAGTTCCCCGACCGCACATGGGGAAAATTACGCTAAAATAGTTATCCCTCGCCATAGTGCTGTGAGGTTTCATATAACTGTAAGTAGCACGCGGCGTGACGTTACCTGGTTGGTCTGTGGGTCGTACCGCTCGATGCTGTTGAGGTAGGACTGGCCGTCGTGGCCGCCCACTGCGTACAGTAGGTCGTGCAGCACGGCCACGCCCACGCCGCAGCGCCGCTTGGACATGGGCGCGACCATCTTCCACTCGGCCGTCTGCGGGTCGAAGCGCTCCACGGACGCGATGGCGTCGCCGCTGCACCAGCCGCCCACCGCGAACAGGACCTCTCCTGGAACACAATACACGTAATATCACTATTAATTAAGTATACAACTTACAATATCATCATTCGACCAACGCACATTGTTGGACACGGACCTCCCGAATGATCCAGCGCAAACATCGCAACGGATTCTCGCCACCTTAACCAGGGCATCGACCCTGGTGGGCGATGTATTTTTTTAAATCTTGGTGTAAATATGCCCCTATGTTCTTGAGAATAAATAGCTCATACCTTGATTGAGATATTACCCAGTGGTAATATTATGAGACTGCCTGCTACGAGTTCACCAAACATACACTTACCACACACAGCGGTTAATATAACGCACAGTTTTAGAAAAGTTCGTCTCTGTTACTCTACAACTACCATATAGAAGCTATTATAGTTTCATAACAGTCTCAGTACTAAGCTACAAACACACCTCTTCTCGTTGGCTTCCTAGGCCGCGTCCTGGGCCCCTGCATGAGCGGCCTCTCCTGAGGCAGCAGCAGGTAGTTCTTGGCCTCATCCAGTAGGTCTCGACACGCGTCATCTGATCTGATGAGCAGTTCTGATGACACTGTGCCGACTAGGAACTTGGGGCTCAGGAGTGGTAGGCGGACGTGTTGGAGGACCTGGAATTGTTGGTAACAGATTATTAGACAAACTGAAATGTAAGTGATATACTTAAAATAGCGAGGTTAAGGACAAGCCCACACCCAGCGGGGCAATTAATTTATATGTCATGGTTTCATTTTTAATTCTTTTACCTATTGTGGTATATTAATTTTATTTTAGGTGTATCGTCTTCACTTATTATTATTATATAATGATTGTATGCAAAATATTATAAAACATTTTAAAAGAGTAACGGTGGAGTTTTTTTGCCCATTCTTCTCCATACGAAAACTACCTTTTGGAATGGGCGACTAGAATCAATTCTATTTGTTGTGATTTCTGACGTTCAAAAGTGCCTTTTATGTGCCTATTTGAAATAAATGCTTTGACTTTGACTTTGCACGTCTTTCGTATGAATTGTGGCGAAGATGAGGTGATTTCTGTTCCATTTATTTATTTACTAGCGACCCGCCCCGGCTTCGCACGGCTGCAATGCTGATACTAAAATAATACACTACAGAAAAACTGTGAACGTTGTATATAAAAACATAGCGGCCCGCTCCGGCTTCGCACCGCCGCAAACGCTACGTCCCGCAATTTTTAAATCTGTAATATCTTCGAAAATATTCACTTAAATCATACGGTGTAAAGGGCCATATAGATCTATATTAAATGAACAATGTATTCAAGGTATTTAATTGGTTAAGGATTAATGCTGTATTGGTTAAAATCGCTTCGAAAATTAGCCATTATTTGTCGTAAAAAGTAAATGACAAAAAAAAGTTATTGTGGGTTATCCATAAGAGATAGACCTATACCATCACGGACTTTTCTGTAGACCTTTTCAATGTGTACAATACTTAGTACATTATTTTGATAAAACTCGTAGGGTTCAGCCTGCGTTTGCAATGTAAGCGGAAAAAATGTAATTATTTACGACATCACATTAGAAACCTCAAAAATAACAGTACTTCTCCACTATTTAATGGATGTTATTATACATATAAACCTTCCTCTTGAATCACTCTATCTATTAAAAAAAACCGCATCAAAATCCGTTGCGCAGTTTCAAAGATTTAAGCATACAAAGGGACATAGGGACATAGGGACAGAGAAAGCGACTTTGTTTTATACTATGTAGTGATAGTGATTTGCGACACAAGCCTTTACAAATCTGGGATATTCAAAAACTGAAATGATGATTATGAGTTAGATATTGCGTTTTTCAACTGTCGTACTGGAAATATAATAATGACAACACGAACCACATGTTGCTATTCACCATCATTCTCCCCCCAATTTCCTTGTGCTCGGCGCAACATGTCTTTGTCTTCCATACTTCTCTATTAGTCGTCATCTCGGTAGTGACCCCCTTTCTAACCATAACTTTCACACAGTCCATCCATTGTTTTTTTGGTCTTCCCCTACTCTTATAGCCATCGACATTCATACTCAATACTTTCCTCACGACATTTTCCTCATTCCTCCGCATAACTTGAACCATATTTTGCGTTTGCAGAAACTAAAATATAGCTGGTAAGGTTCACATCTTGCAGAAAAATATTATGATGGTACGTCGTAGAAAGTGGTATTGTTTCCAATTTCCATGAAACATTTCTTGAACTAAATATTATTTCACCTGAGCCAGGTGTTGTCTTCTCTCGGCCACGTTGTACTTGACCCAAGACATGACTGCCTGGAAGGTCTGTTCCTCGGAGCGCACGTTGAGCTCGTCTGAGGATACTATGTCGATCAGCTGCGCCGCTGGCAGCAATAGGAACTCTTCGCTTTCCATTACCTGTAAAAAGTTGTGTCATGTAGTTGGAAAGTATGGAAAGGTCCAATCAATCAATCTGCCTAGTCTTTTCCCAAACATGTTGAGGTCAGCTTCCAATCTAACCGGCAGCTTTATACCAATATTCTCAGAGTTCTTATACCAAGAGTAAACATTTTTTTTTCGACGCCTTTTTTATTGTTTTACAGAGAGGGACGAATTTCGGATTGAGTTTGCTGCGAGATCAGCGATAGTCCAAAACTACACGAAAATCAACAATAAAAACTGCGTCATTTGTTCGTTTTCAATTTATGAGATTTCGGAAAAATAACTAACTTTACGTTTTAAATATTAACAAAATAATTGACGATCGACGACGATTGACGGTATGTAAGTGAAATTAAAGAAAAACAATATTGTAACCACTATTCCGCACCATTTATAATATGACCGTGAGAAAATTGTTTTGATATTAATGTAAGAAAATTATTTTAATCATTATTACTCACCTAACGAAAATTTAATTTAACTTAATTTATTTTCTAAGTAAGGGGTTAATGTTACTCGTAATTTTGTAATTTTAAATTGGGCCAATGCCTGAAATAAAAGATTGTTATTATTTATTGTTATTAAACAGTACTACACATTCTGAAATCAACTTAATTTACACTAAGATAAAGCTGGTATTTCTATGATTTTAAATAACATCAATTTGAAAGAAAAATTTGACCAGATTTTAGATGCCACTTCAGTACATACCTCTGGAAAGTTTTGTTGTGTGAATTTGTCGGCGATCCGGAGCAGTTCTCTGCAGGAGTGCGTGTCGGCGAAGGCGCGGATGCCGAGGCAGTTGGAGCAGTCTAGCTGTCTCTTGAGGAACTCGCAGCACACGTCCTGGATCTCTTGGAGTTGAAGTAAGCAGGCCGCGGGGAGTAAGGCCTGGAAGATGACAGGTCTATGTTTAGTACCCGTTTCTGGTTGGTCAAGTTTGATCAGTTTCCATTAGCAACAAACAATATACGGGCATTTTCAATTAATTGAGGAAACTTCACAAGATTTTATAAGATCACAATTTCAACTACACGCGATACGAGTTGATCCTTTGACCAGTTGTTTACTTGTTTATTGTCTTATTGCAATTAGATGCCGATAGTCATCGCGTCTGTGAATTTTCGCCTAATGAATTAAAAAAGGCCCTGCAAAAATGTCCAACCTTTGTAATTGATTATATTTAAGTTTATAAATTACTGTCCTCAATCTAGCTGTTAGGGTCATAAAAGGCAGGTAGACAGACCATAAGCTGCTCGCTAGTTCACACACCTGCACATTGCTCTCCTCCACCACTATGTGTGCTGTGTAGCAGAACTCCACCAGCTGCTCCATGGCCTGCTCGTCCACGTCGCGAATGGTAACCTCGGTGGCGCGCGATTCGGCCAGCTCGCCCGTGAACATCGCGCGGAAGTACGGACTGCATGCTGACAGGATCACCCTGGAAATGAGATGGAAATTGTTCAGAGAAAAGTCAAGACTTAAACTCAATGCATTTATTTCAATTAAGCTATTTACAGGCACATTGTCACTTTCAAGGATTCGGCCTGTTACTCTGAAAGTTGAAGCTAATGCCCGTTCTAAAAACTTCAACTCCATGGACACTCTTTTAAATAAAGTTAGATATTACCAAGATATTGCGTACAAGTCGAATGGAAAAGATATATATTATATAGCTCACAGCAGTTTTCAGTTGATAGGAGAAGACTGCTGACACTATGTGACTTTACACATTAAGCTCTCATTACACACCATTCAAGAATTTCACGCCGCGTCAATAATGAGATCCCATTATCATTAAAATATTCAAACAAAGATAAAACTAGGTCAACTTAAAAAGTTGATATTTTAATGATAAGGATATCAAAAGTTAATATTTTAATGATAAGATATCAAAAGCCTTTCAAAGATAACAGTGTTTACATACTGTTTGTGAATAGTTACATTGTAGCTAGTGCATTCTTGACAAGCAACCTATTTAGCCTGGATGAAGGGCAATGTCTAGTAGATATTTGGTTTTGGTTGTCTGCGCTAGCGTGATTGTATCGATACTTAGGAGCAGGATGCCTAAACTTGTGATGCGTGGTCATTGCCCGTATGAGGTTCTTTACAAACATTACTGAACGTTACGACTGTTTTTCCTGAAGAAGTCAAAGATGTATAAATGCACCCACATTTTTGTTAGTGTAAGGTTTAGGTAGGTGTCATAAGGGGCGAGCCTATTTCCATTAAGGGACACATTCAGAAGATTACGTACCGGTGTGCGAACAGCTTCCTGTTGGCCACGTTGAGCACGACGTCGCACAGCTCGCGGTGTCGCCGCAGCGCGGACAGCTCGCCCAGGATGGCGCGCGGGTGCTTCTCCGAGGTGTGCGACAGGCGCGCGCCGCCGCCCCCGGGCGACCCGCCCTCGCCCATCCTGAAGGCACACCCAAACCAGGCCTGTAGTTTTAAGGTCACAAGCGACCCAAGGTTGAGCCCTGCACGCTTCTGTTTAGGTTGGACGATTAGAATAACAAGCGAACACAAAAAGCACTTAAAGCCTTTAGGTCTCTGTTCACACGCGTTTTTCTGCCGTAAAAATCTACGATGTGCAGACAAGCTTTATCAATATTGTATGGATTCTGAAGAAGTTATGTACCGTAGATTTTGATGGAGAAGAAAAGTTTGTGAATAAGTGGCGGTAAACTTAAAATACAGCAAAATTATATTCTAGCACAATCATTTAGGCAGTTATATACGGAAGGCAGGGGATTGAGCCGTTTAGACAGGCATAGTAACAATTAGGCTACTAAGTTTTACCTTTGATCAAGAAATACTTATTCAAATAACATTTAATTTAACTTAAAATAATTTTGTAAGTTTTTAAGTTAATTACTTCATGTTCCGGGCCTCAAACAATATGGCGTCGGGCCGGACGGAAAGCCCAAAGGGCAGCATGCGGCCCGCGAGATTCAGCTTGTGTTTCGCTGAAATAGAACATAGGATTGTACGTCAGCGCTTCTCAATGAGCTACCGCGACAAATGCAGGTACATATATACAGGGGGATTAACATATTCTTCTTCTGCTTAAAGGAGTAATTTGGTAATGCTAAGAAATCCAACATTTCTTGATTTTCAAAATGAATCAACGCTTCATGTCGTCGTTGTCTTGTAGGTATCTAAAAATTCTTGATGTCATTTTAATGATACACTAGGTACGTGGTTCGTCTTTAGTGAGTCGAGACTATTAAGACTTCCAAATCACACTCAATGCATATGTGACAGAATTGTTTGGTACAGCCAATGATGTATAAAACTATAGATACGTTGTCCGCACTCTAAAATGGCAACATGAAATGAAGCCAATTGCCACATTTACGCTCAGTCACGCACCAACCTGTCGCGCGACGCGACGCGACGTATGTTTGTTTTTAATTTATATCGTATGTGAAAACCTGTGCAAAACATAAAGAAAATATGCCGTCGTGTGTTTTCAGAGGATGTAAAAATTATACCCCAAAAGTTAAAGACAAAAATGTGGTCATTTCACGCGTAAGTTTACAAAACTAGATTATTTTATTTTATTTTGTACGACGCTGCGTCTAATGGCGGCCGGCGCATGAAGTGACTCTGATAGCTACGTCATTCATGCGCTCGACCAATGAGCATGTAATTTGACTATTACTTATCCTGTGACGTAACTGAAGATGTTTATTTATCTCCCTCTAGCAACAGACATCCCGCCGTACGGTGATATATTTTCTTTCCCTTTCTTTACGCGTATAAGTAGTAATCTAGTATTTTCGCCGTTTTTAAGCGCCGATATGTTGGTTGATAACGTGTCTATATATAATACGTCATTGGGTACAGCAAGTAATGCAAGTGAGTAGGTAAGTACAGCCGTCGTATTCAAGTATTAGAAAAGTGATAAAATATTCAGAAGAAAGCCGAGCATGACGACTGTTGTTGAGAAATCGCTACTGTCTGTCGGATTGTTGAACATAACTATCTTAAATTCTAGGAACTAAATTTATAATGTGTGTTATGATAACACACATTATTATAATACACATGTTTTATTGATAACACTTATCGATAAAACATGAAGTTAGACCATACTCCGGGGTTTCGACACAAAATTAAAATAAAAAAAAAAACAAAAATATTCAAACTAGGCTAAGAATCGGCACTTTTTGAACGTCAAAAATACATAAGACAGTTCCCCAAAACGCCCGCCCTTCACCACTTCCTAATGCTTTAGCAGGGAACAAGTGACGCGACAAGCTCCCCAGCTGCACAGCTGTCTGTTCAGTTAGAAGAACATGATTCTATTCAATAGTAAGTAATTAACATTAAGAAACACAAAACATTAAATAAAAATATTCGGCATTATGTCAGCTAGCACACGCCAATATTTTCACAACACAGTTTTTCTCATCAGAAACCCTAAGGTCTGTCTACTTAGCTAATGGGATTTTCCAGTTGTGTCCGTCACGTTATGAGAGTGACAACTGGCCGAAATGAGGTGGAACCGAGTCTAGATACTCTAGACCAGTGACAAGCAATAACATCACTCGCGGGGAACTTGTACTCTACTCGCAAGAGATATGGTTATCAGGTGACGAATCGCCACTACCTACTCATAATCCAAATGTCTGTAAAAGAGTGTATTTTTGCGGCTGTTTATTAGAGAATGGAATGATGCCATGTTTTAAGGATACAACAGCCGTTATAAAAGCTCAGCAAATCGCGAAATATATTTTACTAGCAGCGACCCGCGGTTTCACCCGCATAAGTGTCAATCCTGTGGGAATATCGGGATAAAAACTATCCTATGTCCTTCCCCGGGATGTAATCTATCTCTCTGTCAAATTTTATCGAAATCCGTTTAGTGGTTTAGGCGTGAAAAGGTAACATACAGACAGACAGACAGAATTACTTTCGAATTTATAATATTAGTATGAATTTATAAATAAAATGTATTTACTTTTCATTTCAATCATTCAACTCCTTCCTGCCTCCCTGCTTGCGCGGACGTTCACGTCCGTGCAGACATTAGTCACAGCGAACAGAACTAAAAATATCTGCTTTTATCTAATTAGATCATTAGCGAAACTCTACATTTAGTATCACAACTTTATAAATAGACTACTGGTTGGACTAGTATTCCAATGTGGATTCGCTTCATGACCTAGTTGTGTCTCGCGGTCTCGGCTACTTTATGTCCATGAAATTATATGGGTCACTACCTGTTCCGTCACTTTATTGCTTATTTATAGAAGTCGGAATATGTGATGTGGGATTTGAATTGGCGGACAGGGACAGTTGGAAGGAAGAATGCTCCAAATGACGTAATCGTATAATACACAAAAATAAACACAACAATAGTTAGGATGTAAGTTACCTTAGTTAGGTAAGTAGGTCAGCTTTAGAGCTAAAATGTTAACCGCCTTGAAGCATGTGAGCTTTGTCAATACTCGTGCATTATGATGCAGTTTGCGTTTTTCACAATGCTAAACACGGGGATAAACAAAACAGTTTTTTTTACTTCATGGTACGAATTAAAAGAAGAATATTCAGTAGAAGCTGCGCCCCGCGGCTTCACCCACATAAGTCTACATCCCGTGGTAATGTCGGATAAAAAGTATCCTATGTCCTAATCCAGATCATGTTCTACCATTGTGCCAAATTTCATCCAAATCCGTTCAGCCGCTTTAACTTGAAATCGTAACAAACAAACATACGAAAAAACAAATCTTTTCTCTTTATAATATTATAATTAGTTTAGAAAAGCACTGACACAGCCAAAACCTTTGAATTCGAGCGTTTTCTGACGCCGATATACAGTTTTCTGAACTTTACTGTAACCTTAGCTGTATGTCAAGCTAGACGTCTTGGCACACATCACTCTTGCAATTATGTACATGCCTACACGTCTCGCAAATACGAAATACGCAAGGTCAGTGGTCGCATTGTCACGTAGTAAGAGAGATCGCCGGGCTCTTGTGCCTGCAAACGTTACAAGGATGCGGACATTATAAGGGTCCTTTCACAATATCGTCGAGAAACCTATGCGTAGCTATTGTGAAGGGGCCCTAAGGCTACATTGCGTTTCTGTTCTTTAACAGGGAGATAGAAGAGGGGCGTAGAAGACAAGAGATTAACGACGTCGATCGCAATAAATTTGGAGGATCCTGGGATGGATTATGATTATGCGTATTCATAAATGGTAATATTTGAGTAATGAAAATTAGACCAGACTTCCATTAATGCAATAACTATATCATTTATTAATTAGAAATAGATTGATAAAAGGCACAACACAACAAAGGCAATCAACAAGCCCTTGAGCAATATCTTAATATATCATTGTTATCATCATCATTTCAGTCGATAGATGTCCACTGCTGGACATAGGCCTCCCTGCACCCCATACTTCCACCAGTTCTGTGCTTCTCGCATCCATCATTCATTATTATGATTCAGATTAAATGTGATACCGCTACAGAGGTAACCCAGTATTTTTTATCCTGAAGCATTCAGCTGACGTATCCTGTCACTAAATATTTTAAATAAGTTCCAGAACCTACATAATTTTTAGGGTTCCATACCAAAATGATAAAACGGAATCCTTATGGTGAGACTTTGTCTGTCTGTCACAGCTGGCTATCTCAAGAACTACTAATGCTATCAACTTGAACTTTGGAATAGTTTTTTTAGATGACGTTTGCCCAACTATTTTACAAATAAGAAAGAAATAACAATATGTGTATATTTTTTGCAACAGGGACTGAAAGGGGGTCTGAAAATTTCGAAGTGGGGCTACTAGGGCATGTGCGGTATCATACGAAAGAGCGCAATTTGCACATTCTCAAAACTTTTTTTTTAGGCTAGATTTCGACTTTTGATGAAAAATGTAAAAAATAATAACGTTCCCGACCCCCCTTATCTCCGAAGTTTGCAAAGAGAAAAATCTGAAATTATTCTATGTGATAGAAGTTTATGTAAAAATTACAGGAAAAATAAAACGAAGTCTCTTATAGTACACTTTTTTACTCAATACTCAATCATAAATCAGAAAAAAATTAATTTAGAATTAAAAAAAATGAAAAAAAAACTATGAAATTAATTAATTTATTTAGAATTTTAGAAATCATCAAGAAAAGTTACATTACTTCCACTATCGGTCTTAGAGCCCAGCTGACATAAAACTGCAATATTCTAGACTGCAGTGCAGTGTAAAAATTCTCTGACGAATATAGGCCTCGCCGATGAAAAATTAAAAACATGATGGTACAGAACCCTTGGTGCGCGAGTCCGACTCGCTCTTGACCGTTTTTATTTAATTCGTATCTCTAATATAAAAAAGTCCATATTCATTACACAGACACATACTATTATTTAACAAGCAGGTATGAGGAAGAACAAATGAAATAGCTAACAAGTTTACAGTCAAGGCTATGCTCCCTAGCAACTCTCACCTAACCATTAACTAGGAAACTAATTGTTCATGCTATTCAATCGCTTATTTACACAACCACCTTGTGTAATATCAGTGGTAGCGCACATCAACAGTGTGATGTAACTGTGCTGCCGAAAAGACATTATTATTATATAAAACTTGAATTAATATCTGGGTTGATTGTGTTTTAATTAAAGTTATATTATGTCTTTAATTTTATGTGTTTAGGTCACAATAATATTCAGTAGTGTTTGCTTGTCTATGACATACATAAAAGGAGTCATTAGAAATTATTTTAATTTTGACATTCATACACAAACTCACACCTACTTCTCATCAGGGTAGGCAGACTCTAGAGAACAAGAAGAAAGTAAAGGAAGGGAAAGGACATCATTTTAAAAGCAGGTTTGTATAGAAAAACATTACCAGGGCAGAGGCAGTCAGGTGGCAAATGAACTATGATATAAAAAGAAAATATTGTATGCATGCTTCATCTTTTCACATTATTTGGGCCCAGTAAGAGAGCATGTTAAATGGCACTGGGGTTTATTCTGACTTATGTTTGTTATATTACATATACTATAGTTATTATATTTATGTTGTAAGAACTCATCAGACCAATGGTATGTGCATATTTTATTAATCATAATGCAGACCTATTGATAATAGTTCATTCATCTACCACACACAATAACAAATACTCTTTCGGAGTGAAAACAAAAGTTCAGATTGTTCATACCTAGTTCATTGTTTTAATATGTACGGCAATCTAATTAAGTTTTAAATTAATTTGTAAAAACTGTTGACCAAATTAACAAGTAGGCACATTACTGGAAACTAATTTTACATTTTACAAATTAAATCTATTCAGTCTAAGTTTACAGAATGAAAACAAATAACCGGATAAGCTATTTTGATATATCAGGTCTATAATTAATCTAATACTTCATGAGAATACAGCTGTAGACATTGGTTTATCTGATTGCTAAGGAAAATTTTAGGTACACATGTTAACATACAAAAGAGGGATACATTACCCAGGATCTATGAAACACAAGTTTTATAAACAAGAAGAGATTATTTAAATTTAAAGGAATCCTACTTCCCTCTCATTCTCACATGAGGTGAGACATAATATATCAGATGTTTTGTTGCCACTAGGCTGTATAAACAATCAGCTGTTGCCAGTCCAATATTTACAATATACAGACCACTCAGACACAAAACAATGACTTCATGTTTCATGTTATTACGGCCATCAGTTAAAAAAACTATTCAAACTATGTGAAAAAATATTCGTGCCAATTATTCGTCAATGATATGAAAGTTCACTCACCTCTTGTGTCCGCGTGAGTTACCCAGCTGCAACCGCAGCGGGGGCGAAGCCCAGCCCCACACGGAGTCAATCTGCAACACACCAGCCAGCCAGACCGTCAAACAACCCCGTTTCACACACAAATCAATCCTGTTTGCCAATACAAACTAATTTATGCAATGTATGCCCTCAGCTTAACTCAACGCTCACCTTTGAAAATTCCTTTTCGACCTCACAAAGAAACCTGACCTCAAAGGAGTGTTTTACACTTATCAAACGCCCTGAGGAATGTAAAACAGTTAACGGCACATCGATTTTACGATTTCACAAGTTTTTATGTTTACTAATGTTGCAGCATAGGTATCTTACTTTTGTCCACTAGTCAATTTTTTTGAAGGTCTGATCAAAATAACTGACAAGGTAACAAACGGCCTTCAATCAGAAACTTCTTTGCTTAGACCTTTTCACATAAATGAAAATGAATCCATAGAAACTTTACAAAACTATATCTCAATATTTTTTTTACATTTTCAGAGTTAGTATACATTTTATTTATTAGAAATAATATCAAGTCTTGTTTATTTATCAAAATCAAGAGTCAAGTTTTCGAATGCACGTAGGTATTGTCATTTTTTGGCAAGTTATTGATTGCCACAATAAAATAATATAAAACCATTTTCTTTTCTAAGAATTAAATATTTGCTCATTCTTTTATTTTTTCTAATAATAAAACTGCAGATTAGAGGTAAAAGTCAGGTAATTATAGTTTTTTAATATAATTTTGAAGTATTTGCTTGAATTCATGTGGATCAATGAACACTGTTCATTCATCCACATGAATGTATTCATTGAGCACTACTACAACCACAGCCCTCAGCTGAAGAAAATGACATTAGAGATTTGACTTTGACATTTCGTTGTTGACGTTTTCATCGGATAGATTTTCCTATCCTATTTGTTTCCAAACTGTGTGCCCTATTAATTCGATGTTCGAATTAAATTAGTGCAAGATATTTATTAATTAGAATCCGACAATGTCGCTGAGTCTTCTATTAGAGAAATACGATGTATCCACTGACGAGGGATTACAGAAAGCGCTCAACGAGATTGAGAAAGAAGAGGTAAGTTGAGTTGTTTTGGTGACGGTGGCACAAGTTTCATTTTATAAACGAAGTATTTTCGCAGTCGGAGGTAGATGCGGCGCTATCGGGAGTGCTATCCAGGGCGTGTTCCCTGGAGGGTCGTCTTCGGACGGCGAGTCAAGCTTACACAAAGCTGAGTGAAGTAAAGACAGATGCTCAAACCGCCGCTGATATGGTGGACAAGACGGCCGGTCTTGCGAGAGACGTTAGTGCCAAAGTGCGGCAGCTGGACCTGGCTAGGGTAAATAAGCTGTGTATTTGTATATTCATTGCTTTGTCTACTCTACTGCCACAAATATATTGAAAACATAGGTACCTACTTATCGATGAGTCTTGATCTTTCTTCCCAGTCTCGCGTAGCAGAATGTCAGCGTCGTGTGCACGACCTGATTGACCTGCAATTGTGTAGTGCTGGGGTGGAGGCAGCTATCAAAGCACATGACTATGAAACTGGTATGTTCACGATTTAACTTCTAACTAACTGTTGTTCATTGGAAATTGGAATAAATAACTAGACACAGTAGGTCATCATGGTAGTTCTACAATAGTTCTGAGTATTCAATAAGTAGTTTCAGTTTTGACTTTTGCAACTACCATCCCACTAACTTAGTTTTCATTGTTTGCAATTGTTTAAAATATACAATTACTATTATTCAGTAATGTAGCAGAAAAACAACTAAAATTTTCGAGTGTATGTTGTTGCAACGTCCAAAGCAGTTATGAATTTTACACAATTTCATTTTCACTGAATAATTGTCTATTCAGTTAAATGATCATACCAGTAATCTATACATGCAATGAATTTCAGATAAAATTTTTAACATGTACATGTTTCAGGTGCTGGTCACGTGTCTAGATTCCTCAGTATGGACCCAGGGTCAGTGGCAGCAGCAAGGGCACGAGGCGCGCCAGATCCGCGCGACGCCATGACCCGCGCAGCAAACACGCTGAGGGAACATTTAGTACGCAAGTGAGTAAAAATGGTTCTACAAGAAAATACAAATATGGACTAACATGTTTGAAATTCGCATTTCAGGAACAATGCGTAAAGGATTCTGAAAAGAACTATTATATATAGTGAAACTATACAATCATGTTTGTTTAATATTGTGTAAATATGTATATCTCAGATTTGAAGAAGCAGCCCGCAAAGAGGATGAGCCGAGTGTGGAGCGTCTGTTCAAGCTGTTCCCACAGATCGGACGAGCAGAGGAGGGAGTGGATCTCCTCGCTAAGTATCTTGCCACACAAGTTAGTATTGAAACTCTAATTCAAATCCATTATTTACTAAAATTACAAAACAATGAAATTTTAAAGTCTAATTAAAACTTTGCAGGACAGTAAATGCCCCCAGACATAATAATAACACTTCTATTGTGTCTAATTCAGTGTCCTTCAATGGGTTAATGCATTTATGCACAGTTATTCATACGTGCATTAATTAGACATTGTATTGTCCTTCAGATTCAAATGCCTCCTCTACCACTTTCCACTAATTTATTTCTCTTTTATGTTTGCCATAGTATTAAGTTAGCTAAAAAAAAAGTGCTGTTTGCACTTGTTTTTAGCCAACTTAATTCATTATACTCATATTCATTTCACAGCAAAAGGATACAATAAAAAATAGAATTAAAATTATCATAATCAAAGCATCTCTCAACTTCCAAAGCCATATAATTTCCCTCCAGACAGAAGCTGCGATCCGCCGCGCCTGCGTGGTGTCGGACGTGAGCTCGGAAGCGGCCGTGTTCGCGGACGCCGTGACGCGCGTGGTGGAGGCGGGCGGCGCGGGCCTGGAGCGCGCGCGCCGCGCCGCCGCGGGGCCCGCGCCCGGCCTGCTGCCCCGCGCGCTGCGCGCCATACAGCCGGCGGTGCGTAGGCCGTAGGACTGCAACAACTACAGCGCTACAAGGTTCTGTTGGCGCGTGGCCAAAATCGGAACTAACGCCGCCATCTTGTTTTTCGGATCATTTCACAAAACAATAATACACAATGTTTACCAACAGCGCCGCCCTGTCAGCGTCTTTCGAGCGCCAAAAGTTCCTTGTATTGCTGTAAATAAAATAACTATAAAGCAGAACAACATAAAAGATTTTATAAAAATAAATGCTTCATGAAAAAATTCTTCATAATTATATTAGAAATTTCCTCAGTATCACTACCTGTGTGGAAGCACGTACAGACGCCAGCACATCAAGCTACTACAATCTGTCAAATTTCTTTAATGAATTTTCAACTTTATCGCCAAAGTATAAGGTTCAAAATTGATTGGGAAAATTTGACGGCTTCGGGTAGCTTGATGTGCTGGCGTCTGTACATACATACTTAATACACATGCTTGCAAGCTACTTTTGTGCAAGTTAGAGACATGTGTAATTCAAGCTTTATAAAAAAAAATCGCGTAGCGATATTAATTAACATTTTTTTTTATTAATATATGAACGGCGACTTTTCAAGCGGATGAACTTTACAACTTAACTGCAACCAATAGTATAATTTAGCACACTCAGAATTTCTAACACCAACCACTACTACTTTTGAACAGATTTTTTTCTGTAATGAAATTAATATCCTCATTAAGTAAGTTAGAAAGTCCTTATAAGTCTTTTCCCTGCAGGTTTGTGCTGGCGTCCGTCGCATCTTCACCGAGCTGGTCTTAGCGCGACGCCTGGAGTCAGACCCTCATAGAGCCGGTATCTCTCACCTGAGCGCGGAGCCAGTCCTGGCTGAACTGGCCCTGACGCACTCCCGCATCTGGTTGTACTTCACGTTCCTTAGAAGGAAGGCTGAGGTAAGCTGTGTCTATACTGTATCTTCAACGAGCTAGACTCAGATCCTTGACCGTCGAACACGATGAAAAATTTCACCACGTGACGTTTACGTGCATTGACTTATGTCAATGCACGTAAAAGTCACCTGGCTACACAGTGTGTATCTTCTTTGCGCAGGTGGATGCAGCGCCTTTAAAAGAAGCAGAAAAGAAAGCGTGCGTAGACGCAGTGGAGAAGATCATAAACGAATGCGACCTCATGAGAACTGCACAGGACATACTCGGACATTATCTCGCTTTGGAAAGGTATACCTACCTATATAGGTCTCTGGTGTGGGACGCAACCTGTGTCGATAGCCTTGCGCCATCACATATTCCTAGCGGCGAGCTGTGCTGGCGCCGCTGCTGCGGCTGCTGAGACCCTCAAGCGGCGCAAATACTTATACCTTATCTACATTTTTGAGCCATTTGGGGTTGAAACACTCGGGTCATAGGGTCCGAGCGCGCATCTCCTTTTTAAAGAAATATCTTGCCGGCTATTCGACTCGACACTTCACGTGACCAGAGGCTGGCTCGTTCTTTGGCCAAAGAATTAGCATTGCAATTCAACATGGTTATGCTGGCAGTCATCTGGGCACATTTCCGGCTGACAGCGATGCAGACGAGTACTTCGACTTCTAAATATCCTTTTGTTTTTGTATTTATGTATTAGTGTAAATAGTTTGTTTTAAAAGACATATATACATGATATTTCCATTTAAACAATAAACAACAACAAAAATCAACTTTACTTATGTGTGAATTAAGTTAGTTTCAGAATGACTAATACTGTCTACCGCACGTTAATGGTAACAATTTAATTTTAACTTCATTTCTTAGCAGTAACGGCGGTTTTCGATGTTCAAGTGTTACTACGGTTGACCGTCATAGGATTGTTAAAACAGCCGAAACTAAACTTTATGTGTCAGGAATTAGATACTTTTCAGAATCACATGATTGTGCAAATTACAAATCTTTTTTTGTAGGTACTTTTTGGAAGAGAGCGTAAACAAGGCGTTAAAGATGGCAACACCGCAGGTCGGAGTCACGACATCCAGCCTGGTGGATGACGTGTTCTTTATAGCTAGGAAGGTTATCAGGTGATTTTTTACTTTTAGAATAGAATAGATATATTTATTTGCAAAGAATGTAAGTACAAAATTCAGTTTTTACAGTTTTGAAGAATCCAGTGGTGGCCAAGTGGTAACGGCCGCGACTTACGATTTGTAGGTCGTAGGTTCGAACCCAGACAGGCGCTTTACTTTGTGTAAATTATTTCATCACCACTGCTCACAAAACGGTGAAGGAAAACATCGTGAGGAAACCGGCATGTCCCAGAACCAAAAATTCGAAGACATGTGACATCTACCAACCCGCACTGGGCCCGCGTGGTGGATTACGGCCCACTCCCTCTCACTGAGAGGAGGCCTGTGTCCCAGCAGTGGGAACATTATAGGCTGATGATGATGATGATGAAGAATCCATGTACATTTTGCCTATCATGCATGCAAATTCAGAACATTTAAATAAATTACAAAAACTATAGGCCGACCGCTCTGAGACGTTGCCTGAGGTAGCTGCGCGGTGCGAGAGGGGTGATAGTTGTCACAAGTTGACGAATCACTGAGCTCTCGCATCACGTCAGCACACCCCTCGCGCACCGCGCTGCTACCTCAGGCAACGTCTCTGTTAAGCGGTCTGTAGGGGCCAATGGTTAGCCTATAAATAATTCTGTTAGCCGTTTTTTATATTTTGCAACGGTAGGTCTTTAATATTGTTAGGTATTTTATTATCAACTAGGTTTTGCCCGAGGCTTCGTCAGAAGTCCACGCGGATGTCTACTATCGGGTCTACCGGGATTCACATATAACTCTATTAGCTTACGCAGGCACGCCAGTTAAGCTCCCAGTTGGCATGATTATTTCCGATATCTTCAACAATCATCGTCATATTTCAGTTTTACACAAAACCCGTAATGAATTATAGTAATTATACACCTAAACCTTCCTGCAAATAATACTACTAAATGACTTATTTGACGTGGTAAGTCATTTATGTATATTAAAAATAATAATGGTCCGAGGACATTGCCCTGCGGAACACCATATTTATTTCTCTAAAAGAATATAAGTATTTACACTCCTTTTTAGTTTTTGAGCACATTATTGATCTGCACACTATTGCGAACGCTTTTGTTTTCTGGAGCCCTTTTGTTAGTCGCATAATAATTATGTTAAATTTTGTTAAAAATTGATTCGTAAATAATTATTTGTATGATCTTTAATAATACAGGAATTAGGGTAGCAGTTGGTCTGTAATTTGATTTAAGCGGTTTTAAGACTTTCGAGAAATACTCCAGAATATAATTACGTTTACGTTAATGGTATGAGCAACAGGAACATTCAGAGACAAATTTTAAAAGTTTTGCTGAAATGCCATCATAACCAAAAGTTTTTTGTTCGCCGCCATCTTGGGATTTGATTTTTCTAGTTTTCTCGGGCCGCAGTCTTTGTATAGTCGTATTGTAAAATCTATTCGTGTGATACAGGCGAGCAATATCATCGGGCAGCGTGGACGGCGCGTGCGCAGTACTGAACGAAGTGAGCGCTGTGCTGGAGCGCGGCGCGGCGGGGGCCCTGCGGCGCTGGCTGCGGGCCCCGCCGCACGAGCCGCTGCCGCTGCCGGGCCCTCGCCCCGCCCGCTACCCGTCCGACCCGCAGGATAGAGATGTGGAGGCGCAGAAGATACTCTATCTAGTAAGTGTGTTACTGTACACGGCGTGGCGGGGCCCTGCGGCGCTGGCTGCGGGCCCCGCCGCACGAGCCGCTGCGTAAGTGTGTTACTGTAGCTACAGCACGTAGTTTTTAATTGGCACATTCTATTTTAGAAAGAGACCATTATGAAGGACAGCGATGACCCTCGCTCGACATAGCTGCTTTTGTTAAAATACGATGTTCTATGTTAATGTACACGTACAGTCTCTGATGCGATTGCGTACAATCTAGTTGATCCGGTGACGATTCTTTTCACAGACAAATTCTGATCTTCTTTCTCTTGTATAGTTGTTGCATTTCGCGCACTTCAATTATTGTAATTTAAACCCTATCTCAATATAGATGAAATTCATAAAACGCGGACTCATTTCAATCATTATTCCAAATGTTAGGCACACATGAACGAAGCAGAAGCCGGCGCAGACTGGGCAGAGAGGCTCGCTCGCGAAGCGTGCGCAGCGGCCAGCTCTCTCGCGCGCAGCCCGGCCGAGCGCGCCAAGCTGGCGTCGTGCGCGGCCGGGCTGGGCGGCGCCGCCGCGGCCTTCCGCGCCGCGCACGAGCTGGCGCTGGCGGCGCTGGCGGCCGCGCTGCGCCCGCAGCTGGCGGCCTGGGCGCAGCGCCTGGCCGACCCGGCGCCGCATACAGGTATAGTCCAGTGGTCTTTTTTAAAGGTACGCGCTGCTCGTAAAGGTAAAGGAATACGCTGCTAAGACGTCGTTTTCCCAAAGTCCTTAGGCAATTGGGTAATCGGTTAGGTTATGTAATCTGTCACGCGATTTTTTTGGAAATAATGACAGTTCTCAAAATTCGAATGAAGTTTTCATTAATAGGTTAATACACGTTTCATCCTTATTGTAGTGTTGAAGTAATTAAAAGACTAAATAAATGATTGCAGACGAGATGGAAGACGACGCGGACGCTCTACCGCAAGCCCTGGAGCAGCTGACGGAGGCGGCGCGTGCGCACATATCGGCGCGCGCAGTGGACGCGCTGCTGGTAGCGGCTCTGGCAGACCTCGCCGCTAGAACTGAGGCTGCGCTGTTACACAACAGATATGACCGGGTACGAACAAATAAAAATCATTTTAGTTCACAAAAACCTACATTGCTACTTATGAAACGTTAGCTAGGTGCACGGTTCCAGTTGAATGTTTTTTTATAGAGAAGAGTCGGCAAGAAACTCCAAGTAAGACAAGTTCTACTCCAAACCGGACACGAGTAGGTAATGCAAGGTCTCATATGAGTGGTATATAACCTAAGTTGGGTGTTAACGCTGAGCTTACTTTTTCGGTTAAGCATAGGACTAAGGAAACCGAGTGCTTGAGCTCCTTTATCGCGTAATTTATTAACATGATTGTGTTGTCCAGTTGAGCTTTTTATCCAACGTAACGCCAAGATAGCGAACTTCTGTGCTCCATGGAATAAATGATTCAATATGGAATAATAGACGTTCGTGGCGTGTGAAATGTTTCGCCTCAGTTTTGTATTCGTTCAACTTCAGCTTCTACTTGTTGAAATAAGATTGATGTAGTTCAAGCGACAACTGAAGTCTACTTATGATAATGTCAATGTCATCATCACTTGTATACGATGCTGTATCGTCGGCAAAACAGGCCAGGTGACTACACACCTGCAAAGGAACGTCACTCACGAATAGAATGAAGATGTAGGGACCCAGCACTGTGCCTTGAGGAACTTCTGCCGATACCGTCCGGGACGAAGACCTGTCAGTACCAACATGGACCACAAAGTTGCGGTTATTAAGGTAAGATTGGATAAGTTTTAGTAGCTCCATTGGAATTGCGTAAATGATGAGCCTGTATAATAGGCCTGCGTGCCAGACGGTATCGAAGGGTGTTTCGATGTCCAGAAGGAACATACCGGTAGACTGATTAAGATGATATGAAACGTGTGAAGGGCGGGCGTTTTGGGGGACTGTCCTAAGTAATTTTGAAGTTCGAAAAGTGCTGATTCTCAGTCTAATTTGAATAAATTAATTTTGAAAATGAATTTTGATTTTGTTCGGAATATCGAGCCAATTGTTATACCGTGGAGTAAGAGGAACGAACGCTAAATTGCTCATTCATAATAAGCAAGTCGGAGCGACGACGTAGCAAGCTATTATATATACAGTATGTTAAATAACAGAGGGCGTTCCCTTAAACTCGTTAATCTATATCATTAATAGATTAAAATAAAAATATCAGCATAGAAAAATAAGCATAAAATAATCCGAATTAAAAAAAATAATTAATTGTCAATAAATTCGAAACCTCCTGTTTAAAATCAAAATAGTAGCGCGGAATAGTATTCGTAGTAGTATTGCCCAAACGCAATGCGCACGATGCCGGCCGAGCGTCTCCGAGAGTTCACGAAACCGAGTCAGCCGGCCGCCCCGCCCCGCCCCGCGCCCGCGCCGCGCGCCGCGATGAATGGTGAGCGGCGACTCATAAAGGCGGCTTATTGAATTACAAAGACGTCGTCGTCGCGTTGTTATCAGTAAAATTAAACATTTATGTAAGTATGTTTAGTTTTAGCAATAACATTTAATAACCCGTCTCAAATGTCCGGCTGACAAAGGAACGCGTCACTAAGAATAGAATAGAATAGAATAGAATACTCTTTATTATGTACACCATATAAATTACAGACATAAATATAGAAACTGTACAAAGGGCACCTAAGGCACCTTGGGCTTGGAAGGACCTATTCACAAACATAGTAAATTAATAAAACATAAATTCATGTACCTACCTATCTAAGCCGCGTTTCAATAACATTAAAATTAAAATACAGAATACACGTCGCTCGTCGCTCGTCGTCGGTCTCGTTAACCGGCGCTCGAAGTCAGCTGGACCAAGCAGACCTTGCACTTTTTGAAGTGAGTACGGATGCTGCTTGTTCTTCTTTAAAATTTTAAACACTGCGACGTGACTCATGTTTAACAGGCGGCCGGCTCTTCTAGTGCTTGAACCGGGCTCCTCTTCAAAATGCCTTAGCACGTTCTCTTCCTGCCGCACAGAGATCACGGGTCGGGGGCCACCAGAACGACATGGCACTACCGGTTCACTGTTACGAATACGCACTAGAGCACTCACAATAACACGAGAATTCCGCGGTTGATGTACATTGGGTTACCTCTCAGCATACATCCTCAGAGCACGTGCACCATCATAGTTACACTCAGCATAAATGAGCACCATGTTCACATACTCCTGACCACTGAACTGATAACGCAGCATTTCTCACTCAAGAATGACGTAAGATGTTGCAATGCGAAAATAATGCACGTCCGGTCAGCGCGTGAGATTAGTTCCGAATAAAATTAGGTGGACCGACATTCGGGGGCACGGGGCGGGGCTAGGCACATCAATTAGATCGCCGCACACGCGGCCGTCATTCATAAATAAATTCCGACATTGCTGTCCTTCAAGTACGCGTGTACAGAGTGTTTCTTTAACGTATCAATTTACGATTTTTAGTGAATATTTTAATATAAAAAAATATAAAAACATTTTATTTTCGAATGGTAATATTTTTTTTTGCATGTAGGGATGCTATACTATTGCCGGTTAACGGGAACGCCCTCTGTTAGTTAACATACTGTATATCATGACCTCAAACAGCTTACCTAGAACAGGAAGAAAGCTAATATATTTAGGCTTATAATTAACTAGTAAAGAGGTGTCTTTTCTAGGCTTTTTAAATGCCTTTGTAGTTTTCCAAGTATTAGGAAAATATCCAAATTTTAAGCAACCATTTTTTTTTTTTTTTAATAAATACCACAGATTTTTGCGAGACTTTTGAGCATAATGTTGTGTATACCAGTATATGCCAGTCGCCAAATATCGTTGCTAGGATTGTCAACTTTCGAAAGTTTAGTGTTCCATATTTTATCATGATGTCTCGTCATAGCCAAATTAACGTAATGTTGTAATTTATTAATAACCGATCGTTGCAGTCTTTTTTTCTTCCTTTCGATGTAACTGATTTTATACTTGATCATTTTTGCGATGTTATAAGTAGTTTTATGCAAAAACTAGTGTCTGCCCGCGACTTTGTCGGTGTGGAATTTCTTGTTCCCCAATCCTCTCCATCGCACCGCATCACCTGACCGTGCTATTACTTCGTTTTCGCTCAGAATTCTTTCTGACTTTCTTTCTTATTGCTCGGCTCCTTAGGGTCTTAGCGTGATGTTAAATAGCCTTAAGCCTTTCCTAAGAATTCTGGTAACACTGCAAAAAAAAAAATCAAATCTTACTGGTTGTTCCTGAGATCAACGCGTTCAAATAAACAAACTCTTCAGCTTTATTATTAGTATAGATAAGTATAAATTTACTTAAATGAGTATTTGGGCCAATTTTTAAGTTAAAGTGGAAAAAAGAAACGAGAAAAAAATGGATTTGTGAAATAAGATTTTTGAAATAAACAGTGTCCGTCCTCTGCACCACGATAGGACTTGTTTTAAAAACGGGCGTTTGATACGTACGTTTCCGTTGTATGATTTAACATTATTTATAGGTACCCATTTTCGAGTTAATTGAAGCAAGTAGTAAAATCCAAACTTTATTACTCTGTCCCACCCCTTGGATGATTTTTGATAATACCCGAGTTTCGAGTTAATCCAACAGCGCGTTCAAATTTGTCATTACTTATTAACTTTGTCACCCCCTAAACTCTCTGTGCGTGGTGGTTTTAAAAAACGAAAAGTGACAATCTTTATTATTTACTGAGGCTAATATTGCCAAGTTTCAAGTATGTTAACCAAAGGATAAAATATTTCATATAAACTGTATCGCCTCTTTTCACCCCCACAGAGGTGGAATTTTGATGTACATTTCAACCGCGCGGCCAACTCATAATATTTGACGAAACTTTGCCAGGAATTAGTGCTAATTTGTTACTTTACACACCCCTTTTCGTGAATTTGTTACAAAAAAAACTAAGACGCTATGACAAAGAATAGTTGGCCGCTAGAACCGCCACTTGCCGTAATCATCGCCCGTGATTACACAGAAACTATATAATACAGATAGACGAATGATGTATCAAAAGAAAGGTCTTAATTTGTTCAATTTGTTACAAAATTTAAAAACGTCATAACGTAAATAAACAAAAAGTTACGCAATATTTAGTTCTCAGGTTATGAGTAGGTAGGTATCTCACCATAAATATCAAATTAATAGAGGCTAATGTGTATGGACAATTAGTTACTAATTTGTTACAGCTAAAAACAGAAAAAAAATACTAGAAAGTAGGTTCAATAATTTGTTAGAGTCGATTTTAGTTGGCCGCTCGGACGGCAATATGCCTAAAATACAATGGCGTTTATCTCGTTATAAAAAGTAGGTTTAAGCTAAGTTTTAGTACTAATCGCCAGGTAACGTAACATAGTTTGGATAAATATGGCGAACATAACTGCAGCATCCATATTTTAGAATATATTTACAATAAATAGTAGTATGAAACCGTATGAGAGTAGGGTGACCACGATTACATTAGTACCTACGAAAGCATGTTTTCGTAAACGTAATAAATTATTCTATAATTAAGAAAAGTCGTCCTTATTTGACAGACAAAGATGTAGCGAGTTATTTTAAAAGATAATTGATAATATGAATACAAAGGTCTAATGTCCGTTGACTGCATCACACACAAAATATACATACTACAAATTATTGCTATGTAAGTACTTACATACTAAGGGCAAGAAACGTAAACGTAATAAATTATTCTATAATTAAGAAAAGTCGTCCTTATTTGACAGACAAAGATGTAGCGAGTTATTTTAAAAGATTTCTCCGATTTTTATAAATATTAACGATGTCAGTTTTTTTCATTTCCACGTTCATTTATCAGCGACAATACATAATTATTATGAAATAATAAGATTTTCAAAAGGAGATTTTTTTCGTTTGCGAGCAGCCACCGGATTGTAGAGAACAGTTAAAGCGCTTAAGAATCTGTCCTTAAGATAGAAATCCTTACATTGGATATTACGCTCGTCACTAGAGGTTGCCTGGATCTAGGTCTCGAGATGCAAGATGCACGCTGCCGCTGTGCACTCTCACAGAATGTTCACAAGTTAAGTTAAATAACAGTTAATTCTTCCCTAGGGAATCACTATTAGCAGTTTATAATACACACATCAAAAGTGTCTAGGGATCAAGCATTTTTATGCGGATTTCTTGAGATTGAGATGTGGCTTTGTAATAAATTTATGATTTTATAAATTTATATGGATCCTTTTTGGTGCATTTCATAATTTGAAACAGGAACTGTTAATCAAATTCGAGTAAAAGATGAAAATCAGCTGTCAATATTTTCCCTATAAAAACATACAACGCATTGAAGACATTATTAGTGCTACTGTTTCCCTACTACTGATTAAAACCAACGTTATTATGGAGCGGCGACGTCATTTAAGCAGGGAAGAAATGCTCAGAGCCGTGGGAATGATAGAAGCTGGTTCCCGGCAACGTACTGTGGCTTTAGCTCTGAATACAAGTCAGAGTGTTATCAGTCGACTTTGGACACGTTACCGAAGCACTGGTACCGTGGCTGAGCGCCATGGAGGACGGTATCGCTGCACCACACGGAGACAAGACCGATACATTCAAATCTTAACTCGAAGAGCTCCAACAATAACCGCCATGATGTTAGCCGTGAGGCTTCATCACTCTTCAGGGAACTTAATTAGCGACCAAACAGTCAGAAACCGCTTGCATGAAGTGAACCTTCATTCCCGAAGACCGCTACGGGTACCACCCAACTAGCAAAATACCCTTACTTACAAAAGATGGTAAGAACTATAGTGTCATATAAAGCTTATATGTGTTCTGATTAAGCCAGACACCCTAGATACTCTTACAAACAAAAACTTTAAGAGCTATGGTTTCATATAAGATTTATATGTGTTCTGATTAAACTAGAACCCTTAACAGTGTAATGTTGTAGAACTATATAAGCTTTCAGAGTATTCATACCTGTAACATATTCTTACAGACGTATATAAGAAAACGTTATATAATATTAATAAGAGCAGTAGCATTATAAGCGTCTTTTCCAAGTCTAATTGCCTTTGATACTTAATTAATACTTATAAATACATTTTGTAAGTATATTCGATCTTAGAAGTGACTATACTAAGTGTTTTAATCGACTTATATAATATTAATAGGAGCAGTGCCATTATAAGCGTCTTTTCCAAGTCTAATTTCCTTTGATACTTAATTAATACTTATAAATACATTTTGTAAGTATATTCAATCTTAGAAGTGACTATACTAAGTGTTTTAATAGACTTCTGTAAAACGTGTGATTTTTCTCGCCTAAGACATAATATAGAGTAGAAGCAATTTAAAACTCCTACAAGTGTCTTAAACAATTCGCTATTAAGCGTTATTTATTTTCCTTGTTGTATTTTTGATGGTTCCGTACAAAATAATGACAACTTTTTTGTTGACATTATTGAACGAAGTAGTAATAGTGATTGCAGTTACTGAAGTACTGAAAATAAAATTACGGATTATGAAAAAAAATTACAGTAGCGGGAAGATATTAAAAAATGGGCCATTAATAATAATATATCACACTTAGCTTATAATGAACTTGCTGTGATTCTGAATAAAAGAATCCAACACATATTACCCAAGTACCTAAATGTACGCCAGTGGCGCGTGTCTATTAGGGGGAATACCCAAAAAGCATTATAGCCACGAATGTTGTCAGCGTGTTCGAACTGTACTATTTTTCCTGTAATATTCGTTATATTTACGCATAAGTACGAATGCTTAATAATGTTGTACATCATCTATAGATAAATACTTAATACTAATAATGCCTAAACTACAAGTACGTAAGTAGTAAAAAGTGTACCTACCCAAAATTTTCAATAAGTAGCTTGGAAGTGAGCTATAATTGCATATCACTATATATTTATAATTTTATTTACGTATATAATCAATAGAATTTTTTTGTTTTAATTAGTTAACACACTTCACATTCATCATTTGAGTAGTGGTCGTAAATTGCAAATTTACGGCAGCCTGTGCACCAGAAGAAATTTAAATACAATAAACTAATTATATCATTTTGGGTGATTGTGAAATGTTGGGGCAGGAACTTTGAAGTGGGATATCCACAGGCGATACAGTTTTCACACAATACAAAGTTTGTTATGTCCCATGGCCATTTTTCATTATTAAGCATTCGGATCTTTTTTTTACTTAAGAAACAGTCGACATTCATAATTGCAACCATATTTGTCTTAAAACAATATAAGCGTGAATTAATTGATACCTATAATGAATTCGTCGGTTGGCTTTCTTTTACATTTCAAGGAACCCTAAAATTTTTATCGGTAATAATGGCCGTGTAGAATATATGTTTTAAGTTTAATGTGACTTTTTGAGTGCGATATAAACCTTACATAAGAATACTGGACTTATATTGTTCTGATAAAGCACTTATAAGTCATAGTTGGTCGTAATGGCGATAATTTGATATTAATTCACGAATTAATTGAAATAATTTATAATATAAGTTACATTTTTGAAAAGGCCCGTGAAAATATTGTTATTCAAATTTCAAAATAATCGACAAAAGCTACTTCGCAACCTAATATTCACATAGAGTTCCTGACAAATACATGATTAAGAAACTAGAAATTTTGTAGAAAAGTGAAATCAAACGTTTTTGATGCGTGTTTTTATTTTTTAAAGTTTTGAATTCACTTCGCGACTTCACGGCAGTTTGTAAAATTATACTCTTACTGGAACATCACAAAGAGGACTACTAGCGATATTACACTTAAAACAGCATTAGTAAGAGGAATTTAAGGTTGTTTGCCCTTAAAGCATGCCATTGCAAGTCACTTGTAAGTGTGTTTGTCATTATAAAAGTATCAGGCAAGAGTTTTGTAAGATTGAAATTACTCTTCGCGAGACCCTTACTAGTCAATTGCAAGGGTGAATATACTTATAAAGTGCGCCCAAATCCACACTTATAACAGTCTATAAGTGTTAATTAAGAGTGAAAAAAATATGGTCTTAGGATATTTGTAAGATTATTTTTTGCTAGTTGGGCACCTATAGCAATGCACAATCGTAGGATTCGATATCAATGGGCTCTTGAACACAGAAATTGGGCAGAAGAACAATGGCGTTTCGTGTGCTTTTCTGATGAGTCTCGTTTTGGTATGAAACCGGATACAAGACGTATACGACACTGGAGAACCCCTGGACGCCAACAGCGATTAAAATCCTGCCAGGAAGTCCATCCTTATAGTGGTGGAACCATCATGGTATGGGCGGGTATTTGGATCGGCGGAAGAACTGAGTTGATTTGGATCAGAGGCAACCTCAACGCCTCAAATTTATGCTGAGACGATTGTATCTGACGTCATCGTTCCTCTAAAAGTGCAAATCGGTCCCTTATTTCAGTTAATGCATGATAATGCACGACCGCACACCGCAAGAGTTGTAAGACAGACTCTCGCCGCAGCTAACATCAATGTCCTGCTCTGGCCTGCTCAGTCGCCAGACTTGAACCCGATTGAGCATGCATGGGATATGCTACAGAGAAGAGCTCTGCCGAATATGGAGGGTATCCAGTCGCAAGAAGACCTTTTTTGTTGTTGCAACGAACATGGGCGGCCATTCCACAGCGTGATTTGGATGAACTCATTTTGAGTATGCCAAACCGATGTTCTTGTGTTGTTAGTGTTCGCGGTAGAAACACGGATTATTAATTGTTTAAGTTACCCAATAAAATTTTAAAGAAAACTGTTATTTTAGTCTTTTTTTCGAACTTTAATGTTAGTGGTTCAAATGTCAAAAATCCCTTTATTAGGAAAATGGCAAATTTCTTTATTAATGCAAAGGTGACTTGGTTTATCGTTACTGTGACAAACGAAAACACTTTATTTGATGAATCCTTAAAGAAAATTTTAATTAATATCAATCAGGAGAAAAGTTATTGCAAAAATATATGTTGATCCCTAGACACTTTTGATGTGTGTATATACACACGCGTTTATAAGTTTGCTAATTTCAATTTTACGTATTTACAGTTTGAAAACACGAAACGTGCGTGGGCTGAATTGTCACTCTTTCACTATAGATAATTGGCGGGAAACGCATATACTATAAAGCGTGATTTAGACGATACAATTTTCTTGTACATTCAAGTGCAATTATTGAATGCAATAAATTAAGTGCGTTAATTGCCCTTCAAGAATTGTACGCAACTGTTTACACGTGGATACAAGTAAAAAAATTGAACGCAATTGTTGAATGCAAGTCTTGACAAAAAATAGTTGCAAATGTCTTCTGTTTAGACCAATACAATAATGTTTAGGAGATTATTGCTTTCAAGTTTTGACTTGTCTAAATAGAGAGTTGTATGTGCGTGTACCATTCATTGGCGGGTTGCTTCAAGTATTGCACGTATTTGCGTTGTCAAATTTTTAATTCAAGTGTTGGAAGTTTTTGTAAATTTTTGTATGTGCTGTTTACACCAAGAAAATTTTGGCAAGCAAAACTTGCGCAAAAGATCAAAATGTTACGTACTGTTTAGACCATGCAGGTAATTTATTGCTTCAATTTTATTGTATGCAACAGGCAAGAAACTTGCATCATGTAAATGGCGCTTAAAAGCAGGCTTGCGATTGGATGGAACGTAAGAGCCCTTTAAATGGAGCTCTGCCTTTGGTTTAGAAAAAAGAATACTTAAACGCCGTGATTTCCGATTTGAAATTGGCGCCAAATATTACTTTTTAAATAATGAAAGGAGTATGTTTACGATACAATAATATTATACAGGTAAAAAAAAATATTCTTAGCTTAATTACTTGAATTAGCTTTTATAATTCAAGTAATTAAGCTAAGAATATTTTTAAGACTTCTTCGAGACGACCACATGTGAAGTGAAGTGAAATCACATTAAAATGTGGCAGAGACGAATTTCATGTCTTTTTATTACTTAGGTAATATTTCCGAAGGTATTATAATACGTACTACAGTTTATTACTTTATTCAAGTCATCATAAAATTGTAAAAATTAAACTTACCGCAGTTGATTTGGATTCTTCTGCAATACACTTTTTGGTGGTGAGTTCTACATTAACAAATCCAACATATAAGTGTGCACAACTCATAGCTAAGCACTTTTAGATACTTCTGGATTTAGTAATAATTGTCTCAATAACTTAGTAGTATGAAAATCACGGGAATTAAATACGTACGAGTACACACCACAAAATACTGCACAGTAATGACAATATTCACAACAAAAAATAATCGCTTTGCAAACCCTTTGCAACAAATATTTTTAACAATAGTTTGGAAACAAAAGAGATCCTTTTTCTGGAATCGTTCCCATCATAAAACACCTGCGCAAAGTCAAAGAAACGATAATTTTATCAGTACCTACCTAAATACTTTAAAGAATTAAGAACAATAGACATCAATATGGCCGCAAAACGACCCGCATATTCGTTCGAACAGAGTACAAAATTAAAAACATGCTTTCGTAGGTACTAATGTAATCATGGTCACCCTACTCTCATACGGTTTCATACTACTATTTATTGTAAATATATTCTAAAATATGGATGCTGCAGTTATGTTCGCCATATTTATCCAAACTATGTTACGTTACCTGGCGATTAGTACTAAAACTTAGCTTAAACCTACTTTTTATAACGAGATAAACGCCATTGTATTTTAGGCATATTGCCGTCCGAGCGGCCAACTAAAATCGACTCTAACAAATTATTGAACCTACTTTCTAGTATTTTTTTTTTCTGTTTTTAGCTGTAACAAATTAGTAACTAATTGTCCATACACATTAGCCTCTATTAATTTGATATTTATGGTGAGATACCTACCTACTCATAACCTGAGAACTAAATATTGCGTAACTTTTTGTTTATTTACGTTATGACGTTTTTAAATTTTGTAACAAATTGAACAAATTAAGACCTTTCTTTTGATACATCATTCGTCTATCTGTATTATATAGTTTCTGTGTAATCACGGGCGATGATTACGGCAAGTGGCGGTTCTAGCGGCCAACTATTCTTTGTCATAGCGTCTTAGTTTTTTTTGTAACAAATTCACGAAAAGGGGTGTGTAAAGTAACAAATTAGCACTAATTCCTGGCAAAGTTTCGTCAAATATTATGAGTTGGCCGCGCGGTTGAAATGTACATGAATTTTGGAAAATCGATTTGGTTGTTTCCATAACTTGACTCAAACATTATCTATACCAATGTTCGAGTTAACCAAGCCACGCAATTAAATCTCTCTATTACTATCCCACTTAGGGGCAGATTTTCGTAAAACCCTGACATAAGTTATTCTTTCCATTTTTAAGTATAACTACCGAGTAAACCGGGCCACCTGTTTAAATTCTTCCATACAAACTTTAACATCCCCTAATCCCGCTTTAGGGAGTAATTTTACAATCGTCAGCATGAACACAAAAATTAGAAGATACTAACTTCGAATCTGACGGACTTTCATACAAACTTTCATCCCCTATTAACCCCCTTAAGGGTGGAATTTCCAAAAATCCTTAGTAGATGACTACACTGTATAAGGTATTTATGTGCAAAATTTCAAGTCTCTAGGTCTAGCGGTTTGGACTGTGCGTTGATATATCACACAGTCGTTCAGTTTCAGTCTCTGGCAGCTGTGAGACATAGCAGATGTAAGTACAAATACAGTTTAAACGCCTTCGAGATTAGCGACATCATTTGGTTAAGAAAGCACCGGTATTTATCCAAGTCAGCGTCACAATATCGGTAGGTTTCATGTGTCCGATCTTTCTGTATCTCCAATATTAGGGGTGGAATATGTTTTCTTATTTTCTTCACTTCAGTCAAGGCATCTCTGTAGTGATTATTCGTTGCTGTTTCACCCTTGTCGTCCACAGTGAAAGAGTGGGATCACTAGGGATGGTAACTAACATGGTGGGGTTAAGGTATCTACTCGCGCGTGCGCATTGGTCACGCGACGTACGCGGAATGATTTTGTGGTAATATCCACTACAGGGGCGCAGTTATGAGTGCTACAAGGATATTTTTACGCCTGAACGACCTTGACAGGGAGGCATTGTTGGTAAACATTCGTGAAATTGTAGTAACAAAACAAGATGGCGACGTTAGGTTCGATTTTAGCCACGCCGCACGCGCCTCTGTAATATAACCTTGTAGCGTTGTAGTTATTATAGCTAGATGTTCCCGTCGCACAGGAAGGCGGGCTGGGCGTGGAGCGGCGCGCGCGGCGCGTGGCGGCGTGGGCCGGCAGCAGCGCGGGCGCGGCGCGCGAGCGGTGCGCGCGCCTCACGCAGGCCGCCGCGCTGCTGGCGCTGGAGCTGCCCGCGCACGCGCGCGACGCGCTGCTGCCCACGCCGCGGCTGGCCGCGCCCGAGGTCAAGGATATCCTAGCGCGCAGGTATCCGTCCTACATACCTACTCATCTACTAGTCGTCATGTCGGTAGTCACCCCCTTTCTAGTCATGTCATATTTCACCCAGGCCATCCATCGTTTCTTTGATCTTCCCCTACTCTTACAGCTATCTACATTCATACTTAAAACTTTCCTCGCGATATTTTCCTCATTCCTCCGCTTCACGTGCCCATATTATGCCAACCGGTTTCCACACAACTATTCAGTCACCAGTGTCACTTTCAGACTTCCTTTTATATATTCACTACTTATTCTATCCATTCACATATTCGCTCCCGACGTAGATAAACGGTGATATTACACCGTAAGTCGTATAAGTAAACTGCAGCAAAGCTGTTAAGCCATTGACCTCATCATCATCATCTGAATAGCCTTTTCCCAACTATCTATCTCCCTACCTATAAACCATATGACCTATTCCATCAAAATTAAACGCTGTTGCATGTAAGATACATGTTTGAAGCCGAATAGTATTTTCAAGTCCGTTTTCAATTTAGTATGTTATTTCCACTTAGTTGATTTCAGAATAAATAGTACTTTTGTAAAACTCATAGATATATAATTTTGAACTTCTGTTGGTATTAAAGTTTTTTTTTCAAAACACATATTTGTTTTCATGTTTGGAAACTATACCACGAACGCAATATAGGTACAAAAGACAAACCCCATACAACAACATCCACAGGCATCGACGTGAATGTAAAATTAGCTTAAATTATCCTTTTTCTACCTTGGACTATTCGTACTGTATTGTGTGCAATAAATACAAAATACTTGTTTCAGAACCGACTTCAAAATGGAAGACATCAAGCGCTTGAAGCTGTAGTATTTATTGAAGTTTACCTAATTATCTGTTAAATGTATACTAATTATAACTATAATATATTGAAATGCATTTAAAATAAATATATTTACTTACCTACAAACACTTCGTTTGATTATTTCCTATTGAGTCTATTTTCCCAAGAGCTTGATAGGAGTTGAGCTGCTTAAGTTTACTGACAAATGCTTCAATCTGTGTGGCTCTTTCCTCAATATACCATTTCAGACATCAATCTACATGGTCTTCACATGATCTGACCAACATTTAGTCTGGACTTTAAAAGAGTTTGTTTGGCCCTTTCTTCTCACAGTAGATAGGAGACGCCGACTTCATCTAGTTTTTAAAATATGATTGACGTGTAAAACTGTACAAACCTACTTACAGAAATAAAATCATAACAAGAAACTTCAAATAAAACAAACTAATATTATTAACACTTTTAATTTCTAAACATTATCATATTTATCATATAATTTCCAAATTTTAATACATTTAGTAACAGTGTAACAGCTATAATATAAGGCATAAATGATAAGTTTTCAATAAAATAAAGTTATTTTAATATCGTGTATAAAATATATTGTGCAAAACACAAAATAGAAGTGACATATGGTATGTAAACAGAGACTTTTTATTACTTAGGCGCATAAAAATTGTGTTTTTGAAATAGTGTCGACACCTATTTTTATATTTTCTGTAAACGAAACAAAAAACTGTCTTTAAATATTCAGATCATGGTCCTTCTCATTCATAAATGTCACTTCTATCTTTTACCAATTGATTTTTGAATCTGATATGTTAAGAAATATTAAAAAATACGTGGAATTCTGTAAGGCACCTTTCATTGTAGTCACATAATAATATTATCAAAAAATATTACTTATATTTAGTTAAAAAAAGCATTGATAGTTTATAAAATGCGTATACAAGTAATTAAATAAATGTCTCAAATTCATACATTTAAAAAATCTGTGTTGAATGGTCACAAAAAACACCTATTGTAAAGAAGTAAAACATACATAAAACGCAACACACATAATAAGAAAACATTTATAATAATCAAAAATACATAAATAGTAGTAAGTATAACTGTTAGCCTCTACCCAAACTTCATTTTATACACAAGTGAATATCGGAAAATTATTAAAATTGAACAGACTCATAACGCGTGCACACTTATTCGGGTCGGCATTAATCAAAATTATGAAGTAACTAGCTTTTGGCCCGCGGCTTCGCCTGTATGGAGTTCTAAGTAGGGAGTTCTAGAAAGTTCTACCGAGATACAAAAAAAATATGTGTAAGCAGCATCTGTGTGCCATATTTCATCCAAATCCGTTCAGCCGTTTTTGCGTGATCGAGTTACAAACTAAAACGTTAGTACTTTGGGCCGGTTTTGTTGTTTAACAAATACCGCCGAAACAAATACATAAACACGAATGTTCTGACCGAACAACTGTGCAGTACGCCTGAGGAATTAACTTACTTCTATTTGAATATATTAAAAATCTTTACTTATTTAAATTGAACAACGTGAAACAGTTATATTCAGTTCAATATGAAGCGCATTAAAGTAAAAAATTGTAACAAGTATTAGAATGGCATATTTTACCTACATAACATTATGACTATGAGCGTATATTTGCGAAAAACATTCTAAAGCATTTGAACCCTTTATAAAAGTATTGCCAACGTCTATATATATCCATGTGATTCAATTAATTATTTTATTGATTAATATTTAAAAAAGAAATATTAGGCTTATACAGCAAATATGTATAAACAAAATAGTATACATACGTACCTGAACTGGTAGTTAACACTTATTAAGACAGGTGGTTAATAGATCCTAACAACTAGATTAACTTATTACAGAACAATAAATTGACCATATTTTATAAACTATACAAAACTCTGCAAAGGTACTCTTGAAAGATAGATATAACAAAATGGTTAGAAAAGAGTTCATTTAAGTAATAATAATACCAGCCAATTATTGTGCAAGATAAAGAAATCACAAGACGAACGGAAAACGTCTGGAAGAGCTACTGGTCCCTGAAGGAACTATTTAAGGTTGAGTTGCCTACGGCACTGAAAAGCCGGCTCATGGACATTATGTATTCTTCCAGTCTTAACCTATGGTGCACAAACTTGGTCTTTGACTAACACACACTAACATCCAGAAGTCCAAACTCAAGGTGGAAAGAGCAATGGGGCGCAGCTTACTAGGCGTTAAATTAACGGATCGTGTTCGAAACACAATACTGCGCTGCAAAACAAAGATAGCTGATGTAGGTCAAAAGGCTGCCCAACTTAAATGGGAGTTTTTTTTTTTAACAAAAACGTTGCCCGCTAGGAATTTCTCCTGTATCGTGGGTGCGTTTACAAACATTTAAATTCACATACACAAACAGCCAGACCCGGAACTACTTGTAGGACATACAAATATTTATTCCGTGCGGGAATCGAAACCTCGACACGCAGCGCAGCAGTCAATCGCTTAACCACTGCGCCAACCGTGCCGTCAACAGTGAGGCGGGGTCGCGGCAGACCACGTAGATGGGACGAGTTGGATCGGTTCCGACAAAGCTGGAAGGAGGACGCGCGGGCTCGCGATATATGGAAGGAGTGGAAGTCCAGGAGAGGGACAGCGTAGACTAGTAAAAAAAACTGGCCAAGTGCGAGTCGGACTCGCACACGAAGGGTTCCGTACCACAAGGCAAAAACGCCGAAAAAAACACGTTTGTTGTATGGGAGCCCCCCTCAAATATTTATTTTATTCTGTTTTTAGTATTTGTTGTTATAGCGGCAACAGAAATACACATCTGTAAAAATTTCAACTGTCTAGCTATCACGGTTCATGAGATACAGCCTGGTGACAGACGGACAGTGGAGCCTTAGTAATATGGTCCCGTTTTTACCTTTTGGGTACGGAACCCTAAAAACAGTGGCACTCCAGGAGTGCCGAAGGAAGTGAAAACTTGAAAAAGCATACTAATTTTATATGTTTGAAGGACATTCTTCCCAATGAGAATGTACCGCGCGTTGATGTCTTTATAATGGGCAAAACTTAAATCAAAGGTGTCGGTTACGGTAACAGTGTCGCGAGTTCAATGGTTTTCCCATCTCAAAAAATGCCCAACGGCCTAAAGAAGTTTTCAATTCACAAAATTGTCCCCAGGCAAAGGCCTCTACTCTACAGAGAAGGCATCAAGGCAAGAGCATTGATCACCACATTTGTTCAAGACGGGTTAGCGATTTCAATCCAGGCTTCCTCAGGATGTTTTCCTTCACCGTTGTCAGTAATATCCAAGATAAACTTAGAATTGAAAAAGTCACATTGGTACTTGCCCGGATTTGAACTGACAACCTCAGGCATAAGAGGTGAGCGCATAACCACTGGGTTATCACGACATCATCTGCCAGCCTTTTCCCAATTATGTTGGTATTATGGTCGGCTTCCTAACTGAATGCAGCTGAATAAGTACCAGTATTTTAGATGGAGCGGAGCGACAGCCTATCTGACCTCCACGACCCAGTTACTGGGTAATACGATACCCCTTGGTAAAACTGGTTGTCAGACTTTCGGGCGTCTGACGACCCATAACTACTGTCACAAGATCCACGAAGGACAGCCGGGTCCAACAGCTTAACGTGCTTTCCGAGGCACGGAGGAGTCTTGGTATGTAAAGATGGTCACCCATCCACGGATCAACCGCGGCAAGCGTAGCAAACCTGATCGATCAACCCATGCGGCGGTTATTTCATAACCACAAGCCCCTGCCTGGGTTATAACGACAATGTAAGTAAATAAAGAAATTATGGCAGTTATAAAATTAATTAAAGCAGCAACTTGTCAGGTAATCTGCATAACAATGCACTAATCGTTAATTCAAGCGAGAGAGAATGAACTGTTATAAAGTTAGAACATTGCTTACTGCTGCACTAAAAGATGTCACCTAAAAATAATCAATCATTAACTCAATATACTTGTCAATTAAAGTTAATGATTGATGAATCCGCTGTCAGTCCAAAAATATGACAGATTGAAAACTTTCAATTGTTGACATGTGCTAAAATATACTTGTCAATTAACTTTAATGATGGATTATTTTTAAGTGATGTTTCTGAGTGCGGCAGTTAGTTTTTTAATATTGCTGCCTACGAACTCGTTACCTAAGTACGCTTTATAGACGCGTGTTTAAATAAACTAAAAATATTACCTACAAATACTTCGTCGGTTGTCTAAAATACTGTAGGTATTATATTGCTAAGGCAGTTCATTTTTAACCTACATAAGCAGTTAAATACAATTTTTCTAATTCTTGCGAACACAAGGCACGGTGTATAAGGCTCATTATAATATATGAAAGGATATTTACAAAAGAGTGCATAGTGCTTTTTAGAAGACACAAAATTCACGGCAATATTATCTTCTATGAGATACCTAAATCATGTCTACCATAACATGCTCGAAATACTGGCATTTTAAAGTTAATATGAAGGAGAGCTTTCTCCAAAAATTATACAAAAATACATTTTGTGAAAAGTGTCATGATTTAATTTCATTCAGATCATGGATTTGAGCCATCACACCCTGTAGGTACCTTATTCTTTGGTTAAACCGTTGAACACCCCAATTTTAGTTACCATAATACAATAATTAATGAAATAATAAAACCGGATTACATGATAGCACACTATGATCCTTAAATAATGTAAAAATAAACAAAATTTGTGTAAAAAAAATTGATTAATATTATTTAAGAAATATGTAAATTAGTTCGATGATTAACAATGGCGGTAGTGTGCCAGCCAAAAGTGTAACATTAATAAATACTATAAACCATTTGTTAAGTACATGATTTTGTTCGGGCTTAAAATATAATAACATTTTACTTAAATAGCTAACATTTAAACCAGAGCAAGTCGTTGAGCTTGAAATTGTCACCACTTCAATAATTATTAGAATATTTGAATTGGACTGTTGGTGTAATATTTTGTCGTCAATTATTAAATGATGATAACCTTTTCGTAATATAATATTAAATTTGATTCAATTTTGTTCTATAAAATTAGAACACATTAATTCTTTTTAATCATGGCAACAAACAAACCAATAAAAATAATATACTTTTTTTACACGTGGCAACTTCCTCACTCAATTCTATTTACAAATACGTTGTCGCAACACTACACAACAGTACAGTGCTTTTATAGTGCCAATGATGTTTTTTATCCGTCATAAACAAATATTTAAAAGGCGTAACAAGAAAGGTTTATAAGGTGTCCGAGTGAGCGACTTGCAACACACTAAGCGACTTTACTGCCTGTTTCTCGTCTTCTACGACAGTAAAATCTAGGCCGATTGCCTCCAACTTTTAGACTAGCGTTTACCCCCTACTCCCCCATCACGCCCCCTACCTCCTTAGTACCCGACGCGGGGGGGCGGTGACTCCACCGCGGAGGTGGTCTGCTTGGACACGACGCGCGTGCCCTGCGCCAGGCCACCGGTGCGGACTGCCACGTATTTTAGGTATGCGTCCGCTAAGTACGCGAACATCGCTACGAAGCCGAAGAACTAGAAATAATATTGAAAGATTTTTAATTATGAATTGTTTTTCTGTAATGAACACCATATGAAATACAGATATAAATGTTGTGAAAAAACGTCGAATGAATTCAACTGGATAATTTTAAGGGACGTTATTTTATTAGCAAGCATAAGCAATAACAGAATTTTATGTGAAAACTGAGTCAAGTCCTGTGGGATATTAAAGGCGGAAATAATATAGATAAACCTAGTTCCACTTAATGTCTAAGAATCAGAACAAAACTAAAAAATATATAAGCGCTATTCTTTAGATCAAAAGATTAACAAACACAGTGATAGCAACTATAAAGTCTAAAAGCAAATAAAAGGGAGGTTGATAGCGTTATCAGCCTATAATGTTCCCACTGCTAGGACACAGGCCTCCTCTTTCATTGAGAGGGAGTGGGCCATAATGCACCACGCGGGCCCAGTGCGGATTGGTCGATGTCAAATGCCTCAAATTCAATGTCAATTTTTGGTTCTAGGACATGCCGGTTTCCTCACGATGTTTTCCTTCACCGTTTTGAGAGCAGTGGTGATGAAAATATTTACACAAAGTAAAGCGCCTGCCTGCCACGACCTACAACTCGTAAGTCGGGGCCGATGCTACGATAAATTACTAGTCAATACAACTTACGGCAGCAGCAGAATGAGGGTCCTCATGTACAGTCGCGGCCAAAATCGACACCAGAAAGTAGAAGCAGGACCACAACACGCAGAATCCGAACTCAAGTTTCAGCCACGGGATCTTGTAGAACTTCTCCAGGATGTGGAACAGGTACAGGCCTAGTAAGATGCCCGTGAACCAGAAGGCGATCATTGAGATCCAGCTGAAGAACGAGCCTTTGAATTGGCTGCTGAGCCAGGAGCATTGGATGCATATGAACCCGAGGAGACTGCATACCTGGAAATAAAGTTGTGCAGAGTTGAAGTCGGTGATTGATATTATGACTTAATTATACGTAGGTACCTAGGGGTTACATAGAGTGAGTGCCAAGACAGAGTCTGTCTTAGCATTTCGTCTTCTTAGCGTGTCGATGACAATTATCAAAATCGGACTACGCTGTATAACGTTATGAATGGTCATACATAATTTATATATAATATATATACGCATATAATATATATATACGCGTCGACTTGAGAATCTCCTCCGTTTTTTTCGTCGGTTTAAAATAAATATCGTTTTTAGGGTTCCGTACCCAAAGGGTAAAAACGGGACCCTATTACTAAGACTCCACTGTCCGTCTATCTGTCTGTCACCAGGCTGTATCTCATGAACCGTGATAGCTAGACAGTTGAAATTTTCACAGATGACGTATTTCTGTTGCCGCTATAACAACAAATACTAAAAACAGAATAAAGTAAATATTAAAGGGGGGCTCCCATACAACAAACGTGTTTTTTTTGACGTCTTTGCACACGAACTGGCCACTTGGCCAGTTTCGTGTGGCCACCACACGAAATTGGCCAAGTGGCCAGTTTTTTAAACTAATTTGACCCAAAATTCAGCAACGCGGATACAATTCGCTGACGCAGCCATTGGGTCCTCACGTGTGTAGATGACAGGGCATGCGGTGCAAGATGGGAGGTGAGCCATTCATTGTATTAGCACGTTAGATGTAATCACGGCATTCGTAACGCATCATAGGTAATACGGGCTGGTATCCGCAACTCCACGTCAATGCGCGTATTTTGCGTACGTTAAACCGTAACGGATCATACTCAGGTACTTACGTATTGTGATGATGCTCCTAACAATATTGAGATTGCCCGAAAGACAATAAAATTAACTATGATATAATATACGATAATGATGTAATACAATGAATGGTCACGTTTTTAAAATATAGAAAACGATATCATCGTCGCCGCATGTAGCCAACGGGTCGATGGAAACTATTACAAGGACGCCATATAATATTTATATTAATACGTAGGATCTAATAAATAACATAGTTTAGCAATGTAATGAATCGACTGCGCAAGTTCCGACGTATAAAATGTTCATACATAAATGATTGAACGCAATAAAGGAAACAAAAGGGAAACGCTTTCATTGCTATGACTATGAGGAATAGATTTCATTGAATTGTATTGTATTTTATATGAATACAAGCAAACATGAGGACCATCCTTGTCTTCCTTCCAAACTTTAATCCTCTATTGAAATTGCACCCGGGCTATAGGGAAATAATTTTCAAAAATCCTTTCTTATTGCTCTGCTCACATCCGTTAAAAGGAATTCATTACTAGTTCACAGCGGTAGGTTTAGGCTATCCGTTGTCTGACAGTGAAATCATTTATATAATAAACATTTGCTGCCCTTTTTGAGAGTAAAAATAGCGAGTGACGAATTGACGATATTAAAATATATGTCCGGCGTGTCATAGGCCAATAATCACTATATCAGGCCATTATCAACCCCCATCTAACCGAATTAGGTACTGACTAGATAATAATTATTTTTACAACGGCCGTCGGCGTCGCCGGATCGAGAGAACAAGAAGGAGGTAAAAATCCAGTCAAGGTTGATGATTTTAAGGTTGTGTCACGCGACGTGCGCGGCTCTATGCATCTCAGAGCTCGGGCTATGCGGCCTGCAGCCAAATGGCGTAACAGTCGTTAAATCTATTGTATTCATCATGCGACGAAACAAGGAAACTAAACAAAACTCAGTCGCAAGACGAATGTATAGGCAGGTATATGAAGTAGTTAGGTACGCGGAGGTCACAGGTGACTGATGACAGCAGCTATACCGTCATTATGTTAAGTGTTGACTCACAATACCATACAGAGAGCCCTTTGGGAAAAACAGCACACCTGTTATGTCCGGCTACCCTTCGTGAGTGGGCGTGACTATTAGATTAAAACAGTTACATCGCATGCCGTGTTTGTTAAAGGCTAGCTCCCCCTTAGTGCTATTTTCGCGTAAACTACGTCATATTTAACAGCCGGCGATCAACGCGATAACACGACATTGAATTAGGTACCATTCTGGAAGGATTTGACCTTTTACCTCGTGAATATAACATGGTACAGTAGGCCCCAAGCCAGTGGTAACAAAACCAGTATAGGCTGGCCTCATAATTATTCTATTGAAACTCCGTACCTACTACGCTAGGTCAGCTCAAGATCAAAGTGCTACCACGGACGTGCGGTCGACTGTACCTCCTACAAGTGTTTAGACTGAACAAAGCCTTTGAAAGTGGATTGCCCTGTATTGATTTTTCAGTAGGTGTTGCTGAAAAAGTGCTGTTTTTAAATGTGATAAGTAGGTATAAGTAATATTATTTTCTTCTGAATTTTGACGTCACCCTTCAGAGTCGTTAGTCAATATGACGCTGGCAGTACCTATAGCCGACATCGGCTCATTTGCCAAAAAAAACCATTTAGCTGATGGTCATAAACGAATTATCTGAAGTCTGAAGTAGATTATTATTTAACAGGCTTCTTCTGGGTAAGCTCACTCCATCGTAGACTTTGTCTGTGTCATCTCTGACCTAGATTAGTCAAGAGCAAACCCATTTCGAATAAAAAAAAATAAAAAAAAAGATTAGCAGCAACTGGAGCGCTAATAATATCAACAGCCCATGCACTATCTGTTTGCTAAACGTTTCATTTCCTGAAGTGGTATTTTAGTCAATTGTCTCTGGATATAATCACGTTAGTTATTTTTTATTTTTTTTATTTTAGATGTCTCGGGACCATGGGGTCCCGGTCTTTTGGAAGGCGTACGAGGGGCCGAAGCCAACTCGCAAAGGCCCCTTAGGAAATTTTAATGAAATGCTATTATTATTTGGTTAAACCCACTAGCAGCTAATTAGCTGATGCGTATGTATCGTATAGCTTGGAGATATTTAGTCTGTCCAGTCGATTCTTGAAGCAGTTCAGTGTGGGAGCCGTCACAACAACAACATCTATACTAATCTATACTAAAGTAATATTATAAAGCTGAAGAGTTTGTTTGTTTGGTTGAACGCGCTAATCTCTGGAACTACCAGTCGGATTTGAAAAATTCTTTTTGCATTTGATAGCCCAATTCTTGAGGAAGGCTATATTTAACATCACGCTATGACCTTTAGGAGCCGAGCAAAAAGAAAAAAAGTCAGAAAGAACGCTAAGCAAAAAGGAAGTAATAGCGCGGGCAGACGATGCGATGCGACGGGGTGGGTCGGAGTAACAAGAAATTTCACGCGGACGAAGTCGCGGGAAGAAGCTAGTTGATGATACAGGTACAGTGCGTGCCACGTAAGAAGAGACTTGACACACCACGTGGTCTGACATGCGCAGAACACGATTTTATGTATGAGGTCTGAGTGCGGGACGGGACCGGACGTCATAGGGGCGGCGGAAAGAGGCGGGGGAGGCGGGGTCAAGTCTCTTCTTACGTGGCACGCACAAGACAACATAGTTTGTAAGTATAATATTGTTACTAACACTATGAGTCTTGTTGCTCGAAATAAATGATTATTATTATTATTATAGTCAAAATCAGCATGGGTTGCATTATTATTTCCTTTATTACCAGTGTGACAGGGACACGCAACCTGTTAGTGTATAAAAAAGATACTGTTCTTTCTGCTATTGCTATATATTCTGGTATTGCACTTTTGTAGAAAACAGCAGATTTTTTTGTATAACAAACAAAAAATTACAACTGTCACCCTGTATAATTCCTATTTATTTTTTAAGGTTTAAAATAAACATTATTTCCTATATTTCTTCTATACTTATTATTACTTACAACTTGGACAATCTTCAATATGCCTGGTATAGTCTTAAGATAAGCTGGATCAAACCGTATGTTGGTCTGGACAGCAGTGCTGGATGTGACCGTAGTTGTTGTGGTGTGTTGTCCAGGGAAGCCTACTTCAGCCATTGTTGATTAACTAGAAACAATCAAAGTATTGATTTTGTGACCTAAATGATGATAACAATACTAAGATTTTTTTTAACATTACATAATCATAGCTTACATACTAAGAAGCAATAGCTGGAATGAAAAAGGTACTTTTTATTGTCAACCAGATTCAGTCACTACCTTCAGGAAATTGATTCAAGGATCATATTTAACTGAGACAAAAAGCTAATCAATAGAATTTCACTCCAACTTTTTAGAATTGGATTTTAATAGCTTAACCATGGCTCACTCTTGTGTGGAGGATATTTTGGGGATAAAATGTAGTCAAACTTACTCCTTAGGTAATAAAGTATTGCTCTTTGTAAAACGAAAGTCGATTTGTTGCTCTGTTGCTGCGTGAAAAATTGAGAAATCTACAAACACACTTTTGTGTTTATAACGCTAGAGGGATTACGTTTGATATAAAAAATGTTACTAATCTGTTAACATGAGTTGAGTTGTTTTTTTGTTAATAAAAAGATAAACAAAGTGAGTCATCCATCAGTCAACATAATTTTACATGATAAGTCTGATATCCGTTACACTGCTTTTGCATATGCAACATTTGAACCTTACTAAATTTGTGTTATTTGATACACTTGGACATTTGTACCAGAGCTAGTCAGCCACATGTAGAAAAAATCTGTTTTTAAACTATGATTTGTTAATGTTTTTAACACATTGAAAGATACAGAAACTGGAAGACACAATAGAAGTTTTATTGCTATTAGATCGAGGGGTGTTAAGTATCCTGCAAAGCTTTAAGTTAACTGCTATCGCCAATCTGATTAGCAGGAGTGGTGATACTTGAGTATGCAATGATTGCACATAGCAGTAAAAAATATTTAATTGGTACAGCCCGATTCAATTTTTATCGACTCTGAAGAGCGCTACTCACTATGCGGACCCTCACCCCTGCTGACATCATTGATTTGAGCGACTCGCCTCTTGTTCCGAGCCACCATGTTGGGGGGCATTATAATGGATGATGGTGTTACTAGTGTACAACACAATATTGTTTTGAATTATTTTGCTGATACCTTATTGCTAACTTTATCATTTACTAAGTGACTGAATTAAGCCACTTCAGATTACACAATAAAAAAATATAGATATAATATGAATTTTAGTAGGTTTTTTAATGTGCCAAATATTTGAGGTTGTGTTTAACAGACAAGTTATCATTTCCTTGCAGTGTCCGTAATGCAGCAACATTTAAAATATGTTTTAGTGCCATGATTTCAAACAATGGAGGTCAATCTATATTTCTTTATGCAAGTTGGGGACCATACTTTACACTTATGGGAATGAAAGTGTAACTGGTAGGTCTAGTCCATAATGAACAGTGAAAGTTGTTTACTTTTACTCTTTCTACAAGGAAAAAGATGTGTATCATGACATTGTTGTTGCATTCGAAAAGATAAGGAACAGATAAAGCAAAATTAAACCTATATGGAGGAAAAAATACTGTTTATAAATTATTATAAACAGTATTTTTTTCCTTCATATATGTGGAGGGAGAAAATACTGTAAACTATTGTAGATCAGTTGCATCTGATTATTAAAATGGGTGTTACAACTTGTGGTCCCTCTGATAATATTTACGCAATTTATGTAGGTAGTTCAAATTTTATGTTTCCCTCTGTGTGCATGTGGTTCTAATTTGTGGGTGTAAGTCTGTGAACCATGTTTAAAAGTCCATGCGTAATTCGATTTAACTAGTGGGTCAGTGGGTCGTCTTAGGGAGCACGTTTAAGCTACGATATGCCGCCTGTCACGACCTAAAATAGCGAATATTGAGCAACACACCACAGAAATACACTACAATTTAAAACAAAAAGCTGCGATTTATTTTCTTACCTTATTTAAATGTTCAGGTTAGCCACAAACACTTTTTCTTAGAAGTTACTAAAATGTTTACAGCTACGGAACTAAGACTAACGATTAAAAATAGGTGTAAATTAATATCAAGTGATTTAGCGAATATGACCAAATGACCAAACCATGAAACCAAACGTCAGAAATTGATATTTTATCGTAACATTTGTTTAAAATTCTGTTTACATATTAGCATCCAAAATAAGAACAGCAAAATTCAAATAACAATTTATACGAGTCAGAGTAAGACAGCAACACTACGCGATTGAAAGAATAGAAATGCAAAACAACTGTAATTAGTGGGTTCCGGAACGCTCGCTCATTGACAGGAACGACGACGGAGAGAGCGCGGGAACCTTGAAACGTACAAGGCGCCAAAATTCATTTATTTTAAAATTAATTTGTTATATATTGTTAGTGCCTTAGAATTAGTTGTAATATAGTAAATAGTTGTATATATTTTTTAACTAGTGTTATAAACAATGGGGGGAAGTGGTAAGAAGAGGAAAAAAGCGGAGCCCCCTGATGGTCTAGCAGTACGGGACATCACGGAGACTTCTTCCGACTCCGACGATTCAGCAGACAACAGCAGGAAGTATCAAGTATTTAAAGTCCCCGGATACTCTAGGAAGTATCCTGAAAATAGCAACAAAACAGAATACTTAGTGTTTTTATCTCATCAGACTGAGCGCCAATTTTCTGATAAAGACAGACTGGCTATTTCGCATGCTATCCGAAAATATTGCGTAACTGGCATATTACATTTAAAGTCTATAAACAAGTACAAAATAGGAATAACATTTGACCTATCCAACAACGCCAATGTATTCTTACAAAATAAAAGACTTCTAGATGAAATGGGCTTAAATGCAACTATACCTGCTGTCGACACCGAAGTGACTGGTGTTCTTACTTCAGTCCCTACGGACTTGTCTAATAAAAGAATATTTGCTTTAATTGGAAGTTCCAGGAATGTTATTCAGGTGAGGCGCTTCATGCGCCGCGTACAAGGTGAGGGTGGCGCGGTCAAGTATGACCCCACTCAAACTGTTGCGGTTACTTTCGCCTCTACCGAGCTACCGGAATATGTTTACCTTGACTCTTGGAGACACGAGGTAAACTGTTACGTTCCTCCTGTGAAGCAGTGTTTGCGTTGTATGAAGTTTGGACACATTGCAAAGTACTGTAAGAATGAAGTTGTATGCTCCATATGTACGGACAAGCATAGTTTTAAAATTTGTGAAGAAGATCCTAAAAACGCTAAATGTGTCAATTGTGGTGGTAACCATGTTTCCATCTCGAACATCTGTCCACAGAAAAAAATGAAAATAGAAGAGAACAAAGTCAAGTCCAGAGCCGCTAAGTATTCCGATTTATTCAATGAACATTCTTTTCCAAAATTAACACAGAAGAATATCGAAACACAGATTATTAATTTGACTAAATCTGACTTTTTTATGAATACTTTAACAAATGCTATAACTAAAATTATATTAAATCAAAAAGATAATCCAATTAATTCAAACTCCATAAAAGAAATTCTGCAACAAACTTTCCGTACCAGTACTTCCACATATAATAATGGATCTTAATATAATGCAGTGGAACGCACAAAGTATTTTAAGTAACAAACTTTTATTAACTCAATTTCTTTATGAGCATAACATACATGTTGCAATTATATCAGAAACCTGGTTAACACCCATCAAACATTTTAACATTAGAGGATACAAAATAGAAAGAAATGATATTGGTAACAAACACAATGGCGTAGCTATTTTAATTCACAATAGTATAGATTACAGAAACATAAATACATATTCTGACAATTCCTTACAAAATATTTGTGTAAGAATTACTGTAAATAATACAGAAATAAGTATTGTAAGTTTTTATTGTCCAACAAATTGCACTCCTTCTTTTAACAAACATAAATTTGAATCTTTAATAAAATCAGTGCCTGAACCGATGATATTTGCTGGTGATTTCAATGCTCATCACACATCATGGGGATGTAATTCTACAAATCCAAGAGGTAGGGATATTTTGGAGATTATTGATGATAATAATTTAGTCTTATTAAATAATGGTGAAGTGACAACAGTCGGTTCCTTGACGTGGCGTCCAAATGCTTTAGATTTGTCCTTGGTGTCCCCATCATTGGCTCTTTCTTGTGATTGGTCTGTACATAATGATCCACTCGGCAGTTACCACCTTCCTGTAATTATTAAAGTTTTTGTAAATAATAGTAGTTTAGCAAACACTAGCAACACACATTTGCCCATATATCCTAACTTTAAATTGGTTGATTGGAAGATGTATGAACAAAATGTAGATTTAGAATTATTTAATTTTCAGGATCAAAACTTTGCTCCATTGGAAACTTATACTGCGTTTTGTAAAATATTGCATTCTGCAATTGATAAATGTCTTCCTTATTATAATACGCCAGTTTCTCTCTATACTGATTCCTTTATGAATAACTCATCTCATAGGAATTCGGTTAAATCCCCTCCTCTCCCTTGGTGGAATAAAAAATGCTCAGAAGCAGTAGAAAAATCTAAGTTGGCCTATATTAATTTTAAAAACAATCCCTCAGATGACACATTTTTACAGTTTAAAAGATTACAAGCCCTCAAAAAACTTACTTTGAAAACAGAAAGATCAAATAGTTGGGTTGAACTTTGCAGCTCCTTTAATCGATGTACGCCTCTGTCGAGAATCTGGAAATACATGCGGAAATTTAATAAAACATTTTCTTGCAACAACAATAATGATGATAGTTGGATTCAAGATTTTCTGCAAAAATATACCCCAGACTATGTAAATAATAAACCAAATTTTCCTCTTGCCAGTGAGGCAAATTCTGTAAATAGTTTCTTAATAAAACCATTTTTAATACAGGAGCTTATGGCTGCTGTCTGTTCTAGAAAAGATAGTGCTTTTGGACTAGATGGTATTCCTTATATTATGTTGAAAAAGCTTAGTGATACAGGTTTGCACACTTTTCTCAAAGTATTAAATAATCTGTGGTTTAACAATGATATACCTCACTCTTGGAAGTCTGACTGTTTGGTACCTATTTTGAAGCTTGATAAAATTCGTTCAGATCCCGATTCCTATCGCCCTATTGCACTTACATCTTGTGTTGGTAAAATTTTTGAACAATTAATAAAACAAAGGTTGGAATTTTACATAGAACAAAACAATATTTTACCTGCTAATCAATTTGGTTTTCGTAGAGGAACATCGGCTCGTGAAAGTATTTGTCAGTTACAGCTTGATATCCAAAATAGTTACATTAATAAGGAATATTTAGTGTCAGTATTTTTTGATGTTGCTGGAGCTTTTAATAGTGTCAATATTGATGTACTTTGTTCTGAATTGCTTCTTATTGGAATTCCAAATAAAATAGTTCATTGGGTCCGTGAATTCTTGACTGAAAGGAAAGTTTATGTTAAGTATAATAATGGTAAATTATATGGGCCAAGGTTTGCTTCTGTTGGAGTTTGTCAAGGAGGAATACTTTCTCCATTAATATTCATTCTGTATATTCGTCGTTTGAATTTGATTCTAGGTTCTGAGGTCAAAAATCTACAATTTGCTGATGATTTAGTTGTGTATTTGTCTGGGAAAAATTTAACAAATATAACAAATAGTCTAAATAAGGCTTTGGATGGATTATCTACATACTTTTCTTATTTAAATCTAGATATAAATGCACTTAAGTCTAAACTAGTAGTCTTTGGTAAAGCTAGCAACTTCAGTCCTTCTGTGTATTACAATCAAGTTTCTATTCCTATTTTTCATGAAGCTAAGTTTTTAGGTGTCACTTTTACTCATAATTTTTCTTGGAAAAAATATGTTGAATTGGTAAGTTCAAGAGCTAACAGAGTTTTCAATGTGTTGAAATCTTTGTGTAGAACCTCCTGGGGTGCTGATCCAAAAATATTGTTACTTTTGTACAAATCTCTGATCCGTAGTCATTTTGAATATGGTTTTCTCTGTTTTGCTGGTGATAGAAGGATAGTAGATATCTTTGATAAAATACAAAATAAAAGCTTGAGACTTATTACTGGAGCATTTAAAAGCACTCCAATCAATGCAATGCAAGTTGAATGTAAACTTCCTCCATTAAGTATAAGATTCTCTTATTTGAAAGAAAGGTTTTTATTAAAACTGTACAGTAAAAATAATAATCACCTGTTTTCAAATTTGAAACAATCTAGTACACCAACTATTTGTAACTCTCTTTATATACTTCAGGGTTTTTCTCAATATGTAAATTTTCTTGAAACTTTGCAAATTCATAAGTCATCTCTTCTTCCATGTTATCAGGGGGATTTTAACAGCAAATTTCCTGCAATTGACATCATCATTGACCACAGTTTATCCACCAAGGAAGATGTACATAGTAAACTACTTGAGTTTACTGATTATAGATTTATGTATACTGATGGCTCCAAAACTGAGTCTGCAGTCTCATTTGCTATTTACGATGGGCTATTGAATACTGGTACTGGTTATAAAATAAACTCAAACACAAGTATTTTCACAGCCGAGGCTGTTGCAATTCTTGCTGCCTTAAAACACATTAAACATAAAAACAATGGATGTTGTGAATGGATTATAGTCAGTGACAGCATGAGTGTTCTTGAAAATCTTAAAAATAATAGGTTGAATGCTAATACAAACTATTTAATTTCATTAATAAAAGAGTCTTGGCTTCATTTGTCTTCTCATAACATTAAGGTTTTGTTCATGTGGGTCCCTTCACATGTTGGTGTGTTGGGAAACGAAAGGGCTGACTTTTTAGCCAGAACTTTAACAAATTCTGATGATGTCCCTGATTCTAGTAGTTTCCTTAACATATCTGTTCCATGCACAGACATCGTTCCTCTTTTGAAAAAAAGGTCCATTGGTATATGGAAAAGGCATTGGAATCACACAGTTCAAATTGAAAATAAAGGTTTATGGTATGCTGTATTTAATGTTCCCATAGGAACCACGCCTTGGTTCTGTAAAATCAATACTTACATAAACAGGAAGTTTTACTCCACAATACTCAGGCTTCGTTTTGGTCATTGTCGTCTAAATTATCACTTGTTTCGTCTGAAAATTGTGCATAGTCCTCTCTGTGATCATTGTAATTTCCAAGTTGAGCAATCTTTAGCTCACATTTTCTTTGATTGCTCATCTTTTGGTATCCAGCGCCTTGTGCTAATGGATGAGCTTATTGAAATATATGGTAGTCCTGATTTGGTACCGCGCTCCATCCAGGCTCTCCTTGTAAATAATTCTACGTATTTACATTTGTTTAATTTCATTAATAATACAGTTGGGCAAATTTAAAAATTCCTTGTGTATGTAAATAGATTTCTGTGTTGTGTATATAATGTCTTTTTACATTGAATTTCGTTCGTAGTCGTAGACAGAGAAACTAAAGTACTATTTCGTTTTCTAATGATATGAAACCCAGTCTGTTGGGGTTTAAAAAAAAAAAAAGACAAGGACTTAGTCCAGTCCATGGACTTGACACATAAGGCTCTTACAAAAATAGCTTATAAATGATTGACTTTTATTTTGGATTTTACCTAAGATTTTGTAGAATAAAGTCTTATACATGGATTATAGTGAAATAAATATGTTATAACACTAATGACTTAACACGGATTTACTTTACTTAGGAAAAATAAGAAACCGATGACTTAATTTGGATTTACTTACTTAAAGATTAATATCAAACTGATGAATTTACCTGAATTTATTTAAAAATATATGAACTAACTGATGACTAGGCAGCATGGTCCCTGACCTTAGCCTGTTCCACAAGGAACAAAAGTAAAAAAAAAAAAAAAAGGAACGACGACGGCGTTCGCTCTAATACAGCATCAAGTACAGCATACACAACTCAACACAAGCTTGGACAAATAAATCCAACCAAATTCTAAAAACTATCGAATTTCTTTTCAAGTTATTTTAGATTTTTTACAGCTTGCGATGATGCATAAAGTTTTATCTAAAAATTCCAATTTATTGACAAAAATAGTAACACAAAAAACCTGGACTTAGAATCAATTTGTAAAAGTTATAGGATTAAAACGCACCTTAATGCTTGACATATTGTCATTTTCGTAGAGATGCGCAGCATGTAGAATTTAATCGGGAACTATATCGATTACTGAAATTGTGATATCTTATCGAGAACTGTAGATGTTCAATTACGCTTATTTAAGCTTCTGCACCCTATTTGCGTAACACACTTTCAATCAGAATCTGAATAATTTTAAAGGCAGGCTGCTCCACACGTAAATTAACACGAAAATTAAGGTATTATGGAGGACCTCGTGGCTAAATACAAACAGCCGCACGGGTCTTAAGAACGTTAAGCTATGCTTGTTGCCGTCAGTTCGTGGATCGAGTGAGTTTCGAGACTTCTGTTTGCGTCGGAAAGAACGTTAATGCGTTGGTCCTGGATTTCTTTCGTAGATCTTAGACAGTCGTTACGGATAGTCAGAAGCCCGAAAGTCTGACAACCAGTCATACCAAGGAGTATCATGTTACCCAGCAACTGGGTTGTGGAGGTCAGTGAATATAGGTATTCAGCTGCATTCGGTTCAACATAATTGGGAAAAGGCTAAGCAGCTCGTTTGAATAAAGATATTACGCAGAAGAGGGAATTATTCTAATGCGTTAACTGAGAAGACAAGTTCAAACTCAAGTTTTGCCTAAGGGCGATGGAGATAGAGCGTAGTGTATTCAATTATGAGGCAGACTTCCATTATAGATTTATTGTGAACTGACAGCTAATTATTGAATATTTAGGCTCAGCGGCCGATAATGTTAAACCATGATAATTATACTCCAAAACAGGATTCGCCAAGGTGGGCAATAAGTCTGCTGGGTTTTTTTTTGTTTGGCAAATTATCAAATAACTTGGGCGTGTGAGACTTTTACTGACTAAAACCCACACTGTTGTTCCTTCAGTTGCGTGTGCCAGGGACCATGGTATCTCTTTCGAACAACCCTCGACCCTGCCAGGCATCGGCCCTAGCGGACCCCGCCAGTTAGTGCTGACCCGGGCCTGGTCCTTACCGGACGGTGAGCTGCCCATTGCTCGCCGCCGTCCGCAAGCCGGCGCCTACGGTGGCCGGGAATCGGCTATCGACTCCCGGCGCCCAGAGCATCTCCTGCTGCGACTAGGGGCGTAAGGATGCAAAGATTGCTTCTCCATCACGCGTTTCACCCCTTTCTTTGCAAGCATTACCTTATTGCAGAAGGAGGTGACGGCTTTCCATGCACTCTCGCTCCGTACCATGGCCTGGACCCAGGGCCAGAAAGAGAGATCGCCGCCACCGATCACCACCATGAGGACGCGGCGATGCTCCTTTCAAGCCGGGCAGACCCCTAGAGTATAGTAAGTCCTCCACGGCCTCCACCGTATGCTTCACCGTGTCCTCCGGGCGATCCACACAATGGTGACACCCGGGCGTTTTCTCCCGCCTGATACAGAACAGGAACCTATCAAAACCAAGATATACTCTAAAACAGGACTCGCCAAGGTGGGCAATAAGTCTGCTGGGTTAAAGATTGAAAATTATTACTTAAAGTTCTAATTATTTCCATTGAATCGATTGTTTTTCATAAGACTTCCATCAATCTCCAATTTGATCATTCGAAGGGGTCATCTCTATCTATACAACATCAGTTATTGTGTATTTTTGTAGTGATATCAGTTCGTGTTTCTTAATTTTTCTATAAAAATCTTGTAAGGATTTACAGTTAGTGAGTGAAAAATATACTGACATAAAATTTGGCGTTGTACTAAAAAAAAAGTTACAAAACAAGTCAATTTGCAGTACAGTAATAATAAAATTATGTGCGAATACGTCTCGTATGAGTAAACAAATAACAGCCGCGAAGTTATGTATGACCGCGGTATGCTTACTGTATGTTATTTAAAAATATGAGTCATTGATGTTTTACACGGCTCAGTATCGGTTAGTAATAGTGTCAAGGCGACGCGACGGTGACTGAATTGTTCGGAGCATCCTCGGCCGCGCTTATCGTGATGAGGTTCTTTCAGTTCTCGTGATTCGCTCCTTCGTGTACTGTGTTTATAATAGGCAGAATAGTGCGCGTCGTGGTCTATGTAAGTACTAAATAGGAATGTAGTATTTATTTATTTTTTGTGATGGGCTAATAAGTCCTAAGATTAAACTCCTAACCACAGCGGAGAACTGTTCATTTATAATTTTACATTTTCAATAAAAACTATCCCCAGAAGTTTGTATTCAAGTTATAGTCATACATTATTTACTTAGTAGTGAATCCTATTTTTAATTATTGTAAATATGTACTTCATTGTTTTTGAAATAGGTAAGTATTTAAAATTTATTGCAAACAATAATTTTATAAAATGCTTAGATATAAGATAAACTGCAATGACATTCCAAAAAAAAACATTAATTATCAAAATCACTATCATTATTTCTGCCAAAAGACACCCACTGCTGGACATAGGCCTCCCGCAAGCATTACCACATCAACCGGTTCTGTACCGGTCAAAAGTAACAATACTTTTAACAAATAGGTTTTAATTATTTCTTGTCCATTTCATTGATCAATTACATGGTGTTTGCTAACAGTGGTGATTCAAGTTCAATTTCAAGGATATTTTTATTAGTTACAACTCTGTAGCTTTTCTGTGTAGTTATCACTTCTGTAATCTGCTTATCATTTACTTGAGTTCCAATAAAGAGTACATACAAGAGGGTGATATATTGTGACATCTTGATTTCATTTCAAGTATCTACTACATAACTAGTTTATATTTAAACTAGCTTCTGCCCGCGATTTAGTCTGCGTGAAATTCACCCTCTTAGGGGTGGAATTTCGAAAATCCCTCTCTTAGTGGATACCTACTCTTCACAAAGAACCCACCCTCCAAATTCCATGTCTTTAGGACCAGCGGTTTAGGTTTTGCGTTGATATATCAGTCAGTCAGGACTTTAAATTAAATTATTATTCTGTTGTGATGTTAAATTGTAAAACATTGTGTTGTCATAAAATATTTGCATTTTATTTTTGAACCTTATTTCATAAAATAAAACAAATCATGTGACATAGGTTACAATAAATAATATGTTACAGTTAGCACCTCTAACCAGTCAAAAATCCTTTGACTAGTTTCAGTCTAAGGCGGATCACACTACACCGCGCCACGCGACGGGGCGCGGGAAACGGAGTCAAGTAACACCGAGCGGGAGCGCGTTTTTGTATGTAAAAAAATCACGCGCGCCCCGTCATGTGGTGCGTTGTAGTGTGCGATCCGCCTAAACCCTTTATTATTACCCACCAGCCTGCAGCACCAGTTTTTTACCAACTTCAAAAAAAGCAGCTAGGTGCTTATCATAGGGTGTAAGTACTACTTAACAACGTAAGTAGAACTTATACCCCGATGCTTTGCTTGTAAGCAGAAATCCTGATAATATTTGTTCGCATATTATTACGAAAATCACTCTTAGTTTCCAATAATCTGCTTAGATATTTACAAACATCCGACAGGCTATCGTATCGAAAATAACACATTTCAATAACCTGATTAGCCTTGCCCCCGACTGCAAACAGTGGCAAACAGCAGCAGCTGCCGACAGAATAGCGATCGTCTATTTGATTGAAACTGACAAAATTTTGGGTTTTGGAATTGTGAACAGCGCGGCGTTTAGAGGACTCCTACGATAACATTGATTGATGTTCGATATAAACCATATTGAGCGGTTGTGAATAGCTATGCTAATCCTTTGCAACCATCCTAGAATGCTTAAAAAAATATTCTGCGACATACCTATACTTATAAATAAATCATGACTGAATATGATTGGTAACCATAAGCCCATAAGGTCAATTAATTATTGACCTCACTCCTTGATGACTAATTCAATGATTCATTTTAAACTAATTAGCAGCTGTAACCTGTTTCTCCTGTTATCAACACTAATTGAATTGGCTTCACTCAAACGCCGCTCATTCCGACGCAACAGCGGATACTTTACGTAATAGATTAATAAGGAAGTCGAGGCCAAATTGATTGATCTATGTAATAGGATTGCTTCGAAAATTTGATAAGTCCTGAGAGGCGACAAGCTTTTTTTCACCAGTTTGCCGCTGGAAATGCGAATACAAAACGCATACTTTGTTGGCTATCGTCTTAGGAACTTGCGCCAACTATAGACTCGGCCTTTTGTTGTTCAAATGTGAGAGTGAGGATCGCGCGACCAACCATTAAAAAAAAATGTCGATGTCAATCCTTATCACACTCATCATACTATCGGCCGACTGAAAGTCTGTAGGTACAGGGGGCCTAAAAAGACCACTTTGGCAGAATCATAAAAGGATAACATTATGAATTATAATCGTATCAAATCCCATTTGTGAAGGAATTTTCAGTTATTTTTTTTTTCTGTGCAGACTTTACTGTAGTAAAAATTATGGGTGCGTGTACCTAATATTCTTGGGAATATGAACAGAGAGGATTAAAACGTGGTGGAGGTCAAAAATATATATATTGCTATTTATTTACGATACTTACTTTTTTTTTTCTTTAGTTAACTACCTAAACTAACGGAGTATAATAAAATGGATGTAAGTACTTTATTAAGGTTGATAGCCACGCGTCTGTAATGCTGGGTACGGTACAACTAAGCACACCTTCAATGCACAAATACAAGACGTGTCCGTCAGCGTTCCTCTACACATGTATTCATTAATATCCGTTTATTCCAGCTAAGCATCCACCATGGCGTACCCCAGCCAACTGCCTCCGCCGCCACCCCCTCAGCAGACCATGGGCTCCACGAACACGGTGTTCATCACTGAAACGCGGTTCGACCCCTCTTACTTGAAGACTGTGCCCGGGATCCTTAAGGCTATAGTTGTTGTAAGTGTTTCTGAAGCCGGCGGTGCTCGTGATGGTTGTAAGTGGTCACCGTTGTCTATGGACATCTGCAACCAGAGACACCGCAGATGCGTTGCCATCCCAGTGATAAAGTTGAAGTGTCCGTCATATGTGCCTATGATCAAGCTGGCACTTATACCCTTCATATATTTCTCTGTATAAGCCCATGCAAGCTGGTAAAGGGCCTGCGAAGTTTCGTCACAATTCGTCAGCAGTTGTTATAGTGTTTCTGCGCCCTACAATATAAAGTTAATAAATACCGATGACTTGGTGAAGGTCGCAATGCGCTGGATGCGAGAAGCACAAAATTGGTCAAAGTGGCGATGCTTGGGGGAGGCCCATGCCCAACAGTGGACAGACGTCTGTAAGCAAAACTTGGTTCAAGTTTTAAATCAAACGTGAATTATCTAGAAAATAGTAAAACTCTGATTAAGAATGTATACCTAATAAACATACAGTGAGGTACAATAATTGTGGTCTTAAAGCAGTTCCGCATTTTTGCCGCTATTTGTCTTGCCTCAAATTGCATACGATTTCTATGACGCAATCCTAGCGTGAAGCGTTTAAATCTCATTCTTTTTATGTCCCTCACGCGATTGGCACCGAACAAAACAAATGTTTGTAGGGGAGGCCGGGGCTGGAAGTTCCCGGGGCACGTTGTTCCGACAGTAATAACTTTGTAAAGAAAAGAGGTAGCAATACACGAGAAGTGCGTCGTTTAAGCATCAGGTGATGCGCCGCGCTGGCGGCCATCTTAGTTGCTCCGACGGCGGTGGACGAGTGGCTGTGTGCAACGCGCTATTAGAACACCAAGTGAGTAAATTTTTTCGTATTTAAACTTTTTGGTCTATTTTTCTTTATTATTGGCCGATTTATGTGCATCTTTCCAATTTTAGAGTGGCATTAGTTAGGTATCTTATAGCTTGAATGTTTTTTCAATTGAATTTGTTAATTTGCTAGCATGACAGTTTTTATACAAACATATAATTTGGGGCTACAAGTTCCCTCCTAAAGGGGTTGGTTGTTCCCCGGAACAACTTACCCCAATCGAGCCTTAAATTTACAGCTGTTTTGACTGACACGCCAGAAAAAAATGCATTAGCTGAAGAACAGATAAAGATGAAAGCAAGAAAAGACTAAGCCATTAGAAATAAAGGAAAGGAAAACAACAATAATAAAGGAAAAGGCAAGGGAAAAGCTCAAAAAAAAGCTAAACGAAGAGTATTACAAGAAAACGAGAGTGATAGTGATGATGAGGATCTGGAATGGTACTGCATAATTTGTTGTGATTCATATTCAAATTCTCTTCCAAGAGAACAGTGGATAGAATGTAGCATGTGTACAAATTGGGCACATGTTAAATGTATAAATGAAACTGATAATATTACTTATGCGTGTCCCAACTGTGAGTCAGATGAAGAATTTAACGACGAATAAGAATAAAAGTTACCAAAGTTGATTACGACTGATTTAAACTAGACTGATGATTTGTCTTTATTATAATTTTATTTCAATTAATAAAAATAATTTGATAACTTCAATATGATAAATAATAGGTATTAACGTTAGCAGTTTCATTTTGGTATTTAATTATAATTGTATGTTTTGATCTCACTTATCATTAAATTTATTAATGAAACGTGTGCATGAAGGCTACCTGTTGTGTTATGTAGTTAAAATAAGTGCAGTTATGTTTGTGATAAGGTTTTCAACTTGATAAATCTCTATTATAGTTGCATTAAAAAAAGAAACATTTATCTAAAGATTTCCAGTTATATTTTGTTGTCTTTTTTTAAGTTCTGTTATAGAATTGCCAATATTTTTTAGTTATAAAAAAGTGTTTATCTTGAGTATCCTTTCCAGTACGATTTTTTGTATCCTAAAGTATGTAGGTAGTAAGATTTATAAGCTAATAGATCTCAATTTTTGTAAACCAATACAAAATTTGAATCTAGTTGTAGCTAGTAATGTTTTTTCGTTGTTTTTTTTAAGTTTATAGGATTGCATAACAACTAAATAAATGAACCTAACTATAGAAATTATTTATTGTTTTATTTAACCAGAGAAACCATACATTATCCTTATACTTTATTAATATTATCTAAGTGGCGCAATTTGCCCCATACATGGAACAACTCGCCCCAAAGTGGGGTTGAATGTTCCCTTCCGAAATTTTGCAAAAATATGCCTGTACAAAAAAAAATATAGAGAAACTAGCAGAAATGACTGTACTATTACAGAGATCGATTAAGACTTTTTAATAAAATCTAATATCAATATTGAAACCTTGTCATTTTCATCATAAATTTTCATGTTATTTGAAAATCGGAACTTTCAGCCCCGGCCTCCCCTAATGGTTAGCGGTCGTGACGTCAATCGGTCATTATCTACAAATTACTAACAGGCATATTATAATAAGTGACTAATCAAAGCATTCATCATACCGCAACACACCTGGCGGTAATCCAGGAAAAGGTCCTTGCTCCTAGAACTTACGTACAAAGACCATTATTGGTCTTGTCTTTTTTTTCTCGTGTTTGCACGAGTTATAGGTATCTAAAAAAACATTAGCGAGTCAGTCAGCAAAATTGGTGGAGGCATTGACTGGCCATGGTTCACACGAGGTTTATAATTCTTGTCGCCTCTCGAGATTTTTAACGACAACCTCCCCAAATGATCGCTTGTTTAAAGATCTGTAAAGGTATCACGAACTCTAGATATTCCCTCATGTCCATTAGTCCCATACGTACAAGCGTAGAACTTTTCAAATCATTATACAGGTTTACAATGCAGCTGTCCATCCGCCTAATTAAAATTCCCGGTGCCTCTGCCAGGTGGTTGAAAAGCTCTTTGTTTTGAAGCACTCAGGGTAAAGCAGTTTATCAATATTTATGATACTTACCCATAGTTCTAAATGGATAGCATCTTGCAAATAATCTGGGTAACATTTTTTACTTCTACTCTCATAAGAGCAAATCAAATCAAAATTTCGCCATTTAGTAGATAAAACAAGTATGTTTGTTAGTTACAATCCTGACGTAGTGAAGTTATCTTTATCCACTACCTTATTTATTTATTTATTTTACCATTTATGTACACACATATATACATATAAACAGAACAGAAAAATAGGTATGTACAAAGGTTCATAGACTCTAGGATCACAAATTCTTAAAGTTCTGTTTTTCACGCACTTATCTTTTCCAGCTATTCAACCTTATCGGGTTCATCTGCATCCAGTCTTCCGCGTTCTGGTCAAACGGTCAGGGCGTGTACTTCAACATTGTGGCCCACTTGGGGCTGTGGTTCTCCGGGACCCTGCTGATCCTGTACCTGTTCCACGTAGTGGAGAAGTACCACAACGTGAAGTGGCTGAAGATCGAGATGATCGCTTGTGTGGTGATGGTCTTCCTGTACCTGATTGCGTCGACGATTGTCGTCGCGTTTGGAGCGGCTGCGTACTCCGCTGCTGGGGTGAGTTCTCAACTTTTAGCCATTATTGAAACCATTTAGTTCTACACGGAACTTATAGGTAGCAATCAAATAAGTCCTACTAATCTTTAAAAAGTCAAATTATGGAAGATGAAATTGAATATATATGTATGTAGTGTTAAAAACTCACCACACTTCTCCGAAAGCTTAGTCATTTTGTGTCAATAAAGTAGGTATCATTCTTTGAAGTCCTACGTCTTTCCATTCTTGTAAATAGTAAACGTTGATAGGTACTAAAATTGTTACTCTTACTGACTCATTTATCTCGCTCATAACTTTATCTCAACACTGTTATTGCTTGATTGTGCTGGTTCCAATCTTTGCAAAACCTTTCAGAGAGTGGGTGATATTTTCGATTACAGACTATTGACTTTTTATAGTCAGATTTGTTTAACAACTCCGCTTAATATTTTTCTAATCATAGCCATAGTGCCTTTAAATTTTGATGCCCAAAAATGCCCTCTTCATAACAATGCTGTAATGAATTTATGAGACACACATAATATGGGTCCCATATTAAAACAACTAAGTAAGACAATCGCTCGCCGACTGTATCGCCCGGCCCACCTGTTAATAACTCATTGAAAACAAAGGACAGCTCACTCGAACCGCCTCCGACTGGCACACATTATAATGTGCGGGCCGTACGTGACCGAGCTATAAAATATCTATAAATATGACTAATATTGCGTTATACCGTGTTTTACTATCAATTAGGAATTTAAATGAGGTAAATACTTAAGGCTACACCGACGGAAAATAGTGGCCACCATTATCCGTTTTAGTGATTATAATAAAACTAAACAATGTAAAAGTACCGTTTATAATAATATTAACGTATAATCTTGTGGAGCACAACTTAACGTCCTTATTTTCTGCATTTTCATTCTAAAATAAAAGAAATAACTAAAACGATGAGGGCGCCACTGCGCGATCGAAATTTGGTCGGCGCCCTCTTAAGTTTTTGTTAGATTGGAATTGTATATTTTAAATTCCTTCTTCTCGGTAATAATTGATAGGCAATTAAAAGATCTCTCCGACTTCCACTGTCGTACTTTTGGAAATAGTTTATCTTAAATTATATGCATAGTACTTTGACTTTATTCGCGTTTGTATCCAAATATTTTAGTGATGGGGCCAAACTGGCTTTATTCGCGTTTGTATCCAAATATTTTAGTGATGGGACCAAACTCTTTAGAGAACCCCTTCTGTTGCTTGAAGGTTCGTAAAAGTCCACAATAGCAGCATTGTGTAATTTTACAAATTCTTGGCTCTAACCTTTTTCTTCTACATCCAATAAGGTGATATGATGACATAACTGTGTTGAAAGGTCTACTTTAAGACTCCTGAACCTTTATACCGTCCATACTAAGAGTCATTTGTTTATTATAGGTACCTATGGGGAACGTGCTTGTTTAAAGGCTAGGTACTACTCAAGTTTCCCTTTACAGTCGTCATGCGTCTGTCAAAGAATACTAAATAGCTCCAATAAGTGATTTGTATTCCATGCAGATTTAATAGAAAATATTTAAACTGTATCAAATCAACCGCTTCGCATTCTTCTCACAACGAGTCGCTTGCAGGGTTTTCTATGTCCTATATTGTAGATAAGCTAGAATAACTAGATACCTATGTAGATTCCTATTCAGAACATGCATCTACTGTTCGTTGATATCAGTATTCGGTCGAGTGAAAACCTTCAAGTATCTTCAGTGGCTTGGTATTTTGTTGTTGATATTATCTGTTGATTTTCAACTGAAATCACACCGTACACGAAATGAAAACAAAATAATATGGTAACCTACATTATTAATCTGCTCCTGATACTGTGTACACATGGCAGTGGCTGAAACCATAGCCCTTTTTCGCATCTCTAAAATCGTCTTGACATTATTAATTAAATCATTATAACCACAGTGGTTCATTATTTTGTGCCTCATCTGTAGCAGACAAAAAAAAATTGCAAAACAAACATGTGCGTGTGTCATGTGTGTATTGTATATGCAAAAAAATATACGCACACATACACATAACAAGACGCCTGTATTCCCCAGTTTTCGAACATCATTCAATGCATCGTGCGTTAAACGCATCGCATATTCATTCTATAGCAAATTCGCAATATCAATATACTGAATACTTTTTATATAGAATATAAGAAAAACCGAAAATTTTGTTAATTTAATTATTAAGACGTTCGATGTATAGTGTTCCTAGTGGTCGATCAATTGATATTTGATTATTAGGCATTCGATTTGGTATAGTACACCCCTTTTCGCCAGTAGGTGCCTATGTTTATGTTAATAGGGGGCGAGCCTATCGCTATCAATCGGCACATCCAGACTCCAGTCTTAGTAACACTATATAATCACTCCATTTGCTATCCACTGTGTTTCACCTCTACCACATGCAACGTTCTTAACTTCTAATATCTATTCCAGTTCTTCGGCTACCTAGCGATGGTGTTGTACGGGATCGATGCCTTCCTGAAGTACAGGGCGTTGAAGGAAGGCGAACTGGCCCAGGGTCACAGAGTGCTGGCTAAGCAGACACACGTCACGACTCCACCGGCGCTGCCATAGCTATAGACAGGTGGTAAGGACTAAGATGATAACAAGAAACGAATTATGGTTTCTCCTGTATAGTCCTTGGAATTCGCGAGCGTCATATTGTGAGTCTTGTCTTTGTGGTAAGGTAGAAATTGCAATGATTGCGCGTTCGTGAAATGTTACAAATACCTTCGTGCCCGCGACAAAACATGTCAAAGGTTTTGTATAGAGATTATCTACGACGAAATATGCGTGTACTAACTGACCGATATAGTTCGCAAAACTTGCAGCAAGTTAATTTTGTTCTGATTTTAAAACGGCGCCAGTCGATATCTCACGTCAAATTGTGCAAAAACAACTTGCTGAAGGCTTGAGCATTATTATTTATTTTCTTAATGTTGTGATTCGCGACCGCCTGTTTATTATAGTGGATGATGGCCACGACATAAAAAACGCACTTGTTTGGCCATCATCGGCTTTACATCATTAGCCTTGATTTTCATAGATATGAAAATCAAGGCTAATGATGTAAATGACTAATTACTCCTTATTAGTAAATGGGTTTTTAACGCGCTCGCCAATTTAATTGCCAGAAGTTTATAAGTATTTCCGTTATTTTCACTCTACAACGAAGTTAACCATAAATTCTTTTAGGAATTTAATGAAATAAGGAAACGATGACCAATTGATTTTAATGGGTTTCCTGTCGCTTATTACATGTTCATTAAATTATTTTTTTCGGATAACAATATCAATATCATAGGCACTCTAAATATGGAATTTACAGTTTTTATTATTAACTTCTTCTTGGTAAGCAACAAATATTTCCTTGAAACAAGTAACTTACGATGTATCTTGCAAGCTGTAGAAATGATAAAATACAAACATTATTGACAAATCAAAGTCGACCATAACAACCAACTTCTAATGTCTAAAATCAATTTTCACTATGTACTGATTGAAGATGATTGTATCACAATATATTTACAAAGACTAGTTGTAAGTGTACTTTTTAGTATTGTATTTAATTCCCACCAAGTTATGTTAGTGGCCCGGTTTCTGGTAATCGTGACAGTCAAGTGTGTCAGTGACATCAGCTGGGTGGAGATAAACTGAGAAAAACATAATATCAGCATACTAGAGATAAACATTGAATCCTGCTCCAATAACATCATTATCAATGATGCATTTTGATTTAAATATAATAAATACATTAGAGTTTATTCAATTTTCGGCAGTAATCTGTAGTCTTTACTCTGAAGCTCGAAAGTCTGACTACCAGTCTTACTAAGGGGTATCTTAAAATTTATTACCCAGTAACTGAGCTATGGAGGTCAGATAGGCAGTCGCTCCCGACGTTGAATTAATTTTTTTGTCACATACCATACCTACATAGTGTGCAAAGTATTAAAAAACTGTATTTTTTTTCTATTTATTATAGTTTGTATGACACATGGTCTCTCATGGTGAGTCTAGAACTCTAGTCATGTGTCATAAATAAAAATAGGTAGGTAGGTACCTAAAATAAGTCCGCATTTGGCGCACACGATTTTAGTCATTGAAGGACAAATATAAAAACTAACTTTAACGTAACTTTGTTTGTCAAACAATAGAAAGAAATATGTTTAAATAGAGCATATTTTTAAGCAGTCATCATCATCAAGTTCCTGCTCTTGACGATGTCACTCGGGGTCGGCGCAACACCTTTTCTTCCATTCTCCCCTGTCAACCGTCACGCCATCTCTTTAAAAAGTAAACGTATTAAAATAATGCGTTTCGTCAGAAATCGGGCATTTTTACGTTAGTATTGCACAAGGGCTATGAATACCTCAGTGTGTACTTATTAAACTTTAGTTACTTGTTTTTGAACATTTTTTACTTTGGACGTTTCTTCCAAGATTTTTCTTGTACTTACTATAATTATATTTGTTTTGAAGTACTCTTGAACACTTTTATGGATGTCAGAATTTTTATTTGATACCTTGCTGCTTAGTCACAATGGGTTCAATAATGTTCAAAAACAATCTATAGATAATGTTTTGTAAATATTTTAAAATTATTATTCTTAGACATTTTTGTGATAATATTATAGTAAGTGCTAATTTATTTAACCATGTTGATAAAAATTTATTATTATTGTAAATATGAATCTAACTTTGTAAAGTATTTACCTACTTATTGAGCACATAATACATTTTAATGATTGCTGCATTTGTACTTTATCGAGCAGGAAAACCTTTCTAACTTGGCTTGTATAAATAATACCTTCTAAATATTATTATTACCTAAAGGTTCTTTTAAAGTACTGAACGCATTGATTGTCTTACTACAAAAGACCTTAAAAAACTTGTCTCAATAATATGCTATATATAATATGCTGTTCTATGCACAAAGTCAGTGTGCATAGAACATTAATACAAATGTATTTTATACCTATTGTACAAACGCGCTAGATATAAGATGTCTGTATAATTGTATAAACTTCCGTCCACTGTTTTCCACTAAAGCTTTGCTCACGTTGTGTCAAATGTATTTTAATCACGTGATTCTACGATTTATGCTCATCGTTGTAAATTTTGCTCTAATATCTACACATTTACTATAAGAAATAAATATATAACTTTATATAAGTGACTCATTCATCTGCGCATGATTAGATAAAACTATAATAAAAAAAGTTAAGAGTGAAATGGTACTACATAAAAAGTTGTTCTCCTTCTGTTATAAGTAGCAGTTTTCCTGCCAGAACATGCTGTAAAAATCTCACGGTGAAAACTTTGGTGAAGTGACTTTGAAATGAGCTGTCAATAGTGTCAATCCGTAGAGTCAGGTGGGAATTCAGGCTCACCTCACCTACATTTTCACAGTGAGATTTTTACAGAATTTTGCAGCTGTACATAAATAAAACTACATAGACATTCGGCAGCCCCGGATCTAAGGGGGGCAAATCGGGGCACTTGCCCCGGGCGGCAGTTTCATGGGGGCGCTAAATCCTTGAGACAAGAATTCGAAATATCGAACAAATGAAGCCTCTTTTCCTACAATCTCATAGGTTTTTAACAAGTAATCGAATCTTAATATAATATGTTTGAATAACAAACTTTTCTATTTCCATACGCCCAGTTAGTTTTTGAACACATACTAAGTGATTTATGAACGCATCTTAACAGATCAAGTAAATTTTTGAACGTGTGCGTAGTGTCCGTGATCTTTCTGCCAAGGGGAATCCCCGTCACATATCTATACGAGCCGAGCCGAACAAATTCAAACAGTTGAACGTCAAGTGACAACACTGTTTATTTATGTGGTTGATTGGGTTTGCGAGTAATCAGCGTTAATAAAATAAGTAATTTATTAGTGAAATCATATATTATCGTAGTGGAAATCAACAATTTGCAAGTTTTTCACAAACATTGAAGGGAGGGGGCGCCACTATCAAGGTTTTGCCCCGGTTCGAAAAAATCGTAGATCCGGCGCTGACATTCGGTCAAACAATATTAAAAAAAAACTTGTTCAAATCCTTTATTTTTAGTCATTGGATACAACCGTTTGAACTGCTAAAATGATGTTTTAGCAAGTCAACCCGTTTTATAGGTAGGTAGGTAGGTATGTAGGTTCGGATTATTAGGAGAGTTTTGTAAAACAATATACATATATTATAGCTCATTATCTATTGCATGTGTGGTGGCAATTCCAATGACGTATTATTGACCAATGATCCAATAATTATAATTCTTCGAAATACAAGGAAAATCATCATAGTATATGAACTGTGGTTAGATTGCCAAGGCATTTATGATCCCTTTGCGTTTATAATACAGAATTTTTGTTGCGCATGGCAATGTGAACATATATCAACAAAATTCACGCCCTTAATCCCCCATTGGGGTTGCCAGAAAGTACAGCAGGCCACGTGCTAAGATCGTAGAAACGGTCAATCTATTGCTCGCAAAGTAGGTTTACTTACTGAAATGATATTATATTATTATTACATCTTCCGTTTTTATTGGCTGAATGATGTTATACATATTTGCCGATAATATTTATGAAGTATCATTAAGTATTGTAAATGTAAAAAATCCAGAAAATGTACTGTTTACAAATTCCGGTATAACCGACTTTTGTTAATATTTTCTATGGTCATTGTTGTATCAAATAAAACAATTGAAAAGTATTCCGAGTGGTTTTATTGTATTAACAGTAATTCAATTCAACGTGGATACACGAACGTACACAATCAACAAATGTCGACACTCCGATCTGAGATGCCGTAAAGGACAATAGAGTAAATGTACAGACGCCAGCACATCAAGCTACGCGAAACTGTCAAATTTTCCCAATCAACTTTGAACCTTATGCTTTAGCAATAAAGTTCTAAAATCTATTAAAGAATTTGACAGATTGTAGTAGCTTGATGTGCTGGCGTCTGTACTTTACGACTTTTGATAAGTATCGAAGTATCGACGTATCAAAACTGTAGAAATCGATTTTTTGGAACCAAGACGAAAACATGTTTCAAACTGCGGTCTGTCACGAAAGTAGGTAAACTTCTTTTAGATGACATCTAAATAGATACAAAAATATTTGGTCACTGCTTTTCAGTAAGTACAATAAATTGATTGTCTAAAAATGAACATGATATTATATCAAAAGGAAATTAACAATAATATCTTAGGTATTACTGAAACAAATATATTTGAGTACAACATTGCTTGTTCCATATTGTTGATTTTACTAAGTCAACACTGTTTGACTATGTTGCCAATTACGCCTTTTGAATTATAAAGATAACATTAAAACTTAACGTCTGATATTTTAATGTTATGTATTTATAACTATTGTTAAACAGGTACGGATCAATGTCCTTTGACTAAAAACTAATAATAATTACAAATAATAGGTACTTAAAATCGTAACAAAATACCCTTAAATAAACAATAATTTTAAAATTATTAAAACTTATTTCTATGGTTTATTAATGCTTTGGAAAGCACACTATTAAAAAATTATATAAAAAATGCCCAAACAGATTGGACCCATTGTTGAGAATAATAATAACTATCCAAAAGTATGGTGGGCTAACGTTAACGTGAGTAACAACACCCCAAAATATACATGGCATACTTATTTGTAAGTAGGTTATTTCATAATATTATTTACAGAAAAATGTAACACCTCAAAATACATTTGTATAAAATAGCACTATTTTTGTACAGTAAATACAAAATATCCAGTTTGATTGTGCGCGATGCTACCAGTTTGGTACAGGTGGCACAAACTAGAAAACAAGTGTCTTGTAGACAACATTTTTAATGTTCTGAGTTCGATTTTTCAGTGGAATAAATGCTAATTTACACGAAGAGGATTTCTCACTTCGAAGATACAAATAAACCTTTACTATAAACTCATGAATACAATACTCGACTGATGAGTATAGTCTATGCACATTTTCACAACAAAACGGGCGAGAAACTTTCTCCCGCAACGGGTGTAATCAATAGTCGAGGCATTGGTCATTCTTAACTATATCTTAATACCATTCGGTTTTGTAACTGTTTAAATATAGGCACACAGACAAGGCACATACACTAGCTTTTAGTGATACTATCATAATTAAGTAGGTATACAAAGTTATTCTAATAAGCACTTTAAAGCACAGAGAGAAGACTATATTGTCGCTAGATTATAATTTAGACTTTTTTTAAATATATACTTACTTAAATTATTTTTAAGATTTTTAAACATTCAAAAATTGGTATAGTTTATATATATTTTTTTACAAAACACATATTTAGATAAATTCATGACATAACATTTCGTACTTTGATAATAATTCTTTACTTGAAAAAATCCCTAGTACAGTCACGAGCATAAATATGCCTGCATGTACTATGGTACTATGGACGCCGATGGACAGCTCGGCAGTAATATCAGACTTCATGATTCATCCATTAATATCTGTCGTAAAGATGACGGTAAATATTTGTGACCATTTGTGGAAGATATACCTCTAAAATTAACATTTCGACATCGAAGAAATACTAAAACTATCTGACGAGACAAGCGAAGGTGGCTGCATCAGCTTCAAAAAGATGTGTCACATACCTTAGGCAGGTTCTCAGTTAATTTCAGAAGAATGTGATACCTATACCGATCTGCGAAAGACTGCAGGCAGATGCTGGATGCGTCAAGCTGAAGACAGGGCGCTATGGCGCTCATTAGGGGAGGCCTATGTCCAGCAGTGGACTGCTATAGGCTGATGATGATGATGATGATGTGATACCTTGTTGACGACAAATATTAATGTATGAATAATGAAATCGGATATTATTGCTGAGTCATTCATAGATATTTATACTTGCGTACATACTTTGGTTATATTTTAAATTTATTTTAAAAGCTCTGCATTATGCATGTTATTATTCATTTTTGCATTGCATGGTTGCTGCCATATTTATACCGAAATATAGCTTTATTGACTGCATTTAAATTTTATTCTCGTAGGCGAAATAACTTTGGCAGTTATTTCGCCTACGAGAATAAAATTTATCATAAAAATATTTGTGTGAAACAGCAGTCAACTTAAAAATACTTTGCTCTTAAATTAAATATTTTAAAATTCAATCAACAAATTATTACATTTTAAATTAAAACAAAGACTAAAGTGGTTATTTTAAAATTGGCAACCATTAACTTAGGTAATGAGCGAACCTTCTTGGATCATAATCCAATTACCATTGAGAGAACCCCCCTTTTCCTCCATGAAACCATTTTTTTGCCAACTGCTGTTGTTGATGAAGAGAACCAAGTCAATATGTAAGGTGGTGGTTAAATCTTTCGCCTTACTGTGGCGGCTGCGGCGGGAGTCCTCGCTTCCACGCCTTGTACTTCAGGTACCCGTCGAAACCATACGCTATGATCGCGCATAGGCCGAAGAACTGGAATAGAAGAATAATGGATTACTAAACAGAATGGGTACAATCAGTCGACCTTGCCATGATCTTTAATAGAAATAGGGATACTCAAATATAATTCAATAATAGATGAAGGATCATCTGAACTAATATTAGTTAGATTTTACTGTTTTTTAAGGCTGTTATTGACACAGTCTAGTGAACTCTAGTGACTAGTCCTACTGGTTATTGGTATTTCAGTTGGTTACCTTATCATAAGTTCGAAAAATATTTGACCGAATTTCATTTCACCTAAAACTTCTACTATTTTCGTTTCGGTTTTTTTTTTACTTCATCGAAGTCACGTGTGCCACTGTATCAGTTGACCTATTATCAATTCGATTTTTTTCGTTGGTCGAAAAACTTTTTACCGAAGTTACACTTACCCGAAATAACATCTGTTCGAAGTATTATGTTTCCGAACATTCATTATGTCACTGTTTTAATTACCATATTTTAATGGATACCCACGTTTAAACTCATAAGTGGGAACACTTATTGTGACGGACGGGAAACTACGGAACCCTACACTGAGCGTGGCCCGACACGCTCTTGGCCGGTTTTTTTCGCTTGTCACATGCAAAATTTGTTCAAACAAAATGCACTAGATGGCCTCCAAATTATCGATTTATTGTTCTTTTCTCGTAAGTACGCATTATTTTATGAATTACATTTTTAAAGTCGATTGAAAATTTTAACATGAGCCGCTACCTATGTTTGTCATACTCATACCTAATAATCAATTGAATGAGTAGTACCTATTTTAATAACAAAAATATTTGATTTTATTTCCGAGAAGTACCTACAGTAATTTAAGATTGGTTACGGTGAAGTAAAGTTATTTATTGACAGAAAACTTGCAGAAAACTCAATGTATTTACGTACCTTTTCGATGATAGTTTCCGAATTCACATAATGATAGAAGAACACTATATTCATTAATCATTTTACAAAATCATAGGGAATGACATCGCCACAATCAATATTTTTTAAAGGCACTGATTTAAAGAAGCACGGTAAATAGCGGTTTTGGTAAGTTAAAAATTATAAATGGCACGTTTAATAACTAGTTCAGCAGTTAAAACGAGTCCCTATAATGCACGTCACTGTAATGCACGTACCAGCAATGCACGACACTGGATTGTACAACACAGGAATGTACAACACAAGAATTGGCGACATCGCGATGTCTCCAATTCCTGGGGTGTACCTTGATGGTCCGACCCGAGAGTGTACAACACAAATGAATTGGCGACATCGCGTGATTGGCCGATTGGTTGGCCAATCAGGTGACTCGAAATTTTGGGACTTGGATACTAGGTAATTGAGCTAGATAGTGCTGTTCCGAAAGACGATTGATTGCGCGATTGATAAGTTTTTAAGCAGAGAAGTCTTTATAAAAAGAGTTTTGTACAGCATATTAATTATATAAGCTGCAATCAGCTGCTCATGTTTAATAAAATTTTGGTAAGCACTCAGAGTGTAAGATAGGTCGACGGAGCCCCGCTTCGCGGGGCTCCTACTTCTGGGTGGTTTAAAAAAAAATAACCACGAAGGCTAAGGCGGGAGCTCCGCTACGCTTCGCTCCCGCCTTAGCCTTCTAACCTAACCTATCCGAGTCGGGGTACTCTGAGTCGGGGTGTTAACCATAATGTAGCGGCACAGTACATATCCTTCTTATCCAGTTTATGAAATATCTTTTAAATTGGTTCAATATTGGTGAAGAAAATAGGCGAGAGCCAAACCTCGAAAATGTGACTTTTTACTTAGGCTATTCAGTCGGATCTGCAGTTGTCCTTATCGCACGCATTAGAGGGCGGGGGCTCGCAGAGCGACAGCGATAGTTTCTTCAAATACCTAATTTTCAAAAGTCGTTCCGCCCGTATTTCCTCTTAACGAATAGTTCACAGATTTACTTCAATAATAATTGATTGAACGTCAACCACACGTCAAATGAAACAAAATCAATCCTTAATCAATCAAAATCTCATCCCTAGTTTCACATGGCTTTTTACTTTTTTATTGTGACGTCACTGTTTGTTTTGATTCCAATTCCCGTGCTGTACATTATCAAGCCGGACACTCTTGGTCCGGGCCGAGAATGCGCGACATGACAATGTACGTCATTGGAATTCAAAACACGTTCATTCCAATGTCGTGCGTTCTCGTGCCGTGCATTGCTGTGTTGTGCATTGCTGGTTCCCGTTAAAACTAAGCAGTAAAGTAAACAAAAATGAGTAATAAAAAATAATGAAATGGATCAGTGAATATATAATTGAGCAGGAAAATAATTAAATGGGCAGTAATAAATCGGAATTTGTCGGTAAGAAATCTCATTCTAAGCAATTCTATAAACAATGAGGTGGTAAACATTACTGTTTATTGCTATTATATACTTTTCTACCACCTTAAATTACGTTCTATCGAAAACTATGAGTCTCTAATCAATCACTCTAATTCTCATACGCTCGCTCTTGCATTCTATGTCGACGTAGCCCCGCTTAGCGGGGCTACGTCGAGGCTAGAGAGGCAAGCATCAATCTATGAAAAAAAAAATAGAATAATCATATTTGATAAACTCACCCCAACAGCATACCCCACACTCTCTCCAATAGTTGTAGCGAATATAGAACATCCAACATACGTCAGCGATATCAGAACACAGTACGCAAACTCCCACTTTAGCCACGGCCATTTGTCAAGCTTCTCTATGAAGTGGAATGTATACAGGAACAGTAGGAGCCCAGTGACGATGATGCCAAACCAGTAGAGAATGTTGTAGAAAATAGCGGATACCCATGACCAGGATATCTTAATGCATATGAAACCGACAAAGTTGCACGTCTGAAAAAAGGAGAACTATATTTTAAGTTTTGTTGTGTCATTGCTTATCTTCAATCTTAAGATGGAGATAACATTCAACTACTTTATGTGGTGGCATGGGTGGCATCAAGGTTAAAAGGATATGAAAATAACTCTTATTGAATCATACTGCTGTTTGCAATATACTGCAAAGAATAGGCCATTAAATGATCTAACCAACCAAGTGATGGCCACACCATCAAGCACAACTTTTCATAATAAATATATGATAAAAAAACATAATGCTCCATCTGGCGCAGTCGGGTAACTAATGATAATAAACATAATATAAATGTTTGTTATAATAATATAATTTACAACTCATTTAAAAAAGAAATATCATTAATAATGCAATCATCCATTCATCAGCAAGTTTTACCATCATAATATTATATGGAAATTGGAACTACTTTACTCAAACACATACCACTAATGAGGTTAAGAGGTAGAAAATGCCTATGGCATTAAATCCAACTTTGTACATTTGTGTTCTTAAAGTATTAAATCAATAAAATACAGAAGAGAGAGTTATCGTACCAACTGAACTAGCTTGAGTATCCCAGGCACTGTTTGCACATATTTCCTGTCAAACCTCACAATCTTCTTTGGTGTTGTTGCAGTAGCCATTGGTGCCCTCACTGGCAGCGGAGGTGCCTCTGCATTGTAGTTCATTGTGAATTAGAGGCTGAAAACATTAATAAATCATTTAAAAATTACTATGACAGTTATGCTGTTTCGTCAAAAACTATAACATATATTATATTTTGTTACTACTTATTTTTATAACCAGTTACACATCACGCTAAACATTTCCAATTTTAGCTGACCTTGCATTGTATAAGCTTTTAGTACAATGAAAAGTAAGCTTATACTGAAAAAGTATATCTTGATATGTGTGCGTCCTATGAATAATTCCATCTATTAGATAATTTAATAATAACATTGCTGTTTGAGGTGGGTCATTGCACAACACCGATTTTTGGTTAATGTAATTTAACTGTTAATCATCAATGGTCAACAGGTTAAAAAAGCTGTTAAATTATTTAGGTTTTGAATGTTCAATGGGTAGCGTTTCGCATTAATTTATGTCAACATTTTTAATCACTGTCAATTTTATTGCAAATAATTAATTGAAGATTATTGAATTGATCAGAAATTAATAAAATTATAGTGACTAAGGCATCTTGTGCGTTGACATAAATTAACAGCTAATATTTTTAACCTGTTTTTTCATTGATGATTAACAGTTATCTCGTTGGCGAATGAAAAGTCGTTAAATATAACAGTTAATTGATTCAACAAACACCTCTAATTGCTGTAGATATATGCGCTTACTACGACTGGACAGTAAAGACCTGCGCCTGGTGACGGGGACCATCACGGGACACTGCTTGCTAAATAAACACTTTCATACAGTAGGCATAAAGTACAGTCCCCTGTGCAGGGCTTGCACGGAGGCTGATGAAACCATTGCATATTGTGTCACCCAGATAAGAAACCTCGGGACACCCAGATCGTACACAGATGTTCTCAACAGACCAGGAGACTTAATCAGCTTCTGGAGGGAGACGGGCTGGTTGGAATAACCACCAACGGCCGCCATGGCCCATTCGCAATGGTCCATTTGAAGGACTAAGTGCGGAAACCAATCCCAGAACATAGCTGTACCTGTAGGCATACAGCAATCACTTATGCACCATCCATTTTCCAAATAACATTAAATTATTACACTTATTTTCCTACATTGGTGATGACCTACACACAGTATGGGTGGATATAGATTGAAGAGAAAGAGGTTCTTATAACAATATGTGATGTAAGCCATTTATAATCATTAAGTCATGTGATAATAAGATTGATTTTGAATTTCGGTGCAACAATAAATCAAAATTTGTATTTCAATATTACTACAATATTTAGACGACTTAAAAAAAAACTGAAAGTTTTCATAGCCTGAGTATGAATCTAAGATCAAGGATTTACATAAATTAAAAACTTTAGTTGTCTACGTGTTTGTCTAAAATCGATGCAAATTTCCTTCCTCCCCAACATATTTTAATAGAGTATCTGAACATTTAAAATGTTTAACAAAAAGTATGTAGGTATGGTTGAAGGACACGCCCAAAAACACTAATTAAGCCCAATCAAATCCTCCTGCCCGCAAGTCTTAAGCAATATAATGATTGTGAGTAGAGAAAATTACAATTTAGTTACCCTGGGCGTCGTCGGCGCAATACAAATCGTATTTTACTACGTTCCACTGGGGATATTTTTTCCCTTTATGCCTATGATCGGGTTTTCCGGATCAATGGATCATTTGAATTGGTACATCATAGAAAATATATAAAAATCCACTTGTTGTAAAATATAAGCCACTTGTTAGCCGATCCGAATTAAAATAATATTTTCGTTGGGTTTGGGTTTTGGACTTTTGGGTCAGGCAGGCTGGGCTGATGACATGAGCATGACAGTGATGACAGTGACTTGTCTTGTCTGTTTTTTTTTTTTAATTTTATGATCTGGTAACTGGACTTTTAGGTCAATGTCTTGTCTGACGGACACTGTCACCACAGAGTACGTTACTTTTTATCATTCACTGAGGAAGAGATGCACGCACGATGCACATCGCTCACAGAACACTACATCGCTAGTTTAAGTAGAATTTCGTGACGTGTTTTCTGATAATTAGATGTAATTTTTTTAGTGATTCATATAATGAGTAATGATATCGATAGTCTTATTACTATCGCTATTAATTATTGTAAAACACACTTTTATAGCGATAGTATCAATAGTATCACAACTCAATACTATCGATACTATTGCTCTTCATCAATAGTATTACTCATGTCTGACGATTGATACTATGGACAGTTATCGATAGTATTGTAAAATTCCAATACTATCGATACCTCTATTGATCGATATTGTTACTAGCTTTCGTGGTCACGATAGTATTGGAGTACTATTGAGAGTCAATCGATAGTTGAGCAACACTACTTCTATTCTATTATTTTTATCTCATCATCTGTCTAGCCTTTTCTTAACTATGTTGGGGCCGGCTTCCAGTCTAACCGTATGCAGCCAAATACCAAAAATTTACATGGAGCGACTGCTAATCTGACCTCCACAACCCAGTTAATAGGAATTCGATACCCATTGGATCTTGGTAAGAATGGTTGTCAGACTTTCGAGCTTCTAACGACCATCACTAGGAGTAATAGTGTTCTGTGCTGATGACCCGTAATGAGTCGTTACGGGTCGTCAGCACAGAACACTATTACTCCAGTCAGACAGTCGTTAGTAACGACTGTCAAAGCACGAATGACAGCCGGGACCAACGGGTTAAATGTTATAATAAATAAATTGCCGTGGCTGCAACTGTTTCCACATTCATCTTTTCCAAAGCGCTAATGCAGAATGATCATACGTCAATGTGTAAACAACAGCGACCGCTGGCGTTCCGATTTTTTGGCCCAACAGTTGGCCCAACGCCTTGGCTTGAGGCGAAAGTGCCAGGGTAGCCCGCGTAATTAATTTTTTTTAGGTTTTTTGCAATTTGCTGGTCAGTATTAAGTTGTACAGACGCCAGCACATCAAGCTACACCTAACTGTCAGATTTTCCCAATCAACTTTGAACCTTAAGCTTTAGCGATAAAGTTGAAAATATATTAAAGAAATCTGACAGATTGTGGTAGGTTGATGTGCTGGCGTCCGTACGTTGATTAATATATGATTCGCGATTCACAATTTCATGAAATCGTCATTCTTTGGGGTTACGTGGTCTTAGAGAGTTGTGTTGATGGCTTTAATGATTATAATTCTGTAAATACATATTTGTTACGGCCGCGAATCATATATTAATCAACAGACCAGCAAATTGCAAAAAACGTAAGAAAATTTGAATTTCGCGGGCTACCTTAGCGCTTCCCCTTAAGGTGAATGGGTAGTTGAGACCGCGAAATTCAAATTTTCTTATGTTTTTTGCAATTTGCAGGTCAGTGTCAGGTTGTATCTTGATCAAAATATGATTCGCGACAATAGCAGGTACATATTTAGAGAAGTATAATCATAAGAATCAATAATACACCTTTCTAAGTTAGATTTCTACCACTAACACTTTTCCATAAGAGATTGGTGGTTGGTGGTAGAAATCTAACTTATAAAGATATATTAAAGATTCTAATGATTATAATCCTCTAAATATGTACCTGTTATTGTCGCGAATCATATTTTGATCAAGATACAATCTGACACTGACCTGCAAATTGCAAAAAACGTAAGAAAATTTGAATTTCGCGGTCTGCCACTACCCATTCACCTTAAAGTTAGCAAAAGTCAAGCCCACAGAACATTATACCCTAAACAACCCACAATTATTACTTATATTACTCTTTGCCCTAAACCACAGAGTACACTATAAATAAACTTAAGCCTCAGTGAGTTGAATGATTGGATGTATTTCGTTTCCAATTCTAAACTACATACCCTGAAGAATTTTCAACATCAGTAAAGCAAAAAAAAAACGAGTGTCTGTAGCGACTGTAGCAGAAGAAAGAGAGCAGGCGAGGAAGAAGCCAAGAGCAGCCAAGAGAGGACCAACCAAGACCAAGGAGAGGAGGAGTTTGGAACTTGGAGGACGGTGTTGCCAGTGACAGATAGTCAAATATAACACGAGAGAGCACAAAAAGTAACATTTTCACGAGAAAAGTAACATTACCTTATTTTTTGTGGAAAACGACACTAATAATAACATGGCACTTTATTACATAAAAAAAGCTGTCCTCTTAGCAGGCTTCGATAGAATCGTAATAACAAACTGAACTGAACCAACACGGATACCCCTACTAGGCCGGTGCTCACTCGCCTAAGTAAGCGGGATGGGTCATTTAGAAATTCACGCGAGTGAGTGAGTGAATATGCGATACGACAAACGAAGTGAAAGATTTTCGCGCTGTCGTCGCTTCAGAATTTGGTCACAAAATCAAGACAATCCAGTGCGCCAACATGACGAACGAAACCTTTCTTGTATGCGTTCCGTTTCATGTTTATTTTTTGTTTGCTGAGAAATATTTTTAAGTAACATAAAAGTAACATTTTGAAGCGTGTAACATGGAGGTAACATGAGAGGGTCAAAAGTAACGTAAAATGTTACAAAAGTAACATTCTGGCAACGCTGTGGAGGAGTGCTTCCGCTTGTCAATGTCATCTATATTCTATCGTATCAATGATAACATATTTATATAAATTATTATTTATTTTTTTTGACACTTCATGCACACTTGCTTTTCCAATTCACTTTTGACATTGGCAGAATAGTCGACATCGGCTTTACTTGCCATAATTAAAAATAGAATAGAATAGATAATGAATGTCATGTCGAACTCGACTTGTGCGAATTTCAGTCAGCTGAAAAAGTAATCGTATTCGTATCGTGTGCAGTGAAGTGCTGACGAAATAATAATACTCTGTTTATTTTACGGGAAAAGTAATCAAAACTACGCATGTAATAGTTTCGTGTTGTGTACTTAAAGACATTGTGAGATTTCCTTCCTAAACTGTTACATTTCTGTGAAATATTGTCGAAGGGTACCGATCACCGGTTACAGAAGTAAACATTTATTATTATTGAATATCTTTATGTGTGATGGGAGATAGGGATTGGAGACCGTTTATTTACGGCGGCCTTGCGTCGATCGTCGCGGAATTTGGTAAGGAAACTATACATTTTCTTCCAGTTGAACATAACCTTAAAAATGTTATAAATGTTATATCACCTGGAATAAATAGATCTATACCTATTTTAAAACATACTGTCTTTCTGCTAAATACTTATTGTATAATAATATAGTAAATAGGTGGTGTAGTTCCATTTACTGTTCTAAGGTTTGCCATTATTTGATACTGAAAAACTAGTCTTGACCACAGTTCTAATTAAAAGCTAAAACACAGGGTCAGTGGGTCGTCTTAGGGGCGGATTTAAACACAGTGACTACCGGATTAAATATACTATAGACAATGATTTTATAAAGGAGCCAAACCAAACATTCCTAATGGAATGTTAAATTCTCAAATAATCACTAGTCAGCAATGAGCGCAATGGTTTTGATGATAGATCTACAGTCTTTTACAGACATTCCTAAGAGATCTTCTGTTGATTTAATTCTAAGATCTTTAAAAGCTTTTATAACAGCCTGGGTGTTTCTATGTTGAAACCTAAACTCCAAAGGGCATGCCATAACATTCTGTATAAGTAAGGCAGCAGAAAGCACGGGTGAGGAATTTAAAACTTCAGGTTTTGTTCTTGCTTCGTATTTTCTATGAACAAATGTCACTGGTAATGTCAATTCTATTAGAACTTATTGTCTGGATAAATACTGTGTGACAATCATTTTAGAATATAATATAGCAAATAACTAAAATATTGTATCTGAACACAATGTTTTCATTTCAACACTATTATTAAAAGTCTTATCTTCAGTCTCTTAGAATTACTTTATTATATAATTAGGTAGATCAATTAGAAACAAAACTGCTTATCTGCTCAACAATGAATTAATTGTGTTGAAGATTACTCAAATGAGTATAATTTAACTTTTAATTTGAAAGATATACTCTTACTGATCACCGTCACAGACCTATAATTAAGATCTACCTTAATCAATTAAATTAGTCTTGAATGACATTGTTGACATGTTTGATCAGTCCTGCTTATTTTGCTGACTGTAATATTTTTATCATCAAGCATAGTGCAAAGTTCAACGGCTCACCTTGCTGTGTTGCCCTCACCATATTATGCTGGCAGAATACTTGGTATTGGTTCAGTTGCCAAAGAAAAAAATAAAAAATAAGTACAAAAGGGCAAAATCATGCTCAGTGGCAAGAAAAGACATTGAAGGCCAATCCCAAGTAAATGAGAAACACTGTCTAATAGGAAGAAGAATAACCATTAAGTATGGATTATTTGTAAAAGTAAAAACGTTTTTTCTAGGTACATTCCCAATAGACACAACAAAGACCCGTCTCCAGATCCAGGGTCAGAAGATAGACCCTCGCCATGTGGAGCTCCGGTACACCGGCATGGTGGACTGCTTCGTCAAGACCTCGCAGCAGGAGGGAGTCAAGGCTCTGTACTGCGGGTGAGCATTAAGCTTTTTCCACAAAGTAAATTATTTACTTTGTGGCCTCTTCTGAATTAAACTAAAGATTTTTTCCTGCAATGTTTAAGGTTGTGTTCCCATGCGTCTTTCGTCCGTCGACCAATAGCGATCGTCGCACGAATATGCGACTACGCGATCTTATACCCGAATAATAAAAAAATAAAAATAAAATACGCGACTTGATAAATCGCGCGAGTATGTCATATTCATAAAAAAGAGCCTTCTAATATAAGCAATCATCTCGCGAATACGCTATCGTTGCGATGATTTATTTCGGCTCTGTCGGTGCGACGATTTCCCAAAACGGCGTATTAGGATAACGGGTACATTTGTTTCTCTAGGCTAAATAGAATGTCATAAAGTGGCTTTGGCAGTTATTGTAAATTATCAAAATAACAAAACTCCAAAGCATTCCTCCATCCCTCCCTAGCCATGTTTGTGTGGGCAGGGCAGGCTAAGGGGAAATATATTGCAGCATCTGATTTCCTCCCTACATCTGTATTGCATTATAGTAACAATCAAAGCTATTTATGACTAAGCTATGTAGCTTGTTTGTTGTCTTATTATTGCTATATAGTTGATTGCATTGATAATAGGTTGTCACAGAGCCCCCGCCCACCAAAACATTTATGCTTGCATTACCCAGGGTAAACTACTTATGACAATAATTATATTTTATCAATGACTTTGTTTCCTTGATGATTTTTGCCTGTCTGTCTATTTGTTCAGGCTAATCTCCGAAACGGGAACATCTCCGAAAATTTTGACGGGAATTTCACTGGCGGATAGGTTGATGTTATAAGGAGTAACATTGCTACTTTTATTTTAGAAAAATAATTAGGGTTCCGCGAAAAAAAGAGCAGTGGTGGTCCAGTGGTATCTGCCGCGACTTACGAGTGTATCTAGGTTGGGGGTTCGAACCCAAGCAGGCACTTTACTTAGTGTAAAATATTTAATCGCCACTGCTCTCAAAACGGCGAAGGAAAACATCGTGAGGAAACCGTAACCGGCATGTCCTAGAACCAAAAATTCGAAGACATGTGACATCTACCAACCTGCACTGGGCTCACGTGGTGGATTGCGGCCCACTCCCTCTCACAGGGAGGAGGCCTGTATCCCAGCAGTGGGAACATTATAGGCTGATTATGATGATGAAAAAAAAATCCTAGAAATCCAATATTCACGCCAAAACCATTGAAAGGATTTCATTAAAATTTAGCAAGGAGATAGATGGCAGCCTAGGGAAGGACATATGCTACTTTTTGTCTTGGTAACACGCTCCCGTGGTAGAATGTCAGTCATCCACGCGGGCGTAGGTACCAACAATCCAACATGTCTGCCTAGGGCGCAGGGCGTCCTCTCCCGGCGTTTCCACTCACAAAAGAACCAACCTCAGAACCACCTAAGAATCTCAGTGATAAGTACACCCTTTGCATATTTCCGTAGTTTGGCTGCTGATATTTTTCGGACCCAATTTAGATAAGTACTTACTTCCTAAGAAGTCTGCTATTCTTCGACCTGTCGCCTCCGAAAAGTTTATCAGTAGAACATAATAATAAAGGCTGATTAAAATCTGCCTGCCGATAGTAAAATACCAGTTCATACCAGTGACCCCTTGCATACCTCGATAAGTATTGATAAACCCGACACACTATTGATGACTATCGCGTTGCGTGCAGAATTGCGTGCAAACTACTACAATACGCAATAATATTGAATCATGCGATAAGCCTGGTGATGCATGCACTGTTTTTGTCCCGAGACGTTATCTTTAGACGAAAACACGTAAACAAGGCAAATATCTTAAGATATGTTTACGTTAGGAACATTATCATTTGCAACTGTTCATATGTCAATTCTGTGCCAAGATGTCGCTTCTTGTGTTTAAACGAATGTTTTTCAATTATAGCATACGAGGGTGACACTGAAAGTTCTTAGAAAATCAAAAGCTGAACAAACTAGCAAGTTATTAGTTTTATTATATATTTTCAAAATAGTGTCCATTTACATCAATAAATCGCTGCATCCGATGGAACCACTGGCGGTGTGCGACGAGGCGTTGTCGTGGTGAAGGAGGATCCTACTGCGAGGTCGTTTCTCCCGAACTGTTTCCAAGACAAGTGGCAAACAATTGTTAGTGTACCACTCTGCAGTAACTGTTTTTCGATCCTCTAAAACAATTATTGCGTAATGATCTGTCCTTCCGAAGAACGAGGCCACCATCTTTTTCCCACGCTTTTTTTGTTTCGAAAATATTATGTTTGGGGAAATATTCTTTCTCGTGAAACGGGAAATAATAAATTACTTATACTTATTACTGATTCGTAGCACGCTCATCGCCTATGTTTCCACCTTCACTGTGGTCTGTTTTAAAATTATACACTGGGTTTTCCTAGAACTCAAAATAACATTGAAGGATGGCACAGAAGATGGAACACGTTGCTTGATAAGCATAAACGGGGCCTTTATTGAATTTTTAGTTAAGTAGCAAGCTATAACAAATAGGACAATTGAAAAGGCAAACGCGGGATTGGGAAGACCTACTCCAAAAAAAGCAAAAGGGATGATATTGCGATTGAAAAAATATTAAATAATAAAAGCTACATGGATTTATTAGAGTTTCTCCGTGCAATTGCAATTCACACAACATTTTAAAATGTACCTATAAAATATAATAATTAAAGATTAAAATCTAATTTATTGATCTTCTTCTTCTTAGCGTGTCGATAGCAATCTAAATGGACTTGGCCTAGTTCCTGTAACGTGCAGCTGACAGGACACCCAGGACACGATATTAAGTGTCCCATCGTTTGTGGAACAGCACCAAATTTACACTCCAAGGCGGGCTCGTCTATGAATTTACACCTGAACAGGTTTTTCTTACTTCGGCCAACGTGGGTTCGGAGTCTGTTTAAAGACTTCCAGGTTACCCAAGGTAACTCATGTCCAGGTGGGAGGTCTTCAGCGGGTGGGACGAACGGTTTAGGTAAGGAAGCACTGTCTCGCCACAGCTTCAGTCTCTCTTGTGATGGTTCGCCAGTGAGTGGGACGACACACTTTAAAAAACTGTTTCGGCTTTTCAGCCTTTGTGGCACAAGGATGTTGTCGTGCAAAGGGTGTCGTGTGTCGGAGACCATTTTGGCTCTTTCGCTGGAGCTTGCCACTGCTCTGCGAACCACTGGTGGCGTTATTCCTACTAGTGGATACATCATGTCATCATTTCATTTATTGATATTTCTATAGAATTAATATGCGATGCGTTGAAACAAACATTCGATATTTTGAACTACTCCTCAATCACGCGTCAACCGTTGAACAGATTTGGATCAAAGTTGGCACATAGATAGACCATTTCTTGGATTAACACAGGATACTTTTATCCCGATATTCTCACGGGATCGAAACTTACGCGGGTAAAACCGCGGCGCGCTGCTAGTAGTTTTATAAGTAAGGGAAATATTTATATTGTATTCTTCGTAAACATTACAGTTCCTTAATTATTCTGCACGTTGTTGCCATGTCACCAAAGTGTAGTGTCTTCTAATCAGTCAGATTACTGAGGAAGTGAGGAGAGATACTGAGCTATCTCATTATCAGAATAATTTTATCAACTTGTCGCACGTGTTATTTGCCCTTTAAAATGATAATTTAGCAAGCAGCCTACATACTTATCTACCATAATAATTAAGGTGACTTGCAAAAGGCACATATGTATACTAAATAAAAGAAGTTTTATTTAGAAGAAGCGAATTTTACACAATAACGTACGTTGAAGTGCAATATCTTAGCGAACGGCGGTTCTCCGGAATTGTATTTTTATTGCTTCTTAAGCTTTGATTGCTATTACTTTCACGAAAACAATTAATCTTTATAAACCATTGCCTATGTTTTGTTTATCATTAAACTCACTAATTTTTTCAAGAGATGTTTGGGCCAAAAAGATAGCGATTATCGCAGCGACTTTATGGGAATTTGGGAAGAAAACGGGTAGCTTATCGGATAATTTTCGTATGTTCATGCCGGCGCCGGAGTCTCGCCGCTAATGGTCGTGAAGTTTCTTGCCGGCTCATATCCATAGTACACGACCGATTGGGACCGTGCACCTACCTTCTGACGTTTCATAAGTGCCCATGTAGGTTTATGTGAAATAAAATATTATGATTTGATTTGAATAAACCAGCGAGGCTCTGAACTCTCTGAATGTCGTCTTGCGACTAGTGTTGCCCAAATGCAAGACCAAGACAAGACCTTAGCCAGTCTTGGTCTTGCGTCAATATACCTGGTCTTGGTCTTGGTATTGCGCTCTCAGTCTTGGTCTTGGTCTTGCAGCAAGAGTCTCGCAAGTCTTGGGAGACTCTACTACTTAGACTAGACTACATTCAAATACCTATTAGCCTATTGCTCAGGGTGGCAGGGACATCGACGCGCAACCGCTTACCATGGATTCAGTACATGATTCTAGACCCCTCCCCCTCTCGTTGAAAATTTTCGTCGGCTTTTTCTTAGTTTTTACGATTTTTTCTGCAATTTTTTTTACTGTAAACTGTATACAATCATTATTTCTATCTGACCCAATGAGATTTTTAATAAAAAAATAGTAAATTCACTTGTTTCACTCAAAACAGCAATGTAAATAAAACTCGAAAGGGCTACCTGATCAGCTGTATTGCTAAAGTTCATTTGCGAGGTCAACACTGTCTTCGTACCTACGCTATTCGCTTTCAAATGCCGCAACAAAGGGACCGCAGTGCCAAGCGGTCTCCTCGTATTATTAACGCACTAGAAAATAAACTTTAAAATTATTACAATAAAGTGCATAAATGCTTGAACCCACCCCCGGATCTAAGGGGGGGCAAACCGGGGCACTTGCCCCGGGCGGCAGTTTCATGGGGGCGCCAAATCCTTGAGACAAGAATTCGAAATATCGAACAAATGAAGCCTCTTTTCCTACAATCTCATAGGTTTTTAACAAGTAATCGAATCTTAATATTATAATATGTTTGAAAAACAAACTTTTTTATTTCCATACGCCCAGTTAGTTTTTGAACACATACTAAGTGTTTTATGAAAGCATCTTATCAGATCAAGTAAATTTTTGAACGCGTGCGTAGTGTCCGTGATCTTTCGGCCAAGGGAATCCCTGTCACATATCTATACGAGCCGAGCCGAACAAATTCAAACAGTTGAACGTCAAGTGACAACACTGTTTGTTTATGGTGGTTGATTGCGTTTGCGAGTAATCAGCGTTAAGAGCGCGCCTTGAAAGCCCAACGCGAGCGATTTCGTACCTCTCGCCCGCGCCCCTTCTACAATAATACGCGATGGCATAGCGCGCGGCGCGCCACCACCGGCGCAGGCGGCGCGCGGCAACGCGTTCGAGTGCGTGAGTCGAGTTCGAGTTTAAACTGCGCGGTGCCCAGGCGATCAACAGCGTTCTGTGCCGAAGACGGGCCGCGTGAATATGCCGTTTCGTGAATTTGAACTTGATTCGTATGGCAATAAAAATGTATTCGTAAAAAATTATGTCATTCAAATAAAGTTCAAATTCACGGAAGTATTTGGTACGACGGATCGATCGCGATGTGTAGGTAAAGCATAACATAGCTGATTATAATCAAACGAGCTCATTGTCGGTATAGGTAAATACATAATTATTTGGAAGCTCCGTTCATAGACCTACAAACTGACATACCACCAATATAGTAGGTAAATAGGTACTAGGGCTTCCATCCCGAGACGCGAGTTTCGAAATTTAGAAGCTCGTGTTTTTTTTTTTCGTGGACTCGAGACTATCTAGTCTGATCCGTTATTCAGTCCTCGCGTAGGTACTCAATCTATATATTATGTACTTACCTAAAAGGTTAGTATGACATAAAATATTATATGTAAATATTCATCAATATTTATTTATTAAACAATTTAATATTCAAAATTATATAATACCATTACAATAACAATAAAAATCCCATAAAAAAATTAAAGTCAAAGTGGTTTCACAAGGTTTCAACAAATTACGCGACGCGCAACATTCGAAGGTACCTATGTATGTACCTAATACAAATATCGTATTACCGTAATAACAAAAAGTAATGTTCCTACAAAAATAAACTCATAACATAACCATAATAACTATGTACCTAGAACAAATGTTTCCTTATAAAATAATAAAAATACTGGCCAAGCAAGTCGGGCCATGCATAGTGGGTTCCGTAGCTGAAATTACAAACGACTGTAACATACTACATCCATCGATCCATCCATCCATCCATCGATCCATCGATCCATCGATCCGTCAAACCGTCGATCCGTCGATCCTTCGATCCACCGATCCGTCGATCCAGCGATCCATCGATCCGTCGATCCATCGATCCATCCATCCATCCATCGATCCATCGATCCGTCGATCCATCCATACATCCATCCATCGATCCATGGATCCATCGATCCATCGACCTGTCGATCCATCGATCCGTCGAACCGTCGATCCGTCGATCCATCGATCCGTCGATCCATCGATCCGTCGATCCATCGATCCGTCGATCCATCGATCCGTCAATCCACCGATCTGTCGATCCATCGATCCATCGATCCGTCGATCCGTCGATCCATCGATCCATCCATCCATCCATCGATCCATCCATCCATCGATCCATCGATCCGTCGATCCATCCATACATCCAACCATCCATCGATCCATGGATCCATCGATCCATCGACCTGTCGATCCATCGATCCATCGAACCGTCGATCCGTCGATCCATCGATCCGTCGATCCATCGATCCGTCGATCCATCGATTTGTCGATCCATCGATCCGTCAATCCACCGATCCGTCGATCCATCGATCCGTCGATCCGTCGATCCATCGATCCATCCATCCATCTATCGATCCATCGATCCGTCGATCCATCCATACATCCAACCATCCATCGATCCATGGATCCATCGATCCATCGACCTGTCGATCCATCGATCCGTCGAACCGTCGATCCGTCGATCCATCGATCCGTCGATCCATCGATCCGTCGATCCATCGATTTGTCGATCCATCGATCCGTCAATCCACCGATCCGTCGATCCATCGATCCGTCGATCCGTCGATCCATCGATCCATCCATCCATCTATCGATCCATCGATCCGTCGATCCATCCATACATCCATCCATCCGTCGATCCATGGATCCATCGATCCATCGACCTGTCGATCCATCGATCCATCGATCCGTCGAACCGTCGATCCGTCGATCCATCGATCCATCGATCCGTCGATCCATCGATCCATCGATCCGTCAATCCATCGATCCGTCGATCCATCGATCTGTCGATCCATCGATCCGTTGATCCTTCGATCCATCGATCCATCAGTCCGTCGATCCATCGATCCATCGATCCATCCATCCATCGATCCATCCATCCATCGATCCATCGATCCATCGGTCCATCGATCCGTCGATCAGTCGATACATCGATGCTTCGATCCGTCGATACATCGATGCTTCGATCCTTCGATCCATCGATCCATCCATCCATCCATCCATCAATCCATCGATCCATCGCGATCCGGCGATCCATCGATCCATCGATCCATCCATCCATCGATCCACAAAAACACATAAAATTTCAAATCACAACGATGCTAAAGAAGTTTTCACTTCAAAAACTTCCCCACTTTACGTGTACCTAAAAAAACCGATAGCGTAAAAAAATTTTTTTTCAAGATTTTATTTTACCACTTTGTCGGCGTGATTAATAATGTACGAACGCCAGCACATCAACCTACCCGAAACTGTCAAATTTTCGCAATCAACTTTGAACCTTATGCTTTAGTGATAAAGTTGAAAATCTATTAAAGAAATTTGACAGATTGTAGTAACTTGATGTGCTGGCGTCTGTACATAATTATATCCATGCCAAATTATAGTTTTCTAATAGTACTAAGAGCCTCTGAGCTAAACTGCGGACGGACATGGCGAAACTATAAGGGTTCCTTTTTGACTACGGAACCCTAAAATAGTTTTTTTTTCTTTAAATAAAATTCATCAGTTTGAATAAGTAATATTAATTAGTAAAAATATCAGTGATTGAACTAGGATGATATTATTTTGATACTTATTGTATTTTTACCCGCATTATATAGGTAGATAGGTAGGTACACACGGCTACGTATTAAGCTATACATTTCCAGTATATAAGCTGACCTCTCATTGTACGGGAAAGATTCAATTATGTTACATTATGCGATTTAAAATTTACATACATTAATACAAAGCATCACGCCTGTATTGCCCGATGAGGTGGGCAGAGGTGCGGGAATCGAACCCAGGACCTCACAGCTCAGCAGTAGCGCTTGCGACCGCTAGACCAACGAGCCAGGTAAAAAAAATATTAACGGGTATTAAAAATTTACTTACTTTTTTTTCCCTAGGCAATAGATATTCGAAATACCTAAGTAGCTAAGGAAATAAAAGAATTGATACCGTTATATAAATCGGTAGTTAGGTACAGACGCCAGCACACCAAGCTACCAGAAACTGTCAAATTTTCCCATTCAACTTTGAACCTTAAGCTTCAGTGATAAAGTTGAAAATCTATTAAAGATATTTGACAGATTGTAGTAGCTTGACATGCTGGCGTCTGTACTTACTTTTTTCTTTCTTTTGTTCAGAATACGGAGTTGTTCCCTCAAACGTTTTGTTTTGTTTTTGTTTTTTTAAAAAACGTTTCCCCACACTAGGAATTACTCCTGTATCGTGGGTGCGTTTACAAACATTTAAATTCATATACACAAACATCCAGACCCGGAACAACTACCTGTAGGCAATACAAATATTTGTCCGGTCGGGAATCGAACCCGCGACCGCGACACGCAGCGCAGCAGTCGATCGCTCAGCCACTGCGGCAACCACGGAACAGAAAAAACTGTTTTTTCTGTTCCGTGGCGCCAACCATGTGTCGTGTTTTCCGTGAGTTTTCTTTTTGCCCATCTTTATTTACACTAAATAATGATAATAATTTATTATGTTTACACCAAACAGGTTTAACTCCTTTTTACAGTAGGTAATACCTACCACTAAACAAAATAAAAATGTCGAAAATAGTCCTCTCTCTGTAATGTCGCCAAACATAGGTTCGTCATCCAAGAGATGCCGTAGCAGACTGATTGAATAAATTGAAAAGGATAGCGCTATTACTACCGCGTGCAAAACAAGAGACAGAAAGAGAGTATGCTCGCTTAGAATAAAATGACGCAAGCGCCAAATCTCTGAATTGCTAATTACGAGGAGAACGAGTAGAAAAATAAAAAAATAATTCTGCACGATTTGAGATAATATTATTACCTATCTATTAGTTTAAAAATCATCATTAAATTCCATAGGGTTTCAGAGATCTAACTCAAAATAAGTGCAAAACGAGGTTTTTTCGTTATTTTTTTTTATCGAGATTTTTTTATCCAATCGTGTTTTCGCTTCTACAAATTTAAAGATTATAAGTCCAAGTTTAATGTGTCCAAATAGCAAACTCTCAAGTCTTACAGATACCGATATCTAGATCGCCCAATATCACCAAAACAGCATAATATAGACTCTTAATAAAATAAGTAATTTATTAGTGAAATCATATGTTATCGTAGTGGAAATTAACAATTTGCAAGTTTTTCTCAAACACTGAAGGGAGGGGGCGCCACTATCAAGGTTTTGCCCCGGTTCGAAAAAATCGTAGATCCGGGGCTGCTTGAACCTGACAAAACCTGTATGTGTGTTTGTTGTTTGAGAGTGACGAAGATTCGGTCCACACTCCTCAGCCATGGCCAGCTCGCTCACCGGACTTGACCCCATTAGATTTTTTTCTTTGGGGTTACGTCCTTAATGCTTTAGTGAAAAAGTTGAAAATCTGTTAAAGAAATATGGCAGATTGTAGTAGCTTGATGTGCTGGCGTCTGTACCATAACATCGGCTGGCTTAAAAACTGCTACTAGTACTCGACTCGCTGTTGCTGAATAGAAGAATAATATAAACTTTGAAACATAAATACCTACATAATTTTTACCAACCTACTAACGTTAGATCTGCACATTAGACTTATACAAGTATAATATAATACTCTAAGTAGATATACCTACAAGGTATGAAATGAACTTTGCTAGACAGTTATGCTAGGTACATTTTTATCATATATGGGAACAAATTTGTAACACGCTACCTACCTACTTAATAAATAGTCGAAACATATAATAATCAATACAATACCTTTTAGTGTTATGACGATACGGTTTTGATACTGGGGAACGTCTATCAAAATCGGGATTGAAACCAAATACCTACTATAACGCCCAAATCTCAGTTTTACTTAACTGCGAGACGCAAGAGTCTTGCAGGCTTAGTCTTGTTCTTGCTCAAGTCTTGCAGGGTTCAGTCTTGGTCTTGGTCTTGCTACAATAAGTCGGTCTTGGTCTTGGTCTTGGTCTTGCAAAAATGCAAGACCAAGACCAAGACTGCAAGACCAAGACCGATTTTGGGCAACACTACTTGCGACGTAATAACCATCCAACATGCTTGCCTGCACGTAGGTCATGTCATGCGTCACTTGTTCTGCGGTTATAGCAATGACTTATGTTATGAAGGGAAGCAAACCATGCCATGTAGGGGCAAAATGTAAACAGATAATACTCTGTGTATTATTTTATATATGCTCTTTACTTGCATCGTGTGATTGCTTAGTTGCAAGAAAAACACAAACAAAATATTACGAAAATTTTAGTTTAGTTGGATAATCGTCATTTCTTCTTTTACTACCGTTTTGTAGGTGTTACGTTATCATTCACTGATCCCTCACACGATCCATCGTATGTGTCTCCTTCTTTGAGATTAAGAGATATATTCATTCATTCTCCTGCCCTTATATCAATTTATTAGTGCTCGGCGCAACATGTCTTTTTCTAGCATACTTCTGTAATTTAGTCGTCATCTCGGTAGTCACCTTAACCATATCAAGATTCATACAGTCAATCCATCGTTTCTTTGGTCTTCCTCTACTCTTATAGCCATCAACATTCATACTCAAAACTTTCCTCAACATTTTCCTCATTCGTCCGTATCATATGCCAATACCATGACAACCGATTTCCACACAACTTTTCTAGAGATACTTAGATACATATTTGATTTAACACCGGTTTTCGTATTCATCTAAGTTTCTGTTGTATCCCTAGTATCTGGCCAGCAGTCCTCCGCCAGGCGACATACGGCACGATAAAGTTCGGCACCTACTACTCCCTGAAGAAATGGATAGCGCAGCACCGGGTGGACGGAGGGTCGATAGAGCACGTGCCCACGAATACGTTCTGTGCGGCCTTCGCCGGCGGCCTGTCAAGTGCCATCGCCAACCCAACAGACGTGCTTAAAGTGCGGATGCAGGTTAGTTGACATGGTATGTTGGTCATTCATGTTTAGTTGTGTATTGAAGTTTATTTTTTTAAAGAGATTTGAATTCTGATAGAGATTTCAATAATGAAAAATTGCAACAAAAGATTTATAGAAGTTTTATTAGTATAGAAACCATTTTTTATTTTTATTTTAAAGGCGATGCATACTAAGGTACTGCAGCGGAAATAGCTCATAGAATTTGATAGACCTTTCATCTTATTTTATTTTGCAAACGTTTATTTTCAAGACTTCAAGGTTGATATAACATTTTCTTTATGATCAATCAATCACAATAATAGTGTCGCGTTCCCAGGTAGGCGACGAAAAACGCAATCTAGTCCGATGCTTCATAGAGATATACCACCTGGAAGGGATCCGCGGATTGTGGCGCGGCGTGGGCCCCACGTCGCAGCGCGCGGCCGTCATCGCGGCCGTGGAGCTGCCGGTGTACGACGCGTGCAAGAAGCGCCTCACCGCGCCGCTGGGGGACTCGCCACTCAACCACTTCGCGTCAAGCTTGCTGGCCAGCCTCGGCAGTGCTGTGGCGAGTACGCCGCTTGACGTCATCAGGGTAAGCTCTCTTCTTCAACTCGTGTCCGACTCGGTTGCCGGACTAATACCAATTATTATAATTATAGCAAAAACTCGTATCAATCAAGATCTCATGTCAGTCTCGGATGTCAGCAGCAGTAGATGACTATAAATATTTTTGGAAGTAGCTTGTGCCAAGAGACTATTAAAAAAAAAATTATTATTAGTCAATTTATTTCAGATAAAATCAATCCATACAATTACAAACTATAAACACAGAAATAAATAAAACACAGAAATACATTATTATTAAAAGCCGTTTAATAATTGCTAGCTTTTATGTTCAAGAAGTAGGTATAGAAAATATGTTTTAAGTCGTGTGTTTTACTTTTAAATTACTAAATCTTGTTATTACGTGTTCCAGACAAGACTAATGAACCAAAGAAAACTGAAGGGCGAGGTGACGAGATCTACCGAGACGATATACAAAGGAACAGTAGACTGCTTATTACAGGTATGTATCACCATTCACCATCTAGCATCAAATCACCCATTGCAATTGGCTCTTCAGCATTTAACGACGCGTCGTGTTACACTAGATATGATATTGTATGACACAAGATATAAAGCTCACATTTCTTTGCGTTACTTTGAGTTGAGTTGTTTGGATGTGTGATGGCCATAACTGAGTTTGAAAATGGGGGTTCTGGTTTCCAAATCGGACTCCCTTCAAAAGATCTTAAACCTGCCTTCTTCGACCTATATTGTGACAAATAAAGAGTTGATTCATTAATTCAACCCTTACCTGTACCCTCAGACGGTCCGCAGCGAGGGTTTCCTGGCGCTGTACAAGGGCTTCATCCCCACGTGGCTGCGCATGGGCCCCTGGAACGTCATCTTCTTCCTGTCCTACGAGCAGCTCAAGCAGATGTACTGAACACCCAGCTGCTGGGAATGGCTTAGACTTGCTTGAGATGGTGATAAGGTAGGTACGATATACTTGTTGATATATCTATTTTGAACGGCTACACTTGATCTACGAAAACCGCTCTTACTGCTGCAAAATAAAGGAAATGTTGCCATGAATGTCTGTGTCGAGTGTGTCTGTAACTTTTTGTTTTTGTACACTTGAATATTTATGACGTAGTTATGGGGCTGCAGAAATCTTGTGAAATCGGTAATTGGATCGTTCATATGACAGAACCAAAACTGTATAGATGGAATTGATCCAACAAGTTATAGGAAAAAGTATTAAGTTCCATCAGAAAGTCGGACCCAGTCATTCTAAAAAGTCTTATTTTTTTACTTATATTTCCAGATCACCATTACGCAGATGAATCGAGATCTGGGCAGTGTGATAAGATGAGTGAGCTTACGTAGTTATAGCTACTGTCAATACGTCTACCACAAAAATAATTATTAATTTCAACAAAAAATCGTTGCCATCAGCATTTTTATAGCATATTAAAAAAGTAAGACAAAATGTATATTTGAGAGCACATAATTGTTAATATTTAATAGGAGTAACCTGACGAATGAATTGTGGGCATAGCGAGTATCTTAAATATAAAACATTTTGTTGATAGAATGCTACCACAAACTTATAAGAAGTTTACCGAAATGGTACCATAATAGAGCAGCTTAAACTTAAGTGTTATTTAAACGAAATAAATGAGCTTTTGTAGGTTATTTTATGTTAAAATCTTACGAAACGCCGTTTATTAAAATTTGTAGTAGTTCCTTCTTAGTTTTAAGTTCACGTCGCGCGTCGTCTTGTGATAAGTTGACTTGTGATAAACGAACTTGTAATAAAATGCTGTATAATTTAATTAAACATTGATGTTGCAAGAGTTCAGCTGTATCTACGAGGCAACAGAAAAATAACGATTATAATTATAAATAGTCAAGTTCAAAAGTATAAGTCTCAACATAGTCATTAAGCGTACACTAATTCTGTGAAACTTTTACTTGTTGATGTTAAATAACGAACATATTTTCTACGCTCGTAAATATACAACTTTTGTAACATAATTCACTTGCATTTGAAATTTTAGTGGTTTGCGCGAAAGTTGCGATTACGCATGAATGTGTGCGTTAACGTTACTCAGGAAACAAAATGGACGCAAAACTTATGTCATTTTAATAAAAGCTTTTATCTTGTTAACCGTGTAAATAGTGTTATGGTTGTGTGGAATGGGAATGGAATATTGTTTAATATTGAGTAAGTGTAGTCATGGCAGTCAAAAGTCTGAAATCTTGTCTAACCTTATACCCTCTTATTTATAAAAAAACTTGTCATTAATAATGTATAAATTTGAAGTATTTTCTGGGCATTTTGGTGGTAATGAGTGGGGATTTTACCATCTCAAGACAACGGTTGACCACTTTTCACCCATATACACTTAGTAATAAGGTTGAAAATTGGTTAACAGTTCGTCTACGAGATGGTACTGTATCCAGGAACGAATAGACATTTCGAACATTACGAGTCTTCCACACATGTGACAGAGACGCTCTAATTCGAACTTTTTCTTTATTCGATGTGCCATATTAACTCTCAGGCACTATTTAGTTGTTAATTAATTTACTATTAAGAGGTAACTTCTAGTAGATATTAGTTTGTGAAGGTATGGTGGTAGTAACTTCGTGTAATTGACCGATATTTAGCCGCATCTGGTTATACTGGAAGCTGACCAACATAGTTGGTGGAAGGCTCGGCGGATGGTGATGATGAATGGTAATGACAGTAAATTATAGACATATCATGTGAGATTGAGATTAAAGCACACAGTGCTGACTTTTAGACGAATATTAATGTTAATCTAAAATCGTTTTTGTACAGTTATTTTTTAATGTGTTGATCTTTGCGCTATGTGCTATTTCATAGTTTATGGTGTTTATATACGTTTCAATTTTCTCATTGCGTTTTTCGAAAAAGTAATGTTCACGGTTCGTGGAAGAGCCAAAGTTCTTCAATTTTTGTGTACCAAATTAAATCTCGGTAAACAATCAATTAGACTGTTCTAAGAGTTTTTAAGCATTTATAATACAGGGTCAAATTAAATTAGCTACAGATACTTCGCACACGTGATGGCTATCGATATCTAAACAAAATACAATAAAAATGATTTGTTTATTATTTTTGGAGTCAACGACCGCTTAAGTGATGCTCGAAGTATAAGTTGAGAAAATCGTTTTTTTTTTGTTATACTTATCCATCACGTCTGTGAAGCTAACACAAAAGAATCTATAATATATTTCAAGTGACTACACTAAGTGCGGTTGATGACCCCAAAAAAAAAATTAACTCATCAATTTAATTTATTTTTCTCACTCATCAATTTAAGTTCTAAGGGAGGTACAAGTTAAACTTTGTAAAATGTTTGTAAACGAAGCTATGTAGTTTGTAAGTAGAAAATTTTGTATATATTTATATGACTATGTAAATCTTTATTTTTGAAAGTCACTTTCAATACTGCTTCTTTCTAAGATCTGCAAGAAGAAAATTAAAAAGAATTTAAAGTAAAATGTAAATCGTCAGTCTTCACACGTGTCTTTATCTAGTTTTATGACTTCCGTCTTAAGGTGGGTGCATATACATTAGTGAACGCGCGTTTGGCTAGGCTTGAATACTCTTGGCTGCTTTTCAGCACAGCACTGATTGGAATCAATCGAAAATGACACATTTTCAATTATTAATTTACCTCGTCCCCAACAGCAAATAGCTGTCGGAAGAACGACAGTCGTCTGTTTAATTTAAACTGACACAATTCACGGGTTTTGAATTTGTGAACCAGCCTTTAGAGGACTCTTGATGATTGATGTTCGATTCGGCACAGAAACTTGTCGAAAGGTTGTGAATAGCTATGTTAACGCGTTTCTTCCGTGGGTAAGCTGCTCGCGACCGTTGTAAGCGTCCAAATACTTGTGCTTAGTTCAGACGTCTCGGGTTCCTCGATGTATTCGAACTACAACTGCAATATTATATGATTGCATTTTTGTACCATGTATACTAATAGAAATAACGATTAGTATACGTTACGAACCTCTGTCACAGGATCTTTAGAGTATTTATTATTGAAATGAATGTTAATGTTGCTTAAGAAAATATTTGTATGTATGTGTCGTGTAACATAGAAATAGAAGCTTACTGTGAATATACACTAGGTACAAAGAATTAGCCAAATTAATATAATCCAAATATACACACTTGTATAGTATTCTGTAGTTTTATTTAACATTATTACAGGTTTCGGTAATGGCATGAGATAAGAATTTGTGATTGAAGTAAAATTCTAAATATTTGGAAAACACTCACGACTGTAATATTGAGTATGTTAGGAGAGATCATTTGTTAATTATCGTGTAAAACTTTAACTACTAGAATACACAATGAGACTGTTTGGGATTTGAAACCAAGAGCTTACTTCGCGATGTACAAAATTGTATTATCAAAGAGTTTTTATATGTCTTCCTGAGAACAAACCTCTTTTCTCAGTTTTCCAGCTATAAATTCTAACTGAAAAAAAAACGACTTTTGTCAAATTATATCAAAAGTCTGTGTCAAAAGTGACACAGCCTTATTTTCGCACTATTTTTACAATGCATAAGTATCTTTTTATACTGCTTTAATTCCTGATGGAGCACAATGCGGTGGAGCGAGGGTTAGCCGAGCGGGACCCTGGCATGTGCGTGTGCAAGGGTGGCCCGACCCTCGAGATACTGAAGGAGATACAGCGGCTGTATGAAGAGAGGATGGAGCAAATTAATAGGGCCTCAGGGTCTACTAAGTTGCAGGTGAGTTTTTAACGGAAATATTACAACAGAAAGGAATGGATAGAATAGTAAAGGTATGTTGTAGAATTCTATCAGCAATATGTAGGCTTCGTAGAGGCTGTTGATGGTCTACCGACGTATTATTACTATGAAGAATAATGACAATGTTGCTGTGACCTCTCTTCTTCCTTTGGGCGTCGTAAAAGGTTGCTCTTCAGTGCATTGGCATTATTGGCTACCAAACGTAGGAAGTGGTAATGGTCATTAGATCACTGGATGGCCTCTTATGTTATTCTTTGTTGTAAAGAGGAGAACCTCTCAGTCTCAGCTGTCTTGTTCTGCTAATTAATCATTTACGGCGCATTGAAGAAGTATTATCATGTGGCTGTATACGAAAGCACAGGACCGTTCGTTGTGGCGATGTTTGAGGAGGACTATAGTTCATCTTTCGGCTGAATGATGATATTGATGATTATCATGACGTTTTAACTTGTGTGGCAGCAACAAGTGGATCTGCTGAGGTCGTGGGTGGGCGACCTGGTGGGGCAAAACACTCTTCTGGCGCGCGCCGTCGAGGAGCTGGAGACAGCGGCCACCTCTAAGTTGCTGCAGGAGCGACGGAAACATAGCGAGGTATGGGATCCTGTTGCATAGACCGAAAAGAGTAGATATATTAAATGATAAACTTTATTATCGGTTTGTGTATGGTTGACGTTGGTATAACATTGCACTTAAGAAGACTGAAAGAAAGAAAGACTGAGACTGAAAGTGCTAGCCTTCGCAGTTTTTAAACGTTTAGAGCTGAATTTTTATACAACTTTCGTGTCTCATTTACGTAAATACTTGTTGCGAGTGTTTGTGACGTCAAGAGCACATACAAAAAAATGTCGCTCCGGAAAACTTACGAATACAAGACTGATAACGTCACGTTTATGTTCCACCATTTTGCTTACAAGTAGGCATTTGTGAGAGTAACAAAATCTTTGCTTTTGCGTTTGGTGCAGTCGTTTTGTTTAAAACCTAGGACTCGAACACCACCTGATGTTAGATCTAATAGCTTCCCATGTTTCTGATCATTCATTGAATCAAGAGTTACCTTCCGAAGGCTGGTGATAGTGCTATGATTACGGTTGCCCGGTCCGGTTGGCTACACGTATGAACATGAGCCTTGCAGGGCTAGCGGGCAATCCGCACCTCAATGTTGACCCAATCGTATCGGTCAACCCGCTAGCATATCACTTACCAGGCAAACTTTCCCTGAAGAAGGCGGTCTAATCATCCTGTTCTCCCTTCTAACGTTGTCCTCTGCCGATTTATTCAGTAAAAATATTCACCGTGAAAACTTTAGTGAGCTGTAATTCCGTCTGATGCTAGGCATAGACACTATTGATAGCTCACTTCCAGCTCACTTCTATGTTTTCACGGTAAGATTTTTACAGAGTAGACCGGCTGGTCCTCATCAGGTGGTGTCCGAGCTCCGTGCGGAGTGCGCGGCGCTGCGGCGTCGGCTGGCGCGCAAAGACTCTGACCTCCGAGGTCTGGTGGAGGTGCTGAGGAGGCTCCGAGAGTTTGACTACTGCACTCTGGACGGGATACACTTCTTTGAAGTCACGGAGTCAGATATATTTGGGTCTGTTGAATGGTGAGTGAGTTTTATGATATTATATGTACTTAGATTTGTTTTCGTTGTTCGTACTTATTCGTATTTCTCCGTACCAAAATGGTAAAACGGAACCCTTATGGTGAGACTCAGTCTGTATATCTGTCTGTCACAGCTGGATATCTCAAGAACTACTAATGCTATCAACTTAAAATTTGGAATAGTTTTAGATGACGTTTGCCCAACTATTTTGCAAATAAGAAAGAAATAAAAATACATGTATATTTTTTGCAACAGGGATTGAAATGAGGTCTGAAAAGTTCGAAGTGGGGCTACTAGAGCGCAGTTTGCACATTCTCAAACATTAATTTTTAATTTTTTAGGCCGCATAGATTCGACTTTTGATGAAATATGTAAAAAAAAATATCGCCCCCAATTATCTCCAAAGTTTGCAAAGAGAAAAATCTGAAATTATTCTATGTGGTAGAAGTTTATGTAAAGATTACAGGAAAAATAAAACGAAGTCTCTAAATAGCACACTTTTTCAGAAATCATCAACAAAAGTTACATTACGTCGTTGCGCGTGCAAAAGTCGCTATATGTTATTTTAGTTATTTTCGGTTCTTTATGCAGTTTTAATCGTTATTACAATACACACATACAGCTGTGTGTAAGTGCAATATTTAAAGAGTTACGGAATGTAGCTATGTTATAATTCATATACCTCAAATAAGTTCACTAAAAACGCATAGCGACTTTTGCACGCGCAATGACGATTACTTCCACTATCGGTCAAGAGATGGCGCTGACCTAAAACTGCAATATTCTACACCGCAGCGTGCAGTGTTAAAATACTCAGACGAATAAAAAAAAAAAAAACTAGACCTCGCCGATGAAAATTTAACTAATATAATTTAATTACTAATTTTTATTGGTTTGCGCTGCAGACATTTTATTAAAATTCCTTTGTTGTTATAGCAAATATGTAGATTGTAATGTTTTGTTATCATTGCGCAGGCGACAAAAGAAGCTGGAGCAGGGAGACTCGGTGAAGGCACGCAATAACGTGAAACATGACACAAACAGATATAAAACCAGTCGACATTTCAGAGTTGGATAGAATTTTTTCGATTGATTTTGTTTTTTTTTTATAAATGTTTTAATTATACTTTTATTGTATTTTTCACGTTTTATTTTTGTTTTCTATTGCAAAATCCTTACGTTCAACGTCGTTAAAATGTGTAATTTATTCCGGTGGTTTTCTCCTTTGGTGAGAGATGTATTATTAAAAAGTTTTGATCATGTAAACGCACCCAAGAAATAGATGCTTGTGTTTGGCAATGTATAACAAAAAAATAATTAGTTTTTTGCCATGGAGCAAAGTTGTGTTAGTTTAAAAATATCACAAAACGAGTGCGTTAAACAAACAAAGCTATGTAAGTAATTAAACATACTTAGCTCAAAAATGTATGGACGGTAATTGTTCTCCTTTTAATTATATTTCATATTCATATATTTATTTGCATTCCATAATGTTGTAGAGGTGTTACAATGGCTTAAAGCTAAGGTACAATTATGGACCCTGTAGGGCACAGCAAAAGGTATAAACTGTAATCTTATAATAAATTTAGGACACAAATTAACAACAAGGATTTTTTTAAAATATGCTATTAAAATTAAATAAGTTATATAACTTTTTATTTTATTGAGATCAGCTTATTATAGTTTGTGGTAAATAATAATTACTTGGTAAGGTAATTAAACATTTAACTATCTATTTATCTATGCATGCATCATGCATGAATGTCTATACGTACGACTAACTGTGTGTGGTGTAATTGTAAATAATAAGTTAGTGTAGATTTGTAAAATGACCGCACTGTCGCATTGGGTACCTACATACACCCGAAATTATATTTGTAAGGGAGATTTTAACAAATAAATATAGATAAAATTAAAATTTTATGAACATGAAGATGAAATTTTTTTTTTTTGTTATTATTCTAGAGGAATCCGAAGAACATGATATGTGGCAAAGTGTCGGAGCTGAAAGTGATAAACGAGTCGCTGCATAAAGAGAACCTTGCAAAGGAGAGGTACAATATTAACATACTAGCTTTTACCCGCGGTTTCACTCGCATCTTAAAAAACTACTTCATGATCTATCATGAAGTAGTTTCACTTACGACCTTGATCTATCAACAGCTAAAAAAAGGCGCCATCAAGGTCGTGTGTGTAGCCAATTAGCTATGAACGTGCGGTTGACTGTACCGTGATAAAAGTATAATTTAAGTTAATACAGGTTATATTATATATACTCTTGTGCCAAACATCTTATACCTACCCGTTAAACATTCTAACACTCGAAAGGCAAAAACATCCAAACTTTACTGGGAACTGTCAGCCTGCATCATCCCACTGTGGGGCAAGCTTAGGCCCCATATAACTTACAGTCCAAGTTTTTCGATCCAGGGCCAATGTGGACCATATTTTGTGGCTATCAATTTTGTCTATCTCATTCCGCCATCCAATAAGATTAATAGAATTAGTTTTGCTATATTATTTCTTCTATAAATGAAATGTTTGCAGAGAGATAAGACAGCTGAACAAGGATGCCCAGTGCTACGAACAAACCATCATGAACCTCAGGAAAGAGATGTCCAGCTGCAAGTTTCATACGCCGTTAGTATAATTATGTTATCAATATTATATCCGGAGTTTGGAAGTTGGCGGTGAGATACCCTCTTTTTTAAATTTTGAACCTCGATTTTCATCCACGAATATTGAGTAGGTATAATTAACCTCAACTGTCAATACTTTTGAAACAGACCATCCCTTGCATGCGTAGGATTAACATTGTTTGTAATTTTCTTGCTGCCTGCGTCATAAAATGATATTTGTGTGCTTTTCGTAAATTTCAAAGTGAAAATTTATGAGGAAAAAGGAAAACGTATCAGATAATTCATCATTCACTTCATGGACTTGAGAACTCGTAACAGATCAATGAAAAATACAACCAAACTTAACTAAAAACTACAATAAATAAATGTATCTGAACATGTTAGCGCCGAGTGGCATCCTGCGATATATCTGAATCTGTCGACGGATGTAATCCGGCCGACACAAAAATACATTGTATTTGTCTTTCATGCCTTGAAACTAAATGATAATAGAGCCCATTAAAATGGCAGGTGGTGGCACAAACTCCGGCTAATTTCCTGTTCTTCAAGTGGTTCTGGGTTAGTTCCCTAGCTCGGGCAAAGTCGGAATGGGAATTTCTCCGGAGTCTGGATTTGTGGCCGGTTGAGGGCGACAGGCGTTTGGCTTCGTTGTATTATTTAATGCAGGTTAAGCCGTTGATCTTTCTCGGGTCGTGTCGGATTGCCGTCCCATCGGACTATGACAGTCAGGAAAGAGAGAGTGCACCTGTGTCTACTCACACACTTCATCATCTGCCTAGCCTTTTCCCAACTATGTTAGGGTCGGTTTCCAGTCTAACCGGATGCAGCTGAATTTTAGATGGAGTGACTGCCTATCTGACCTCCACAACCCATTTACTGGGTAATACGATACCCCTTGGTAAGACTGGTTGTCAGACTTTCGGGCTTCCGACGACCCGTAACGACTGTCAAAGATCCACGAATGACAGCCGGGACCAACGGCTTAACATGCTTTCCGAGGCACGGAGGGTTCTTGGTATGTGAAGATGCTCACCTATCCTCGGACAAACTGCGGCAAGCGTAGCTGAACCTGATCGATCGACCCGTGCGGCTGTTATTATTTGGCTACATGCCTCTCACACACACACTTGTGCACTATACATCTCCCGCGCCGAAGGCTGGTCTCCGCCGAAATTTGGTCTGGAGAACTTCCCTTGTTTATTATTTATTATTTCTATCTTTCTGTTTCCGGTTGTAGCGAGGTGAAGGATGCCGAGGTGATGGCTGGCATGTGCTGCACCGGGAACGAGGTATGAATGTGTGTTTTTGGAGTTCTCCAAATTTAAGTGCTAAGAATTGTTTTACTTCGGTCCAAACACATGATACTTTCGTTGTATGGTGCATTTTTATAAACGCATCGGTTTTGTTGAAATGTGTATACTTTTGCATACCTACCTAGATCTAGACGAATAAGTAGGTACTTACATCACAAAAATTTTTCATCCATTAAGTTGTTTAAGACAAAAAATGTTCAAAGAGCTACATTTTATTGTATAAATCCATTTTTTTGGCCACTAAACCTGTAAATAGGCCCCTTTTTTACTGTTTGAACTTTGAAATCCCTTTAAATAATGCTTAGCACCGTTTTGTATATACAGTCGGTGACCCGAGGTAAGTATCCACCCGACCTAGCAGTTTACTAGATGAGGTAGATACTTCATCTCGGGTCACCGACTGTACATGTTGATTCCGTGTGCGGCCCTAGTGTGGCGAGTGGGAGCCGGTGCAGGATTTCAGCGAGATGCTGCGAAACGAGACGCTCAAGTATCAAGAGCGCGTGCAGAAAATGGAGGTTAATCTTAAGGTATCCTCTATGACTTGTTTGGACCAGATATTCCTTGTGATTCATATTCACTGGCTTATTCGTAGCTTTCGTAAAACCTCACAATTTTTATTAGCATGGGTACATTTTACTGTATGTTGGAATCTCATGTCTAATACAGAATTTATTTTTAACAGTAGCTTTTGTTACCCATGCATACGGGCCTACGGGGCTTAGTGCCGAAATACGCCAATATCGTTAAACCGGTTCACTAATGAATTCTTTTTTCACTTTTGATTAATTTTGTGTTCAGACGTTTCACTTCGAGTGGAAGATGAAGAATGAAAGGCAAAAAGTGAATTGTCTGATATCGACTATAGAACCTCACCCCGTCCGCAGTCGAGCGGCGACAGCATCCGCGCGCTGCGCAAGGTCAACGTGGCGCTCACCGAGGAGATGCACTCCATGCGCCGCGTGTGCGCCGCGCTGGACGAGCAGTGCCGCGCCGCTAACATGCGCGCGCAGTTCAAGGACGACATCATCAAGGAGATGCGCCGCCAGCTCAAGCAGGCCAAAGCCAAGGTAAACTTATCAAGCATAACCCTTCTTGCCAATCGGGTAAAAATTACATCACGCAGTTGTTACTTGTTAAGTGCACCCACCTTTCAACTGTTAGGTACAGTTAAACCAGAAAAGGTAATACGCTTCGATAATCTTCTTGTGTCCGAATTAGCACAAACATCGCGCCATAGAGTAACCCCCCACAGAGGCAAAGCTTCTAAGTTTTGTACTGCCGCACTTTGTACTAGTGAACCTAATTGCGTGTTTGTAAAAGTTTTCTCACTGTCGAGTTACCTACTCCGGTCACAGATCATCATTTGTTACTCAAGTTTAAAAGTATTTTGGGATAATAAAAAATAGGCTAGTACTTCCACAGCTCTATATTAGATCTCATCATCGCGCGTATTTCCGAAGATAGACGATGATTCCTGAAGTGCATACATTTCTAGGGATATCTCTATATTAAGTCCCCATGCATTAGGGGTGAGTCTTTAACCCATTGAAGGACACTGAACGAGATACAATACAATAGAAGTTTTATTGTTATTACGTCTGGGGGTGTTTTGTGTCCCGCAAAGTGTTAAGCATGACGCAGCCATGAACCGGGCACATATCCGGACTCGGGGCTGCTAGGTACTCACCCCAGGACCCCTCGGTCAGCAGTAGCAAGACTATAAGAAGACTGAAAATATCCTTTAGTATCAGGCAATGGCCTAGAAATAGAGCTTGCTAAAACGAATCTAGGTTGAGCACATGTTTTCAATGGAACATTGCTCCGCTTCTAATAAAACGTTTTATCGCACGCATTACTATAACAACAAACTTTCGCTTTGTTTACGATTTAATTGTAATTAGTTTCTGGTATTGAAACCGGGTTACCGACATCAAGTTCTATGTTTTCGGGAATTTTATACTTAGTAAAGAAGATCTGGGACAATTAATTAGCCACTAGATTATAGTGTTGAAACCTTGCGGTTTAGCCATATCTTTAGCATAAGGTCGATTTTTTCAGGGGCAATATTATCATAATTAACAACTAGCTGACCCGACAGACCTTGTGACGTTGTCCTCTCCTAAAATTCCATAGAAAATCATCGCTTTACCCGAATTTTCCTTTTTCCGGGCAACTTTCCAATTTCTGTTTTCCTAAAAACCTTATTCGGATTATGACGAACATTTAAAAAGAAAATGAACGAAATCGGACCAGCAGATCTCAAGTGGTGAGATTACCAAGGAACAACGTTCAAATTTTATTATTAACAACTAGCGACCCGCCCCGGCTTCGCACGGGTGCAATGCTGATACTAAATACACTACAGAAAAACTGTGAACGTTGTATATAAAAACATAGCGGCCCGCTCCGGCTTTTTTATAGGCACGCTCTTGCCGCACCGGGCGGCCGGCCGGTACCGCCGCAAACGCTACGTCCCGCAATTTTTAAATCTGTAATATCTTCGAAAATTTTCACTTAAATCATACGGTGTAAAGGGCCATGTAGATCTATATTAAATGAACAATGTATTCAAGGTATTTAATTGGTTAAGGATTAATGCTGTATTGGTTAAAATCGCTTCGAAAATTAGCCATTATTTGTCGTAAAAAGTAAATGACAAAAAAAAATTATTGTGGGTTATCCATAAGAGATAGACATATACCATCACGGACTTTTCTGTAGACCTTTTCAATGTGTACAATACTTAGTACATTATTTTGATAAAACTCGTAGGGTTCAGCCTGCGTTTGCAATGCAAGCGGAAAAAATGTAATTATTTACGACATCACATTAGAAACCTCAAAAATAACAGTACTTCTCCACTATTTAATGGATGTTATTATACATATAAACCTTCCTCTTGAATCACTCTATCTATTAAAAAAAACCGCATCAAAATCCGTTGCGAAGTTTCAAAGATTTAAGCATACAAAGGGACATAGGGACATAGGGACAGAGAAAGCGACTTTGTTTTATACTATGTAGTGATGATTAAAACAAGGAGACCCGGTTTCACCCAAACTTTTTAACAGTGCTCTCGAAGAAGTGTTTAAAAAGTTATCGGCAAATTGGGAGAGATGCGGCATTGAAGTCGGCGGGGTGCGGTTAACAAACCTCCGCTTTGTTGACGACACTGTCGTATTTTCCTCCACGGCGGCAGAACTGGAGCTTATGTTAAACCAACTTAGTGATGCAAACCTTGGACTAGCGATGAACACGTCGACTACCAAGCTGATGTCAATAACCACCAAATATAGGATCAGAGTGAATGGTGAGGCATTGCTATTTGCTACTTGGGCCAGTTAGGCTCTTTCCAGTCCAGACAAGACAAGGAAGTCTTAAGACGAACCGAAAATGCACGGAAGAGCTACTGGTCCATGAAAGAGTTTATGAAACGAAATCTGCCTTTGACACTAAAGCGAACAATTATGGACATGTGCATCCTTGCCATTCTGATATATGGATCCCAGACTTGTCTTTGACAAATATTCAAAAGTCCACAAGGTTTGCCAATGTGCAGTGGAGCGCAGTATTCTAGGCGTCAAATCGACATACCATATTCGCAACACCACACTGCGCTCCAAAACACAGATTACTGACGTTGCTAAAAGCCGCTAAGCTGAAGTGGGACTGGGCTGGCCACGTTTGCCGTATGCCCAATAAGCTGTGGGCCAAAATAACCACCACGTGGAGACCTGACACAGGTAGAAGGCTTCTCGGCAGACCCCGTAGAAGATGGCGAGACGAGCTGGACAAAACAAACGACTAGTGGTCTACTTTAGCCCTGGATAGAGCGAAAGAGCTGGAAGTCATGGGGGGAGGCCTTTGCCCGGCAGTGGGATGATGCAGGCTAACAGTAACATGTAGCAGTGTCATATAATCATGACAGAATAGAATACTATTTTTAACACCACATAAGTTACAGAGATATAAATGTAGAAATTTTACATAGGATGACATAATGAGCAGTCTTATCGCAAAAAGTTTCACCTTCACAGCTAAAAGACTCGAGTACAGAGATTACAAGCCTGAAGTCGAAAGACTTCGTGAGCGGCGACGCCGAGTGCGGGCGCGGCGCGTCGGTGTCGTACGACTCCGTCACCATCGCGTGCGTGCGCGCGCAGCCGCGCCGCAAGCGGGACGTGCCGCCGCGCGACACCTCGCTCAAGGCCTTCGACTGCCGCACGCCGCTGAACCTATCCAACGATGAATCCCTTAATATTGATTGATGACTTTGTTTTGTCGTGATTATGGTAATAAACTTTGACTTAGTTTTTTTTTAATGGGAAAACGAATTTTATTGGAAATGTTTTTGTGAATTAATGTTCATCATCATCATCTGCTCCTGCCCCAACTATGTTTGGGTCGGCTTAAAGTTTATCCGGATGCAGCTGCATACCAGTATTTTACATGTAGCGACTGCCTATCTGACCTCCACAACCCAGTTACTGGGTAACACGATAGAGAAAACTGATGTTGCGAATGCTTATCAATCAACCAATTAAGAATGGCATTTTTTGCTTCTTTGGAGGAGTCTTGTGAACTCTTGTGTAGTTGTAGGTAGCATGTAACTTGGTATCATTGAAGAATTATTTATTTATTATTTATACGAATTCTACGTAATTTTGCACAGGCGCAACATTACGAAGGTGATGCTTTATAATTTACGTATATTGTATTTGTTTATTGATATTATGCGTTTATTGAAACCAAATCTTTGTATCCTTATTCTAAGAAAATGCTTGACATTTCTAAATTCCAGTTGGTTGCGATAGGTAATCTAAAAATTAATGCTCAGAAAGTTATTCTACAGAAAATCAAATGATTCCACAAAAGGGCCCAAGATACAGGTAAAGTTATATGTTATGTAGCAGTTTCCATATCTACAGTTTCCATATCTACAGTTTCCATATCTACAGTTTCCATATCTACGGCCTAAACTAAAGCCTAGCTATTTAAATACTCTTGACAAGCTTTTCATTAACTCGCTTCGTTCTTGTGTTTCCGGTTAAGTACTATGTTTGTCATAAGTCTTTTTTAAATGATGGTAGTTCAATGCCTACAACAGAAATGTATAAGAAAAGAACAGCTTATAGCGGCAATAAACGGTGGCAAGTCCCTAAAAGTTAGCAACACAGAGCTTTTGAAAATGTCTATAAACGCGCAAGCTCACAATCATTCTGTGGGAATAAGACTGGAAATTAGTTCGCGGTGCCCGTAATCTGAGGAATTTATAAAATGAATTTACAAAGTTACAAAATTATGGACATAGGCATCGATATTTGGAGTATTATCCTATCGATTTTATTAAGTAGTAGTTTTTAGTGAGAGCTATTAAGCAGTAGGTAACTGCAATATCTCAGCGTAATAATGGCTTTCGACCTTATTCTCGTCTCGCTTATGAACGGTTTCCTTCATCTCGTGTCTAAAGAATCTTTGTGATGTTCACAATTTATTGTTATTATAGTCAGTGACAAAGTGCCTTTAATAAGTAGTCAGAAAATAGAAGTTAAGGTAAGATACTTCACACCTACTTACCTACACTCTGATCACGATAATTTTCTCTAATGAGCGTTTTAAATTGATTTATTTTGAGTATCTTGTGTTTGGACCAACATGAACACTAACTGCTGCACACAGAAACGTCGCTTATATAATTAATAATATGTATATATTGATCAGTCATTATACTTGTCCAATTTTGTATAATTTTTGTAGATTTCTCTTTAAGAATCATGTGAATGTTGTGTACTCCCGTAATTGATTTATACACTATGGACCCGTAATTTGTCTAATACATTATACCTACAAAGTGTCGTCTCTGAGTGTGGTAAAAACCCTTTGCTTATCGTCGCCCTGCAGTGAAAACCTTGGTAAAGAACAAAATGTTGTTTTTATTTATATTGAAAACCTCATTTAAATCTATATTTAGAACAAACGTGCACAGCTCTAAGGCTCTGCCTTCTATTGATGATAATGAGGACCTCGGAGAACTTCAATGACGGCCATTCTTCAGAAAGTTTTTGTCTTCCCCTGTAAAATAACAACTATCGCAATCACGAGGTTTTCACTGCACGGCGACTATCTGTTATTGCAAAAGCTAAATATTGCCCAAGTATATTTTTTTCTTTTTTTGTCTACACAACATGCAGTCGTGTACTACGTGCGCTGCGAAGACATCGACTCCTAACACGAGCATCGTGCCCGTCATAGCTTGCGCCACGTCTATGCCCAACATATCCGTCATAGAGAGAGTGCGTTTGTTTTATTTTTAATTAGCTTTGATGTCCGCCCCGTCCGAATGAGTCAGGTTGTAATTAAGAGTAGCTAATTGTGGTCATATTGTTTATGTTTGGGATAGACCTTCTTTACTACGCCTCCTTATTTATAAACGTTGGTTACAGTTAAGTAGTGATTAACCATACATTTTTGACGTGTACACGTCTTTTAACTATAAGCAATGTTTATAAGTAAAGGCGAAAAAGATTGAAGTAAGTTCCAAGGTATGGTCCTTGTGACTAAATTGCATGCAAACATAATTTTTTGGAAAGGCTTATCTCCAGCAATGCGCTGAAGAAGACTGTTGATTAAATAGAACTTTTCCATTTTTTTCGTGGATTAACTTATTTTAATTGTTCGCAGTCCACGTCGGTCCCGGCCCTGGTATCAGACGCTTCGATAGGCGACCTTTACAGTCACTTCAAGAGATGCTGTACATCCAAGAATGAAACGTTCCAAATAAATACTATACACTTTATCGGTGCCTCCAAGGGTTCTCCCAGGAGCCGTGCCACAAAAGGATTTCCTAGGAGCTGTCCCAAAAATGCTCCTAACACACGTCCTTCCAACGACTCTCTTAATAACAATTTCCACAAGGATTCTCTTAGGATCTGTCTCCCCAAGAAGTCACCTAGGATCTGTTTCCCCGAGAGGTCTCCTAGGACTTGTCCTCCCACGGAGAGGACAGGTTCTAGGAGTTCTCTTAATAACTGTCTCCGCAAGGACTCTCCTAGGACCAGTGTGCCCAAGGGCCCTATTAAAATCTGTCTCCCTAAGGAGTCTCATAGTAGTCAAGAGTCTCCTAGGTCCTGTCTGAAGCCCAAGAAGACGAGATTCAAGTGTGAATGTGGCAAGTCCTCAGAGTTACTCTCCAGTGATGAGGCAATGGTAACGGCAGACAATAGTGAATGTGTTGAGGAACTGTACTTTAATGATGAGGCTAAGAAAAGCGGCGGTTCTACCCCTCGGTGAGGAGATTTTTGATGTTTTTTTAGTTATCAATTTATGACTAAAGATTTGGAAGATCGAATGCAGCTCGCACGTTATGATAGAAGAACTAATAATGCGAAATTTTACCAATTTGAACTACAGAATTATTATCGCTGATCTGTGCCCGCTCACTCTTCCAAAACATCCAAGTACTTTTGTACGCTAGTATTGTACAAGTTTTGTATTTAGACATTTTACTTTAGTGCATGCAGTCATTTACAGCGTTCATACATTTTAATTTTCTCCTGTAACCTAATCCCATAAACAGCCATTCAATATTTAATGTCTATCTAAATATAACTTGCAACATGTTGGTGGCACAAGTGGACGCGTGTCTTTACGACTTGCTGACGTTTTTATATCGGCGACCTGCTTTCAGGGGTCACAGCAGCAAGGAGAGGAGCTCTGATTTGCTGAAGGTGAGTATGGAACAAATTAATGTTTAATCACATCTATTCAAAAAGAGCTAGTGTATTCTTCGTAAACAGGGACTAAATACCTCTTTAATTCCTAGGGACTAAAAGTGATTTGAATTTGGTAAGTGGATATTGTTAGTAAAAGTTTCAATCACCAAAGAGATCAATCACGAACATTGTATGAACAAGTAACAGGCTGTATCATAAAATAAAACGCACGCGAAACATATTAAAAAAAAGTGAAAAAAATAAAAAACGCGCGAAAAGCATTCTGCTTTCGTTCGTAATTGTTTACACTAAGTATTCTTATTCATAAGTTGCACTTACTTGAGGGCAGGTAGCTGTGACTAGTCTGAAACTAGCCGTGTTATAGTCTTGCGTGACAAGTCTGAAACTAGCCGTGTTATACTCTTGCGTGACTAGGCTGAAACTAGTCATATTATAGTCTTGCGTGACTAATCTGAAACTAGTCGTGTTATACTTTTGCGTGACTAATCTGAAATTAGTCGTGTGATATTCTTGCGTGACATAGTCTGAAATTAGTCATGTTATAGTCTTGCGTGACTAGGTACTCTGAAACTAGTCGTGACTATTCCAAAACTAGTCGGGTGCTAGTCGTTACTAGCCCGAAACTAGTTGTGACGTCATGACCAACAATTAAAATAATTTCCATTGAATACTGATAATATTATACTGAATACAAATAGTATTTGTTATTCTTTCAGATTAAACCGGCGTCTTCTACTGAGGCGTTAAAGTGAGTTTTTTATAAAGGAGGTCAGCTTGTTTAATTACGTTTACTTACATAACCTCACGCCTGTACCAGAAGGGTTGGGCAGACCCATACCAGAAGGGTACACCCACATTTCGCCAGTTATGTATAACTCGCATGTAATAGGGGTGACCCTATTGCCATCAACTAGCCACAAATCCAGCCTCCGGACTGCTACTAAGAAATTTCTATTGGAAAACCCAACGTTACAAATTAAATGTTAAAGTTTACATAATTATGCTACATTATTGCATTCCAATGTACAGACGCCAGCACATCAAGCTACTACAATCTGTCAAATTTATTTAATAGATTTTCAACTTTATCGCTAAAGCATAAGGTTCAAAGTTGATTGGGAAAATTTGACAGTTTCGGGTAGCTTGATGTGCTGGCGTCTGTACAACGTATGTATTGTTTCAGGAAAAAAATAACAGATGCAAAGTGTCGATGCTGCGACAGGGTACCGAAGGTAATACATAAAATAGTCAATAATTGCTTAACCTAACGAGACATTTTGGCTCTACATTCCTGTGGTCACAGTTTGGGGCACGGTTTGACTATAACCTGGATTAGGACACAGGATACTTTTTTACCGCGGTAGTACAGTGCGTGCCACGTAAGAAGAGACTTGACCCCGCCTCCCCCGCCTCTTTCCGCCGCCCCTATGACGTCCGGTCCCGTCCCGCACTCAGACTTCATACCGCTAAAGATACCTAAAATCGTGTTCTGCGCATGTCAGACCACGTGGTGTGTCAAGTCTCTTCTTACGTGGCACGCACTGTACGTTCTAGTGGGATTATTACCGACCTATACGTGGGCAAAGCCGCAGGCATAAGTTAATTTTTATAATGGAGCATTCGATATTTAGTTCAATCTTTCTATATTGCTGGACGATTTTGAGAAGCTTCATTTACTCTCGATGAAAACCAGAATTCTTCGTCGCATGTCGATGGTGAAATTCAGTTCCCTCTAATATGAAAGGAGATAGTCCTAATTCGTTATTAACGACATAATTTCGGAGTGTTGTTTAGTCTATGTTTATCTCGTGTTGTGAGTTGTGACGAAACGAGCGGACGTCGCCGGCGGAAACCGACTCCCTACACACGACGCGATTTTTAACTAATGAACCACCTGCATATACAGGGTGTGGTTTTTGTGTCAAATAATGTTTTGCTCGCAACATTTGTGGTTTGTACGTCTTTTGTCTGGTGTGTCAGACCGTCTTTCAGGTACTCTTCCTGATGTATATTTTCTGAAACCCTGAAGGGAAATTGTATAAAATTCTTCTGAGTGGTAAGGTGAAAGTCTTACTGCTCTCCTTCCAGTTATGTGAGTTTAGAAAAGAATAATAACAAAAATAAAGCAATCTTTATGCTGAAATTGACAATTAAACTGGGTGGATTGTAAGTAGGTTGTAATAGGGCCAGAATTCAGGAAGTATTCTTTGAGCATCTTTTTATTAGATAAATCCACATTTTCTTAATAAAACACGCTGTCAACCCCAACGGGTTTGCTATGAGAATAAAGAACACAAGTGGGCCACCGTCCCTTCAAAAATGACTATTTACGACGATCTAAATATACCCGCGTGCAGCGTCGCGGCGCATCCATTCGCGCGCAGACCACTGCGCACGCGCACGTTAACTGTTTGTCAATAACTTTGTAGTGAGGTGTCGATATTAACATGATGTTCAATGGATTGTTGATGTGTGCGGATTCCGACGCTAGTGATGTTACTAAAGTAAGTGTGGTCTAGTGTTGTGTGTTGTGGTAATAATAACAGTTATGGTTTGTTGTGATTGAAAATGGATATTGGATTTGGTTTACAGGTCTTTTTCAGTTTATTGAACGTGGAAAACGTTTTTAGTTTATGGTTGACTATAACATAAATGTTTCAACAATTTATGTTTACATATTTATAGGTTTTTCTATTCCTTTTACTGCTTTAATTTAATTTTAATTAGATCAACGAAAACCTATTTTGTAACAAGACTGTTAACACTGGCTTACCATAAATATATCAATAATATTCCGTTCCTCTTATCCGTATCATAATATTTATTGTGGAGCTCAGAAGTTGCAACAAATGGTTCGGCGCAACTTACTTTGATCATTTTTATTAGATCTTCAATTGAGATATTTTTGGTCATCAATTAACTGTCTTACCACTTTAGGATGACTTTAAATGACTCCTACTGCAAACTATGTAACATTTAGATATACTTAAGTTAAAAATATTTTGAAACTACTCAGGTTTTGTTAAATATTTTTGAAACAAATTTTTTTTTTTCTTGCCTTAGTCTTCGTAAACTGACAAGCTTTTACCCTTTTTTTTTTCTTCAGGATGGGAAATCATCAAAACCCACCCGTGTTCCTTCCTTAGCTCTTTTTGTTCCGGGCCAGCGGTAACCCTTTCGCACAATCCCGCTGACCCGGCAGGCTTCGGCCCTGACGGGCCCCTTCGGTTGATGCTGTCATCTCTTTGAGGCGCGCGTGGAACACATACGCCCCTACCCTTTACCCTTTACTTTTACCCTTTGGTTTGTTTATTGGTAGGTAAAGCTCATATTGCGTCCAAATTCCCAATGCGTTATTTATTTTTGAACCCATATTTTCTTAAACCCCCAAGAGTTAGAGGGATTCATGCTAAATAATAACAGCCGGGGGATCAAAGGTTAAGCTACGCTTGCCGCGGTCTGTTTGTGTATGGGTGAGCACCTATTTCATATCGAGACCCCTCCATGCCTTGGGAAGCACGTTAAGCCGTTGGTCTCGACTGTCATTTGTAGATCTTTAACAAACAATCGTTATGGGTTGTCGAAGCCCGACAGTCTGATAACCAGTCCAACCAGATTGTGGAGGTCAGATAGGCAGTCGTTCTATGTAAAACACTGGTATTCAGCTGCATCCGGTTAGACTGGAAGCTGACTCTAACATAGCTGGGAAAAGGCAGGAAGATTGATTAACTTTCTAAACCACAAACATCACAACAAAACCATTTCCGTCGGGCGCCGGCACCGTCCCATCCGTCCAGTTCCGTACTCTACGACTCGGTAACTGTAGTGTATAACCCGCATAAGAAGAACGAGCTCTTACGTCCTACCTTTGATCAATTTTATCACAACCTCAATTAGGATTATTTGGATTTTAACTGCCTTACCCTTTATGCAGTGGTCGATAACGATTTCCTGAACATCAACGTTGTTTAAGCGATTACCTTGGTTGTGTTATCTTCATTGCTGAAATGCTTTTACTCGGGTATGTAGTATCGGGAAAGCGAAAACATAATCAGTCATCTGACTGATTAATTTTTCGCGTTTACGATGTTGGTCCCATTGAGAAAGTTGTTCAGTTTGATGGTCTGTGCCACACACTTAATTTTGACCACACCTTTCTCATACACCCTGACCCTGTATAGTAATATAGTATCGATGGGTTCAATTGCTTTAACCTTCGGTCATCCTGAAGATCGCTCTTAAAATTGTTAGATTAGTTGCGCCGATTGCTCCATTTGTTTTTGTTTGACAAACGGTATACCTGGTACTTTGGTTTGGCAAATCAAAAATACCACACAGTCATCCATACCAATATTATAAATTCGAAAGTAACTCTTGTCTGTCTGTCTGTATGTTACTTTTTCACGCCTAAACCACTGAACGGATTTCGATAAAATTTGGCACAGAGATTGATTGCATTCCGGGGAAGGACATAGGATAGTTTTTATCCCGATATTCCCACGGATCGACACTTATGCGGGTGAAACCGCGGCTGCTGCTAGTCCACCATATATCGATGAGGTTTGAGATGTATAAAATGGGGGGTTGAAATCCTAGACTTTGTTCTGTACTAACTAGCTTCAACTTTCTGACTAACTGACAGACTATTTAATTTTGACAATTCAAAAGTGCCTGTACAAGGTTTAATTGAAATAAATACTTTGAGTTTGAGTACATCCTTTAAAGTTTGGCAAAGAATATGTGACATTCTTCTGACTTTTGAAAATTTATCGTAGGTAACTACGTTGTGTAACATTCGTCACGCTCAAAATATTTCTCATCAGTAACGTTTCACCCGACATCTTACACCTCAAGGGGTCTTCACACTCCGCTTCACTGAGCGATGGGGGAGTACCTATAAATAAATAAATACTTCCTTACCTTGAATAAACATATGGTAGTGATCATATGTGTGTAGCGGGGTGTGGCGCTACCTGGCGATAACACATTGAGAACTCTATGGTTAAACATAAGAGTAATGATGTAACTTCATGATTGTTTATTAAATAACTGAGCAGCGGGCGCGGAACTCGTTTTTTGTAATTTTTTAAGTGAAAATTTGTTTAGGCGCGGTGAATGATATGTGGTAGGGAAAAATCTTATGTAGGTACCTATGGGTTCGCATCACCGGTATACTAATGTTAACAGTATATGTATCAGGGCCATAATTCACTATGACCACTCAAGTTTCCTACTTTGAAACCACGACAATTACTTAGTTAATCACGCCAATCTCGCGTTCATTTCGCGCGGTTTCGTTAATTGTGTGATGTGTCATAGAGAAGTAGCTGTAATTATGACGTGTTGCGCTTGGCCAGCAGTAAAAGTTTTAATTTACTTACATATTACACAATTTAGTTTAGTCCTTGATTCCATTTGGATCACCAGTCCTTAGAAGTTTTTCTGACAAAAGATTTTATATTAAGTTTAACAAGCCGTGTGCCCGATGGCATTCCCATCGGTAAAAATGGCAAACTTCCATAAAACCTTTCATCCCCTATTCTATTCTATTTACAGGGCATATTTAGGGATTGAAAGTTTTTGAGGAAGTCAGGAGAGAATTTTCAAAAATTCTTCCTTAATGCTCACCTTGATTTTTTATGAAACTAGGATACTTTTTATTCTGGTAGTATGCATCCGTGAGATAATTTCCGGCCGTAAAAAAATTTTTAACAAGTCTAAACAATCTAAGTTATTTGAGGTCAATTTTACAAGCTTTTATTGCCAGTGAATGAGAATTCGCATGCATCAAACCATGAATATTTTGTTTTCAAAGCAAATAAAAAATGAGTCGTATTCGTTCGAAATTCGAAGTTTAAGTTTTATTTGTTTATTTTCGGCCAGCTTTCGTTGTAGCAGAAAAAATAGTATGGATTTCTCATTTTCGACGAACTAGATAGGAAAAGTTTTTTGCGATTTCTGAATTTTCTTTTTCTTAAACCTCAGATGGTCCGATAGAGTTTTTTGATCCTTATAAGAAACAAGATCGAATGACATACTTAAAAAAAGTTTTGGTGAACTTTGTCCATTTTCTTGCTGACTGGCTTTTCTTCTGGCTTTTTTTTTTTTGGAAATTTTTGAATGCAGATCTCTGAAGATATAGATCTGCTTTCACAGATCTTTAGGAGATTAACCTCAATTTCTCAAATAGTTAAGGTTGGTCCTAAGACCGATTTCCTGTAGCAACCGCTACTAAAGTAGGTACCTGCTGCCCCATTTCAAAAATCCACACTGTATATGGAGTCTATTTAGGTTTTTATTCCGACCTGCACGTGGGTAAATCCGCAGGCCAAAACTAGTTACTAAAAATTAGATATAAATAATATTAAGTTCTGTTTGTACAGGACAGTGGCGCCACCAGCAGCTTGGTGGACAGTACGAGCGCGACCTGCGACGCAAGCGCATCATACTACCACAATAAACTGTTGGCTACACTGCAGATCGTGAGTATACCTGCAATGTGCTGCAGTCCACTGTTGGACTAAGGACTCTCCTAACAACTATGACATTCAGTAACGACTTTTCTTGCTGGGCAGATGCGTCATTAACTTGAAGTATTTAAATTGGCAAGTGGAATCCATTTTTCCATAGCTTTGTTAACACAACATTTTATTAAATGTCTAGGGATAGTCTTCGCTTGCCCAAACAATTCCTTTGCAATGCAACCGCATTGCATCGCGTGTAGTCAGATAATATCAAAACATTTCGCAACAAAACCTCTTAAAAAGTCAATACATCCAAAAACTATTTGAATGTATCTGTAACAGTTGCAGAATAAAGAGGAGACGATCAGCGTGCAGGCAGACAGCTTGACAGTCGCGGAAGAACGCATCGCCACGCTGAACGAGCGCGCCAGCGAGCTCAAGAAGGAACTGGATCGGAAGACCAAGGAGGTAATACACCATCTGAGTAGTCAAAAGCCTGAAAGTCTGACAACCAGTCTTATCTTGCCAAGTGGTACCGTGTTACTCATCTGGGTTGTGAAAGTCAGATTAGGCAGCCGTTCCACGTAAAATACTGGTATTCTGCTGCATCCGGTTTGACTGGAAGCCGACTCCAACAGATTTTGGAAAAGGCTAGGTAGATGATGATCCCCTACCCCCTTACCCCTTATTGCCCCATCCAAAGGAGGAGTACACTGTGTAAGTTAGCTGTAAGTTTCCCGAAAAGAATAAACAAAACTTGTGCCAAACGTAAACCTCTAAAATATATGGTAAATACTGGCATATACTGGTTTTAACTTTAGGTACCTACTAGCGTTTATTAACCCATTGAAGGCCCCTTGACGTAATAACAATAAAACTTCTATTGTGTCTCGTACAGTGTCCTTCAATGTGTTAATAACGAGGCTAGGAGATATAGGTTACTTTCTCTAACTTTTTAATTTGGAGGTTAGGGAAAACATAATGTAATTATCCAAATATATAATGATTAAATTATATCTTTTAGTACTCGAGTCTGCGAAAGTCCGTAGAGTGCTGTAAACCTGTTCAAAAGGTTGACGCGTGTCTCGTCACCGACAGACCGGTAAGTAACTATGATTAAATGCTGATGTGTAGGTATCCTAAATACTTAGGTACAGACGCCAGCACATCAAGCTACCCAAAACTGACAAATTTTCTCAATCAACTTTGAATTTTATGCTTTAGCAATAAAGTTGAAAATCTATTAAAGAAATTTGACAGATTGTGTACTATCTCGATGTGCTGGCGCCTGTACCTACATATAAAACAAAAAATAAAACTATTCTGCATTTCACGCACTAAGAATTATAAAATAATTAAATTGACTTTTGAATTCCAAAAGTGTCGGAGCGTTTTTTGGATTAATTTATAAGTGCACTCCACGCTTTTAGAATTCAATTTAAGTCAATTCAATTATTTTATAACATATTTGCTCGTAAAGGGTCTCTTATTTCACCAATTTCAATATCGTAATGTATCTTATTACGCACTTGTGCGGTAATGTAAAGTAAATCGCACGGTTTATCAAGATGCTCCGTCAAAACGAACGGTACTTTTTTAAATCTTAGCAAAGAGTTTTTATTTCAGAAAAGATGTCAACATTTTATGAATAAAATTAACTTTGGGAGATAAAACATAATAAATAAACATTTAATTCTTTAATTTAATTAATTTTGCCAATAAATTACAACCATTAATATCTGTAACAAAAACAAAAATATTAATTTACTTTATTAATAATACTGGCTGTTTTGTGCCTATGCCTGAAAAAAAAAGCGCGAACGCGTGCGCATCGCTTATCTGTTAAGAAGTAAAAATTATTCCGCGCGCTTTTCCTTTTCGCTGTACTTTTTTTTATTTGAAAATGTCGTCAAGTAATGATGAATTTATTAATTCCACACCGCCAGAAGTCTCAGAGGCTGCGAAAATGGCTACTCTAAGCCTCGCCCGAAAAATCGACCGATAGATACTTGCAAGCGTATCAAAATTTCATCATATGGAAAACAAGCAAATATGCAAGTTCAGTCCGAGTTTTATTTATTTCCTCGCAAATATGTTATAAAACGTCGTATGACATACGTGCGCTTTGAAAATTACAGCCTCTGCTTTCTTTTAGCCCTCGCCTACGGCTCGGGCAAGCAATATCGCCTCGGCTGTAATTTTCAACTTACCGCACTTATATCATAATGTACTATTATAATCTTGATTTTGAAATACAAAGTTTCATTTCGATACGACAATAATTAGAAGTAGGTTAAAATTGACTTCAAAGATTTTGTTACATTGTTTGTTAGTTACAAGTGAAGCTAATGAAAACGTGTTAAAAAGAAGAAATTAATATTTAACTACTTTTTAAGATTAGTTTAAAATAATAATTGTCGTATTCAGCTTAAAAAATAATTAAATAATGTACTAAATCAATGACATCTTAATATGATATGTTTAAAATAAGCACCTGTTTAATTGATTTTCATCCGTTTTATTTGAATATCTACTACTACTGTCCATGATGTGCTTGGAATCGTTCTAGATTGAAGATCAGACAGACATAGTGAACACGCTGGAGAACAACTTATGTGTTATAGAGGACCTCTACAGGGAGTGTTTCTATGAGGTAAGATACTCATTGACACGCATAAATAAGTTATACATTCTGTACATGAATAAAATGTACTAAGTTTAGAAAATCATTATTTTCACACTTCGTTTTCTATCCGTCTATCTGTCAGTCTGTCAAGACCCTTTTCCTCGGGAACGTGAGGAGGCATCAAATTAAAATTAATATCAAATACTCAGGTCTACGGTGCCTTGTGGAGCTCTAGAAAATTAAGCTTCGTAGTCAACGCAATAAAAAATACTACAACAACAAATATACGTCAAAACCTGTAGTGTACCTACTTCCCGTTGACATAGAATAATTAAATTTGGGAAGAAGTAACGTCTTACAGCACAAGTAAAGTAAAAAGTCCGAAGATCGTTAATTTCTAGTTTTATCACATTAAAAAAAAATTATACATTCTTATTCTATTTTGCAGACAGCAAAACAAGAGAATCTCATAGAAATGCTGCGCAGTTCCTACCTGGACGTGCGTCTGATGGACAGACAGAAGGCAGATCAGATCGGACGCCTGCAGACCGTCATCAACACGCAGCAATGGTCACTGGACAGGTGTCAAGTATGTATGGGAAGCCTACTCGATGATTTACCAAGATGTTAGAAAGACGCGTCCTTAAGTTCAGCAATTCACTGTTACTGCTACAGTTTTCAGTTTAATTAAAAACCCATACATTTAATTGTACATGAAACGGGACTAGTCAATAATGCACCTAAATGAGTGCAGTTTTACAAAACGTGATGACTATACAGATCTCCTAGGAACAAGAGGTATGCGCTTCAGCAATCATCGTCTTTCTTCAAAAATACGTACGCGCGATTATGAGATCAAATATAGAGCTGTTACAACCATGTTACTTGCCTATTTTAGTATTACCATCATAGCTAGAATAAAATTTTAGATTTACAACTCTATGCAATTCCAAAAAACTTACAAAACTTTTGAGTGGATATTGATTGATTGATAAGGCTTCATAAAAACGCGTAATAATAGGTGCACTACTCCAAAGCGCGGCCGTACAAAATTTTGAAACATTGCCTCTGTGGAGAGTTACTCTCTGGCGCGACGTTCGAGCTAATTTGGAAACACGAAGACTTCCGAAGCGCATACCTTTTCCAGTTCCACTCGTACCTATTACATTCTTAGTACGCGCTAGAGGTCTCCATCAAACAGAGGGTAGCACATGTAGCAATGATCGTACCAACTTGATGGCAACCAGAGATTTTTTGACAAACATTTACTTCAAGTAAGGGGAGTATTAATTGTGATTAATATTATTCATATCTCTACAGGACATTGCGCTGGAAGTGGACGGATTGAAGATGGAAATATCAAATTTTCTGAACAGCTCCAATTCAACAAACAACGACTCGGTATTTCTTGATCCTGGAAGTGAACTAACGCTGCATTTTGGTGTGGCAACACTAACAAGATAACACTGATGCAGCAGCGCGCTGCAATAACTTGCTAATTATGGCAGTGTTGCTTACGTAGTAAAAATCACAAGTACAAGCAAAATTAACCGGAGCATGAACAACTACACGGGTTAATATTGAAGGGATGAATGATGCTACTAACAAGATTGAAGAGTATAATATCATATTAATCGATAAAACGTACGGTCAATCGCATAAAACATTTGATTTACAAAAGACCTCCCTTATTTGTACTGCTACGAACTAAAGATCCTTTTATGTTTAAACTATTATCATTGACGTGGGGTTGACTGTACCTACTAATCTCATAATATCAAAACACTGTATTTTATAAATAAAATCGTATAACATATCATAACACTTTATAAACATTTCTATAAAATAAACGATTTCACCCTGTGTACTTGTTTGCTTGGGCCAGGGTATGTGGGAGCGCAGTGAGGAGTCGTATGCGCCTGCGCCGGGCTTGCAAGACGATCTGCACGATGTCAGAGAACAGCTGTTGAGGCTGCAGGACTTACTCGCTGTAGGTGATGTGTTTGTGTGTGACTTTCAGGACCCATAAAGTCTGAGCCAGACCTTTTATGTTATTGGATGACAAACAAACCATCTTATGTTAAGTGGTGCCAACTGTTATTATGGATAACTACTAAGTACATATAACAGAGGCATCGCAGAATTCGTAGAAGCGTTGCCACCCGAGAGCCAAATAATAATTTTTTCTCATTGTTTGTCTTATTTCTTTTTAGTAAGTATATTCATGTATTTATGTATATTTATTGAAGTGAAAACTTCTTTAGCGGCGCTGTGTACTTTTTTTGGAATGGGTAAAAACTTCTAAATTCGCGTCAGGTCACGTGACCCTGATCGAAAATTCGTAAGACGTGACGCGCGTTGTTGAGGACAGCGCCATCTATGCACATCGGGAAGAACTACGAGGGCCTCGCGTACTAACTACGTAGGCCTCGCGTACTAACTACGTAGTTCATCCAACAACGACGAGATGGCGCTGAACCACGGATATATAACTGACGACGAGCAAATCTGAATAAATTCCTTTCACGAGAAGAATAAACCAGTCACTTTGGTCATCATACCTGATTTGCAAAAAACCCTATAAAATAAGGAACACACCTTAACACGCGTGTTTTGTTTATAAGACGATTCACAAAATACACTCGTAATTGTTCAAGTTTTCACTTCTGTCGGCACTACCGGAGTGCCAGTGTTTTTTTTGTGCTATAAATATATACAAGTAATTAGGTGTATATTATATTCATAGGTAGTTTTAATAGGTTTATGCATATCTTTATATTTTAAATATATATTCCTCAATGTTCATGATTGCACCTAGCACTGTTTGTCTCTGCATCACCCAAAGGTTGACTAGTAGAAAATGCCTATGGCATTAAGTCCGCCTCTGTACATTTATGTGCTTGAAGTATTAACTAAAAAAAAATACGTTTATTTACACGAAACGTGATACATGAAGAAAAAAGAAAGAACACAAACATAGAAAAAACAAGTGGGGGGTGGGGGGGGATATGCGTCTCATGTATCTATCTACCTATGTATGTAGGTCTGGCTCGGTCCTAATAAATTGTGCATGCCTGAAAATGGTTTGTTTTCAAGATTTCTGAATCCTTGTACTTTTTGGCATTTCACATTAATATCATTTTTTTTCTTTAGATTGTTTTCTTTTATTTATGTTTATTTTTTTTTATGTCAACTTGCAGTTCGATTCTTGTTCATGTGGTTTGAATGAAGATAATGTGAAATTGAAGAAGAAAGCTGAGAGCCTAGAAGTGAGTATGGGCCTGACACTCTAAATCCCGTAACCAAGTGTTACCCTCCCTCTCACCGAGAGGAGGTCCGTGTCCCAGCTGTGGGTACATTATACATTTATTATTATTGTGGCTGATTATGCCCACTGCCAAAGAGGAAGCGACTAGCTATCATCGATTTTCTCACTCAAGAACGTACAGACGCCAGCACATCAAGCTACTACAATCTGTCAAATTTCTTTAATAGATTTTCAACTTTATTACTAAAGCATAAGGTTCAAAGTTGATTGGGAAAATTTGACAGTTTCGGGTAGCTTGATGTGCTGGCGTCTGTACGTTAACTAGAGCTATCGAAGAGAAGTACTCGCTTAGCAACGCTCGCTTGGCGGGTAGAAGACTCGAATAATCGCTCGTCGCCGGCGCGCACGCGCTGCTCGTTAGTCGTCAACTCGTTCAGTAGCTAGGTCTACTTGCTTCTCGTAGACAGTTGTTACCACAGAGCATGTAACCTTTTGTTGTCACCCGACGTCGTCGGTCCAGAATTTCTGAAGTGAAAACTTCTTTAGGCGCGTTGGGCATTTTTTGAGATGGGAAAAACCTATTGAACTCGCGCCACTGTGACTGACACCGCTCCGTATGTGTTTCGGCTGTCCTCGGGATGTACTCGGTTTTAATGTAGGTATATCCGATATGTCAGTGAGTGATGGCAAAGTATTCTGTTTGTGTTTTGTCTTCACTTCTGTCGGCACTCCTGGAGTGCCATTTTTTTCCCTATTGTTCTTAAATAAAACTCTACTGTAATTGTTTATCTAGTAGCAAGTGTATCCAACAGTTCTTCTAATTTTATTTTTCTTCCGATTTTATCTGGAATAAAAAAATAATAACAAACGACAAAGACGTGATCGATGGTTATTGTTTACTATGAATACCTACGTGGCTTTACGACTAAATGAAAAGAAAAATAACAAAAAAATCATACTTATAATAATAATAATCCTGCATTTTGCAACGTTTGTCTATTTTTCACCATTTGTCGTTACATAATATTGAATAAAGGCTTTTCTACCGCAGATAAAAGTAAGCGAGTTACGAGAGAAGATATGTGAGTTAGAATGCACTCTATCCAACAAGTGGGAAACCGACTCGAAGTGCAAGGCAGAGATCGAGTCGAAAGGGAAAGAAGTAAGCCTGTCTCATTCACCCTCATCTATTGACTGTTCCAAAGTACCTATCTGATGAAAGTGTTCACAAACCATGTTCAGATTAAATTGTTACGCAATCACTAAAGGGGATAAGTAACATATTCATCTGTATTTAGAAGATTTCAACTGTATATCTCACCACTTTTTCCAACAATTTATTGTTTGAATATCATTATTACAAATTGGCTTCCGCTGTCACCAGGTACGCACGGCTACACATCAAGCTATACTAACTAGTATAAGCTGACTTCTGATTGTACGAAAAACCTATACCTACCTACAATGCGAGCTCAGCTAAAACTGGAAATGTATAGCTTGATGTGTAACCGTGTGTACGTTTTCTGATCTAATTGTTTACATTTTTATCAGATACTTTTGGAACAGACAGTGAATAGATCGCCGGCCCTAAATATTAGAAAAAGTTCAGCTTTGTAGAGCGTTGTCTCTGTCACACATACCTGTGACTATCTTTCTTTTTTAAGCTGGCGCGCATAAGAGAGCAGTTGCTACGTTCACAAAACTGCTCCAGGGAGCAGAGCTCCACCGTCGAATCGATCTCAACACAGCTGGGGCAGACGAAAGGTAAGATGATTTTAAAATAGTTTTATTTAGGGCATCCCGACTAGTTTTAATTTTTTAATTGAAAACCCATTAAAATATTTTCCGATCAACCTGGGACTCCATGTTTAGTATTCGCCGTTGCAACGGCTAGATGAAGTGGCAGAATGTTCGATCCATCAACCTCAATCGTGAATATTCTTTGAATCTACGTAAATATTAACCCCGCATCATTTTGTAGCGTTATTGTACGAGAAGACGGCAGAGGTGTCGGAACTGCGCCAAGAAAACGACGCGCAGGCAAACAAGATCAAAGAACTTCAGGAGGAGCTGGCGAAAGCAGATCACATCATCAAAGAGGTTGGATATCTAGGTCTCTTAACACTACAACGTTCTTTAGACGCGGTTCACGACGAAGTGTTTAGGTACTTGATATTCTTCTCACGTAGACTAATGTGTGATTTCTTAAATTGTCTACTTGTCTTGTCAGTTGTCTACTAAAACTGTTTTCTCAAGGATTATCGTGTCACCTAGTAACTCAATTGTAGATATCAGATAGGCAGTCGCTCTATGTTAAATACTGGTATTCAGCAGCTGCATCCGGTTGACTGTAAGCCGACCCCAACATAGTTTCCAAAAGGCTAGACAGATGATGATCAAATTGTCTACTTCTTTTGTTATGCCGTTTGGATGTTGTGTAGAACTGCAAGATGCGCAGCGAGGTGGCGTACCTGACGACTCAGGTGCAGCTGTGGCGCGCGCAGCTCGGCGACAGCAGGCGCCGCGTGCGCGCGCTCGAGGGAGGCCTCGCGCGCGCGAGGGCGCACGCAGCGCACATCGACTCGTGCTACAGGTAAAATACGAATATTCACGGAGGGGATAAAGCAGAGTGTTATGCCACGGGCGGTATAATTACTCCCGAACGTAACAAAGGGTTCTAGTGCTCCCGAGAGCAGCTAGGGATTTAGAGTAAATCGAGAGCGCAGTGACGGATTCAGGCTCGCCTAAGACGAAGACAACTTTATCTCCGAGGAGAATACTCTACTAAACACAACTTCTGCGAGGTAATAAAAAGCAATTTGATTTACGTCTTTTACACGAATTGTTAGTTGAGATTCCCGGCCAGACCACAGGGCTATAATGACTTACCTACTTTATTTCTGCAAAGCAATAAGCTCCGCTCACTGCCAAAAAAGGTTAGTCAATTTTATTGGCTATGCGCGTAACAGATAGCTCACCGTGGTAAGGTCCCCCACAACTCATGGTAAACCGTCGTCGATGCACCAGGCAAAGGTCGCAGGAATATGTAGGATGCGGAAAGCACAGGACCGGTCACTGTGGCTGTATGTGCTATATGGGTGAAGACTATGACTTTTGGCTTAATGATGATGGCGTCATCAATCAACCAACTCAGCCTATTGCAGCCTACTGCTGGACATAGATTTCTCCCAGGCTGCGCCACAACACCCTATCCTCCACCTTTCGCATTCAGTCCGTCCCAGCCCCTTCTTTAGGTCGTTCGTCTATTTAGCTGGGGGGCGTCCCACACTACGCTTGCCGATACGCGGTCTCCACTCCGGGACTCGTCTGCTCCACCGGCCATCGGTCCTTCAACAAACATGGCCAGCCCACTGCCACTTCAGTTTGCTTAGGTACTCTGCAAGCTATGTCGGTAACTCCGGTTCTTTTCCGGATAATTTCATTCCAGATTTTATCCTTCAAAGAGATCCGAGCATAGCTCGCTCTGAAGCGCTGAGCGACCTTGAATTTGTGGACCAGCCTGACCGTCAGTGTCCACGTTTCGGCACCATATATCAGTGCGTCTTGCCCATTATGACGGGCAGGATGCACTGGCTGAAGATCATAGTCTTCAAACACTGCGGGATAGGCGACGGAGTATTCCAAATGCTGGCCAACCCAACTGGATCCTTCTATCGGCTTTTTTCACAAAGTTGTGTCTACCGAACTGGATTACTTGCTCTAAGTAGACATAATTCTTCATAACTTCGAGAAGCGACCCTTGACCCTGAAGACGACATATAAGCTGTATAATATGTTTGAAGCTTGTAAGTTTGGTTTAGGGAGAAGGCGAGCAGCGTGGCGGAGCTGCAGGCGCACTTGGAGCAGGCGCACGAGCGCGGCGCGGCGCTGTGCGGGCAGGCGCGCCGCGCCGTGTGTGCCGTGCGCGTGTGGATGCGGCGCATGCGCGACAAGCACAGGTAACGAGACAAGGCATACTAATAAGTAGTTGATTTTCTTTTTTTTTTAATATGTTGCACGTTAGCATTGCATCGCCAACTCTTAAATGTTACAGAAACTTTAAAGGCTTTCAACTGGTCTAATTAAAATTTCTATTACAATCCAATTCAATGACGATAAAACACCGTTTTTCATTAAAAAACAACATTATTTGTTAACAGAGAAAAAGATAACATACTCAAAGAGAAAGATTCTCTCATAGCGTTGCTACGTCAACGTCTAGAAGAAAGACAGAACGATTCGCAATGCACAAGTTCGAGCGAGACCACACCATCTTGCTCCAAGTGTAAATCGAGCAGAGACGAGCGGAGCTTCTGTTCCAAGAGTGGGATGAGACGGTGCCAGTGCCATGCTCCCAGTGTGAGCGAGACGCCAAGCTGTTCGGCGACTCCTGCGCCGTTGCTGATGCGGTTACGGAAGAAACAGAGTAGTAATAACGTGAGTATCTGCTGCACGCCTTATCTGAGAGAGAGTTATATCGATCACTTATCGACCTAATTAAGCTGAGTGTAGAGTCTTCGATTATTTTGTTAATGACGACTTATTAAATATATTTCGGTTGGGCCGTACTCCACCGAATAATTGACCCAACTGAATAATTGAAACAAATCTTGTAGTTTTTCGTGGGAACGATCTTCGTTGTCATCGCAGACGACGCATACGGCGACTGACTTGATGTAAACGAACAATATAAATATTTGGGTGAAATACGTCGAGTGAAGTAGGTACGGGCATGATATTAGAATGGCGATGATGTTGCAGCACGTGTGGATGTGCGACGCGGCGCTGCAGGAACCGGCGCGGCGGGACGCGGGCAGCGACGCCAGTGGCACATACTGCCGCCACCACGACGTGCAACACGCGCGCATCACACTCGAGCGGCCGCCGGTATGTACCTATGACACACAGCGACGCCAGTGGCACATACTGCCGCCACCACGACGTGCAACACGCGCGCATCACACTCGAGCGGCCGCCGGTATGTACCTATGACACACAGCGACGCCAGTGGCACATACTGCCGCCACCACGACGTGCAACACGCGCGCATCACACTCGAGCGGCCGCCGGTATGTACCTATGACACACAGCGACGCCAGTGGCACATACTGCCGCCACCACGACGTGCAACACGCGCGCATCACACTCGAGCGGCCGCCGGTATGTACCTATGACACACAGCGACGCCAGTGGCACATACTGCCGCCACCACGACGTGCAACACGCGCGCATCACACTCGAGCGGCCGCCGGTATGTACCTATGACACACAGCGACGCCAGTGGCACATACTGCCGCCACCACGACGTGCAACACGCGCGCATCACACTCGAGCGGCCGCCGGTATGTACCTATGACACACAGCGACGCCAGTGGCACATACTGCCGCCACCACGACGTGCAACACGCGCGCATCACACTCGAGCGGCCGCCGGTATGTACCTATGACACACAGCGACGCCAGTGGCACATACTGCCGCCACCACGACGTGCAACACGCGCGCATCACACTCGAGCGGCCGCCGGTATGTACCTATGACACACAGCGACGCCAGTGGCACATACTGCCGCCACCACGACGTGCAACACGCGCGCATCACACTCGAGCGGCCGCCGGTATGTACCTATGACACACAGCGACGCCAGTGGCACATACTGCCGCCACCACGACGTGCAACACGCGCGCATCACACTCGAGCGGCCGCCGGTATGTACCTATGACACACAGCGACGGCTGCGACCTTGTTCTCGGCGATAAAACCGCAATTGTATATAGGTACATCATTATAGTCGACCCTGTAATTGCTGAACCACTCTAAGGTTGACTGACATTAATAATATGTCATGACGTTTGCACGACAAGGTCTATTTTGTCTATGAACAGTTAGATAGTTTCAATCTTACTGGAGTTTCAATATAGGTGCTGGAAGTTATTATCGAAAGTGCTAAGACTACTTTAAACCAATAACAATAAACTAATTAAAGTATAGTCTGCCTAAATGATCTTTTGTATACATTTTGGTGTTCTTCTTCTTAGCGTGTCGATAGCAATCTATATGGACTCGGCCCAGAATTCGGCTACTTGTTTGGCGCCATCGCCAGCGTCCACCAGTTCCTGTAACGTGCAGCTAACAGGACACACAGGACACGATATTACACGACAATCTGGAAAATAAGCATCCATATTCTCATTTCGTTACTGCCTTATCTTCTCGCTCATTCCTTCTCCCTAAACGCTAATAGCGTTGCTTGAGGAAAAGGCAACACATAATAGCGTTACGCTATTATGTGTTGCCTTTTCCTCAAGCAATGTATTTAATGATTCCAGCGTGACGTATCACCGACTGAAGACCTGCTCCTCCGTGTAGAACAGTTGACAGAAGCCATAGCAGAAGGCAACCGCCACTGGACGCGGCCGCGAGACGCGCGGTGACTCGGTCACACGGAGTTCATAGAACATTCATTGTCTGGCACAGACTGCAAGTTATAGGCAATCTGTGTAGGGTCGCTAGATCATTGGTGAATGGTTCGATAGGGAAGTCAGGGGTGGTTTACCAAGGTTGTCATCATAGTTTAGTATGATAATGGATGGATGCCGCTATACGTGTATAGTTTCATCTCTTTTTCGCATTGGTTCCGTAGTGGTCACAATCGGGTTATTACGTTAGGTATGTCTGATTGGGGGAAGATGATTTAACTTGTAACTGTGACTAAATACAAAAATAGGTACATTGAAAAGATTAGGATACGTTTTGTACATCTTGAAAGTTGACTTGACTGATAGATAGGGTTTCGAAAATTGGATAAAATGTATTGGTGAAAGTGTTTATTCATTTATACTAGCTTTTATCGGAAATATTGGGAGATAATACATAAACAATATTTTTATTACAATTATTATAATTATATTTATTTATTATTCATTGAGCTTTACATTACTTCATGTTGCGTCTAATACTTATTATTGCTTTTCGCATGTACTAGATTGCGAATTTCAAATTAATGTAACCGAAATCGGACATAACCAACGAATAGGGTTGTTAACTTTAAAATGTATTGATAGTGTTGCCACATTAAGGCATTTATTAGATTTATTTTAAAGATATTTTAGTGCATTTATTAATTTTAGTAATAACAGTATTATGTACTAGTCTTATTTATAGTTGATATATATTTATTAATAACAATTTGTTTTGTTTACGGAGGTTGTTTTATTTGTTATCATTGTACTGCTGCACTGGCAAGTTACTCTAACGCAAATTAGCCTTTCTGCTATTATAAGAATAAAAGAACATTTTAAAATATTTAAGTGTAAACAATATGTATACAAATGAAATAAAAAACACATTTCTACAAAACTATATTGTATTTATTCGTCATAGTAATTGAAAATATAAAAAAGAAACTATTAATTTGTCAATAATTCGTTGAGAGTAACATTAAAGTTGACACAACCCGCTTAATACTTAGTTCATTGTGGGTGTGCTCCAAGCTATTATACACATCAATAAGAACGATACACCACTTATGTATAAGGTTTATTTTTGAATGATAGAATATTTCACATGAAACTAAATACATTTTCCTTGAGTTACAAGCTGTAATAGTGCAGAGTAATACAATTTATTAAGATGGACGGCCCCAAAGTACTTGAAACAGCAATTTTTTCAACATGCACTTTGGCATTAGGTTTTCATTCGATTTCAACTAAATCATTTACTGGAGTCAGCCGTATAAATCATCGGGAGGTTCCTGCACATAATCAGGCGGGAGGAAACGCCCGGGTGTCACCATTGCCAGGATCGCCCAGAGGACACGGTGGAGCACACGGTGGAGGTCTGCCCCGCTTGGGCGGAGCACCGCCGTGTCCTCGTAGAGGCGATCGGCAGCGGCGGCGACCTCTCGCGTCCGGGCCTGGTTCAAGCCATGGTCCGGGGCGAGAGGGAGTGGGGGGCAGTCGCCTCCTTCTGCGAAGCAGTCATGCTAGCGAAGGAGGCGGCGGGACGGCTGAGGGAGAGAGCCTCCCGTCCCAGCCGCCGCGGGAGACGCTCCGGGCGTCGGGAGCCGCGCGACGACTCCCGGCCACCGTAGGCGCGGGCCTGCGGGCGGAGAGTAATGGGTAAGCGTACGTGTTCCACGCGCGCCTCAAAGAGATGTCAGGATCAAACGAAGGAGCCCGCAAGGGCCGAAGCCTGCCGGATCAGCGGGATTGTCCGAAAGGGTTACCGCTGGCCCGGAACATAAAGGGCGAAGGAAGTAACACGGGTGGGTTTTAGTCAGTAAGAGTCTGACACTCCCTTCCGCTCCACCCAAAGCGGGAGGAGTCATTTGATGATTTCCCATACAGAAAAAAAAAGCCGTATAAATCAAGCTAATTGCTCGTTCCAAAGCATAGATTCCTTTGGAGAAGAAAGGGCAAGAAACTCCGTGATTATTCTTATAAATCAAATTATTGAATAAAAAATAAAACCAAGGGAGAACCCCAAAATGGGTTTAAAAACTGAAAGCTCGACATAGGTGGCAGCACTGTTCAACGTCTACAAGCAGGCATTGTTTTGTTTGTTTACTTATAAGTCAATCATAAATTTAACGAAAACTAGATAAATATGTATGCGATTTACAGTTCAGCAATATTAAAAGATGAGCAAGCAAGAGGGACTGGTAAAAAAGCAGCTTTGAAAAGTAAATAAAATATACCTAAACATTTTATAATTTATGAAGACCAAGTTCTTTTTTTGTTGAAGACTGGAAGCGTACGACAGGAATAATCTGATCGGAGTTGAAACCCAACTCGAGGATGATCTTTCTGACTGAAAAATTTCAGAGAAGTTAATTCCAGCATTGATCTAATATGATAATAATATAAACATACGCACCTATACTAAAATTTACATAATATCACAGCACAAGTGCCTGTAGGTAATGAAAACAGATTAAGTTCTCTTGGGAGCATCACCTGAATACGAATTTCTCTCTTAAGTCTTCAGGTTTAAAAAAGATAGATACCACATAGACTAGACGAAATATCGGGTTCCCAGGTTTTTTTTGGCGAGCTTTCTCCCGATTTTCGTCTTATAACATCTTCAGCATATACATGGGGTCCACGTACTTTTGCAGTCAATAACTGCGTAACGGGCATATTCATCATCATCATTTCAACCGAATCATCTCCCCTGTCCACGGGGCTTATTAAAAGAAGAAAAAAATAAGTAAATAAAAGAAGTCGCCTGTTTACAAAAAATGTATAGTGACAGCTAGCTGTCAAATTCTCAGACGCTGGGTAGTAGCGACATCTGAAGTGAGCAAGTGGCAGTTTTTATCCCCATTGCATTGTGCGGAGGAACGCATTTCGCAATGGTCTTTTTGCAGTTGTCTCATTGTATTTCAGATACTTTGCGGTAGTTGATTTAAATGTGCGCATGACGACCTATCAAGCTATAGATTTCTAGTAGAAAACTTAGTTATTAGAACGTAAGTGAAGGAAGGCCAATTTACAAGTTTTCACTGAAACTATTTTGGTAGAACGAACGGCAGCGTTACCTATATTATTATGTCGTCGAGCGAACCGTTTCTTTAATATAAATAAATAGTTTGCTATGGAGGGTTTAAATTTAAGTGTGTGAACAATGGTCAACAAACATCGCCAGAGACTCAATTACACTGCTACAAGGATCTTTTGGCGTTCGTAAGACGTTAACAAGGGGGCGCTGTTGGTAAATTTTTGAACAATTGCTTACTGAAATGCAGGTTTATTTTAAATTCGCTAGCTAAACTCCGCAGCCGCGATAGTGGGTATCGATATCTAAAGCTAAACACGATACAATAAAAATAAATACTTAGATTTTTGTTTTATTTTTGGACGATTTTTACTTGAAGTATATGTTGAGAAAAACTGTTTCCTTATGTGATAGCGTGTTTAGATATAGATACCTATCACGTCTGTCAAGTTAACAGAAAAACAAAACAGATTTTTTAAACTGATATTTCATGTGACACAATAACTGCGGTCTTACGACCCCCACAAACTCATCAAATTCATTTCTTTTTTGTTTTATCTCCTTTAGATATCGCACCTGCGGAGTTTAGTTAGCTAATTTAACTTTGTATATTGAAAAAAAAAACAAGAAGGCGGTGTTAGTTTCGATTTCGGCTACGCGCCAAAAGATTCTTCTATAGCTATAATACAAAAGCCTCACAAATCAAATCAGCCTTGCATCAATTTAGACATGAAAGTGCACTTTACGCTACCCTACCAGGAACTAATCGACCGACCTCAGACATGAGATCGGTTTAGACGGGATTGTTTCGAGAATTTTACCAGAATAATTAACTATGTGTTTATTACTGCTAGCAAATTGTTCACCACAACCTTAAAATGAGACTAGTATTTTAATTCCGCGTAAAATAGAGAAATCTTTGTAGCCTTATTCAAATGGACTTAATTTTGCTATTTTAAAGCTTTCTCCAAAATCCTGGCTGCACCCCATGCCGCTACTTATCAAAAGGTTTTTCTCAAGAGCAACTTGTATTGAATAATCACCACACTGGGGTATTACACTGCTTTTCCATCAAAGGTGAGCAAGGTAGTTAAGCGGTGAAACCAAGCTACGAAATTATGTCTATTTTCCCCAGAGCTCCCCAGAGCTTCTTCCGCCAGAGTTAAGCCATGCTATGAAAATCAAACGATCCTATTTGTTGATATTTATTGCTAAGCAGCTTAGACATCGTTTTCCGTGGGATACATATAGTGGTCTAATATGTAATGTGTAGTGTCACGTATGGGAGGGTGTGTGTGTGTGTGTAGGCGCGTCACTTGGTGAAGACGCGCCACATGGAGGCGAGCGACGCGGCCGCTGACGTCACGAGCGACGCGGCCGGGGCCGACGATGGAGGGGTACAGCTTAGTTCTTCCATCTGAAAAAACCAAGTTAAAAATGATCTTGATACTAAGAAATGAGTTTTAAAACAATTTCTAAGCTCCATATTTTTTAAGTAGCTAAGCGAGTGTAAATACGACTCAAAAAACCAGATTACGAAGGCCTGTCACAGCTCATAAACTGGGTCCCACTTAATATACTTACCTGAAAATGCGACATACTTATCTAAAAAAGGTCAAAATTGACACAATATTGACAAGTGCTGTTTAAAGCAAAAAACTAAGACAGAAGCTTGTCAAATTGTCGGACTATTGATAAATAGGCCTATGACCAAGTCTTTTGATTTCAAATTTCAGCAGTCAATAATGACTATGGTATGTAAGTGTATGGTGAGCAGTGTGTACCTCCATGGCCTCGGGCCAGTGCAGGTGCTCGGGCGGCTCGCTGTCGTCGGCGTCGAGGTCGCCGAGCGCGGCGACGGCGTCGGCCCACGCGGCGCGCGCGCCCGCCGCGCACGCGGACGCCCACGGCTCCACTCTGCAACGTTGACGTCATTCAGTTACTAGCCGTGCGCCCGATTCTCCATCGGGAATTCACCACCGCCAAAATTGACGAGCTTCCATATAAATTTTCATATCATATTAAATTTAACATCTTTAGGGAATTAATTTTCAAATCCCAACAGTTTAGGCTGTGTGTTATCTGTCAGTAAATGAATGTATGAAATTAAGATTGTATTAAGTAGATGACGAAATAGACACGACTAGTTCTATACGAATGTGATCCATTAGACTTTGACTTCTGACTGAGCATTTTTCCAGAATCAGTATTTACTGGGAAATTTTGTAAGCTAAGCTTATAGCTTCGTACATATTTGATCCAAGTCAATCTCATTAGTATAAGAAAATTGGTTGCTAATACCAATCAGCTTATCATATAAGTACAGAATATTATTTGGATTTAAAATTCAAGCAATCAACTTAATAGGGATACTACTACCTAGGGGTATTTACTTAAAGGCGTCGCTAGGGAAGTAGGCTCTTTCTATCTTCGTAAGTTGTAAAGTATGTTCTACCTGCCCAGCATGGGGTCATCTGTATTAGCAGCGACGACTAGCGTGTGCAGCGCAGCCAGCGCGTGCGGCGCGGGAGGCGCGGGAGGCGCGGGCGGCGCGGGAGGCGCGGGCGGTGCGGGCGGCGCGGGCGGCGCGGGCGGCGCGGGCGGCGCGGGCGGCGCGGGCGGCGCGGGCGGCGCGGGCGGCGCGGGCGGCTGGAGCGCGGCGCGCGCGGCGAGCGCGGCGCTTGCGGCGGCCAGGCGGCGCGCGCGCCACGACACGCCGCCCGCCGACACGCGCCAGTTGCAGTACTCACTGGACACAACAACCATGTCACTGTATTTTCATTTAGAAACTTTCCCTGGAAGACAGACCAATGATGACGTGATGGAAAGTGGTAACAGCTTGGGAAAAAGTAAACGCCAAAAGTGCGTTGAGCACACGACTTCTATCACGGACCGCCTTCAAAGCCGTCAGTTTCTATACGTCATTAATTACTACGAGTAAACGGTGATACACTTGGTTTGTACGAAGTGATGAAAATGTCGCCTCTAGCAGCGGTCGTCTCCGTGCTGTGGGTTTACTTATGATTTATTAAGTCGAAAAGCCCAAGGGTAGCCCGCGAAATTCAATTATTTTTTAGGTTTTTTGGAAATTTGCTGGTCAGTATTAAGTTATACGTTGATTAATATATGATTCGCGGCCGGAACAAATATGTATTTACAGAATTATAATCATTAAAGCCATCATCACAACTCTCTAAGACCACTGAAGAAGAATGGGATAGTATCCTCCTGGTGGTACGAGGACTAAAAAACGATGAAACTCGATTATAGTGGACTGTATTACATTTAGGTTAACAAGAATAAAAGGTAAAAAATACGACTCGAACGTTAAGAAAAAGGTAGGTGCAAGCGCTCGGTAGCATGGACGATGACGCAGACGGAGGATACTAACCCATTCTTCTTCAACCACGTAAGTCCAAAGAATAACTGTTTCATGAAATCATCATTCTTTGGAGTTACGTGGTCTTAGAGAGTTGTGTTGATGACTTTAATGATTATAACATATTTGTTACGGCCGCGAATCATATTTTGATCGACGTACAACTTAATACTGACCAGCAAATTGCAAAAAACGTAAGAAAATTTGAATTTCGCGGGCTACCTTAGCGCTTCCCCCTTAATCACTAGCAGCACCCCGCGGCTTCACCCGCATAAGTGTCGATCCCGTGAGAATATCGGTTATGAACTATCTGAGTGCCAAATTTTAGTCAAATCCGTTCAGTAGTTTTTGCGTGAACAAATAACAAACATATAAACACACTCGAAAGCTTTCGCCTTTATAATATTAGTGTGATAAATTAACTGAGTAAGTATTGCAAAATCAACATTTGAAATAGTTTTCTATGTCCCAATGATATTAACGCAGGAGTTAACTGATCAACCCTTTTGTAACTAAAGTCTGTTTTTTAATCTCGTAGACTAAACTGACATTACGAGTGTTGTCAGTTTATTGCAATTCTTAAATAGTGATGTGGCACAACCGAAACTTAGCGTTAATAAAATCAAGTATCGTTTTTTTACAATACGTTATCCTGAAATAATGTGTTTATCCTGAAATAATGTGTAGGTACTTATTTAAAACGTAATGATACAAAATTAATAATGTAAAACATATATTTTTAATTACATAACTTAATTAGGTACAGGTATTCGCGTTAATCTGATTCAGATAATGACTCCATGTCTGAGGAATATTCTGAATCATCAGAATCGCCACCTACTTCTATGATAAACCTATCATTAATGTCGTCGGTTATATGGCCCAGATGACACATTTGATCTTCAATTTTAATTACATGGACTACACAGGCTTTCCACCGCTGCGGGGTCACTTGACGAAGCCCTTCTTCGAAAAGGCTCATCATTCAAGGTTCTTCATTAATTTTGAATGTTTTATTATTTTTAGCGACATGCCCCTTTACTTGAGCCCAGACCAACTCAATCGGGTTTAGCTCGCAGTGGTAAGGCGGCAGTCGCAAAATAGTGACACCCCGTTCAGCAGCCATCTCGTCAACGACATACCTTTCATGGGCTTTTTTGTGCTTTCGGGCAATTTCATTAATTTCGGGCTTTAACATTGTCTCGTCATATGATTTTTTTTTTTATTTTAGCCAATCTTGGATTTGCCCTTTTCGCCAACTAGAAGTAGGTAACGATTCCAGTTTCCTGGTGTGATATGGAGCATTATCTATTACAAGTACTGCGTTTTCTTTTAATTTCGGAAAAATATTTTTTAACCCGTTTTCGTATATATCAGAAGTCATCTCCTTGTGGTAATCATCTAGCCCCTTTTTCGCTTCGAATATTAATAGACCATCATCCACGAAACCCTCTTCGCTTCCAACACATGGGACACTACAAGTCGTCTCCCCTTGCCTGAAGGCCCTTTTAACCCAGTGGTTAAAAGATGGCAGTTTGTAGCACGTCGTGCAGCCGTGTGTACGTACGTGAATTTTAAATATAAAACTTTGAATGAAAATTAAATTCGTCTATTATAGATAAAAAGTTACGATTCAACAAACCGGTATCGTAGGTACAACACTGCACAAAAGAGCTGGCAACATTATTTGTAAATTTGACGTTTGCATGTGTCAATTTAGTCTACGAGATTAAAAAACAGACTTCACTTATTAATTAATACAAGCGAAACTTAACAAACACAAAAGCATTTCGATTACAATAAAATGAATGACAATGACATCATATTTAGTTACGTCATTGTAATATGTACCTTAGTGAGTCAATTGTACGCGAGGAAGTATAACTTTGTTTGCACAACTTACACTACACTTTTAATTTCAAAAGTCAGTAAGTAGAAATTAACTGTCCCATCGTAAAAATAATAAATACCATTTAATGACCTCATCATACTATACTTACTTTACTATGATTCATCAAGAATAAAATGCCGAAGACTGATAACAGTTTTAACTTTACTAATAAATATTAATCAACATGCAATATAAAGAAGTTTAAAATAAAAGTAAAACGAACATTTACGGTAGTAAATAAACATTAATTTACAAAAATGAATTTGTGGACAAAATACCTACGATGCTTTAAAAAATACGCGTTGGTACGATGCCTCCAGAGAGATTTGAACTCTCGACCCCTGGTTTACAAGACCAGTGCTCTAACCCCTGAGCTATGGAGGCGTGTGCTAACGCGATCTTATTTAGCACCTAATGAAGTGGCGTGATTATTGAAACAAAAACCAGTTTTGTGGAAGGGTCTGTTAATAACAACATACGGTGAGTTACTACTTGACAAATGTACACTACAGATTATGGAAAAAAAATGCTAAATTATAAAGAGAGGCGTGATGTCTTTAAGGAACTCCCAGAAATTGCGCCTTTTCCCAACGTAGAAGTGATATAGATTCTACGCAGATGTTTCTCTTTGGGGACTGTCTTATGTAGTTTTCAGTGAACCGTAAATGCGCAATTCAATTTAAAAAAAATCGTACCTACAACTACATAGGTACTTTGATCTTATTTGAAGACCCCTATGACTTTTATCTGTAGCGGTCAGGAAGAGGCCTAAAGTTCAGCAGTTGACGTATACATTATTATGAGAAAATCTTTAAAAAGAACTTCAACTTTGATGCCTCCAGAGAGATTTGAACTCTCGACCCCTGGTTTACAAGAGCAGTGCTCTAACCCCTGAGCTATGGAGGCGTGTGGAAACTCGACGTTATTTAGCATCTCCTGGTGGAGTTCGATAAGCATTGCGTTATTTAGATTGGAATGTTGATTACAGTTTTTTAAATTGTTTTTGCTGTTATCGTCATTTTCGTGCTAAGTGGGTTAATTGACTATTCGCGTAACTATATCTATACCATATCTATACTATTATAAAGAGGTACAATTTGTGAGTTTGTATGTATGGGGTAATTATTCGGAAATACTGATTCGATTGCGAAAATTCTTTCACGAATGGGAAGCTACGGTATTGCTGAGTGTCATAGCATAAATATAGCATATATTTTATGTTAAAACTAGAATTTTTACGCGGACGAAGTCGCTGGCAGAAGCAAGTTGTTTGTACTTCAAGCTTGACCTTCCACATTCCATGTTGTCGTGTGCTTATTAAATATAACTAATGTTAAATAAGGAAAAAAGCAGGAAAAGTTTTAAAAGTTGATTTTGTAAACTAGATAATATTATAATAAAGTACACACTGAGCGGAATCACGCGACTGAAGTATGTGGGTGTTCCGGGAAACAACATTATTCAAAATTAACACGAATACATTTTACATGAAATACTTGTAAAGATTAATATTTTGCAGTAGTGTAAGACTGACCGTGTGAGATATTATTGCAGCAATGACGTCATTGGTTTCGGGGAGATTATGTCCACGTCTATGTATTTCCCATTCGTTATGGGGACTATTAACCTTTGAATTATTTTCCATTTCGCTTGGCGTATTTGTCAAAATATTCGCGTAGGTAGCTTAGGTAATAAAAAATTATATTATATATATATAAAAATATATTTTTAGTATTGTTCTCAAGTAAGTGACTTATGTCTTTTTTGGGAATAAAGTTTCTTTAAACCGAAACCGAAAATACAGGGTGTAAAAAGATCGCATTTAAAAACATTGTGCTTATTATAGGTACATACCGTACCCATAATAAGCACAATGTTTTTCAATACGATCTTCATGACACTTCCATGTTACCTGTACCTTTGCATGTGCAAAGGTACAGGTAACATGGAAGTGTTTCTGAAGAACGTCAAAAAATTGGCTTTGACTTTCAATGTCTCCGTAACCCGAAAAACCCTATTCTTTTTTAAATAAAACATTTTGTATTAACGAAATAACACGAACATACGACAAGTGTAGCGCCAGCATAAGATTTGAATCAGTGCAGGGTGCCCCGTGCCAGCACTTACTTGAGCGAGATGGTGTGCGGCAGGCGCGCGTCCAGCGCCCACGCCAGCAGCGCCAGCAGCTGCGCGCACAGCGACAGAGCTGCGCATGCGCGTGCCGCTGGGTTCATGCCGCACGTCGGGCCCGAGGCTAGGGACTCCTTGTTCTGACGCACTGGATAGACAATCACTCATTTTAAAACAACCAAACTCGAAAGGAAGTCTAAGGCCCACTTGGACGGACGCGGACGGCGCGTAAGTGTTCCACGCGCGCCTCAAAGAGATGTCACCATCATTTGAAGGTGGCGGTTAGGGCCGAAGCCTGCCGGGTCAGCGGGATTGTCCGAAAGAGTTACCGCTACCCCGGAACATAAAGGGCTAAGGAAGGAACACGGGTGGGTTTTAGACAGTAAGAGTCTGACACTCCCTTCCGCTCCACCCAGAGCGGTAGGGGTCATTTGAAGATTTCCCATCCTGAAAAATGAAGGCCCTCTTGCACCACATCGTTTGTGTCAATAGTTTGAAGATGATAGAGACGGAATGATGTTTTATATATTTGTTGGGCTAAACGTATATTTAGCGATTTGTGATGCAAGCGGGCCAAATCTTTGGAGCAAATATTTTTAAAGGCAGTGGGCCTGCAGTGTCTGTCGGAGGACCGATAGCTGTTGGAGCAGACGCGGTTTCCTTGAGTGCAGACTGCGAATCGGCAAACGTAGTGTAGGGTGTCCCTTAGCTAGAAAGAGCTTAAATAGGCGGTTGGATCTGACTGAATGCTGAAGGCCGAGATTGCGTTATTGTGACGTAACTTGGGAGAGGCCAGTAGTGGATTGAAATAGGCATGAAACTTCTTGAAGAAATTACTGATTTAGCAATACTTACGCCAGTCGGCAACTTGTGAGTAGTCGCCGTCCGTGTTGATCCAGGGCGCCACGATGTGCAGCTGCGGCCTGTTCGGGGGCTCCTCCTCATTGTCCTCGCCTATGAACTCCATGTCTTCTATACTTTCACTGAAATTACAACAAAACCTCTGATATTCCATAGAAAATACGCATGATGGGTCGCCCACTAGTTTGTTTGGTTGGTGGTACCAGATGCATCGCAAGTGCATTGCCATTTGCCAGTCCTGAGACAAAGGCAAAACGTCTAATATGTGCCTGTGATTACACTAAGAACCAAAGACAGGGTGACTGGGACATCGATGCGCTACCGGTTTTCATAGACCAGTACATGATTCTGGACGCCCCAGCATTGAAATTTTTTGGTTCAGTTGATCAGGCCCACCCTTCAGTTTCAAACACAGAAAGAAACACTGCTTGGCAGCAGGAAACAGTAATTGTAATATCGAAGATTAGACAGTGAAACGATACATAGCCTTAGCTAAGTCACGCATGTTTCTTTCGACCGTGAAGTTAATAAGATTTTGAACACTACACTAGTTCAGTAGTACGAGTTTCAATAGAATAAGAAGCCAACTTATCTGGTTTTGTTAACACTGACGTAAGGGATACTATACAAGGTAAATGGAAAGAGCGCATGCAAGGTGTTGATGGTGTAACGAGTCTTTTAAGCCTGTTACATGATAGCGGATTTTTTGCTTTAATTTGTAGGCAATATTGTGGTGTTGCCATGTAAAAATTCATTTTTGGTTGAATCGGAATCGTGTAGTGGTCACACAGATTTTTTCTTTTTGATGCTGTCAGTTGATTTTGACAGATCACTTTCCGACCCAAGCTTTGCATAGAATGGAGTAATTTCAGGGCTCCGAATTAAATCCTGAAGTATTAACTTCAGATGGACGGCATCTAGTCTCCATTATGTGGTAGCCGATTTGCCCTTGCCGGCATCCTGATTGGATAGCCCATATTTTTTATAAAGGTAAGAATTTCTTCGTGGTTTCATATTCACGTTGTCGCGTGGCTATTTTGATGGCAGACGTTAATAGTTTCCGATATTTGTTTCAGGATCTTTTAAACCTTATATATTTTGGATTAATTCATCTACTGATGACATCATTTTTTTTAAAGAAACGGTGAGTTAATTTGTATTTGGTTATAACCATTTCGATCGCCATTTTTATCAACGCTGGATATCAGCTAACAATTATTCATGTTTGATTTCAGCCGCGAGGCGTTTCTTCTTTCTTTTTCAATTTAAAGTCTGAAAGCTAGCCCCTACCAGCATATTTCATGGACCGCCTTTGACGTCTCCGCGAAGATCAAAATCACCAAGATGAGCGTGGTTTGCTCTTTCGGTTGTTAGTTTATTCGACGGAACGTGGTATGGTTTATAATACATAACTTATATTGACAAAAGTGCAATAATGACAGGACACAAAATAATATCAATTTAATCTTAGTTTTACACCTTAGAACCGTTAATTATAGAAAGGAATTTTCTTGTATATTGAAACCAGCAGCCTACGGGCAATAAAATCGTTCAATAACTTTTATGTCGATTTTTATTGATACTCCCCGCTTGAAGATTAAAGGTTTCCAGTCCCCGCAGGTTAGTCTATCCTTGGCATAGTTTTGTGTACTCCTGGCGCCCGAATTATCACTTCTACTAATTGTTTATTTATTTGGAGTACCACACACATTCATAATACTCATTTTTAATAACATCCATCCATACATAATCATTTTTTTTTATTTTTTTATTATTACAATTGTCGCTCAGCGAACAGGGACTTGAAGTAGGTTTGTCTGGTACCTGTATACTGTCATTATTGCACAATTAATTACTTAACTTATCGAGTCTATTGTTTGCATTGGTTTGTTCTACATTGTTACTTTAATAACTTTGTGTTTATTTTGATTTTTGACTCATAAGTAGTACTTACTTAACTTAATTTTGTGAATCTTTGTAAACAATGTTTGGTGTTTACAATTGATGATTTTGTTTATTGACCTGTGTTTTATTAACATGTTTTTTCCTTAGCAAAACCAACATAAATGTATAGCATAGACTGCGTTTTGTTGTTCTCAACAGTAAAGTTATTTTGAAAACAAAGTTTAACTTTTTAAGTAAATAATTTAATCTAATTGTTAAGTACAATATTGTACATTTAATTTATCTAGATTTAAGCTGCTTGTAAGTGATTATTGCACTTTTAAAACGATAAAATTAACTTAGTAATTTTTCATTGGAATACCACATTGACTTCTATACTTAACCTCAAACTTGAGAGTTTATTTTCAAACTTTTAACTTTTTGAAATTTAGTTTTTGCTTTTCGTTTGCTATTCGCTTTGCTGTTTGTTAATCATGGACAAGGGAGTTCAGTTTCCGCCGCTTCCGGATTCGGGTGATGTTGATACCTGTACTGCTGTTGATGCTGACGTTGCTGAGAAAGTTCATGAGATGGTTAATGCCCCAGATGTTAACAATCCCTTTGACTCAAGAATCGCTCACTCTTCTTCGGCTTTTACAGCACAAGCTTTGCCTTCATTTAATTCCTTGAATGCGCTTGTGAATGAAAACATTCGAAAAAACTTTCCTCCTTTCACTAAATTGCCTGACTTGAAGAAAAGTAGAATAGTTTATAGCGGTAAATCTTGTGTTCGAGAATTTATTACACAGATAGAAGAATATTTTCTTTATAAAAATTTCAATGAAAACTTGCTTGTCGGTTCTTTTTCAGATTTGCTTGATGGCATAGCACTTAAATGGTTTAGATCTATACGAATTCGTATCTCTTCTTGGCATGCACTTAAGCTAGCGCTTTTAAAACGCTTTGATAAGCCTAACTTTGATTATTTCTTAGAAAATGAGCTCCGCACCAGAAAACAGAAACCGTCTGAGTCGCTTCCTGATTTCATCACTGAAATTTCTGATATGGCCAGTCGTCTTTCAGAACCTTTGTTTGAACAAACTCTAGTTAATGCCATAAAACACAATATGTTACCTATTTATACACCTTTTTTGTTTCTTAAGCAGATTGATTCAATTGAACAATTTCTAGAACTTGCAAAAGAACTGGAAGTTGTTGTAGACAGAAAACCCAACAAAGAGTCAGTTAAACCTTCAGTTAAAGTAAATGCAGTTTCTAATGATTTAACTTGTCTGAAATGTAAAAAACCTGGACACTCATATAAAAAGTGCAAGTCCATACCGGGTATTGTTTGTTTTAAGTGTCATAAGGCAGGGGTCACTTCTAAGACTTGTGACGTTTGTAATTCGGCTGTTAAAAACTCGCAAGAGTCAAAAAACTGATTCGGTTGCATCGAGCCCACGTTTTTGATAAAACTTCGAGTACCTCGATGTGTAAAAAAACAATTAGAAGTCACAAGCCGGACGATGTTACTCGTGACAAAGATTTTTCAGGCTGGTTGGATTATTTAAAAACCTTTTTTAACATTTATCGTTCAGCTCCTATTCTTTTTACAAAACAAAGTGATGCTAGACCCTTTTTAGAATTTAAAGTTGGAAATCAAATTTTTTCAGGTTTGTTGGACAGCGGTTCCACTAAATGTGTTTTAGGCTCAAATATTCATGAACAATTTTTGCAGTCAGGTTATAAAATTAGACCTACTTGTGGTTCTGCTTCTATAGCAGATGGCACCTCTCGGAGAATTATTGGTGCCATGGATTTGCCAGTAACTTGTGATAATATTACTAAGATAATAGAATTTTTAATTATTCCTTCTTTTGACCCACCATTCATTTTAGGTTTTGACTTTTGGATTAAATTTAATATAGCTAGAGACTTGTGGAAAAACATTACACTTGTTAAAGATAATCAAGATAGTAAAATACAAGTTTGTTCTGTTACTCCTATTGCTGAACTTTCTCCTTCAGAGAAACAGAAATTAAATAGCACTATTGCTTTGTTCGAAGACATTTCTTATGAGAAAAGAGGTTTGGGACTCACTCATTTAGTTGAACATAGAATTAACGTTACTAGTGAACCTTTTAAACAAAGATATTGGCCTTTGAGTCCTGCTAAACAAAAAGAACTTTTTGATGAAGTAGAAGTATTACTAAAAGAAGGCATTATTCAACCCTCTAAGTCTCCTTGGTGTTCACCTGTTTTGGCGGTAGAAAAGAAAGATGGAGGTACTAGATTGTGTTTAGATTCAAGACGATTAAATTCTGTTACTATTAAAGATTCTTATCCCCTTCCTTATACTTCTAGAATATTAGATAACCTTAGAGATGCTAAGTATATTAGTACAATAGATCTTTCTAAAGCTTTTTTGCAAATTGCACTTGAGAAATCCTCCCGTGAGAAAACTGCTTTTGTGGTTCCTGGAAAAGGCCTGTACGAATTTGTTCGCATGCCATTCGGTCTCACAAATGCACCGGCTGAGCTGCAGAGACTGGTAGATAAACTTTTTGGTCCAGAGTATGATAATTCTGTATTTTGTTATTTAGACGATTTAATTTGTATAAATTCTGACTTTAATAGCCATATTGAACAATTAAATAAAATTTATAATATTTTAAGAGAGGCTGGATTAACCGTAAATTTAAAGAAATGTAACTTTTGCAAAGATAGACTTCGCTATCTTGGTTTTATTGTTGACAGTAATGGTTTGCATACTGATCCTTCTAAATTAGAGACAATAGAAAATTTTCCTCGTCCAGAAACGGTAAAACAACTTCGAAGTTTCCTTGGTTTATGTTCCTATTATCGTAGATTCATTTGTAAATTTGCTGATATTGCTTCTCCTCTAACTAAAATGACTGCAGGTAGTAAAAATTCTAAAAAGTCACTTACTTGGAATGACGAAGCTGAAAATGCATTCCAAGAATTAAAACATTCGTTAGTAACTTCTCCCGTCTTGCAATGTCCCAATTTTGAAAAACCTTTCTTTTTACATTGCGACGCTAGTTCTGTGGGCATTGGTAGTGTTTTGAGTCAAGAGGATGAGAAGGGAGATCAACATCCCATTGCTTTTTATTCTAGGTCACTTAATAAATGTGAAAGAAATTACAGTACCACTGAACGTGAATTATTAGCTATTTTAGATTCCATAGAACATTTTAGACCTTATATTGAGGGAATGAAGTTTACAGTTGTCACTGACCACGCTTGTTTGAAATGGCTTTTAGGTCTCAGTAATCCTAGTGGACGTTTGGCTCGTTGGGCTGCTAGAATTTCTCAATTTACATTTGATATTATTCATAAAAAAGGTTCATTACATTTAGTTCCAGATGCTTTATCTCGCATAGAAGTCGCTGCTATAAACGCTCAGGATAGTTTGGTCTTGCCTGACGATGAAATTACTGACCCTTGGTATAGAAAAATATTTATCCAATGTCAGAAATCTCCTAGAAAGTATAAGAATTCTAGAGTTGAAAATAATACTTTGTATAAATTTTGTAGAAATAAATATAATCCTCACAGTCTTTTAGACTGGAAAATTGTTATACCTAAAGAGCATATTTTAGATACTATTAGATCAAATCACGATGATGTAAATTCTGGACACTTAGGAATACATAAAACTTTAAATAAATTAAAACAACATTATTTTTGGAAGGGAATGTTTAATGATGTTCATCAATACATTTTGTCTTGCGATACCTGTAAAGCTTATAAACATACTACATCTCCACCTTTTGGTATTATGATTAATCCTAAAAAGGTTGATCGTCCCATGCTTATGCTCTCAGTTGATATCATAGGAATTCTACCTAAAACTTATTCTGGACATAGATACATACTTTCGGTCGTAGATGTTTTTACTAAATATTGCTGGTTTTTTCCAATGATCAATGCTACCACTAGAGTAATTTGTAAACATTTTGAAAAGGAAATATTTCTCAAATTTGGTTGTCCAAAAATAGTAGTTTGTGACAATGGAACTCAATTTACTTCAAAACATTTTGTAGATTTTTTGAAAGGTTTTAATATAACCAAAATATTTTATAATACTTTGTATACACCTCAAAATAATCCTGTTGAGAGATATAATAAAACGGTCGAAACCTGCATATCCTGTTTTGTTAAAGATGATCATAGAACTTGGTCAAGTTTTTTGCCCAATGTTCAATTAGCTTTAAATAATAGTGTAAACCTTGCTACTGAGTTTACTCCTAACTTTCTGATGTTTGGTAGGGAGCTTGTTCTTGATGCGTCATTACATCACTTTAGTAGTTCTGTTGATAACTTATCTCAACTAGAAATTTCAAATAGAAATGCTTATGCAGTTTCTCTTAATTCACTTAGTGATATTTTTGTTAAAGTTCAAGCTTATTTGTTAAAGGGGTATAAGCGAAATGCCGCTTATTATAATAAGGGTCGGAAAGTCATTTCTTTTGATGTGGGTGATATGGTGTGGAGAAGAAGTTTTGTTCAATCAAATGCACAAGCATATTTTTCAGCTAAACTTGCACCTAAGTTTGTAAAGTGTAAAATAACTGAAAAGGTTTCAGATAACGTTTATGTTTTGAAAGATTTAAGTAAAGGTTCAGTGGGACGTTATCATGTTAAAGATATTATTAAATTTTAATTTGGTTTCCAAGTGTGTCTTGATTTTGATAGTTTTTTTTTGAAGGTCACCTTTGACAGTGTGATGTACGAGGGGATGGATGATAGGTTATCGGTGATTTGAAAGATGTATGTTAGGTAACTTCTTATAAATTTATTGAATTTGAGACATTCTAAAAACAAAACTTAGGTCATTCTGGTTAATTTAATACTATTTTTTTCCACACCAAATGTTTTTCACATCAAAGGATCTTATTTTATGTTTTGTTTGTTTTTGTTGGATTATCTAAGATCTTATTTTTCTTTTTTTAATGGTAACTTTCTACCTGTTTATATTTTATTAGGATCTTATATAACCCAACAGTTGAGATTAAAAACTTGAATTCAATTCCAAGTTTTTGTAATCCTTTTTGTTCTTCATAGTTTAAAATCATTCTATTTCCTCTTCGTCATAAATAGTAATCGATTTTTAAATCTATTTTGTGCTGTTAGTTGGCAGAATTGTTTCTCATTTTTACTGGAGTTTCATTCTTTTTAATGATCGGATTTGACTTTGTTAGTAACGCGTTCATCCTGGACTTAACTTTTTAGGGTCATTCTGTAACCTTTGTTACAAAATGGCTTATTATTTTTTGGATCTTGGTGTAGCTGACCTTGATTTCGACTCTTTTCCATTGTGCTCGGAAAGTCGGTGGTGTTGTGCCGATCACAGTGTGGGATTTCGGCCCCGGCCATATATTTTTTCCTTTTTCCATTGTGTTGGACATTGTTGTTCCAATCACGATGTGGGATTTTGTTTTGACTTACGTCAATTTTTTTTTTGCGTTCGGAAGTTCGGTGGTGGTGTGCCGATCGCATTGTGAAGCTTTGGCTTTCGCCTTTTTGTTGTTGAGATTTCTCACTGGAGATCTCAATGTTTTTTGTTTGTCTGTGTTTGGGAGATTGGTAGTGTTGAGCCAGTCACAGCATTCACTTTCTTTTACAGCTATTGTGCTCGGGAATTCGGTGGTGATGGGCCGATCACAATACGCTTTCTTTTGTATTGTTTCAGGTTGTGTCTGTAACAGTATTTTAAATAAGGTCTTTCAGCTTTATTTAAAAACTTTTGTTCGGAGTTTCAAATTTTTTGGATTGTTGGATACGGAGTTAGTCAGTGGCAATAGAGCCTAACTGCACTCATAGAGATGGTTGAGTTGGAAGCGGTTGACATAGTAGTCAGTGGCGATAGTGCCTAACTGCACTCAAAGTTGTACTGTTCCAAGTGTTTGAAATTTTTAGTCAGTGGCTATAGTGCCTAACTGCACTGTTTTGGAGTTTGGGAGCGCTAAGAGATTTCTCTCTTCGTTTCATTTAATGAGTTTTTATAACTTATAAGTTTTTTCTGTTTTTCACAGATTTAGTTTTTTTATTTCTTTGTCATTTACATTTTTTACTTTTATTAAATTCTTGCGATTTTGTCGTTTGACATTTTGAGAATTCACTTACACTTTGAATCTTATATGATTTTTTTCTTTTTTTTGAATTAGAAAGTTGTTAAGACTGTTTTATTTGGTTGAAGATTTCTTTCTAATAAAAGAAAGTTCCTTTCTTTTATTTTCGGGAGGGGATGTAATGTAACGAGTCTTTTAAGCCTGTTACATGATAGCGGATTTTTTGCTTTAATTTGTAGGCAATATTGTGGTGTTGCCATGTAAAAATTCATTTTTGGTTGAATCGGAATCGTGTAGTGGTCACACAGATTTTTTCTTTTTGATGCTGTCAGTTGATTTTGACAGATCACTTTCCGACCCAAGCTTTGCATAGAATGGAGTAATTTCAGGGCTCCGAATTAAATCCTGAAGTATTAACTTCAGATGGACGGCATCTAGTCTCCATTATGTGGTAGCCGATTTGCCCTTGCCGGCATCCTGATTGGATAGCCCATATTTTTTATAAAGGTAAGAATTTCTTCGTGGTTTCATATTCACGTTGTCGCGTGGCTATTTTGATGGCAGACGTTAATAGTTTCCGATATTTGTTTCAGGATCTTTTAAACCTTATATATTTTGGATTAATTCATCTACTGATGACATCATTTTTTTTAAAGAAACGGTGAGTTAATTTGTATTTGGTTATAACCATTTCGATCGCCATTTTTATCAACGCTGGATATCAGCTAACAATTATTCATGTTTGATTTCAGCCGCGAGGCGTTTCTTCTTTCTTTTTCAATTTAAAGTCTGAAAGCTAGCCCCTACCAGCATATTTCATGGACCGCCTTTGACGTCTCCGCGAAGATCAAAATCACCAAGATGAGCGTGGTTTGCTCTTTCGGTTGTTAGTTTATTCGACGGAACGTGGTATGGTTTATAATACATAACTTATATTGACAAAAGTGCAATAATGACAGGACACAAAATAATATCAATTTAATCTTAGTTTTACACCTTAGAACCGTTAATTATAGAAAGGAATTTTCTTGTATATTGAAACCAGCAGCCTACGGGCAATAAAATCGTTCAATAACTTTTATGTCGATTTTTATTGATACTCCCCGCTTGAAGATTAAAGGTTTCCAGTCCCCGCAGGTTAGTCTATCCTTGGCATAGTTTTGTGTACTCCTGGCGCCCGAATTATCACTTCTACTAATTGTTTATTTATTTGGAGTACCACACACATTCATAATACTCATTTTTAATAACATCCATCCATACATAATCATTTTTTTTATTTTTTATTATTACAATGGTTTAATATTATAGTTTTTTTCTTTTCGTTCTTTTGCAACTGAGCCGATGTAGACTATTCTGCCAGTGTCATGAATATTATAGTTATCAAATTAAATAACTGTAATTTTGATTTTATGAATATGAGTAACATTACAGATGTCAATTAAGGAATAGTATAATATATTAATTATAATATGTGGGTTGTGAGTTAAAATCTCATCAATCGAAATTCTTTATTACAGATTATGAAAACATAGAATGTTAGGATTTTGTTTCTTTGACTGATAGTGTAGTGTGGACAAATTAAGCTTTAATTAATGAAGAGTGTATAGATAAGTATACATTCTATTGTCTTATCGTAACACAGTTATAATGGCCTAGATAGATAAAACTGTTATGTACTGATAATAGGCTCAATGTCTCAAAATTATAGATTGTCTGGAGACATATTAAGATTACTAAAATCTTCCTTTCATACTGCAGTTCAATTTCACTGTTAGTTTTAGAATTATGAACATTCAAATACAAATGATATAATATTTAATTATCCTAAGTAGAGAGAATATCCCAGCCAGCTTAGATTAATAACTAAAGATAGGAAAAAGTTGAGAAGAAAGCCAACTTACCTTGTATCATATGTCATATATACTGGAAAGATATACTTGGTGAGCTGCCGTATGCGTGACCTGCGTAAAGCTGCCAGTGACTCTGCTTGATCGTTGTACATACTGACTTTGTTCTCCAGCTCCATCCGCTGCATCTGAGCATGTTTGCCGAGGCTTGACACCCGTTTGTGATACCTCGGTAATTTTAATATTAACTCATTGTTGTGACTTTTTAGTTCCATTAGTTCTCTCCGCTTCTCCTCAATGTTGCTCCGTCTCTGCTCTATAGCTAGTCTGAGGAGGTCTAGTTTGTCTCTGGACTGCTTCGCTTCCGTCAATAATGTGTCCTTCTTCAGTTTTGATGCTAATAATTTTTCACATCGGTCCAGTACATGTTTTCGGTTGACTTTTACACGGAGTAGCTTTCCTTGTTTTTCTGCATACCTGTGAAGTTATGTTTTTGACCCAATTATTAAGTATGTTTCTACATGTATAGTGTATTATTAAGCCTTACGCCTACTGACTCTCATTGTTGGTTTTGACATTTGGCACTAATACCAGTTAATTTACAGTGAAAGGACTAAACAGCAGTCATGTATGTTTGAATGCTTGCGGAATATTAAGTAGAACCTGTTTATTTATTTTACCATTAGCCATTAATATACCCCTGCTGGGTAAAGGCCTCCCTGCTCTTTTTCCATCTCTCTCTGTCCAGACCTACCAAGGACCAATCTTTATTAAACCTGATTATTGTGTACATGAAGGGCGCATTCCACCAAACTTTTCTACCAAGAAGAAGAAGTCTTATCCTGAGAATAAATTTTGAATTTTTGACAGTTTTTCCATACTAGACCTGTCAGACGTCAATTTTATTCCATGAATAAAAGATATCTGACATTGGTAAAATCAGCCCTAAATCCTATGAAACAATACTTCAGCTTCTTGGTAACTATAGGTCTACACTTAATTAATTTAATTGTACAAGAATAACAAAGGCTTGTTTGAATGCACAAGGTTGTTAAACTTCAAATAAGTCAGATTGAAATGAACACTTTCTTCAACATCATAACAATCCTTTTGTTATTTGTGTATAGGATAGTCTGAGAAAATTATAATAAGAATGAGCTAGGTAGTAAACGTCCCAAGAGAGTCTAAGATTAATTTATTCCAAAACCTGAGCCACAAAGTTGACTTGAAGCCACAACATGCTAACTACAACATTTACAATTCAAGGTTATGTAAGTTTGTAAACACTAATCCAATCATATCTGTCACCACAACAATAACTTATATCATCGTGTTTTCGCTGCAAATATCGTACTTCCTACTTTTCTCGACGCTTTCAATCGGTGTAAACAACAGTTCCGCATTGTTTACACATAAATTCGACGCATATGGTGACTCAAACAAATCGTAACGCGCAAATAGCCATCTCTTTAGCAATCGAAAATATAATTCGCTATCAATGAAGAGATAGTCTGAGTGAGATAAATGCAGGAGTTCATTGATATTGCTGCGTAATTAAGGTGAAAGAACCAACCTGTCCGCGTAAGGCATTGAGGAATGCACGAAATTGCCCGCCCTGACGCAATCCGAACAGTAAAAGTTCATTTTCACGGTGTAACAGAGGAGGCATTTCTTGTAGTGGCCATCACTCTCCGTGGACGACACTCGGAAGTCCCGGGGCGCTTCACTTTCATTAAAATAACTCAACGCCATAGCATCCACAACACTTTTTCACGTATGTATTTTTTATTTGTAAATTGTAATGTTGAACGAAACACAAAACTTGTCATTTGTCAATGTCAGCTGACGTTGGTGCACAGATAAAATATTATTTTTCGACTTTACGTTTCGTTTGGCCTAGTAGTACACACAGACATTTATGAAATCTGAGTTGATTTTTGTGTGAGCATTTGTAATAAAAACGTTCTATTGGGTGCAATTGAATACCAATATTGTCAGGTATGATTATCATTGAATTTCTTGTTCCAAAACTTGACAGTAAGTAATGTAAGTTCGTGAATTGAAGTTACTGCGAAAGAGCTCGGGCACAGTGGCGTAGCGTGGGTGGGGCGGAGGGGGCGGCCCGCCCCGGGCGGCAGCCCATGGGGGCGGCAAAATGTCGCCGGTGAAGCGGGTTGAGATCTATGATTCATTCATTTCATGTGTCAGAACGTCTAACAAGTCAAAAAACAATGACGTAAAGGAGACAGGCGAATCTGAGCCTAACGTTACACAAATTAAATATTTATCAATATTTTGTTTCAGTTTTTTGTGGTCAATTATAAAATATTAAGCAGTTTTATCACGGTATAAGAAATTAATTATTTAATCAAATTAATACTGACTTCCCTTATTTTCATATTAAAACAATGTTGCCATACCATATAGGTAAGTTAATCGATGTATTATTACAAAAATAGAATGAATAATTAATTAATTATTTAAAAGATTAATAATTATTCTTTATTACATAAGTTTTGGACAGCAAGTACGAGTGTGATCTTTCCCATGTATTAGAAGACATTGACAAGGACGAGTTACAGATGGAGCGGAACCGTCTCCAGCAGTTTGTTGCCAGTTCTGAATCAGAGGAAGATATAAGGGGTAAAGGACCACTGGAGCTCATCCAGTTCATTCAAAAACTGAATCTCGGAATTTCGGTTCCAAATATAGTCATCTTGATTCGTATGTATTTGACTTTGGCGATTAGTGTTGCAAGTTGTGAGAGAAGTTTTTCGAAGTTGAAGCTAATAAAAAATTATCTCAGATCTAGTATGAGCTCCGCTAGACTATCAAACTTAGCTATATTGTCGATTGAACAAGAATTGGCTGCAAATATTGATTTTGACAAAGTAATTTCTGACTTCGCTGCTCATAAGGCCTGTAGAATCCGCATGTAAAACCGCTCATCCTATTTTACCTTCAATAAAAGATACCTCATTGCCTGTGAAATTTAATTTTAATTAAGCACCTATAGAATGGGGGCGGCAAAATGGGTCTCCCGCCCCGGGCGCCGAGATGGCACGCTACGCCACTGCTCGGGTAGGTCGCGAGTGGGCGCGTTCACTGCGGCGGCGAGCCGCCCACTATTTGAACGCGCCCCAAACGACGTCTCGGTTGTCGCAGTGGCTGAGCGATCGACTGCTGCGCTGCGTGACGCGGGTTCGATTCCCACACGGAACAAATATTTGTATAGCCTACAGGTAGTTGTTCCGGGTCTGGCTGTTTGTGTATGTGAATTTAAATGTTTGTAAACGCACCCACGATACAGGAGTAATTCCTAGTGTGGGGCAACGTTTTTTTTTTAAAAAAAAAAAGTTGGTAGTCGTTAGGCTTATCCGGGGATACCGCACGATCTCGGGCGAGGCGGCAAGCCTGCTTGCCGGACTGCCGCCATGGGATCTGGAGGCGTTAGTCCTCGCGCATGGAAAGAGCGACTGTCGTAACCCAGCGCAGGGCACGGGGATAAGACCCCTCTTTGAGGAGTGGCTAGAGAGGCGTCACGGTGCCCTCACCTACCGTCTGACGCAAGTCCTCACCGGACACGGATGTTATGGGAGGTACCTGCACATCATCAGGTGGGAGGAAACGCCCGGGTGTCACCATTGCGAGGATCGCCCAGAGGACACGGTGGAGTATACGGTGGAGGTCTGCCCCGCTTGGGCGGAGCACCGCCATGTCCTCGTAGAGGCGATCGGCAGCGGCGGTGATCTCTCACGTCCGGCCCTGGTTCAAGCCATGGTCCGGGGCGAGAGGGAGTGGGGGGCAGTCGCCTCCTTCTGCGAAGCAGTCATGCTAGCGAAGGAGGTGACGGAATGGCTGAGGGACAGAGCCTCACGTCCCAGCCGCCGCGGGAGAGGCTCCGGGTGTCGGGAGCCGCGTGACGACTCCCGGCCACCGTAAGCGCGGGCTTGCGGACGGAGAGTAATGGGTAGCTCACCGTCCGATCAGGAACAGGCCCGTGCCGGACAGCGCGTACGTGTTCCACGCGCGTCTCAAAGAGATGTCAGCATCAGCGAAGGGCCCCGTTAGGGTCGAAGCTTGCCGGGTCAGCGGGATTGTCCGAAAGGGTTACCGCTGGTCCGGAACATAAAGGGTTAAGGAACACGGGTGGGTTTTAGTCAGTAAGGGTCCGACACTATCGACTCTATTTCGGAAAATTCCATGACATGAGCACATGCTTAGGTAGGTACACTGGCCAGAACTCTGCGTTTCTTTATGTCCTGTGAAGACAACCTATATTGAAAACTAGCTATGCCCGCGACTTCGATCGCGTGCATGTCGTTTTTTTTTGCGCGGAACCTTAAATCTTTTTCTGAAATAAAAGTAGCATAAGTTACTCCTTAGCAGCTATCTGCCAGTGAAAGTCCTGTCAATATTGGTCCAGCCATTTCAGACATTACCCGGAACAAACAGATAGACAAATAAAATATAACAAGATTTTTTGTAATAAGTAGGTATCGTAAATATTTTCATGACTTTAGTTAATAGTACATTATGATATAAGTGCGGTAAGTTGAAAATTACAGCCGAGGCGATATTGCTTGCCCGAGCGGTAGGCGAGGGCTAAAAGAAAGCAGAGGCTGTAATTATCAAAGCGCACGTATGTCATACGACGTTTTATAACATATTTGCGAGGAAATAAATAAAACTCGGACTGAATTTGCATATTTGCTTGTTTTCCATATGATGAAATTTTGATACGCTTGTAAGTATCTATCGGTCGATTTTTCGGGCAAGAGGCTTAGAGTAGCCTTTTTCGCTTCCTCTGAGACTTCTGGCGGTGTGGAATTAATAAATTCATCATTACTTGACGACATTTTCAAATAAAAAAAAGTACAGCGAAAAGAAAAAGCGCGCGGAATAATTTTTACTTCCGATGCGCGCGCGTTCACGCTTTTTTTTTCAGGCATAGGCACAAAACAGCCAGTATTATTAATAAAGTAAATTAATATTTTTGTTTTTGTTACAGATATTAATGGTTGTAATTTGTTGTCAAAATTAATTAAATTAAAGAATTAAATGTTTATTTATTATATTTTATCTCCCAAAGTTAATTTTATTCATAAAATGTTGACATCTTTTCTGAAATAAAAACTCTTTGCTAAGATTTAAAAAAGTACCGTTCGTTTTGACGGAGCATCTTGATAGACCGTGCGATTTATTTTACATTACCGCACAAGTGCGTAATGAGATACATTACGATATTAAAATTGGTGAAATAAGAGACTCTTTACGAGCAAATATGTTATAAAAGCTGTTATTGTAACATTACAAACAGATACTTAATTTTTTTTTTATTTGAAATGGGTTTTATCTTGACTCTAGTCTAGGTCAGAGATGACAGAGACAAAGTCTACGATGGAGTGAGCTCACCCAGAAGAAGCCTGTTCACTCTTACTTTGAAGAGATTCGGGTTGTATGCACTCGGAAACACAAACGCAGGTAGAGAGTTCCACTCTTTTGCTGTGCTCTTTTTTTCTTTGTGAGATAAGATAGATAATATTAATATGATGTATCTGGTATTACCTAACTATACATATAACCGCCAATCGATGTTGTCCAATGACTAATGATGGTCCCATATGCATTGCCCATATATGGCCATACGCACTCGCAAATTGATTGCGGTTCCGCGAAAAGACAGGGTGACACTCAATAGATTTATTTGGTAAACAGCTAGGAACCTAGTTTTAATTAATTATTATAATCACCTCAGCTACGCCAAAAATTATTGCGATTTGATATTAATTATACGCGCAGGAACTTACGTTGGTAATCATTTAATCATTTTGATTATCTTTTTCTCCCCAACATAGAGACTAATTAAACACGTTAAAAATCTACGTGTTTGTATTTGTAGGTATATCTACATAATAACCGGTGAAAAATAAATACGTGGAATTGCGCGGTCTTGGCGTCGACGAAAGGGTCAATGTGAATCAACCTGATTGGATTACCGTGTGTCGGGGTAACGAGCAGCCATTTTGTTTTTATTTTGGCGGGAAAATTTTTCGTCGCCGACCGTCATTACGTAGGTCGTTACAGTTCAGTCTAGGTTAACTTAGTTAGCAATACCCTATCACGTTCCCAACTATCAATATTTAGTTTTTGTCACACGTGTCTACCTATTGCTACATCGTAATCATATCGTAATGTATTCTCTGCAGAGATAGGCAGAAGCGTGGTCGACCGTCAAATACCCACATTTGGCCAGTTCGGGGTTTGGAACAGGTATAAATAGTGCAAGTTCTGTATCGGCACTCCGCGGTTCTTGAACAGTCATCATCATCCACAGCCCGAGTTCACACTGCAGGAGTCGATTGTTGTGTTACCATTGTTGGTTTACCTTGCTATAGTTGCGAAGGGTGAGTGAAGTCCGTAGATGTGCTACGAGAGCTACGACACTGCTACGATTGCTACGAAAATAAATTGTTTTTTATAAGTAAGGTGGTAGTAGTGGTACCAATAGTTTACAGTAAGGTGGTAGTGGACCTATAGTATATAGTAAGTTGGTAGTGGTACCTATAGTTTATAGTAAGGTGGTAGTGGTACCTATAGTTTATAGTAAGTTGGTAGTGGTACCTATAGTTTATAGTAAGTTGGTAGTGGTACCTATAGTTTATAGTAAGGTGGTAGTGGTACCTATAGTTTATAGTAAGTTGGTAGTGGTACCTATAGTTTATAGTAAGTTGGTAGTGGTACCTATAGTTTATAGTAAGGTGGTAGTGGTACCTATAGTTTATAGTAAGTTGGTAGTGGTACCTATAGTTTATAGTAAGTTGGTAGTGGTACCTATAGTTTATAGTTAGTTGGTAGTGGTACCTATAGTTTATAGTAAGTTGGTAGTGGTACCTATAGTTTATAGTAAGGTGGTAGTGGTACCTATTCATCAGTTTTTCCTTTACTTTTATGGAAAGATAAACCGTACTTTTTATGTTTCACATTCAAGTTTAATTCAGCGCAAACAGCGCCTTATATCGCGTGCGAACGCGTCCATTTTTGCATATGATGTGGCAAATTATTAATTCCATTAGCGGGAGCTGGCAATCAGGGCTTAACGAATGTAACATTACATTACACACCACACATTTTTACACATATATCCTATGGGTTTTTTCTTCGGGACAACCCTAAAGCAATTAACTTTGTTATGAATGATCATTTTGATGTCTGTTTACAAATTGGAATGATTGTAGGTACCTATTCGAATTGTGTTTCCTTTATAACAAAAATCTTTTCTGGGAAAGAAATGAGTTGTTTATGTGTGGATTGTGATTGCAATTAATTACGTATTTATCAGAGCAAAATTCTACATTACGATCTTCGATGAGAATGTAAACATTCTCAGATATTTACAAAGTTAGAGTTCCTGTTTAAATATAGCACGCCCAGCGTTTCCTTTGACCTCACTGATTAAAAGTATTAGACATAGAAAAAATGCCATTCAGCCTTCCCGTGGTCAGTGTAATTACTGCTCGCTACAAAGGTTTCGGAACGCACGGCGGCTGATTTCCCTCGGGCGCGGGACGTGGTTTCCGAACGTTGTTTGCGTGGAATGAAGACGTCTGCGTCTGTGGCTTTCATTAATCTTGTTTCGTTTTGGTGTTAACAACATAACATGTTTACCTACAATCGAGGTTATGGTTTGTTCCGTTTTAGAGCAGCTTTGGCAATTTTAACGTTTGTTATAAGATAATATTGTTGATCATAAAGTAATGTTTAGATTGTGTTTGTGATCGAATACGCGCGTTGTTTTATGTAATTAAGTACCTACTTAAATAGGAGCCTACCTAAGTTTTTCAATTCGTTTCGATTGTTTAATGAATATGATACGGTATTATCTAGTAACTGGGTTGTGGAGGTCAGATGGGCAGTCGCCACATGTAAAATACTGGTAGGTACTCAGCTGCATCCGGTTAGGCTGGAAGCTGACCCCAACATAGTTGGGAAAAGGCTAGGCAGATGATGATGATGTTTAATGAATAATATGATACACAAATAATTAAGTAAGTACCTATAAATTGGGTCAGTGGGTCTTAGGGGCAGATCACCCTTGCCGTATAAAATCCCAATATCTCATCTTAATCGCAAGTAAAATTTTCGTTGAAACTACTTTAAACTTCGTTTGATAGTGGTACCCTTTATACACGTTGAAAATCAAGCGCTCGATCGGTAGTCCATCGCATCAGGTGCAATTCTTAACACCGTTCGTTATAAAGCGACACTAAAGTTTCGAGCGTTTATTTGCGTCGCAATTTCATCTAACTTCTAGTTGGTTGTCATAAAGAGAAACGCTTCAGCATTGCGGATGCTGCTACGTGTCGACTTTTACTGTTCTATTCTATTTAACTTTATTGGTTTTTATTGCTAGCTCTTTGACTGATGATAGAGGTGGTTATTGAGGAACAAACAACCTATACACTGAAAGCTAGGATATAAGGAAACCTATTTCGTAGATGGCTGACTGATGATCATGAGTCTGCTTTGATATTATTTGAAATCTCATTTCATGGTCACCCAAAATGCACCCGCAATGACAGTTCTTATATAATAGGTCCCCGAAAGTTGGCACATCGAGCCTATTTCACCAATGCATCTGAACGCGATCAGCACTTCTGGAACATTCAAATAAGAACATTGACAGCTTTTGAACGCGGCATACATGAGTATTACCTGAAAGCGTTTGGTTTCATTCGTTTAAAAAAAGGAGCCGCAGGTTTGAGTGACATGCAGAGATCACTCATACCCATCTCTTTCTGAAGCTAGATTAAAATTGTCATATATTTTACGTCCGGGTCAACAGTGGCTAACAGTGACTAAATATTTATCAAAAACGTCTTCCTCTATAAGTAATATACTGTTTAGAACAGAAACACGCCGTCTTCCGCAGCTAGAATCACAATGCTGCAGCTAATTTATTCATTTCGGGCTGACGCGACGTCTGGGGCGGCCCTTGGCTCCCAGCCTCCTATAATATGCTAACACGGGGTTTTTGTTACCAAGGAGGAGCATTTAGGCATTAATTATGACTTTAGCGGAATTTGGTAACTGACTGCACAAGCGTACCTCATGTGAGAATGCAGTAGGTACGAGAATATCAATTGAAAGTTTTGTGTGTTCATTCTTCATACTTATTTGAAAGATCTTAAAAATATTTGTTATCTACTAAATGATAAGTTCTGTCATTCCGCATTAATCAGATTGTGTAAAACGATAAAGTTTAATATCTTAATGTTAAACTGTATCTCAAGGTTCAAGGTGTTGGCGTTAAGTGTGCCTGATAATTTATTCAGGGAACAGTTCCGGCAAGTCTGAGTGATTTCCCCGTGGGCCACATCGCGCATCGCGGCCATCATCCGGAATGGTCCACCTGAGGCACGTGCACTCAAACTGGACTGGACGTATCGGAACATTTTGTGTTTTACTGTAAGTTTCGGAGTACACATAAATGTGTTAAACTTTTCGAGGAAACATACAAGAATTTTGCGACCAACAGCGAAATGGATATTGCAAGCTTTGCGTTAAACTGAAAATAAATGTCAATGTAATTCGACAATATTTTGGCTATGTCTTAAAACATCAACGGAGAGGTCGGCATCTCTACTAGACGCTGCAGAAGTCTAGATAGTCAAGGACAAAATACTCACTTTCTTAAATGACACTAGTTATTCCCAACGCAACCAAAGCGTCGCCTTCTAATAGTTCATTTATACCGAAAATGTAAGTATCTACTGACATTCGCCGGACACACTGTGACAGACGGAATGATACATCTTGCAGATTTCCCCCGGGCGGGCCGCATCTTAATATCTACGGTTCACAGATTACTAAGTAAATAGACTACCAACAAGAATCTTCCTCATAGAAGGAGCTGCAGTGAGCAAAATTAAACGATTATATTTTGACCCCGGACAACCGCCCAAAACTCACGTTAGCACGAACATCTTTATCTTTATTTAAAGTATAAAATAAAGATGCTTTTCGTATTGTCTGTGTGGTTGCTTAGTTCTTCTAAACTGCACAATGGATTTTGATGTGGTTTTTATCATCAATTAGAGCATTAATTATTATCCCGTACGTTTTATGGGAATAATACTTTAATTTTAGATATTGCACAGGGTTTATATTTTATGTTATCTTTACTTTTATTTTTAAACCCTTTGCTAACTTATTACCCTCATAATTGTTAAGTTACCACTTAAGGGAAGGGCGAGACAGGTTTTGTAACTCACTGGGGCTGCCTCAATTTATGTATGTATGACACAATGTTTAAGTTTAAATAAATAGTATTTTGTATTTGTACAGAAATGAGGAAAGAAAAAAGAAAGAGAGGGGCATGTGGCTAAGTAATAACAGTCGCACAGGTCGATCGATCAGGTAAAGCTACGTTTGCCGCGGTAGGTCCGTGGATGGGTGACCATCTTCACATACCAAGACCCCTCCGTGCATTGGAAAGCACGTTAAGCCGTTGGTCTCGGCTGTCATTCGCGGATCTTTGACAGTCGTTACGGGTCGTCAGAAGACCGATAGTCTGACAACCAGTCTTGCCAAGGGGTATCGTATTGCCCAGTAACTGGGTTGTGGAGGTCATGTAGGCAGTCGCGCCATGTAAAATACTGATAAGTATTCAGCTGCATCCGGTTAGACTGGAAGCCGACCCTAACATAGTTGGGAAAAGGCTGGGCTGATGATGATTTGTACAGAAACCTCGATGTTTTCCCCAGCGGGGTGCGTGTCGCTAGTGATGTACTAAATGCTATTGTTTATAGGACTCGGACACGAAGTAATATGCTACTAGTCCTCTTAACTCCTGACACAGATTTCAACGTTGTGCTTTTGCGGTAAATTCATTTAAGTATCTAGTCGTTTTTACTCTGTGTCTGAACACTAATGCGTCTGATCGATTAGCATTCCCTCACTGGATACGTTGTTCAGATGGGTGTATGATGCAACGAAGGAATCTACATACCTAGTTGTTGCTAATTTATTCATGGCGGGTGTGGGATCTTTACAGATTTCCCTTGAGTGTTTTCTGCAGATCTATGAAGATTGATTTTGCAATGCTAAAAAGCCGGCAATACATGTAGATGTGCCGTTTAAATTATGGGCAGTTGACAATAAGACTGTGTCAATGGTGTAGACTATAAAACCATCCATGTACCTAGGAAATGCATACCCGAGTTTAAAATGCGTTGACCTGAAAGCTAATTTAAAAGTAAGAAAGCTGTATCTGATAATGTGTGTTTACTATCTATGGTTGGATCCCAGTGTACTTTGTAAACATAAACTAAACGAGGATTTAATAAAGAAAGCAACAGTTTTACTCCCCCTATTTAGTTTAAGCTTATAAAGTGCAGTAATTAAAGTGCAGCTCATTTATTAAGAAGCCAGCGCTTGATTTCCCACGTTGCTGGCTGCTTGCCGGCAACATCCGAGATTGCTGATAGACACCAGAATAAGCCACTCAGTCTCTTGCTCTTAGTACATAACTAAGTATGTTGAAGAGTTACGACTAAGCGATTACGGGAAGCGATTATCATCATTATCGAAGCGATTATCATCATTATCGAAGCGATTATCATCAATATCGAAGCGATTATCATCATTATCGAAGCGATTATCATCATTAGGATGAGCAGAGTAGCACTCCTTCTAAATGAACACTTACTATCAACATAATATATGGCTGACGGCAATCATCAATGCGTTTTCGGCTCAATAATAAGTACTTAAAGGTGATTTTCACTTCATCGGTCATGTTTGTGTATTATATCGTTAAATGGAGGCCAAAGTTCAGCTCACAAGATTTGTACGAGCTAATAATAAGAGTATACATACTCCACTATCCACTATCGACCACGAAAGCTTGCAGCCGGGCTGCAACTTTAAACTTAGCTTAGGTTTATGACACAACTACAAACTCAGTTTTAGTTGTCCGAAGTTAACAACGAGCGAACTTCATCGAGACTTTTTGGAAAGTGAGTTACAATTTCTGAGAAAGATAAATCCGTGGGGAGTTTTGTTTTGAAATTCAACGGTTTGTGGTTATTTTATGTTAAATATCGCGGCAGGTTGAGGTAAGCTATTTAGGAAGGGTCCCGGAGGAGTCTGGAGTGACAGATGAGGTCAGGTTGAAGGATAAATGTTTAGTAGATTGAGTGGGGTTACTTACTAAAATTATAATTTTCGGTAACTGATTTGTTTGCAATTATTTAGATGTCTGTGCTTGTTTGAGCGATAATAATGATAGTGTTGCATGTTTACAAGTACCTACCCATCAGTTATGAATGTGTGATATTTACCTGAGGGTAGGTTAGTATACCTAAGTAGATAAATATTGCTAATGTATAAAGGTATACCAACCAATACTACAGATATTGGCATATATTATAAGTTTTTTCTTCTGCGGTTTTCTACATTTAGGTACTTTCACCAAGGGATCATCCCGTTTACCGCTGGTTCGAACACTGCTTATCGCAGCGAGCACGACCGTGATGAATGTTCTTACATATTTTTAAGTCAGGGCTGTCAAATTTAGAAGTTTTCATCTCGTCATTCAAGTAATAATTCCATTGACTAAGCTTCGTCTAGTTATTTAACAAGATTAACTCCTACTGTTACACACAGCAGAATTAACATCTTCCTCATCTGAGGCACAGTATCTGAGGTATTAAACAAGATAGATAATTACTATATTTACCTAACTCCTGATCTTTCTAAAGGTACCCACATACCTACCGACCGACCACAACATCATAACCCACAATTTCACCAACATTTACGGTTGGTAGCCCTGTTTGCAGCGAAGAAGGAATATTTTAAAATGTTGGCACCAACCTGGATTCCTCCAGCAACATATTTCAGGCATCCATTTAATTTTGTATCAAAGTGAGACATTGTCGTTTTATACTTTTTAACTTGCTTTATTGCTTCTCCGTGGAAATAATATAACTTTGTTATGACTGCGGTTGTAAACGTAATAATATATTGCTCATTCCACTGGTTTTGTTATTGGATTTCTAGGAATTGTTCTGGCAATTAAACATTTTGCAAACTCCTATGCGTCAACTATTTTTTCGGAAAAGAACCGTGGGTGTTCCGGAACATGAAGTAGTCAACGTTCTGGGGATAGGTTGCAGCTACATCCAAGAAACTAGGCTAACAAATACAAATGTGGCAGTTTTGTTTTCAAATATTCTAATCAACGTTCTCTTCCTTTAACATCCACGAAACGAAACCAAACCTGTTACAGCTAAAAGTAGAATTTAAACCCCGTAACGTTATTCCACGGCACACTTTAAACATCACCGAGTCGTTCCACCGTTAATCAACACTCGGATGTCTATGATCAACACAGTACCTATTTACGACCTTTTCGACCTATATGCTCTCAGTAGAAGAGATATTTTCCTAGAAGTGTAGATATAGGTTCCTCCTTAAGCTCAATGGAGCGGCTCTGAGAGCGTCTGGTGAGAGCTAGGCGAAGGTTTCCGATCAGTGAGCCTTTCCACATCGCTTCACATACGATGCACTGTTGAGACGGCTACAATAAATTAAGATGCTATTCCTAAGCAAGGAAAGATAGACAGACGTCACGAGGGTTTCAAACTATGGTGTAATAATCCTCTCTCAACGTATAAGTCCATACCCTGTCTTGGACGGCAGAACCTTATCATTCTATGAAAAAAATGAAAGGAAATGTCTCCCGTCTTATTTCACCGGTACCCATATTTCTATTCGATATGATAGTTATAACCTAACAGTACAGACCTACCTCTATAAGTAGGTGTGTACTGTTAGGTTATAACTTAATTTAATAATATGTTTCTATATATAAGTTATCAATGTAAAATAATTAGAACGTGTTACATAACATAAGTTTATGTGTTATATAACATAATCTAGACGCACCCTTACAGTACACACCTACCTATTTCTTGATTTTCAATAAGACATCGGTTAAATACCACGTGTTTTCTGTGACTTTTTATTTTGAGGATCGTCAGATATAATGGGGTTTAAGGCCCTCTTTATCTATCTTATCTCGATCAAAGCATCACGTCCTAGATTTCAATACTCAAACTCCAAGCTTACGAACTTCGGGCCGTCGCCATTCATCTGCCGTTAACACATCCGACGGAACCCGCTTGCCGAGTACTTCCTACTATTCCCTTGCCACATGTCGCACTCTACTGAACCCTAGCCTATTCTTACCACTTCACATCTATTTCCAAAACCATAAGGTCGTATCTCGCATGGACATCGGTTCTTATAACGTTGCTACAACAATTTCCCTGTGACGGTGCTTTCTTTATGCGCACGTTCCTTCGAGACACTTTATTGGGCCTCTCTAATGCGTTCCGAAGGACTCATGAGGGAGAAAAATGAGTCTCATAATGGGAATAATTCTAAAATACTGTTTTTTCAATTACGTGTACTGCATTACATTCACCCTGTGTGCCTTGGAAGCAGCCGAGGTGTATAATTAATGTCGTGACACCATCAGGTCGTGTTTCAATTTCCGCGCCTAATTTATTTTGATTCCTCATAGAGAAAACTGACAAAAATAAAGAAATAGGCACTGTTTATGGAAATGTTCATCCAATTAAAATGGTTTCATTGGATAAACATGTACGATTCAATGAATAAGTACCTACTCATTTTAGCAATATGACCTGTTTCAACATTTCATACTATCGTAAGTTTCTTGCAGCGCGCAAGCTATCCACAGCGGCCTTAGACCTTGAAGTAAAGTTCCAATAAGAATGCAAAGAGTCAGAAATTGTAGAGATTTAATTACGCGATATAGCTACCTAGCTCGGAAGCATAATGTCGGTTGTGGAGTACGTGCGGTCGCAATTAAGTGCCTGGAGTACTCCCCCGACTTTAATGAAAGCGGATGAGGACGAATTTGGATGAAATAACCTGAATTACTTGTGAGGTTGAGTTTAAAATGTTCATGACGTAGACACATACACACGTGATGTATATGTAGGAAGGTAACTTGATTTAACATATGGAATAATTAAATGAGACAATTATTGAGTGAATCTGGTAATTTTCATGTTAGTCCTTGGTTATCAAACTTGGGTATTAATAATGTATTAAACCTAATTAGAATCAACAGGGAATCTATTTGAGGAACATGCGAGACAGTCTCTTGAAATAATCTCTAAAAATGTTAACTACCTGAATTACCAACTTTTCGTAGAGGTCGCTGACCACGCGTTCCGCGAGTGAGGACAGAAGACGACTTACACTGTACATTTATGTGCTTGAAGTATTAAATGAATAATTACGATTAGTATTCGTCGACTGGCTGACCGTAGCTACCTAAGTATTCGTCGACGGGCTGACTGTAGCTACCTAAGTATTCGTCGACGGGCTGACTGTAGCTACCTAAGTATTCGTCGACTGGCTGACTGTAGCTACCTAAGTATTCTTCGACTGGCTGACTGTAGCTACCTAAGTATTCGTCGACTGGCTGACTGTAGCTACCTAAGTATTCATCGACTGGCTGACTGTAGCTACCTAAGTATTCGTCGACCGGCTGACTGTAGCTGCCTAAGTATTCATCGACTGGCTGACTGTAGCTGCCTAAGTATTCGTCGACTGGCTGACTGTATTAGCTACATAAGTATTCGTCTACTGGCTGACTGTAGCTACCTAAGTATCTGTCGACTGGCTGACTGTAGCTACCTAAGTAGGTATTCCTCGACTGGCTGACTGTAGCTACCTAAGTATTCGTCGACTGGCTGACTGTATTAGCTACATAAGTATTCGTCGACTGGCTGACTGTAGCTACCTAAGTATCTGTCGACTGGCTGACTGTAGCTACCTAAGTATTCGTCGACTGGCTGACTGTAGCTACCTAAGTATCTGTCGACTGGCTGACTGTAGCTACCTAAGTATTTGTCGACTGGCTGACTGTAGCTACCATAGTATTCGTGGACTGGCTGACTGTAGCTACCTAAGTATTTTTGATCTAGTACCTCCTATCCCCCCTTTCTCCTTCCCTTCATGTTGTTATTGTTATAACCATTTTGTTCAGAGCTATGTTCGTAATCTACAGGTGCCGTGTGCGGTCTCCGCATGAGGATAATCCCTTAATCTCTCGTGACGTCAGCTGCCGGCTACCTGGGGAGAGGCACTGTTTCTGTACGGTTTTATTATGAGAATATTTGAGCTATTTTTTGTTACTTATATGAGCAGTAAAATCTTATAATGGTATAAAATAATAATTCAAATTACTTATAGTATAATATGGGTCAGAAGTACGAAAGTCTAACAACCAGCCTCACCATACCCAGTAACTGGGTCGTGGAGTTCACATAGGCAGTAGCTCCATGTAAAATACTGGTATTCAGCTGCATCCGGTGAGACTGGAAGCCGACCCCAACATAGTTGGGAAAAGGCAGGCAGATAATGATTCCCATATTTCATACAATGTTCCAATAACAGTCTATTAATATATATTCTAAGTTTACCGCTGATAACTGATAATACCATACCTACTATCGTATTCGTACTCAACTTGTCTACGTACGACTGAACAATTAAAGACAGGGTGGCAGCACTAGCAGCACTAGCAGCACTAGCAGGGCCATTGACGCACAAACTGTAACCATGAATTCAGCACTTCAATACCTACGCGGTCAAATGTATGAAACAGCAATTTTTTGAAGTGAAAAATTCTTCAGGCGCGTTGGGTATTTTTTGAAATGGGAAAAAACCATTGAACTCGCGACTCTGATACCATACCGACACATCTGTTTTAAGTTTTGGCCATTATTAAGACATCAACGCGGGTATATTTTCTTTGGGATGAATGACCTTCAAACATATTTATAAAATGACTATGCTTTGCTTTTTCAAGTTTTCACTTCTGTCAGCACTCCTGGAGTGCCGCTATATTTTTTCCGTTTTTTTTAGACCGACGGAACACTTCTACGAAGTGGGTTCAGAATCATGTAACTATCTGAATCCATTATAACAGGTTGTACGTCGATGTCCTTGCCGTCCTTTATAACACTAGCTTCTGCCCGCGACTTCGTCCTTGTGAAATATCTTATTGCATCGCATCGCCTGCAATTACTTCGTTTTCACTTAGCATAATTTCTGACTTTTTTCATTCTGCTCGGCTACTACGGGTTCTAGCGTGATTTTAAACAGCCTTCCTCAAAAATTGGGCTAATAAATGGAAAAATAATTTCTCAAATCACACGGCAGTTTCAGAGATTAGCGCGTTCAGGTTTATTATTAGTATAGATCCAAATTAAACACCCTACACTCGGATATTAACCACACCTATACTCGGATATTTTCGACAATGTTTACTTCAATTAATCTTCGCAGATTTCATCGAATCAATATAAAAACTGAGTTTATTATAAAATAAAACAGAACACCGTAAACAAGTTTCCATAGGTACCTAGGTAATTGGTTTATTTGTCGCGGAAACAAACAAAGTGTACGCACATAAAGGAAATTTATTTAATAATCAAACTTGAATCATTTTTCAATGGAAACGTTTCTGATTGACTTTTTAAATATTAACTGTAGAATATTTAATTTCGTTGGCAGTGCAGTCAGTCGCGCGTGCGCTTGATAAATGTATTTAAATAGTTAAAACAATTTGTATAAAATTCTTGTTTATTGGTTGAGTAACTTTAAAAAATGTAAGATATTTTTCCAGTTAACTTATGAGGATAAAAAGTACTTAGATATATGAAAATTTTACTTCACAGGCAAGCACGCCAATTGTGGCAGGCATGCCAATTGTGTGTGAGCTCGCCAAAGAAGAGGGTCCTAACTGGCAAGCGAATAATACAAACAAAATACAAAACTACACTATTCACATAAATAAGATTGCGATCTAACTCAATTATATTTAACAGTGGGTCATAAGCCACCGCCATTTTAAATAAAGGCAAGGCTATTGAGAGAGGGCCGCGGAGGCGTTTTGGGGATTATCAGTAATCCCAGGGCGCGGGGATTGGCGAGTTGCTTTTTAAGAATCTCAAATAATCGCTAAGTCAAGGTTGGAGGGGGGCATAATTTTGATACTTTATGGATGTTTTTTCTGTTGTTATAAAGGTTTGAAGCAAGATAAATAATACTGTTCAGGCTTTTAGAAATTTAATTCTTGTGTTGAAGCAAGTCAAATGCAGTATGTTAATGGCACCTGAAGTACAGTAAATGAATGTGAATGGTTCTTCTATTTCCTGATCAGAGGACTCTTATGGGAAAATCCAGGCTGTATACTAATGCCTCATCAAAAGTTCGTTCAACCCCTTAAAAGTTTCGTATTCATAAAAGGTACGCAAGTTTATATACGTCCATAAAATAGGTCACACATAAAACAAACCACACCAATGTGGTTCATTCCGTAAACTAATTTCAGCAAAGCCAGTACTCTAAAAATATTAAAAACTTTGCAAATCCGGTCTTAACTAACAAATTACAATTTTCCCGTATACGGTGTCCGGGGTGCCAGGGGCGGCGGCGGGATCCGGAATTAAAGCCGTCCACTCTGATACAATTGCCGCACCCGCAATAGCTGCGGCCGGCGCTGGTCGCCTCTTTTTGTAACGCGCGAATGTCCATTGTTGAGCATATTCCACGGTTTAATATGATAACAGTGCTTATATTACTCTAAGTGCCCCTTTTCTGTCGGTTTTCAATTTAAAACGAGGTGGGAAGGAATTTGAGCGCGCTGTGTATATTTAATAGCTCTCCTGTAACACGAAAATGAATGACAAGTTTTTAATCCTTACGTAAAGATATTTAAAGTAATGTATGTTTTGGGGTATCTGAATAAGAATTGCAGGCACATTAAGCACCTGAAGTTAAGAATATAGAAGTACTGACTCCAGCACATCAAGCTATCCGAAACTGTCAAATTTTCTCAATCAACTTTGAACCTTATTCTTTAGCGATAAGTTGAAAATCTATTTAAGAAATTTGACAGATTGTAGAAGCTTGATGTGCTGGCGTCTGTACATAGAAGGACCACCCATCAGCCCTCATCAGTGACAGTTGGTGGCAGGTGGTCATATAACCCACAGACTTCGTGAGGCAACCTGACAGTCGGATAGCAGTTTTTTTTTGTCAGAACTTGCAGTAAAAACTAAACAATATTGTTTGAAACTTAATTTATCCCTTAAATAATGTTTATTTTGACTCTCCCGACATTTCACGCTCAACAAGGTAACTAAGCGGCCAGTGGGAATATTTTTCCGCCAATAATTATTCATAATACTCCGCAATCAACCCTCTGGAGCTTTGCGGGGGGAAGGGGGAGGCTTAATTTGTTTTCATTCAATTAGCCTTACCCTATTTGATTGGGATTAATCATGTTTGCACTTGATTCATTGCGGAGCCTTATTAGTTTGATCTTTTGGTGTTGTACACGATACTGTTTGAGTTAAGTTTTAATGCTGATACTGTCTCCTTTTCTGATCTTGATTAGCTGTACGGATCCTTGATTTCTCTACGAGTGCTTCAATTAAGTAATGGTCAAAGGGTCAGTTGCGACTGAAAGGTTGTGTGAGCTGAACCAATTTCGCTGGGACTAGCCGTGCCTTGGTCTCGTTTTGGAAGTAGGGAGCGACCTGTCACTGTCGACTGTAGTTCGTTCAATGGTTGGCAGTGCAGAGTCCTGGGATGCGGTGGTATCCATCTGCGAAACAGTTATCTTGCAAAAGGAAGCTGCAAAAAGGGAACGCCCCCTAAATGGGTCCAGGGGCGACGGACTCTGAGACATCCGTCAGCCCCCATTCTAGCCCGCATAGCGGGGGCCGTCACCAGTCCGGCGCAGCGGAAGTCGCATTCGCAACCGGGAACACCGGGGCTGGTTTTAGTCAGTAAAAGTCTGACAGACCCCTCTGCCCACCCCAGGGCGGAGGACAACAATGTAGATTTCCAAACTGACAAAACAAAAACTGATCCCATTCGTTTTCCTTTTACAACCGTCATCTCGAAAGCTTTGCAAAATTAAACAAGGTGCTATGTAAAAAATAAACAAATCTGCAATCTCATTGCCTAACAGCCCATCAAGGATATAATTACCATTTAAATTGTTGCAAAAAATCACGAAAATTTAAATAAAACGCATAAAAGTTTGAATCGTTAAAAAACTGGCTGTCGCGAATGTAAAGCCTGCTCGTAAAGCAGAGCTCTACGAATTATTGTCATCCGCCTCTCTTCTCGCATCAATGTATTGGAGTTGGGGAATGTGGCGTGTGTACTGTACTGTGTGTACTTGTCACTTTCACGTTACGGGTTGGTGAACCAACTGGCCCATGAAATTAACCGCGACACCTGCTACGCTAAGGGCCTTACAGATGCGTTCCCGAAAGCTAAAAAGTTAACCACCACCCTACGACTGTTATCCCTTGTTACACTTTACGTGCTCTGTGAGGCACGGGGCTTCACACCACTAACTTTCAAACTCCGGGCTGCTACTGAGAAATTCCTAATGGAAAAACTCAAAAACACTTTGCCCTAACTGGAATCAAACCCAGGACCTCACGCTCAGCAGTCGCGCTTGCGACTACGAGACCAACGGGGTCCCATTATAAATTTCAAAGACTGTAGAAGTGTAGATTGACGGTTGAAGCCACAATAACGTTTGAACAACTCAACAAAAACATCCCTCTAACTTAAAGTTCTCCACAGAACCATTTTCCCATTTTTCTCCCACGATGGAAGCGAACATCAATCACGCGTTCTATCAAAACTGCAAGCTCCAGACAATAACATGTCGGATTAGAACATGTCTTCGGCAGCAAATGGTAGCAAATGGTAGGAAATAGGATCCGCGCGAGCTCAGCCGGGCCGGGGTAATGACCGGCGATAGGGAATCATAACAACAGCGCTGTTCGGGAAATAAGAAGACTTGGAGGAGAGGTGCGATGCCACGTCCACTCAGATGCGGCATTTTAACTTGTGGCACTTTCAGTATTTGATTGTTGAATATTTGGCGATATTGGACGGTTTCTAGGTAAAGTCGAGAGGAAGTTACTAATATGATGATAAGTCGTGTTTCGAAGGCTGTTATGGTGAAGATTAATTACGTTATTTTAACGAGGAGAAGATCTTACAACCGAATTTTGTGTGTGAATTTTGTAGAAATGGCATTCGACAGAAAGTTGACAGTGATGATGTCTGGTGAAGATAAACAAAAGCTCGTGTCATTTATAATCTGGACGTGATATGGTACCTACATGATGGTGCTTTGTATTTGAAAATGTAGATGGAGAAGACTAAAGAGATGCAAAGTTGTTGTTAAGATTTGCTTATCGTTGAGTAAATTGCTTAATTTGCAATCATGCCCAAGATCCCTGAGTTCCTTAACATAATGTGTCAACCCAGCTAACTTACGATACCAACTAGAACCTCCCAGAAGCCACATTCATCGTTTCAGGGCTCCACAATCGATACGTCGCTCGTATAGTGGTCCTGATTGGATCGCCTTCAAGAAGCGTCGTCGCGTTGTCGCGTCGTCGCGCTTCCGACAAATTGTCCGAGCGCTCGTCGGTAATTGGACGCGCGTCCGATGGGATGTCGCGCGCAACGCCATGCAAGTATGGGGTAATTGGTTCGCGTATGCATGCGGGAATAAAATAGTGAGCACTCTAGAGGGTAATTAAAAAGCCGATAATTAAAAGTTGTTTATACAAAAGCAACAAAAAATTAATATAAGCCACACATATTAATGAAAATAGACAATTACCCTTTTACGCCGCTTGGAACCGCCAGGAGTGTTGAAGAGAATTCCGTTTTTTTATTTAATAAAACATTATTTTATCTTATGTGAGTTTATAGTTTTAGTTATGTTATGATATTATATTTTTATAGTTTCTTAGTTAATTTAATGTAATAAGTTCAACCAGTGTATATATTTTCTCCTTTTTGATTAATAAAAGTATATAACTACAAACTAAACAATTTATTTGATGAATTATAAATTAAAAGGACAGGCTTTTACAAATTAACTACGCTTGTTTGGTGAACCTATCTTATAAGGTAGACAAACACTAAATTAAATTATGAAGGTAGAAGGTTTGCCGGTGCCAATTACGTACTTACAGAAGTTAACAAAAGCCGGATTGGTAAGCCGTGGACGGACGGGCGGGTCGGACGCCCGTCGGTACGATTAGGAGGCGTCCGACTATTCAAAGAAAATCCGGATTTATAATTCTTTGCTGAGATTGGAAACGTTCTTTTCGCGTCTTCGACGTCATTTTGTCGCTTGTTTTATAAAGAAAAACTAGTTGAGTGTTTTGTTGGCTGTCTAAATTTAAAATTCATGAAAATAAATTGGAAGGTATTTTTAGGAAGCACGTGTAAAAAAGGTAAAGATTATGTTTTCGCCGTTTTGAGTAAATCATTTTTCTCAAAACTACAAAAACTCTATCTTAGTGTAAATATATAGGTATTTGGTGAAGGAAAACATCGTGAACTAGAACCATAAATTCGAAGACATGTGACATCTACCAACTCGCACTGGGCCAGCGACCCCGCGTGGTAGATTACAGTGATAGGCCATCTGTGCGTTTTCGTTTAGGCCTGTCCTTGGCATGTAGAGGACAGAGAGCGATAGCACATGGCGTTCGTGAACGTGACGCCTTAATTTATCACCGTCTTCAGAGATGGGCGATATGGCGACAACATACGTTATGGCAAATCGTTTGTAGTAAAACTTAGTGGAAGTGTGTGTCAGTTCTGTGAATGGTTAATAGGCAAGGAAAAAATATGACATCGGTGACTTTGCTTGATAGATAAAACTTTGCTCCCCGAATACTAACTTACCTAGTGACGTCCGATCCTCAATTATGTGAAGTAATCTCGTCCTCATTGTATCCCAACTCTTTCCAGATAATCATCCTACTTATATGTGCTTCTAAAAGTTGTGTTGTGCTGTATGCACTATGCCGGGACTATACGATGCCCATATCGATTATCATGAAGTCCCTCCCGTTCTTATGCTTTGGAAAAATGATTGACAGATGTCAGGAGAGCGCGCCAATGACTGGACTACAGATAACATTTGTTTTTTTTTTTATGATGAAGGCTTTTATCTTTAAATAATGTGATTGGCAAGTTGTGCACGAGTGCAAACTACAAAGTAAACAATGAGGGCGAGATTACTTCACATACTTGAGGATCGGACATCACTAGGTAAGTTAATCCGATCTGTATAATCCTATTTTAATACTATGGTTTTTGGGACGTATTCATCATTCAGAAAGCTTGAGTCGTTATGAAACTAGGTGGCACGTAACAATGTATATAAGCTAAATATAAATACCAGTCTATTATTTAAAGAATGAGCGGAGAAGAACGTTATTACATTTTGTATGCACAACAAGATATTTCAATTAAAGTACATGTACATGCAGATAGAACGAGGTGTGTGCTTCAAATGGTAAGGCATGAGGCATCTGACATATTGGTATGTATAAAAATGCATTCACGGCATATAGGCATATGACTGAACAACTGACATAGAACTGTCTGGACCTATGGTCTGGACGCACCTGAACGTTTTCCATATCTAGTTATACAAGCGTCTCATCCGCCTCATCTGTTCACAAACTTATTTTGATTCGAGTCTGATCCCGTGTTATTTGATTAGCCAAGTTTCCGTATCAGGCGCTAATGTAGCTCTATTGAGTTCCTTTGTTTACGGAACAACACAAATGGGATCAAAGAATAACTTAATAAAGTCTGTGAGCTAAAGCTAGGAGATAGGGTGTAAGTTTTAGTAATGTGTGTTTAGGTTAGAAACAACTTTCTTGTCTTATAATGTCACAATATTATTGCATAATAATCAGCCTACAATGTTGCGACTGCTGGGACACAGACCTCCTCTCGGTGAGAGGGAATGTGGCGTAATTCGATCGTAATCGAATTTTTGGTTCTAGGACACGCCAGTTTCCTCACGATGTTTTCCTTCACCGTTTTGAGAGCAGTGGTGATGAAATAATTTACACAAAGTAAAGCGCCTGTCTGGGTCGAACCTACGGCCTACAACTCGTAAGTCGCGCTCACAGAGTAATCACTGCTCACAATATGATTAGGTACCTGAAATAAAGCTCACAGCAGACACAATACTTGACCTGTAAGCTCGATACAGTGACTGATAAAAAACGATCACTAAACCAAACGCAGTGTCGCCAAAATGCGATTACGCGGTGCCGGATGCAGTCACCAAATCGCCAATCTACAGCTACCTAATCCTAATAATAAAGCTGAAGAGTTTGTTTGTTTATTTGTTAGTTGTAGTTCCAGAAATTAGTGCGTTCAAACGCGCCAATTTCTGGAAGTACCAGTCAGATTTGAAAAATATATTTGCGTTTGCCCACGTCTTGAGGAAGGCTATTTAGGATCACGCTACGACTCTTAGGAGCCGAGCAAAAAGTAAGAAAGAACCGCGGGCAGGCGATGCGACGCGACGTGGTGAGTCGGGGCAACAAGAACTTTAATGCGGACGAAGACGCGGGCGTTGATAAAACTGTTGTGTCTGCTACGGTCCCAAAATGACGGTAGCTGACTATTAGCTGCCTAGATAATTGCAGCAATACCTATCTTAAAGTTTATATATAGAAGCATACGTTTCAAAATCTTCCGTAATTTCTTATACGTAGAAGATCCGACCCTAAAACGACCTTCACCGAGCTGATAATAGAATGAAAAATATTTTATAACAAAAGTATATATTAGAAAATATGTCAAGAATGGGTTGCCTAAAAAAAACCTGGACAGACTATTATTAATAATTAAAAAAAATAATAATTACATATTGCAACATCAAGATAATAAAAAAAACAGCATGTGTGCAATTCACACGTGGTAAAAGTGAAACCTTCAAAAACACTGTATAATGCAGGAAGCATTATACAGTGTTGACAAGAACGATGATTTCATGAAACAGTAATTCTGTGGGATTACTTAGTCTTAGAGAGATGTGTTGATGGCTTTAATGATTATAATTCTGTAAATACATATTTGTTACGACCGCGAATCATATATTAATCAACGTATAACTTAATACAGACCAGCAAATTGCAAAAAACCTAAAAAATATAGAATTTCGCGGGCTACCCTGGCGCTTTCGCCTTAACGTGGGTAAAAAATGAGATAGGAAGCATTATACAGTGTTTTGAAGGTTTCACTTCTACCACGTGTGAATTGCACACATGATGTTTTTTTATTATCTTGATGTTGCAATATTTAATTAATTTTTTTTTTAATTATTAAAAATAGTCTGTCCAGGTTTTTTCTAGGCAACCCATTCTCGACATATTTTCTAATATACTAAATTTGTTATAAAATATGTTTCATTCTATTATCAGCTCGGTGAATGTCGTTTAAGGGTCGGATCTTAGACTATTAAAGGTCTGTAGACACACGGAGCGTGAATCTGCGCCATTTTACTACAATATCTTTTATTTACTGCGAGGCATTACTTCTAGCATGGAGTCACGGTCGCAGAGTCACTCAAAAGTCTCGCTGATGGTGGCGCATGTGTTGGATCAGTTAGCTCCCTTCAAAATGGTTGAGCTGAATGGTGCTAATCCATGCGTCTTGTGCGTGAAGCGGCGCCGTCAGTAGGGACTGGTCATCTCTTTGCTACTATGGATTAATTTAATATTAGAATTTTTTTTAAATCTTTTCGTTACTGACGTTTTTAACGTTCTGCATCGTTCTCACATGCATACTTTTTAAAATGAATGATGTAACCAATACTTTGTAACCATATTATTTTGATTTAAAAGAGTGTCCATGGAGTTTCTTGCTCGTTCTTCTCCATAGGTACCTACGCTTTGGAATGGGCAACTAGCTTCATCTTTCTGACTGACCGACCCCTTCACAATTCAAAAGTGTTTGTAATTGGTTTATCAATTTGAAATAAATGCTTTGAGTTTGAGAGCTCAGTTCGTTTATTTTACTTATTACTTAGTCTATTTAAACACCCCGCGTTTAACTCTGAGCAATTTACTGAGGTTGACTGTATTTAATTTAGCTAAGTTGTATTATTTTTGAGGTGTTCTATTTTCTGTTTTAAGCTAGATACCATATTACTTTTAAATGTGTGATAGGTGCAAAATCATCCTTATACATAATGATGATTTAAAGGGATTAGGTGCATTCAGAGTGACAGCACTGACTGCAGGCAACCAATGACTCAATGTACAGACGCCAGCATATCAAGCTAGCGAAACTGTCAAATTTTCCCAATCAACTTTGACCCTTATACTTTAGCGATAAAGTTGAACATCCATTAAAGAAATTTGACAGATTGTAGTAGCTTGATGTGCTGGCGTCTACAAGTTGTTTGCATTTTAATCAAGCACTTCTCATGGGTTCCCAATGCATTAATCCTAAACAAAAGGACAATATCAATCCCTGTTATAATAAACAGGGATAGATTTCTACCCTTTCACAAAATGAGATCTAGTTCAGTAAAGTGCAGGTACTCGCGGACAGTGTCACCTGATATTATTAAAGGGGAAACGCCATGACTGATTCATGCTATATCAATCAATAGGGTTAGATGAACTTAGAGGGTAGTATCTATGATTTCAATCATTATAATTCTGTATATAAATTCTTGTTACGGTTGCGAACATAGTTATAAGAAAGTTACATCTCTATGGTTGCGAATCATATTTTGTTCCCTGACACTCCTGACACTGACCTGCAAATTGCAAGAAACGTAAGAAAATTTGAAAACCGCGGGATACCCTGGCACCCCCTTAAAGAATTTCCATGAATTGTCAGGCCATTCCAGTCGCTGCCAAATTCCTGAAACGAACAGGCCGTTTTTATTAAAGGTGAAAGTGCTAAGATTAAACAAGAATAAATAACTACCGTCCAAGTGAAATAAAACGTTTCATTCGTCAAGAATTTTATTATGAAACTTTATGAAAGCGAGGGTACTACAGGGCTGCCGCAAGCTGCGTCTACGAGGATCTAAATTGATGAAAAGCGGCTTTTTGAGAAGTCTACCTTTTCTAAGAAGAAGTAATAAGATTGCTCCAGCTAAGGATCACTGCAGGCTATCAGATCAAACATGATTAGATTAATTTCCATGAAGCAATTAAGTTTTGTTGCTACGAAGCGCTTTAGATAAAATTTTAATTTTTTCTTTGACTCTCATACTGTCATGTCATCCAGTAACGATTGGAACTGATAATTTTATAGATGATGTTCTCTAGGTAGATGTTAGTAGTGTGGTAACCCTGTTCGAAAGTAGTCTACGAATTAATGGTAACATTCCTCAAATGACGATTGTTCTGAGGTGTAAAATAGAACAAGCCCGGCCGGTGCCTTCTATTACAACTTTCTTAAAAGTACAAGAAACTTTATGAAGAGAATGAAAAACCTTCCTTGTTTACTGGGTTTAACCCTGTCATAATCAGGCATGCAGACGATTTGCCGATAGCGGTATTTTAATAATACGTAAAAACGTTTCCAAAAAGTGTACATTTAGAACTGAGATTGCACTGCATTTTTTTGGCTTACACTATAGACTTTTACAGAAAAGTAGAAGAGAAGAGAGGAGAGGGAGAGAGAAATTTATGATTTGTACGTGTCAATTCGATTTTTCCTATTTTCTATCTTCAAGGTAAGTAGTTAGGTACATGAACAAACACACACAAGCCTTTTATACACATTTCATATTTTCTTTTACTCCCCAAAAAGATTTCGCCGCTGCGCAAAATACATAAAAATGATTTACAAAATGGCGTTCTCTTGACTTGGTCTCGAGTCATATTTATTTTTGTGTTAAGCTGGGAATTCTCGTTATTTATTGTTTACGTTTGTTGTACACATCTGTATTGTTGAGGGAGATTTCTGTTTCGTTTACTTTGTATAGATGATATTGAGATCAAACGATATATAGGCTTGCAGGGTTATTGGTAAAACATTAACGACCTCTTAAAAGGTCATTGTACTCATCATTATGAACAACTTTTACTATGGGACCAAACATGAAATAGTGAAAAAAAAAACACTGGCACTCCGGTAGTGCCGACAGAAGTGAAAACTTGAACAATTACGAGTGTATTTTGTGAATCGTCTTATAAACAAAACACGCGTGTTAAGGTGTGTTCCTCATTTTATAGGGTTTTTTGCAAATCAGGTATGATGACCAAAGTGACTGGTTTATTCTTCTCGTGAAAGGAATTTATTCAGATTTACAAATAAGCACACAGGATAGACTTCAGTTCGTGGTGTTGGTCGCGGCAGTGGTAAGAGAAGCAAGCCGCTCGCATGGAGCTCGTCGTCAGTTATATATCCGTGGTTCAGCGCCATCTCGTCGTTGTTGGATGAACTACGTAGTTAGTACGCGAGGCCCTCGTAGTTCTTCCCGATGTGCATAGATGGCGCTGTCCTCAACAACGCGCGTCTTACGTTTTACGTCTTACGTTTTACGTCTTACGAATTTTCGATCAGGGTCACGTGACCTGACGCGAGTTTAGAAGTTTTTACCCATTCCAAAAAAAGTACACAGCGCCGCTAAAGAAGTTTTCACTTCAAAAATTAGCTTTTCCCTACATTTATGTTCGTATAACTCGTCAAAACAGCATGCCAAGTCCCCAGTACCACGTACTCTGGCCGCACTTAATGATCTCTTGGACTCTAATCCAACAAACGATCTGTTTGCGGACGGAAGACGAAGATTTTGCCGGCATGTCAGGAAGTACTGTGAGAGGGATGTATGAAAGTGTTGTTAACTTTTTACTTGATTTTATATTTAATGTTTTATATGTATGTGTAAACTGTCCGTTTTAATTAAATAATAAATAAATAATAATAATAAATAAAATGTAGGGAACAGCTGATTTTTTTTCGCCATTTCAGGTTTGGTCCCATAGTAAAAGTTGTTCATAGTGATAAGTACAATGACCTCTTAAGAGGTTGTTAATGTTTTACCTATATCCCTGTATAACATCGTTAATGAGATCATTGACCGTTGTAGGTGACAAAGGAAAATACTTCATCATCAGAATGACCAAAATTGGTTCACTGCTAATAATTCACAGGTCGACAAAATTTGACGAACACTCTTTCCCAGAAACCAGAATATACTTTTCCGAAGGATTTTGACGCGCTGAATTCGAATCTGGCCTCAAAATATTGCTCTATCACGTCAGGGTTTCGAGATATCCTAACCTAAAAGTGCAAAAAATACCGTTTTTTCTCATTTTTGAGATTATGTAGCACGGCCGATCCTATTTCAGTCGCGCAGGTAAATAGTTTTCGAACCGAAATAAATTCTTACATAGCGACTTGCTGTCTCCGTCCCTTTGACTGCAAACTTAAAAACAAGTAGGTAAGTACGTAAGTTATATAAATCTTCAGCGCAAGTAAGTTCGTTAAAGACACCGAAGAGAATGTCTTTAATTGGCTAGTTCGTTCCGAGTGGTAATTGTGTCGCCCGACTGGTCTCGTGATTGCGAGAACTACACTATAATATAGCACGTCTATTGGGAACTTATCGGAGCTCGTTGTAAGTCTTGGAAGATGTTGGCCATCTTCGTTTCTTGTCTTGGAATTATGTACTTCATAAAACTATGGGTAGGTATTTGTTACCTTTGGTAGCAGATAGTCTCGTGAAGGAAATCGTTCAGAGTTCAAACTAACATGTCTCTAACTGTCGCTAAGTAGCATTGTTGCTTACCACTTTTGGGAGCACCCGGCCAAATTCTATAATCTTCTTCTTCTTATGAATAATTTCATAGCCCATTACTACCCCTAGTTGCCTATGAAATTACGTTATCGGTTGAAGACGGTTCAATTGCTACATAACTCTTTGTCGTGGCAACAGCACTCTTGCAGAGTACGTATTGCCTTATGCAGTATTATTTGCGTGCCTGCAATGCCGTGATAAAGGACTTTTGAGTAACAGCTTAAAATTAAAACAGCATTTTTACTACCTATGCCTACAGAAATATAATATCCGTGAAAGTAATTACACTCATGCAGTAAGTACTCGCGATCCCGTATTGACTCTAGCCATATGTTTGTCTGTTTGCTTGTTTGTCTGTTTGTCCGTTCGCCGGGATTAAGCGCGGCGTGTGTTGGCTTTGATATCGACGCGCGTCGAGGACCTCCAGCCATCGAGAATATCGGAGGGGCTCGCGGGAGAATGCGGAGGAAGTGAACGTTTAATTGATGCTGTGAAAATATTGGTATGACGTGAAGTAAATTTGAAGGTGTTGGCTTGGTGAAAGGCGAGCCATCTCACGCAACGTGAAACATACGGTTCTTATACTAAATCTGTTAGAACAGTTTCGTCTCTGCACGCTACATGGAGTTTCTTTATATAGTTCTTTTAATTTTTTATTAGTTTTATTTTCTCGTATTTTATAAAATGATAATAAGAATATCAGCATGGTATGTCCACTGCTGGGCAAAGGCCTCGGACCACACAGAGAAGGTACGAGCTTTGATCACTACGCTTGCTGAAGATGACGTATAAAATACCTATAATTCAAATTGTAAACACAAAGATAATAAACAATAATAAACATTTCAAATCACTGTTGTACCTCCGATAACTCAGTCAAGACCAGTCAAGTGCCTACGGGGTTAAAAATGTATCCCTTTTTATTTTTGCACGATAAGCCTGAGACCAAAATAATTCATAGCAACATTTTATGGCATGCTATTGTAGAACCTATTACTTAATTTTTCACGAAGTCTTAAGCGAACATAATGTTTCATACTTTATTCACTGTTGCTATTTACGCCACATTGCACTGCCACCCTCAACTCTTGGTAATAGTTGGCAAACATGGCGATACAGCTGCTGCACGAATATGGGCGCTGTACTAGAAAGTAATATCATAGACTGATATTATTGTCGAGTTGCATTCGGGGTCTTTCAAAGCTGCAGTTGACAAGCCCAGTCAACTGCATAGTCTATGGATACTGGACAGGTTTTATATATTCTTGGTGGTGGAGGAGTTTGTATTGTTTTGTGTTTCCAAATGTTACCTAATTACCAACTATGGTATAGAATCAAGTTCTTCTAACTGAACAGACAGCTGTATTGCTGGGGAGTTCGTTGCGACACTTCTTCTTCCCAGCGATAGCACTAGGAAGTGGTGAAGGGCGGGTGTTTTGGGGGACTGTCTTGTGTAATTTTGATTTCCAAAAAGTGCTGATTCTCAGCCTAGTTTTAATAAATGACTTTTGATTTAAGTAGGTATAGGCGAAGGGCTCCCTCTATCTGGCAGAATCTTGATGCTCCGAAAATTTGGCATAACACACTTGGTATAATATTCTTTAAACGAATATTTTTAAGACTTAAAAATTATTTAATATAATTATTATTCGGCCGAATGTTTATATGTGCGAATTTACAATGGCAGAAAAAACTCAGAATTACAAGATCAGGAACTTCAACCGTTAACAGAAGTATACAATCTGTCAGATAGACAGTCGCTCCATGTAAAGTACCTACTGGTAATTTGGTAGCTGCATAATATATTTGGCATAATTTGGCAAAGTTAAAATTCCGTATAATTTCGTTTAGCATAACGTTTATTTAGAACGACGATTATTTGGCACAATTTTACTTGGCATAATATGAAGATGGCAGACTTTCATTTGGAATAATTTTATAACGTATATTGCCATTTCTATAAAATAGCATGTTTAACCTTAAATTAAAAATATTGTCTTAAAAAGTCAATATGTTGTGCTACAAAAGTTAGTGACAGAAACGAATCGCTGCAAAACCGAAGTTTTGTCTGCCCTACCCCTAGTGTAATTTAAGCCCGATCGCCGCCGCCGCCGCGGCTGAGGCTGGCCGGCGAAGCCGCTCAGCAAGCCGAAGCTCCTCAAGGAAGAGTTCTGGCCGAAGGGTGTTGTGTACCGCCGGTTTCGTGGCCGGATATGTGACACCCCAGTCAGCGAAACACGACGCAGACACTTCGTGTCCATTAGTTTGTTAGTTTTTTAGTGTAAATATGTATAATGTTGTACGAGTATGTATTTATAGTATTTTTAAGTTATATTAATATTGTATTGTATGTGTTTTATATGAGCCTTGCCGCCTGAAATAAATAGATAAATAAATAAATAAGCGTTAAAACCATCTGCGCCGATAAGCTCGCGTGGGACCGCCCCGGAGCCCCGCAGCGCCGGAGCAGTGACAGAAATCATGCCTGCTGCATGTTGCATGCTCACTTGCATGCTTGCTGCATGCATGGTGTACCTATATCTTGTTTGCATGCTACATGCTTGCTGTATGCATGTTGTATGCTTGTTTGCATGGAAGAATAATATGAGAAGATTTGTAGTGCCCACTTCTAATAATTATTATGGTCGAAGGTGTAGAAATTTTTTAGTTCCAACTATTTTTAATAACTTTCTGCAATATGATGGTTCTACTTTTTAATTATTAAGGGTATGCAATTTATGCCTAAAAATAATTTCTGACTTACAAAATTATGAGTTTCGAATGTATGATAAATGAGTCAGCCAAACCATTTTCTGCGAAATGAAGTTTATGCTAAGTATCCGCTGTTATGAAAAATAATATTATGACATAAAAAGTTCTGCTATAAAGATTAGACCCGTAGGCGAATGCTTAAACTTTTAAAAGCAAATCAAGCTTTTGCTTTTTAAAAGTAAAAATATAGTTAAGTAGGAAGTTTTTAAGAGAATTATAGGTACCTATTCACTTTTCTTCATTTTTCAGGTGTATCAAACTAACAAAATATTGATGAAATTGAGTCAAAGGTTTTCCGGTAAGGTAAATAACGAATTCAAAGACAGTATTATATCTCAACTTGGATTACTTATCCGTTTATCCAAATCGCATAAAACTAAAATAAGCTATAAAATGCACGAGAGAATCTATAAAAAACATGGCCGGCCCATAAATTGTGTAGGTACGTACACCCAAGAACTGAGCTTGAACTAAGTGGGATACATTTTACCCATTCAGATTTACAAAGGCACTCCTACGAGATTTATTTGCGTAAAAATTGTTTTACTGAATTTACCTGTGGGCCTCCAAATAGTACCTACCGGATTTAAGTACCTACGGTGTGATAAAAGGCGAAAGTTTGTGAGTGCGTTTGTATGATTGTTACTTCTTCACGCACAAACGGCTGGACCATTTTGATAAAATTTGGTATGGAGGTAGCTATCACCCTGGATTAACCCATAGGATAATTTTTATCGCGATATTCCCACGGGATCGACACTAATGCGGGTGAAGCCGCGGGGCGCAGCTAGTTCTACATGTTAATATTGAGGAAGCCAATTCACTCACTAGTGTCTAGTGGCTACTGTAAAAAACTTAAATAAAACAAAAGACATCCAAAAAAGACATTGCAAAGTGAAAAATAACTTTAATTTCGGAAGTCTATGCATATTTTTTTTTTAAATTCGATTTACAATCGCCGGAGATATTGCGTAACATACATATAAAAAAATATAGGTACATAGTCGAATTGAGAACCTCCTCCTTTACGAAGTCAGTTAATTATGTAAAAATACGGCACTTATAGCTCCACAATGCATGCCATGACAATTTCACTAAGCTACCACTGAAAAGTCATAGGAAAGCCAACGACGCAATTTCCCTTACTTGAATTTTGCCAGTAGGCTTAGATTAAAAACCAAACTAGTGAACCGACTTTGATGAAATTTATATGGAACTAATCCGAAAGTATATCCTTTCAAATAAAAAAATAATTTTGCAAATCGGCTTATAAATAACGGAGTTCTGAGGTAACAGACATAAAAAAAAATCTGCCGTATTGAGAACCTCCTCCTTCTTTTGAAGTCGGTTAATAAACAGTTAAATAGAGAAACCAAGATTCGGTAGGTTACAGTTTAAGATGCTCTTAATTGTATTTTGTTCTGACTATTAGCATTCTATTGAATATTGCATAAACAATGGAAGTTTTGGCAAGCACGGAAACTCAAACTTCACAAACTGAACAAACATTTTTGCACCCACTTTACTTCCAGTCTTCCAGAGGGAACCAAAAAGAATCACTCCACTATTTTCCTCCACTCCAAACATCATGGGAATACGAAAAGAGATTTCTGGAAAAAACTACCTCCCAAAAGTGTATTTTCGCACGTGTGTGTCTATGCACGTTTATTTGATTCGGGACGCCTGCATTCTGCGCCACGACGCGCGGGAATATTCTCGAAAATATGCTCTTTCGATAGAGTGCTCGTTTCGGTATATATATTATTGTGTCCGCGAGTTGAATAAAGGAATTTGATTTCGATATTCGTGACTCCATATATTTTATGAGGATTGTTGCGTTTCTCTCGATCTTGAGTTGTATTGAAGATGCTGGTCGTGTCGCGAGGTTTCGATACCTATTATTCGGTTTTGTTGCAAGTTGAAGTTTTATTGTTTAAGTAGCCTAAAGTTAGTAGAGTAAGCCAGCACTTTGTTTCGAGTTCCATAAGCTGTGCTCATGAGTAACATTGCCAAGTCGATCAAATTCCAAATACATTTAACCATCACAAAACGAAACGTAATACAGTCAAGGTCGGCGAAACTTTACGAGGTCTTATATTTTTATAGTTTTATCATCATCATTAGATATCTAGAGACCCATTAGGTCTGTGAAGTTTCGCCAGTATCTATTGAATCATTGGATTGTATTATTAACTCGCTTCTGCTCGCGACTTCGTTCGCGTGGTAGTCGTAAGACACCACAATATACTATAATAACAGCCACATTTCCTGCCTGCGCCCACAAATCCGACTGGTAGTTTCAGAGATTAGCGCGTTCAAACCTAAAACCACCCACTGACCAAACAAACTCTTCAACTTTACTATTATGTGTAAAATTTAAAAAAAGGTGTCAAATTCAGGAAGTTTTTCAGTTTAAACTACAAAGTTTGTGTTAAAAAATAGTGAAGGCAACGTTAGTGCAGGCGTTTGTCTGTGTGTAAGTTACTTTTTGTTACCTTCGCGTTACCTTTTGTTGCGGAGCGTTAAATTTTGTTGCCGTACCGCTACGTTTTGTTTCTGTTTTGTTACCCTGGACACGCGGTGTGCAACGACCACCACAAACAATAGGGTTAGCCGTAGTTGTCTTGTTCAGATGGGACGCCAGTTGACATAGTAAAGTAGTTTTTAAAGCTGTGCTCGCACACTTAATAAGTATTTTGTAATCGCGTAGAGATCTATGAATCTCTAGACATTCTTTGCAAATCTATTTTGAAACTCTTTTATGACCCCTTATAACATGGTATTTCACACACTGTATTCTCTACGCTAGCATCAGAGCTGCTTTAACTGGTTTAATGACGTAATAACAGAAACAATTAAAAAGCCATTATTTCTCGCGTGGATGTACGTTACAGCAGTAGCAACAATTCGACTACAAAAAAGTGCTCCGTCCCGCCCCCTGTCCTGTACAGAAAAATGTTCTCATATGAGCCCGCCATTCCCTACGCCACAGTTATATCCTAGCCATAAAAGTTTACTCATAAATAAACAGCGATTCTACGCAACTATACGTCGCAGGCGCCTGTTCTACAGCTGAACACGTCCGTACGGATTATATAAAGTACTATTTTTGTTTTGTTTCTTTGTTCATTTAACTTTAATTGATCGTTTTGTGATTAATACGTAGATATCTATAGCCGTTTTTCTTCTGAAGGTAAGAATTAACACACGAAAACAGACTGCTGCAATCAACGATTCAAGAGAAACTTATCATGTCTAACTCTAATCATTCTGCTTGGAATATCGGTCATTGATGGCAGTTTTTTGTTGCTGAAAAGATGGTCCTGCTCATCCCCTTAATTCCATTGCCTTTCACATCGTTCACAGATGGGAAACTTTAGATTGTTCAACACAGGTTAACACAACATCCTAAGTTGTGAGCCAACTCGTCCACTGCACACACGCACACACGCACAGTGGCTGACCGGAAATATTTTAATCGCACGTCAGTCACCGTGATGCACGCTGACACTCAATTTATCTAGCTCTCGAGTGTTCTGACACTGCTCTGACACTCTGATTACACTGCGGAAACTCTCGTCAGGGCGGTGCTGAGATTAGGATTATTATTTGGAAATCATAAATGAAATATGTGGAAAATGTGTGTACTATGTTGGAGTCGGCTTCCAGTCTAATCGGATGCAGCTGAATGCCAGTATTTTACATGGAGCGACTGCCTATCTGACCTCCACAACCCAGTTACTGGGTAATACGATACCCCTTGGTAAGACTGGTGGTCCGACTTTCGGGTTTCTGACTATCCGTAACGATTGTCAAAGATCCACGAATGACAGCCGGGACCAACGGGCACGGAGGGGTCTCGGTATGTAAAGATGTTCTTTTTTTCCGTTCCGGCCGTTCTTTTTTCGTCGGTATAAAAGAAGGTTGACGTATTCTTTGCCAGTATAACCCTGTAACTAAACCATAAGCCCATCTGCCTAAGTTACTTACAAAACCCTATCACATCCCGCTGTTGTGAAATTCATCACCTCTTTAATTAAACACCACCACTTCTTTAATTTAAACAAATGAGCTTTTGAAAATGAAAAGCCTTCACCAAATTCATTAAATAGTCATGCTCACAGAGTACAAGTGTAGTAAAACAATTCAGAGACATAACTAAACAAGGGCGAGCTGTCAGCGTGGTGTCGCGTAAATAAACGGAGTGACCGCGCCGCCCGTCGCCGCCGCGCTCGCCGAATCGAATGCATAATCGATATGCGAATAGCGCAGCTCTACGCTCAGGGGTGGCAAACGGCCTATTAGTAGAATAAAATGCTCGTTTTTCTACTTATATTGAAAACGGAAGATGGGCCAGAGAAGTAACAGAATGGTACCCCAGAGAAGGAAAGCGTAAAAGAGGAAGATCATTTCAAAGATGGGAAGACGACTTGAAACTGCGGGAAGGACATGGAGGAGAAAAACTCAGGACCGTGATCGATGGAAAAGCCTAGGGGGGAGAAGCAATCTGGAGATTTCTGATGTCTAAACCTTTCATTTAAATAAATTGTAAAACTAGTTTTAAGACTGCTAATAAAGGCTATTTGAAATTGAAACTAATAGTACCTAATACAAAAAAAGTAGCAATTAAGTATTAATTAAACCCACAGATGTATTCTGTAGAAATCTCACCGGAGGTCCGAAGGATGTCAATAGTGTTATGTTCCTAACATCTGTTGTAATGACAGCTCACGTCAAGGTCACTTCAACTTAGTTTTCACTGTGATATTTTTACAGAATAGACAGCTTGGATATAATGATAGCATAGTCGACACGCTGTGAAACATCGTGGTGGTCACCGGCTCCTTCAAGAAACATGAAGGTAATAAGTATATCATTAAGTATATAATCAGCCTACAATGTTCCCACTGCTGGGACACAGGCCTCCTCAGTGTGAGAAAGAGTAGGGCGTAATTTACCACACTGCCACAGTGCGGGTTGGTAGATGTCACATGTCTTCGAATTTTTGATTCTGGGACATGCCGGTTTCCTCACGAAGTTTTCCATCGCCGTTGTAAGAGCAGTGGCTATGAAATAATTTACACGAAGTAAAGCGCCTGCCTGGGTTCCAAACCACGACCTGCACCTCGTAAGTCGGGGCCGTTACTACTGGGCCACCATTGCTCTAAGTATATAGTCCTTAATTAAAATGAAAAAATAATTTAGTTACCCGTTCATTTCAGCCATGCCAACTCGTATTGATAATCGAGGACGACCGGTCTGAGGAAATCAATTTTCATCTTGATAATGACCCCGTGTCTTGATGATTGATTCCGTGTTTCTGTTTACCTCGAATGCACCACGAGGACTCTTTTCTGCACTTTTCAGGAAAATATTCGTGTGATTATATTTCTCATTATTCTAGACTCGTTATTTAAAACTCGCCAGCCGTGATTTTATAATGACCTTTCTACCTTTCTTGTAAGATACTTACGTAAAAATGTTTTCCAAGTTTTAGGCTATACAATTATTTTTCTTATCTCACTATATTTGTAACACACACATCGACAATTTCAATGCGAGTTTATTGTATTTGCGTTATTTTGGCTTGAGATTAATAAAGCAACAATTTGGCCGCTTATGGCCACATTGTTGTCGAGTGAAAATTAAAATTTTTATATCCCATAGAAATATTTTCATCGCTTTTTAGAGCCAACCCTATTAAAACAGTAAAATTTTCCGCGCCCTGTTCGCGCTCAACACGGCGAGGCTCTAAAATATCACTACTCTATATCCCCTCATTATCCCCGCCTCATTATCTGTCAGCATGTATGAGGCTATAGATTGCATATTCTCTTGTACGCAGTCATCTAAATTAGCACCATAATTGGGCTCGTCCACAAATGTTATTTAACAGGCTATTCCAATACAATATTTGTTTTAGGGCTATTTTTCAATCGCCAGATAGATTTTATGTGAAGTATAAATATACTCTGAAGTTTCTATACAAAAGTTTTCTCATGGAGATTGAAAAATCGGCCCATAAACATTGTAAACAAATATAATATTGAGATAATAATAAGACATTGCAGTGAAGAATGGTAATAGGTATTTTTCTTTGATTTGGACGTACAATTATTTAATTATATCAATTAGCGTGTTTAAAATGTAATTGTCTATAAGGGCCAGCCCTGCAGTTGCGGTAAAATTTGCCGCGCTCTGCCGTTCAGCCGCGGTTCGCTTCAGCGGCTAAACACGTTTCTGCTCTAAAATATACCTGCAATATTACTGAGTGGACTTGCGGTTTCCACTGTGATTAGAACTGCCCTGTCACAGTTCTCTGAACACTGGTGACTACGCAAATGTATGTATCTATAAGTCATGCTACATGTTTACCTTTGTTCGTCTCCGAACCCAAGTGGGAAGATGTAACTGCAACATCGTAAAGGGGGGCTACTTTACTTTGACGGTACGGGAGCAGGGTGTGGATGGGGAGTTATGGCACAGAATATGTCCCACTTCATATCCTACCCCTGTGCCCTAAAAAAATAAGCCAAAGTGACCTCTGCGCAGCCACCATACTATACCTTGAAGTGGCGAAGTTTTGGGCCCACAAAATTATACTCACTGCCGACAAACTGTTATGCAGTTTGGCAAACATTATGTATGCTATTGTTAATACTGATTCTAAATAAATAAATAAGAAGAGTCCTTTGAATAAGAAGAAGTATCGGCATTCTGCAGAACAGTAGGTACCTAATCATTTTTTTTGCGTGTATAGTACTGTAATAATAGATAATAATGATAATAGATACAATAACCAATATTTTCTCTAACTCATTTCAATTATTGCTCGTTACATGTTTGGTATTTGTAGATAATATAGCACAATCATGCTTTCGTAAACACAAAATCACTGAACGATACCTGCGTAATATCTAGCTGTGCGTGACAATTTATGCGAAACGATTTCTGCATTTAAACCAGTGCACAGTGTGGCAGTGTGGCTGTATCGACGCGAACCGTTATTCACTCATCGTTCACATAATCATGTAGGTATTTATTAGTTAGTAGGTTACATGCGAAATAAAATAATTATAAAATTTATAAATATATAATAATAATACATTTCTCAGTACAAAATATACAGTCAACAATTTATTTAAACATAATTTGGTATAACTTTAACTGCACGATAATTTACGTGTAAGTTTTGGATGAAGTATTTTATTATTTTCTTAATTTAGTCTTAAAATCTTCGCTACCAACTAGGCACACTTTTTTAAACCTAATCACAACTGCACATTTAAAAGCCCGTCTCAAACCTAGCAGGATTCTTTCACGCTCATTTTTGTGCGATTGCCATGTCTATAATATCTTAGTATTTAATTCTCGTTTGTATTACGCACGTCTAAACTCGCGTCGTCGGTTCTATCACGGCGCCGTCACGCACAGCTCAGCGTGATACTATAGAGTAGATGGTGTACAGAAAGTCTAGCTCCATACACTCGCACACATACTATAGACCTACTGGTAAACCGGGGCAATACGGGTCCCGGTTTTTCCAGTATAAGCTGACCTCGCATTGCGTTAACTTTTCGTGCAATGAGAAGTTAGTATTTTTCACGAAATGTGCCGGTGTATAGATCGATGTACTTCGTGTGTACGCACAGCCCCGTAGCCACGATCCACACGCTTAAGCAACACACGTCTTGCGACAGCGACTGCGTAGAAAAACAAAATGAAAGAAAATTCTTTAGAGCATGTCACGACACACGAGTGACTACAACGCGACTCGTGCGTGGTGCGACGCAAGTCACGTCGTAAGTCGCAATTCTCGAGGCCGTGAACCGTGAGCCTGAGCCTTTTTTCGAGGTTAATTATTGAGCCTTCCTTCTGTACCTGTCCGTCCTGTGTTGACGTCACCTTGGTCGGTGTGTCGACGTCGCCTCGGCCGGTGTGTCGACGTCGCCTCGGCCGGTGTGTCGACGAGCCATAATAGTGCGGTTGCGGCGGCGACGCGCGCCGCTCCGATATGGTTCGCAGTTCATTTGCTTCGCCCATTTAATGCATCGTTTGCTCTGTTATGATAGTAAATTGTTATAGTAAAAGGTTTTATTGCAAATGGTTTGGTTTAATACTTAATGATAGTCGTGCTGGAACCACCCGTGTCTGTAATTCTATTGTTATTGTCATGGTAGTATATAGTATAAGTAGATTGTTAAATGATATTCCTTTTAAATTACCAATCCCTATCTTCTTGTTGATGTTCTTCAGAAACGTCAGGTGCTTAGTACCAGCAATCGGCATGCGAGTAATTGTATGAACGTAAATGAAGCAAAATAAATCACCATCATTATCTGCCTAGTCTTTTCCCAACTATGTTGGGGTCGGCTTCCAGTCTAACCGGATGCAGCTGAGTATCAGCATTTTTCATGGAGCGACTGCCTATCTGACCTCCAAAACCCAGTTACTGGGTAATACGAAACCCCTTAATAAGACTGGTTGTCAAACTTTCGGGCTTCTGACGACCCGTAACGAAGCATATAAATATATGTAGTTTTATATCTGTAGTTTTTGTCTATCCTGAAAAGAAGGCGTGAGGTTATGTATGAATGTATTTACTATTTAACTTCAGTTAAACATAAGTTTGTTAAAAGCCATGTTTTATGAAAACAAGCGCTGAAACTGAAGCTGTCGTGGCTCGTGGTTAAAACTCCTTTGAATAAACAGCGGAGCGAGTTCTGACTAGGTAATTACACCACATTGCATTTAATGAACGTTGTGTAAATAAGCAGAGCGGGCAGAGCACTAAGACTAACAAGGATCTGAGATCTGGGTGGCATTACCAACGATACCTATCGCAGAAGTTTTTGGTTGGTGGGTTTGATACCTTAACGGTGTAATATTTGCGTGTATCTTCGAAAAGATTGATTGATTGGTTGACTACCATACCCAAAATTAAATAGAAAGAAGCATTTTTTATTTATTTAATACTTCAAGCACATAAATGTACAGAGGCAGACTTAATGCCATAGGCATTTTCTACCAGTCAACATTTGGGTTTGTTTTTTTTAGTTTATAGATCTTTAAAATGAAAGAAGAAAGATACCGAATTCCATCCAATGCGTGCAATGTAGGCATTGGATGGATTTTGATATCTTTCAGTTTTTTCTTGTTTGTAGAAGTATTACTCGTACTACACGCCGCCGTTAGCCCGATGGATATCCCATTGGCAAAAATGTCTTAGGTGTGTATACAAACTTTCAAGCGCGCGCGGTCTAGAACTGATACGTTATAATAATATCAGGAATTTCATGCTTTCAGCAGTCTAGGCAGTGCGTTGACTGACTGTGAGTGAATTTGTGATTTTTATAAAGTTGATATTCGTCTATGACTAGGGTCCGTACTTATTACAGACACTAACTCAAGCATTACTTAAAACTAGTTTCAACCAATCAAATGGCTTTAAACTAGTTTGAAGTAATACTTGTGTCTTGAGTGAGGTTCTGTATTACGGGCCGGGGACATAATCCTGTCGTCTTCACCACACTACAGAACATCTATTATTATCCACAGACCACGACGTCGTGTCCTACATTTCTCAACACAACAGATTTAATTCTCTCGCTCGTGCTAAACTCATTATAGTATAGGAGTATTGTGTCTTTTCATGTCATCTCTGATACTTGAACGTCTTGAGAGGCGGGGGAGGGGGGTGAGGCAGGGCACAGTGGGGGAGGGGTATCAGTAAAGTCTCCTTAAGGCGATGGCTCGCAACTTTGCAAGAGCTCGGAAAGTTTCAGTTTGGTTTTTATTTTGCTTTAAGTTTAAGAGCAGCTATTGACTGTCTTAGTTAGTGCCACTTGGGGGTGGTTTGACGAAGTAATTAAAGATTTTTAGTTCAACATGAAAATGTGTGTTAATTTTTATGCAGGGTGATTTCATAGAGCAGTTTTTCATTATTTAAGTTTGCGAGCGACGACTGTTGACAAGAAAACATGCTGTGCTTGCCTAATTATATTAACTTTCGGGATTCAATTCTTATGTTTAGAAGTGGGGCCTGACAGTATTCACATAGAACACTATCATAATCATAACCATTTATTTGGAATAGGTATTAGTACAGTGTTGGTCTTAGGTAAAACAGTCATAAACCTCAAACATAAGTTAGTATTCGAAGTTTATCCAGTGTAAGAAGGTTATCCACTAATAATAAAATTGGAACTATACAATGTAATTAACGGACTATATGTATCTATGTATGTACTTATGACTTGAGCACACTCCTTAAGACTATCTCAGGGTAGTTAGATAAACAGTGTAGACTAGGAGTGCGGCGGGGGGAGGAGGGCCTACAGTCAGCCGGTGAGGGACTTCGAATGAGCATTGAGGTAAAAAGTGTCAGCTATGTTATCACACCGGCTGACTGCACAGTGCTAACTGACTGTTTAAGAGACGTTTCATTTGTTGGGAATGTTGGGAACTATTAATTAAATCGTACATTCGTAAAGTACTCGGCTGATAATATGGCACATCGAGATTTAGAAATAGTTCGGATTTATGAAACGCAAAATGCATATTAAAATAAGAGTTTTAAGTTTTAACAACAACTTGTGGTTAAGTAATAACAAACGCACGGGTCGATCAATCAGGTTAAGCGACGCTTGCCGCGGTTGGTCCGTGGATGGGTGACCACTCCGTCCGTGCCCCGGAAAGCACGTTAAGCAGTTGGTCTCGGCAGTCATTCATGGAACTGGGTCGTGGAGATCAGATAGGCAGTCGCTTCATGTAAAATACTGGTATTCAGCTGCATCTGGTTAGACTGGAAGCCGACCCCAACACAATTGGCAATAGGCAGGCAGTTGATGATGTTATAACAACAACAGTGTGTGGAGTTTTCACTTCACATACTCTGTTACTCATCATTTCTCTTTCCAACACTCGACATAGTATATGAACGCTCGGGTACTTGCTGGAGATAAGTTTATTGATGCAATTATTCAGATTTGGTCCTTTTTTGCATACTTGTCTTTTTGTACACTTTTGTCCTACCCTTCGAGGAAAACAGGCGTGATGATAATATTTGTATGTTTTAATATTTGTGTGCTGTAATGCTTGTGTATTGTAATGTTTGTATGTTGTAATGTTTGTGTTTTGTAATGTGTGTGTGTTGTAATGGTAATGATGGGTCTCGATTACTTATCGTAAAAAAGTATGTTTGAAACATAATTTTACTATAATATGTTTTACCTAAATCAGTGTAAGAATAGTCTATTCTTGAAAACTGCATACTTTTCCTAAACTAAGTTTAGGTTGCAGTGCAATGCTCGTCTAAACGACGCCTTCGGGCGGCGAGAGCTTATCGTTGCTCCTCAAACTTGAGTTATTTTCCTTCAGAAGAATAGTATTCTCTTTGTAAGAATACTTCACTTTAGCAACCTTAGAAAACTGCGGTTTTATCTACAGTTCATTTGGTAATAAAACGTTATAGTTTTAGAAAAAAAAAAACTCTCAGACTACACGAGACAGGCTCGACGTAGTGTGAAGTCCACAAGTTAAATCATCAAAATGATGTGTCCCTTGTAACAATAATTTTACGTGTTTATTTGTACTTGAGTTAGAAGAAAATGTAAGAATACTATTCGGTTAATAAACGATTTATTTATTAGTTTGTTTGCCGTGCTCATAAGTGCAGAATTTTCGCAAGTTGATGAGATCGGCAGGAAAAGGTTAGGTACGGTGGATGTCAGAGGCTGAGTGATTTGCAAAGGGTCCTCTTTTGGCTAAGGATTGATGAATGGTAATGAGATGCGTGAGGTCATGTGCGCGATACCCATGTTGAGCTGGGATTTTCGGTTAGGAAATTCTCTGGAATGAAATGAAGACAAGCAATATAAGTGTAAATTGTATACATATAGTCTAAGCCTATATACTAATACTCGTAACTGTAGAGACCTTGACCCCTGTCATACAGGATGTCCACGGTGTCGAGACCTCATTGACGTAACGTGTACCGAAGTTAGTAATTTCATTACTATGGGAAATTACGTAGTAGCTCAACTGGTTAATGAGACAATTGAATTTCTATTGTTTTATATGTTTGATTTTTCAACAGTTGAGCGGAGGAATACGCAAATAATTACCTGGGGGCCTAAAAAGCCACTTTGGCAGAATCACAAAAGGATAACATTATGAATCATAATGGACAGTTAACTGTTAAGTTAATCGTATCAAGATTTTTCAGTTATTTTTTTTGTCTGTGTTAAAATATCAATCAATCCAATCCAAATCCAATCCCAATCTCTTTGATTATACCTACGTAGTGCAGCAAAAAAAAAAAACACGGACTGTCTTCGCCATATTATTCGATTTATTTTCGTTGGATCTCACATAATGTTATCGTTTTATAATAATTCTGCAAAAGTGGCCTTTTTAGGCCCCCTGGTTTTTTAAGGAAAAAATGCGTCTTGTGTTGTTCCATTAAAAAGGTCAATAGTCTCATCTTATGTTGAGGTCTAGGACAGCGATATAGGTAGCTCTGACAGTAACAACATTCTCGAGGACAAACTTTAGATTGTGTGATTAGGCTTACTTAAGAGTAATTAAATTAGGAGTAATTAGATCCCAGTTTCCAAACAAGCAGTATGGATAGTAGGTAAATAGATGATCTGCTTATTTATCTTACTAAAGAAATAATTACAGTTTACTTCTTTGTCATGACAGGTTATTTGGGGACAGAACTAATGTTTATATAGCATAACATCTCGCGTGTGTTCGCTATAGGTGAGGCACAGGTGCCTATAGAACACTCACATTTCGCCAGTTATGGTTGAATGTCATGGAATAGATACAGGGTGAGCCTATTGCTACCCGGATAACCGGACACAATTCCTGACTCCGGGACTAATGTTTACTTAACCATCAATAAATATTGACAGTGTACACGTAATTTTAACTGCCGTTTAATTCCTTCATAAGTTGTCAAGACTGTTGTTTATTAAAAGATTTTGTTAAGAAAACCTGTAACATCATAATCTAAACATGTATCTCTCAATTTTTGCTTGTGTGTCGTGCAACAGTGATACACAAAAGCTCTACCAAAAGGCACAAACAACCCATCCTACTAACATTCACAAAGCCCATCCAGCTTAGACTTTATATCTCAAAAAAGCTTTTTCACGGTTCGAAAGTCTAAAACAGCGAGTTTGGTGGAACAACTCTATCCGACAAATCCAAATGAAGTTGCTCTAGTCGATCAAAGTTAGGGGTCCGTTGGACGCTGATATCGCAGATGAAAAATAAAGGGGTTCCGTATGCTGGCAGCCGGTGGGTCGCTTGGTGGCAATGGGTTCGTTCAATTTTCCAATTTAAAGGAGCGTAAAGCGCAGCCGTTGTCTGCGCCGCGCTGCGCTGGGAGGAACGAACGCGCGCGTTGTTGCGTTCAGGGAATCATGTGTAGGGATAATACAGATTGTGGGTATAAAGATGGGTAAATAATATGATGCCAGGGGTTGGAAAGTCTGTGAGTTAATTAAACATAATATCGACGGCGAAGTGCCAATAACTCCTAACTGACAAAGTCAAAAATATACACATACTGTATAAAACGTTCAAAAATAGACACGTTGTTTTAGTTGGGAGGTAAGTACATATTTCCACATTTTAATTTAATGCTGTTGCAACTAAAAATACACAGCGATTTCACTAAAATATGCGAATAACGCCTTTAAATTCAAAACGAAAAAAAGTGAATTTCTCAAAAAAAAATCAGTTAGGAGGTATTGGCACTTCGCCATAGTATAAAGAGGGGAAGTAGGTTATCTCCGGCCCAATCCGCGATATAATTGCCTACTGTCTCAGGGTTGTTACTGTTAGCTAAAATTTAATTCAGTGCCTATAAATTGGCAAGGGTCGGGAAGTTGTATTTTTTACATGTATTGTCTGGGTACAGGGTTTGTGAGGTCAGATTTACCTAAACGATGATTAAACTTTTCACGATTAAAGAAAGAGCGACGGGCCAGCAGACGTGCGGCGCGAGGCGGTGATGAGCACGAGAAAACGATCAATGGCAAATCAATTGACAGATCAAAAGTAGGTACCTAATGCATTCTAGTGGGAAAGTAGGTCTACCTACTTCCTCTGTCTGATATAAAACTAATACTTACAAAAAAACTAAATAAGTAGGTTCATCATCAAGTAAAAATTATAATAATATGCTAGAACTTGCAAGCTGCAACTTGCTTACCTTTCCTGTTCAATAGGTAATCTGAGCAGAGACAATTCTGGAATGACTTATTAAGACACCCAAACACACAGCAATACGTTCACCTGCGATTATCACACATTTTTCATTCATTTACCGGTGCCGAAAAGTCGTGACGCGCGAAGCTCATGCGGTGTTAGCCCCGACTGGCGCACTGAGAAACGGGTCGAGATTTTGTTAAGTGTGCGTGCGGCGACGCATAGATACTATGACGCACACATACAAGCCGCGCGCGGTGCGTTTGTATGAAGACAACTTACTTCCCCTCTTTATACTATGACTTCGCCGTCGATATGTGATGCTACAACTTTTAAGACATTATAAGTATCTGTGAATACCTACAAATTATTATTCAGTGCTGAAATAAATACTCATGCTCTCCGTTGAGTACTTAAATATGTATAAATAGTAATCAAAATCGTGTTCCTCAAAGACCCCAGATGCAAATAATCCTATTTTCTGATGACCTACATTTCTAAGTACAAATATTTGCATACCCACAGACAGGTAACACGAGTTCGGTAATAATATAATAGAACCTAAGCCACCCCGCGGCCATTACAAGTAAACTCGCATTCTACAGTGTTTCAATGATATTTCTATTCTACGGCAGTACGTGCGCAGTGGTGCAGGTGGCGCCACCGGCGTGCCGGCTTCAGTTCCAATTATGGCCCTAACTTTTGACTAAACATATATGGTAAGCGCTTAGTACGAGTACCTTAGGTTTGACAGTGCCTTTACTTCGTAGCAAGAAGGGTGGATTTCGTAGTCTTGCTTTTGACTTGCGGTTGACCACCCTTCTTGCTATGAAGTAAAGGCACTGTCAAACCTAAGGTACTCGTACTAAATGCTTACCATATATGTTTAGTCTAAAGTTAGGGCCATACTATAGAAATGGAATTGCGCAGGTTTTTTAAATGAACTCTGACTATGAATAAAGCCTCTGATAGAATATGAATATACTACCTAGATACTTGACATTTCAGACGATGACCTACAAAACGAAATTATATTTTTATTTAAAAAAAAACCCCATTGTTAAACCCCATACAAGTGACGTGGCGGCCGAATGGCTGCCGACATATCTAAGGCTAGTTTATGGCGCCATAAACCTGTTGTAAAGTGTCGGCCATTTTTATGGAAACTATTGTTGGTGGCTCCGATATGATTTACTAAACGACTCGACTGCTGACTTTTATTTAGCGTATCGTATGTGAACTGTTGTTGATCCAATTTATTGATTCGTGTGAGTTTTAAATTTTGATGTATACATTTTATTATATCTTTTTAGCCATATTAGCCGTAGAACCAATGACCGTTGGGGTAGACGTTGTTGAGTGGAGACCGCGAGCGCCCTTAGGCTAGGTGGAGCAACGATCTTCGCTGGGTTGCTGTTGTTGCCGAGAATCGAGCTGCATGCCGAGGAGTCGGAGAGGCCTATGTCCAGATGATGATGATGAATTAAAATATATAGGAATATTGTAGTCGACCTCGTAATGTCTATACATACGACACTAGTGGTCGCACATTTGACGGAAGATGCATCGCGTATCGTCGGTCGCGTAACTCCAGAACGTAGTAGGTATATAATAAAACATTCAACCTAATAAACTCAACCGATTATGCGTTGGTGCGTCGAGCGAATAAATAGACGCGACCGAATTCTCACGCCCGAGGTTTCTACCATTAGATGTGCGACGTCATAAAATGAATTAAGAAAATATTGGTGACAGTTAGATAAAATTAAAGTAACGGCCGAACCCAATAACCTATTTTCAGCTATAGACAGATCGCTACTGATGGCCGCCAGTAATAGTATAATCATACGGATCGCTACGCTTTGATATATCGCTTTGATATAGATTATTGGATGATAAACCAGAGACAGATAGGTTTTTCTACCTCCAGTATGCCAAAACTGGTGATAGATATTAGATAGGTAATTGGGTTCGGCCGTTAGAGAAGTTCCAGTTTACTAGCAATTGCTGTCAAAGGAGATCGACTATACTCTAAGACGATCATCATCTTCATTCTCCTGCCCTCATCCTAATCTGCGCCGACCCTAATGAATTGTCTTTGTCTTCTATACTTCTCTATTAGTCATCATCTCGGTAGACACTCCCTTTCTAGTAATATTATCTATACTATACTATAGCATGATGCTTTTTTATTCAGTCTTTTTGTTTCTTTGTGAAGAGTTTTCAGAACAGACGGAAAATAAACATTTTAAAAAAAATTGTTCAAACAGAATTTCATGTTTTCAGTATTGCTTCTCGTTATCACGCCTCACGCCTTGTTGCTTTTTTCCCAAAAACATATAACTTTACTGAACAGCCGGTCGATTCTGTAAAAATCTCACCGTGAAAACTTAGGTGAAGTGAGTTTGTTTTTGCTAGGAATTGACACTACTGACAGCTCACTCCACGCTCACTTCACCTAAGTTTTCACGGTGAGATGGTTACAGAATCGCACTGCTGGAATATTTGAACCGTTGGAAACAATGATAAATATTATTTAGTTGTACCTACATGCTTACCTAGTGCCATATTACGATATATTTTGTAATCAAACTACCTGTTTTTATTACCAGGTACCTAGTAACTAAGTACTTCACATAATCGTAAATGTCTAACGAAAAGTTTAGTACACAGTGATTACGACCTAACGTAGGGTTTCAATCAAAGCGACTAAGCTTTCATGTGACTAATTGACGCCCGCGCAACACCTGTCACTTTCAGTCATATACTCGCCCCTTTTTTCTATAGGGGTGGGCAGATACTACAGAGCTCTCGGTCTACAAGGGACAGATATTTTCTGAAGCAATTTTGCAATATTTCTGGTATATGAGAAGCGGTTAGAGAAGATAATGAAGACTGCTCGATCTAAAACCCAAATTGGTTCAGCAGCTTTTCAGAATCGTGTCCATTTTACCTACACATAAGGTAGACCTTTGTAGGATTTAGAGGATGAAGACCCATTTTCAAAAGTCGTTTAATAAAGCCATGAGGAAAATGCTGCAAATCCTCCAGAACTACTTACGAAACATAACTCCCATAATATCCCAACCATAAAGCTCTAAACATTATATAGGATGTATAAAAATGTGAAAAATAAAAGGTGTTCCATCAAGTTGATGGCGACAAGTAGCGATGTACGGTAGTGTCGCTAGAGCGGTGTCGGGTGTATGTGTCAATATATCACGAGCATGATGTGGTGTCACGAGTGTCGTGTATACTAACGACATTACACTGGCACCATGATGAAGTAGCTTGTTCCAGGATATTTTTATTTGTTATTGGATGAGAATGTGGTTCTTGTTTCTGAGGAGTCACAGTAACCAGTAACACGATCCCTCTTGGCAAGACACCCGTAACGTCTGTCAAAGATCTACAAATGACAGACGGGACCAACGGCCTAACGTTATTTCCGAAGCACGGAAGGGTCTCGGTATGTAATGGATGGTCACCTATCCACGGACAGACCTCGGTAAGCGCTGCTCAACCTTGAAGATCGACCTGTGCGGCTGTTACTGTTTACCCTCGAGGTAGAATACACTGTGGAGTATAATAATAAGTACGCTAAACTATTGTCACATGTAGAATTGTGTGTGTGTGTAGAATGCGACTCTGCGATCTGTTTCCCTGCTCACCTATAGGTACTTATGTATAATCAAGTTTATTTTTAGTTAATGTCAAAAGGTCACAATCTACATTTTTCCCAGTTGAAATATTTCAGGAACAAAGATTTTTAACATAGTGTAGCGACCCTAGCGACGCGATTTGCTGAATTGCATTTTGTTGAGATTGTACGGGACGCCAGCGCCGCGGCACGCCAGTCGCTTACATACCTCCGTCCTGTCCTGTCCCGTCATAATTTACCGTAATTTTTATAATCAAGTTAATGTGAATCTTTATTAAACATTTACCATATTCAGTATTAACTAAATTTGTATATCATTTAATTGGACCCTAAACATAACAACCACAACAATAGAAAGTATTTTACACCAAATCAAATAGATATAATTTGTAAACAAGTTTGCTGTCAGCACTAAGGTGATCATAATTACTAAGATGCATTTTAACCAAAAAAAATGAACACACACATATCATAACTTCACGCCTTGTTTCCCCGACGGGTTAGTCCCATGTCACGCCCAGGGGTTGGCACAAATCTAGACTCAATGGCTGCTACTGCGACATGTCTGATAGAAAAACTCAATAACTCTTGGCCCGGCACGGGAATCGAACCCGAGATCATGCTCAGAAGTAGCGCTCCCGATTACTAGACCAACGAGGCTACAGAAATGAAGTTTCAATACATTTTTGAAAGCATGTCACGAAATGGCAGGTCAGATTCATGATTCACCGGAGAATGCAGCTCTCGCCACTATATTGACACTACATAAGACACAAATTGGTTTGTCATTTCCATCCGGTGTCAGGATATTGAGGACCGCTACCGTGATTAATGTATTTGGTGATTTTGCAATTTTTGAAGGTGATGTAAATTGAGTTTTTGTTAAAAAGGCGATTATACTTTAAGTATGGATTGAGGAAATAATGTAGTCTTCATGAAGTAACCTGACGTAAGATAGCTCATGATTTGTTCTATAGATGTCAATCGTAGTTTTAATAAATATTTGTTTTTCTTTTCAATTTGTAGCGAAAACTTGGTGTATACTCCACAGATGCTGTTTGTTGGTCATTCTGGATATTGTAGTTATGAAAGAAAATAAGTTTATTTGCGGTAAACGTGACGCAGATAAAATTCAAATATTTACTTCCACGGTCTACTCTATCTCGAGGCTAAAAAGTAACAGCCGTATCTACGGCTCGATCGAAGGTTAAGCTACGCTTGCCACGGTAGCTTCATAGATAGGTGACCGTCCATTAAATATGTAGACCCTCCTGTTGCTCCCGGCTGTCATTCGTAGATCCTTGACAGTCGTTACGGGTAGTCAGAACCCTAAAATCTGACAACCTGCCTTACCAAGGGGTATTGTGTTACCCATTAACTTTAACTGGGTGGTGGAGGTCAGATAGGCAGTCGTTCCGTGTAAAATACTGGTATTCAGCTGCATCCGGTTAGACTGGAAGCTGACCCCAAGATAGTTGGGAAAAGGCAGGCAGACTGATTGGATATTATAGTGCAACACCAAGCTGCTTATACACTGCTTTGTAATTAATAATTATCAAGACTAGTCTCTAATGCTCATTGTATTGTTTTACTACAGACAATGGGACTCCATTATTAGTCAAAACAAACATAATGAAGCGTATTATTTTTTCCCTTAACTTTACACTGTCAGGTTGTACGTTGTTTTCCATAACCCCAACATTCACCTCCAGCCGATAACGGCTTTTTGTTGATCATGTCGACGATAAAAACTTGTTTATGTGTTAACTTTATCGACATATTGTTTTCCCCACGTGAATATTAATACTGCAAGCCGTTTAGTCGACAAGATAAAATGGGGGATGATATTTTCCTGCCTCTGTAGCTAAAAGATAAAAAAGTTTGATAAAAATAAAATTTATTATATTTTGGAGATTTATAATATTTTGATATTTTTATTGTTGTCTTATGAGCTACAAGATTATTGTTGTGTTATGAATGAGCTACAAGATTATTTTAGATTACACGCGATAAAATCGCGTGCGACACAAAGGCACTCGCAAGTCGCGCAACGGGCGGAGCCTTTGTGTCGCGCGTGATTATATCGCGTGTCACGCCTTTAAACATTACATTACACAAACTCACACCTTCTCATGGGGGCAGGCGGAAACTGCGATCCATACTCCTTTACCTTGTTTTCCTTTATGTTTCGTCTAACGATACGGTATCCAATAGCCAAATGTCAATTTTCTCAGTGGCTTTGGTCAGTTTTGTTTATACCTATGCGTTGATATCCGGTCAGGCAACTTACGAATTGTAGTTCCTATTCTTAAAATACATAGTATAAATGCTGCTCAGATTTAAAAATGATACCTGCAATGATTCTCGTTTTCCCCACATCAGTCTCTTGCCCTTATCACCCCTTATCCCAATGTATGTGCGGTCGGTGCAACTTGTCTTCATCTTTTAGTCGTCATTCAGTTTATCTTTCACACAGTCCAACCAGCGTTTCTTTCATTCTCCATTACCATACAAAATCAATAAGGTGGTAAATAATAAAAACCTGTATCAACTGACGCATTAGATCTCCTCTATGCAGACTGTTTTCTACGCTTTCCCATAGACTTTACAGTATTACCAGCTCTTAAGTGTGCGCCCGCCGATGTGCGGAATAGGTTTCTAGAGATACGAGCACTTATCGCATAACGTGATTCAATAGCTCTACAAGCATTATGAGATTGTATATAATCTATTGAACATCGACGTGATATTGGCTAAGCATGACTTGAAGCTGCGCAGTAGATACCGAAGAGTACCTACTGAGGGTTTATTCATATGAGGGGTAATTCATAATCGTTACGTAGTATAAAACAAAGTCGCCAAAATGTTTGTACGCGCATAACTTCCGAATGACTGCACCAAACTGGAGAAAATTTTGGCAATTCGAAAAAAAAAACATTACACTCGTGCGAGACTGGGGCGGGCTGCTAGCTCACAATGAGGGTTTTCTGAAATGACGTTCGCCAGGTGGCAGCACTGACACGTCCGGTCCAGACATCTGTCAAAGAGCCTATATTTTCTTTAGTCATGACTGAATGATGAACGAATGAATAAATCGAATGATGAACGTCATCATATATTTTATATTGGAAGACCTCTTGTCACAGTGGTGCCAACTGGTATCGTAAATTTTCACGAAAACCCTCATTATGCATGTTTAGGTTCAACTCTGTTTATTAAGGACATAATAGATATTATGCACTTTGCCTTCGGTATCAGATTGAAATTACGCAAACAATCGACTGATTGAAGAACAGGTAAAACGATATTAAAATCATGGCCAGTTTGTGATTATGATTTTTGGGCTGTAAAAGATGATGGTAAAAATATTCCCTTACTCATATTATTGGAAATTACGAATACCCTTCGATCTTTTACACCAACCAAAAGCACACAATTCATCGCGCAAAACTGAAGATTCGAACCGCGGGATTCGGTTTCTCCGCACGTACCGTCAAATCGTCCATAAAAACGGAATACGACCGCATTCTGCCGAACTGCCAACTAAAAGTGTCAAAGTTTAGCCATATCACCCGGCTATCGCATTATCTGGGAGGCTGAGCGGCGGAGCGGCGGAGCGCTGAGCGGCGGAGCGCTGAGCGGCGCGCGGCGGAGCGCTGAGCGGCGCGCGGCGGAGCGCTGAGCGGCGGAGCGCTGAGCGGCGGAGCGCTGAGCGGCGGCGGAGCAGCTGAGCGGGCCGCATTCGGACATATTTACGTATGTGCACTAACAATATTCCTAATAGTTATTGTTAGTGTTACAGGAGGAAGACGCGTTTAGAAGTTACTTCGACAATTTTGTCGAGAATTCATAGTAAGGCTTGAAGGATATTGCTAATCCATTGATTCATATGTTCAAAAAATTTGTCTGCTCAACAACGTAAATAACGCAATGAATGTTGTTGAACTGTCAAAATGAAAGCCATTCCATTTCATACTGTTAGTGTGTTACGCATCGTCCCGCTGGTTTCAGTCCATAATAAATAAATTTGTAGGGCCTAGAGAAGTTGCAATCGCTCTCGATTGTGTATTCCTATCACGACGCGGATGTTCAACAGGATTCGCAGTTTTCGGTAGTGTATGTCAGTCCCATACATTTTTTACTTTTCCGTCATCGCTGATAGAATTTAACTTTGTCTGGGCCAGCGGGGTAGTTGCACACATGAAAGTTACGCTCTACTAAAACCCGAGTTGGCGAGTTTAATATTTTCTACTAATACACAGATGTGTAGTTATCTTGCTTTATTTTTATTGTAACTTCGACCTCATGCCGCGCTCTCAGAAAGCACTGAGTGAAATTTGCGACACTGTAAATAATGCTGTAACGATGGCGGCGGTTACAGGGTGTCCCAACTTGTGTTATATGTTTATGGTCACCCCCCGTAGCTGCGTGATTAATTAACTTTGAGTACTGTTTGCAGTCAGTTTATGTCTGCTGAATGTATTACGGTTTGTTAGTCTGGCGTATAGTATTTGTTTGAGTGGTTTTGTTTGAAAACTTTATTTTTTGTAGATTAAAGAATAGTCAGTTTTTGCAATAAATTGCGTAACTTGTACGCACAAGTAACTATGCACATGTACCAGTTAACAGTAACAACTTAGTATTTAATAGAACATCTTAGAAAAGACTAGAAACAAACCAGTTACAGTACCCGGCGATAAATATTGCACATCGACCTTTACCTGTTTTTGTATTTTATACAAAGAAGAAGAATAATTATCAAAAGAAGCAAACCATAATTGTTTTAACAGCTCTTAATAGATACCGATAGATAGATACCGGACTGTTTATATTTCGTGCGACAGAGATAACGCTCTACGAAGCCGAAATTAGCCGATTGTCTCTTTCCAAAGGTCAATGTGCAATATTTATCACCGGTTACTGTAAGTGCGAGTCGGACTCGCGCACCGAGGGTTCCGTACAAAGTAGGTACTCGTATAATGTTACTTTAAATTTACGGTTTTTGGATTTTTTCCTTTACTTGGGCTACGTGACCTTGCTTCTTGCCAAATTTCATGATTCTAGGTCAACTGAAAGTACCCGGTTTTGGTTCGGCGAGTGTCAAAATATGCGGCGTAAACGGAACATAAACGCCCGTATCTTTTGATTGCGTTGACTTGAGAAGTTTTATTTTTTCACTGCTTCAAGGGATTTCAGCTTAAGTTCGTCTTCGTTTACTAGAATTGAATTGGTCTAATAGTTAAATAATTCAGCGCTAAAACAACGATAATCTTTAAATCAGAAAAATACTTCAAGTCCGATCTGGCGACAAAAACTTCGACAGTCTTCTAAAATGAAATCTTTCAACAAAAACTTTAATAAGAAAGTTTCATTGCCTTCGGGGTCTGAAGTTCATGTACAATGACCCTCAATGCTAAAGTACCTCCTACCTTAACGCCGGTCATACTTTATCAACTTATACCAGCAAAACTAATTAATTGCAAGCATCAGATGCAGGACGTGTAGTTCTAGCTGAGCGACAGAAGCGATGCGATGCGACGCGATAATGAATTGCTGTTTCCATGAAACCAGGTTTCATGAGAAAATATTCGAAAACCAGTTTATCAGAACATGATCACAATGCAGTGTCAGGTTGTTTTAGGTCGATAACCTGAGTGATGTTTATTGACTTTAAACATTAGTACCTACATTGTTCACCGAGGAGAAAAAGTGCCCGATTACCGAATCCCACTTTCTTCCGAGTGATACTTAGTGCTTTATACTATACCTACGTGGAAAACAAAAGACATTTTTTATAAATGAGGTTTATATTAAAATTGTTACAATTGTTAAAACTTAATGTAATACTTTTGCCAGGGAGATTAATATTGGTTTGAATGATCCACTGACCTCTATAATACAGCACCTGTATAATACAGGGTCAGTGGAATGATCATTAAAAGTATATGGCCAGTATCATTTTGCGCTTGGAGATAAAAACTTTTTTTATCACACCTGCTCTGAAAATACATACTAATTATACCAATTAGAGAGAAGAAACGCCTTTATCCCGCCCTTCAAATCCTTTCATCCCAAGGTATGGAAGTTTGTATGAAAATCCTTCCGACCCAAGGGTGGGAAGTATGTATGAAATTCCATTACATACCCGGTTTTTCTTTTTTTTTTTAATTTGTCAGCAGTCATACTGCCAAGAGACTTTAACTGTCTACTAATTAAATTTCAAGTAAATTGTTACTGGCCACATACAGTTTTTTTTACCAGTTACCAACCTCCTTGGTGCATACAGAAAATTAAAAACGAAATTATTTTTGTATATAAAACGCGGACTTCTTAACAATTCAAAAGTGCCTGTAAATGGTTTAATTGAAAATAAATGGTTTGAGTTTGAGAACAGAAAGGAGGCCTGTGTCTCACCAGTGGGAACATTATAGACTGATTATGTATGATTTTGATACACTTCAACGTGTACCTAAGTATTTTTTGTTACTAAGGCGTCGTGTAAAAAATAGCTGCACTTTTAATAATTGTACTTTTAACTAAATATAAACATTTCTATGCATTTATGTCCATAATTTTCCTCGTAGGTGTAATAAAAAGCACTATACATCCCTCAGGATAAAGTACAGTTCCATACCTCAAATGGTTTGTAATCTCGGTATGGAACTGTCACTTTCTTCCCTCTGAAGTAATGTGCTATTGCAGTGCAGTGCGATGCGCGCTCGAATACGGACGTGTTTCCACTGTGCACGGCACGAATTTTATTCGCGTATTGCGCGGCCATAGCCGCTGCCCGTAAACACTATGAGTTCCAAACAACTCATAGTCAATGAATTGCTGGCATTTCTGGTCCACGCTATCGACTACATGGACGAGGTGAGCATCCTGCAGATATGCCGGTCGAATTACAAGGAGGACGAGATCAGCAGCGGAAAACGGTTACTGTTCCAGTCACTTGGGAAACTCGACCAGATGCCGTCTCGCCGCAGAGATGGAACCGAGAAGAGTATTCAAGATATCATCGATATGTTGAAGAAGACTGACCCGGACGACGTGCCAGATTTCGTGGCGAAGGAGTTAAGTAAACTGCCCCCCGTCACATTCGATCACGTCGACGTTACGCGGCTGTTAAAGGACATCACTTCCTTGAAAACGGAGATGACCAAGATGCAGTCCAGAATGGAGGTATCAGAAAAAACCAATACTGAACTGCGTGCAGAAATAGCATCATTGCGCAACATTGGTTCAGTAATTGGGTCACCGGAGGCCTCAAAGGTGAACACACGACGAGGGGCGCAAAATGCATCCGTTGGCAGTTTCGAATTGGCGAACACAAGTGCGTCACCAGCTGCCAATAACGCTGAGCAAGCGCCGCCCGCCGTTGCCGTCGCCCGCGCCACAACTCCGGCTGCGGAAACGTCACGCGTAGGTACGTCGACCCCTAAACGTGCCTACGCTGCTATTGTCACCAGCGGCAAATCAGATGCGTCGCAGCCTAAGCGACACACCAGAAAAGGGGATAAACTGGTAAAAGGTGCTCAACCTGCCCAGACTGCGGTCCGTTGCTCTTTGCCAAGAGCCAGGCAAGTTGATGAGGAGGGGTTCACGAAAGTAGAAAGGAAGAAGAAGAAGCCCTATTCTCGTAACCTGTGTGGTACAGCACCGTCTGGACCCAACATGCTGCTGCGCCCTGCTGTGCCTACGACGCAGCTGTACCTTTCGCGTCTGCATCACTCCACGACAACTGAGGAAGTCGTGCAGTATTTGAAGGTGAAGACCAACTGGACTCTGAGGGTCGAAAGGTTGGAATCGTGCCACAACATCAACTTTAAGTCATTCGTGGTACGTGTTCCAACCCAACATCTACAGACCTGTCTGAAAGAGGACTTTTGGCCGAAAGGTGTCGTATATCGACGTTTCCGAGGACGGTTACGCGACACCACGCAGCGAAACACGACGCCGACAACATTACGTGTATAATCATAGTTTTAAGTTTCTTTAATATGTATTAGTTTATTATTGTATAAGATTATTTTGTGTATTTTATCTATGGGCCTTGTTGCCTGATAATAAAATGATTATTATTATTATTGTCTTTTGGCATTACGCGATTATTTAATTAGCCACTGAATTGCCCTAAATAAAAAAAAACACACAGAACGTTAACAATGGATTTTCATACACTTTTTCGACCCGCAAATTTGTACAACAGTAATGACGTACTTTCTGCCTCATTTTAAATAAAAAATCAAATCATTTATTGGTTTGCAAACATGGGTATTTAGTACATAGGTGTTTTATTATAAGAGTCTTCCATGTAATAAAAAGAAATAAGGTACTTTCCGAACAGGTATAGTAAAAAAGCGTTTTCTTCTCTCAGATTGGCATGACTGAGGAGAAGATATAGGCCAGTCAGTAAGGTACGGTCAGCATCAAAAGTCGATTAACACTTCAGTTTTGTTAATTTTAGTCATTGAGCAAAATATTAACACTTCAGTTTTCTTTATTCTCAGTTATTGAGCAAAATATTTGTTGAAAATTGCATCGTACTTCTGCTGCAATTTTGAATAAATATTTATATTGTTTTTTTTTTATTGGATTTTTTAATATTTATTTATTTATTTTATTTGTTTTTTTTTTATATTGGCTTTTCCGCGGTATCTATCGTCCGCGTGGAGGTTGGAAATTATCCCACAGAAACGTAGTAGCGGGATAAAAAGTATTGTTTGTCCTAACACAGGTCATGGTCTACTTGCGTATAGTATAAGAAATATGTTACACTTCTTTTTACATTTTAATGGCTTTCGAATGTTTAGTTAATATTGGTAAGGATATAAATAATATTGTATCGCATTATATCGCTTTACCCCACACGTAGGACACCGGGTCACGTACGATATGCATAAGTTTGTGGTTGTGTGGGCCACGGGGAAGTTTGCATTGTTGGAGCTCGGAGTTCAGACTTGTCTGATGTCTTTTGGAGAAGCCTGACTTCTGCGGGTTGGTCGTCTGGTAGAGGTTATTAGGTATGCGGGGAGATAAGTTATGTGTGCATTGTGGTCTAAGAATGGGCAAACTATCTTTGAGTTTTTTGTAAGTGACTTACGTGTACATACTAAGGCAATTAGCAAAATAATCTAACTACTTTAACTTCATTTCCAACATATATAAAGCAGCTCATGCCGAGTCACCGAAGTGCAGCATGGCTGACGTCTAACACTATACAAGCTGGCAGGACATCGCCGCGCAACCTGTTACCATGGATTCAGTACATGATTCTGGACCCCCTGCGTTGACATTTTTCATTGGTTATTATAAAAACTGGCCAAGTGCGAGTCTGACTCGCACACGAAGGGTTCCGTACCACAAGGCAAAAAGCCGAAAAAAATACGTTCGTTGTATGGGAGCCCCCCTTAAATATTAATTTGATCCTGTTTTTAGTATTTTTTGTTATAGCGGCAACAGAAATACATCATCTGTGAATGTTTCAACTGTCTAGCTATCACGGTTCATGACAGACGCCTGGTGACAGACGGACAGACGGACACTGGATTCTTAGTAATAGGGTCCCTTTTTACCCTTTGGGTACGGAACCCTAAAAACCGATCAAGAGCTAGTCGGACTCGCGCACCAAGGGCTAAATACATAGTTTAATTTTTTTTTGTAATGTAACTATGAATTTACGGTTTTCGGATTTTTTCCTTTACCTACTTGTGCTACATGACATTGCTTCTTGCCATATTTCATGATTCTAGGTCAACGGGAAGTACCCTGTAGGTTTTGATTTCGGAACATACTCCCGTATCTTTTGATTGCGTTGACTTAGAAGTTTTTCACTGCTTCAAGGGATCGCTGCCCTGACTACTTGATATTTAGTATTAAAATTTCAACTTGATAACTCCACGCGTTCCTGAGTAAAAGAGTCTTGACAGACGGACAGACAGACGGACAACGAAGTGATCTTATAAGGGTTCCGTTTTTCTTTTTGAGGTACGGAACCCTAAAAATAGCTATTCCATACATTTTGACCGCGTAGGTATTGTAGTTTATTATAGTATCGAAATCATGTGCAGAACTCATGATTACAGTTTGCGCGTTGATGTCACTGCCACCCTGTATGTATGTCAAAAAATGCTTACATTGAAATTACCTCTTGAATCAGTTCATATGACGTTCGATCGACATTAGGTTGGAACAAGCGGCACACGTCGGAGCTACCTATGTGCTATTACGGTAATGGGGCCGCGCCGCTACTTGTTCTCGAATAAATGTTGTAATTCCGGGCCCTGCCCCTAATACACCCTTCTAATATCTAATGCTAATATTACTTCGTCTTCTTCGCGTTTCTGGAGTTTTGCCAACTTTCAATTCATGTTAAAAGAAGGGATTGAGCGATTTATGTATCGACTTTTTGTATTCGTATATATTTTATTTTACGCACAAAGAGAAGTCTCTGTCTATAAGTGCATTAATGTACTTAGAATATTCTGTCTAATCATCATCATCATCATCATCATCAGCCTATAATGTTCCCACTGCTGGGACACAGGCCTCCTCTCAGTGAGAGGGAGTGGGCCGTAATCCACCACGCGGGCCCAGTGCGGGTTGGTAGATGTCACATGTCTTCGAATTTTTGGTTCTAGGACATGCCGGTTTCCTCACGATGTTTTCTGTCTAATATTAAAATAAAATAAACTTGATTGTTCGAGAGAGCACTAGGTATACAGAATTCAAATAACACTAGCTTCTACAGTAGGGCTCGTTGTGTCACGGAGATTAGTCTCCTTCATTTTACAAGATTATTAGGCTCATAGTTGGTATCGTATTACCCAGTAACTGGGTTGTGGCAGATAGGCAGTCGCTCCATTTAAAATACTGCCAGCTGCATCCGGTTAGACTGGAAACCGACTCCAACAAAGTTTGAAAAAGGCTAAGCAGATGATGGGCGGGACATAGCATCGGTCGGTAAGATTTCTGAGGTGACAATAATCGAATGCACTTCCAAATCAATAAAGTCATATAATTAACTTAAGTGTATTCAATTTAAACGTGTGTGGTGTGTGATAAACGAGTGAGTTAACCCATTAACTGACAAATCAAAACCAAATGTATCTTTTACAAAGCATACCAACATTAAAATATGAAAAAAAATCGGCTCCTCTCCAGCAGGGAGTACTCAGTTGAGTACAACGGCGAAATAGGTGATTTTTTTAAACAAAGTTTCTCAACACAATATTTTTTGTCATTTTTTACATTGCCAGCGGACTCTTGCATGACATATACAACGCATCGTAACTGCGTTTTAAAACATTGAGGATAATTTCCTACACCGTCTTGAAGCAAGCCTTGGACCAATGAAGACGATGGTCGAGCTTTATTTGGAGTCTTAGTTCGTAAGTAGTATCTAGCAATGCTGCACTGGAACCGTACCTCGCCCATATACACACTGTGACTGCAATATACACACTGTTGCTGTACGGTAAACCATCATTTTGTAATTCCCAGTGGTTCAATGGAATCATAATTTGTCGTAGTACAAACACTGTTATCTTTCCATCTTACTAATGGAGTTTCATTTATCTTGTCAAACCTGTAATCATAGGACCCTCAATCTTGTTTCTTTGTGTCTTTTGTGCTCTCCAGTGGACACTTCTGTGCTCTCCAGTGGACACTTTTTATTCCTACTTTCCCTGATTGTTCCGGTTGCACGATATCCCAATCTTTTGACCTCTACTAAGAGATCTTGTGACCTCCACTAAAAGATCATAACTTGTAAAAAAGTTATCAAAAAGATTTTATGATTTAGAGTGGACCAGCCGCCAATTTCTGAAGTAATGTTTTTACTACTTTTGATCCTAAGGGCTCACTAAAAGCTTAATGTCAGTATTTCGTAGAACTTAAAGCTATCCAGTGTTTATAGCCAAGTGGAACTGGTTTTCCTCGAATAAACTGTTTGGCAAGATGGTGGCCATAATGTTTCACCATTTCATCAATTAAAATATTTTCATGCATTACACCCCACTTTAGAAACTTTTTCATAAGAATATCGGCTAATGGTCGAACTTTGAACATTTTTTGTTTGAAATTACTTGCCTCGTCGTTATTCGCGAGATGGAGATTATTTTTTATTTATATCCCGGAATCTTCCTCTTGGCATAGACATAGACACTATTTTGACACATAATTATATCCACATACAAGGACCAATAGTTATCTTTTCTGGGCAATTTATTGTATCTGGACGATTACATCGCACATTGACGTTCAAAAGTGCCTTTAATGTACCTATTTGAAATAAATGATTTGACTTTGACTTTGACATTATTTATCACGCTGTCATAAGCATTTTTAAATAATTTAAATCAACATAGCAATTAATATTGTTGAGTACATTTTGGACCGTTTTATTGTAAACACCTTTGTTACAATTAATAAATAACTTATCAATAAGCCAGCAAGAATAGTTTTCTTCCATCTCAACTTATCACACGTACCAGCAAGCAAGTGCTCGTACAGTATCCAAAAAATATTAGTATACTAATGAACTTGTTCAAGTCAACAAAACCTAAATAAAAGTGTGTCTGTTGTTTTGACTAGCGTGTAAAATTGTATTGGTGATCCAGCTAATCAGTTCTTCATCAAATATTTTCTACTGGGTTGAGATCTTTGAACTGTTATTTTGACGTATCTAGTTTCTGCAGTGCGATTCTGTAACCATCTCACCGTGAAAACTTAGGTGAAGTGAGCGTGGAGTGAACTGTCAGTGTCATCTTACCAGATACTAGGGATTGACCAAGCATACATTTACAATCATAATCGAGATTTTAATAATATTTTTTTAGCCTAATCCTATTGATATTTTTATATAATTTAAAGTTAGTATTTTAGTGGTCAAAACATTAATATTTTGTGGGGTTTTACTTACAATAAAATAGCAAAACAGAAGCGCAGTCAGAATCTCAATCCTGTTTTTTTTTATTTTTTCCCTAGTCTAGTAAGTCCTTATATAGACTGAGGCGCGAGCGCGTCACGCACGAACAGTAAATAAAATTAAAACATTCACGTTTATGACAGCTAGACTGATGAAAATACGCATCGACATTGTTTGGTTATTATGAGCAATTGTAGATCGAGTCTAGTAAAGACTGCGACGATGTTCAGCGTTGTTATTAACCCAAATCGATTGAATTAGAAGAGATAACCGAGTGTGTCAAGTCATCGAGTGCTAACGGATGCCTAGCTGACGGACCATAGAATATAATCCGACGTAGTTTGTGTGGCGTGATCACTTCACCCGATTCACGACACTAAATGTCGTAAATCGGGTGAAGTGAAGGTGAAGTGATAAGATCACGCCGCGCTTGCGCGTTAATCACTGTCATTATCACATTGCAGATTGCGTGATCACTTCACCTTCACTTCACCCGATTCACGACATTTAATGTCGTGAATCGGGTGGAGTGAAGGTGAAGTGATAAGATCACGCCGCGCTTGCGCGTTAGTCACTCATTATCACATTAGAGATTTGTTTTTACATATTTAACTTGTAAGGCGTCATGTATAAGAACATTAGGAAAATGCAATACCAACGTCAAATAAGTGCAAATATTTTATCGCTCATCGCGCGCCCGTGTTTGCACTGCACCTCTAGTAACCCTTAAATGAAGAAGTGGTTGGTGTCAACCCTGAAGTGTATGTATGGTCCCTAATAGTGCATAACGTAGTAAGTACACTCCTTTAGAATATAAGTAAGCAGTTTACATCAATGCGCATTGTAACATAAATTCACTAGATATTCATTAAAGCACATTCTATCAAGCTGGTTGTCTAATTCTAACGACCCTTGAACCCCCAACATTTCATGGCGACCCTGCCTTAGAGTCTGCCAAGGGGCAGATTAAGCAAAGTTTTCGTTGAGCGATTTTCAAAATGTGTAACTAAAGTAGAAAAAGACGAGGTATTCGCCAATCAAAACGCGGCTGGCGGAGGTGTTGACGCCGAGGTGGTGTTGCCATGGTTACGAGATTCGAGTGGAGTGATATATGGTACATTCCGAATTGCACTGTAATCGACTACAGCGTGCTTACACCTTGACCCCAATTCTGCTGTATGGTATTTATCTATTACTAGCGACCCGCCCCGGCTTCGCACGGAAACATTATTATTATTATACATATAAACCTTCCTCTTGAATCACTCTATCTATTAAAAAAAACCGCATCAAAATCCGTTGCGTAGTTTCAAAGATTTAAGCATACAAAGGGACATAGGGACAGAGAAAGCGACTTTGTTTTATACTATGTAGTGATGATAATATTAAAGAATTATACAAATCACTTACAGGTGTTAGCCTGTAAGTGATTGTTGCACTAACATACGTAATATTAAGGAATTTATTGCAAATGTTTTGTTAGCTAACCAAAATAATTTAGAAACGGTACAAAATTAAAAATATAGGAGATGTGACTTATTCCAACTCGCATTGGGCCCGCGTGGTGGATTACAATTTACGGCCCACTCCCTCTCACAGAAAGGGGGTCTGTGAGCAAGCATTGGGACCGTTGATAAGTACATGGTTATGTAGCCTAAACAACGGAAGGCATAACAGGGGTATGTTACTAATCAATGATAGCCGTAAGTCATCATGGCTAAACATAAAGTGGACATAAGAAAGGTAAAATATAAAAAGGATTCTAAGAAAATGTCTATTTTATATTTTCATTTTTATTCTGCACAGCGTAATTGTCAATTCTGTACAAACGCTAAAACTGCTGACGGCAACGAAAATTTAAACTAAAAACTGTAAAATAAAATGATCAAACGGGATCTAGTTGAACTGTAGCACAATCCTGGCTCCATTGTTATACAGATATCGTGGTTCTCTCAAGGTATAATATTTCTGTCGCGTAATAACCCCGGGATTGCAGTGGACAACTTTTTGAATCTTGTTCCAACTACTTTTTAGGAAACTCGTATAAAATACGGGATTGGAATGTTTATTCTCGCTTCTTTTCGGATACAGGGTGTTTATTTGAAAGCAAAATTGGATGAGATCATTGTGTGTTCTATGATCTAATTATTAAAAAAAGTTTCAGAGTGAGTTGGTCGCTTGTTATTCTTGTTAGTTGCAGGAAACCCTGATGTTGAACCCACAATTAGCTGTATCGGGTTCACAAATCTAGAAATGCTACGAAACCCTATTTACACGATGCAAGTTTCTTGATTTTAAAATTTAAGCAAGAAATGACCTGTATCGCTTAAATAATTTTAGACGTTGCAACTTTTATTGTTTTTGGGGTTCAGTTCCTCAAAAAGAAAAAACGGAAACCTTATAAAATCACTTTGTTGTCCGTCCGTCTGTCCGTCTGTCTGTCAAGACCCTTTATCTCGGGAACGCGTGGAGGTATTGAGTTCAACTTAAAACTATAAACTTAGGTGCAGTTTTTTGAAGCTATAAAAACTCAAATACCTAAGTTTATGCCGCAAAAAACGTATATTTCGACACTCTCAAGGGAATCAAAATTTACAGGGTACTTCCAATGACGTAATTTAAATAGACGCCTCACCACGAACATCACGAAACTTGAAAACAGCGTAAATACTATCGGTAGCTAGGTATTTACTTATACACACGAAGAAAGGGAAAGAAAATTAAATGTCATCTACGGAATGTCTGTTGTTAGAGAGAGATAAATATATTTCTTTAATTACGTTGTCATTCTGTGGTGAATGCCGTGTATGCTCATTGGCCGAGCGCGTCCAAAAGAAGGCATGTGGATCCTTAAAAATATGAATGCAGTATTTCGCAATATAATAAAATTGTTAATTAGTTAATAAATCAAAATGTAGTATTATAAACACAAAAAATATTCTTCGTTATGTATAATGTCGCTGGTTAGAAAATGTTCCGAGCAGACCCTTAGAGTATTTAGTGGGTAACCAATCGTCTTCAGGCCGTTGAGCCCTTAAATATAACGCCACTTTTCACTCAGAAGCCCATCTTTAGGTAATCTAATTATTATATTGATCATTAGGTTTCATAACATATATTTTATTCAAACAAGATAATTCATCAAAAGAAAAACTATGTAGGTTTTATAAATACTGATGCAAAGTACCCTATCTTCCCCTAACGGCACGTGACTTATCTCAGGCGTTAGCCGCCATTAGAAGGCATCGAAAAAAATAAAATAGAATACATTTTTCTATTCTATTTTATTTTTTTCGATGCCCATTTGATACGCATAAAATGATACTTTTTTATCTTTCACAGTTGCAGTATAATTTTTACATTTCCTAAAAACATAGGACAGCATTTTTTTTATAAGTATTTGAGGAAGTTATTCACACAATTAGTTATATTATTGTCATGTACAGCCGCGGCACTGGTTGGTACGCGACTAAATGATCGTGCGGTAATTACCTTGCAATCATGTTGCCACTACAGAGCGCGGGCAACGTACCTATCTATAGTTTTTTACTACAGGCTATTATGTAGCCTATCTAAGAGGACAGTACCCCAACCATTTTTGTTGTATACCAGTGTTCAATTGTAGTGCAACTGTTTTAATGTATTTACTGCAACACCTTTTATGCAATAAAGTTTTATTATTATTATTAAATATCATTGGGTACTTCCCGTTGACCTAGAATCATGAAATTTGGCAAGAAGCAAGATCATGTAGTAAAAGTAAAGTAAAAAATCCGAGAACCGTAAATTTGTAGGTACATTAAAAAATATCCCGTGATAACCTATTTACATACCTACAAAGTACGGAATCCTGGGTGCGCGAGTCCGACCCGCACTTGACCGGTTTTTTTAAGATGATAGTACTATGCCACAGGCAATTAAACCACACTGTGTAATCCAAGCTTAACTGTACGGAATGTCTATGAAATAAACTAACATCTCCAATGCTCTTCCAAACTAATCCGATCCGAACTATCAATGTTTACAAAACTTTTAACAGGAAATCGTACCAGTTTGTTGGACAAATACGTCGATAGGCTATGTGGACTCAAAGTTTGGCCATAACCCCCCGGTCACTGCAAGCTAGTAACAGCCTGGCAGTGAGTGCTTCGGCTAACAGATTCCTACAGATTCGATTGTATCGTTTACGACAGTTTTATGGGGTTAATTGTTAACACTAAGTTGTGCTTGCGATAAAATTCAGACCATACAGGTTTGAGCGTAAGTCCATGGGAAAAGTAATCCATGACATTTAATCCAATTTCCTACTAATACTAATTAAGGAGTTGACTTGTTATAAATAATTATTTGGAGCATTGTATTACGCGTGTATAATTATTTTACTGTTGAATGTTGTTTTTAATGTTGTTTTGTTGTTGAATAAATAACACTATATTAACACTATCTACATTTAACATCACCAAAACCATAATGTAATTGTCATAAACAATATCTTCATATCTCAATACCACGGTTGGTTCAATCATCAAATCAACAAAAAAAAGTTACGGAATCATGCGTAAATTCGCGGAAGTCCATGACAATTTCAATATTTAGTTTTAATTCCGCAAAAAGGTCGACACTTCACGTGACCAGAGGGCTGATGGCTAGTACTTCGACCAAAGAATTAGCGTTGCCATTCAGCGTGGCTTTGCTGGTAGTCTTCTGGGCACGTGTCCGGATGACAGCGATGCGGACGAGTACTTTGACGCGTAAGTGTCCTTTTGTATTTATTTGTATAGTTAGTTAGTCATTTAATTTACTACCTAGTGTAAATAGTTAATGTTAAACATTGTACAAGATATAATAAATGAAGAAACGTAGCCAAATACCCTGAAAATTACAAAATCTTCCAGCAAATAAAAACTTTACCAACAGACATGATCGTTTTTCCTCAATCAGAGCTGGGTATTATCTCAGTAGAGCCTGACAGTATGGATGGATCGCTAGAGCTTTTAATTAAAGTGTCAGTTGGAGGAATGGCGCCGTAACTCTCCCTGCTGTGCCCCGTATGATAATAGGCGTTAAGTAGACGGTAAGTAATTAGATCTCTTTGGTGATTTTTGGCGGTGAATGGCATGTTAGATTGATGGTTTGAATGTGTGATTCAGACGTAAAAATGTTTTAATGGAAAATGCTTTTCCTTTATTTTTTATGGGTAGATATAATGGTCGTCCGACGACCTTGTGAAGACCACAGGAACCCGTTGGATGCGAGAAGCACAGAAACGGTCGAAGTGGAGGTGCTTAGGGGAGCCCTATGTCCAGCAGTGGACGTCTTTCGGCTGAAATGATGATTAGGTATAATTGTTAATGTTGATGCAGAGATTGGACTTGGATATCCACATGTCTGGGCTGTGTCAAGAAATGGTCATCCGTTCATGCACAGACCGCAGTTAACTTTACTGCAAAGAGCAATTGATACGGTTCTATCCCCAGATTAAAGTCTAAGTCAAATTATTTATTCGCGGGTGTAAGTACTTTGATGTGATTGTTATTATTTATACAATTTTGTTATCACCATATTTTACCGTAAAACTCCAAAACCAATTTACAGGTAAAAACAGAAAATCTAAAACTCAAATGATCAAGAACAAAAATGTTGTTACGACTGTTTATCTTTCCATTATATGTTCCACCTCTTGGTTATTTGCCATGCAGGGAACAAGAGGAAATAAAAATAATGTTATATTTTGACCCTTATTTTTCATACAGCATTAGGATAAGGATCTCAATAGATTCGAAATTGATAAAAGGGTTTTTTGAGGGTCACTTCTTGTATCCTGTGCTACCTACATATAAGAAAACAAAGAGATTTACGATAACCGCATAAATATAGCCTTGTCTTATAATTGCGCAAAGAAGTAAAGCAACGAACCTTAAAATGGGGTGAATAGGGATACATGGGTGAATCGGGACGAAACTTTAAAAAGGATTTTAACGTTGATGTATTATAGTTTGTTGCCAAGACAGACACTTAATCGTTAATTATAATATAGTAAACACATTACAGTCCTTTTTGGTAAAAAAAAACTATATTATTTCAATGTTAAAATCCATTTTAAAGTTTCATCCCGATTCACCCCTGCATCCCTATTCACCCCGTTTTACTGAACTAAACGTAGTTTTCAGGAATTTTATGTGTTACCAAATACACTTCCTACTGTCATCTCCCACAACCCGGCCCCCCCACTGCTGGGCATAGATAGGCCTGTCTTTTTTTCCAACAAGTTTGAATAACATTACAAAACATCGCACCTATACACCAAAGAGTTAGGAAGAGCTCAGCTTCCAGTCTAACCGGATGCAGCTGAATACCAGTATTTTTACATGGAGCGACTGCCTATCTGACCTTCACAACCCAGTTACTGGGTAATACGATGTACCTACAGTACACCCGAAAAATTCCCGATTATTTTGTTAAAGTATAATCGGGAGAAGTTAAATAGGTACTAGGAATAAGTAGTGCAAGCCAAACCCCATTTGGGAAAAAGTTAAGTAATATGTACAAATAATAGGACTTACCCTACAATATAATTTCTGGCTGCTACTTTACTTGGCACTAGTCCAACTTCGGGCTACAATTATGAATAGCAGTGCCCCGCAGTTTCACATGAGTCTCGATCCTATGTCCTAATCCAGGTCATGGTCTACCATGTGTCAAATTTCATCTAAATCCGTTTAGCCGTTTTAGCGTTAAAGCGTAACAAACAAACATACAAAAATCAAATCTTTTCTCTTTATAATATTAATTTAGTTTACATAAAAAGGTAATTAATCATACAAAAAATACAGCATTAACTACAAGACGAAGTGAGATACAATAAACACAAACAATTTAAGTGTGTCCATCCTCGAGTCGCTTGGTGATTAGTATCTCGAGTGATCGATCTATCGCCGCCGTCACCGCTGTAGCCACTAGCCACTGTAGCCACTGTCGCCGGTTGCCACTCCGCACTGATTACTGACGCTAATTATGACGGATGGCGGCGATCAAACATTGCTCATGTTTTAACGGAGTTTTCTTTACCATCTGTTAGTGTGTGTTTATGGAGTGAACAGATATTGAAAGGCAGTGAATATTAGCAACAGGTTATGAGTGCAACTGCTGTGTGCTGCTGTGATAACGTTATTTGATTTTGGTACGCTTGGTTTAGTTGATGATTCAGGTGCTGGTGAAGGGATCTTAATAAGATTAGTGCAAAAGTAGGCAGGGTGCTATTAGTTAGGAGATTTGTGTTCAACAGTGAATTAATAACACATATGTAAATGAATAATGATCATTTCAATTTGCAGTGTTTCTGTTATTGCTTATTTCCTTTATTATGTAATCATGGCGTGGTATTACAAATCCCACGTATAATTTTTATAAATAATATTTCAGAATGGTGGTTCTGTACAAATCACTAAGCGGGATATAAGAGGGAAACATCAGAGGCCCTAGTACGAACACTACGAACGGGCAACAAAAATACAACTATCCTATTATTAAGCTTTGGTTTATATTTTTACGACAAGCACAATAGCAATACGTACGTACCTAGTATCACTCATAAATATGAATCGAGTCTTAGAACTAAGTAAATATTACGTGTGAAACAGAACTTATTTTCAATTTTATAATCGTTCCAATCTAGGTTACATTGGCTCAAAGCCCACTGAACTCGTGTCAAATAGTGGACAATCTTCAACTAAATAACTCTGCAGAGTAAAAAAAGTGACAGAAGTGAAAGCTTGAACAATTACGTGTGTAATTTTTGAATCGTCTTATAAAGAAAACACGCGTGGTGTCGGTTACGGGAACAAAAAAAATGGCCAACGCGCCTAAAGAAGTTTTCAGTTCAAAAAGCTTTGCAAAAGAAATAACTATGTGATAGAGCAGCTAACTAGATGGTCCTTCACAATTATTTCTACAAACCTCTTAGCAGTTCCCAAAGAGAGCGCTCCAACTACCTAGCCACACAAATCTGCGCCTTAATATTGTCTGATACATTAGCAAGACAGTCTTGTTTACCGTGGGCTCGTAATAAGCAATCAGCCGAGCTGTAACTAGGTTAGCAGTAACTCGGTTATACGTCGGACGATTGAGAGCAACACCGCGTGTATCTGTATGTATGTATGTGGTTGTAACGGCTTATGTTGTTTGTGGATAGGGTTAAGAAAGTGATCGGTGTATTGACTGACTTAACGACACTGTCCTCCCATACCTACTAAGATTGTTATTTGAAAACATTGTAAGAGCTAAACTTAAACTCAAACTCAAAGCATTTATTTCAATTAAACCTTGTACATGCACTTTTGAATTGTCAAAATTAAATAGTCTGTCAGTTAGAAAGTTGAAGCTAGTTGTCCATTCTAAAACGTAGATCTCTATGGAGAAGAACGGGCAAGAAACTCCATGGACACTCTTTTAAATCAAGATATTACAAAATCCTGGGTACATTATTTTTGATGCTTCTACGAGTATATGTGAGAACAATGTAAAAATTCAATATACATATAATAATCTTTTGAGATTATAAGATTAAAAATAAGCCTTGGCAGTTAAGAGATGAACATTCTCAACCGACGGCACCCGTTCACGAACATGACGTGTGGATCAGCACCATCCAGCTCAACCATTTTGTAGGGAACCGAATGATCCAACACACGCGCCACCATCGATGAGACATTTAAGTGAGCATGATAAGTTCTCAACTGCTATGCTCTTTCAAGTCAGCATTAAAAAAATCATAATAAACGGAAACATGGTTCTTACATTTATAAAATTTAAAAAAATACTTCTAAATTATACAAAACTATAGTTTGCAGTTTATTTAAGAGATTAGAATGTTACTACCAAACAGGAAGAGATATTTAATAATGAAGTATTCAACAATTAAAACTTGATTGAATATTATAAAAAATAAATTATGTTCGTAATGTAAGAAACACTAAAAAAGAAAAAGGGAACCTATTCCAATTATTGAAATTTTAACTAGTGAGCCCAAGTGCCTGTGGAGCAGGACCAGCATTAAGCCAAGCATTTTTATCTACGATATAATCATTCAACTTGTAATATGCTTGTCTACATAGTGTGCGTTTAATGTATGTTTTCAATTTCTTCTCATTTAGTTGAAGAATATCGAGTGGTATTTTATTATTATCTGAATCTAGTAAGTTTTTATTTTATACCCTGTCAGATATCTCTGTGCACGAAACTGGTGGAGTTTAGCTAATCATTCTATATATTTATTATCATGATATTAAACTCTACTGATTTTAATTTAACGTCCCCACACTAGTAGGTACCTACTGATCCGTAGGTGCCATTTTTGTGGAATAAAATTTTAAATAATAAACCATTCCACTAATGGCACTTGCGAAAAATATCGATAGGTCCGTATGTGGAATACTTTAGGTGCCGTTAAAGAGGGTGCCCAATGTGGCATACGTCGTCTCGCGGTATCCACGTCTGTTAATTGGCGAATTTTCCAAACAGCGTAAGCGGCTGAATTTAGCCGCCCTGCAAGTGATGTTAAGTGCGGACCCCACTGTAGCTTTGAGTCAAGCGTGAGCCCTAGGAAAACCGTATTTTCGACGAATTCAAGTATCTCTTTATTCAATACAACATGACATTCACTTACTTCTAACATTTGGTAAAGCGAATCTGATTGGCGAATTCAGACTTATATTAACTATAAGTTAAAAGCATTAACATCTTGGGTTCTGCCGAAAGGACTAAAATAGCGACAGTCGCGGAGGCTCTTATAATAAGACATCTTAAATAAAGAGTGATGTCTTGGCAGCTCTTAAATAAATTAAGAATAAATTAACTTAGTTTCAACAGTTTGTAATTATTTACTTCATGGAAATAGGGCGTAAACATGTCCCAAAAGGTACGAATCTAATAAATAAAATGTCTTCCCTGAAATGAACTCGTAACAGTTACTTGTTATAATAATTAACAGAACTTATATAAAAGGAAAAGTTGTGACAAATCTGACGGATAACTTCCTAGCGAGTTCGTGACAAGTTCGGATAAGATTCCGGGTGTGTTTACTGAGATATAATTATCTTGTGTGGTGGTTGGGTGTAACAGGCCTTATATCTATTAAGGTGATGCATGAAAGTAAATAAACATTTAGGTGTATATTACATAGCATATTTGATTAAAATGATTAGGTTACTTAAAAACTTATCGCTACCTGAGAACTTTTTAAACACAAAATAAACCACCGTCCTACTTGATAACTCTATGAAAATGGTTTCAGAAACCATTTCGATATTGTTATTGCAATTTTTAAGCATATACGAAAGTTCCTTACCGACGTTACACGGGATGTCAACTTTCGTCGTAGAAGTTTTAGATCTTGTCGACCGAAATTAGTTAAGTATATTTTATATTTATAGGTCATCTTTATCAGAAGAGGCCATGTTGCGTGGGTTTGCGGACGAGGAATTGAAAGTAAATGAAAGTCTTTAAGAACAATCACAAGATGTCTAATCCAATTATTTAATTAACTATAATGCGTGAACGACGTTCCACCAAGTATGTGGGGCGCGAGCGCAATCAATTTACTCACAATTGGATTAGCACAATTTCTCCAATGAATATCGTCTTTTACGATGAATCCATGTGAATGTATCCCTCTGCACTTCTTTTTGTTATTCCATATGGCGGGCCGCCTCCCCAGTACTTGGTGTTACGTCAAATAGACAGTTGACATATATATTATTTAAAAAAAAAAATATTAATAAAAGTGGTCTAACATCGCCGAACCAATTCTCTCGATGCGCCGTCATATTCGGGATCCAGGGGGGGGTTCAGGGGATCAGACCGGAATATGATAATAAAACAAATGCAAAACAATAGGTCCTCCGTCAACAACAAGCATAGAGCAAGAATTACTTATTGTCAATTACATAGCCTTTGATGGCCGCTACTTCATCAGTCTAAACTCTAGTTCACCGCGCCTTCTTAATAATAATGAAAGTGGCAAGAGCCTAATTTATTTCCAATTTTAAGTTAGGTAATAGCTATGAACACACCCTCGTTTATTACTAAAACGATCCGTTTTGTAATTAAAATTGATAACGATGGTCGGTTCAATGAGAGAGATGTCCCACTTACCTGAGAAAGAGAGAAAGAAAGTGTGTTTGATCTCATCATGAAATTGGTTTACCCGTCGTTGTCTTAAAAGATGACGAAGAGAGGATGGGAGTAGCGGCTCAGTTACTTAACTACTCTATTGTGCTTGTGTCAAGTCAACATTTGGAGTAGTTTGAGAGTGGGGAACCCAACTCGTTTAAAATCAAAACAACTGTAAAATAAAACTGTATTCAAATATTGAAAAACCTTCCAACGAACTTCACCAGTAATAGTTTCGCGATCCAATTTCCGTACGCAAAATATTTAGGCCTGTAGCAACGATTTGTATTAGTTTTTGATCGCTCCATTTTACAATACGTGTCACCGAAATTGTGAATTATTTTATTCAAAGCCACCGCCGTCCTACGTGTGTCAGACCGTCAGACGGTTCGGAGTAACGCGATAAATAATTCAGAGGACATCCGTCGAACTTCTGACGGGTTCAGAATCTCGCTAATCTTCTTACAAGTTTAAGTTGCCGAACTTATTGAAGACAAGTTAAGGTTAGCAGACATTTTATTTCGATTTTTTGTTCATTGGTGTTCGTTTCATCAGGTGATGAGGTGTCAAATGTCGATGCCTCTGGGCTCAAAAGACGTATAGCACATTTTGGGCATTTTGACATTTTATACTATTCTCACTCAGTTTTAGATTCTCTGTCGATCTGTGTAATCCACGTGGCGAAATTTGCAAAAAATTGTAGAATACAACCTCATAATTTTCGTTACCTAAACACAACTTATTTGAAGATTAGGAGCATAAGGAACATATTGCTGCCTCCACAATAATTGGCAAGTTGTATATACCAATTTTGGTTGAAAATTTTGGGTGTAAGATCGTAATTTTACAAATTGTCTTTTACTTCTTCGTTCGAAAAATAATAATGCTCTTTACCTCCTTTAAAAGATTCAAATAAAAATATAGTTGTGCTATACGACCTACATTTTATTATAAAATAGAGAAACTCAGAAGACTTGATTATAAAGCTTAAAACTGATGAAGCATATCGACGCTTTCCGCTACAAAGGGCGTAACTCCAAATCCCATACTTTTGGCAATGAGCAAAAAACAAAAAAAAAAAAACTTTTTTAAATAATTCTTTTCTTTCTATACTTATAAAATTGAGTTCTAGGAAGAAAGTTCTTAAATTTTGGCAGTCCTTTGCCTCATTTAATTACAATTATCTACAACAGTTATTAACGAAGTTACCATGGAGTTACACCCCTGAAAACCTAAAAAAAATGTAGATACAACCCATAATTAAGTAGCCTGGTAACAAACGTCTGCAGTAAAAACCGGTTATGTACATAAAAGAGTATTTTTTATAGTTGTAAAGACAATTTTTTTTGCAAAATATGTAGATACCCCCTGTTATTATTAGTAATGCAATAACTCTATGAGCAATTTAATTAATAAGGATCGATAATAATTATTTAATAAGGATAGATTTTAGGTATTTTTGAATTCAAATTATTTTTTTTTATTAATTATTACGTGTAAACATAGACAAATCACAATAAATAATTATATTTATTGAGTAAAAAGGTTGACAATCAACAACAACTTCTGTATTTTATCTTGGTGATATTATTCAAGTGCTCATTGATCGCTTTCAACTTCATCCTCTTCATCAGTTTGAGAAAGAGTTTCGATAATCTGTGATTGATAGGGCAGTTGTGAGTATTCAGCATGAAAACGTTTTGGAATTGATCCATTTTCACCCAACCGTTTAAGATCATTATATTTAGCAGTAGCAATAGGCAGGCTACTTGTATATAATGGGTGTAAGTTTAATACCATCACTCCTTTGTATCTCTCCCTTTTTTCTGTAGATAGTTCCACAGTTCTATTGTTCCTCTTTCCTTTTCCCTTTCCTTTTCCTTTATATTTTGTATCTTTAAACAGTTGCAAAGTGTGTGACTCAGTGCCTTCCCTCATGGAGTATTTGAATTCCATTTGATCCAAAGTCTTCTTTTTGAATGTGGCTATTTTCAAATCCCTATATTTGAATTGTTTCAGCGATTCTTTAGTGAATGTTTTGACAGCTATTTCCTCCCAGTTTAAAAAATCTGTGTGGTCCATAACCGTAACCTTATACAGCCTTGGTCTTTTTTGTTCTGATTCAAAGTATGTGGCCCATTGTGATGGGCTCCAAACTATGAGCTTTCTTACTTCTCTTTCAATCGTCGCATGCATCGAATCAGCTGGCATGTATGTATGCCCTGGTAATAATAAATTTATCTTTGTGACTTGCTAATTTTGTGAAAACATTAAAAAATAGTTTAATGCCGCCAAGACTGTTTTGTTTTTGTTTTGCCCACCACATGAATCGCAGTATAATAGCAAATTCTTATAACCTTTTTCATCAAGAGCTTTTAGGTAGTTAAACAAGCAAGTGGCTATCTCATTGCTGCCCCTCTTACCCTCACTTTCACCCCAAGTAAAACAGTATCCTTCTTGGGTACCACTTTCATAAACTGTGAAGTTATAGACGGCGTATTTTCTTGAGTAGTAAAGAAGCATACTTTCCCCATGTGGGGTATTTAATACTTTTTGTAAATCAAAACTGGCAGTGACGGTTTCATTATCAATTGTACGAGTATGCAAGTCTTGATGTACAGCAAATCTCCTAGACATAGCTTTTTTTACCAAGATATGAATATTGAATCTTTCTTTTTCTTCTTCACTCATATCCTTCTGATCTTGAATGCATAAAACACATTTATCTTTTTTTGGCATGTGAAAACTGACATGATTGTAATCATCACGAAATATACATATCTCTGAATACTCTCTCGCTAACTACTTCGATTTCCTTTTTTATGCAGTAATTTACGTAGATTTTATAAAGATTTGCAATGTTTTTCAAATCTAAATCACAAATTGTTATGTTATCGTGTTTTACCCCGTTTTTCATTCGAGAAAATATGTATGTTTGTAGTTACACCAAGTTTGCTGTCGAATTGTAAATTAATTGTATTTTTTTTGTAGGTCGTATGTCACAATTTATTTTGTTATTGTGTTTTACCCCGTTTTTCATTCGAGAAAATATGTATGTTTGTAGTTACACCAAGTTTGCTGTCGAAATGTAAAATATTTGTGTTTTATGACTCGGTTTTGCGAAAAAGTGATGTTTAGCTTTAAGAAAATGTGGGGTAGTAAAAACCATTTTTTTCACCGTAGCGCTATTTCAAATATACAGATCGAAAGAGCGTGAAAAACTAAGTAAGACTGCATCAAAAAGTGAATTTGGCCAAAATGGTCTTTACGCCCTTTGTAGCGGAAAGAGTCGATATTATAATAAATACACCTGATGACATAGCATAAAACCTGAAAAAATTTAGGGACCTGCATGTCGATTCTGTAAAAATCTCACCGTGAATACTTGCGTGGAGTGAGCTGTCAGTGTCATCCTACTGATGCTAGGGATCGACCAAGCAAACATTTACAATCATAAAAGAGATTTTAATAATATTTTTTAATGCTAATCCTATTGATATTTTTATATAATTCAAAGCTAGTATTTTAGTGGTCAAAACATTAATATTTTGTGGGGTTTTTACTTACAATAAAATAGCAGAAGCGCAGTCAGAATCTCAACCTTGTTTTTTTTTCTTTTTTCCCTAGACTAGTAAGTCCTTATATAGCCAGACAGCGCCAGCGCCTAACGCGCTTGCGCGGCGTGAAATATGGCTCATTCCGAATTAAGTCATCATCGCTCACATGAATAATTTGCTTTCCGATTTAGATAAATCACCACTATGGCAGCTGAGAGTCAGTAATATACCTATTCACTTGAATAGTTACTCATGGTTGGATTATAGTATTTATTTGTGTATACACCACGAATTTCTTCTTTGGTAAGGTGGCGACTGTAGCCAGAAGCACAATTTCGAAAATGCCACGTTAGTTTAAAGATCGGTGATAATTATTAATTTAGGGCATGGTCGGTAGTCGGCGTTATCGCAAGATGGCACATGCCATGACTTCATATTATGTCGATTCACGGGACATCGTTATCGCGTTCACGTTAATTCAGAAAAAGGCCCTAATTCACTATGACCACTTAATGATTCATTACTTCGAAACCACGTCAATTCCTTAATAACCTAATCACTACATCTGCTATTAACGTATTCTCTATGACACAATGACCGAAACCGGTTTGAACTGTCAAAATACCACGCTTGACAACCGTACGGCGTGGTAAGATTATGCGGGGAATAATAGATAAATACCATACAGCAGAATTGGGGTCAAGGTGTAAGCACGCTGTAGTCGATTACAGTGCAATTCGGAATGTACCATATATCACTCCACTCGAATCTCGTAACCATGGCAACATCACCTCGGCGTCAACACCTCCACCAGCCGCGTTTTGATTGGCGAATACCTCGTCTTTTCCTACTTTATAGTTACACATTTTGAAAATCGCTCAACGAAAACTTTGTTTAATCTGCCCTTGGCAGACTCTAAGGCAGGGTCGCCATGAAATGTTGGGGGTTCAAGGGTCGTTAGAATTAGAGAACCAGCTTGATAGAATGTACTTTAATGAATATCTAGTGAATTTATGTTACAATGCGCATTGATGTAAACTGCTTACTTATATTCTAAAGGAGTGTACTTACTACGTTATGCACTATTAAGGACCATACATACACTTCAGGGTTGACACCAACCACTTCTTCTTTTAAGGGTTACTAGAGGTGCAGTGCAAACACGGGCGCGCGATGAGCGATAAAATATTTGCACTTATTTGACGTTGGTATTGCATTTTCCTAATGTTCTTATACATGACGCCTTACAAGTTAAATATGTAAAAACAAATCTCTAATGTGATAATGAGTGACTAACGCGCAAGCGCGGCGTGATCTTATCACTTCACCTTCACTCCACCCGATTCACGACATTAAATGTCGTGAATCGGGTGAAGTGAAGGTGAAGTGATCACGCAATCTGCAATGTGATAATGACAGTGATTAACGAGCAAGCGCGGCGTGATCTTATCACTTCACCTTCACTTACCCGATTTACGACATTTAGTGTCGTGAATCGGGTGAAGTGATCACGCCACACAAACTATGTGGGATTACATTCTATGGTCCGTCAGCTAGGCATCCGTTAGCACTCGATGACTTGACACACTCGGTTATCTCTTCTAATTCAATAGATTTGGGTTAATAACAACGCTGAACATCGTCGCAGTCTTTACTAGACTCGATCTACAATTGCTCATAATAACCAAACAATGTCGATGCGTATTTTCATCAGTCTAGCTGTCATAAACGTGAATGTTTTAATTTTATTTACTGTTCGTGCGTGACGCGCTCGCGCCTCAGTCTATATAAGGACTTACTAGACTAGGGAAAAAAGAAAAAAAAACAGGATTGAGATTCTGACTGCGCTTCTGTTTTGCTATTTTATTGTAAGTAAAACCCCACAAAATATTAATGTTTTGACCACTAAAATACTAGCTTTGAATTATATAAAAATATCAATCGGATTAGGCTAAAAAAATATTATTAAAATCTCGATTATGATTGTAAATGTATGCTTGGTCAATCCCTAGTATCTGGTAAGATGACACTGACAATTCACTCCACGCTCACTTCACCTAAGTTTTCACGGTGAGATGGTTACAGAATCGCACTGCAGCACTGAGATTCTGTAACCATCTCACCGTGAAAACTTATGTGAAGTGAGCGTGGAGTGAGCTGTCAATAGTGTCAATTCCTAGCAAAAACAAACTCACATCACCTAAGTTTTCACGGTGAGATTTTTACAGAATCTACCGGCAGATTAGAAACGATGAAGAAAATGAAAAATTAAGTGACCTCATTACAAATTTAAGAACTTTTAGTATTTTTTTGTGTTTTCTTTAATAGAAAAGTGAAATAAACGACGTTTATTTCTCATCATAATTTTGGTTTCTATTATTCTCTTTTTATTTCTATTAAAGACTCATTTAGAAGATTAAATAGGCCGCCCATTGTATATTTTGCATTCATAATCGTATTTTTTTGTTATGTTTTTTCTGGCGTACAATAAAATATATATAAATAAATAAATAAATAAATAAAGCCACTCTCATAGCAAACCAAGAGCTATTCAATTTAGATTAAAAAAATAATTTTAGTTTATTAGACAGAACAGGTGAAGATGACGTTCAAACACAATACACTAGTATAAAAAAACTAGTTTCCAAACGAAGCAGTTAATTGAAGAGAGACAACAACTTGCTATGTACACACCCAGAACACAAAGCAGTAGACCGACTTGTTAAACGCAGTATTCGTAAAGACTTAAGAAACCGTAACACACACCTCATAAAGATCGCTTTAGAACAAAACACCTCACTAAAATCAGTCAAACAAGGAATATCAAGCAAAGGATGACCTACAATGGGTAAGTAATAGTTGATATAACAACAAAGTCTCTAATATTAACAACATATAACAACGGAACCTATAATTTTATTTAATGTAGCGATTAGTTAATATAATGAACGATTGATATAATTTTAAAATAACAAATTTTTATAAGCGTAACATATATGTATTAAATATAACATCGTTTGACATACCACTCAAAATATATAAAACTTATTTGGTCTAATATGATGAAAACGCCTACTTACAACACAAAGCAAAATTGCATGAACACGGGTTAGTTTATTTAGTATTATTTTTATGTTGTAGCTTGTGGGTAGCTCAACAAAAGGTATTGTTAGTTGACACTTAGTGTGCGTAATCTTGCTCAGTTAAATAATAATAATTAAAGTATTTCTTTAAAAATGAATTCATACAAGTTCATTCATAAAACTATGAGTCTCTAATCAATTAATATATACCTTGGTAAGGGTATTTTTGTATTCTCATACGCTCGCTCTTGCATTATATGTCGACGGAGCGCTGCTTCGCAGGGCTCCTATTTCTACGTAAAGGGTTTAAAGTAACCTAACAAAACCGAACCTCGGGGTGCCCTTCGCTCGCTCTTGCATTATATGTCGACGGAGCCCCGCTTCACGGGGCTCCTATTTCTACATAAAGGGTTTAAAGTAACCTAACAAAACCGAACCTCGGGGTGCCGAGGAGATCGACATAGGATGCAAGAGCTAGCGAAGGCTAGCTCTTGCATCCTTTGTCGTTCTCCTATCCTTCCTTCCTTCCTTGCTCCTATTTCTGGGTTGTTTAAAAAAAATAACCACGAAGGCTAAGGCGGGAGCTCCGCTCCGCTTCGCTCCCGCCTTAGCCTTCTAACCTAACCTATCTGAATTGGAGTGTTAACCATAATTATGTTTTTTATATATATTAAACGTTAGACCAAATGATTTTCGATTAAATAAACAATATACATATTAAACGTTAGACCAAATGATTTTCGATTACATAAACGTTATATCAAACAACGTTATACTAATTAAGTTTTAGAATAAATAAATGTTATATGTAAAGAAATTATATCAACAGTTGGTATATCTCACGTTGATTATATCTTATGAACGATAATAAAATGAATTTAGACCAAATGAGTTTATACGTTATGAGACGCACCCCCAACAATTGCGTGTTTAAAGGATGGTGCAGGTGTGAAACAGAATGACAAAGACAAAATTTTGAACATTTGTACAGAATTTTATAAGAATCGCGAAACCGACTGTACAACCTAACGCAACTGTATATTCTTGCTCCGATAACATTCCACCTTTCACAGGCTGGGAAGTTCATAAGGCACTGCGGAGCATGAAGTACAGTAAGAGCCCAGGCGACGATGGCGTAACCACTGCAGCCTTAAAAATAAGAGAGCATGTCCTTCTTCCACGTGTTACAAATTTTTTCAACAGTATTTTAAACACCGGAATTTTGCCACGCACATTCTGTCACTCTTTGATTATTCTTCTCCACAAAAAGGGTGACAAAACAGACATAAACAATTACCGTCCTATCAGTCTGGTTTCACACCTGTACAAAGCTTTCATTAAAGTTATCGAGAACAGAATAGCCGGAGCCCTCGACAAACATCAGCCCCCCGAAATGGCCGGATTTCGTCGCGGTCTTTCTACTACTGACCACCTCCACTCCATCAACCAGGTTCTCGAGAAACATACAGAGTTCATTTTGAATTTATAGATTACTCAAAAGTTTTTGATAGCATCAGCCATACCTCAATTTGCAACGCGTTACAAAATCAAGAACCACACCACGTACATCTTTTGATAGAAACAGCACCGAAACTATTAAAATCAATGCTAAGACATGACCGTCTTCCAGATCGATAAGAGAGTTAAACAAGGAGACCCGCTGTCTCCGAAGTTATTTACAGCCGTTCTTAAGAAAGTCTTCAGAAAGCTAGCAGCAAGCTGGGCAGAAAGGGGCGTTATGGTTGGACAAAAGAGATTATCCAATGTCCATTTTGCCGACGATATTGTCCTTTTTTCGTCTTCAGTCTCCGAGCTGACTCAGATGCTAGAAGATCTCAGCACGGCAAGCCTAGAGGTCGGACTTCAGATGAATATGTCAAAGACCAAGTTGATGACGAACAGCGTGCATCGCAGGATCACCGTGGCGGGTGGGGAGGTTAAATATGTCGATGAGTATCTCTATCTTGGTCAAATAGTTTGTTTACTGGCAAGACTAAACATAGAAGAGGCAAGACGCACCGAAAGTGCCTCGAAGAGGTATTGGGCCATGAAAGATCAAAAGAAGGGCTATCTTCTACTGTCACTTCAAGAGAAGACTCATCGACATAATAATGTATTGGTGCTTCGTGGGTTTTTATTAGGGAGTTGGGGAGATGTTTCATCTATTAGCTTGTCTGTCTGTACAAAGAGGTGTCATAAAGAAGTAACGAATAGTTATTTCATAAAGTGCGTTTAACTGTGTACCGTGATGTTAATTCCAATAAATTTCTGATTTAGGGTTCACCTACTAAGAGGAAAGCCTCTAGAACTTAACACTTAAAATTACCGTACCTAACCCACAAGCTCGGAGTATACCATTACGTAGCTATGTCAGTATTTCGTGTGTTATCGAGGGTCGTTATTTTAATATTAGGTATGTGAATGTTTTAGTAGCCTCAATTCTGCGAACTTTAGGGCAGAATGTGGGTACAAAGCGGTATTCAGAGTTCGCCGGATTGATTCATATGTCGAGACCAATAATAATATAGGTATGCAGGCAATTTGCCTTTGTTTGGTTAGGTATCTATCATGGCGATCCGTTTCCCATGATTTCATTCAAGCCCAAATCGGATTTCACCGATAATAACGGATGAAGGAGTCTTATAAAATAGGCGTAATATAAAGTTATTCGCGAGGAAATAATGTACTTCTAATGAAAACCATTCATAAGAGTGTCCGCCCGTCGCTTAGGATCCGGGGTGGCAAGAACCTAGGGATCAAATAAAATTCGCTTACGGCTAAGTGGATTTTTGTTTTTTTTTTAATTATATCTTCGTAACAAACATCAAATCAGAATAGCTCTTAAGACCATGTCAATACCAGGACTCTAAGACACGATCAAATATTTATTATCTATATTTTTCCAACCGGGTTCAATTGAAAGACCATGCTACGAGTGTAAACCGAGAATCACCTTAAGCAACTGTATAATAAGACCTAGTTTTCGCTAACAACAGCTAAAATAAAATATGCCACGAAAAATATCTAATACATTTTTCATTATCTATTACTTATCGGCGTCAACCCCAGCGGGCCCGTTTCGGCTGTGTATCATAATTATGTATTATCCGGTAGTTATGTATCATCTGGTAGGCTGAAATTAAGCTCGCCATATGTTCATTAAATATTTAACGTTCATTAAACGTGTGTTATTGCTACGTGCCAATCTCTTGAAACAATAACCTGCTTTCATAATTAATTTACTCATTTTTTCTAAGGTTTATTTCAGTATGAATCGTAAAATAAACTTGTAGTTTTGACAATCTACCGGGCAACCTGGATTTTTAACAGACTTCAAAAAAAGGAGGAGATTATCATTTCGGTTGATTTTTTTTATGTTTGTTACTTCAGAACTCCGTTATTTATAAGCCGATTTACAAAATCCTTTATTTATTTGAAAGGATGTACAAACACCAGCACATCAAGGTACTACAATCTGTCAAATTTCTTTAATAGATTTTCAACTTTATCGCTAAAGCATGAGGTTCAAAGTTGATTGTGAAAATTTTACAGTTTCGGGTAGCTTCATGTGCTGGCGTCTGTACTTTCAGATTTGTCCCATAGAAGTTTCATCAAAATTGGTTTAGTAGCTTGGTAAACGAAATTGCGTTGTTTGCTTTCTTATGACTTTTCAGTGGTGGCTTAGTGGAATTGTCATGTGATGCATTGTGGCTATAAGACATAAGTGCCGTAGGTATCTTTACATAATTAACCGACTTCAAAAAGGAGAAGGGTCTCAATTCGACTGAACTTTTGTTTGTATGTATGTTACGCAATATCTCCGGCAAATTGTAAATAGATTTAAAAAATAATAACTTTTATACAAAAAAAAACAACCCACTTCCAAAAAGACACTAACGTTAAGATTACAAAGTGAAAATAACTTTAATTTCAGAAGTCGGTGGCAAACAACGAAAATGCGAACCCAACGACACAGACTTCCGAAATTAAAGTTATTTTTTACTTTGTAGTGTCTTTTTGGGAATTCGGTTGTTTTTTTTTTGTAAAAAAGTTTTTATGATAAATAAAAGAGAAAGACTAATAATTTTGTCTTCCTGAAAGTCGTAAAAGGCTACTAAAGTGATATCGTCAAGGGGACGAGACCAAACAAAACAATAATAAAAAGGTGACTTTTTCATAATTTGACGCCCATATGCAAATGAGTCCACACGCCGTAATCGGATCTGTATCTTTTGAAAAACAGACGCACGTGTCAGGCACACCATGCATACACCCCTTATGTAACCCTCTCCATGCATACATCCTGTACCCACATCACACAAATACTTGCCAAACCCATCTGCCCGCCTTTGTGGAGCTAAGCGTGATGATTACAGGCTGATATCAAAGCCGAGGGTGCTATCAGGGCCGGCGGTCGTGCGTGATGCCACGTGCGGCGCTCGCGTTTGAGGGTTGGCTCAGAAATCAATCTGCAAAATGTATTGCTTTCTGGCAATGTGACATTGAAATGTGCCAGAAATTCGTGCGTAGTGTTGAAAGGGTTGGGCTTGCTCTCCTGGATTTTTATTAACACATTTATTTTTACTGTTGCTGGGAGTTTAGTAGAAGTGGGGATCGAAAGAGTTCGTGCGGAAACTATTACTATTTCGCTAAACTACGCCAGTAAAGATGCCGTAAATGTATAGGTACGTAAAACTTTTTAATGTTATCACGTAGTTATTATAACTAAACCTGGTTCTTAGTCTGGGGTATAATATACTCACATTGTATCAAATATGTAGAATCTTCAACTTGTTTAATAAAAACGTCCTAGGTTTATATAAACTAGTTTCTGGCGTTGCGTCATGCTATGTTATGTTTTAATTGTTGTGTAACAAATATTAAAAAAAAACATTTTACCAATATTATGACAGGTAATAAAGCAATCTGGGCAGCAATATTATTGTTACCTGTCCAGTGAACTCGCCTCAGAATTTGTTATTAAATTCCCTGCTCCAATCAGTTTTTCTTTCACCCCGATCACAAAACCAAATCTTATTAAAACTTCACAGTACGAATTGTTACAAATCCTGCTGATTATAAACAAACAGCGCCCCGGCGGCCGAAAGCCGAAAGCCGAGTTCGGGAATCAATTAAAAGTTATCGCAAGAATTGTTGTGATTTATACGGGAGCTACCCCAACGGTGGGCCACCTCGCAAGTAAGATAAAGAAGGACAACTGCTTCAAGATATTTTTTGAAAAGAAATACGTATTGTTAAAAGTCACGCTGAAAAGAATAGATTCTGAAAACATACATATCAATGGCCGGGACGAATAGCAACAGTGGCATATTATTAAACATCACAATTTAGTAAGTTGTGTAAGATAGGTATTCTCCCTCACAAGCGTCTAATTCCACAATGACCAAAAAAACATCTGCTATGCGGAAGGATCTCTTCTTCTTAGCGTGTCGATAGCAATCTAAATGGACTCGGCCCGGAATTCGGCTACTTGTTTGACGCCACCACCAGCGTCCATCAGTTCCTGTAACGTGCAGCTGACAAGACACGCAGGACATGATATTAAGTGTCCCATCGTTTGTGGAACAGCACCACATTTACACTCCAAGGCGGAGTCGTCTATGAATCTCTACCTGAACAGGTATTCTTGCTTCGGCGAACCTGGGTCCGGGGATAAGGATTATTACGGCAATTTAGTTTTCGCCTACTACGTGATACTTAAGTTTTCGCCTACTACGGGATACTTAAGTTTTCACCTACTACGTGATACATAAGTCAATGGTCTTTGAGAGGTCCATGCTCAGGTTTTTTTTATGTAGAAAGGCTGGGTAAAAGCAATGTTCCTAGTGAAGGGCAACGTTTAAAAAAAAAATGTGGAGTGGTCCTTCTGTTATTAATTTGTGTTGTCGAGGTACTTAGTTATAGGGGTATCGGGGGTATTGATAAATTAATTCTCGCTATTGTGCACCAGAATTGGGGTAGAGTTAACTGTTACCATGTGTTGTATTAGCGAAATTGATTATTAGTTTGTGGACTATTTATACAATTGCTTGTTTAGGTTATGGCTGTATCCCAGAAGGTTAGGTAGGGGAATACTGACCTAAATTAGAGGTAGCCTATTAAAGGACTGTTGAGAGCATTGTTACGGTTCGATTCCAAATTAAACGAATATGGCCACAGATTGTTGATCTTCACAAGGCATCAATCACATCATTTGCTTGCCTTTTCCACCAACTATGATGGGGTTAGCTTCTAGTCTAACTGGATGCAGCTGAATACTAGTAATTTACATAGAGTGAATGCCTATTTGACATCCACAACCCTGTAACTGGGTAATACGATACCTCTTGGTAAGACTGGTTGGCAAACTTTCGGACTTCTGACGACCCGTAACTACAGCCAAAGATTCACGAATGACAGCCGGGACCAACGGCTTAACGTGCTTTCCGGGGCACGGAGGGGTCTTGTTATGTAAAAATGGACACCCATCCACGAACTATGTCTTTTAATGTATTCCAGAAACAAGCGAAATCTTGGTGTTGAATAGAGATAATCATTGTGTAAAACGAAATGCAGAGTCGTTTTCGAATCGCGGTTCAATTCGTTCTCAACACAACGTCAAAAGTATTTTCATTACAAGAAATTACAATTCATTACTTATAATACCTCCACTTGGTGGAAAGTGGTTATTGCTATATATACCTAGACGCCACCCGCAGCACTGAAGTTTGTCAATTTCTTGCCGTTACAAAGTACAAATGTCTCATGTCTTCGGAATTTCAAATCTAAATTACAGAAAATCCACTCGTCACGTCGCAGTAATTCTCATAACAAGTAACCCTAGGTAACGACTACATTACGCCCAGGTTTATGACCGTGATACACTGTACTGGTGTTAGTCGACTAATAAAATTGTAATGAGTCTCTCTACTGTGTCGGCCTTTAAAAGTGCGCATTTGCAAATCCCTGTAACCTTGTAAAGAAATAATGGCAGAAGGACCTATCAAAATATTTGTCAGTGAATACAAGATGCTTACCTCAGTTACGGGAAATTGCTGCAATAACTATTCACTATTCACCCTTTGTTACCTTTTAAAACACTTTGGGAAACTTCATCGCTGGAAACCATTCGGTATCCACTTTAGGATCCTTACATTTCTATTTTCGCTCTTTTAAATTAGTTAATGTTCGTTTCGTTCGACGTGACCGATGGAGTAAAACTTCTGCGCGTTTTTCTTTAACGCTTGGGAGTTAAACTAGGATTGCGTTTAGTGTGTACACGAGTTTTTATGCTCCAAATGTACTTTTAATGTTAAAAAAGTTGAGGAAACAAAAAGTTGTGGTGTTACCGAAGTTTTAGCTGTTTTCGTTGATTGTGATGTATCTTCATACAGGATCCCTGTGGAATAGATTGTGATTTATCTTCATACTGGGTCCCTGTGGGGTAGTTTGGGTATATGGGGCTATATTAGTAATGTTCTCATTAGCCATTTGCTACATTCTGATTTGCTTGCAGTAGGTATAAATACAAACTGCGCCTTTAACCAAAGATTTGGCAAAGTGACAGATTATTGTAATTCTCAATTTGATTATTTTTGAGAATCACTTATTATTTAGCGACCCCTTACCCGGTTTATAAATTCCTAAACAATTAAGTATTTAGTAAATCCTGTATAATCTTGTGTTGTTATTCTAGTAAATTAATTACTTGGTGTAATAAATTATATTAATTAATTATTAACAATATCATATTATGTAATCTCATAGCTAAGGTGGCATTAGATTAAAGCGTTAAAAATACAACCCATTTTTATTCCTTTAATCTGGACGTTTGAAAGTTTGTATACATGAATAGGAACAAAAACTGATATCAGTCACAAGTGTTGTATCGCTGCAGCTACCGTCCCTCTCCGGGGACACATCTCACTGTTCCCAAGTTTTATTACAAACTGGTTCTGACACTAGCCAGACATGGGGTTTATACCTTGATTAGTGTTGCCAGCTTTTGTAACTAAAGGTTTTTGAGTACGGCAACTTTATAATTTGACATCATCACGCATGTGTTCCCTGAGGAGGTGCCAGTACACCCTCATTCGTTCAGTTGTTTACTACACCCTCATTTCGCCAGTTATCTTAAATCCCATGTAACTGCAAGTGTTTATAATATTTTTTATTTTATTTTGTAAGGGAAAACAAACAGTAGGTACCTAGTACTTAAGTATATTAAAAAATAAACAGAAATAATTTTACAATAAACATTACAAACATAATTATAACTTTATAATACATATTCCACATATTACAACTTAGATACACACTGACGGCAAGCGTAATTGTAGTCAGAGCAAAATTTATTATATGAACAAAACAAAAATAACTGTTTATGCATTGTATCCTACGGGTCCCATAATTATAATAATAATTTGCTAAAGCATATAGAATCTACTGCTGATCCTTCAGAATTTTAGCCTTCTTAAGGTGTATCCAGACCTGACGAATGCGCCGCTCGCGAGCCGCTTGCAAACTGCGCTCGTGCATTTCATGTTTGCACGCAGCCCCTGCGCCATCCGCGCGCCGCTCGCGCGCAGTCCTTGCACCGTACTAGAGCGGCGCAAACAAATTCACAACTGAGGCTCATAGTTCAAACGCGAAAGAAGCTATGTGCGCACGAGATGCGCGCGCGCTACCCGCGCGCCCCCGTCGAGCCTTGCTGGAGTTGGACTAGAGCGGCACACCAAACGTAGGCTGTAACCATACAGTTCGCAAGCGGCTCGCGAGCGGCGCATTCGCCAGGTCTGCACACATCTTTAGGCTTTCGAAAATACGGCTGCGCTATACTAACATGGACAGCAAATAATACCTACTCGTGGTTTTCGTGCATTAGTTGACAAATGCGTGTCGATGCCATGGCCCATGTTTCCTTATAAGCCGAACATAATATTTATCTCTGTCTACACAACAAGATAATAAATTCAGTATATTATGGGCACTTTCTGGAATAAAGCCGCGTCGCCGATGCGTGCAGATTATATAAAGAATCTGTCGCGTATATACAGGATACAGGTTTATTTACATGCGGCCCCGCGGTGTACGTTAAGTGTTGACGAGTTTTTCACGGGAAATTTACGCATAACATGTAAATTTCCTTTATGTGCCCCTTGCGAGGGTGTCGACTGATGGGATTAAGGCGGGCTGCAAGCGATGGAGACCATACAAAAATGGTATGGTTATTGACAACACTTGGGTCTGGAATGTTTTATAATCAAACGGATAAGACAAAACGCCCACATTTTTCTCTCGTCATACATACCGTGAGGGTTTAAACCGGCATGTCCTAGAACTGAAAGTTCGCCGACATATTGTGACATTCACCAACGGGGGATGAATCACAGAGAAGACACCTGTGTTCTAACTGTGTGTAGATTAGAGGCTGATTGTGCTATGTTTGGGCTGTAGCATACTCGTACCAACCTACTTGTAACCCAATATCATTCCTTCTTTAATACTAGAAATAAAGATAAATTAGATCAACCTTTTTTCAGATTATCTAAAGTACATACATCTTCGATCTTCTTCTTCTTCTTCTTCTTCTTCGTTTTCTTCTTCTTCTTCTTCTTCTTCTCATCTTTTATGGGGTACTATGTTAAATTCTACAATAAAATATCTTGTGACATATTGCAATTAAATGAAAGAAAATTTAAAACTCATATTAAAAGTACACTATGTACCTAAATAAGGATATTACAAATTAGAGGATTATGTCCAAGATAAGAATGCTTGGAAACATGCTGGTCCTGCTCCATAGGGCAATCTAGAGTCTAGACAAAATCAAACTGGTTCCTAATTTAATTTATATTTTAAAAAAATTTATGACATTTATTTTTATAATCTGTGACTATAGTAAGTCACACACTTGTTAAAATTCTAGAAAATCATCTACTTTTACAATATTTGTAAATAATTTGTAAATATGTGAGCACCATGTCATCTCTTTATCACATAATTGATTTACCTGTAATTGCTTCATTTTTAATTCTTTTTACTTTTTTGTGGTAGACTAATTTTATTCTAGGTGCATCGTCTTCACAAATAATTATATTATGTGTACAAAACCTTGTAAAACATTTCAAAAGAGTAACGGTGGAGTTTCTTGCCCATTCTTCTCCATACGAACACTACCTTTTGTTTGCTTCGGCCTTAATCTCAGAGTAGTCAGATAGGAAACGCCGACCTCATCTAGTTTAAAAAAATATATGATTGACGTGTAAAAGTGTTTGTGTAAACCTACTGTTATTTTCGCAAGGGAGATGTGAGGTCGGGGGAAACGTACTAATTACACGGTAGCTAGTTTCACACTCTTTATTGAACGTTCAACGCGCGCCGGCGCAGCGGCGCGTATCTAACTACCTACTTGTACATATATAACAATCCCTCCCCATATATTTATGACAAATAAAAGAAAGACTGATTAAAAATAAGGCTTATAATTAACTCTGACGCGTTCACGCCTAGACCTAGTGTTCTGATGGCTCGTCGTGGGATCGCATTCACTCCGCTCAGAAGCGTCGTTCATTTGTGAATGTGCACCAGCGTCAGTAGGTGTTTCCGAAGGGTTCTCGAACCCACTCGCCCCCTCTCCGTTGTCAATGTTATCATTCGATGACGTCATGTCGTCAGCTGTCTCCGTAACAATGCCTGCGGAGACCGGTGGGGACGGCTGAGTTGATGAAACGCTGTCTATATCTGGCACTATATTTGGTTCCCAAATATGTCCTTGGGATTCTGGAATTGTTGCATCCTTCCCGCTGCGGGGCCATAGTTGGTCTATGTGCCTATTCACCTCTAAGTTATATTCCGGTAGGTATACTGTATACATAACGGCTCCAATCTTTTTTGAAATAACGCCTTGCGTCCAATTAAATTTCTGGTTGGTTAAATACTTCTTTATCCACACACGATCTTGTAGTTCAAAGTTAGGTCTAGATCTTCCCACGGTAATGTTTAGCCTGTGAACACTGATTGCGCGCCACATGGTCAATGAGGTCTGTGGATGGCGGAGTGACTCGAGCGGGATTCAACAAGTCTAATCTTGAGCGTAGGGATCGGCCGAATAACAGCTCAGCAGGTGATTTACCTGTCGTGCTGTTTTTAGAATTACGGTAATCGAACAAAAACTTTGAAATCTTTTCTTGACCTATTTTGCTAACTGTAGTGCTTATTAATATTCCTCGCAACCCCTTTTTAATGATTTTAACAAAACTTTCAGCCTGGCCATTACTAGATGGGTGGTAGACTGGGGAAAACGCTTGCGTAATGCCATTTAATTTACAAAAAGTCGAGAATTCTTGAGATGTAAACGATGTACCATTATCAGTGACCACAGTATGCGGAACCCCAAATCTAGACATTAGATCTATCAGTTTTTCAATAACCGTTTTAGACCCGTAAGACGAACTCACATTGTAACATTCTACCCATTTGGAATATGCATCAACAATAATTAAGTACATTTGATTATTAAACGGTCCCAGAAAGTCTAAATGAATCCTATAGAAAGGATGCGGCGGGTAGGGCCACGGCGCCAGCGGGGCGTGCGGCGGAGAGGGGCGCAGCTGTGCGCACACGACGCAGTCTGCCGCGAGCCGCTCTAAGTACCTATCTATACCTGGGAACCATATACGTTGACGAGCCTCCGCTTTCATTTTAACTATTCCGAAGTGCGAGCTATGTAAATCATTACAAACTTGTTCTCGTAGCGACGATGGAATTACTACCTTATGCCCACGCATTAGACACCCATTTTCGACTGACAAGTCTAACCGACACAAAAAATATGCTTTTAATTGAATATCTTTTACATTCCGCGGCCAGCCCGTCATTACGTAATGGGTTACTTTACTTAAGAGCGGATCCTTCGCAGTCTCGTCGCGCAGCTGTGCAAGCGTGACGGGCAGGCTGCCCTCCACCACGAACTTGACGTATGCCGCTCGTTCATCGTAGTCGCATTCTCCCGTGCCCGTGCTGCTATCGATTTCGCCTAGCGGTGCGCGTGATAAATAATCAGCGTTATTGTCAGCACTCCGCACATACTCGATTTTGTAATTATAAGCTGACAAAAGCATTGCGTACCGCTGTAACCGGTTCGCTGATACCTCTGGAATGCCACGGCTAGGGTTAAATATTGCCAACAGGGGTTTGTGATCAGTCTTCAAAATAAATGGATCGGCTCTGCCGTATAAGTATTGGTGGAAACGCCTCACGCCAAAAATAATAGCAGTAGCCTCCTTTTGAATCTGTGAATAGTTCTTTTCTGCTGAAGTTAACGTTCTTGATGCGTACGATATAGGCCTCTCTACCCCGTCATCACTAATCTGAGAAAGTACTGCCCCCAAGCCCGTGGGGGACGCGTCTACCGTTAAAATTATCCTTGCATCTGGGTCGAAGTGTGTGAGTACCTGATCAGAAGTTAAAATATTTTTAATTTTAGTAAAAGCTTGTTGTTGTTCCGATGTCCATACCCATTTGCATTTTTTCTGTAATAATTTGTATAATGGACTTAAAATGGAAGAAGCGTCGGGAACAAAATTGCGATAGTAGTTTATAAGACCCAGAAATGATTGTAATTGCAATACATTTGTCGGTATTTGGGCTTCTAATATTGCTTTGACCTTCCCTGGGCATTTCCTTACTCCATTTTTGTCTATTATATGACCTAGGTATTGAATCTCATCTTTAAAAAAATCGCACTTACTGGCTTGTACTGTTAACCCAGCTGATTCTAACCTGTCTAATACAGCAATTAATCTTTCTCTATGCTGTGCTTTGGTACCCCCTATCAGAATATCGTCGAGGAAACAGACTGTGCCCTCTATACCTGCCAAGATGCATTCCATGGCCCGTTGAAAAATTGCTGGTGCGCTGGCTAACCCGAACACTAATCTGGTATATTTAAACAAGCCGCGGTGCGTATTTATGCAAGTTTATAGATCTTGCGCGTCCTCTGATAAAACAAATTGTCCGTAAGCCATCGAGAGATCGAGCTTAGTGAACTGCTCCCCCCCGTGCAGCTTTGCGAACAACTCCTGTACTGTTGGCAAGGGGTACTTATCAATAATCAGCTGTTTGTTTATTGATACCGAGTAATCGGCACAAAGCCTAACTCCGCCATCTTTTTTTAGCACTGGAACCACTGGTGAAGCGTATTCCGAGTGTTCCACCGGTTTTAACACTCCCAGGTCTAACAGACGATCAATCTCCTTATGTACCTTTTCTTTCAGGGCAAATGCAACCGGGCGGGGCTTGAAAAATACTGGCTTTGAACCAGGTTTGAGATGAAGTTTAATCGCGTATTTATTGAAACAGCCTAAATTGCCAGAGAACAACTTAGGAAATTTGTCAAACAAACTTTGCTTAAACGAGTCGTCTGTCTCAGTATAAAGGTACTGAATTGCAGGCGCGAGCTCGAGGCCGAACTCGTGAATAAAGTCGCGGCCCAGCAGCGGCGGTCCGCCGCCCGCCACCACGAACACGTCTAGCTCGCGCGCGCGACCCTCGTACGCCACACTCAGTCGCGCCAGCCCGTGACTGGCTATTTTGCCACCCGTATAATTAAGTAGCTGCCTGTTTGTCGCTGATAATGGTACATTACTGAAATATGCGTCGTAAGTTTTGCTCGAAATCACACTAACAGCCGCGCCGCTATCTATTTCGAATTCCAAATCCTGACCGTTAACCAATACCCGCGCTGTCATCGGCCTACCCCTCGCACAACGAATATTGAAAAACGACTCACCGTCATCTCCTTCATCCACAGACTTCTCATCTACGTACTTTACTTTATCTGACGTGCACATACGACGCAAATGACCCTTTTTGCCGCACTTTTTGCACTTGTAACTTTTGAAACGACACTTGTCGGCTTTATGATTGTTATAACCGCACACACTGCACTTTTCGCCGTTGGTGATGCTGAATACCGGCGCGCCGCCTGCGCCAGCCGCCGCTGCATGCGCGGCGCGGGTGCCGCCCAGCGAAGCCGCTGCCGCCGCCTCGCGCGCGCATCGCACGTTCTCCGCCAGCTCCACGGCGCCGGTGAGGGTTAAGTCCTTCAGGCTTTGTGCGAAAAGCTTGTCCTTCTCGTGGCCCGCTACCATACCCATGACGAACCTGTCCAGTACGGCCTCCTCGAGACTTTTAAAGCTGCAGTGTGCTGCCAATCCTTTGACTCTGGCCGCCCACATTGAGTGACTCTCACCTGGCCTTTGAACCGCTGAATAAAAATGGAACCTCTCCGCAAACCCGCACTTTTTAGGAGTAAAATGATCATCTAATATTTTGATGATATCGTCAAATTCGACTTGTTCTAATTGCCTTGGTAATACCAGGTTACTAGCTAACTTGTACGTCGCTTCCGAAAACGCGCTGAGTAATATTGCCCTTCGCTTGACCTTGCTCTTGTCCTTAACGTCGTCCACGTCATTTGCGATGAACCACTGGTCCAAACGGGATTTATAACTATTCCACTCTTGTGTTGAGTGGTCGAAACCCGAAAAAAGTCCGAAAGATACGGCTGCAGACATTATTCGCGAAAGTTCGTCGTCGCCACTTGTTATTTTCGCAAGGGAGATGTGAGGTCGGGGGAAACGTACTAATTACACGGTAGCTAGTTTCACACTCTTTATTGAACGTTCAACGCGCGCCGGCGCAGCGGCGCGTATCTAACTACCTACTTGTACATATATAACACCTACTTACAAAAATAAAATCATTTATCATTTTTGAAAGGGGCGACTAGAATCAATTCAATTTTACTGTAAGTTTTGACGTTCAGAAGTGCTTTTAATGTGCCTATTTGAAATAAATGATTTGACTTTGACTTCTTTAGGTTTATTTTTCAAAATGGATTAAAGAGACTACTCGTGTATCGTAGCTCGTGCTGACAAAATAAAAGATGAGCAAAGTATAAACCAACTTAAGTGTCTTCAAGCAAGTTCGCTCACGTGTAGCCCGCCTTACGGTAGAAAGAAACATAATACGCACTCAGAACGTAACATTTTATCAAAACTCAAAGAGCCGATAGGTAGGGAAGTGCAAATTTCTCAAATTGTAACTCGTAACATGAAACAATTCTACTTTTTGTTTCTTAACAGGTAATTCTGCCTTTAACTTCGTAAGCGGGTTGACGGGGGCTGTAAAAGAAGTTGTAATGTTATGAATGTATTGCCTTCAGCCATGTTGTGACTGGCGCGTGGCGGTTGACTCGGAGTACGGGAAAGTGTTCTGTTTTGTGATGATGGTAAAAAGTTTTTATGGACAATCATTTTATTTATTGCAGGTGTTTGGCGTAGAACAAGGAACTTTGCACTTATCTCAATTCATATAGGAAATTGAAAGTAATGGAATCACAGAAACAAATAAAATATATAATAATCTTAAAAGGGGTTGGTTTGTTATGAAAAAAATCTTATGTAAGATAATAGATTATGGTACAGAATACTAAAAAAGTCCTCCTTTCGGTGCACCCTACAGTCAGTAACCAATATATCTGACTGAATACTGTGATGTAATAAATCACCGGATGAGCTGCTATCATCAATAGTCCTCCAGACCTAATTTCGGCCATGGCGACCAATCTCAGCGGAGAGCAGCCTTCGCCGCGGGAGATATCACAAGAGTGAGCGCAGACACAGCTCACAGGTGCACTCTTTCTTCACTCACTCACAGTGTCCGATGGCGCGGCAATCCGACAGGCAAAGAGTGCATACTATTAGCTGATGACACTACAATAATGATTAATTATTGATTAACTACTGAATAAACATACACATATAAAAACCGCGTACACTATAATAATATAATTAAGAGTGACAATGACAAACATGTAGAAAATGAAATCGTCCAAGCTCTGGATAATGCAATCGACTGCCTAGAAAAAAATAACTTAAAAATGAACATGACTAAAACAAACATGATACAATTTCAGACATACAACGCAAACATAAATAAACTAGACATTCATTACAAAGAGTCTAAGAATCAGACAAACAGTAAACTGTGATACTGCAATGCTGGCTTACCATGGTTATGTATCATCCATACTTAGATACGGCATTGTAATATGGGGTAACTCAGTAGATCTTGACAGTCTTTAAAGCTACAAAAAATGTATCCGAGCAATTTGTGGTGCTCACTTTCTAGACAGCTGTAAGCCACTACTTCAAAAACTTAACATTCTACCTTTGCCATGTTTATATATCTTTGAAATATGTATTTTTGTTAAGAGGAACTACAATTTATTTGAAACGAGCACGTACAGGCCAAATAGCTGAACACAGCATAAATATAGACTTCGGCTGCCACCAATAAAACAAACATTATTTAAGAAAAATGTATACTGCATGTCGACTATTATTTACAATAATTTACCAAATAGTTTGCAAGACTTAGGTACCGCTGACAATGTTTAAAAAAATACTTTTCAAACTATTACTATTTAATAGCTATTTATTCACCAAGGGGAGTAAGGCACAGATTACTAATCGAGTGTGCATTTGAGGCACGACGCTTACTAAGAAATTCCGAATGGAAAACCTAATAACACTGCCCAACTCGGGAATCGAACCCAGGACTCCACACTCGGCAGTCACGCGCGAACACGACACCAACGGGACTGTAAAAAATAGAAAAGAAAAGTGGAAAAGAACACTAAGAAGTCCTATCACATATAATAGGTTCTATTGAGGGAGGTTTATTAGATCATCGTAATCTATTTAGTGTGATCTTTTCTGCCCTTATCTGAGAACAGAGGGGAATACTAATCATAACACGTAACACTGAAGTAGGTCGCCATGTGTTGGACCATTCGAAGGTTTAATAATGATAATGCAGAATGATCGAAGGTACTAACTTTAGTTAAACAAAATATCAATAAAACAGTTGTTTTTTGTTATTTACTCCGTAGTTTTTATTGAAATTGGAGAATGATTCATTACTTTTAATTAAACTGTATCACTTCGCTCTCGCACTCGCCAGAAAAGGTTTTCATGTTCATTTGTATTTTGAACTACATATTATTTGCATGCACAATACAGTTTAATAATAATTATGATAAAAACATTTTCATGCGAAACCACACTCGACAAATAGTGCGAAAAGTAATATAAAACACGATGCAAATGGTGAAATTGAAACACAATTGAAGCAAATATTAAAGTTGCATCGTAGCACCAACTGCTACGCTCTTGCTACGGATATTGCAAATACGTGCTACAAATATGGTGCTTGTTAGCTACGCAGCCGCTACTAGCCGCTACGCCGCTACGCCGCTACGGAGCGTAGCGTTGTGTTGCATCCATTCGTGTTGAGAATTTGATAATGCAATTTAAGTTTGAGATATGTTCGATATTGTTTGATATACCTTACTATTTTCTTCGTAATTCGTATTCATTAGTCAGTGACATGTCCCATCCCTAATCCTTCCGCACGTCACTTCCCTTCTCTTCCTATCGCTCGATTGCAATGGCGCGCGCGCATTAGAAGAAAAAATCGTTTTAAATAAGTTATTGGCCAAATCTAACTCTAAACTAGTGTTTTTCGTAATAATAATAACAATTGTGAAGTGTAATTGCTGTGGTGGACGCTCAAACAACCCTCAAGGACAATATTTGGTGCTTTGTTACCGCGTGCACGCGGAAGAAGACTCCGCCATTAAGCAAGAAACTTAAGAAAGGTGAAAACTGGACAATCGTAAGTGGTTTGCAATCCTCTCACGCCCTAAACCCCTTTTCTGTTGTTCACTGACTTCCCTCAAAGTTTAATTCAAAAAAAATACAGTCCACATCTTTAAAATCAACCGACCTTTTCGCTAATTCACCAACACATACATATTTTTTGGTCCAATCGAACCGGATAATTCTAGTTCATATTTTCGTGGTTAAAATTCGTATTTCGAACAAATACCTACTCAATCAGATCACATCTCTGTTGAATTCTATTACTGCAGTAGGTATTCAGTGTTGTGCTGGCTGAGCTTATATTCGTAACTGATTATTACAAATTTACGTATTCAATATCGTAAATATACTTATTCGGTGTTATAAGTACAAGTAGTATTGGTCAATTAACTATCATCTACCTACCTACTCATAATAAAAGTTGTCTACTTAGTTCGTTCATTTTTCGTAGTCGAAAGCGCGCGCCGATATATACGTAGGTATACCTACCATAAACAAGCCGTGGCTTCTGTGCCACTACTTGCCACTCGTTTCGTATATTCGTTGATTACCTACATCTTTGTTTGTGTAATTGTGTCTTGAACGTCGTTTATTTCATTACGTTCGTTTATTCGTAAAACTATTAGGTACATTAGTGTCTGCTCATACATAATATTCGTCCTAGTACATACCTATAAGTCGTTAAGGTTGTGTATTCAGGAGCCCTATTCGGGGGCATCTCGTTGTTCGTATTGAGTAGCCTACTACCTACTTATTGGTGTTTTTTTTGCACACATACCTACCTACAAACGGTAAATGTGAAAAACCCCATTCGTTGTTGTCGCATATTTATCGTTGTCGTTTACTTTCGTTACTCTCGCGTTGGAAATAGGTAAATTGTTTACTCATTTCATTAACTTAAACGGCAAGACACAATTACGTATTTCTTTAACTACGTCACCTTTTTAGTTTACACATTCGCATTTTACATACTGGTTTTAATCATGTCGAACGAAGACAATAAAAATAAATTAGCCTTATTGCAAGCTAAACGTAATGCACATTTCGAACGTATGCAAAATATATTCGAGTTATCAAAACAGGATATGAAGGATGAAACATGTAGGGAGTCATTTTTAAATAATGTCGCAAATCTTCAAAGTTTACGTAATGAATTTCAAAGCGTATTAGACGCCTTCAATACGTGTTCTATTAAAGTGGATCCTACTGCTGTTATAAGTTACCAATCTTGGATTTCGTTTGAGGAGCTGTACTGTCGGGTTCAACGTGTCGTAAATTCACTTAAAATAGAACAATCTCAAATAAAGGAAACGCCAAAGAATAATTTCCCAAAATTACCTCGTATCGATTTAGTTTCGTTTGATGGCGATATTCGTAATTGGTCGCTGTTTTATAATCAGTTTAAGCGCGTAGTTCATGATAACACGCAACTGTCTGACTCGGAGCGCATTCATTTTCTTGTTAGTAAGCTGACTGGCAGCGCCGCTTCTTTGTGCGCAGGGATACCACCTACACCTGAGAATTATAAAATATTATGGAACTCGCTCGTGGATAAGTATGATGATCCGCGTTTTCTCGCCGCGTCATATTTAAATCAACTATTAGAATTTAAACCTATACCTACTAATTCTACAACCGGTTTAGAGTCATTTGTAAACACATTTGATACCGCCGTTAGGGCGCTCAAGCAAGTACATTTGGGAGATCTTGTGGACTTTATTTTGTTACATCTCGCATTGCAAAGGTTAGACTCCGAGACAGTTAAGTTATTCGAAATGAGTCATCGCAAAAAAGTCATACCTTCTTATGATGATTTGGTTGAATTTGTTGAGGAACAAGATAAAATAGTACGCTCCAGTCCTTTAGTTTCCAAGCCTCAGCAAGATGGCCAAGTTAAAAACTCGTCTAATTCAAAACCAAAATCCACAAAGGCCTTTGTCGCTCAGACAGCCGATAATTGTATTTTGTGTAAGTCAGACAAACATAATAAATTATATTTGTGTTCTGATTTTAAGAAAATGACCCCTCACGAAAGATTTAATTTTGCGAAATCTAATGCGTTGTGCATTAATTGTTTAAATCATGGGCACAAGGTCTCATCGTGTTCTTCAAAAAATTTTTGTCGTCATTGTAAGTCGAAACATCATTCAATCTTGCATTTTGGTTCTTCTGATTCGCAAAATAATGCGTCAAGTTTGTCCGCTGTCGCTACCGCTCCCGCTACCTCTCAACAGGATGACCGCACCTTAAGCGTAAGCGGAGTGGAATCTAGTTCGCCATCGAATAACAATAATATGTCTGTTTGTGGTGTTGCTCGAGACCTTTTTGATAACAGGTGTTTGACTACTTTGTTGAGTACCGCTAAAATAAAGGTTTTAGATAAACATAATCGTGTGCATTTCGTACGATGTTTGATTGATTCCGGATCGCAGAGTGATTATATCACAGCTTCGTGTTGTAAACGTCTATCGTTATTTATTTCGAATAAAAATCGGTTTGTTGAAGTTCAAGGCATCGGTGGTGCATCTCAACGTATATTGGGCATGACTAATGTTCTGTTTACATCTCGTTTTGACGCTAGGACACAGTACAATTCGCAGTCATTTGTAGTTGACAAGATTACGTCACAGTTGCCAGACGCTTTTATCGATGTAAACGCACTTCATTACTTAGATAATTTACCGCTTGCCGATGATGAATATCATTCACCCGGACAAATTGACATGCTTTTGGGTGTCAATTCATATTGCAAAATTTTGTTATTTAATAAAATTAGTCCTGGTAACAATTTGCCTACAGCAATCGAAACTAGTTTAGGATATATTTTAATGGGAAACGCACCCACCCTACTTTCATCACCTCGGTCTACTCGTTCATTCTGCGCGTTCACACATGAGCAAATTAATGATTCGCTTCAGAGATTCTGGCAATTAGAAGAAGTGCCTTCTACAAATTTTATAAGCCCTGACGAACAGGTTTGCGAAGATATTTATACATCTACTACTACTCGAAGTGCCGATGGTAGTTATACTGTTAATTTGCCTTTTAAGGAGAATGTCGATTTGCTTGGCAATTCATTTATAACTGCAAAGCGTAGATATTTGTTTCTTGAAAGTAAATTCGCGCGGTCTCCTGGATTACGTGAGGAATACAATGCCGTTATCACGGAATATCTTAATAAAAATTATTTGTCGCTCGTCCCGCCAGAGAATTGTCTCGAGTCAGGATTTTATTTGCCTCACCATCCCGTTATTCGTCAGGATAAATCTACGACTAAACTTCGTATCGTACTCGACGCTAGTGCTAAGACAGACTCCGGTTTGTCACTTAATGACGTTTTGCATACTGGCTGCAATTTGCAAAATGATATTTTTCATATACTTTTAAAGGTTCGTGTATTTGAATTCGCTTTTTTCGCTGACGTTCGTCAAATGTACCTCTGCATCGAGGTCCATCCTTCGCATCGTTCTTATCAAAGAATCTTATATCGTTTCTCGGATGACGCTCCATTGGAGACTTATCAATTTAATCGTGTTACCTTCGGTCTTCGTTCTTCGCCGTTTTTAGCTTCGCGGACTATGCGACAACTCGCTCATGACGAGCGTGATAGCTTTCCTCTCGCTTGCAGCGTGTTGGAAAGCGACATGTACATGGACGATCTAGCTTCCTCCGCTTCTAGCCTTGAGGAAGCGGTTGGAATGGCATCCGATCTAATCCAGCTTTTGAAGCGCGGTGGTTTCGAGCTAGTGAAATGGACGAGTAACTCTATTGACTTGCTCCGTACCATTCCTGATACTCACCGCCAATCGGAATCAGTCTCCTTCGACACAGACACATCGTTCAAAATTCTCGACCTTCAGTGGTTGCCATCTTCTGATTCGTTTAAATTCTCTGTCGCGCCACCTAATCCCGAAGGTACTAAGCGTGCGATTTTGTCTGTCACAGCTCGCTTGTATGACATTCTTGGTCTTGTTGGTCCAGTTATTCTTTATTCGAAATTGCTTATCAAGGAGCTTTGGCTTCTCAAACTCGACTGGGACGACCAACCTCCAGAAGCTGTTCTCCGTTTGTGGAAGCAGTTTATTTCGGAACTACCATTAATCTCTAATCTTTCATTTTCCCGCCATTTGGGCGTATATTCGCATTCTCGGCTGTATCTCTTGGCGTTTTCCGATGCATCTGAAAAGGCATATGGATGCGTTGTCTATACCTATGTTTTGAATAATAACGAGATGCCCATTGTTCGGCTGTTATGTTCGAAATCTAAAGTCGCTCCTATTAAAACTGTAACACTTGCTCGGCTTGAACTTTGTGGTATTCTTTTAATGGCTAAATTACTAAGGGCAGCTTATGACACTATTTCAAAACGACATCCTATCGAGGATGTGTATGCCTTTTCGGATTCACAAGTCGCTCTGTGCTGGGTACATTCTTCTCCTCATCGGTTTAACACGTTCGTCGCTAATAGAATAGCCCAGTGCCAAACCTATTTCTCGTCGGAATATTTTCGTTTCATCCCGGGTACTCAAAACCCCGCGGATTGTCTGTCGCGTGGACTATTACCTTCACAATTAGTTCAACATGAACTTTGGTTAACCGGTCCACCGTGGGCATCGCTTCCAATCGATCATTGGCCTATTTCGGAATTTTCTCCCACTTCTACTCCAATGCCGGAGGAGAAGTCAGCCGTATTCGCTTCGAAAAATAAATCTGAACATATCCTTACAACGCTAAGTTTAAAGTTCTCTAACTGGGATAAATTTCTTAGATGTGTGGTTTATATGCTTCGGTTCATAAAAAAGCTCCCACGCAATAATTGCATAACCGCGTCAGACTTGGATTTCGCAGAATTGACAATCGTAAAGGCTGTACAACACACGTATTTTTACGAAGATATAGAAAAAATTAAAAATTCTAAATTATGTTCACATGCGTTACGCAAGCTTTCCCCCTTCTTAGATCAAGGGATATTACGTGTTGGCGGTCGCCTCTCTAATTCGTCGTTAGATTACTCGCAAAAACATCCAATTCTTTTGCCTCGGAATGGACATATCGTTGAGCTTATTATTGACGCTTATCATGTTAAACACTTTCACACAGGTCCCAATTTATTATTATCGATACTTAGACAAAGGTTTTGGATTTTATCTGCTCGTCGCATCGTACGTATGCGTATTCATCGCTGTAATATTTGCTTTCGACTCAGTCCGAAACCTACATTTCCTGTTATGTCAGATCTTCCAGAACGTCGCGTCGAGCAAAGCAAAGCCTTCTCACACACTGGGGTAGACTTTGCTGGGCCATTCAATATAACTTTCTCTCGTAAGCGCGGTGTACGCAGCCAAAAGGCGTACCTGTGCCTTTTCATTTGTCTAGTAACCAAGGCAGTTCATCTAGAACTTGCTTCTTCGCTTAGTTCGGCATCATTTTTGGATGCTTTCAAAAGGTTTTTATCTCGTCGTGGTCCTTGTCAATGTATTTACAGCGACAACGGTACTAACTTTGTCGCATCTAAGGCTTATCTTAGCGAGCTACATACATTTCTGCATTCTGAGGAATACTTTAAAACTTTTACTCACGAGTTGACGAACACTCGTATAGCTTGGAAACTTAATCCACCCAGTGCGCCTCACTTCGGGGGCATATGGGAGTCTAATATTAAATGCGTTAAATCTCACTTATTTAAAGTCATCGGGACTCAGATTTTGACGTATGAGGAGTTGAACACAATCCTCATCCAAATTGAGGCAATTCTTAATAGTCGTCCACTCTATCAGCTAAGTTCAGACCCTTCTGAACCTAGTGCTCTTACGCCCGCGCATTTTCTTTCGCTCGCACCACTTCCTTTATTACCTGCGGCTGACCTCAGCAATGAACGAGCTAATTTGCTTACTCGATTTTCGCTCCTAGATTCTCTTGTTCAGTCATTCTGGACTCGTTTCAAGTCTGAGTATCTCCATAATCTCCAATGTCGCGAGAAATGGAATACCTCATCTAATCCAGTTTTGGTCGGCACAGTAGTGCTACTAAACATGGAAAATGCACCTCCTCTTCAGTGGCCTCTTGGTGTTGTCACTAAGTTGTTCCCTGGAAGGGATGGAGTAACTCGCGTCGTTGAAGTTAGGACCAAGAACGGTGTACTTAAAAGACCGATCGTAAAGTTGTGTCCATTACCAACTCAATAATTGCTCAGCCAGCATACATAAAGTTTACCTAGTTCGTAGTAATAATTTGTATTCATTTTGCCTCATTAAACCTTAGCTTTACTTCGTAGTTTAATAATATTTCTCCTACTTAATTTGAAGGGGTTCCTTCAAGGCGGGGGGGATGTTCGATATTGTTTGATATACCTTACTATTTTCTTCGTAATTCGTATTCATTAGTCAGTGACATGTCCCATCCCTAATCCTTCCGCACGTCACTTCCCTTCTCTTCCTATCGCTCGATTGCAATGGCGCGCGCGCATTAGAAGAAAAAATCGTTTTAAATAAGTTATTGGCCAAATCTAACTCTAAACTAGTGTTTTTCGTAATAATAATAACAATTGTGAAGTGTAATTGCTGTGGTGGACGCTCAAACAACCCTCAAGGACAATATTTGGTGCTTTGTTACCGCGTGCACGCGGAAGAAGACTCCGCCATTAAGCAAGAAACTTAAGAAAGGTGAAAACTGGACAATCGTAAGTGGTTTGCAATCCTCTCACGCCCTAAACCCCTTTTCTGTTGTTCACTGACTTCCCTCAAAGTTTAATTCAAAAAAAATACAGTCCACATCTTTAAAATCAACCGACCTTTTCGCTAATTCACCAACACATACAGATATGTATTCGATTTTTATTGTTGTTGTATTGGTTTCAAAGAGGAATGGAAACTTCTCATGATAATAATTTTAAACATTTTATACGATTTTGGGTGGCAAACAAGTAGTCGGTCCATCTGATGGTCACCGCCATCCGCCAGTAGACGCCTGTACATATCAGAGGGCTAATTCTCGTAATTTTAAGAACATTCACAGTCTAATCTCAGTTTCTGTCTGATCTGTCAAAAATAGAGACACTTACGACAAGTTTCTGACATTTGTCTGTCGCCGTGATGAGACTGAGAATTGGCCTTCTGCAATACCAAAAGCGTCGCAGGTGCGTCGCCATTCCAGAGACAGAGCTGAAATGTCTCATGAATCTGTAATTACACCGAGTGGTAGCAGCTCCGACTTATGAGTTGTAGGTCGTAGGTTCGAAACCAGGCAGGCGCTTTACTTTGTGTAAATAATTTCATCATCACTGCTCTCGAAACGGTGAGGGAAAACATCGTGAGGAACAACAAAAATATAAACTCCCAGTTTATTAATAATACAAACTTTTTCCAGTTCTACTTCGTTAGGTTCACTAATTAAAAATAGACAGAAAAACGTGAACAACATTAAAAATTACTCCTATTAAAAAAGTTTCAAATGCAGCTGTTAATTATAACCTTTTCAGTAAAGGTAAAACGAGTAGGAATAATAAATAATCTAGAATATAGATAAATCTGAAAATGAACGCAGGCCGATCAATGGAACTGATTACTGATCAGGTCTATTCAGAGAATTACTGATTAATTCATTCAATCATTATTGTTAATGAATGAACACAGATGTGCATTCACAACTATTCTTTATTCAGTGAACAGACAAACATTTTGCATTTCGACTTTTTGTGATAAACTGTGTTATCGGTAATGTCACAATCGCACAAAATCATGTAACACAGGAATCCGCTGAATGCGGGAAGCACAGAACCGGTCGAAGTGCAGGTGCTTGGGGGAGGCCTATGTCCAGCAGTGGACGTCTTTCGGCTGAAATGGTGATGATGATACACGAATATCCAAAAAGGAGTGTTCACAGTCGGACTGATTTGAAGCTGTTACGTTCAAGTGTATCGTAAGTCGTCGCGTCACAGTCGTCACTCGGGTGTACAGGTGAAACTTCCGTAAGTTTGAAACTATGTACCATCCCATAGACCAACAGCTAAGACCATCATCATCATCTGCCAGCCATTTCCCAATTATGTTGTGGTCGGCTTCCAGTCTAACCGGATGCAGCTGAATACCAGTATTTTACATGGAGCGACTGCTAAGACAAATAGACATTATAGTTTTATGGCATGCAAGTGACATTCGACCTAAAGGCTAATTTTTATTGGTCAATAGGGCTGGTATGCGGGGCGCGGGAGATTTCTTTAAAGTATGCCATAGAGGCCCGTATTTAGGGGAGCGTTTTCATTGGTCGATAAGAAACGAATGTGGTATACGGAGAACTGGTACAGACGCCAGCAGATCAAGCTACTACAATGTATCAAATTTCTTTAACAGATTTTGAACTTTATAGCTAAAGCATAAGGTTCAAAGTTGATTAGGAAAATTTGAGAGTTTCTGGTAGCTTGATGTGCTGGCGTCTGTACCTAATTGAAAATTTACATTGCGTGTGAATCTCCACACGCTTTTTACCGACCGAGGAATTTCATTGGTCGCTACGCCCGCAACGGGGAGTCCCTGCAGTCGGTGTACCGACCACGTTATCGACTTACGATTTTCATTAGTCGTTACCTCACCTGCGGGTCCCAGCAAAGCAAGCAAGATAGTTTATACAGACTAAGGAAAGTCCCATCAATGTGCTTTTAATATCTCCGGTACCCATACCTCTCTAACAGCTTGACAGCACGTAAACTGGTTATGCATATTTCCACTTTCAAAGGCGAGGAAAACATTAAAATAAGTATCATTTATATACGTTATATAACTTTCTCCATCTAATTCTCACATGCAAGCTATTGTGTAACTTTCAAACAATCTAATTATCTCTAACATTGATTTAAATTAAAATTATTTACAGCGAGCGAACGCGCATTAGCAACTCTTTATTAAAACCTATCTGCTTTGCAACTCCACATCCGGCCAATTACATCCGGTAAGGGGAATAATTCGAATAAACTCCATTATTCGAACCGTTTCGCATAACTAAGAGATATCGGCGCGAACAGACTTGTTATGTACTTTGTTATCGAGTTTCTGGTTCTATTAGGGATGAGGGGCCTATTTTGTGGTTAAATGGGGTAAAGAGAGGGTTGTTTTTGATAAGTACGGTAGTTAGGGTACTTAACGATTTTTTGGTAGGAATTAAGCAGATTTTGTTTAATTTGTGTAACTCCGCCGTGGCTGTCATTTTAGATAAGTAAATCATTTATGTGGTACTAAAGATTTTTTAGGTGAAGGAGAAGATATTTTTAAGGTGAGAACTCTTTCATGTTTTGTGGCAGACAGACAACTTCATACCGAAGATATTATTATGGTATAAACTTTGATATATAAAATCCACAAGAAATGGACTGAACCGACATTAAAGGCGGAGTAACAACTACCCGGTCCGCGAAATAGACACAATTAGACATTTGCCCAGAACCTTATGTGTCGTTGTCATAGGAAAGGGTTCCTATCCTTGCTCAATTAATTACCAATGTCATTCACAATGAGTGCGATAAGACCAACAAGGCAACAACACAAAGCGCTTAGATACACAATCTTAGAGATCAATAACTCGTAAGAGCTCGCGGCTCGGCGGTCCTCGGTCTTCACGGTCCTCGTGTGTAGCCATCCATCACAGGCACGTCTCCGAGGACCAATTACTTGCGCTGTAATTGAGTGTCGTCCGCCTTATCTCGCCCCGGGAACAGTTTGCGCACCGCCTTATTAAAAAACTTTGTGCTTTTTCTATATTACTTTAATGTTTTCAAATTAATTTTGTTTTGTTGTTTTGTGTGCCTAAGATTGTTTATTTTTATTCCGGTGTGTGGTTTCTTTATGTTCAAACGTAATGAGTATTTTTGGAATTTCAATCTCTTTTGAAAATTGAGGAGTGATTTTTCAAAACGCTGATTGGGATTTTCAACCAGAGTGGAGATTCGAGTATTGGATAGTCAAGGCAAAATCATAACTCGTCATAAGAAACGATGAGAACGTAAAAAAAAAAACATTTAATTTATTAGATATGCCAATCGTCGGTTCGGAGAAAGTATTTAACAATCATCTTCCCATCTTTCCTAAAAAAAAAACAACTTTTCTAGCTCCCACAGTAAAGTCAAAGTCAAAGCATTTATTTCAAATAGGCACATAAAAGGCACTTTTGAACGTCAGAAATTACAACAAATAGAATTGATTCTAGTCGCCCATTCCAAAAGGTAGTTTCGAATGAAGAAGAATGGGCAAGAAACTCCACCGTTACTCTTTTAAAATGTTTTACAATATTTTGTATACATTAATTATATAATAATAATATGTGAAGACGATGCACCTAAATAAAATTACTATACCACAATAGGTAAAAGAATTAAAAATGAAACCATGACATATAAATTAATTATCCGATAGATACATGGTGCTCACATATTTACAAATATGGTAAAAGTAAACGATTTTCATTTAAATAAAATAAAAATTACAAGTAATAAGTCAGGGTGTGAGTTAAGTAGTAACAGAAAGTAAATCAATTTAAATAAAAAAAAGAATAAATTTACAATTAAATTAGCAACCCATTTGATTTTGTCTAGACTCTAGATTGTCCTATGGAGCAGGACCAGCATGTTTCCAAGCGTTCTTATCTTGGATATAATCTTCTAATTTATAGTATGCTTGTTTACAAAGTGTACGTTTAATGTGAGTTTTAAATGTTCTTTCATTTAATTGCAATATATCACAAGGTTTTTATTGTAACATTTAACACAGTAGGTACCCCATAAAAGATGTATGTACCTTGGCTAATCTGAAAAATGTTTGATGTATTTTATCTTTATTTCTAGTATTAAAATTATGCAGCAATTTGCGGATGGTTTATTGAAGAAACACTCCTCAGTTGGTATAGCAGGTTAAACCATGGTATTATTTTGAAAACCGTCCCAGCGAGGGCTAAATTCTAAAGAAAATTAATTCGCGATGAGAAGTTCTTAAATACAAAAGAACTAAATTCAACATCTATCTAGTCTAAACAGTCTCGCACTTCGCATTCAAGAGCCCCGACAGACAAGCTTAGCTTCTAATTCGTGTGGTAGCACTTCTCGATACTCGGGGCGCGTCAACATGTCTCCCAGACGCGCGGTTGTCGCGTCGATTCGCGAGGCGGCGCCGAAATATACTAATTGGTGTTTGAGATGTGTTTATGCGTGGGTGCTACTGGAGTAAACACGGATGTGTGATCTTATTACTGCAGCACTTATCTGGCAGTGTTTTAGTCACAATTATTGAATACGTTGATATGTCTTTTATAATGAAATGAAATGAAATCATGGAACCGCGTTTTGCCAATAGGTATATGTGACTTAAGACGGATAGAGTGGTAGCCACTTCTATCATTTATTGAGTTGGCATTAAACTTAGGCCCACTTGATGTTAAGCAGTAACCACTGCTGTAAACACGGCACCGTGATCCTGAAATAAAAAAAAACATTATTTCTATTCATTCAAGCAGTATTTCTGTATACTACAACAATAAACAAAATACAGACTGAAATAGGAAATTGATTATGATTTGTGCATACAAACTCACACAACAGTATACTTGGCTCATACTGAAGTTGAATACAATTAGTTTTACACGAGAGTAAGGTAGAGGTAGCATCTATCGAACGCAGTCAATATTGCCTCACAGAATTGCTTCAAGTTTCGGGAACAAAGGAGGTTAGATGCACGCGCAGTTTGCGGCCTTACGACACATAATAGATACAGACAGAAGGTCACCTCCATGAAACGATTGAAAATGCACGTACAGATAGATACGAGTTTATGTACTTCGCGGGACTTCGGTCGGTGTGGACGTGCCTGGCGAGCCGCGCGTGTTTATCCCACATTTATGTTCGAGGGTGGTTTGCGAGGCGGCTCAGCCGGTGTGGACCCGACTACTTAGTCGCGACTAGTTTTCGTTTGACATAGTTTTGTGATCGCCGCACCAATGCGTCTGTGTGCGTGTGCCTGATCGCCGCACCAATGCGTCTGTGTGCGTGTGCCTGTTTTCGCTGATTGTATGAAGCCCGCCTTCTGTCTGTACCTATCTATTTCGTGAGCAGACTTTTATGCGAATGTTCTCAAATGTCTGTAGCTTTGTACAAACATTTTCAATAGCGTGCTCGCTTCAACAATGGTCTTTCGGCGTAGTTCTGTCTATTATTCAACTCGGTTCTTCATGCGTTTATTATTTTGTGATCCCTTTGTCCTAGACAAGTACAAGATGATATTTACGTGGCTTGTGTATTTCTCACGTACCTACGGCTCAGCAGACATAGCGTTCGTTCAATGTTCGCGCTTTGTTATACATGTGTTTTGTACGAATACATCTCTTCATCGAATGCAAAACAGCTTTATATGTAGCGTTTATTTATTATTTCCTTCTCCCTACCATATATACAGACTACTTTTTTATCTCCCTTCAGCTCTTAAGACTTCGCAAAGTAACAGAATGGAGGCAGACCATAATTTAGTTAGCAACGACATAGTTGTCACGTACTTCCATACCTTGGAGAAGAATGCTGTTATCGTGAGTGTGTGAATACGTTGTAGAGTGCTAATACAAATTCAAATTATTTATTTCAGACATGAGTCCATAGAATGTCGTCTTCGGATAGAGATTATATTTTAGTGATGCAGATGGTGGCTGATGTTGATTTATACGTTAATCATATTTTTATAACTAGATGAGTTCGGAAGGTCGAAACAAACATAGAGGTCACAGTTTTTATTAAAGTCTAGACATAATCTTGGTCAGATCATGTGAGGACTATAAAGCTTAGTGTCTGAAATGGTCTTTTGAGTTTAGAACTACCCGGATTTTAGTGAACCTGTCCAGTCAGCGCCCGTATTTGTCAGTAATCGCTCAGCTCAATACTGGCTATGTAAAATTTGGTTAATTTAACTGTAAACTGCTGTGGTCTACCACCATGATGATAGTACTGTAGACACTTCATGTTAAAGAGTCACAAGCCATGGGCAGTTAAATCCACTACCGATTAAGTTGACTAATTTATAATTATAATCTTTGCACCCAAAACGAGCCATGATTACACCCATCGATAACACAAATACTTTGTATCCACACAAGAGCAGAAGAAGTTAGTAAGATCTACGATGATTTGCTCCAAAACACACATATTGCATGCTTGTCTCATTCATACGCTAACCCGTCTCCTTTCATTCTCTCTCCCCGTTCCTCAGCCCCTTTCGGTCCTCCTGTCAGATGTTTTATTAAGGAGAAGTTTAATCACATGCCCCTTGCGAGAAACTTGTGGAATTTGCGAATTAACTTGTGCAGGTAATGAGATCGCGAATGTGTGCTGTGTGCGGAGGGAATTGGTATTTATGGCAATTTTTCAGTTATGATAAATTGTCTTGCCCCACATGGGACTAAACATAACAGATGTGGGTCTACTATAGGTACTGCTCTGCGTCACCCTTTATTAATTACAGGCGTGATGCTTTGTGTGTTTGACAAATTGGAGGAGTTGATATTAGGTAGGTACAGACGCCAGCACATCAAGCTACTACAATCTGCCAAATTTCTTTAATATATTTTCAACTTTATCGCTACAGCATAAGGTTCAAGGTTGATTGGGAAAATTTGACAGTTTCGGGTAGCTTGATGTGCTGGCGTCTGTACATTACATTTCCTTCCCACCCGTGGTTTGCAATGGCCGCCCTATAAATGAAAAAGGACAAGAAGTCGTAAAAGGCGACGCAGAGATTGTGCCAGAGTGGATGTACTTACTATCGGTTTCTCACTAACAATCTTATTCTAACAATGGTAAAATATAATGTTCAGCTGATATCTTTCCTCGATTGGATATAGAAAAACAAACCCAGAAACAAGAAATTAAATTTACTAAGCATTTAATTTGCAAAACCGTTTTGGTACTTACCTTCAATAATTCGAACTTGGTTTTTAACTAATTATACACACTTCAGTTCCTACCTCCTACGTACTCCAACAGTGAATAATCTTTTACGAGGAGTCTTGTGTGTACGCAGATAATGGCGTCCCACAGAAGTACAGACAATTCAATAACTCGCTCTCATGTGAAGATTAAGCCCGAGTAAACTTGTGAAAACTCCAGCGATGCTGATTGAATCAAATAAACTCAAGTATCTTGGCACGTGTAAGAAGATCCTGTCTGTTGGTCTAGTGGAGGGCGAGCGTGGGCTCCTGGATTGGATTCCTGGGTCGGACAAAGTTTTATTAGATTTTGCTCTCAGTTAATGGCATGGCAATAGGAACTATCATGTAGTATTACAATAATATTTATTTGCAAGAATACAAGTACAATGAGTTGACGAATATACATAGTCAGTTTCCGACTTGATCTACCAGGTATGTACCTAGTGGGCGAATCTTAACTGAATGTTGTTGAGTACTAAAATGAGTCATGACTTACTCGCTACACGTATACCTCTCTGCTCCGCCAATCTCTTCAGGGAATGCAGGCGTGATCTTAGTACGTGTTTTGTTGTGTATTAAGCTTCGAGGACTACGATATATTTGGACACCGATTAGGAAATAATAACACCTACCTGTAAAAGGATATTGGATAAAATACAAAATACAAAAACTTTAGGACTTAAAGAAAATTGTTTCCTTCACACAAAATCCTCGTAAATAAATCTTTTCGTAAAAATGGTGTTTGTGGAGTGAGAATGAGATTAACGACGACGTTTATTGTTCCCCGCGTCAACGTTCGGCGCTTGCCTTTGATGTTTTTATTTGGCCAACTATTACTTATTTTATGGAGTGCAAACTTTTCTAGACAATAAACGACATTTATATTTTATTACTTTTTTACCCGTAAATCGTGCGTCCGTAACACGCGTCATTTCAATCACCGTAAAACGCAAAGAAAGTGCAACAACATACATATACTTAACGGTACTTACCTGCTTTATATTCAAAGAACCTATCAACCATAGTAATACCTGTGATAATACTCATAATAAACCACAAACACCTGAAACCAACTGTACGGTCTCATCAACCGTACATTTACTTTGCAAACGCAGCAACCTACTTTGGTGGCGTGCGTCACAAAATATTACGCTATAACTATAACTTTTCACGCTAAGCAGAGCGAGTCAGACAACAACTGTGGAACTAACCACTTGTCAAGAGAAAGAATCGCTACCAATCTACCTTGTTAACTACAACAGTTAATATAACCTCAAACTCTACTTGTGGTTCTTTCTGTGTACTCCGCAACTAAACCAACATCAACAAAGTGATAGTGTACGGTGCCTACAACCATTGGCCCCTACATTAAATGGTCCTTCGAGCCGGATATTTACTGTGAGTAGTGTCTCTATTTACGATAGCGAATCGGTTCAGCTGGTCTCCCACAAGCGGGTCGCCCCAGCTGGATTGAGAAGGCGCATAATATCGGACTTAGAGTGCGAAAGCAATAAATATAAACGCGACAATTTCAAGACACTAAGGATTACGTAACTCTGCCATAACTACAAGAACGGGTCCGCGGAGACTTGAAAGAAGAAGCCTGCAAACTGTGGTCTTCGTGTCGTGAACTAACGTCAAGCTATACGTCTATCACCGTCAACTACGTGGTGGACTACTGAGCTACATACAGCAAACTTAACTTACCTCTTTTCGACGACTAGAGAAGAGAACTCACCATGGAGAAGCTACAACTCCAACAATCCTGCTTTGAAAACATCAAAGCGCTGTGCTCTAACTACAAAAAGGATAGTGCCTCAAGGAAAACTGAAGACTACTTAACTAAACGTCTAGAATCTCTCGAAGCGCAGTGGAATGACTTCGAGGAACGGCATGCGATTCTGGAGCAAACGGTAGAGGATAGAAATATCAACTACTTCGTAGATAACGTGTACAGCAAAACTCAAGCTCTATACGAATCTACAAAACAAGACATGCTTCACTTACTAGAACAACTACAGGGGAAACGGTTTGTGAACTTCGACTTAACTGGGATGCTGGATCGAGATACTGACGGTACCACAAAAACATTGTTGAGTAAACAAGAGTGCAACTTTAAAGCCCTCGACCGCGCCATGTCAAAAATTGACATAAAGGCTGTCACGGAGAAATGGGAGCTAGAAGACCATCTCTCCATTCTAAAGTCGAAGTGGAACGCCATCGACAAACAACACTGGGAGCTGGAAGCATTACTCAAAGGCTCCAACGCTACCTACTACAACATGTTCGTTGATATGGAAGACAAGTACGACGAACTAAGAAAAAACCTAAACAGTAAGATTTGGTCGACAGTACACTACGAAAAGTCGGCGCCAAAAATTGAGGTCCCTGAATTCTCGGGTAGCTACACTCAATGGATTTCCTTCAAAGATCTCTTCATGGAAACTATCCACAACAACCCGATGATAAACAAAGCGCAAAAGATGCAGCATCTGAAGACAAGGTTGAAAGGCGAAGCTGAAAGACTGGTGCAACATCTCAGTATCGGTGCAGAAAACTACACATCCTGTTGGGAAATTCTGACTCAACGCTTCGACAATCGGCGGCTGCAATTAACGTCCTTCCTGAACACCATGCTCAATCTGCCTGTCATTCAACAACCTGACAGCTTCAACCTCAAGAAAATGCATGATGTCATAACTGAATGTACGAATGGACTAACAAATATTGGGTTAGACATCGTAACTTGGGACCCAATAATCGTACACCTGATGTCGCAGAAACTAGACACCACTACCTACAGCGAGTACATAAAGGAACTACGAGATCCTAGAGATGTGCCAAACTTGACTGAACTACTGTACTTCCTGGAAAACAAGTTCATGGCGTACGAAACCATGAAGAACACGAAAAAAGAAGTACCTAATCAGCAGAAGCAATTCTCGTCCAAGCCATCTAACAAGAATAATTCATCGAAACCGCATGACAACGAGAGGAAAACATTTTTTAAGAGAACTTATCATACAGCATACGGTCACTGCCCAAACTGCGACGGAAAGCATGTGTTGATGAAATGTCCAAAGTTCATCGATATGGACGCATTCCAACGAAACAGCACGGTCGCAAAATTAAACGTGTGTAAAAACTGCTTATACAGTCATGGCAACACAGATTGTGGGTCAACTAAAACTTGCAAAGAATGCAATATGACGCATCATACTTTATTACACAACGCTAACAAGAAAAACAACGATAATTTGGGTCATCAATCAACTACATCCACAAACAAACAAAACTCTAACCATATTTCAACGAACGAAATGGAGGTTTTGTTAACAACAGTAAAGCTTAAGATAAAATCCGCAAACGGGGATTACATTACGCTTCGAGCCCTACTAGATCAAGGTTCGCAAGTAAACTTAATCACGGAGAATGCCGCACAGATGCTACGGCTACCAAGGAAACGACTGAATGCAACTATAACAGGAGTTGGAGCTGCACCTGGTAACAGCAAAGGGCGACTTCAGCTTACCTGTAAATCTATTCACTCGGACTACGCATTCGAAACTCAGGCACTCATCTTAAGCAAACTAACAAACAACTTACCGAACTCATCGTTCGAAAAGGCTAACTGGCCACACCTGGAAAACCTGAAACTAGCAGATCCAGAATTTAACGTGTCAAGCCCTATAGATCTACTACTTGGGGCAGACGTGTATTCCGACATAATCCTTGACGGAGTCTTGAAAGGCTGTCAACAGTCTCCTGTAGCGCAACAAACGCACTTAGGCTGGATTCTATGTGGCAAACTGAAAACTTTTAACTGTCATATAACACTGGTCGACCTAAGTGAATTAACTAAATTCTGGGAAAACGAAGACATAACTATCAGCAACCATGACATTCCCAAGGACAATATGTGTGAAGAATACTACAACAAGACAGTGCAACGAGACGCCGATAACAAATACATCGTTAAGATGCCTATGAGCTCCGACTTGCAAAACAAATTAGGCAAATCAAGGTCAATGGCTATCTCGCAATTCCTCCAACTAGAAAAGCGACTGGGAAAGAACAAGAAACTCTCAACAATGTACCGGGACTTCATCAGAGAATATATGCAACTAAAGCATATGAAACCGGCGGCGTCACCAACAGCTCCATCCACGTCTGAGTGCTACCTTCCGCACCATGGTGTTCTGCGAGAACAATCCACTACTACTAAATTAAGAGTGGTTTTTAACGCCTCGCAAAAAACAACAACTGGGTATAGCCTCAACAGCTTAATGGAAAAAGGCCCAAATCTACAGAAGGACATTCAAGCCCTTATACTTAAGTGGAGGTCCTATAAGTACGCTTTTACCGCCGATATAGAAAAGATGTACCGATGCATTGGGATAGCTGAAGATCAACAGGCACTGCAGAAGATAATATGGCGCGAATCTCCTAATGAGAGATTACAAGAATTCCAACTTTGCACTGTGACATATGGAACCAAGTGCGCGCCATGGTTAGCTATGAGAACTATGAAGCAGTTAGCCCTGGATGACGGTCATAAATATCCAGAGGCCGCCAATACATTACTCAACGAGTTCTACGTTGATGATGTAATAAGCGGTCACTACTCTGTGGATAAAGCGAAAGAGCTACAAAGTTCCCTAATAAACTTACTTAAGGGTGGCGGCATGAACTTAAGAAAGTGGTCAGCCAACCACCCCGCGCTACTAGAGAGCTTATTAACTGACGATCAAATATCGACAAAAAGCATATTTGATTTTAAAACTGAAGACTCTACAAAAACCCTCGGAGTCGGCTGGAACCCAAACATCGACACGTTCATGTTTAACTGGAGTCTGGAAGAAAAACCGAAGGGTCGGACAACGAAAAGACACTTACTTTCTGATATTTCGAAACTGTACGATCCTTTGGGTTGGTTGGCTCCTATAACAGTGTCGGCAAAATTATTATTCCAAAGAGTATGGAACGGCAAACTTGCCTGGGATGAAGAGTTACCGAACGACATACGAAACGATTGGGACAAACTGAAAACTGACCTACCAAATGTAAGGAAAATAAAACTAAACCGATGGATTGGTGCACAACAATCAATAGAACTGCTGGGATTTTGCGATGCGAGTGAAAAGGCGTATGCTTGTGTCATATACAGTCGCGTAAGAGACGAACAAGATCTATTGACTGTAACTTTACTCGTCGCCAAAACTAGGGTGGCCCCTCTATCGCAAAAAACTACGTTGCCAAGATTGGAGCTATGCGGCGCGCTACTGTTGGCCAAACTAATGGAGAAAACTAAGGAAGCACTAGCTGGATACAACGTGTCAATACAAGCATGGTGTGACTCTCAAGTAGTCTTAGCGTGGCTGCAAGGAGATGCATCAAGATGGGATAGATACGTGTCCAACAGAGTTGACAAGATAAAACTAACTATTACTGCCGACAAGTGGCGATACGTAAAATCGGCACAGAATCCTGCTGACTGTGCGTCTAGAGGAATGATGCCGAGCAAACTAGTAAACTTCAATCTCTGGTGGCAAGGTCCGGAATTTCTGAAAATGGCACAAGACTCTGACCTCATGAAAAACTCCACATGCTTGTTTACAACTGACCAAGAAACTGTCAACCCAGCAGTGGCAACCACAACGGTACCGAAAAACAGTGAACATTTAATAAATAACTTATTACATAAATATAGTTCGCTGACGCAAGTAATTCGAGTAACGGCACAGGTGCTGCGCTTTATCGCGATGGCACGCTCCAAGATGAAATTTGAAACCAACTACCTAAGTGTGAGCGAACTCAAGTTAGCAGCTGATCGAATTATTGCATATGTACAGAGGGCCGAGTTTGAAAATGAATACAAACAACTGAAAGCAAACGGGAATGTAAACAACAAGAGCATTTTATACAAACTGAATCCTTACATAGATGAAAAAGGGATAATAAGAGTCGGTGGAAGACCGAAAAATTCCTACTTGCCTTTCGAGATGAAGAATCCTATGATTCTTCCTCGGATAGGACGACTAACTCAGCTTGTAATAGAACAAGCACACCTTACAACACTTCATGGAGGTGCGCGGCTGACATTGGCTCAAATCCGACAACGATACTGGATTGTCGGTAGCAACAGAGCTGTAAAAACTCAACTGAGACGTTGCGTGCGATGTCACCGCTACAAACCAACAGATAACTATCAACTTATGGCAGACTTACCGCAACAGAGAGCTACCCCATCCCGACCTTTTACACATACTGGTGTAGACTTCACTGGACACGTGCAAGTCAAACTAAACAGAGGAAGAGGAGTAAAGACTACAAAGGGGTACATCGCTATTTTCGTGTGCATGGCTACTAAAGCTGTACACATTGAACTGGTGTCTGACTTAAGCACCGAAACCTTTATTGCCGCTTTTCAACGCATGTGTGCTAGACGCGGCACACCTAAACATGTTTACTCAGACTGCGGCACGAACTTCATTGGAGCTTCGAAGATGTTGCGCAATGAATTTGAATATTTCAAGCAAGAACTTTCATCGGAATTCTTTAACGAGATTGGAAACATGGAAGTAGAATGGCACTTTAACGCACCCGCATGGCCGAGTGCCGGTGGTCTGTGGGAAGCAGCCGTGAAATCGATGAAACATCATCTCCACCGTGTACTAGGGGATCAGAAACTAACCTTCGAGGAGTTTACTACGCTACTGGCAAAAATAGAAGCCTGTATGAACTCAAGACCCCTCTGTCCACTCACGGAAGATCCCGAGGAATTCCAAACGTATCTAACACCTGGTCATTTTCTCACTGGAAGCCCAACATTGTCACTACCAATATCATCGTACTGTGACGTGAAGAACGTTGATTTACGTCAAAGGTGGCAGCTAACAGAGCACATGCTACACCAATTTTGGAAGAGTTGGTCAAGTGACTACTTAACACAGCTTCAGACCAGGGGAAAATGGAACAAACCAAGAAAAAACATCGAAGAAGGCGATATAGTCTTGATCAAGGACAATAACTTGCCTCCAGGAAAGTGGGCCATGGGACGCGTACTTGAACTGCATCCCGGTTCCGACGGCTATGTTCGAGTGATCACTGTTAAAACTCAATCTGGAATCATGAAACGGCCAGTCGTGAAACTGTCACCACTTCCTATCGAAAGAAGCATCCAAGATCACACAGATAAGGAAAATACAACCACGTCAAAGACGAGCGGAAACAAATAACAAGTTTTCCTACACTTCTAACAATGTTACTAATTGTATTTACGTTTATAACAGCGTACTAACAGCATACTTGCTGATAAATAATTTAGAGAGAGTTCAAGAGATGCTGTTTGAAAGCCTAACTGATGTCTACAAAGGGCACATAGACATCCATCTACTTACACCTGTCAACTTAATCAAGCAACTAACTGAAATCACGGGCCAACTCCCAAGGACCTCGTCGTTACCGGTCCGAAACATCAGAGACGATATCAAAGACCTCTACAAACTACTATACGTGAGAGCGCGAGTCACAACGAACTACTTCTTGTTCGAGATACACGTCCCATTGATATCCGATGAAGACTTCACTCTATACCAAGCTACACCGTTGCCGATGAAAACAAGCACAGGAACAGTCATCGTCCAACTAGCTTCGCAGTACATAGCTGTTAACTTCGGGAAGAGCACCTATGTCTCTTTATCTGAAGATGACATGAAGCGGTGTAGTCACCTTCAACCAGGCAATTTGATATGCAACAAGAACTTACCTATATTTAACTTGCATAATAGCAATGCGCCTTGCGAAGCAAAACTACTGGGTCATCGAACGACCTCACCTTGTGACGTAAAAAAGGTACTATGTAAACAAGAGTGGATCGCGTTACATTCAACGAATACTTGGCTGGCGATTTGTTGCGGAACTTGCACAATACGAATCGTCTGTGAAAATGACATTACTACACGCTCCATGACTTCCGGGATACTGACCTTGCCACAAGGTTGCTTGTTGCAATCGAAGGATCTAACGATTCACGCGCACAACCAATATAATAGCAACATGAAGATGGATCTCTCTATGAATTTACCTTCACTTAACTCGGTGGTAAACAACATTGTGAACATAACACACAACATTTCGCATGTGATGCTGCCAGAAACTGCAGAATTGGAGGAAATCGACAAGCGATTAGCTGTTATGAAAACACGAGAAAACCAGCTCCCATCAACCATCTCCACTCATGACATACACCAATACGCCGTATCTTATACCATTGTGGGCGTAATCGTCATGGTCGCTGTGGGGTGGTTTGTAAAGAGATACGGACCATCGTGTCGCTCAAAACAAACTAAAAGCCATTCAGCTACGAACATTGAAGAGATAGAACTGCAAACGATACAACACAGAAGGCAAAAGGGAGACACTCACACGGCGAGCCAAGCAGAGCTGCAAGCGGAACGTCCACGTTGTGCGGACAACATCGCATTTACCTTCGAATAATTTAATTTATTGTGCCTTTCCTTGTAATAAAGTACACTAACTCTAGATATTAATTAAAACACTATTAAATAAACTAACACTAACTAACTTTGTAATAGGGTTTCTTCTCTTGACAAGACTTAACTAATCTTTTGTACCTACATCTTTGTGGGGTTGCCAACATGTACGGTCTCATCAACCGTACATTTACTTTGCAAACGCAGCAACCTACTTTGGTGGCGTGCGTCACAAAATATTACGCTATAACTATAACTTTTCACGCTAAGCAGAGCGAGTCAGACAACAACTGTGGAACTAACCACTTGTCAAGAGAAAGAATCGCTACCAATCTACCTTGTTAACTACAACAGTTAATATAACCTCAAACTCTACTTGTGGTTCTTTCTGTGTACTCCGCAACTAAACCAACATCAACAAAGTGATAGTGTACGGTGCCTACAACCATTGGCCCCTACACCAACATATAATTTTGTACCCAAATTACCTAGGCATAAGCATAACGTTGAGACATATAAGTTCGGTTCGTCCCCGCGGATCGCTTAGTCGCTCATAAATTGAACGTAAAACATACCACAAGCGAGCCTCCCATGACAGGTGCTCTCAATCGATGTATGGTTTCAATTATATTTTTTGGGAATTTTCCGTGTTTTTTATTCATCCTAAAAATATATTTTCAGGCATAAAGAATCCTAAATATTCATTGACATTTCACACGAATAAGCTTAATCATAGAACAGATGAATCAGAAGGGTAACTTCAAACAAGACTACTTACACCAGGCTCTTGGGAAATCAGTCAGGTACAGGCAAAGAAAACTATTATATAGAACACTTTCTTCTGGCATCTATAGAGTGGAATACTTAGTTATTATTCATGTTATAAGCAATCCCCTACCTTCAAATCACTTACCTTGTATACCTGTATGCTAATACAACAAGAATTAGTAGAACAAGATAACCTTTTATACCTAGTGTACTAGGTACTTATCTTGTTCTTGTAAACGTCGGACAAGTAAAAATCTTCAATAGAACCAAAGCGCGTGCAATTCCTTTCACAACTGCTTTGAAGACAGTATGACTATACTGTGTTGAGTGCGTTTATTACAACTGAACCTACTGGGTCCTTCCTACTCACATCACTCATTCAATGCTAAATTCTTCGAACCATTTGCAGATACCTATCTTATGAGTGTTGAAGATGATGATGGTTCAAAAAATTGAGCCTTTTGTGTAGAGGCGTGGGTGTCTGACACGTGTAATTATCTTGTTAATATTGTACGTAATTATGTATTTAATTATAACAAACTATTAAAATAAAAATATAGTAATCTAACCTAATTAAAACTATTAACAAACTAAAATTTATCGTCGAAACATTCCTCCGCATCCCTGTCGACTGGTAATGTACTCAAGAAACTGGCGGCATTGTACAGCCACGTGGTATGGCAATGCCGCCAGTTGAAATTTTGACACCTTTCTACATTTATCTGCAAGCTCTACAAGTAATAAATAGGTACTAGATAAAATTATATAAAATCGCTAGGTAGTGCAGCTTTACCTCTGCAGTTAAAACCTCACCTCTTACCAAACCTGGTGTAACCTGGTGTGGTGTCAATCAAAAAGGGCTCTTTGGCCTTTTTCTCGGATACTGGATCATCTAACAGGCTTGCGAGTTGCAAATTGTTGCATTCATCAACCTACCTGCAGAGTATTTCTGTACGACGAGTCCCGCGCAACGTTATTCTACGTCGCTGGCTGCTGAAATTCGTGGCCACCTTCACCTGTGTCCAGGAAAATGCAATCTAATACATTTTTTTAACACTTAAGATCCCTGACTTTTTTTCTATTTCAGAACAACTTAGCTAATGCTAGTGTTTTAGAATAAATTCCTTTTAAAATCTGTGCAAATTAGATATAACGAGCCTAAAAACCGATTGGAATGGAGTCGATATAGTTCGTGAAATTCGTTATAAAATTTTATCCTAAAAGATACCCTGAATTTGATAAAATCTCCTGATTTTTCGTTTTCCTAATATTTTTACAGCAGCAACATTCTACTTGTAACTAATAACTGTGTTTAATATTTAGATTTTTTTATACATTTTTTATATTTAAAACAGGTTTACCTAAAAAGAAATTACTAATACGTTTTAGATATTCTTGCAGGTGCAACGTATTGAAAGTCAACATTTAAACATCTAAACAAATTACCACCTCATTAACCAAACGGGAATAAAAGATATGGCTGGCATATGCACACCCCATCTTTACCCCACATTGCATAAAAATAGTGGTTCTTCAGAACATTTAATAGTTTTCGCAGCGTCACTTTTTCTCAAAATTAGCAAATTACCCTTAAATAAAAAAAAAACAATGAAAAGGAAAGCTCATTTAGGCGTACGTCGCTAATTTGTCAGGTCATAATTTAAATGAGGTTCCAATCGTTATAAAGCATTAACAAATAAATCAATCACAGACAGCCGACACGCGATCCAAATTGACTGGTAATTAGTAGCTTGTTAAGCTGCAAACAACACTGTTGTAATATTAAACGTTATTGCTGTCATGTACAATCAGGTACATTGTACAATAATGTATATTTGTGATTGTTAATATTGTGTAGTAATTATTGCTGTTTCAGGAGAAATGTTGGTTCACAGTTTTGGGTGATGTTCTTTTTGTTTCCTTGACTAGTCAACAGCTAAAAAAAATATGACGAATACCTGTATATTCTACTTTGCGGTGGCAGGACATCGCCGCGCAACCTGTTACCATGGATTCAGTGCCTACATGACTCTGGACTCACTTGAGTTGAAATATTACGTCGGCTATTAAAAAAAATATGCCGTTCCATACATTTTGACCGCGTAGGTATTGCACTTTTGTAGGAAACAGCTGATGGCGAAACCATCCGCCGACCGTCACACACACCCGCTGCGGTCATCGTCACATCAGGCTGAACCAGGAGAGTACTGTGCTACTCCCAAGGGAATTTAAGGCATTTTGCACCTTTCTCTTCTATAGAAATTTTGTAGATATTTTTATGTGATTTTTTATTAGGTATACTTTACATGGTAATATTTCTCTCCGGGCTGATTTTTCAATCATCTGATAGTTTTATTCGAAGAATAATTTTGAAATTTTGTCAATTATTTCATACAAAATCTGTCAAATGTCAAATTTATTCCTCGAATAAAAGTTATCTGGCGATGGAAAAATCAGCCCTCCATCGCGTAAACCTTATCCGTTACATTGGCTGGCATGTATTTAACAAGATAAAGAATTTCTTTAATAAATACGACATCTTAGATAGATAGGTACTAATTAGGTAAGTACAGTCAGCAACAAAGGTCGATTAACACTTCAGTTTTCTAAATGTTAATTATTGTGCAAGATATTTCATTAAAATCGGAACAGAAGTAAAGTTTAAGCAATGTTAACTCTTAGATATTATAAGAAATGCTAAAAAGGAGATTATCAAATCTTTTTGTATCAATTTACATGATGTGTAAAAGAAGCTGTGTTAATCGACCTTTGTTGCTGACCGTACCTAGGTACTTACAATAAAAAAATTATAACAGTGTACAGTAAGTACAGTCGACCGCATGCTGGTAACACTTTGTCCTTGATCTGTCCTGGCGTAATAACGAATTTCAATAGACTGTGAGGCAAAGATGCTGTGAGGCCAGCTTAGAACTGGTGTTGTTACCTCTGAGGTGCGGCCTACTGTATCGAACTAAACTGCTAAACAACTCCATATTCTGATAGGATCCAACATAGTTTAAAGCCACAAGCGATAGAAACACGATAGTATGCGATGTGCTTCCAATAATGACAAGCGCTATACAAATATTAATCAACTTGATATAATAATTTATTGATCGTTGCTACGAGCGAGCGGCACTTGTCTGCTCTAAATTACCCTCGGCTGTTATCAGTAAAGGTTTGAGAAGATGTATCTAGACAAGATTGGAGTTCGCTAATGGATACTAGAATCTATTACCCTACAATCTTCACCTTTGATAATTAGTTCAGTAACAGTAAATTTAATTGTGAGGAATTCCTCTTAACTACCACGAGACCATGTGACCGCGATCGCGGTCACGCAAAAAAACAAAACATATAGACATTGCAGTGGTAGGTATAACTCATATGATATCGTAAAACAATGTGTGGAATTGTATCATTTTTTATCATGTAAGCCCTTACATGACCTAAAGCGTGGTCACTGTCGGACTGCATAGATAAGAAAGAGAAGCGCGATGACACAACGCTGGTAATTTATTGCAAAATATGAAGCAATTATTTAATTACAAAAAATCGATTGTTTGAACTAAAAAATTAAAACACCAGTATTTTAGTATGTTACTTGTAGAATAATCTGACAAAAAATCAGAATGTATATTAGTATGGTTTTTATTGTAAAAAGAAAGTTCTTAGTACCTCTAAGAACTTTCTTTCTTCATGATTTTTTTCTATCGTATCAAATTAGTTGTATTATGTTTTCAACACACTATCTAGGTTCAACATATATCCTGAAGAATATCATATATTTTTCTGTTTTTGTTTACTGTAGTCGATCAAATTATACTGATCATACATAAATTGTGTTTTTTGTGTTTAGATCTAGCGGTGCGATTCTGTAAAAATCTCACACGTGAAAACTTACGTGAAGTGAACGTGGAGTGAGATAGTGTCAATTCCTAGCAAAAAGAAACTCTTTTCACCTTAGATTTCACGGTGAGATTTTAACAGAATCGACCGGCTGTAAGCTCCTTAACCTGGGAGAAAAAAGAGGAATACATTAGCATGGAATGAACGCCAACGACCACGTGACCGTGTTTCCTTTTAAATAAGTAGGTAATTCAAAGACACCAAGCTCTTTACCAAAAACAACCTTCCTATTTGCGGATCACATTCGAGCAATATTATAGCAAAGTGAAGACGTCTTAGGTGACATAAGCTATGGACATTGTAAGTTGTTTGCAAGGCCGAGCTTACGACGGCCTGAGTTCCGGACGAGGCAGCTTTATAGGCTACCCGTTAGATCGGCCGGCTAGGCGTATGCTTGATAATAGCAGCAATTCCCTTCAATATCGCTGAAATAGACTCGAGAGCGAGAAAATTATGTTCAGGAGTAAATTTGGCTCCTTGGAGATGGTTCGAAGGCATAAACGAGGTTAAGTAGGTACTTCTAAGGTGCTTTTCGCTGTTATTTTGAATGAAAATTTTAAATATTTACAGATTTTTCCATCTGTTTAAGAAGAAGGCAATGATCCTAAATAAATATTTACCTGCCTTCTGTAGGCACTGACTGCGAAAGATCCCCAGGAGTCAAATTCACAAACCCACAAAAGAAAAACGCTATGAAGAAAATATATTTTACCTTATCAGTTCTCTCTTACTTTCCTAATACGTTAAACTTTACTACCCTTTTTTGGTCCCAAATTCTTTCAATAAGTTACCCCGACCCTGTTTTCTGCAAAGATTTTTATATGCGAAAGCAGCTATTTATAAAGATCAAGCGAAAATCGTCGTCTACAAATCTAAAGGCAGGTAACGTGTGGAGCGGTAACGATGGGCAACATTTATCTCTGGCGCCGCCTGTCACCGCTCACCACTCAACAGCGGGGCTCATAAACGTGGGTCTGGCAGTCGTCAGGTGTGTTGCGGTGAGCCATCAAACAGTCGAACCCTCGGCCGGATCGCTTGTCGATACTGCTGGCTAATCGCTCCCCCGGGCGACCCTCGTCGGAGCGCATTAGCCCGGCCCGCCGATACGCTGTAAACATAAAATCGTTAAGATTTTATACCCGAAATCCCTTGCTATAAGTTTCTTTGAAGTATTTTCATTTTTATATGCACTTTGCTTGCGGAGGATGTGAAAAGGCTGTAAACATAATTGACCTAGTTTCCGCACAAAAGCATCAGCTCCTGACGTAGTGTAGTATAGAGGAGCGAGCGAGCCTGTGATTGTTTGTGTGACGACGATGTTAGTTAGTCTGATCGAATATTCGTTGCTTGAATCACACTTGTGTCGTTATTGAAATATGATTTACTTACATAAATTCCTGTAAACACCCTACCGAAATTATTTTATTTCAGGTTCAGCATACCACAAGAGGCACTGTTAATGTCGCCTGCGAAGCTGATTGTAACGACACCCGCGGGAGCAGTTCGTTGCTTCGAATCGGAACCGAGACCACATTTACACTTATCGTAAACATACAATCCAATTTACAGCTGTATTGAATCGATCTACTTTATATTTCCGCGCATTTCTCAGCAAACGCTAAGGCAATATTTTATAGAAAAATCTAAAGGCGTTCAGCGCAATCCAATTTCTTGTATAAGCCCAAAATGTTTTGAAAATAAACGGAATACCTACGTTTCAATCGGAACATCCAATACACAAAATAATCACGTTTCTTACTCGGATTGACGCAGACGCTCGTTCACTCACCGCTCCGCTCGATGGAATCCATTCACTCGTTCATTCGCTCAATCATTCACTCCACTTGTGAGTGGATGCATGCCTTTATGCAGAATTATTGAATTTCCGAATTCACATAGCGCCTGATTCGAAGCGAGGCGCGCAGACAAAAATCCATTTGGCAAATATTTATACTCGTAACGATGAGGAAGGCACCTAATGTTCATAATAAGTTCTGGAGCGTGCTCTCCATTCTGATTTCATATCATCAGCCAGCGTGGTGAGGTGAACATTACCTATTAATATGGATAAGTAATTGTTATTTCATTCCAGGAATCGGCATACAGCATTAGGTAGATGAAAGTTAACTCTAATACATACTTTATCGTCATAACCTTTCGATTATTGGTTTATCTACCATTACAAGTTAGCACATGAAAACAATTAAGTACCTACAAGTACCTACCTAAGTGCCTCATCTTCCCTCAAACCATAATTTTGTTAGTAGCTAGCACCCGTTTGGGAAACGAACCTGTGACTGTGACTTTATCGCAGTCAACAACTTTATGTAGTTACCGTAGAGGCTATCTGTGTAGCTCTACCTTTAGCAGTACAGGCTGGTTATAATTGCCGGTGTGTTCCATTCGAACTTTCAAGCAAGTGTCAAATATTTTAATATGGTATTAAACTTGCTAGACTTGGCGTAGCTGGCTTATTAGGAAGCGGAGCGCCTCGCTACTAAGTCGCTGCGTCGCTTCCGACGCAGCACTAACAGTATCTTGATACGAGCGGTGGGACTCGGTGATGTTGGAGAGGTGGATGCACTTGCATGCCAGTTCGTCACCATTTATTAAGTAATTATTGTTTCTATGAATTTCTTGTGATTGTCTATTTATTGTTTCTATGTATTATTATTAATGAATTTTTGATTATTCCTTGGTTACTAACATAATTTTTAAGTGTATTTACTAACAAAAATATGGATCTCTGTGTCTGAATCAAATAAATTATTATTATTAGCTAAGAATGTTGCTCGACACAAGACAAACCAATAGATTTTATCGCCACAGACGTTAACTACAGAATGGCTTTATGCAAAGTGACAACACACAGGTGACACAGGGCTTCCTCTTTCCTACCCTTTTGCTGTGCCCTACAGGGTCCATAATGATCTTTTGATGCACTTTTGTATCACATCAGCATCCTCGTTCTGATTTATTACGAAATCTTGAGCGATAGAAAACAAGAGGTACCTACAAGCTACTCAACCGCAAATCACTTAGGTATACGTGGTAATTTAATACTTGTCTTGCACTACGAAAATCACCCTTCTCTTAAGTCCATCATACTTATACGAAATAAGTCTCGCAGACGCGGCGCAGCGTTACAAACATGCGGCAGAATCAAATTAAAATGCGCATATTGTGTCAACCGTTTGGTACACACTGCTTCATTAAGTGGTTACCCCTCCAAAAGATATGTGCGTTCAAATCCGTGATAGGCCCAAGTTGGTTTTTGTATTTTGTAAAAACATTTTATTTTAATTAATTTATTGTTTTAGTGAATAAATAAGTTTAAGATAGTATTTATTTTTTAAAATTCTGTTTTTATTATTGTTTTTTTTCAATAAAACGTTAATACTTTTATTATTGCGAAAACGACAAGCAATAATAGGGTTAATATTTACGAACGTTTTATTCATCGTCTAAATAGACTAGAGGTTTCAAGACCGCTTGCCGTGCCTATGAGTGGAAGTTCAAATCATAGCCACGAAATGTGCTTTTTGTTCATTATAATTATTATTTTAATATATTTTTCTATTTTGTTTTAGTAATTATTTATAAAGAATTTAAAAATAAAGAAAAATAAAATACCTTAATAATCATATAATAATATTTATTATTGCTATTATTTAACAAAACTATGATCTTACTTTACAACAAAGATTTATTTTGATTTGATAATTTTATTTACAGTTATCATAATATACTATTTTGCCAACTGACACAATTGGGTTCCTAGACAAGTGGCATCCTATTAAGGTAAACGATAAAATAGTAAGCGGTAGAAATATTTTAGATTGACATAACCTAACGAAATGTCACGTGACCTGTCATGTCGTCTCAGCATACAAATTTGACATTTGACAGTCTGACAAGTGACATCGAAAGTGACAAGTTTTGAAGCGTTTGCAACTTGTCTAGGAACTAGAAGTTAGTTTGGCAGGATTACAATCATGAGCATAATAAGTGAATAAACATGTTATCAATAGATAATCAATTAACATCTCTTATTAGCTCATGATATCTACTTAGAATATTTTGCTATACAAAGTAAAATAGTGGAATCAAATGAGTTAAATGTCTTCGTTGTTTATTTTGTTGTCATACTTAATTAATATAACTGCTATTTCTGGGCAAATCGCAATCGTTCTCTTCGATGTTCTTCTGTTAGACATATTTTGCAGGTCGATAACTGTGAATGTTCGCTGCGTGTAAATGTCTTCGAACCGTGGACAGAGAGATATTCCATGCCGTTGCGAACTGTAACGAGTGGATGTAAACGGCGGTGTAGTGTGAACCTTAACAATATCCGGATGATGTTCAGATTGGTCCGTATAGATCCCAGTAGTTCTCCGAGCCATGGTCATTGTCTTAGCATCGCCGGTTTCTTGAAATCTGCGCACCCATAAGCGCACCGTTTGTCTCTGTATAGAAAAAAGTGGTTTTAAATAAGTTATTAAATACCACCACACACAAGATACCGCAAATAGCTCAACAAGAAAAAAATCGGAGAACACAATTAATATTATAATGAACTTACTGCTATGCCAAGCTGTCTCGCAATTCCTTTTATGCTCACATTTTGTTCACACAGAACAACTATTTTAGTTCTCATAAAATCATAAATCATTTTAAAAATTAATGAATAAATCGTAGTCGTTTACTCTTCGCCGTTTTAAATGAACGTATACATCAAACGTTATAGTTATAACTTGAGGGTATGGATTAATTTTATAAAGACAACGTAAGTAAGTAAAATTAATGGATACCCTCAAATTATAATATCTATCGATTAGACATCCCACCTAAAGATAAAATGACTCAGACCATAGTAGATAACAATTTCAACGCAATTCATATGGGCTCGCTGGCTAGTTCGTCAAACTGCCGGTATGAGTATGACAACGTTCGGTGATGCGATGGTTCGAATCTGAGTCGAAACAATGGGTTCTTTTTGAAGTATTCTTTAGATCATTTGTAAGGAATTTAATGTGTAACATTTTAAAACTTGAGGGGTTAGCACATACTGACGCTGTCTGTACCTAGGCATGAGAAATTTGTAGGACCAGCCTTATTTTTAAACTAGCTTCTGCCCGCGACTTCGTCCGCGTGAAATTTCTTGTTACTCCGACCCACCCCGTCGCATCGCATCGCCTGCCCGCGCTATTACTTCGTTTTTGCTTAGCGTTCTTTCTGACTTTTTTTCTTTTTGCACGGCTCCTAAAGGTCATAGCGTGATGTTAAATAGCCTTCCTCAAGAATTGGGCTATCAAATGCAAAAATAATTTTTCAAATCCGACTGGTAGTTCTAGAGATTAGCGCGTTCAACCAAACAAACAAACTCTTCAGCTTTATAATATTAGTTAGTATAGATGAGGTCATAATAGACGCAGAGTAGGAAAAGTGCTTATGGTACTTTAATGATTATAATGACTATAATTCTGTAAATACATATCTGTTATAGTCGCGAATCATATTTTGATGAAGATACAACCTGACACTGACCTGCAAATTGCAAAAAACGTAAGAAAATTTGAATTTCGCGGTCTACCACTGCGCATTCACACCTGATCGATCGACCAAGACCCGACATCGACATAGGTAAGTAATACTAGTACCTATTAATTCAAAAAGTGCATTGTATGGAAAAGCATTATTTTTGGCTATTGTTAAACTGACATTTTTTATAATACATAACTCTGAACGGACTAAGATTTGGAACTTGGTGCCATAGTAACTTTTGTTCAGCTCAAAAATACCTATCTAACGACCAGAGTTCATACAAATCCTGGCATCTGAACGAGACACAATAGAAGTTTAATTGTTATTACAATAATAGTTACCCATCCAATGCATTCATTTCTCCAGAAGTGATCGATCCGCAATTATGTGCTGGCTAAGTTTAGTTTTGAATGCATTGTAAGAGTGTACATTTCTTATACAGGACGGTAATTTGTTATAAAACTGTGCTCCTTCAAAAGTTAGCATTTTTTTGCCATAGTTAGTTCTTGTTTTTGGTAAAACTAACAAGCTTGCTCGCCGTGTACTGATGGCGAACATAATTGTAATCTATATTTTTAGTATTGTTCTCAAGTAAGTGACTTATGTCTTTTTTGGGAATAAAGTTTCTTTAAACCGAAACCGAATTGTTATTAGGGGGCGGGCGGGCGCTATTTTGAATTCTGAACGCTACGATGGAATCCAAGGCTTCCGAGTGCGCGCACTTCATCATCCTAGCCGTTTGGAGATTACTTTTAATTTATTAATTACCTGCTTCCTTCAAAATCTTTTTATTTTTATAAAATTATTCATGACCATGGATACATGTCCTTCAGTCGTAATCATTAAACATACTACTCTTATCTTAAAAGTACATAAAACAATAATAAGTTCATCAAGTGTTTACCGCTCATACGAACTAAGTATGTATCCTATCTGAGAGCTTCAAAATCGAATTATAAAAGTGTTGCCATTACATTATAAAACACAATCTGCACAAAATATTCATAAATAAATGGCAACACTTTTTGCTTGCTGTCATTGTCATTGTCTGTCAACGTGAAACTCCCGCGATGGTGGTGTAGCGTCCCTGTTTATTTTAAAATTAATTGTTTGGCTAATTATCTTTATTGAATAAGTGAAAATAACCACCGATAGTGTTGTTGTGAGTTCTCAAGATGTTGGTGCTGTTCGAAACATCGGCGGGATACGCCATATTCAAGGTAAATTCAACACGTGTGCTTTCTAACCTCTTAAGTCTGAACGCGATTTTCATTTAGAGAAAAAAAAATAATGTATTTACGGCTTCATTTCACTAACGATAATGATGAACATGCTCATATTTAATTAAAATATATGATTTATTTCATATTTATGGTTAAAGTTCTATGTAAACATTGTTCAATTTAGCTTTAGAGCAGAATAGTGTAAACACGTTTTCTAATTTGTGTTTGAGTTGGTTTAATTTTTATTTCAAAATATCCAACCTGTATAATTAACCTCGTTTAAGCTTATTTTACCTAATGCATTAATTAATACTATCAAGTGTTTTGTTAAAAGTGACAAAAGTTTTAAGAATAATTCAATCATAGGTTATGTAAATACATGATTATACATTTGTGACATCTGGTACTGAATTTTATTTGACAATAATTACTGACCTATTTTTAGTTTCCCAATTTCAATATTGTTTTACAAATATTTAAGAACATTGCTCATTCCCTTCTGATAACTGCATTGTTTTATAACAACCTAATGTTTTTGTAACTTCTATTATTTTAGGTAGTAATGTAATGATAGTTACTGCCTTTCATTTAATTCTTACAACATAATTGAGTTCATTGTCAGTAATGATAAAAACTTGAAATGTTAGTTTGTGTTATTCAATGTGTACTGATTTCAAAAGTCTAGACTGCTAGCTAAAACATGTGGCTTATGAAATATATTTAGGAGTCAAGGTGTTGTTAGTAATTTAACATACCTACCTATTCATGAACACAACAGCTTTATCACTGAACTAGCTGCGCTCCACGGTTTTACCCCCATAAGCCTCGATCATGTGGGAATATAGATAGGCAGTCGCTCCATGTAAAATACTGGTATTTAGCTGCATCTGGTTACACTGGAAGCCGACCCCAACATAGTTGTGAAAATGCTAATGGCTAACGGTGTGTCTAATTTTTTGTGTTTTGTTCTAGTTATTGGACGAGTCCAAGTTGTCACAGATTGATGACTTGTACCAGGAGTTCAACACTCCCGAAGGGGCGTCTGCTGTGTGAGTAAATTTTTTTTAATCTCTTTTCTAGATTACTTAACTACATATGTTAGTAATAATTTTTATAACATGTCTTTCAGAAATTGTATTGTAGTTTTGTCAAACAAGTACATCACAATTTAATTAAATTTTTAGAGTATTGGTGGCCCCATAGATATTCGTGGGTGGTGTGGGTGGTGGTTTGGGTGGTTGGTGGTGGTGGATGGCGTGGCGTAACTGCCCCGACTTATGAGTTGTATATTGTGGGTTTGAACCCAGGCAGGCTTGAACTTTCTTCCAGATCGTACATATGCTTAGTTCATGTTTAGTCAAGGTTTAGAAAAGTGCATTTTAATTAAAGATGTTGATCGGGAATAATCAAAAAAAAGCAAAACAGCCCTGTTCATCATCACTGAACGAATGATACTTTTTTTCAACTGTCTATGGCATTACCTCCTAACTAACCTAACTCCCATGGGACACTTGCTGTGTTCGACAATTAGAAGTTATTAGCATTTTTAGTAATCAATTTAACTTGTCAAGAATTTTTTTTTTCACTTTGCATAAATGGTTGATTTGGCTGTTAGAATTTCTTCATTTCGCCATCAATATCAAATACATATTTGAATATTTTTTGTTGTTTGTAATTTTGTTCTATTGTTTGATATCCTTGATGGCACTTATTTATTTACATAACCTCGTTTTCACAGTGTAAAACTCAAGAATTTTATAAAGTTCGAGGACACAGCTGAAGCCCTAGCAGCTACCACTGCAGCTATTGAAGGTAAACTGTCCAAGCCACTGAAAAAAGCCCTTAAGAAGTACATCAGCAAAGAAGTACAGGATCAGCTCCTCGTAGGTGATGCGAAGCTTGGCAGTGCCATCAGAGAAAAGTTTGACTTACAATGTGTTTCCAACAACAATGTTCAGGAACTGCTCAGATGTATCCGCTCACAGATGGACAGCCTCCTCGCTGGCCTACCGAAGAAGGAAATGACAGCCATGGCCCTCGGTCTCGCTCACTCACTCTCCAGATACAAACTGAAGTTCTCCCCAGACAAGATCGACACTATGATTGTTCAAGCTCAATGTCTGCTCGATGACTTGGACAAAGAATTGAACAACTACGTCATGAGATGCCGGGAGTGGTACGGTTGGCACTTCCCCGAACTAGGAAAGATCATCACAGACAACACACTGTTTGTCAAAATTGTCAAACTGGTCGGCACCAGAGACAACGCTTCAAAGACAGATCTGTCTGACATCCTACCTGAAGACTTAGAAGAAAAAGTGAAAGAGGCAGCTGAGATTTCCATGGGCACAGAGATTTCTGACGACGACATCTTGAACATACAGAATCTGTGTGATGAAATTATCTCAATAACAGACTACAGGACACATCTGACGGATTACTTGAAAGCTAGAATGATGGCTATGGCTCCGAATCTCACTGTGTTGATCGGTGAGCACATAGGAGCTAGGTTGATTGCTCACGCCGGGTCTTTAATGAACTTAGCCAAACACCCCGCTTCAACAGTGCAGATCTTTGGAGCTGAGAAAGCTTTATTCAGAGCCTTAAAAACAAAGAAAGATACTCCAAAGTATGGACTGATCTACCATGCGCAGTTGGTTGGTCAGTGTAGTACAAAGAACAAGGGTAAGATGTCGCGTATGTTGGCTGCAAAGGCGGCTTTAGCGACGAGGGTGGATGCTTTCGGAGAAGACGTGTCTTTCGAGTTTGGAGCTGAACACAAAGTTAAGCTGGAGAACAGATTGAGGCTGCTAGAGGAAGGCAATCTGAGGAGGATCAGTGGGACAGGCAAGGCTAAGGCGAAGTTTGAAAAGTACCAGAGCAAGAGGTGAGTCCTATAGTTTCTACATCTTTTTCTTTTACTTCAGTTTTACAGTCCCCTAAAACTGTAGCAAAGAACCAATCAAATAACAAAAATTACCATTATTTGGAAAACAATTGTGTTTTTCAGAAGTTTTTAAACAATAAACGGACAATTGAAGTGTTTAATTTGCTCTTGGTATTTACGAGGAATCCTTTTACCACCACACCTATAGTAAGATATGATGAGGTTAGCGCGGCGTCATTTGTAAAGGGGCAACCTCATCCCTAACAAGCAGCCTTATGTCCAATACCATAACTTCTCTTATCTCTCGCAGCGAGGTGTTCAATTACCAGACAGCTGGTGACAGCACCCTGGGTCAAAAGCCAGTCAAACGCGAGCACTCGCCTGATGAAGACGGTGGACAGACCTCCGCCAAGAAGATCAAACTAGAAGATGGGGCTAATAATGTAAGTGCTATTTTTGTTATTGGGTGGCTAACAAAGATGCGGTGAATCAATTTTTTTAAATGCTAAAGCATACAAATATGCTTTAGCATTTAAAAAAAATAGATTTCTAGCAATTTGTGTTGCACAATAATTGTACAACATTTTTCCTCTTTACTCCTCCAACTTATTTCAATCATTACTAGAGTAAGATTTCTGTAAATACATTATATAGAGATAGGCATTTACTAACTAGTGTTCATTTTTTGGGGAGGAGCAGTGGTGGCTCAGTGGTAACGTCTGCGACTTGCAAGTTGTAGGTCGTAGGTTCGAACCCAGACAGGCGGTTTACTTTGTGTAAATTATTTCATCACCACTGCTCTCAAATGATGAAGGAAGACATCGTAAGGAAACCGGCATGTCAAACATAGAACAAAACATTAGAGGAGATGTGACATCTACCAGAGGTCTCGTGGACCCTGTGCGGATGCACAGGGTCCACGAGGCCTCTCACCGAGAGGGGACGGGCTTGCGTCCCAGGAAAGCAAAGTGAATTATAGTAGGTACCTAAATTCCAACTAATCTGAATGTTCTGCCTAAGGATTGTATAATAAGTAGTATCTGACCAAAGGTTCGGTTTCGGTTTTGGCCAGTTTCAGCCAAAAATCTGGTTTCGGCCGTAGTTTTGGTTTTGACCAAAAAGTGGCCGAAGTTTTGGCCGGGCCGAAACTGACGTCCATGAGCCGTCGGTTTTGATAGAATACGAACGATTGACAGATAGACAGCGTAGAGTTAGTAATGGGGTCCCGTTCTCATCCTTTTTTTTTACAAAGCCCTAAAAAATATGTGTTTAAGTAGGTACTTGTAAATAGAAGTAATTTAAGTTCTTTGCAAACATGCTGGTTTTAACATCGAGTAAGGATTTATTCGCTTTTTGGAAGATTGATACAGTACGCTCTAAAAGCAACAGAAGCTGCATCTCAGCGACTCTGCTTTCGGTCACAATAGCAAAATCACACGTTTCAGCGATTACTTCGACGCTGCATCCCGTTTCGGGACAACTCCTTTGAGTACAGCTTAAAAATTGCGTTTTAAAGATGCTGAATTGTTTGGCGAATACATATAGCATTGTTACTAGGTATATCGAGCTTCCGAAAAAGCATATAAATTGCTGATACTAAAATGATCAGTGTTTAGAATTGAATCGAGCATCTGAAGAATTACTAAACCGCTAATCGCAAAATCTAACAGTAGAACATCACATTTGTGTTGATTTGATGCGTCATGTTTGCCACAAATAAACGTATTTTCTTTTTCTAAGGCCCTTGCCCGTTTTTAATCGTCATTTCAATATTTTGTATTGCACATAAAATCAGGAAACAGTAAATTATTTGTAACGAGAAACGACGGGCTTCAGCAAATAATGTCAATTTAACTAACTTTTTCTCAACTTCAGTTTCGGTTTCAGCTTCGACCGAAACTAGAAGAGGAGCCGAAGATTAAGTAACGGTTTCGGTTTCGGCTGAAAATCGTGATTCGGTCGCACACTAATAATAAGGTTTAATAGGTTAAAAGTCACATCATTCCATTAATTTGGTAAATCATCTCACACTCAAACCATTTATTTCAATTAAACCACTTTTGAATTGTCAAGATGTCAGTCATTCAGAAAATATGAAGCTAGTTGCCCATTCCAAAGCGTAGGTACCTATGGAGAAGAACGGGCAAGAAACTCAATGGACACTCTTTTAAATTATATTTTTACAAAAATATTAGTTACATCGTTAATGTTGAATTTATAATTATATGTGAAAACGATGTATAAAAGACGTACGTATTAAAAGCGTCCAGAGTACAGAAAATAGTAAGAAAACAACAATCCAAAAACAAAATAATTTAAAATAAGTCGAGGCAGCTAAGTGATGACCAGCCTCAACTGACGGCGCCCGTTCACGAACATGACGCATAGATCAGCACCATTCAGCTCAACAATTTTTAAGGGAGCTAAATGATTCAACACACACGCCACTGTCAGCGAGACATTAGAGTGAGCATGACATACTATCAGCCGCCAGGGCACATTCAAGTCAATGAAAGACATATTACCCGGTAAATGTTAGATAGGGTATAGTACATACATAGAACTCTCATCTGTGCAATCCAATCATACAATACAAAGGAAATTGGGTTTATACAATGCAAAGACAGTCTTACAATCTTCAGCAGCTCCAACAGTATTTTCAAGTGTTGAATCAATTAGTTGTGGTTGTGGAGCAGGACCAGCACTGAGCCAGGCATTATTATCAGCGATGTAGTCCTCTAACTTATAATAAGCCTGACTGCATAGTGTGAGTTTTATACAATACTTGAATTTTGTCACATTCAGTTGAAGAATGTGGGGAGGTTTTTTATTATAACATTTTAAACAGTACCCCATAAAAGATCTCATATAGGTTTATGTTGCTGATTATCCTCTGTCCAGCTTAAGATATAAGGACTAATATGTGAAACATAACTGACGAAATATCACTATACTGAACAAAGCTGCCTACCCCTTAGCATGCAGGCTTGAAGTTATGTTTCTGTTACACCAAACTTAAAACCAACCTCTTCCCTCAGGTAACACCGAAAAAAGAAAAGAAATTAAAGACAGAAGTGAAAGAAGAGCCCGCTGACGACCAGGATCTCGCCGAGCCAGTCTCAGAGAAAAAGAAGAAGAAGAAAAAGAAGTCCAATGTCCAGCCCGAAGAGGTAGCAGAAGAGACTGTAGAAGAGCCTAAGAGTGAGAAGAAGAAGAAAAAGAAACGGCAGTCGCAGGCCGAAGAAGAATAGAATATCTACCTCCACCTAAAGCAGTAAATCCGTGAAAGATCAGCATTTGATTCGTAAACTAAAGCTGTATATTCACTAGGTAACAAAGATTTTCAATATAGAAGGTGGGATATTTGGCAACATTGCACAAAAGCGTGTGATGTTGCCAGTTGGGGATCCAACGTGATGGGAGCCTTTGGGGATCGAAAGTTGGTCGGTTTCAGTGCGTGTTGTTTGTCGCTACAATGTTGTTGCCCAGAGAATTCACGCGATCGTGTATATAATAGAACTACACACACTTACATATACAGTGATAATACGGGTACTTTACAGTACATTTTTATTATGATAATTCTTGTCTATAATGGCTATCTAGCCTGTGGTTCGGCCTAGTCGCTGTGTACGTTGATATAGTTATTGTATTTTACGAACGCTCGTCTGATGCAATTTAAACCTTATGTCTATGACTTAAAAGTCCCATAAGCCGCGCTCGTGATTTGCAAGAACTATACAAGTTTATAGTTGTAAGTGAAATGTATTATGACTGTGGTTATAATAAAAGATTTATAATTCGTTTGTTGTTTGTTTGAACGAGATGTCATAGTTATAATGGAAAGGGTTTTTGAATGTTCGCTAAGTCGTAACCGCGACTGCTGAAAGTGGGATCCTAGGTTCGATTCTTAGACCCAGCAGTGTTATTGGGTTCTGCATCAGGACAAACTCAACTACAAACCCAATCTTAGAGACAATAGCAGCGTGGAGTTTGAATGTGTAGGCTCGTTCCAGACTTCTCTGCCTACCGTTTCGAGGAATACAAACGTGAGTTTGTACTTTGTATCCCTAGGTACAAACAAAAAATGCATGCAAAAGAAAATTGTGTTTAAAGTCAGCCAGACTGACGACACAATCCTCAAAAGACTTGTTATTAGCTATGAATAAAAAAGCTTTTCCCAAAGTGACGCAAAGAAGTGGTCCTTTCAACAAATAGTGAGGGCAGTGTCCGGTAAGTCAACAGTCCGTCCTGAGCCAGATTATCCCGCAATAAGTGAAGCAAAGCCGCAGCGGCAACATGCCATCGTTTCGCAGCATAATGGGCCCGGGTTAGCGCGCTAATGTCCCGCTTCAAAGGCGGCGCTGAGGGTTTTTGTCACTATTTTTTTAATGGTAAGTGTGTTTGCTGGTTTAGGAGTGAGAAGAATTTCTAAGTATGTTTCCAAAAACTTCATACTGTTGCGCGAATGGATAGAATAAGAAATGAGTCCTATATAAGAGGAAGGTGACTGAAAATTTGTGTGGTAATCGGTTGTCATGGTTTGGGCATGTAATGCGGAGGAATGAGGAAAAAATGAGGTTAAGGAAAGTTTTGAGTACCTAGGTACCTACCTATGAATGTGACTATAAGAGTACCTACGGGAAGACCAAAGAGACGAGGGATGAACTGTGTGGGACTACCGAGTTCAACACTAATAGAGAAGTATGCATGAAGAAGACATGTGAAAACAAACCATGCCTAGTGTAAACTATACACCAGGCATGGTTTACGAATGGATACCAAGAGTTCAACCATTCTGCTCAAGGTAAAATATTTAAATAATAGTTTGGGTACCTACTGATATCTTTACCGTGTGTCTATGGGCTGCTGCACCTACAGTCGAGGGCAAAAATTAAGTCAAAACAAGTACCTAAGATAGGAAAAAAGCGGTCAAGTTCGAGTCGGACTCGTGTACCGAGGGTTCCGTACCCATAGGCGTATATTACGGGTGCGCCGTGCCCACCCCAGGATGTTCCCTATTCGAAATTCTAAGCTGTATACATACATAATTGTAATGGGTGTTCAGAAGGGGAAAATGAGAAGCACACGTACGTTTTTAAATGTATTCTTCCAGAATATTCGCCGCTCACCAAAAAACAATCTGCCCGTTCGAGTCACGCTAGCTCAAAGGTCCCCGCCCAACGGAAGTCAAAATAACATCCCCTTTTTATAATTGTAAAATATTCGTAACACTTACATAGATTGACAGACTTGTTACAATAATCACAAGACTAAAAGCTATAGGTATTATAAAGTAAAACTTTTACAATTGAATATGATTTACAGTAATATTTCCAAATTAATAAAATGAATGCTCAGAGAAAAGGACAAGTTATTAATATTTTAAATGACCACATTATAGCGTCTTTACAGATAGATAGATGGCGCTATCAAGACTACATCGGTAGATCTTTATTGGTGGCTGTTTTATACTAGTTTCATCGAATGCCGGTAGATGGCGCTAGCCGTTTATTATGATGACGATGGAGGCAAGTATATTGAAGCTTCCTGCAGGGCTATTGATGTACATTTGGTGACTACTTGTAACATTCGGCCATCCTGCTATGTTCGTGGTCCTCCACGGCGTTGGGCTCCAGCTCCTTCAGTAGTGGTGGCAATGGAGTCCATTTTTAGCGGTACCTGGAAACAAACAGCCCACAGTATATTTTGATAATCATAATAAATTAATATATTTATATTACATTGAGTTTTTATTAAATTAGCATTCAGTTATTCACTTAGATTTATTTTACACCTCACATGGCGCATAGTGAAGTGCACTCAGATCTGTCTAAAGTTTCACAAAGCATAAATGGCAGATCTAACAGCAAGTGTTACTGGAAACATAATCACACAGATTTATCCACAGTATCACTCAGTAGGACAGGACAGATATTCACACAGACCCATCTGCTACATCACACAGTGTAGTGGGATAATATTCACACAGACCCATCTGCTAAATCACACAGTGTAGTGGGATAATATTCACACAGATCTATCTGCTGTATCACCCAGATACCAAGAAAGGTATTCACACAGACTTTTCTGGCATATCATATCACACAGTATAGCAGGATAGGTATTCACACAGACCTATCTGCTGTATCACACAGTATAGCGGGACAGACATACAGATTATCTGTACCTATCACATAGATCAGCAAATTATAATTTGTTTAGGTATCAATTAGATTCTGTGTTCTGTGGTTAGGGCAATATTTTGAATAGCTACTTAATAAATCCTTTTGGTGTGTTGAATATTTAAATTGGAATAATACAACTATTTATGCTATAAAGTAGGTATTTAATTTTAAATTTCCAGAGGATGTTTAAATGACTTAATAATATTTGTATAATAAAGCATGGAAAACAGTACAAATGAATTATATCATGAATAACAAAACAACTATATCTAGTGCAAATAAATGGTATTATAATTAACTCTCCAATAAATCTATTAAATCATCCCTGTCTATTTCATGATCAGAATCTGTAGAGCTGTCTGGTACTGATGACTTATATGGGCGTAGTGAATCACCAGCAACCACTGCACTAAACTTTTTATATCCCTTGACCCCTTGAATGCTATTTATTGTATATCGGTCAATAGAATGGTCTATTTTAGTGATCTTATATGGTCCCGTAAACACACTCCCTAACTTTTTAGTGACCCCAACTGTATGATCACGAGATAACCCTCCTTTCCACAAAACTAATTCACCTACGTTATATTTCTTACATTTCTTATGCCTCTTATCATACCGACCTTTCATAATTGCCATATTATTATCAATGCGCAACTTTGCATTGCGTCTACGTTCAAGTAACTGCTCTTGAGGGTCAATGTTTTTATCGACGTTTGCAGGGTAAGCAGGTAATAAGGCATTGTCATGCGAAAACATAAGACTAAAGGGGGAAAATCCTGTAACAGCATGAGGACTGTTGTTTATACCCCAGACTACATCCGAAAGTTTTTCATCCCATGTGCATTCACTTTCAGCAGTAGTGTTTAAGCCGTTTACAATGGTTCTGTTTACTCGTTCGACCTGACCGTTTGATCGCGGACAAGCAATTGCATTTAATACGTGCTTGAACTGTTTTTGTATAGAAAACTCTTTAAAATACCGACTAGTGAACGCGACGCCTCTATCTGTAACTATTCTATGAGGATTGCCAAAAGTAGATATTATTTCCTTTAAGTTCTGAATAGTTTCTATAGAACCAGTACCTCTGACAGCACGAGCAAATACAAATTTCGTAAAAGAATCAATCATTACAAGTATGTAGGAGTAACCACGGCGTGTTTTCAAAAATGGACCCAAATGATCTATATGTAAAGTATGCATCGGTATTGCTACTTTCTCAATGGGATGCAACTCGCCTTCTACTTTGCCATAATTTCCCTTGGCATAAGCGCAGTGTAAGCAGGCACTTACATATTTTCGTATAAACCGAGTCATACCAGAGAACCAAAACTTGGACTTGATTGTCTTTTCGCACTTGTCTATACCTATGTGCCCAACTTGGTCGTGGTATTTTTGTAACAATGACCACTTTGACAGTTTAGGTATTACGAATCGATCGCCATATAAAGTTTTTCGAAACAGACATCCGTTAACGATAGTATAATTTTTATTTATATCCGGATTAGTCGTGCCCGCATTAATCTGTCGAATGATACTTTGTAATGTATCGTCTTGCAACTGTAGCGTGAGGCGCCAGTCAGCTTCATCAATGCGAAGTATAGGAACACTTTCAACCGGGTTGCGACTGAGCGCGTCAACGTGTTGCATTCGGTGGCCAGGGCGATATTCGATTTCAATATCGAAATCCTGGATCGTTAGCCACCATCGGGCTATACGTGGTATCAAATCTTTCTTAGTAAGTGTGGTTCTTAGTGCTGCACAATCTGTAATCACCTTGACTGGGATACCTGTTACGTAAATACGGAAGCGTTTTAGGGATTCAACTACGGCGAGAGTTTCCAGCTCATAACTATGATAGTGCATTTCCTCCCTACTAGTAACGCGACTAAAATAAGCAACAGGTTTTAAATCACCATCATTTTGATATTGAAGTAGAATACCGCCTAACCCCAAGCTACTAGCATCTGTATGGATTTCTGTTTTAGCATGCGGTTCATAAATTGCTAAAACAGGTCGCTCAGTCAACGTAGTTTTTAAAAGATTAAAAGAATATTCCTGTTCGGAACCCCACACCCAGGCTACGTCCTTTTTTGTTAGGCTGGTTAAAGGTCGGGCAATTTCAGCGAATCCTCTTACAAATTTACGGAAATACGATGCTAAACCGATAAATTGACGTAGTTCATGTACGTTTCGCGGCTGTCTAAAATTGATAACACTTGTAATCTTTGCTTGCCCCGGGCGCACAGATCCTTCAGTAACCTCATGACCCAAGTAATTTACGCTAGTTTTCAAAAAAGAGCACTTTGTTAAATTTAGTTTTAAATTAGCACGAGAGAGAAGTTTCAAAACATCTTCCAATAGGTCTATACCTTCTTCTATTGTAACAGTGGGCAAAGTGACGTCATCGAGATATGTGGCTATTCTATTGTCTAGAGACCCTAATGCCTTACGAATTAAACGTGAGAAAACCGCCGGCGCGTTGGCCAAACCAAACGGCATTTTTAAAAATTCATACTGTCCTGTCGCCGTTATGAAGGCAGTTCTATGAATTGAATTTTCCGCCATTTTAACTTGATAGTAACTTTGAGCCATATCAAGAACCGTAAAGTACACTTTTCCCGACAGTCGGTTGATCTGATCATCAATGTGTGGAAGAGGGAATCGATCTTTTACAGTACGTGCGTTGAGAGCGCGGTAGTCGATACATAACCGATAGTCGCCTCCCTTTTTCTTAACTAGAATTACAGGGCTCGCGTATTCAGAGTTTGATTCACGCACTATTCCCGCGGATAAAAGGTCATTGACCTTTTCCTGCACAATTTCGTTTTCTTTGTAAGATAATCGATAGGGCTTACAAAACACAGGCGTTTCTGAAGTGGTAGAAATATGCATTTCAATTAAATCCGTACAACCAAGTTCACTGCTACATTCAGCAAAACAACTGGGATACTTATTTAGTAAATCTAATAATAATTTAGAATGTTTTTCTTCCATTACGCCAATATCTAGGTCAGACAATACAAATGTCTTGTTTGGCTGAACATAATCCTCTGTACTATTATAGGCACAACTTTGAGTAACGAAAGCTACGTCGGATTGCGTAAACATATCTGCGCGCGTTATCAGTCGGCCCGCGGACCATTGTAAACAAGAATCACCTAGGTTAATTAAGCGTATCTGTAATGTAGGTGTGTTTTTCAAGACTAACTCTGGGATATAGTACGACTCATCACCCATAGAATACAATCGTGGGTGGGTAACAAGTACTTCACTTGGCGTCAAATCATATAATGTGTAGACGCGTACCTCTGCACTCGAACCCGGCACGACCTCGACATCGTTGAACAAGAATAGGGGGACTTTTGTTATAAAGTCTTGGCTAGACAAACATATGGTTGAGATGGGACAGTCGTACGCACTATTTACAATTAATTTCACAGATTTACAGGTTATAATTAAGTTTAAGTTAGGTTGATTAATAATAGGCTGCCCCACAATTAGATCTATATCGTTGAGGCTTGCATTTGTTATCTCGACACATGTTTGTAAACTTATATTATCTATTACTAGATCTATGGTCGATTTCCCTAGAGAATTTACGAGTAATCCTCCAAAGCCTCTCATTACGACATTTGACGGTATTATACATGATCGCGATTTTTCGATAGCTTGCGTCGTAATTATATTAACTCTACTGCCAGTATCAATATAGCCGATAGCTTCAAAACCATTAATATATATATGTTTACGAAATAAATCTGAAATAATTTCTGTGGTTACATGATAAACCTGCCGTACCTGTTGATTTCTTTGCGGTGGCGCTGGCATGTCCCGCGAGCTCCCCCCGGCCGCATACCAGCATGTGTTGGCAGCGTGTCCTGCGCGCTGGCAGACCTGGCAGCGTGTGGCGGGAGCAGCTCGGCAATCTCGGGCTTCGTGCCCCGGTCGCCGACAGTTATAGCACACCTTCGGAGCAGGGTTCCCTGCCGCAGAGCCCCGTTGCCACGTCGATTTGATCGGCTTCTGGTCGGAGGATCGTCTGGTTTTTTCAGCCCCGTAGTTTTCGAGTGACGACAGGAACCCGTAATAAAGTTCTTCGGGGGTCTTGTAGCCGCATGCTTTCGCGTTCGCACGCAGTTCAACCGGCAATCCACGGATGAGGCACGACATTGCGTTCTCCCCATCCAGCCCACACTTTTTCATTAGAGATATTTTATCGTGGTAGTATCGAGTCATGGTCTCGTTCCCTTTTTGGCGTGCCAGCATTTCTTCCAGGCGGTCGACGAAATCGGTGGTACGTGGAAACGCCTTCGTCAGCCATTCCTTCCAAGTGCCCCACGTGGCGCTGTAATCCTCCAGGTCATCGTACCAGTCGCGCGCAGCGCCGCGTAGCCGAGTTTGCATCACGAAGACTCTGTCCCTTTCTTCCCAGTTATATATGTCGCCCAGTTGGTCGATCTTGTGAAGCCATCCAATCACGTTCACATTTTTCTTCGCTGGGTCGAATTTAGGTATGACCTCCGTGTCCAGGTGTGTTATTCTTGGTCTTTTGTTGGCTGGTAACTCACACAACGAGGACTGCGAAGAAAAAAAAACGGGACTTTTTCCCTCTTGGCGGACGCCATTTTCTTCAGGGTCGACGCTTGGTGACCGTCTCCCCATGCCGCGGATATATGGGCCGTGGAATTCTTGCATCCCACTTCTGAACTGTAATGGGTGTTCAGAAGGGGAAAATGAGAAGCACACGTACGTTTTTAAATGTATTCTTCCAGAATATTCGCCGCTCACCAAAAAACAATCTGCCCGTTCGAGTCACGCTAGCTCAAAGGTCCCCGCCCAACGGAAGTCAAAATAACATCCCCTTTTTATAATTGTAAAATATTCGTAACACTTACATAGATTGACAGACTTGTTACAATAATCACAAGACTAAAAGCTATAGGTATTATAAAGTAAAACTTTTACAATTGAATATGATTTACAGTAATATTTCCAAATTAATAAAATGAATGCTCAGAGAAAAGGACAAGTTATTAATATTTTAAATGACCACATTATAGCGTCTTTACAGATAGATAGATGGCGCTATCAAGACTACATCGGTAGATCTTTATTGGTGGCTGTTTTATACTAGTTTCATCGAATGCCGGTAGATGGCGCTAGCCGTTTATTATGATGACGATGGAGGCAAGTATATTGAAGCTTCCTGCAGGGCTATTGATGTACATTTGGTGACTACTTGTAACATAATATAACTTCACAGAAAAGCAATCAAGTAAATAATCTAAGTGGGTACCACGAACACCTACACAAGCTTATTATTACCTACATTAATATGTAGGTAATAATAAGCTTGTGTAGGTGTATTCCATTTAGTCACTTTTGAAATAACGAATACAATTGAATCTATACGCAAAGTAATAAGCCAGAGTAGGTACATTTAAACGCGACACAATGGAAAGTGACAAGCGGGCACACGTCGGAACACTGCTTCGATCCGCGCGTCGCCGCTTCGATCGATGCATTTTTTAATTTAAGTCTCGAAAGTGGAAAGCATTTTGTGGGTATTCTCCAAATTGACGAAACTCATTTAGGAGCAAAATTTTGAATAATGAAAAACGTGCTAAAAGAAAAGAATCGGTTGTGGGATCGCCCGCACTTGGGGATAGGGCCCGCTAGGCATGCTGATACCAGTCGGGGGTGCGGCGAATGTACAAGTATCTCCCGGGCCACCGACTTATGGTAGTAGAAGGAACAGTGGGGTTTTAGTCGGTAGGAAACCGACATAACCCTCCTTTCTTCTCAGACGGAGGGTATCCATGAGGATTCGCAACAAAAAAAAATGTTAGGAGCCAGGCCCCCCTGGAAAAAAAGCCTAGATACGCCAATTTCCCTAAAAAATAAACCTACAAATTTGTAGGTTTATTACTACTTTACGGTTTTCAGATTTTTCCTTAAGGTACTAGTGCTACATGACATTGCTTCTTGCTATATTTCATGATTCTAGGTCAACGGCAAGTACCCTATACACTTTAATTCTCTTGAGAGTGTCAAAATATACGTTTTTTGCGGCATAAACGGCCGTATCTTTTTTTACGTTAACTTAGAAGTTTGATTTTTCCACAGCTTCAAGGGATTGACAGATCTGAGTATACGGCTTTAATTTTATTTCAAGTTTTCAACTCGATACCTCCACGCGTTCCCGAGATAAAGGGTCTTGCCGGACAGACAGACAGACGGACAACAAAGTGATCCGTGATCCTATAAGGGTTTTGGTTTTTTCCTTTTGGGGTATGGAACCCTAAAAATTGCGTGGTTCACCATTTTAGCGTTAGGAAGTGCTTTGGTACTAAACCTTTCTGATCTGCCTGTAATGCACCTCAAAAAGGCCTACCTACTTGCTATAAAGATAACTCAAGTCACCTCTTCATACACATTATATCGTAGAACAACCAACCAAAGCCACGCCAATACTGAGATTTGTACCTAAAAAGCGCCTTTATTGCGTAGGTTTAAAGGTGATTTTCGTAATCCAAGTGTTGTGATCGTATTTAACGCTCATAAGTATCTACCTACCTACTCGTCTAAAAGGGCCAAGTTCGTTATCATAAAATAAAAAAAGCTTGTAAGAACCTGTTGTTTTGAACTTAAAACTTTGCATTTTATAGTACCTACACTCCTGTAAAATCTTAGTCTTAGTTCAAAGCTGTTTCCAGACAAATCTGTAGGTGCGTTTTATTTCGACTGGAAGTCTTATTTCTTTCGAAGTTTTAGGTAGGTTTTAAAGTCTGCGTCATAGAATAGGTGGGTACTTACTATTATATTTGAATACTTAAACCCGAAATTCTAATTCACCTACTTAGAAGTTTTTCATTGATCTATTGAGGTTAATTTTATAACTTGAATTTTCTTCGATTATTTATCAATAAAGAGAGAAAGAAAAAGTATTTATTGCGACTCGTACAGGAAGATCACAAACTAAACTAAACACAGTCAAAAATTAAAAAAAAATCCAAATTAAATAAAATAAAAAAGTAACAAAAAGAAAAATGAAACAGAAAGTCCTTACAACAATAACAATTGTCATAAAAAATATGGATGGATGTAATTGAATAATTGTAGGCAAAAGTGGTGAAATATAATGTTGAAATATTTTATATAGGTAGATACCTACAGATGAATAATTTATGGTACTTAGTAAGTAGGTAACTAATTCTCTACTAATGAGTGATTGCGTAAGAATTTTACCTGAACAGGGTTTATTTACATCAGATATTATTCGAATAGACCATACTTAGGTACCTACCTCAAATTCATTTCTATGGTTGGCAGGTTCGGAAAATTTGAGATGGTTAATTACCTACCTAGGTCTAAAAAAAAATAAACCCCAATTTAGAAATTACAAATCTAAACCGTATTTATTATTTATCGCCAACTTCACTTACCTACTTAACTTTCAAAATTTCAATTCCAATAACAAAACTTTCGACTCGGTATTTTGAAGAAAAATACTCGGTTCCGCACGGTAGGTAGTTACCTCCCTACGCTACAACTGAGGGCAAAGTTGTTTGAGTAATTATTGGTACAACATTGTTATTTTGCCGAAGTCCGTAGTTTTCTTACGAGTGGTAAAGTTAGGAGTAATAAACCGCATCAGAATAGCTACCTACCTACGTCGGTACACGGGGCGAGTGTAGCGAGTAGCGACTGACTCCGGATTTAATTTGTGAACTAAATAGGTACTGTTGTGCGTAGCTATTGTGCTACGCGTGTGTTGCGTTATAATTGAAAAAATACTTTTACTTGGATAAATATATATTTACGACTTTACAGCAACACGTCACATCTAGCACTTTTCTACTACCACTAAACAAAAACCATAATAAAAATATTTGACAATTTCTTGAACGTTCGAATGGAACACACCGGCAATTATAACCAGCCTGCATTTACTTCTAAAGGTAGAGCTATACAGTCTCTACAGTACCTAGGTAGGTGGTAACTAGAAGGGACACTAAAGGACCTACTGAGAAAGGGTAGTTCAGTTATCTTAGGCAGCACTTAATTATAACAACATTACAACCTACGGATAAGTTAGTTTTTCGAGTTCTAAGTGCATAGAGTCATTTCTAAATTGGTAATATCCACGCAAATACATAGTATCGAGCTGCTGCCTTTTGCCTTTATTAGTTCACGTTGTTTTGCATTTAACCATGTCCAGTCAACAAAAGAGATATCTAAGTATGCAGGATCGTCGGGTATATTGAAGTTTAGTAAGAAACCGATGGATGTTGTCGACTGAAATTTAATTTGATAAATGAGCTGTTTGTTTTCTATTAATAAAATAAAATTTTATTTGAAAGCATCCGTCGGTTTCTCCCCGATTCGACTCAAACACACGAACCTCTGCGCTGACCCGGTAGTGTGTCCAAGTCCAAGTTCACATATTATCATTTTATAATGAATGTATACAAAATATTGTAAAACATTTTAAAAGAGTAACGGTGGAGTTTCTTGCCCATTCTTCTCCATACGAAAACTACCTTTTGGAATGGGCGACTAGAATCAATTTTATTTGTTGTAATTTCTGACGTTCAAAAGTGCCTTTTATGTGCCTATTTGAAATAAATGCTTTGACTTTGACAAGTGGATCCCAAAATGATGAAATCCCTACGACACCCTAAATTAATGTATTGATTTTATTGGTTTATTCTATTTTATGCTAACCAACCATGCTAGCCATCATAGTTGGATAAAAGCTCATAATTAGGTTAGCTAATGTCATTAAATCCTATATATTCAGAGCGCAAGGTTATTAATTTACCTTTACCTATATAATCCAAGTGTGTAAGTGCGATAATGGGAAGCACTGTACCTACTTTATGGATCGCGGATTTTTCATAGCAGCTATTTTTTTTGTTGAATATATACCCTTTTTAGTGTATTTGGGAACCCTAGAAAACCATAGATGCCGAGAAAAAAATCGGAAAAAGTTTCATTCGTGATTGGTGGGATAGTGGGAGGATTCAAAGCTTGTGGATACAGCTCTTAATGTAACGTCTAATTGTTACTGATTGCCTTAAACCGCACAAATGTTATATCCACTAGCTGGAATAGCACCGCCAACATCGCATTTGCACGAAAACATCCTCGTGTCACAAAGACTGAAAAGCCGCAACAAATAATGAGTCCTCCCACTCACTGGTGAACTGTCTAACTATGGAAAGGCTAAAGCTGTGGCGAAGCAGTGCTTCCTTAATTTGATCCATTCGTTCCACCAGCTGAAAATCCTGGACCTGAGTGACTGACTGAGTCCGGACCCAGGTTGGCCTAAACAAGGACAACCTGTTCAGATGGAGATTCACAAATAACTCAGTCCCGAAGCGTAACTAAGGTGGTGCAGTTCCACAAACAATGGGACACTTAATATCGTGTCTAGCGTGTCCTGTTGTCAGCATTTTCCAGAAACTGATTGACGCTAATGATGGTGCCAAACTCGTAGCAAAACGACTCTATTTAGATTACCATCCTCACGCTAAGAAGAAGAAGTTACATATCAGCATAAACATACCTAACCTAGAATTCATCATACCTCATAATAATGAAGTAGGTACCTATGTATTTGCACTATAACTTAGTACACTGACTAAATTAAAATACTTCCTAGGTCCCACCGCGCAGTTCATGAACTCTTAAAACTTATCGTCGATAAATGCTGAACTACTCCCGTTCGGTATTAGTTCACTAATATTCCTTGATTGAAATAGTTCCTGCACTACACGTAACGCAGTCTTTACTTGCAACTAATTATTTGTAAAGTTGCTTTTAGAAAGGTTGTAAGTTTTGGAACCATAGCATACCGAAGCTTAGTTCATAGTCTGAGTTTAGCAGATGATTTTAACACATAAATTGCTCTCCCACTGCACTGCTGAGTCGGTATCTAATAGGCCTCTTGTTTACCTGCTCTGTGCGAGTCTCGTCTTACCCAGTACTTTATAGATCATCCACCCATGCGTTTGTTGGTATGCCACCACTCCTATACCGTCTCTTCACCACGTCTAGCCAAGTGTCCCTTGGCGTACCAAGGGATTATATAATATATTATATCCCTTACTTACTTATTACCTTGTTCCTTACCCACCTTCATTTCAAAGCCACTACCCCTAGTCCGACATCTTGAACCTTAGGGCAGGATTCATATGCTGCACTTTAATTTTACTTGCTAAGTAAATTAGTAGTGTTTCATAATAATATGAATCTCATGCTTATGCGTGTGTAATGTTCATATTCGTCTATGAAAATGTGAACATAAATTTTAACTTTTTGTGCGCAGATCTTTAGTAAGGGTCCTGTACACACCTGGACTTACAGCTTAGTACGGCCGTTATTCCAAGTGCGTACGATGTGACTACGGTTGAGACAATTGAGCCTGAACCAGTACCTAAGGCCCAATTGACGCCGACCTAGCCCTACAGTAATTACCTAGCACCCTAGTTATCCTAGCCCTATAGTAATTACCTACCTAGCACCCTAGTAAAAGTACCCTAATGCCCTAGCCTACCATACAAACCATACCAAACGCAGGTTACGTTGGTTACGTGAGAGGGAAGTCTGTCACAAGGAGACCTACGGTAACAGACGGAATTTGGGTAGGAAGAGGGTTTTGTGTACGTCGTGCAATGTACACAGGAAATGGTTTTCTTACTGCCGATCCCACAGACTCATAGGACCGATGATGGCTAAAGGTGTCTTGGCCACAGTAAGAGGAGGTATAGGAGATGAATCACACTCGACTCCAGCTTGATGACTAATTTTATTACAATAATAGACTTAATTATATACAATTTTTGTGGTCAATACACATTGATACCTATTTACATGTGTGTCGTGTGTGTATTGAGCCGATGAAGCGAAGATCTCAGTAGGCCACCTCTTAGTGCTGACGGTGTGCTGGTGTTGCCGGCGCGTAGACCGTATGTATGTCGCTCTTAATGCTGACGCTGTGATGCTGTTGTTGGCGCGTGTAAATAGTGGTATGTTCATGGTTGAACATTCTGGCGCCTCTCAGGACCGAGGCTCCAGTTGGTATAATTCAATAGTTTCGTGTTGATGTGGCAAACTATACATAGGTTCCGTTGTGATAGTTGGTTGGCCTGTTGTTGGTGTAGTAATTGTCTTGTTAGCAGCAAGTGCATTTGGTTCTCTTGCTGGTTGGTTTGCTGGCTCGGGGCTTGTCCTTCTGGTCTTGCGCTGCATTGTGACTCGAACCCATCTCAGTATGGCTGGGCCGTAGCAAACTAAAAACAAAAAGATTAAAAACATGATTATACACGATACCGCACTAGTTAAGTATGCGTGAGAACTAATTTGACTCCAAATAGTATGATCTAATTCGGTTTGTAAAGCATTTTCCTGATTAACTAGATTCTGAAAACTATCTTTTGAGTTATCTACAACTTCTTCTTCTTTGGTAATGTTTAGCATGGATTTAGTCGCCATGTGCGTTGTTATGGGAAAGTCTATTTGTTTTGAGTATGATGTTACAATCGGTACTGAAACAATTCTTTTGGCAGTTAATATGTTGTTAGTTGTTTTAATAATGCAGTTATCTGCGATTCGTATTACACCAACGTTTTGAAGCTCGAATTCTTCTCTTTGTCCATCACAAAGTATTGACGTTGTAACTCGATCTCGTACAATGAATAACCAAGTGTTTGGCATGTAAAGTTGTTTCCATATTATTTTATTGGATAAATAATATATTTTAGTCGGACATTTCGTATGTGTCTGGTTTTTGAATAGTTGATTTACAATGCAATTTTCTTTTAATTGCATGTTTTTCACGGCCCCAGGAAAGCAAATAAAATGGTTAGTCCATTCTAAACAACGTTTGAACTCCTCATAGTTCAAGTCAAAATACATTTCGTTGTTGTAATCTAACCCTATGTACGCTTTAGGTACTTCTATACTTTGGGCAGACTTGTCAGAGTTTATCTTTGGGACTGGTGTAACATACATTAACGTATATTTAGTTATGTCTTGTATAGGAAAATAGGCGTATACTTTTATATGAGTCTTGTTCTCATATATCTTGGTGTCTAGTAACTGTTGTTGAACAATTCTTAATTTAGATGGTAGTTTTTTGTTTGCTGATGATATCAGGTCAGTGACGTTCTTTGGTGATAACACACTATATACTGTCGCCTTGGTTAAGTATATCTCTAATAGCCCGTTGTAATAATCCGTGATTTCTTCCATGTAATTATATGCTAGTTGGTAAGTCTGCATAACACGTATGTTTACACTGTTGTGGTCGACAGTACTGAACCAATGGTTGTTACTCTCGATGTAACCTATGACTTGGTTTAGTTTAGTTTGAAATCCTATAAGTTTCTGTTTTATTCTTTCTTCAGTTTTGTTTACTTGTGAGATTGTTGATATCATGAATTTGGTTTGATGATTGGCAGCTTCAATTAATTTTTTTTGGTTTGAATTTAATGTGTCTATATCTCGGTATGCCTCATCATTTACTCCGAAGATAGCAGTTAGTAGCTCTCCCCATATTCCCCTTTTCTTCCTAATCTGGTTTACTTCTGTCAAATATTCTTTAGTTCGCTCAAATTTTGATGCTTCTTCTAACAAATGGTGGTGTAATTGTTTGCAAAATCCGGAAGCTGTTATTTGTTCCGCATTTGTGCATAGTTGACTGAATTGTGACGTCATTGTTTTTATTTTGACAAGGTCTTGCTCTAGGTGTTGTTTTTCATAATTTATTTCTATCCTAAATATTCCTCTGTCAATGCTTGCTGTTCCTATTTTTTCAACATAAAATCCTGGTGGTACCGTTTTTATAGAGTACGTTGTTGTAGTTGATTTTGCTGAACCCAATATTTGTAACATGATGAATAGCAACGTGAACCATTTAGATATTTTATTACATTGTTTGGGTTGATTAGTTTTGTTTTTTCTTAGGATTGTAACGGTGTTTGTCTGTATTGACTGTTTAGGTTCATCACTATTACTACTCGTATTTGTTTCAATTGGCAATGGTATTAATGTGTGAATTGATCGTTTTTGAGTCGTTCCTGACGACTTTTGAAGTGTCACTACTCGGGATAAGTCGTCGTTACCCGTATGTATTTCCTTTATTTTAGCAAGTGGTCATTTGCTGGGAGAAACTTTTTCATCTTTTATAATTACTAGAGTTCCAACCGACAAGTTTCCTTGATTAGTTTTCCATTTGTACCTTTGTTGAAGTTGGTGTAAATAATCTTTAGTCCAGCTTTTCCAGAAATCTTTTTTCATTTTTTGGATCTGTTTCCATCTGTTTATGTGATCTGTATTAGTTTCCGATAGCGGGTCTGGTACCCCTACCGCTTCTCTTCCTATTAGAAAATGACTCGGCGTTAACACGATATTATCGTTAATATCTTCACTTAGTGCACATAATGGTCTTGAGTTTAGACATGCTTCAGTTTGGTGTAAGAACGTGCTCATTTCTTCATAAGTTAGTGTCTGCTCTCCTATCACTCTACGCAAATGGTGTTTCATAGATTTTACTCCTGCTTCCCAAATCCCTCCGAAGTGGGGGGATGATGGAGGAATAAAGTGCCATTGTGTTCCAATATTGGTCAACGTGTTTTGAAAATCGTCAGACTGGGTTATGTCTAACATTTCTTTATACAAGTAATTGGCAGTGCCTAAAAAATTCGTCGCGTTATCACTGTACATGTGTGATACTGGACCTCTGCGAGCCATAAACCTCCGTAGTGCTGCTATAAACGTTTCTGTTGATAAGTCGCCTACCAGCTCCAAATGTATCGCTCTCGTGGATAGGCAAACAAATATCGCAATGTAGCCTTTGTAAGATTTATGACCCCTTCCTTTCATTGTTCTCACTGATATTGGCCCAGCGTAATCCACACCTGTGTGACTGAATGGGTATGATTCCGTCACTCTTGGTTTTGGTAATGAGCCCATTTTTTGTGAGGCGGTGGATGATCTGTATCTAGTACACTTTACACATTTTCTAATACTACTTTTCACTGCTCGCTTTCCCCCAAGTATCCAATATTTCTGTCTTATATACGCTAATGTCATATTGTTACCTCCATGTAATGTGGTTAAATGAGCATCACGAATTATGATTGATGATACGTGATGGTCATGAGACAACAGGATTGGATGTTTTTGCTCGTATGGTAAATTGGAGTTTTGAAGTCTTCCTCCTACTCGCAGTAAGCCCTCATTGTCAATAAACGGATCTAGGCATGACAACCTGTTTCCTTTCTTCAATGATTGTCCGGTTTTAATTGTTTTGTACTCCTCAGCAAATACTTCTTGTTGCACTAAGCGGAGGAGTTTTTTAGTTGTTGAATTAATTTCCTTACAACTTAATGTTTTTTCGTATTCTTGTTTATTCACGAATCTGTAGCAATATGATAGTACTCGTATCATCCTTCTGAAGCTTGAAAATCTTATCCAGATTTCATTTTTTGGTATAATCGTTATATGATAACATCGTTTAATTTCCTCACATATCTCTGGTACAGTTTTCGTACTAGGCATGTTATCACTTTTTAACCACTCTGGTCCATTCCACCATTGTGATAAGTTTTGTAATTTATTTGGTGCAATGCCTCTTGTAATTAGGTCAGCTGGATTTTGTAATGTATTTACATAACTCCATTTTGCTTCTGGTAATGTTCTTTGTATTTCAGATACCCTATTAGCTACGAACGTCTTCCATCGCTCAGCTTCACCCTTGATCCAGCCGAGAGTAATCATGGAGTCCGTCCAACAATAAATATTTGTAATTTGCATTTCCATTCCATTAATAACTTTTTCCATCAATTGGGTTAATAATAGTGCAGCACATAACTCCAACTTTGGTAATGTAGTTTTCTGCTTTTTTGGCGCTACCTTTGACTTAGCTTGCAAAAGGGTTACGTTAAATGTGTTATTATTTTGTATCCGACAGTATATTACTGCACCGTATGCTTTTTCTGAAGCATCACTAAACCCATGCAGCTCGACTCTCGATTCATTTGAAAAATGACACCATCTTGGGATGGAAATCTTCTCAATAGTTTTTAGTTGTTTTTGTAATTCAATCCACCTTGTTTTAATAGTTTCTTCTACGGGCTGATCCCACTCTGTGCCATTTGTCCAAAGTTCCTGAATCATGAGTTTCATATTTATGACAACAGGTGCTAACCATCCCAGAGGATCAAATATCTTAGCGATTTCCGATAAAATAAATCGTTTTGTTGGTTTTTCATTTTGGTTGATAGTAATATGAAACCAAAAGCTATCCTCTAATGGTGACCACAATACCCCTAAGGATTTTCTAGTTTCATCTAGCGATATTTTCATCATTTGGTCGTCTTTGCTCTCGTTAGGTATATTTTCTAACAATTCAGCACTGTTCGACGACCATTTGCGTAGCTTGAATCCGCCTTTTTGTAGCATATTTATTAAGTTTTCTTGTAAAATTTTTGCTGCCTCAACATTCGTATCTCCTGACAAAATATCGTCCACGTAGAAGTCCTGGAGAGTTCTTTGGCTGGCTATTGGGTAGTTCGCTTCTTCATCAGCAGCGAGTTGTTGTAGCGTCTTAATCGCTAAATATGGGGCAGCTGCAGTTCCATATGTCACAGTAGTTAATTCGTATTCGTCGATCATATGTTTCGGTGAATTCCTCCATACTATTCGTTGATAGGTGTAGTCTTCTTGGTTAATATTTATATATCGGTACATTTTTTCGATGTCCGCCATAAATGCTATCTTGTGTTTACGCCAACGTAACAGTATAACTGCTAATTCTTGCTGTAGTCTTGGTCCCGTAAACATATTATCGTTTAGACTTATGTTAGTACTTGACTTGCTCGACGCATCAAATACTACTCGTAGCTTAGTAGTTAGTGAATCTTCTCTAATGACTGGTTGATGTGGTATGTAGTATTTACCGTGGTAATAGTCAGTACTAGATACTTTCCTCATGTGGCCCATTTCTAAGTACTCATTGAGAAACTCTTGGTATTTTTTCCGTAAGTTTTCATCCTTGTCGAACTTCCGTTCTAATTGTAATAGTCTTGCAATAGCTTTTTTGCGCGAATTCCCATAATCTACGCTATGATTCTTGAATGGAAGTTTCACTGTGTATGTCCCATCTGGATTTCTTATAGTTGTTTGTTGGTAATAGTTTTCACACGCCTGATCCTCGTTAGTTACTTGGTATTTTTCAGGAATTTCTTCTAATTCCCAAAACTTGTTTAGTTGTTGAACTTCTGTAGTCCGTGTCATCATACTGATAACTGTGTTAGTATTGGTAGTATCGCCGCAAATCCCGGATAAAATCCACCCAAATTCGGTATTTTGAGCGATGATTCCGTCTTGCACCTTGTGTAATCCGTTTAGTAGTAAGTCGCTATATTCTTGAGCCCCCAATATTATATCTATTGGGCCTCTTTTGTAGTATGTAGGATCGGCAAATAGTTTGTTTTGTAAACAATCCGTTTTTAGTTCTGGTAAATTTTTCTCTGGTAAACAGCCAGTTAGTTTTGGTAGTATTATAAGTGTGACTGGTAACCTATATTCGCTCGGAAATCTTGGCTGTAGCATAACATTGACAGAGTTCTTCGATGTTTTAGGTTTTTCGTCAGCAATCCCGATCACTTCTGTATGTATCTTAATACGTGGATATGCCAATAATTGGGCAACCTCTTCTGTACAGAATGATGCCTCTGAACCCTGATCACATAGAACCCTTAATAAATGCAATGTCCCGTCCGACGAGTGAGCTTTTATTAGGGCCGTCGCTAGTAGTGTGGTTTTTGGTATATTTGTTTTGTTAATAGTTGACATATTGGACACAGTTTTTTTAATAGATTTACTTGTAGATGGGATCGACACATTTTCCTTGTTTGGCTCACTTTTTGCGTGTCTTGTCGTAATATTATTTTTATGATGGTGCAAATATGAATGATGCCCTCTTTTTCCACAGTATCCACAACTTTTCTCACTGTGACATTTTACCGACGTTTCATGAGTCAAACAGTTTTTGCACTTCTGTTTTTCGTTTACGATGTCATTGCGTTCTTGCACTGATAGCGTTTTAAAACCAGTACATTGGTAAATGCTGTGTTCGCGACTTTGGCAAAACCAGCATACACGTTGATCTACTTGTTTGTTAGTTGAATTTGATGACTCATGGCGCGATTTGTAAACAAACGCTTCTTCCCTCAGAGTGCTTGAAGTTTCCAGACACTTAAACCTTTTTTCTAAAAATTGCATCATTGCCGAAATTTCTTGTACTTTATTAGGCTCTATTAGTTGTTGTTCGTATTTTTCATCAGTCTCTGAGTCCCATATTCTACTAAGTATTCTTGTTAAAATAGGGTCCCAAGTTGAAATGTCGATGTTTTGACTTTTTAGTGCTTCTAGGTTTTCGTTGAACGTATCATGGAGATTTTTTAAGTTAGCGGCATTACTTTTCTTTATTCTCGACATACTTAGAATATTATCAATATGCTTAGTAATGATTAGTCTTTCATTTTTGTATCGTCTTGTCAATAAATTCCATGCAGTTATGTAATTTGCATCACAAACTGTTAAATGCTTGATCAGCTTAGCGGCGTCACCTTGTACATGCGTTTTTAAATACTGCATTTTTTCTGTGTCACTCAACGATTTATCTTCGTGTACTATTTTCAAGAATAAATCGTAAAAGGAATTCCATGACTCATAACTTCCACTGAATGTTGGAATTGTTATTTGTGGTAACTTAACCGAGGTTTTATGATTGTTGTGTGTCGATTTTTGACCTATTATTCCAAATAATCTTTCCATCACAAGGTCAAATTCCGTTTGCGTTCTCTCAAACATATTCTCTTGAAAATAGCTGTGGTCTAACGTACTATCTTCCATTAGAATGAGTACATGTGTTTCTTCTATTTCTTGCCATTTTTTTTGCAACGTAGTCAATACTGATTCTAAGTACCAACTTGCTTTCTCTTCGGTAATTAATTGAGTTGCCGACTGTAACTTTTTCTGCATCTGATTAATCCGAAATAGTTGAATAAATAGTTTGGGTGAGCTAGTGCCTTCTTCCTCTTCGGTTTGTAAATCTTCTGGCTCATATAGTTGGTTTACTACCTGTAGTCTTTTCTCACACTTTAACAGGTATTCAATAGCCTGCGTATACAGTGTGTTGATCGACCCAAAGTAGTTGGTAGTGATGTATTTGTGATCACACAACACTTCTTGGTCTTGTAGTCGTGAATGGTTGTTGGACGTTCTAGTAAATACTTCTGTGAGTCGAGTTTTCCTCTCCGTGATATATTTTAGAGTCTTCCTTGATGCTGAATCTTTCTTGATGTTGGTGAATATTTGTCTTATTTCATTGTAATCTGCTTCTTGGCTTCGTATAACTTCGTTTATCTCTTGTACGTCCATCTTTACTGCCCTTTCTTCTCAAAATATCGATGAATCCGTTTGTTGGTACCGAATTCCGATTCGCTATCGTTCAAATGGCGTATTAGTATGTCAGTCTCTTTACTAGCGCCTGCTGAGTACGCTTGTTCGAAGTACGTCTAAACGTTACTCAGCCAATATTGGTGTTGGACAAAAAGACGACCGTTTTATATTTGTTGAATTTTATATATATAAACGTTACTATGTTAAAGTACCGATTACACACGCTCCCTGGTTCCCTAAATCGCTCGAAGGACCAAATGTACACACCTGGACTTACAGCTTAGTACGGCCGTTATTCCAAGTGCGTACGATGTGACTACGGTTGAGACAATTGAGCCTGAACCAGTACCTAAGGCCCAATTGACGCCGACCTAGCCCTACAGTAATTACCTAGCACCCTAGTTATCCTAGCCCTATAGTAATTACCTACCTAGCACCCTAGTAAAAGTACCCTAATGCCCTAGCCTACCATACAAACCATACCAAACGCAGGTTACGTTGGTTACGTGAGAGGGAAGTCTGTCACAAGGAGACCTACGGTAACAGACGGAATTTGGGTAGGAAGAGGGTTTTGTGTACGTCGTGCAATGTACACAGGAAATGGTTTTCTTACTGCCGATCCCACAGACTCATAGGACCGATGATGGCTAAAGGTGTCTTGGCCACAGTAAGAGGAGGTATAGGAGATGAATCACACTCGACTCCAGCTTGATGACTAATTTTATTACAATAATAGACTTAATTATATACAATTTTTGTGGTCAATACACATTGATACCTATTTACATGTGTGTCGTGTGTGTATTGAGCCGATGAAGCGAAGATCTCAGTAGGCCACCTCTTAGTGCTGACGGTGTGCTGGTGTTGCCGGCGCGTAGACCGTATGTATGTCGCTCTTAATGCTGACGCTGTGATGCTGTTGTTGGCGCGTGTAAATAGTGGTATGTTCATGGTTGAACAGGTCCGTGTTATCTAAAGTCATACTTAGGTAAAATTAAAATCTGCTTGTGCTGGGGTCAAGAACGACCCATCGCTTTATATTGATATGCCAGATTTGCTCATATCAAGTTGTAATCTCCAGCATTATTTTTCTTTTCTTGTTTCCAAGATGAAAGTTCCTAGTTACGTTTCGCAGTTAGCCGGTATTGTCGGCGGTTATTGTATCATAAGCTCTCGTTTAATCTCGGTGGAATTGAACAGAACCGAGTAAGTTTTAGCCTTTTTAATTTTATTTTTGGCTTGTGTAATTGTTTTGTTGAATTAAGGGTAGGTAAATTGTTTTTGTTGGGCTAACAAGCCTTTTGTACACAGATATATCTGTGGTTTTGTAGCTAGAGCTTTAGATACATAATTAATTACCTACAGATAACTACTAAATACTTAACTGTTTAAGTTATACTTTTATTTTCTGAGGCAATTTATGATTAGAGAAATTAATTTCCCAATAAAAATATACCAGGATTTCACTCACATTTGTTGAACACAAATCCCAATTTAGAAATAACAAACCTGAACCGCACTTACTCCCCGTACTTTCTCCTTTTTTATGACAATGAAAATATAATGCCGAGTCTCAAACACCATAATTTATTTCAATGTCAAATAGTAATTTCGCTTCACCATAGGTATAACCGCTATTATAAACTAACATCAACGGCGTGGTCAGTTCAGTGGATAGGCGACCGCTTTATATCCTGTCGGGAATGACCCGGCCGCGGGATTACCTGTCCCGCGGTCCCGCACCCCGCACTAGGCTAGGGACGGGACAGTGTCCCGTGATTGATGGAATGAAAAATTGAGGCACGTTTCCGTGGTTTGCTCAGCGGTAGGCTCTAGTTAGTGGATGGTTGTAAACAAGGATATTACAAATTAGAGGATTGTATCCAAGATAAAAATGCTTGGAAACATGCTGGTCCTGCTCCATCCATACTAATATTATAAATTCGAAAGTAACTCTGTCTATCTATCTGTCTGTATCTTACCTTTTCACGATAAACCACTGAACGGAATCCGATATTTGGCAGAGAGATAGATTGCATCCCGGGGAAGGACATAGTATAGTTTTTATCGACATACCTCGCGGACGAAGACGCGGGCGGAAGCTAGTAGGACAATATAGAGTCTAGACAAAATTAAACTGATTGCTAATGTAATTTATATTTTTTTAAATTTTTATGACAATGATTTTTACATACTGTGACTACTATAACTCACACACTTGTTAAAATTCTAGGAAAATCATCTACTTTTACAATATCTGTAAATATGTATGTGAGCACCGTGTATCTATCACATAATTGATTTACCTGTCATTGCTTTATTTTTAATTATTTTTACCTTTTGTGGTAGACTAATTTTATTCTAGGTGCATCGTCTTCACATATAATTATACTAGCTTCTTCCTGCGACTTCGTCCGTGTGAAATTTCCCATTCACCCTCTTGGGGTGGAATTACGAAAAACTCTTTCTTCGTAGATACCTATTCTTCACAAAGAACACACCCTCCGAATTTCATGTCTTTAGGACCAGCGGTTAAGGCTGTGCGTTGATATATCAGTCAGTCAGGACTTTGAATTTCATATAATTATATAAATATAATGAATATATACATTGTAAAACATTTTATAAGAGTAACGGTAGAGTTTCTTGCCCATTCTTCTCCATACGAAACCTACCTTTTGGAAGGGGCGACTAGAATCAATTCTATTTAATTGTAATTTTTGACGCTCAAAAGAGCCTTTTATGTGCCTATTTGAAATAAATGATTTGACTTTGACTTTGAGATGTTGTAGTATGTATGTATTATGTTGTACTAAAAGTTATAACACTGCCCAACCCTTCGGACCATACAGGGGTGAAGTTATGTTTATGTTGATATGTGGCCTTTCCCGTGGGTTTTGTATAGACGCCAGCACATCAAGCTACCCGAAATTGTCAAATTTTCCAAAACAATTTTGAACCTTATGCTTTGGCGATAAAGTTAAAAATGTATTAAAGAAATTTGACAGATTGTAGTAGTTTGATGTGCTGGCGTCTGTACCTAATGAATTTCAACCGAATTGGAAGTAAGTACACTACTTATAGGTTTTCGAGGCAATTGCTAGACAACACGGACATAGTGCGTAGGCTAAAGAGTACTATACCATTTGAGATAGTGTAGTGTATAAATGGCGAATAATACTAACAATGTTGTACAATACATGTAATACATGAACAAATTGTTTTATCAAATATAATATTAGACCCTAAAAAAGTGTTACGAAATTGTGTAAAATTCTTAGTAATAACATACTCAATCTCTTAACGTATTAAGTTAGAGTTAAATTGCTTATTGTATATTAGGCTAGATTTTGATCAATTACTAAGAAATTTAGTACTTAATAATACAGAAAAAATAACTACCTAATGTTAACATCTTCTGCAGTTTCCTCTAAATACTGCTTCGTTGCGCTGTTTTTTAAGTCCCGGAACAGAAGCAGGTCAAATACCTCGAGCTTACCAACATGCCTCTGCCCTCGATTCTTTTAAAACGAATTCTTTTCTACCCACATTTACATATCTGTCGCCGAGGAGCGAAAAATGAAAATTATTCAGAGTTCTGTATACCTTTGTTATTTTCACACTCGTTTTACTACAACGGAAAACTTGTGAAATCACGAGAATTTCATTTGTGCTTACCTACGTGAGGCTTGTATTCCATAAGTAGGGACTTTAAATAGAAAATACATAGAAGTTAATAAGTAGAATCAGAATCACAAAATAAATAATATACCCGTCTTTTAGAAACGACTGAAACTCAAAGCATTTGTTTCAATTAAAAACCATTTACACTTATTTAAACTAGGCACTTTTAAATTGTCAAAGGAGTTGTTCAGTCAGAAAGATGAAGCTAATTGCCCAAAGTTTAGTAGAATAGAATATAATAGTAGGTTCCTATGGAGGAGATAGGCAAGAAACTTTATGGACACTATATTAAATTATGTTGATTACAAAACATTCGTTATATACAATCGCTTACTTAAAGCCGTTTTCGTGTCAGTGCTCAACGGTTTTTACGATTATATTTAATGTCGTTTCGAGTATAACTTTCTTATGAACAATCACTGGTTCATACGACATTTTTCGGATTCATGTTGATTTAAAACGTGAAAAAAAAAACAATTCAACAATAGAATAACCCTTTATCGCATGACAAATAATTCCCAAACGAACATTAAAATGACGTCCATCAAATCAGGTTTGTATTTATTTATACATCATTATCTATTTCCTGTGTAATATTTTAAGCCAGTTGTAATGCCAGCAGATAAAACATTTATTTTATCCTTTCACATTTTTTCAATTTGCAAAGGAAAGCAATACGCACCCCAGTTATCGTTGAAAATGAATATTTCATCTAAACGAGGAGTAAAATTTGACGGTTCAGGTAAAACACATGATATTTCCGGGAAAGCCTCTCGGTGCGGTTATTCGATCAGCCCTGACCCCCGCCCCCCCGGTTATATAAATTACCGTTGGTATATTATATTTGTCGAGACGCGAATGAAATGTTTCGGTAGTTTCCTCAAACGTTGGGTAGGCCGCGAAGCCATGAACCATTGGGGTATATTACGTATTTGTGTGATTTAAAATAAACGTACCAATTACTTAGTAGGAGGGTAAGGGAGGGGTGTTTTGGTTCTCCTGGTTAGTATAACCTACTCTAACTACTAAGAGGTGATTAAGCAATTAATTCACATTCATTTAGGTTTGTACTTGTACATTGATACCATCATGGTGGAAAAGCGTATTTTTTTCAACGAAATTCTTGAACTCGTCTTGTGGTAGGAGTCAACTGGTAGAAATCGTCAAAAACGAAAAAGTTTTATGCAACTTTTTCTTTCTCTTTTATGTATTAAATATAGTGTTCATGGTTTGCGAGGGTTCTAAAGCTGATAGCGAAGTCAAAATTAAAATCCAAGATGGCGGCAGCGAAAATGTTTAAAATTGTCATCGTGGGTGTTGTTTTGCGAGTATCGCATAAGCAACTTTATTACTGACGGGGCGTAGGGGACCGCCGATCGCACAGGATTTTTTTAAACAGAAGATTTAGACTAGAAGAAGCTAAGAAAAACATAACTTATCAAAATAGAATTGCAGGTTGAATTGGTTGGTTGGTTGGAGTTTGTGATTTGGTCTGACAACCAGTCTTACCAAGGGGTATCGTATTACCCAGTAACTGGGTTGTGGAGATCAGATAGGCAGTCGCTCCATGTAAAATACTGGTATCCGATTAGACTGGAAGCCGACCCCAACATAGTTGGGAAAAGGCAGATGCAGAAGGCAAAGGCAGATGGTGATGGTGTGTTATATTTACTTAGGGAATTGCTATTTGCGGACGATAGTAGGTAGTTCTTGGTGTAGTGTAAACAACGTGATAGTTATAGACAGTGACGCCGGACAGATACGTACCTACCGTGTAACTTGGCATGGACAAACAGACAACATTACGAAGTGATCAAGCCAATCCAATCAGTCAGGCAAACACACTGGATTTAGATCAACTGACGTGACGAGGAGATAATATTTTAGTTTGAAAGCTATAGGTATTATAATTTTATTGAGGTAAGAAAAAGACAAGTTTTCTATTATTATTATTTTTGAGGACTGAAATAATACAATGTAGCGTCACAAAATAGATAATAGCGTAGTGAAGTAGTATCATAGCTACGGTGCTACGGCGTAGTCGATGATTCGCTACGAAAGCTTGATTTTCGTAGCGGACCTCTACGTATCGAGTCTAGCTGTTTCAGTAACTAGAAATGAAGTATAAATTCTCTGTACGTAGGCGTAGTTATTTTCATTATGGTCTGTTCTAAAAGTATCTTATCAAAATGTAAAAAAAGAGGATCTCAAAAATTTTGTAAGTAGCACAATAAAATGTATTATTAGGAGAAACCCCATGACAGATAGCATTTTCGACGTCACCTGACGGCTAGTTTATAAAAGCGCTGTTCAGTGAGTAGATCGGTCATTTCGTCGTCGGCTCTCGTACGGGAAGGTTGTCAGGTGATCGACGCTATTTACTAGCTGTCTTTCTTTTGCCTTGTTATTATCTTATTGTATATGAATCACTTTAAAAATGTTTTTCATAAATTTTTCAATTTCATAAAAGACGTTTATTTTATAACTTTAATTTACGTCGATGATATTTCAATTTAATAATCTTATTCAAATAATAATTGTTGGAACAAATTGTGAGATTTAAAGTTAAAACCTTCTGAATATAGATGAGTTTGTTACTAATTCTATTTAGTGAGTGTTTGCGTAAGAGTACCTGAATAGGGTTTCTTTATACTTTCGTCAGATACTATTTTAACAGAGTATAGTTCTTGGAGTAAAGGTTATCACTTAATTTCTCCTAACGATATATATCACAGACGTCGATATTTCATCTAAAGGTGGCAGAAAGTAAATTAATATGATCGAAGACCGACGGTAAAGGTCAGCAGTGCGTGGCATGTATACCTGTTCTTACATTTTACAAAATAGTCTTTTCACAGTAAAATAACCTGATACCTTAGAAAATAATTCAATGTTTAAAGTCCTACTTAATTTGAATGAGACGTAATTGGATGAAATGGAGAAAAAAAACCGACTGTGGAAAATATGGTGCATATTGATTGACATCGTGTAGTCTTTGTGAAAACCTTTGATTGTCACGTGGAAGCTGACAACTGACTATCACCCAAGCATCACTCTATCAATCATCTTTGTCACAGACAGGCATCACTCAGTTTTCCCGTAAAGATTGGCGAAGGATTAATTGCTGCGACAGCTTTTAAGGGACATAGTTTTTCTACAGAACATAAAAATATTGGATCACATAATAATCTCTGGGCTCTTAGGCAAGTCTTTGGTAAGACACGGTGTGCAAGAAAAGTAACCCTGATTGGTATACATACGTTATAACGGTCGACTAATAATATATTTTGGATACGTACTAACTGCTGTCCAAAGAAGTTAACTACAGGCTCGAATAAACTCGAAACAACAAATTAATAACAATAACAAGTACCTCGTCCAAATTGAATTCTAACAGCGTTCTGCCGGAGCAACAACAAAGCAACTGTAAAAAAACAAATTCCTCACGGAAGGTAACTCAATAAGTGCGTTGTCTGACAAACCAACGTAAAACAACTCGTCGACAATTCAATTATAAATAATCTAATACTTCTTTCATCCGATGCTGTATTGGAGGAGGATTCCACGTCGGAATGTTGAGCGAGTTCGTATTAGAGTTAAACCGGGGAGATTAAAAATATATCAGATCAGCAAAGTGGTTTTGACATTTTCACGTCATCAGAATCACAAAAAGACACACAGTCATGAATTTTAGAAAAGATGCAGTAAATAGGAGGAGATATATTTTAATCGCTACAATAATATGGCAAGAGTGGTCCGTCTGCACCTACCTTTAAACCTTATGTCACCCTGGACGGCCCTGGACATTATTTGTTCCGGGGTAAACGAACAAAAACAGCCGCCGTATCTATTCTATTGCTTTAGCAAAAAGACAATATATATTCCGTCGTTGTATTTTAATTCAATACTATGTTTTGTTAGGAAATTAGTTTTTCGTAGGGGCGATGTTTTGTTGTCGTGTTTGGCGGGATGGTGGCAGCTAGTGAACCGCGGTTTTTGTTTGGCTTCCGAATTTCCGATAAATTGGACGACGTTCGCCGTTTGATAAATCTTGTTTTTATGACCGATTTGTTGTTGTATTTTCTTTGTTACGAATACGTTTTGTGTGGTGGTGACAGAATAGGCGTTTTAACTAGATGTGTTACATACAATATGGACACACAGCTATCTGAAGACAGATATGTTAGCATATTATGAGGTTTTATCGTAGTGTAGCGGTATCTACAACGCCAACAACGCGTCAAAAAATCTTGCATCTCGCAAGCAGAGTTTACCGCGTAACTAGCATAGATACAACGGCCAGACAGAATCATCGGGCCGCCGGACACAACACCCGTCTCGTCGGAGGATCCTCCCTTTTCTATAGAGTATGAATGAGTTTGACACCCTGTTCCACCTATAGCAGCACTACTACCCACACAATGGAAATGCTTAATTTGTAGAAAACTAATAAGTTAAAAATATCGCTTTATTTATTATTTCTATTTTACTATCAAGTTGTTCAATCTTTTTGGCTTTAAAATTACTAGAAAAAACAAAAAGTCAAAATTATTTCATTTCAATTAAAGCTTCAAAAATCAAAATCCATTGGTTATTAGCCTTCGTACTACTTATGGTTACATTGATGGACGAACCTCACCGCCTCGCCAGTTTACAGGTAGGCCCGCAATATAAATGACCAAAGCTTTTAGCGTAACACCCTAAGAACTCGCCTTAGGATGTTTAGAGAAGTACTTACATAAGTGCGGAAGGTCAGTAAAGACGAATTCTTCAATGTTAATGTTAGGCCTCTGTTAATAAACCAAGGTCAAAATGGCAGAAAATAAAGAGCTGTCAGCAATTTCTTTAAAATAAAATGTTCAGTTTCGAGACAAATTATAGCAGACTTATGTGTATGGCAGCCAGTTTTCTGCTTGAGTAATCTTATAGAAAGTTATTTTAAAATATTGAGGTCGCAACCCTGTCTATTGGAACTCATTATAAGAATTTATTAAGCTGTTCTACGTGTTATTAAGTTTTTCTATTAGTACTTTCTCAGTAGCAGTCTGGAGTCTTGATTTGTGCTAGGCTAATGGCAATACGGTCGAACCATATTATATGAGACTTATAACGAAATGTGACACAACGTCGTAAGTAAAGACGTGATAAATTGTGTTATTCTACATACACACACAAAATATTAAAAAAACAAATTATTATTTACTTAACATCCCTAACAATTCTTCGATCAAATTTCGGACACAGTATCCAATCACCATGTCTCGACGACTCAGTCAGTTACATCCTGCATCATTTTCCGTGCAAACAGTTGTACGACAGTCGCCCGGGACGTATTCTTGCGCAAACAAGCGCCGGCTGTGCAGACGAGCGACTGTTTGTTGCGCACTCCGATGAACCGGAAAGTTTGTAGTCTCTGCGATTTATATTGACTAGAGATAGAATTGTTAGGCGTGTTGTCTCTCGTTTTAAATGTAAGTTTGTGTGTTTAGAATATTGGCCAAGAGAAGGTGCAGATGAAGCGAACGTCAGCACGGTTTTGTAAACATAGCTCTTTACCCATTTGTAGGTGTCGAAAGGGACTATGGTAATAAATTACTTTGGATCGTTTATTGTGTAACAGCCATTGCCAGAGCTTATGATAATAGCAATCGATTCACGTCAAACCAGTCAGCTGATCAATGTCTGCTGTCTGTCAATTATTCGTCTATTTGATCCTCAAAATAGCTCAAAAACAAAATATCAATAAAACAAGAACAAATCTAATAAAAATTAATGTCTTTCTTCCACAAAACCAATATGGAAAAACATTTAATCATATTTCGTACTTATGTTCGGGGATGTGTAATATCTTCGTGGCTACTCGTGCGTTATAACAAGTACCCTCAAAATGAAGCGATCGCTTTCCAAACCAATATCTCATTTTCCTCATACCATTTAATTTTTTCTAAATTATATGGCCTCTTGAACTGCTCGACTCCTAAACTTTGCTGGCGTAATGGTAACTAGAGCCGAGGTATAGAGTTTCCTAAATAATGTTTGGACTTTTATAGGTTTTTGTTTTTATGAGAGATTAATAACACTGTACTTGGAAGGTTTCAAGGTAAATGGGTGCTGAGGAAATTTTACAAAAGTTACTTATAAAACTTTTTTTGGGATTTCTGATTTTCTATTAAAATAGGACCAATAAGTCTTACCAATTTGTGAAACTCTTACAAGTGAAACTGCAGTACTTTATCTGTAAAACTTATGACGAAAACTGTCCTACTACCTAGTAATTACGACAAATTTATTGTATGCAACAACAGCATAAAATCTCATGATTCCTGATAATGTTATTAGATCATTCTTTTTATTAAAAACACAATGCAAATGCCAAATTTTGTCGAAATCCGTTCAGCGGTTTAGGCGTGAAAAGGTAACATACAGACCGACAGAGTTACTTTCGAATTTATAATATTAACTAGCTGCGCCCCGCGGTTTCACCCGCATAAGTTTCGATACCGTGGAAATATCGGAATAAAAAGTATTCTATGTGTTAATCTAGGAGCGGTGTGGAACCTGAGAAACACTTGTACGATACGACTACATACAGAAAGCAAAGTTAATAGAAATCTCTATTTCTAGACAGCACGTTTCGCCGAAAACTTTGTTGATAGAAAACTTTGTTTGTAGATATGTCGGTCCATAGGAAGCACTGTTGACAGAGATCTCTGTTCATAGATAGCACTTCTTGCCGTTAACTTTGTTCATAGAAACCACTGTTTCCAGAATATACCTTGGTTCACAGAAAGCGCAACGTAGGATGCAAAAGCGAGCGAAGGGCACCCCGAGGTTAGGTTTGGTTAGGTTTCTTTAAACCCTTTATACAAAACAGGAGCGGGCAGGGAGAACGCAGTGGGGCTCCGTCGACATAGGATGCAAGAGCGAGCGAATGGGAATATTACACAGAACCGAATACTCTATGCACGTCTCCAATTTGCCGACGTGTGTCCACGATACTGACATTGTAATCGTCGGCTGAGTAGCTTTTCAGTCCCGCAGTCCCTCGGGACTCCACCGGGATCCCGGGGTCTCAATTGGGTCAAGACGTCCTAAAGACAGTGTCTCGTTAATCGTATTCAACTGTAAGCGTTTAGGGGCATTTTCCGGGAACTGATTTGATGTTTTGGTTCGGGACAGTTCCATCATTATAAATTGAAGCGCTCGAAGAAATATTGTGCGGCAATGCTTGGTCTGTAGTTATGCTGAAATGTTCACTGACGTTGGCGTGCTTAAATGTTTTTATAGAATGTTGAATATTTTTTTATGTCGTACTATTCAACTGTAATTCCCTCTTGTGATAGGTTTTCTTAACAACACGTTTGTATCGAAAATACTTGTCGTGTGTTCTTAGGAACGAGTAGGTATACACACTTTTGTTGTTACCAAAACAACAAAACTTTTTTGCGAAAAAAAAAACGAGTTATTCCGGTCTGATCCCCTGATACCTCCCCGCCACCCCACTGGATCCCCTGCTAGCAGTGACGTGCCGTTACCATTTTTCCATTACCAGTATTTCACCCTAAGGAGATATTCCCAGTAAGTTTGTATTATTACCGGTAACATTCCCTAACGCTGGTAATATTGTTTAATATGGGTTATGCGCACTTCGTCCGTCTCACACTTGACCGGTTTTTTTATAAATTCGACCCACTTTGGTCCATAAACCAAGAAGAGAGTAGCTCTTCCCTTACAAATTACTTGCATGGACGAACTGCGAAAGGGACTAACCGCGAATGGGACCAATTGCGAATGGGACGAAGTGCTAATGTGACTAACGGTGAACGCGGGGCGAAGTGCGCATAACCCGATTATAACAGACATTTGGATTTGAAAAATGTATACTGTGACTTACTGTGATTATGTGTGGAAATACTTTTGTGATAACTAAAATTCTAGATATAATTAATTCTAATACTGAAACGTTGTGATATAGGTAACTGATGCGTTTAGCCAAATTTAATAAAATTTTGATGAGTAAAATGCAGTTTTTACTTGTAAACTTGAAGCTTACTGTGTAACTTGGTAGGAACAATGAGAAAATACCCAGAAAGTTACTGTATGGAAAGTTACTCAATAAGTTTCCTGTAAGTTACTAGGAATATTGGGAAAATATTATTAAAAATTAAAATTTTGGGTGCGTTTAAACTAGAAGTGGTAGAAGTCTTATCGGATCACTAATAATCACAAAAGAAATTTATGAAAAAAAATATTTTAGCCTATGTTACCCTAAATTACAATTTTTTGGAATGTTTCTGGTAACGTTACTGGGAAAATACTCGACTGGAGTTAATTACTGGTAACGGCACATCACTACCTGCTAGTTTTTCTTCTCTTTTAATCTCTGTCTTATCCACTATAAACTTTCTCATTCCGGTCTGATCCCGTTTTTCTTTTGTTTAACCGACTTCCAAAAAAAAAAACAGTATAAAGTGAACTCACTTTTTAGTTGTACGTACCCCACATAAATATAATTAACACTCCTTGCTATGTAAATATAAGTGTCAGAAAGTTATTAAAACATCATCAGTATAAACTATAAAGTGGAACAAAATCGTATTATACGTATTGAAGCTAACTAAAAAACTACCCAAGCAAAGTTAATCAAGTTTATATGGGACCACCCCTGAGGCATACCTTATCCGTTAAAAACAATACATAGATATACAATTGCAGCCAAGTGGTGCCAAGCTAAGGTGCAATGAAGAATTAAAGGCACCGACTAAAAAAATCATCAAAATTCGCATAGAAATGCCGGAGACGCAGTACATTTATGCATAGGTATAATAATTACCTAATGTATGCATCGTACATAAGAATAATTACTTAATGTATTATATACTAAAACCTTCCTGAAACTATGTAGACCATGTTAATGAAAGAAACATCAAAATTAGTTCAATAGTTTTTGAGAAAATCGCGGACATACATATAGGTCGAATAAGAAACCTCCTTTTTAGAAGTCGGTTAAAAAAATGTTGTAAATAAACGTATCAATTTTATGAAGTACAGACGCCAGCACATCAAGCTACTACAATCTGTCAAATTTCTTTAATAGATTTTCAACTTTATCGCCAAAGCATAATGTTGAAAGTTGATTGGGCAAATTTTACAGTTTCGGGTAGCTTGATGTGCTGGCGTCTGTACCTATTTCCATATAATTATATAGTATGTCTGACCTTCCAGTCGACATTTACTAACTTTGGCTATAGACTGCATGACCTTCTCTCGAAATTTCGGCTTTATGCCTCACTGGGTCCCAACTGTAATTAGGTACGTATAACGAAATACCCTCGAAATTAAATTCGAAAACTGCTTTTAGTAGCTGTCGAAAGTCGAGGACACCAAGCGATGGAACTTGTCTAGTTCAAAGCGTATCTATGAATAAACAGCGGTTTTCAACTATCCAACCATGTCTGTAAATTAGTCTATAGATTTAATTGGCGACACCGAGGGAGAGGCTGGTGGCGCGGGGGGGGACGTGTGTCGTGCGAACTAAGCTGGGCCGGGACACCACACGATGGCCGTTCTCAATTAATTTCAACACAACTTGCCGGGTTCGATTCCCGGCAGAAGCATACGTGCCAGTGGTTCGGAAAGTTTAAATTGTTTGCCCGTGGATGGTCAAGTGACGTAAATATTCAGGGATAATTAATGTGTGTGCTTCGAATATTGCTAACATTCGATTCATTTTAACCTGCTCAGCTGTGACTTACTCAAGTTAAGTCAAGTTGCATCCATTTTTCGTTTATAATAGTTTTAAACTACAACTAAGTATTTTGTTGAAGAGTGATGCTCTAACACAGTTGTACCTATTAATTTAATCCTCAATTTCGAAGCATGGTAAGTAGTCTCTTTCGGAGGCTGTAGCATGTAGTTTGAGAAGCCGCGGCTTGCTACAGAGCGCTGCAACTTTGCATATTAATTTGTTAATAGGTAGTTGTTTATTGAGGCGTCTGACAGCGAGAGTGGCCACACAGTTTAGCGACGGTGGCGCCACTATGTGAATTACGCATCAGAGTGTATGTTACGTACGCACTGGGGTGTTGAAAATTCCTTGCAGCTTCTAGTTAGAGAAAATAATTAATTTATGGTATTTAACAAACCTATCATGTAATCTTCGCGATTTTGCTTAGATTCGTGGATTATGGGGGACTTTATTTATTTATTTTATTTATTATTTATTCTCGACTAGCTGTGCCTCGCGGTTTCACCCCTATAGGTCTCGATTCCCTGAGAATATCGGGATAAAAAATTCTATGTCCATGGTCTAGCCATGCGCAAAATTTCATCCAAATCCGTTCAGTCGTTTTAGCGTGAAAGCATAACAAACAAACATATACAAAACATCAAATCTTTTTGCTTCATAACATTAAAGTTCAGAAATAGGTATGCGAAAATAATACAAAGTTTTATTTGCATCTATGTTTATGAACCATGCACTTCCATTTCTTACACTGGGTTTATATTTATTGGTCATTGGAATATCAAAATTATTATAATAGAAAGATTAGAATTGAAGGTAAAAATAATAAACAAACATTTTGTACAGCCACATTGTAATTCCGAAGTCGTGCACAAATAAAAACGTGGACTTTTGGAATGATATTAATAATGGCATTTTCGTCAATCGCGGAGGAGCCCCTAATGGATAGCGGAGCCGCTCATGAATATTTATACCTCAGCGAGGTTCGGCCGACGCGCGACGGCGAGAGGACTCCGGCTAGGTAGGTACTCCGTGTTGACTTTCATCAAGTGAACGTTGGGGACAACAAGTCATATTTTTATTAAGGATTGATAGACTCATTTCTCAATTTTCATTTCTTGTAGACAAAGCGAGTTCTAGTTAAATACAGGGAGATTTTTTTTATCACCATCCAAATTTTTACAGGCTGTTCTACCCATGATTATGAACAACTTTCACTATGGGACGAACTCTGAAATCACGAAAAAAAATCTGCCGTTTAATACAAAAGTCAATACCCACTTGATCAAAATGTATGAAACAGTTGATTAGATGGTGATAAAAAAAAATCTTCCTGTATAATTCATATAATACTGGCATACTTAATATTATAAATACGTAAGTAACTCTGTTATCTTTCTATGCTTTAACCGTTGAATCGATCGTTAATTAATATGACAAATAGGTAGCCTGGGACCTACAGAAGGATAGTGGCCATTTGTCACCCTCGATTGCAGACGAAGTCGCGGCTAACACCTAGTTTAAATATAAAACCAAGAAAAAGTTTCGCAAGATTGGTTTGTCTTGAAGAAAGTTAATTTAGATTGGATTAATAATTCATGGAAAACAGACTAAAAACTCCAAGATTGGCTTCTCAGTTTCCCCAATATTTAAACATTGTTGACTCGGTAAAACAAATTACAAAGCAATATTAAAAAAATTCGATAATACAAAAAAAAAATGTTGTTGTTATTTCAAACCAATAAACGTTGCAACTGATCCTTTATCTGCTTCCGTAGAGAACTTCAAATCTGTGCATATATGACACAGAGGATGCTTTGAAATTTAACCACCGATCCCTGCCGACACCACTTTGGTAACGCACATAAGCCACAGGCTTCGACTCGCAATAAATTTGCAATATTTGCCCTTTCAGCCCCTAACCTAAGTACCCGCAGTGACCTCCGCTCGCTGGTGACCGAATTTAAGATCTTAGAAAATAAGCCATTGTTAGCATATTATGGAGATTGTGTGATTATTTTTTCTTGTCTGTGAGTTTTGACTTGAATTTTCAACAATAAAGACGCAATTGAACATTAGTGTTTGTCCAAAACTCGCCCTGCAACAGTGCAACATTCAAAACGACACGAAAACCCGAATTGTTAATAAATGACCACTTCATATTCAAATTCAGCGTTCGAAACCGTTGATTTTAGATCACATACATCCATATTTATGGGGCATCCAAACCTTTTATCTAAAATATGGCTTATGAAAAACAAAATGGAGGTACAAAAAGTTGATGGATACGTACGTCCGAGTGACAGTGATATGAAAAGCTTATCTATTACAATTTATCTGTCGCGTCCGGCGCGGGTGGGTTCGATGCCGAGTCGTGCGACAGTCGCCATGCTGCCAAGATCGATGTGTGTTTGCTGTCAATGTGGCGGTGGAGTGAGCGATGAGATGTAGCGTGTGTCATTAATAGATGCCCGGTGTGTTGATTGATGGCCTGGTGCAGATGACTTTACCTAGGTTTTTAAGGTAAAAAGTTTTCAGGCGGAGTTTAAGAGAAGACAGCAGGCGACGTGAGGACTACAGGTATTACGCCATCATGCAGTCCTTACTCCTATCCGCCTTATGTGTAGCTAAATTATGATTATCGTGAAAAGTACTACTCTTAGCTGTTCCCAACGAGTTTGTGTCGCCTCCCTCCTGCAGACCGAATATCATTATTTTACATTTAAAACGAGACATGACTTTCTTTACATGCTCTCTATTCCGAAAAGAAAAATCTGGTTAAGATTGGTCATGTACCCAGAGGTATTAGACTGAGGCTTATAGATGACTTGATAAGGTGCACATTATTTCGCCACTTGATAGTATAATTTAGTTAGTTAGTTTTTTTTTATTTGAAATGGGTTTGCTCTTGACTCTAGTCTAGGTCAGAGATGACAGACAAAGTCTACGATGGAGTGAGCTTACCCAGAAGAAGCCTGTTCACTTTTACTTTGAAGAGATTCGGGCTGTATGCACTCGGAAACACAAACGTTTTTTAATAAACGTTGCCCCACACTAGGAATTTCTCCTGTGTCGTGGGTGCGTTTACAAACATTTAAACTCATATACATAAACAGCCAGCTCTGAGCAACTACTTGTAGGTCATACAAATATTTGTTCCGTACGGGAATCGAACCCGCGACACGAATTTATCTATTTTATGAGTACATCTCTTCAGCCGCTTCAGCTTATAACTTAGTCTGCTAGTCAGTGCACACCGTACTGCACTTCACGGAATATTTGCCATCAAATGGTTATTGTCAAAGCTTTCTGTAGAATAACCACAGAGTGATATGGTTCCCGGTCACAGTGCATATATTGTATATATTATATATATAATATATATATATATTATTATTGCACATATATTCATCATATTGTCGTTTAGTTAAATACTAGATTATCCCCGCGGCTTCGCACGCGTGGATGTCAGTAATTATCCCACGTGAACGTACTACCGGGATTATAAGTACCCTATGTGTTAATCCAGGTTAGAAACTATCTGTGTGCCAAATTTCATCCAATTATAATTCTATTGGTTTACGCGGCGCACGCCAATAAAGCTCCCAGTCGGCATGATTTTTTCCGACATCTTCAACAATCATCGTCATATTTCAGCAAAACTACACTTAAATACACCATTGGACGGAGGGTCTCACGAGGAAGGTCCTCGTGAGACCCTCCGTCCAATGGTGGGAACCGTATGAAAACCCGTACGGTAGTTAATGAGTTTATCGCGTTCAGACAGAAAAACGCGGCGGTGGACTTTGTTTTGTAATAATAAAATGTAGTGAAGTGATACAATGTGGAGACATCAAAACGACAATACCTACATGAAAACACGGGCAATACTAATTCTGAGTATTTTAGAACTATCAACGTTTAAAAAGTGATTTTTCGAAACAAACTAAATAGCAGTGATGGTCCGACTGTGGGGTTTGCTAATCTTTGACTAGCTATGTGACGAAACTATTGGAAATCTGTGATTGAATTTTCGTGACCCGACTGGGAACGTCATTAGATATACGCAGTTTAATTTATTGTCATCTCCACCTTGTGAATAGTTTGTTTGTTTGTACGCGCTTATCTCTGGAACTACTAGTTCAGATTTAAAAACAAAATTGCATTTGATAGCCCAGTTTTTGAGGAAGGTTATAAACTATTTAACATCACGCTACGACCCTTAGAAACCGACCAATAAAAACTGAAAGAACGCTAAGTGAAAACGAAGTAATAATGTGGGCAGTGGGCAGTGGGCAGGCGATGCGATGCGAGGTGCGGCGCATCGAGCTTGGGCAAAAATGTTACGCCGACGAAGTCGCGAGCAGAAGCTAGTATAACATAAAGTCACGCTTGTATTTCAGTTTGGGTTAGGTATAGAGGTGTGTAGGTGTAGTAAGACCCACATTTCGCCAGTTATGTGTATGTGGTTGATAAAGACTGACACATCTGCGGTGTTTTACGGAACCTTAAGTTATTATTTCAGCTGCTACTTTGAAGGTCAAGTCCACTTTAAGGTCGTGTGTCTCATTTCATTGTGGCCGTGACCTCGAGACCGAGTTTAATGGTCCCATGTGCCTTCAACTTAACCGGCATAGCCCTTAGCGACGGAACTAAGCATCCTGCCTTTGGGGTTTAGCTAGATGCTCGGTGCCCCCCCGGGGTCCGCGCTAAATGTAATAATAATGAATAGTACCATGTCAAGGCTTGATAAGATTTACCTGGCTTAACGGAAGGGTTTTCAACAAAAATCTGAAACCGTTGCTTCATAAGTTTTAAAAATCATCTTCACAACAACGTAAATAACGCGATGAATGTTGTTTGTCTGTCAAAATGAAAGACATTGCCATTGTAAGTGTGTTCCGCAGTCACCTCGCGGATGTGTTGTGTTCCGCAGTCACCTCGCGGATGTGTTGTGTTCCGCAGTCACCTCGCGGATGTGTTGTGTTCCGCAGTCACCTCGCGGATGTGTTGTGTTCCGCAGTCACCTCGCGGATGTGTTGTGTTCCGCAGTCACCTCGCGGATGTGTTGTGTTCCGCAGTCACCTCGCGGATGTGTTGTGTTCCGCAGTCACCTCGCGGATGTGTTGTGTTCCGCAGTCACCTCGCGGATGTGTTGTGTTCCGCAGTCACCTCGCGGATGTGTTGTGTTCTGCAGTCACCTCGCGGATGTGTTGGAAAATCAGTATTGTTTATTTAAATCGCTCTCGCTCATCCCTGTAGTCATATTACCAGCTTTAATAACTAAAGACTTTAATCCAACTAATGAAGTTTAACTGCAGGAAATACCGCAGTTTCTCACGATTCTTAACCATTAAAAGTGAACGGTTTAAATAACCTGGAACTAACTAAGGGGTTAGCGTGACGTAGCCACTACTCAACTTACAATTTTAACTACTTACTGTTTGCATTCAACTATATTTTTAATGAGTAACTTTGGCCCCACCTGCATTTAAAATTGAACCTTAATCTAAATGCTATGTTGTTTGTTTTTGATTGTTCAGTCCCGCACAATATTTACTTGTTTTATTAAGCTAGTAAAACCCGCGGCTTTGCGTGAACGCTATATAAAAGAGTATTTCATGTGATCCGCATGATCGCCCAACACGCCTCACTCGGAACTAACCGACACGCACCCGTTGTTTATATTGTTGTCATTTAATTAAATAACAACAGCCAATGTGATATTAAATACACAGTACACATTAATTAGTAAGTGTGCTTTGTAATTAGTGAATGGTTTAAAGTTTCAAAAGTATCCTATGAATGGTCATGGATCTAGATAATAAATTATAAATTAGGTAAACTATGGCTAAACCACTTTGCCGGCAATTGGCAGGGTGTATTTGCTTTAATGAATTCTCCTCGCTTGGCAAGCGCATTGGTAATTACAAAGCGTTCTATTACTATTACGATTTGACAAAATATCCAGTTTTATTTTATTATTGTAAGTTTATTGTTATTATACCTACCTATTACACATTTTCTGGAGTAAGTTCTCTAAATGATATTGAAAACCGAATCAAAATCCGTTGCAAAGCTTAGGAGAACAACGTTGTCCGAGAGACACGAAAATATGACATAGATGTATCCATACTAATATTATAAATTCGAAAGTAACTCTGTCTATCAATGAAATGTAATGACATTTTTGTGCAGTACTTCTTTGAAGGATTGAAGCTATTGGAAATATAGTCATAGTTATTACAATTTATTACGGCTGAACGGATTTGAATGAAAGGCATACGTACAGGGCATGATTTGGATTAGAACATAAGATACTTTTAACCCGGTAGTACGTCCTCGTAGGGCGCTATCGGACATCCCCGCGGGTGAAGCCGCGGGCCAAAGCTAGTATAATATAGCAGACAGCACCTTATTATTTCATCAAACAAAAACCAAATTAAATCCCTAATTAAAAAAGTCTCCACCGTTCGTTTCAGTACAGCTGTCATTACCGTTACCATCCCTAATGAAGGCTTGACGTGTGAGGTGGCAACACTGGCAATGATTAATTTACAAACAAATGTATTATTAATCAGCACTTGGCTGTAGTCGCGCCGCGTTATATCGGTGACAGGCTTCCCCGGGGAGGCTCATTTGATTATGCGATAATGAATGCATGTATTTGTAGGTATAGCACATAGGTATTTGTTCCAAAACTCTCGAACTTGCACGGACCATTATCTATCTGTGCATGGTTCAAAAGCGATCTAAGTATGTAATGCCTGAGGTATTCACTCCACCCCTGATTTTGTGTGTTTATAGGATAAATAGATGTGTGTAATGTGTTGGATCATTTAGCTCCCTTCAAAAAGGTTGAGCTGAATCGTGCTAATTCATGCGTCATGTTCGTGAACGGGCGCCGTCAGTGGGGACTGGTCATCTTTTTACTGCCATGGCTTATTTTAATTTAATTAAATATTTGAATTGTTTTTTATTTTTTCATTACGGACGATATTAACTTTCTGGAACGTTTTCATATGCATCACTTTTAACATGAATGATGTAAGATGTAACCAATATTTTGTACCCATAATATTTTGATTTAAAAGAGTGTCCATGAAGTTTCTTGCCCGTGCTTCTCCATAGGTACTGTGGGGGGTGTAGATAGGAGCTTCACAATATAATTGAAAAAAGCTTCGACTTGAATAACATATATTTATGACTTTACATTATCATGTTATTTCTATCACGCTCTACTAAAACAAAACTACCTTATTAAAATATTTGACACTTGCTTGAACGTTCGAATGGAACACACCGGCAATTATAACCAGCCTGTACTGCTAAAGGTAGAGCTAAACAGATAGCCTCTACAGTACTTACTACGCTTTGGAATGGGCAACTAGCTTCACCTTTCTGACTGACCAACCCCTTGACGATTCAAAAGTGTACTTGGTTTATTTGAAATGAATGCTTTTGTCTATATCCAGCTGATAATAACATGATAACGGGAGATAAGTTTACTCTATTTATATTCAGAAATAATTTATTATAACTTTTCTATTTTCTTTTCTATTTTTGGCCAAAGAATCGGCATTGCCATACAATATGTAAATATGTCTACCTAAGTAAATAAATTAAATCAATTAGATGTAATTATATTAAATAAATTTATTCGTTTATCAATGTTTTTGGCAGTAGGTTTGTATCAAAAATCTCTGTCTTGTACGATCACGCACATTTACCATGTACAGGGGCCAGTAGTTATCTAGGCATGTTTTATTCAGGCGCTAGGCGGACCCCGGGGCACGGGGCCCGGGGCCTGGGGGAGTCAGAACGCTCGTGTGCACACGTTTTCATAATAATTATCTCTGGCGGAATAATTTGCTCGTTAATTATAGGGCATGAGTTCTTCTACGCGTAATAGACAGTTAGTAGGTACGTGTTGTGCGTATGTATTGCTGTCGGAGACGGAGATAGTCATGATAGTGGCCTTTATCTGCATGAAGGATTGGTAGAATAGGGTTCTAGTCTTTCCATTAGTATCTAAAGTCCCCAAATAGTCCTTTCTTCAATACTTCCTAAAAAATCTCAATCTTTGTAAAAGCAATATCAATGCTGAAAATGGTATGTGAATGTAACTGCATGCATATCCAATCCTTTCATTCACCTTAACAATACCCCAGGTTTTCATATTTTAAAAAGTAAAAATAAAAGCCAGCAAAAAGTCCACAATGCTCAATGTATCAATCATTTTGTAGAATATCGGTTGAAAAATCGCGTCGATGTCCACAGTTATCGACTCTCAGTCGTAGAAGGAACCGGAGCCAAGTCAAACAAGGCAAGTTACTTTTGCTCCAACTAAAAAAATATCTTGGAGACGTCCCCTTTTTAGATCGTTTACATTTATTATTTTCAGAGTTTCAGGCTGTCTTCTTAAGTTTGGGTGGTCGATGACACGAGACTAATTGAAAAATATTTTTTTCTGAAATAAAATGATTAGTGATAATATTAATTAGTGTTCCTCCCTTTTAATTTGCTTGGACTGATTCATTGGTTGCAATGGCTGCTGCTGAGCAGGAGCTCCATGGTTTGATTCCCAGGACAGGTAAAGAGACATTTGATTTTTCAATCAGGAATTTCTCAGTAGCAGCTTGGATTCGTGCCCGGGGTTGGTAATAGGCTCACCCCTATTAGACGGGAGTTAAACCTAACTGGTAAATGTGGGTGTACGATAGGCAGGTACAGCTATGTCGAACTCTAAGTGGAAACATGTATCATGTTACAAATGTTCCCCAAGGCATTTAGGTAATTAACGATCGCAATCATTAAAATCTTTATTATCACGGTGTTTTTTTTTGTTAGTTACATAAGTCGATTGTCTCAGAATTTACTAAGAAAGATAAATAAAGTCGCAAATAACATTGAAAAAGTCATTTTGTCTACGTTTTTGAATACGTAATCGATCAACCTTTTTTACCTATTCACTGATGACTCTCAAATGCCTCCATCGTTTTTAGGTTTCCGTACCTCAAAAGGAAAAACGAAACCCTTATAAGATCACTTCGTTGTCCGTCTGTCAAAACCATTTTTCTCAGGAACGTGTGGAGTTATCAAGTGGAAACTAAATACTCAGGGCGGCAATCCCTTGAAGCAGTGAAAAAATCAGTGAAAATTTCTAAGTCAACGCAATCAAAAGATACGGACGTTTATGTTCCGTTTATGCCGCATGTTTTGACTCTCGCAAGGGAATCAAAACCTATAGGGTACTTCCCGTTGACCTAGAATCATGAAATTTGCCAAGCAGCAATGTAATGTAGCACAAGTAAGGGCAAACATCCGAAAGACGTAAATTTGTAGCTACATTCCAAAAACCCGTGATAAACTATTTACATATTTACTGTATGGAGACCTCGGTACGGGGGTCCGACTTGCACTTGGCCGGTTTTTTAACAAGACTAATCTAATACTAAGATAAGCTTTTAAGGATAAAGTATTTTAAATCTGGATAAATGCAGAAGTTTTTTCTTTACAATGCTGAAATGTTTCGGAATAATATGGAGATAAAGTTTCATGATCGGCTCATATTGAGGTTTAACATAAATATACCATACGACTAAGAGCTAAGTCTTAAGTCGTAAAACCTTGACGCTAGCTCTTTACTTAAATCTGGGGTAATTGAACCTTCATAGCATGAAATAACACTTTTAGACATAAAAATATTACTAGACCTTCATATGACATGCCTTCCGCTAATGAATTTTGACTTCAGAATAACTATTGAGTATTGTTTCATTTTTTTTATCTTTATTAATATATAAAGCCTCGTACAACTGTAGCAGTGTAGCAGCAAGTCCCCATTTTACCAACATGAGCTCAAATATATAAATAATAGAATTAATAAAAATATCAACAATTTTATTATCTGTTAATTACCAGAAAAATAAAATCACAAAGCTAAAATCACAAAGATACTTATGATGCAAAAGAAAAACTTGTGGGAAAACATCTCGAAAAACACGTGTTTTTCACACAACACACCCCCCTTACCCTTTCTTACTCAACCTACCCATACGGCTCTTAACTCGCCATTTATTATTTTTCTTTTCTGTTAAACAATTATTGATTAATTTTGGAATAAGCTACTCTCTGACTAGGAGTCGAGCGTTGGTGACTGCGTCACAGTTTTACTTTTGCGTTGTATTTGCCATTTGTTCCAAATAAACGATTATTGAAATAATAAACGATTTTATTTGAGAGCAGTGGCGGCCCAGTGGTAACTAACGGCTGCGACTTACGACTTGTAGATCGTAGGTTCGAACCCTGACAGGTGCATTTTAAATTTACTTACACATTTACTTTGTGTAAATTATTTCATCTCCACTGCTATCAAAACGGTGAGGAACACATTGTGAGGAAACCCGCATCTCCTAGAAATAACATAATATGGCATCTACCAACCCGCGCTGGGCCCGCGGGGTAGATTACGTCCCAATCCCTCTCACAGAGGGGAGGCCTGTGTCCCAGCAGTGGGTACGTTATGGGCTGATTTGCTAAACCATTATTATTATAATAAGAGTACTTATAAAAAAAAGCTTTTAATCCCATTGCATTCATTAACCCTAGTTGAATGGCACTATAAAGCCGTGTAGCCCAGTCAAATAGCTGACTAAGCAAAGGCAGTACGGCGCGCGCGGGTGCAAAAGAAAAACCAATGAATAGTAAAGGCGCTCAATTAATCGGCCCCGTCGGTTCCAGGAACGATTGGCTTTGCACCCCTTTGCCAGTGAATGCGCACAGCTTATTCGTGCACGAACATAGGTAATACTTGGTGCTATTAATGATTAATTCTGTATTCAAATACCACTTAAAATAATAGTAAAAGTATTGATTCAGAACAATGAAAAAATGTTGTTTATCACTAATATGACGGCCAAGCGTGGCGATTTTAATAGTTCGGTAATATTGGGATATGAATCAATCAACTATTTATAAACAATGTCCAGTAGGACTCGAATAGGCTGCAATCGCAAGCTGTTTAATTATACTGTAACGAGCAGCTGTTGTTTCCCTGGCTGCCTTTAGATATATTATTTTATCTATCTACTTAGGTTTCACGTATTCGGGTTATTCGTCTCCGGGTAAACATGTTTAAGATGTAAACCATCTTAACGCGTCTTCAAGTTAAAGTTTCCACTATAGTCGCGCATGCGTGATGTGTTTCAGCTAAACACATTTAGTTCTAGTTTTAAGTGCTCTCTGATTTGGATTCTATACGCCTCAGTTCCGAACGGTTTTAAATGTATATTACCAGGCGTGTAGTAGGCGAAAATTCCCAAAAAGTTAGATTGTTGGTAGTTAACGGGCTGAGTTTTTTCACTTAGCCCGGTGCCTACTGCGTTTTCCACATGCGGAAAAGTTTTATTTTCAGACTTTTTTTGGTTTAAGATGTTTTGCATGCAAACATTTTTTGCAAAAAAAATATTTCAAAAAGCTATTCATTTTGAGAAAATTGCTTTACCGTGAAAAGCAATCCATTTTTGTATCTCAAAAAACTCAAAGTAGCCCTTTAAAATATTTCTTGCCAACTAAACTAGCTGCATCGTCTCGAAAACTTCGCCGTCATTTTTTACAGTGGCAACACAAATCCGAGGAAGTGCTCAGGTAGGCACAAAAAGCTTTCATTTCACTCCACAACGACTTACAGTTATTTACGCGCAACCAAATTGGTTTCTCGTAAGTCCAGTTTCATATTTAAGTAGGGTCGCCATCCGTTCTAGAGTTTCAAGTTATGGTAAAGATAAAGCAAGGGTATTTTCTTAGTGATGGGGATCGAGTTGCTCAAGAAGATGGTCGTCCTGTCTCCTAATGACAGTTTAGTTAGTTTATCGCCGTGATTAGTGCAATGTTGGTACAGGATCGACGCGCAAACTGTACTGTACCCAGCCGGTCGATTCTGTAAAAATCTCACCGTGAAAACTTGCGTGGAGTGAGCTGTTAGTGTCATGTCATCCCACTGATGCTGGGGATTAACCAAACAAACATTTACAATCATAATCTACTATTATCTAGGCTATTTTATTTTAAAACCCCACAAAATAGTAATGTTTTGACGATTAAAATACTAGCTTTGAAATTATGTAAAATGATCAATAGAATTAGCATACAAAGTGTTATTAAAATTTCGGTTATGATGGTAAATGTATGCTTGGTCAAACTCTAGTATCAGATGGGATGACACTGACAGCTCACTCCACGCTCACTTCACCTAAGTTTTCACGAATTTTATTGTGTCTTTGATATATATCTCCGCCTTACGAAGTGCCGAACCCCGTTAGTTGCATTCTGCGAAATGAGGCACCAGCCGAAGAGTATAGGTCTGTATAATGGTCCGCACTATGCAAGTGCACACAAGGACAACCCGCGCTTGGAGTAGGACTACTGCAGGACATGGTAATATAGGTATTGGACTATGAATTTAGGTGGAATAAACTATAAAAAGACTATGGCCCCTGCCTGACCAATGTTTTATTACAATACACGGAAAAAATGGTAGGGGGTGATTTGCTCACTCAAATTATTGAGTAGAACATTAAATTATTGAGTAGCACTTCAGGATATTAATCCTGCCTCCTCAAGCACTTCAGGATATTAAGGATATGAATGATGCTTGAGGAGTTAAGAGGTATTCCACGGCTATCAGGACAAGCCCGGAAGTAAGTCAAGATCCCTGCCAGTATCTTACCTATTGGAATACTTCCCTTCTCCGAGCAGGATATAAATAAAGGAGACGGGCGAAAGTTCCTAGAAAGTTGGGCCTGATGTTACAGTAACAATTATTGCATTATTTTATTTATACACTAATACCATTTAAAAAAAACTAAATTATTTACGACTGCTCCATGGGAGAAAGAAAATATAGGATGATATTGGTTTGTTTGAAAACAACCTCTAACCTAAGGTTATACACTGAGCTCTCATGTAATACTTCAAGAAAATAACTATTTGACTATATTGTTGACTAAAGTTAACCTGAATTAATTGAGTTAACCTCACTGATCGAATAATAATAATTACAGCACACGAAAACAACAGAAAATATCCACTAACGTACCGCCGCAAAGACAACGAACGAAGCCATAGACATATTTATCTCAAAGAACGAAGCGAATGATGTGATTGACGTTTGAGTTTTTGACCTGACATTGACATAAGTTCCGCTTTGTTGCCTGTATATTAAAACATTGTCAATCGATTGTGAAATCGATTTATGAATCAATTCATTTTTACGAACATTATTTAAATCATTATTTAAAAAAATAATGTGTTTTATTTAAACTTATGTAATAAAGAATAATTATTAATATTTTAAATACTTAATTAATTAATTATTCATTCTATTTTTGTAATAATAATCGATTGTAATATCGATTAACTTACCTATATCATATGGCAACATTGTTTTAATGAAAGTAAGGGAAGTCAGTATTAATTTGATTAAATAATTAATTTCTTATCCCATGATAAAACTGTTTAATATTTTATAATCGACCACAAAAAAACTGAAACATATTATTGCTAAATATTTCATTTGTGTAACATTAGGCCCAGATTAGCCCGTCTCCTTTAAATTCAATATTACATTTATCATTACTAAAGTTATAATGATCTTCAATTCATTTATATCATCATCATCAGCCTATAATGTTCCCACTGCTGGGACACAGGCCTCCTCTCAGCGAGAGGGAGTGGGCCGTAATCCACCACGCGGGCCTAGTGCGGGTTGGTAGATGTCACATGTCTTCGAATTTTTGGTTCTAGGACATGCCGTTTTCTTCACGATGTTTTCCTTCACCGTTTTGTGAGCAGTGGTGATGAAATAATTTACACAAAGTAAAGCGCCTGTCTGGGTTCGAACCTACGACCCTGTCTGGGTTCGAACCTACGACCCTGTCTTTTTTCATTTTCAATTCATTTATATAAAAACTTTAATTAGAACGGTCACGGTCGGTTTGGTCAGTAAGTGCAATATACGTATTAAGCAATCGACGGGCTCAAAATATAGCAAGAGAATGCTTTTGTTGTCCCTGTCCACCATAATTTAAATAATCATACGAGTTTTTTTAGACTTTAAACCTAACATAAGCAATGAAAAAAAACCATACTGCGTTCATACTATGATGGACCCCTGAATCCCGACATTCCGCGATCCCTGGCCACCCTGTCCAGGTTGACGCCGCGTAACGCGAGTAGCTCGTAGTCCGCCATTCGAGACATCGTTAATCAGAATAAGACTTCGCCATTTTAAACGAAAGAAGGATTGTTAAAACTTTTAACGATGCTTTTTTTTATAAAATAAGCTCGAAGGAAATTATGTAATACTCGATAGATTGGTTATTTTTTGTAATGAGGAAATTCTAACTGTATTGGGGATTTTAATGAAGCCACTAACGGATCTTCGATGGAATATCTAGAGATTGTTACTATATAAGTGAAGTGAAATAAAGTAAAGTTCATTATCCTAAAATCAAAGACAATTTTGGTTATCTTTTTGGCTCAAATGTTGCACATAATAAGCAAATAAATCCCCTTTAGGATAACAACCCGTTTTCAAGTTGCAGAACACAGTTCTTACAATAATCTGGATGGTTTTCATTTAAAAGCACAATCATCGTGCTGGGTTCACAATATTAAGCTTTCGGGATCTACAACCTTTATCTATCAGTCGATAAGGTTTAAAATCATATAAGGTGTGTATTTGGTTGTGTGGTAGGTTTGCAAATGAGATGGGCAAGGGTGTAGTAATAAGATCAAATTAAAATTTCCGCGCCCGTAAAACGCATGTGTGCTTTATTTAGGCTGGTAATGCTCCCTCGTTTGTAATTTCCTATATAGGAAGGCTGTAGGAAGTTATTTTGATGGATTCCCTATTGAATTTTGAGTAGCTACATGAGGCTGTAAATGCGGTGAAATTGAATAAGGAGCCGACGTAATTTCGGGAAAAATGTAAGCTTTTAAAGATTCTCCATGGCACGAACACTTCAGCTATCGAGGAAACAAGTTAATGTCCTTTTTGCGAAAGTAACTAACTTTTTTACGATCAAATATTCCTTCTATTCACCCGAAAAAGTGGAAGTGCAAATAATACTTAAGTCCTGTCATGACATTGAGTAGAATGGCGGCGTCCAATCTAGCGGTACGTGATCTAATTAGGAAGCAAATGCTATGACTCCTGTATAAACAGGCGATGTTAAGTTAACCACAGATACTGCCGGGAATTTAATGCTGCTGCGGTTGCTGGGGTGAGACAGGGTTATTTTTGAAAGCTTGGATTAATCGAAGTGCAAGTAGATAGAATTTCATAATGTTACTGATGGATTGTTGTTGTACTGATTTACATCCGTTACCTCACACATCAGGTCCAGTTGAAATCCAGCGTCAGGCACTACTTAGTTGCCTGACATTTTTGCTGAACTGGGCCTTACTAACGCAGCCGTGAGGCACACGTTCCTGCTAATTTCTTACATCGGACTTTACACTTTTTTATTTGTTTCTATCTGATGTGTCTCTGGTGTACTGTGTGTTTTAGTCTGTGCTAAATAAATGTGTTTTCTATCTTCTTTCAGGCCCTCCCCTTATTACGCCGGTAAAATGTGGCTGAGAAACTGTATAGCTACAAGTTTACTATACTCAATGACAACACAAACACAGGCGAATAAAGGCAAGATATAAACTCAGCACATACCTACTTAGATAGTTTAATATTTTCTGCTGAACATGCACAGCCTGTAGTCTTCCAAGTTGTGCCAGAATATTTGCTGATTACGCCTTCTCTAGCTTCCAATCTTGTTCAAAACTATTGCTATTGGTAACTACTAGTGGGTGGCCACCACTATAGCTTTGATACTAGAATGTGGGATGCTTCAATCCTCATCATAATACGTATATAAGTCTCAATATAATTAACGTATATCTATAGAGTATGAACAATAGTGTCTGACAAACAGGATACTAAGACCGAACCTCAGTTATTTCAACCGTCTGAACATGTTTGCCTACAACTAATTACCTACTAATTACACGCCCAAAAACACCAGGCAACAACATTATCACCATCATCAGGCACTTGGATGTCGTCCAATATCGGCCGATATCGTCCAATATCGCACGATATCGTTCATAATCCTATCTCAACCGCTGCCAATCGCACGCTGCACGGAACTTAACACATGACTTATGTGATTAGGTACGTGATGTGTATGTGGCATTCCATGGAGATGGCTGATATTATGTATCTTAGTACGGTATCCTCGGAATACTTGTTCAATAGGGCAAGCAATAAGGATTAGCATTTTCCGACTAATTCCGGGCATGGGTATAGTGAAAGCTGACTAGGAGATACAATTGAAGTGATAATGATGCTGTCTGATAACTGTGTATATGTATACTGATAATTTGATAACTGCGTATACTGCGATCACAACTGATGTGTGAAATATGATGATTTATGAGATATTTCATCTCTTAGTGATACTTTACAAACGACATTAGGAGGTCTCATCCGTAATCATCATCTGTATAGTTTTCCCATGTTGGGGTCGGATTTCGGATGCAACTGAATACCAGTATTTTAGGGTTTCATTCGTATCAATACAAGGAGACACATGTTAGGATTTTAATTCTTTAATCCTTAACTGTACTTATTTCCGATTTCTGATTCCAACAAAAACCTAAACAGGAAAACTAGTTCCTCTTCCAATCACCATAAAATACATCACCAGCAATAGCCACATAAAGCTGTCTGCACACTATCGCGCAATCTCGCCAGATTTAGAGGCGCCCCCTGGCGGTTGGCACGCCACTCACGTCGCGCCCTAATTAAAGATGGCGCTGGCTAAACATCTGCCGGTTTAAGTAGTACGTACCTAACGGTGGAATCGTCTGATTGTTGGGGAAGAGAAGGGTTATAGGTGAGGTAAAAGGGGGTTTTGTTTTGAATAAAGTTGTGCTTCGGAGGTACTGGTTGGTTTGTTTGGTTCGTCAGTTCCCGGTTTAGATCAGCGTAAAATATCAAACTAAACAAAAGCGACAGTTGCTTTCAACAGCCTGAAAAACTTTTGTGTTTATAGTTTGTCATGTGGCATGGCATCCACCAACCCGCATTGGTCCCGCGTGGTAGATTATGGCCCACTCTTTCTCACAGAGAGGAGGTCCGTATCCCAGCAGTGGGCACGTTATAGGCTGATCAGGCTGTAGTCTGTTACTGTAAATAATTTCTGACTGATCTGTCACCGGCATTCTTGCCAAACTTAAGAGATGAAACTATTAACCTAATCTATACTTCAATTTATACTAATATTATAAAGCTGAAGAGTTTGTTTGTTTGGTTGAACGCGCTAATCTCTGGAACTACAAGTCGAATTTGAAAAATTCTTTTTGCATTTGATAGCCCAATTCTTGAGGAAGGCTTAACATCACGCTATGACCTTTAGGAGCCGAGCAAAAGTAAAAAAGTCAGAAAGAACGCTAAGCAAAAACGAAGTAATAGCGCGGGCAGGCGATGAGATGCGACGGTGTGGGTCGGAGTAACAAGAAATTTCACGCGGACGAAGTCGCGGGCAGAAGCTAGTCTAACACAAAGGAAATAATATCGTTAAAGTATATAAGAATAATAAGCTTTCTTACTAAACAGAATATCGCCCATAATTTTACTAAGAGATTATTATTAAGAGATTGCACAATGAAACACAAACAGCCTCTATCATAATTTTAATTTAAATCTCGATACAAAACAAACGCACTAAAGCAAAAAGTGTTTATTAACTTTGTTCGGCAGTGGACAGCTAGGAAGTCCGCTGTCAAACTGACACATTTTAACTCTTATACTGTCAAATTGTCAGAGCAAATGGTAACGTCAACCCGTTTATTTTAATTTAATTACATTTCGAATTGTTAAAATGTTTGTTAATCTAATCAACATCTCAAGGGTTGTTGACATTAAGAGATTGCTCTCAAGTGAGACTGATTTATTATCAACAATGTAGACTCATAGCATGCTTACTTTCGCGTCTTTTGTTTAACAAATATTTGTACGAAAAAATCTGATCAACTGAGAATGTATAGATTAAATGGTTGATTAGTGTAAGTTTTAGTGGATAACGACCGTTGTAGCGCACTTCGGTATCTGATTGCTATTCAATACGTAAATTAGGCTAATGAAGACCAAAATAATGATCGAAATTAATAGTGTCTGTTTAATACTAAACATTACTTTAAGAGCATGAGCTTTACATATAGATGATTGTAGTCGAGACGCATGCGTACCCTGCGTCTTAAGTCTGGCCTCACCCTAACCAAACATCATCAACATTAAAACGTATGTTGAACTCCCGTCTACGACATAGGTCTAATGAAACACAAGTGGGACTGCGCTGCAGCTTCAAAGCCGCGTCTAGTCGCCACTAATAGTATGCAAATAGCTGCTAAATGGTTTTTTCCCGTATCTCTTTAATATGCCGGCGCTCGTTTAAGGCATTTCCATTTTAATTTCGGCGAGTTTAAGCCCCGTGCGCACTGCGGTGGTTTTGCTATTATGACAGTGTGTGTGAAATTTCATGTTTGTCATGAATTTTGGAAGACATTTTTAAGATGCGTCGGTTTTGGGTTGACTCCTTTTGTTTTGAAATTGTTGAGATTTTTTTTAAATCTTAATGTCAACAAAGCTAAAATAATAAAGTGGCAAATTATATTTTTAATCATAATTCTCTCTTTTCTTTGAAGGTATTCTAGGAATTTGTAATAATGTAGGAAAGTTAGCAGACAGAAAATAAGTAATACGAACGTAAATCCAAATAATCTAATATTGTAAATATATGTTCTTATCACGAAGTAAATAAACAAGTTGTTCTCATAATAAGAGCAGAATGTTGAGTTTTTCTTTGTTGATTTTCCCGTACTCTATTTGGACGTAAAATTTAATTTGATTTTAAGGTGGATCAGTTTTACCATCACATACGCAAACTTATTACTAATAAAAATAATCAAACAGAGCGAGTGCACCAGAGACCACAGCGTGATCATTATTTCAATGATGATGATGATTTTGATAGCTCCAATATCAATGTTTTAAAGTATCGGATCAATATTGTTTAGTTATTTGTGGTTAATGTATAGGTAAATATTTATTTTAGCAAATATTTTAAGTGGGTTAACTAATTTACTCCTCACTATTTTGTAAATATTTAACATTGAGAAATACGCTGGCCTATTTTTGTAACAGTTCATGGCCCGACTATGATTGTCAATCAAAATTCCAGTTTTTATTATGTTATTAAAAATATCTTTAGATTTCGTCTAAAGTCCATTGTTCTTTGACTGTTCTGTTTGTAATAAGTTAATAAGTAACCACCATAACCATTTGTTACACACCAGTGTGCAAGAGTCGTAACGACATTTTTTGAGTCCAGCGTCACGAGAAAATTATTATTGGTTCGGGGCTTTTAAGCCGGGATCAGGCGCACTCCAATAAAAAATATAGGTGTAATATCCAACTGAGTGACTTTACTCTATCCTCTGTAATCTAGACTTACAGAGTGCTAGGTGGAAAGGGGTTTTATTAGGCATTCCAGTGAGTGCTTATTTTGGCTCGAGAAATGCTCGTTTTGAGAGAGCGTAATGGAAGTATGCGTAGTCATTACGTACAAAATGCTTGAAGCCGTTTGCTCGAGGAAACAACAACCCTGCACTTATTCACTTGTTTGATTTCATTTTACTATCTATAACAGAACACAACATCACGCTTGTAATCCTCGAAGGGTTAGGCAGAAGTGTACCTATTGTACACCCACTTTTTGCCAGTTATGTTTCAGTCCCATGTAGTAAGAATAGGAGACGAGGCTATTGCCATCAACCAGGCACATGTCCAGACTCGGGGACTACTGAAAAATTCTTGATAGAAAAACCCAATAACACTTAGACCGACGAAATTGAACCAAGGACCTCAAGCTCTCTCATTCTACTAAGTATCATCACATTCAGTATTTGTAACAATACCCATGTCACCATGTTGGTATGTATCATGTCATGTCTCGGGCAACCATGTTATGCGTCAAACAGACTGTCAAGTGACTGTTGGCTCTGTTGACAGCAGCACTTTGCTGTCAACAGAGCCAACTTCAGCTGTCGATAGAGGCAACTGCACTGTCGATAAAAGCAACCGCTGCAGTCTTCAACATGCCGACTGTTGCCCACCATGTCGACAGTATTGTTGTAGCGCGCCGCGAATGTTATTGTAGTCTATTTGAAGTCGTCTGACAAGGCAGCGCGCGTGCTGCGCTCATACTGTACTCTCGCCATTGGTCGGCGTTTGTTGTCCGTGTCGACGGAAAACGCCGACCAATGGCAGCAGCTGCAGTTGCCTCTGTCGACAGCTGAAGTTGGCTCTGTCGACGGTAAAGTGATGCTCGTCTGTACTCTGCCTTATGTGCCAGCAAACTGGAAAAAAGCCTTATTTTTCATTCGATGTAACTGTACTCATAGGATAGACAGAATTAATTATATACTAGGTATTGCCCGCAGCTTTGCCCGCATAGAGGTCGGAATAAAAAAAAACCTGTAAGTATATATGTAGACTATCCACCACAAAAAAAAATCCATACGTTGAGCCCTTTACTGTGCGTGGTGCTAAACACACGTGGCCGGTTATTGTTTAATTAAAAACTTGTAAGTACCTATATCCTTGATTAAAATATTAATGAACGAAAGAATATTTCATGATCTTTTCCGCGTAGCAGCTGCGGGTAGCAGTAAAAATACCTATCTACGCTTTGACAAATATAAGGAAATTAGGTACGGTATCCTAATTTATAATAGGTTCATTACAATTGTACAGCTACGGCTGCATGTTTTTTATTTCGGATTTTCGTGCGGATTTCCGTGGCACTGATAAACATTATTTTATGCAATCATGAACTATCTCACACCCTAAATACTTGAACGAGAATGCGTTACCACGAAGCAAGTCGTAACTTGTGCGACGGAAGATCGGCAACTCAGATGTGTTTCAGCCCGAATGGTTAGCCTTACACAACCTAAAGACCTGAATGTGAATGTTAGAAGCCAATTTCTGCCAATTTCAATAAACTTGAAAAATAATACAACAGCTTTCATGGTTTTTTATGGAAGGCTTAATAATCAAAATTAATAATCAAAATTATTAAGCCTTCCCGGTCACCATGTTGTTCGTAAAGTATATTAGTGGATATTGTTAACTTTCAGCTATTGATCGCTGATAAGTTATTTTAAAATCCAATTAATTAGGCTTAAAACCAAAGATATCGTATTGTGTGTTGTATCGTGTGTCGTGTGTTGTATCGTATCGTATCGTGTCGAGGGAAACTGACCCGTGATGGACTGCTTAGCTCCTTGAATTCATCATTTCAAAGGTTAAAATACGTATCTATCTGCAATAGGTACTCTAAAATTTTGTCGAACTCAAACTCAAACTCAAAGCCTTTATTTAAATTAAATCATTTACAGGCACTTTTGAACTGTCAAAAAGTCGGTCAGTCAGAAAATATGAAGCTAGTTGCCCATTCCAAAGCGTAGGTACCTATGGAGAAGAACGGGCAAGAATCTCTATGGATACTTTTTAAATTATATTTTTACAAAAATATTTGTTACTTTATTGGTGGGGATTTTTTAATTATATGTGAGAACGATGTAAAAAAGACGTACGTGTTAAAAGAGTCCACAGTACAGCAAATAGTAAGAAAACAACAATTAAAAATAAAAATAATTAAAAATAAGCCGAGGCAGCTAAGTGATGACCACTGACGGCGCCCGTTCACGAATATGACGCATAGATCAGCACCATTCAGCTCAACCATTTTGAAGGGAGCTAAATGATCCAACACACACGCCACCGTCAGCGAGACATTTTGTGTGAGCATGACATACTATCAGCCGCCAGGGCACATTCAAGTCAATGAGAGACACATTACCCGGTAAATGGTACTTACATCTGTGCTATGCAATACAAAGGAAATTGAGTTTATACAATGCAAACATAGTCTTACAATCTTCAGCAGCTCCAACAGAATTTTCAAGTGTTAATCAATTAGGTACTTGTGATTGTGGAGCAGGACCAGCATTGAGCCAGGCATTTTTATCGGCGATGTAATCCCCTAACTCCCCCTTAATATGCCTGACTGCTTAGTGTGCGTTTTATACAAGACTTGAATTTTGTCTCATTCAGTTGAAGAATGTGGGAAGGTATTTTATTATAACATTTTAAACAGTACCCCATAAAAGACGAGTCTACTTTAGCCAGTCTGAAACCTCTCCACTTAGAGAATCGAGCCTGCGGAGAAGATAAATGGTTCTGATGGCTCTTTTCTGCAGAATAAAAATAGAATCGATGTCTGCAGCCCGTCCCCAAAGTAAAATACCGTAGGACATGATACTATGACGCTATCACACGCGCTATCACGCTACTATCTCGCGGTATCTACCTCAGTAAATTGACGGATTTTTCTGACAGCATAAGCTGCTGAACTTAGCCGTCCTGCAAGAGATGTTAAATGAGGACCCCATTGTAGCCTTGAGTCGAGCGTGATCCCAAGGAAAACAGTTTCATCGACGAATTCTAGTTTCTCTTGATTCAATATTATCTCACAATCATTACTCTTGACATTTGGTAGAGAAATTCTTATGCACTTAGCTTTTTTCCATTTAATACTAAATTATTAGCAGTGAACCAATTTTGGACCTGCAGTAGGGCGTTATTTACGTCGTCAAAATTTTTAGCGTCTATTTACCTTCAATTACCGGATTTGTAAAGTGGTATTACCTTACCGTATTTCATTAAATCGGGGAAGACTCCTTGATCAACACACGAATTAAATACTAAGGCTAAGTAAGGTGCAATAGTCTCAATTATAGAGGTACAGACTTTAATGGACATTCCCCAAAGATCTTCGGTCAATTTGTTCTTAATTTGCTTAAAAGATTATATTATTGCTACGGGTTAATATTTTTAAATTGAAATTCAACCGGGCAGGCTGGCTCGACTTTTAATAATCGCGTGGTAAACCGAAGAAGAATATCATATATCAAATCAAATCAATAGTAAATAGCGTGATAATTTATAGCCTATAGACTGACCAGACCTGGGTATAAGGAATATTTATAAAAGAAAAAATTAACAGAATGTATACGGTACATAAATTCAGACAAACATACAAAAGTTCTAAAAACTATATTTTCGGCATCATTATCGTTCCTACTCCTCATAGCAATAACTTTTTTGACTTTGCTACGTATTGAGTTTACAAAAAAATACCAACTAAAGCGCTAACAAAAACGCAACAGCCCCCAGGTACTTAAAATATCCCCAAAACTTATTAAATCACTTTTCATGTCACCTAATTGTAAAGGATTTGTCGTCGACCACCTCTCTGGGGCAACATAATGAGTTTCACTCTGTAATTGTACTCGATCTCGCCCCTATAGATGAAACAACTGCTTACAACCCTTTCAGGGGCGAATTTCAAAGGTTTTTCAACCAACCTCACCCCGATTAAATTGCGTCAAATATTGCGGGGATATTTTTTGTTAGATATTTAACTAAGGGAATAATTAATTTGCTTAGTGTTGAAGCTTTTTGTAATTAGTTAATTGGTGTTTGTGGTAATTTGATTTCTGTAAAATGTTTTGTAGAAGACTGGTCAACATGGTTTTCAGAAAGGAGGTTTCTCTTCTTAGTCTACATGGAATCAGTCTTATAACCCCTAGGTTACAAGACTGATTCCATGCAGCAGTAGTCCTAGTACGGCAATGTTATCCCTAGGTAACATTGCCTTCCTAGGACTACTGCTGCATAGAAATAATTATTCATATTCACTTTGAAGTTGATGGTGGCTGTATTATAATAGTTTTGCGACTGTTCAGGAGACTTGCTGCTCATTCTCAAGCAGAAATCGCAGCCGAACAATGTTAATTACCTAAATTTTATTGTAAGCTAAGATCACTAGTGCCTACATTACACATATTACGGCAATTAATATGTGAACCCAACACGTGACACGTGTCACGTGTGTGTGTGTGTGTGTGTGTGTGTGTGTGTGTGTGTGTGTGTGTGTGTGTGTGTGTGTGTGTGTATATGTTTTCCTATGAACCTCCATGTAAAATACTGATAATCAGCTGCATCCGGTTAGACTGGAAGCCGACCCCAAAATAGTTGGGAAAAGGCTAGGCAGATGATGATGTTTTCCTATGAACTCCGTATACCTTGTACTAACATTAAGTACTTTGTACAGCTTCCCATACCTTCTGAAAAGGGAATGATTACTCAAACTCAAAGCATTAATTTCAATTAAACCATTTATAGCACTTTTGAATTGTCAAAAAGTCGGTCAGTCAGAAAATATGAAGCTAGTTGCCCGTTCCAAAGCGTAGGTACCTATGGAGAAGAACGGGGAAGAAACTCCATGGACACTCTTTTAAATTATATTTTTACAAAAATATTAATTTCATCATTTAAAAGCGTCTAGAGTACAGCAAATAGTAAGAAAACAACAATTAACATTAAAATAATTAAAAATAAGCCGAGGCAGCTAAGCGATGACCAGCGCCAAATGACGGCACCCGTTCACGAACATGACGTATAGATCAGCACCATTCAGTTCAACCATTTTGAAGGGAGGTAAATGATCCAACACACACACCACCGTCAGCGAGACATTTATGTGAGCATGACATACTATCAGCCGCCAGGGCACATTCAAGTCAATGAAAGACACATTTCCCGGTAAATGGTACATAGAGTATAGTATATATACATAGAACTCAAATCTGTGCTATGCAATCATACAATACAAAGGAAATTGTGTTTATATACAATGCAAAGATAGTCTTACAATCTTCAGCAGCTCCAACAGAATTTTCAAGTGTTAATCAATTAGTTGTGGTTGTGGAGCAGGACCAGCATTGAGCCAGGCATTTTTATCAGCGATGTAATCCCGGGCACTTATAATATGCCTGACTGCATAGTGTGCGTTTTATACAAGACTTGAATTTTGTCTCATTCAGTTGAAGAATGTGGGGAGGTATTTTATTATAACATTTTAAACAGTACCCCATAAAATATGAGTCTACTTTAGCCAGTCTGAAACCTGGTTGAACTAATAGGTCCCTATTTCTAGTACTATAATTATGTCTTTCACCTCTTTTACTAAAAAGATGTAAGTTCTTTCTTACATACATACATATTGTAGGTCTAAGAAGCCTCAGACATAATGTGAACGTCACATACGGGCCAAAAACCAATAACTTATTGATAACGTCGAGATTAATGGAAAAATATAATATTTTCACCGATATTACAGATTTTTTTCAATTACGTTTTTATTAGTTTTTGTAAGGCTGAGCTAGGTTAGTAGGATTCAGGACCTAAGTATTTTATTAGGACGTAAGTATATTAAATTGTGATCACTGAAACGGCTCGTGGATGTAATAGATACCTACTTAACATAAAATAATCTGTGAGTTAGATCTGCGATTGGCGTATCTTGCCCGTTCTTTTCTATAGAAACATACTACGCTTTGGAATGGGTAACCAGCTTCATCTTTGTGACTGACCGACCCCTTGACAGTTCAAAAGCGTCTGTAATTGGTTTAATTGAAATAAATGTGTTTACCCTGTAAGTGGCTTCAAACAGCTCGTTAACAGTCAGCCGTTTAAAAAAATAAGACAATTGTTACTGGTAGTCCCTAAAGCTACTAAGATGTAGTTTCAAGCAACTACATATGTTCTCCCAAAATAACTCCATGTTTCTTCACAAAATGTTCAAGCAAGACTTCCTCACAAGAATGCAGCATTTCTTCTCAATAATTATATCCCGAAACGAGTCTGTTCAACAAAGAATGCAGCGTCTCCTACAATAATTACACCTGCATTACACTCTATAACAGAGCTTTGCTGGCTTATGACACGGAGTAAGCAGAGACAGAAGATTCACTAAATTCATTGTCATTTAAAAACTTCCGAGATTGGAGAAAGCGTTTTTTAAATCAAAGTTTTTTAAATCAAAGCTCGACCGTTGTGCAGAGTTCGGTACTGGCTTTACTGTAGTGTAGTTATGTCGAGAGTTTATAATAAAGCATAGGCCTATGCGTAATCAGCAGAGATCGGAATTGGGTGTGTAAAAATACCTAAAGTTTGCAGCGGGACATAATATGGAGCTGTTACAACCCCTTAAGTTAAACCGGTTTTGGATTTTACCGATTTAGTTTCGGTTTTTTTTGTTGTACATGTTCCTTACCTTTGAAATACCGAACTATAAACATTTACAAGCTGCTAATACAGTTCTAAATTAATTTTTGTTTTGTACTTTTCTGGTTAAAATTCAGACAGGACTATTGTTGCCAATAAGCCTGATATAGTGGTGATAGATCGATTAGCGCGCCGCACAATTATTGTCGATGTTACCTTTCCACATGACGGTTTAGTGAATAGGGATCACTACTTTTGGGAATCGATGCTTTAAGTATAGGGGTTGCAGCTAATAAGAAGGCGAATAACGATCTGTATGATTTATTCTAAAGCGCGGCTTATATACAATTTCGAAATACAAAAATAATAATTATAAGGGTACATAGACAAACTTAATAACTAACACAAATTGGTAATGACGGTAGCATGTGTCAGGCTCCCTACGAGATAAATGATGCAGCGGCCGATCGAGTCCGAATTCCTTTCTCTTGAATCGTCGGCAGCTTAGTATGCGCGGGCGCACGGTGGCAGATGGCCGCCTGCGCTCCTCTAATATGTATGCCTAGATACGTAAGTATGAGCCGCTACAACGGGAACCTCGTGAAAGCTGAGAAAGAGAAACAAATTAAATACCTCGACTTAGCACACGAGGTTGTTGACATGTGGAATGTGAGCTTGGCTATCATTGTGCCGATTGTCGTGTCGTCCAATGGGCTGATGGCCGAAAGTCTCGATCAACATCTATCGAGGCTCTTGTTAGGCGGTTGGATCAAGGGCCTGATTCAGAAGGCAGTACTCCTCGATACGGCTCGCATTGTGAGGAGGTTCCTGTCTCTGGCGCCCTAACCACTGGTAGCTTGGACCCTGCTCCCGACACCGGCGGATCACTATTTTTTTATATTTTAAAATGTTTTTTATACTTATTTTTTATATTTTAGGAAATATTTAAAAATGTTATTAAATAAGTTAAGTAAAAAAAATAAACGTAAAAATAATACATTTTTTTTAGATATGATTTTGTCTGAAGTAAAATGTCATAATCATTAGAATCAGTAATACAACTTGTTTGGTTAGCACAATCCCAAAATCTCAAGATTTCATGAAATAGTCATTCTGTGGGATTACTTGGTCTAAGAGAGTTGTGTTGATGACTTTAATGAATATAATTCTGGTAATACATATTTGTTACGGCCGCGAATCATAATTATATTAATTAACGTACAACTTAATACTGACCCAGCAAATTGCAAAAAATGTAACAAAAATTGAATTTCGCGGGCTACCCTGGCGCTTTCGCCTTAAACGCATCACACGCCTACCATTCTTGTACTTCATGAAAATAATGACATCGTTATTGCACTGACTGTACCATTTGTATCTTGTTACACATAATGAGTGTCATTAGAAATTGTACGGAGTGATCCTTCCGTACCTCGATAATCTGTGTTATCACACCTCATTCCTTTACGCCGTAGAATAACTTGGATTTATTCGCTCGAGGTGGAATAAATTCACCGCTGGCAGCACTGATATTACCACTGTGTGTGAATTTATTGCGGGCAACACTGATGTTACCGCGGTGTTCAGATTGAATAAAGCTATCATACGAGTGAGTTAGGATTCAATGGAGAAAATGGTTTCTTTGGAACGAAGGGATTACGAACATGGATGAGGTATTAACGGTTTTGTATTGATTGTTACACAAAGGATGCTGGGGTAGTCAGACAGGATTTTAAGCCAGTAACCGTCGTAGAATGGTTAAAGACGTGGGTACCTACAACTATTACTACTAATACCTACAACTCATATTCTAATAAATCTTATCAAACCTTGTTTTTTCTATAGTCAACATTAAAGTGTGTACATAAATTGTATTTATGCAATTTTTTTTTTTGTTTTTTTTTGTTTTTTTTTTTTTGTTTTTTTTTTGTTTTTGCGTGGGGCAGGTAAAAATTGTATTTGACATTTTATTAATTTATATTCTAATCAATGCTGACATTTTTATAATTTTATTTATTTATTTATTTTTCTTTTTGACAAATTTAATTACGTATTATTATTATTATTATTTTTAATTGATCACAATTTTATTCGGGGTTTTTAATTGTTTTAAATTTAATATTATATTTTATAATTCATTTTTAATGTATGTGTGAATCTATGGACTAGAATTGTCTGAAATAAATAAATTATTATTATTATTATTATTATTAAAACTTCTTCACAACAAAAGAGGCACTTTCAAAATCATTTGAGTTTTTTTTTTCACAGAAACAAGTGTAGTTAATGTTCTGATAGTTTCAAATATTAATATCTTTTTCATTAAAATCTATGCTAATCTAAGGATTCTCAGAAAAGGATCCGCCATTATGTCCAACAAAGGTTCTAGGACATTCGATAGGTTTTTGCGATAGAATCGGATCCGATCCATTTCATCTCATTGTTAGAGCTCTGCTTACGACAGGTTATGGTTGGCTTGAAGAATGGCGCCGTATTTCAACTTCGCTTCGGGTTTAATTATGCGGAATTAAATTGTGCGTCGCTTGGAATCGTTTGTGAAGAAGATACTTTATATAATGTAGTGCCGTGATAGTGGCATACAAACACTATCGTGTTTGCCACTATCACGACACTGACCACTCATCACATCACCTACCGGTGGGCTATGAACACTGCCAGAGATGGACCTTTTCTTTTACATGCATCGACCAAAAATAATATTTAAAAAGTATAGAAAATCTTATAAGATTTAACTCGAGTAGCCTTGACGCAGGAATGGGTCGTTTGATCAAGAACATACGCGATAAACATGTCACATAAAGTACGTTCGGATAAGTTCGGCGCCAGGACAAGACCGTACAATGATATATTACTTCATTTGCCGGGAATTTGATTCGTACGGTCTTACCCCAGCGCCGAACTTACTCCAACATACTCCACCTACCTACGTCAAAAGGAATGATGCAGCCGTGTCACAAGGCGATTTTAAGTTAAATCCTTAATTGGCGAATAGAACACAGCTCAAAAAGCACAATCCTGCTCATTCCACGAACATCCTGCTCATTTTTGAAATACTCACGACAGATAGGATAATTGCATAATCAGTCTATAATGTTCTCTCTGCTGGGACACAAGCCCTCCCTCCCTCTCGGTGAGAGGGAGTGGGTCATAATCCACCTCGCGGGCCTAGTGAGGGTTGGTAGACGTCACACGTCGAACGCCGGTTTCCTTGCAATGTTTTTCTTCAGCGTTTTGAAAGCAGTGGTGATTAAAATAAATAATTAACACAAAGTAGATCGCCTGTCCGGGTTCGAACCTACGGTCTACAACTCGTAATGGCTCAGCTCACCAGTAAGGGTAATAAGAAGTTTATACTATATTAGATTGAAATAACATTTTTTCACTATCAAAAGATCCTCTATTACGCGTCCAGCTGTGTTGCCACGATATCTCATGGCCTGGGCAGCCCGCCAACAGTTTTAAGTAAAATTACTTGATTCTCACCAGCGTTAAGTGAACGCTTTCGGAAAAATGCGCTCCTCACCATTCTGTGTAACGTGACGGCTTGAGTTATGGATGGTTTTAACTTGGATTTTAACTTTTATAGTGGTTTTATATTTTTTTAAAAAGCGTGAATGATTTAATGTAAACGTTTACCGATGTTGAGGGCAGATAGACTTTGCTTTTCTTGCGTTGAGGACTTTGAATCTTTGTATTATAGAAAATCTAAGAATCTCTGCAGTATATATTATTATTTTAATTCCGTTTCATTGAGCTTATTGAAAATAAAAGATCTATCAAATGGTTTATTTTATAGTAAATTAAAAGCTTGTGGTTCAAGTAATGACGCTGCAAGTGACTTGCTATCCAAAATAGAGCTGATATAGGAAACCAGATGCTTTGTCTACTGTCTCGCTATGTCTGTAATATGATATCCGTTCATCTCGAAAATTGATTGGCAATTAACTATGACATATTCACTATGCTTTGAATTGACTACTGTAATGTCCGTAGCCTCATTATACGCCAGTAATTACACAGTGCGTTATGAGCGCAGCGTCCGACGCTTGCTGACTGTGAACTATGCACATTCCTGCGTGTGAAGGCGTGAACCCGCGCGATGGATAAAGAGCGAATTAGTGTACGCGTCACGCGCTTATGAGCAACTTAATGAGCATTAACGGGACATTTCCATAGTGTAGGCTGGATTTGTCGTACATTTATGCTATGCTCAGCTAGCATCCCCACTGCTGGGACACAGGCCTCCTCTCTGTGAGAGGTAGTGGGCTGTAATCTACCACGCGGACCCAGTGCGTGTTGGTAGACGTAACCATGTCTTCGAATTTTTAGTTTTAGGACATGCCGGTTTCTTCGCGATTTTTTCCTTCACCGTTTTAAAAGCAGTGATGATGAAATAGTTTACACCGTATAGCGCCAGGTTTCGAGTTGTAGGTTTGAATCCCAAACCTACAACTCGAAAGTCGCGGCCGCTGGGCCACCACTGCTCCATGCACATAATTATAGACATTTATATAATTATTAGAAAAATCTTTCAGCTAAGTTGGGCCTCTAACACTTCATCTTCAGCAAGATTGCTGGTCTGCACAGATATTTGATCGATTTAAAAAGTTTTGTTTCAATTAAAGTCAGTCGTGAAATAACTGAACATAGGCCACTCTAGCTAAGACAGCATATTTTCATTTTGGAAATCTAAATCACAAATTAGCCCAGTAAAACCCCTTTACCGTTCTTCTTTCCTCTAGTGTGGTACAATCACGAAAATTGCAATAAAATCCACAAAACACTGGCTCACATTTATAGTTCCAATTCAGAGTCTAACAGTATCGTAGTGTAGCAAACGTTCCGAAGGTTTTTATATCACAGGTTTGCCCCTTCAGGCTTTTAGCGCCAGTCTGCAGGTCATGTCGAGGCGAGTTTGTGGCACAAAGGCTAGTTCACAGGTTGTCACAAGTTTTGGCACAATTTCAACAGTTTCTATTTGGTCCTCTTCAAACTAACGGCTTGTTTGGCTGTGACGAGTTCGTGCTGGGAAATTGTGTATCTTTTCTGGTGGAATTTTTGACGGATTTTGTATGACGGTTATTTTATTTTGGCGAATTATGAGAAGAAGTCTGAAGGGAAGGTTCCAGTGCATTTGTGAATACAAAAAGGTGTGAGTAACCAGTAGCGTAGTAGCCAAATAATATAATCATATCTCCGGAAAATTTTGAATTTGGTAGCGTTCCATGGAGGAGATACAATGTTCTATGTCATAGGGTTTGGTTTCCGCACTTAGTCCTTCAAGTGGACCAGTGTGCGTGAGAAGGAGATACTTATTGTTTAGGTACAGCAGTTTCATAACGTTTTAATAGTAGTGTTTTCAACTAATAAATAGTTAACTAGTTTACGTTTTAAAACAACTCGTGAGAAGTATAAACAAATGAAAGCTTTAATTTGAAAAATAATAAACTATCGTATTAAAAAGTTCACTAACTGTTAGGTTCAGTTAAGTCTGGTTGGTTCAGTTCTGTTTTATAAACTGGATAAAATAAAATTTATTTGAACGTATCCAACAATGTTGGGCGGGCGCATAAGTTTTAAAAAACCATGAGACTGCATAAAATTCAGCCACGAATGTTACATAAATCTGAATAGAGAAGATTATAACATATTATTTTCATATATTAAGTTTATATAAACATTTAGCTGCCTTTACGACACTCGTGGGAAATCGGGGCTTCTTAGAGAAGACCAAACTATTAAATTGAGCGCCTTTGCGAGAAAAATTATCTACGACCATTTCTTTAATGGACTAAGATTTCTGTTAGAAAAAAGGGCTTCTTTGTTTCTTGTTCCTAAATAACTCTACATAACAGAAAACATGGCTTTACTGATAGCGTCACCACTTGTATGAAAAACAATAGCCAGAAAAATTACCTAAATAATTAACAAATGGTTGGCTGACGAAAAAGATAACAATAGCACGCTCCGCTGCTGTACGAACTGTCTAAACAATATTTCTCCTGAAGCAATTTTATCCGTATAAATATAAACAAAGTGCTATTACACCCACATTGTCCACTCCCAATAAACATATCACACCTCATAAAACTTATGAAATCAATTTATAAAGGCGTGTCCACACTGTTTACGACCGCCTAGTATTACTAATGGTCGGGTAGAATTTACGAGCCGCCTCTCCCCTCGGACAAAAACTTTATGAGTTACCCTTAAGCAAACGAGCCACAAATTTTATCGCAGTATTACTTCTTTGTTAGTTTACTATGTGTTAAGTACTACAGTGGTGTGCTGCCGTTTTATTATCATTATGGGGGATGGACGCCATATTCATTTGTTACGATTAACATTTTACATTGCATTACCAGCGCTGGGGCTCGGTCTCGTATAGGGTCGTAGCATTATGCTGTGCGATGGCTGTTTTGCGTGATTGAGACGTATATTTTCCCCCAACTTTTTGTGTTTGTGTTCTTTGCCTTTATCTTGAATATATCACATAGTCATAGCGTCCAAGACAGGGGTGAACGCGGAGAAAACAAGAGAGATCAATGAATTCATGAATTGATACTAGAAAATGCCGGCGCCATCTACGAGTACATAGTTTTAAAATATTGACCAACAAAATATTGACCTGTAAAAGCGTCTTAAAAATTTACTTACAGAACAAAACATTTCATTTCATAATCCTTTGTTCAAAATATGATACATAAATAATATAATCTGCGTAATATGGTTACGGCCGATCCTACTCCAGTTAAGAGAGGTTTAAGCTTATGCTCTGCAGAGGACAACAAGCCGGTCCCTGCCTCCGTACAATAAGATACATAGTCAAACCGTATGTAACCCTTTCAAGTCGTTAGCCTCTGTTTAATATCTCTCTGGCCGTCCGCCAGCCTCCCACAACGCAAGATGTGTACTATAACCAAGTATATGTGTGTAGCCAGATAAAAAGGCACGCCAGTTTAATGTGCCCTGATAACTATGTGAAAAACTGTTTTTATCTACGATTTTACAATGTTAACATTAACAAATATGTTTATAAAGTTGTAGTGTTTGTGTTGTGATTATAGAATGAAGAAGTTAATTTGAGATACTTCTTGGGCCGATCGCTCACACGAACTAGAGTGGAGGCGGCGCGGCGGCGGCGTCTAAGCGCGGGCGCCACAAGCGACGCGCCGCATCTACGTTTTCTAGGAATAAACGTACCGCTTCTCCCCCACGACCTCACCTCGATTGTCAAGTGAGCGACGCCCCTTAGTAAGCCTAAAAAAGCCCCCTCATTAATCAAACCTCAATATGTTTAAATGCTTGATATATTCACAGAACAACAAAATATGAATGCCTTCACAATTTGAAGTCGTATCTCTACTCATCTCTCGGATGGGTTATTTTACAATAATTAATAACCTTCTAATTCTTTATTTTTTATCAATGTGATCAGTCGCTAAAAAAAGGTGTTTTCTCATATTGATACTAATATCAATATGAGAAAATACCTTTTTGAACATTAGTTCCGATTTTTGAGTAAAAGCCATCTTCGTATGCTACCACAAACCAATGTCTGTTCCTCACATTAAGCTCGATTGCTAAAGAAATCGAGTTTAAAGTGTGGAACAGACATTCAACCCTAACAACACAGCAATAGCGTAGGGTGTCAAATACCCTGAAAGTTGTTAACATACACCGTGATGACGTCATAACCCTAAGGTGCACGATTAATGGCATTATTATCTCGCTCGTTAATTCGACGGTCGTTAACTGAAGCCCGCTGAAGGGAGCCATGAGCGTCAATATGAGACAGTAGAACAACCCGTTGCTGCACAACTAGATGGCGTATTAGAATTCATGGCAAAAATAAACTTTTTTTAAGTAGGTATATATTGTTTTTATTCCTTGGTTCATAGCCGGTGGTTGTAGTCTGTCAGTGGCTCAAAATCTAGCTACAACTAAATGAACGTAAAGCGAAATATCTATAATAATAATAATTATGTGTTAATTCTATTTTTCTTTGATATTTCATACATATTACACAAAACTCGCGCCTTCTGTCCATGAGGGTAAGCAGAAACTACAAAACGCCACCGGCTACGATCCTTACATACTCCTTTTGTCTCGTTTGACCTGTCGTCTCCATCATTAACTCAGTTATAGGGAACTGACACATTGTGTAGTTATCAAAACTGCACACGTGTACAGGTAATTTCAAATCGAGTGGTTTATAAAACTCATTACAAGATTCAATTGGTAATTAAAGAGATACGCGTGAAACATCTAGCTTTAACTTTCTGACTAACTGACAGACTATTTAAATTTTGACAATTCAAAAGTGCCAGTACAAGGTTTAATTGAAATAAATGCTTTGAGTTTTGTATTTTGAATAATTTAACTTTTTTTTGAACTTGAGTGTAAAAATAAGAGACCATTAGCATTTAAACTAGCTTGCAGAATAAAATGCTGAGCTATACTCTATAGTACTGAGAGTGTGGAGATCATTTGTTTTCTCTTAACTGCACTCTCTTTGCTCGACTCATGAAAAAGATCGCAGCGATAAGTTCTTATGAATGGACGTTTATGAGACAAAAGATTGAATCTTTTGATGTTATCTTAAGTACAGGTTGTATAAAGAGATTGGGGTCGTTTATAATGGGCACAGTGTGAATACGAAAGTCAACAGTCTGATGTTGATTTTGTGGTAAATAGTAAATGTTGGAACGTAATTCATTAAAGCTTACATTGCCATATTTGGGGTGTGTTAGAACTAAAGGAATGTGCTACTAATTAAACATTTTTTGTTGAGAATAATACTACATACTTAGCTACGGAATAGTTTCAACCTTGAGTAAGCCAAAGTGAAATCCTTTATTTCAAATAGGGACATAAAAAGCACTTTTGAACTTCAAGATTTACAAAAATAGATTTGCCCCTTTCAAATTGCCCCTCCAATCGCCCCTCCAAAAAGTAGTTTCTAAGTAAATTCTTTATAAAAAAATCTAAAAGAAAATGTTGAAAAGATTAAACTTGAGATGTTCATGATCCAAAAGCTCAGAGAAGCTGATTATTCTAGTGATTGTGACGTAAATATTTTCAAGAGAACCATTTACAATCCATTCAAACTTAACTCACTGTCACTTTTCACTGCTTAGTTGTCAGGCGTCACTCATAAAACGGTTTGATGAGCGCTGGCTATCGCCATGACGAGCGCACAAGTGTCTCCTCGCGGTGAAAACGTATCGCGGATAACACTCACACTTATCTGCTTGCTAGTCAATAATGTTCGTAGGAGAGCAACTAGTTGCGAGTATGTGCTGGGTGAATGTAAAGTAGTTTAATAAGATGGGAGACTGGAATCAAATATGAGATAAAATATACGCAAAATATAAAACAAAATTAGAGATCAATCAGCTAGGGAATGCTGGCGCCATTTGGTTTTAAAATATTGATCGAATAATTCGACTAAAAGGGTCTTAGAAAATCCTCTTACAGAAATAAACATCATATCATTTCATTTCAAATCAACGTATGTGCACCTTCAGTCAGTTCTGCCGATTTTATACCCCCTTTTACTGAACCTTCTTCCCCATAATAGCAAAAAGGTCTTAAAAATAATCCCCATAACGTTTTCTTCTATCCAATGCACCATAACGACTGTAGCATCTCATAATTAGGTAAAGAGCTCATAAAATGTAGGCCATTGGAGCTGAAGCCGATGGGGTGAAGCCGGGAGGTCGTAAAACACCCCGGATGCACCCCATGATTGAATGGAATTGATTGAACATTTTTATGGCTAATGGATTGAAGCGGTCCAGTTCGGAATTCACTTGTTGGTTTGATATGTAGACTGGAACCGTAAACAAATAGATTCTGTATGAAAGGGAATGGTACAATGGAACAGCATTTCATACAAGCGAATAATGATATATGCAGGTCGTGCGGTACCGGATCTCGCTACGCGCTTTGCTAGGGTAGCTGAAACAGTGCTACGCCTTAGGTCACACTGTGCTACGGCGTAGCTCACACTGTGCTACGGCGTAGCACACACAATGCTACGCAGGAGCTTACACTGCTATGGTGTAGCTCACATATTTCTACGGTATAATAGCTCACATCTTGCTACAGCCCTGTTCACGCTGTGCTATGGCGTAGCTCACATTATGCTACGGTATAGTCAGCAATGTACTAGTATCAATCTTTTAAAATTGTCGTAGAAACATATAACCATGGAATTTCTTTACAAAATAAACTTGAAAGTATTAAACATTGATCACTTTTCTCCAATAATTTAAATTCCAAAACCAAGGAAACCAAGCTTGTATTGCTCTTAATGTAAGTGAGAACAAAACGATAGTGTTATCGTGGGTGCGCGTGAAATCAAGACGTCTGAGCGCCGAGCTGCGGCGGAGGGAGATAGCGCCGCGCGGAGCATTTGCATACAGACGCTGCGTTTAGACGGGCCACCAGGACCGCGGGGATGTAGGTGAACCCATTGTTATACTCTCGCAATTCAACTAACAAAAATGTTCTACAAAATTTTTGTTTAACCCGTATGACCATGGAAGAGAAGAGGCAATAAGAAAAGATTATTGCGATCATATTGCTTAACAGTTTGATACACAGTGACGTCATTAGTTACAACCTTCTAGTAAACATTTGTTTTATTCGCGAACGATGTCTGTTACTTAGATTTATGCTCGAAACAGACTCATGAATCCATAACTGATCTAGAGTAAGTTCATTGGCCTTTACGAATATTTGATAAGTTGTTATTTACGACTGTATTTACCATCAGATGTAGGAGAATGTACAAGAAAGATCGGTGTTGAGGAGAATTATGAGGATGATAAAATAAACAAGACAGCTATGAATTATTGTCGTATGCTGCATCTCCAAGCTTTTTTTAGTTCTTACTAGTTCTTTAGGCTCATATCGCACTAGGACACCATGGTGGCGCAACCATGGTCACGCTGCCAGCAAAATATATGCTAGCTTTATGGTGGGTATCTCACCAGGCGTCCAAGCTGTTACGCAACCAACCATACATTTTTGGCAGTGCGACCATGTCTGCGCCACCATGGTGTCCTAATGAAATATGGGCCTTGGAACCATGAATCGAGCAGTCGCTTCTCTCCTAGCCCGATATAGTTTGCCCCAGAAGCAGATATACCCACTAAGATCCATGCGAAGCGGCGTGCACCATTCAACGTTCACGCCGGCAATATTTGTGGAGCAAACAGCACCCCAGCAGCCTGCGCTATAGGTGCACTGAATGCTTGGCGCAGATGCAACACTTTTAGTGACAGCTGCGGCGGGTTGTGGTCAAAATCTGGCGATTGGCCGTGTCCGTCAATGCGAAAACGTACCGTGTCCCTCAGCGTCCGAGGGAACTCAGCCTGGAAGTATTATGGTATAAACAATTGTGCAATTTTATAATACCCATGTTTTTAGGGTTCCGTACCAAAATGGTAAAAAGGAACCCTTATAGTGCGACTCAGTCTGTCTGTCCGTCTGTCACAGTTGGATATCTCTAGAACTACTAATGCTATCAACTTGAAATTTGGAATAGTTTTAGATGACGTTTGCTCAACTATTTTGCATATAAGAAAGAAATATATATGCATATAAGAAAGAAATATATATATTTTTTGCAACAGAGACTGAAAGGGTCTCTGAAAAATTCGAAGTAGGGCTACTAGGGCATGTGGCGTGTTATATGAAAGATTGCAGTTTGCACATTCTCAAACACTTTTCTTTTTTTTAGGCCACATAGGTTTCGACTTTTGATGAAAAATGTAGAAAAAAATACCGTCTCCCGCCCTTATCTCCGAAATTTGCATAGAGAAAAATCAGAAATTATTCTATGTAATAGAATTATATGTAAAGATTACAGTAAAAATAAAACGATGTGTCTAAATAGCACACTTTTTCAGAAATCATCTTAAATCAAGTTAAGCTCTACGGTCTGCTTCTCGATCTCCGTATCCCTAACAACTTTAGTCGCTCCAATTTGTCGCCTGATGCTGCCCGTCTGTGGCTGACGTTAGCGCTGCAAAAGGTGTCACTTCAGCGATGGTGTCAACATAGCGATACAATTAAGTTTGGAGCGGTTCGCTGCTCTGATGTGTTTGTTTCTTAACTTAATGTTTGGGCGACGCGCGACGGTGTTAATTACATCCCTATTGGTTAGAGGGGTTCGCTCTCCAAGTTTTTAGGGAACTTGGTGTGTTCTGAGCTATAGAGGTTTATAGCTGTTTTATTTCATTTTCATTTAACTGCATCTGTTATGGTCGCGTGGTTATTTTATTTGCCTGGATGAATAAAAAGCTCATTAACCTTTAATTATTGCTGGCTGACATTAAAAGTTGGTATAATAGCAGAACAGTTTCGCAAAATGTTTAAACAAAGCTTAATTTATTTTATTTTTACAGAAAGGTTACAGACTAATGACACATTCGTAGGCAAGAAAATTCGCTAATTACAAGCTTCCACATATCGCTCCCCCCACCGAATAACATGGTAATGTGGTACTACGACAGTTTTCGTTTTATTGCATATTCGATGTCTAAAGCATTAATTATCATCTTGTAATTTTTTTTGTATTTTTTCTATGTATATTTATAAAAGTACAATAATTTCAATGGTACCGTAATGAACATAACAACATTATTCCCTTAAAATCTAAACACACTTTTTGCACGAATAATACCATAACATGTTATTACAGATCATGCAATCGTTAACTTTTTCGGTAAGCGACGATTACCATTATATTCGCGTAAGAAATGCATGCCTTTTTCCACGTAAAGTATAAAACAATTATGTTTGTGTATTATTTTTGTTTACAATATAATAGAAACGGCTTATTCGATTTAGATGCGGTTTTCACTAATATATTGTAGTAAGCTTCACTTAACATTTAGTGTTTATTTCATGTCAATCGGTTCATAAATAATAAAGTTATGTCAATTTAAAGAATCACGGCGGACATTTTTAAGGTATACTATCAGAGTACGTATGTACATGGACGCGCACTCTCGAGGCTAACTGATGAACAGCGTTTGATATTTGATCTGGTGAGCGTTGATAGTACTTTGGAAGAAATGCTATTTGTAGATGTACCCGGTGGAACGGGTAAAACATTTCTTACGAAAGTTATTTTGGCGAAGGTACGAAGCCAAGGTAAAATCGCGCTTGCTGTCGCTTCATCAGGCATAGCAGCCACATTGTTGCCAGGTGGGAAAACTGCTCATACAATGTTCAAAATTCCGATCGATTTAGACCGCACAGAAAGCCCTGTTTGTAATATTTCAAGAAACAGCGATAAAGCTAAGGTTCTTCGTGATTGTAGCCTTATTATATGGGATGAGTCCACAATGGCCAATCGAAAAGCAGTAGACAGAACGTTGCGTGATGTCAAGCAAAATGATCAACCCATGGATGGCATTACTATGTTTTTTTGTGGCGATTTTCGTCAGACTCTCCCTGTAATACCACGTGGAACAAGGGCTGTTGAAGTTAGAGCCTGCCTAAAGAGTTCTCGACTGTGGCATTACATTATACCTTTGCATTTGACATTAAATATGCGTGCGCAAATTAGAGGCAACGAAAATGCTCAAGAATTTTCAGACTTGCTACTTGAGATTGGTAACGGTGTGTTACCGCAGGAACAAGGAAAAGTTGTTCTTAATGAAAACCTATGCAACATAGTTTCATCAATGCGAGACCTCATATCATCTGTGTATGGAAACGCAACGCAAATACCAACTTGTGAAAATTTCTGGCTTTGCGAAAGAGCTATTTTGACGCCACGAAACGACCAAGCAGCAACAATAAACGCTGAAATTTTGAGCTATGTTCCGGGGGATTATGTTGAGTATATCTCCATTAACAGAGTCATGGAAGAAGGAAAATCTACAAGCTACCCAGTAGAATTTTTAGAATCCCTCAATGCTCCTGGACTACCAGCACATAAAATAAAATTAAAAGTAGGCGTACCGATAATGCTTCTTAGAAATTTAAGCCCCCCAAAACTTAGCAATGGCACCAGGTTAAAAGTGACCAATTTACAAAGAAATCTGATAGAAGCAGAGATTTTAACAAGGTGTGGAAAAGGTAAAAGTGTTTTCATTCCTCGGATTCCTCTCATTCCAAACAATTTCCCATTTAGTTTTAAACGATTCCAGTTTCCAGTCAGCCTATGTTTTGCGATGACAATTAATAAAGCCCAAGGTCAGACGCTGAAAGTTGGAGGTGTAGATCTAAGTATCAGCTGTTTCTCGCACGCTCAGTTGTATGTGGCTCTGTCACGGGTTAGCAATCCTAGGAGCCTGTATGCTTTCATCCCCGATGGCCATACGTCAAATATCGTATACAGAGAAGCATTACTGTAAAGTAAATTTTTAGCTACCCAAACGACGGTATATGTAATTCAAAATATGCTGTCCGAAAAGTCACTATTCCACGCTGACGAAGTCGCGGGCACAGCTAATTAATAAATAAAAGGACTGATTATGATAAATAATAAAACCTTTGTTTTATTTCATAAATTTTAATAAAACGCTATTATAAATTATCCAGTATTAATATCAACTTCCTCTATTATTGTTATTTTTCTGCCAAATCAAATAATAAGTACTGGATTATTTAATAAAACATGTATTTGCAACATTATATTACTGTTAATCTTTTGACACCACACATCGACGAATATTACTGTAATGTAATAATACATTATACACTATCGCTTGGATTTCACACGAATAATATCGTAATATCATATTGCCGTTAGGTTTTTTGACACTGTATTACAACGAATAATACTATAATGCATTAATATTGACTACGATATTGTTGCGTTTACACGCGAATAATATGGTAATGATGCGTTGCATACTATACTTTTGCCATTTAATTTCGGTAACATTATTTTTGTGAATAACTTAATTTTATTAAAGTATTACAAAAAAATCATAATATAAATTAAATTCTAAAAAAATTAGCTTTGTTTTGACGTTTAAATGTCTACCTTACGATCTACCCGTGCCGAGATATACGCATAAAACAGTTTTTTATTTTTCCTGTAAAATTTGGATTTATCGATTACCATATTATTCGGTGGGGGGAGCGATATAAACATCTAGTTACAAGTATTTTGCGTTGATTATGTTTTATTTATTAATTGTACTCATTAAAATTATATTCATTAAATTATTATTTTAAGCCAGTCTATAATCCTCTGACCTTATGGCTATTGATCTCTGCAACTCTTTTCCTGCTGCACATCAATGACCTACTTCAGCCTGGTATTGTTGGGTACGCAGATGACAGTACTGTTTCAGAGAGATACTTGTCCAGCACAAGGGCCAGCAGGGCCGAAGTTCGTTTCTTGAGAGAGACCATGGTGGAGCGGACAGATTTGACCCTAAGCCTTGTCTCCCAGTGGGGTGATGACAATCTGGTCTCTTTTAACGCCAACAAAACACAGGCGTGTGTTTTTACCGCCAAAAGGAGTCGATTCGACCAGACTCCTACTTTTCGGGGTACACCTGTTCCTGTAACAGATCGGCTCGAGCTCCTGGGCATGGAGTTGACATCTAGTCTCAACTTCGGCGCCACCATCGAGTACAAAGCCCAAACTGCGGCCAAGAAGCTGGGCATCCTTAATAGGGTGAAGCGATACTTTACGCCCGGACAGCTTTTAACCCTTTACAAAGCACAAGTCCGATCCTGCATGGAGTATTGCAGCCACCTTTGGGATGGCTCAGCGAAATACCAACTTGCCGCGCTTGACTCGGTGGAACGCAGAGCTAAGAGGCTCATTGGCGACGTAAAACTGGTGGATGCCAAGCTTCACAGCTTGGCTCATCGCCGCAAGGTTGCCTGCTTGTCGGTCTTCTACAGATTGTACTTCGGTGAGTGTGCCCAAGAACTCCACGACCTCATTCCACCGGCCCCCTTCTACCTTTGGACATCCAGACGCACTGCAAGTTACCATCCCTGCCTAGTTGCTATTCCACCAATTCGCACTAAGCGTTTTCAAATCTCCTTTATAATGCGCACAGCAAAAGAGTGGAACTCTCTACCTGCGTTTGTGTTTCCGAGTGAATACAACCCGAATCTCTTCAAAGTAAGATTGAACAGGCTTCTTCTGGGTAAGCTCACTCCATCGTAGACTTTATCTGTGTCATCTCTGACCTAGATTAGAGTCAAGAGCAAACCCATTTCGAATAAAAAAAAAATAGACTGGCTTAAAATAATAATTTAATGATTAACATTGATAAAACTAAAATTCCTTTAACTAGATAGCGACATTGAAGAAACCGAAGTAACAAAATTTCTAGGAGGTAATTTGAAAACAAACCTAATTGGAAATTAACACATTGACCATGTATGCAAAAAGCTGGGACAGTTTTCATATGCGCTTCGCAGATTGGGGAAAATAGCGAATCAGACTACTTTACTAACAGCTTACCATGGTTACGTTAGCTCTATCCTCAGATACGGTGCAATATAATTCTGGGGCAACAGTACAGACAAGGAGCGTGCTTTCATTGCTCAACAACGTTGCATTGGGGCTATATTTAAGTTATGTGAAACTGACACCTGTAAACCATTTTTTAAAAAGATGAACATATTAACACTGTCATGTGTCTATATATTTGAGGCCGCAGTATTTGTCAAAAATAATATTGACAAGTATAAATATTACACGCGTATACGGCGTAAGGACAAATTGCGCACAGTAGCTAGCAAGACTCATCTAATGCATGAAAGTATCTTTTGCACAGCTTCACGTATCTTTAATAAAATTCCGGAGCCCATCAAAAAAAATAAGAAGATTAAAAAATTTAAAAAGAAATCCATGATCTGTTAATAGACAAGAGCTACTACTCTATAAAAGACTTCCTATCAGACAAATCACTGCTCCAATACAGTGTCCCTCAGTCATGATGCGTTCAGTGGCCCACTGTATGTGTACCTACTCAAATTCGTTCAGTTTTATTTTTATATTTTTCTTATATATTTTATGCGACATCTTAATAATTTGTAACTATTGTATGTAAGTAGATTTAATTTAATTTATTACGTACCTAACTATTGTATGCCCTAAGGGCGGGACATAGCTGATCACAATTTTTTTATTTAAGCCTTTATTATGTACCTACCTATGATCCACAATAAAGATATTAATTGATTTATTGAAAATTAACGTGTCTCGGAGAAATAAAGTTACAGACCGGTGCGACTGTAGGTACATACATACATACTGGTTTTGTTGACAAAGGATCAAGGTAGCGAAAGCTCAATATTCATTGGCATTTTCATGAGTTTTGTTGCTTAATATTAAATAAATTGTAATGACAAGTGAGTGAGTGCCGCGACCGTTTTGTAGATGTCTATCGTCACGACAAAGTATTTCATACAGTTTGACATCAAAATAAATTGAACTTGATTAAATTGTTGCATTCATAGCAACACAAGCTTTTGTATACGAACACCACAACAATAAAATAACAACAAAATATTTTGTTTGGCCAAACAATCCTTTTCAGGCTGCCTCTATTAATCAAAAACAACTCCCGAACAAAACGGCCATTGTCGCAGCGATCGGTACAAAAGCGACACATCCCGAACGTAACCGAATACTCCCGAGTGCTGCCGACAACCTAAGTTTATTCAGCCGTATAAAACTTTAACTAGAACGTGGGATATACAGATTGTTACACGCTGAACGCCGGGTGCGTGCAATGGCGAATATATCTTGCCTGAAACACTGAAACGCCAGCCTGTTTAATAACAAATGGACATTTAAAAATAGGCAAAATGCGCGAAAACATGCGAATAAATGTAAATAGTTAGGAAATATGAAAGCTTTGTGCGAGCAGGCTTAAAACGAATATGGTGCGCGCTTTGTAGCGAAATGTGAACGTTTTTAATTTTGCTAATATTTTATTTTATGTTGGTTGCTCGCAACGGAAGGTGGCTAACTGCATGTTATTATAGCGAGTTTAATATAGGACGAGGAATTCAAAAGAATAAATTAAAGTCTGCGCTGTTTATACAGTTATTATCTTCTGGAAAGTTGCATTCCTATGCAGAACAAGTTTCTATGACAGGTACAGGATGGTCATCATTTTGCAGAGAAACTGACAAATAAAAGAAACTGACTCAACATCTCAATGTTCCTTGTTTTGGGAACAAAAAGTAACTAAATAACAATATCGTGTGCGCATATAGTGACGTGCCAAGCCCCGCCAAACGTGTTGATTGGGCCTGTCTCCCAAGACCGGTCAATAACAAAGAGAAAATAGCATATGGAGTGCTGATGTGATTGTGCCTCTAACTTTTATACAAAACACTAAACAACCCGTTCGCCAACTCTTGTTGATCCAAGCGTACCTATTGCAGCCTTCTATGTAGTGATAGTCGTCGTCACATGGTTGATAATGACTTAATTGGTCATCTAGTCGTGCGTTACGCTAAAAATAGGTGCCTGAAATAGTTTTCACGAGGCAAAAGTTCTGACTAAAACATTTTTATCAGCCAACAATTGGCATAAACTGAAGTTAAGAACTTGAAAAAACTGACTAGCTAGAAAATTCGACTCATAATTTTGTAAAAAGCTGCGGCGCTTGCTAGCTCTTAAAGGATAGGTCAATGGTAAAATGAGTACTACATGTTGTTCACTAGTCCGTGCCAACATTCAATAGGCCGCCGCAATGAAGCTTCTTGAGCCAGCGGTTTATATCGGCATGTGCGCTGCAATTACAGTGACGTCAGGGTGGCGACGTGCGACGCCATCGTCTTGGCGTGGTGTACGGTACGGAGATTTAGTGACGCAATCAAGATCAGGCTGAGTTAGAGTTGATTGATTGATTGCTTCATGAAGAGAGAAGTAATTAAACGAATCGATCACGAGTTATTTTTGTAGTTCTCTCGGCGCCGTGATTGTTTGGCTTGCAAGAGCTTTTATTTGTTAGTTTACCGTTAATTGGATAAAACACTACCAGCCATGAAAGTTTCATTTATCGGTCGCACCTTTCAGACTGAAGGATCCATCTACGATTGTATTACTATTGGTTAAAAAAATCTTAAGTCTGCCATATGTTTATAATGGTCATCAATGCTCAGCTCACGATTTCTAACTTTTATAGTTACATGGCAGCTTAGGTTATATTTAATTACTTACCTATTAGTTAGTAGACTAGATTGTGATGTGAAAAAAGTATCACTAACTGTGAAAAATATCTGCTGCTTCGCAGAAAACTGCAATTTCGACGCGGTCAAAATTTATAGAACAGCAATTACAAAATTTGCAGCAATTGCAATTACAAAAAAAAAAAACAACAGACTTCCAAAAAACACTACAAAGTGAAAAATAACTTTAATTTCGGAAGTCGGTGTCGTTGGTTCTGTATTTTCGTTTTTTGACACCGACTTTCGAAATTAAAGTTATTTTTCACTTTGTAGTGTTTTTTGCAAGTCGGTTGTTTTTTTTTTTGTAAAAAAGTTATTATTTTTCACTTTTTAGTTGTACTTCCCTACTCCAAGAAAATTTATATATCACTACCTACTTGCTATGTGAATATCAGTGGCAGAAAACTATTGAACACGTCTGCCTAACCCTTTAAAGGGTACAGGCGTAATGTTATCTTGTGTGATTGCGTAAAAAATGCATACATATGCTATAGCAGCAATCGCGGTTGATTTGCTGGCATTTATTGAAGAGTCCGTTGTCTGTCTCCGAAACTCATCGTCAGATCTTTACGAAATTTAAATGGGACCATTTCGGAATTTTGCAAATCCGTCTATATTTATGACGGAGTTATGCCTGAACACACTTAAAAAAAATATAAACATCCTAATTGAGAACCTCCTCCTTTTTAGAAGTCGGTTAAAAATATTGCTCAACGAAGTATAAACAAACAATAAAAAAAGGTAAACTATTAGTGCAGTAACATCGTTCAATACTGCAGTCTGTAATATCTCCCGCGAGGCACGATGTAAAGCCCTGGAAGGCAATATGGTACCTATCGAGTTTAAAAAATTCACCAGCAGTCGAGATATTTACAGGTTTCTAGCAGATCCTATTACCAATAAAATCGATTGATTTTACAAGTTGTTCAGGAGCTGTTTCCAGCAGTGCTGTAGAGAACATTAGAAGGTACTTAGTCTGAAGACCTTTATTGCTATCTATAATAGATAGATTGATGAAATTATTGCAGTTTAGTTATTTCATTACTTTCTTTGTTGTTATTTTTTTCTTGCCAGGTTCTTTGCTTAGCTGATTGAATTTATATTAATATTAGCAGTGCCTTTTGACTTTTTCCATTCATGTGATAAGTTCCATAAGGCACTTTAATAAAATTACAAATAATGAGGATATTATAACTTTATTCTTACCATCACTGTCTATTAATTCTTAGCTCGAATTTGGAATAAAAATATACATACATTTTGAAAGATTCATACTGAATCTTACAAACCACAAAGCGAGTTATTTGATACGATTCACGACAAAGCAGCTGACGTAGTCCATTTTGACGTAGAAATTCAATAGGTACCTACTTGAATAAATGTACAGAAAAACTGAAATCCTAGAAAGGGGAAAAAAATCGATTCCACTCTGAAGTAAGGTTTAAAACTAATATTAACCAAAAGACCAGCGACCTGCCCTGTTCGCACGGTCTCCACAGCTTGACAAAATGTTGACATTTCTTCATTATAAGGCTGATCCCTGCTTGGCACGGTTTTTATATGTCAAAACAGATTTCTTTATTATATACGAGTATGTATGTGTGTTAGTTTAAATATTAATGTTTTATACACATATACCTTCCTAATGAATTCTCTAAATGATAGTGAAAACTGAAAACCCTATCAAAATCCGTTGCACAATTTAAAAAAAACGACGCGGTCACACAGACAAAAACGAAAAACCATTTTAATTATTAATAATGTATCAATATATGACTATCGACCCCCACTGGTGTAATTTGAATCCTTCATATACCAGAGAATAATAATATCCAGCAATATTTATAACACAAGAAATAGTTGGCGAGTCGTGCGCGTGCAGGGAGCTCTCAAGATGTAAATTACAACAACATCGTGCAAGTATCAGCTAGTAGTCGGTGGTCGGGTCAGTGCACTTGACTAGCGCGGTTACTGCCTTAGAGCATCGGGCACGGGATAGTGCAGCTACTGGCACAATATACTGGCCTGGGGTGCGGATTGTTTGTGTGTACAATTTGCTCAGTATTTATTGGTTTTCATTTCATCTTGCATGTTACCTAGTCGCGTCGATAACGTGAGCCTTACAAGAGAATTGTCAGTAGAATACCTTTTATGTTTTCTACAACTTTGATATTTTAGATGAGACCATTGTTCTACGAGGTTCCTGAACAGATTTGTGTTCGGCACGAAATCATATTAGGATATTAGAAACAAGACAATGGATTCTAGCAAAGATGGAATATACAAGCTACTCATCCGAGTATACTAGGTATTCACATTTTGTAAACAATTTAACACAAATAGAAATCCGAACTTTAGTCAGCTCGTTAGAAGATAGGCTAATGATGACCAAAGTTTAATTTAATTAGACTAAATATTGCGCTTAGACCTTCCGGCTGTGAAGTGCAAGCGAGTTGCGTGAGCAAGTATTAAGAAAATATCAACACCGTTAGTATGTACATTCGACTAAGTTATTTTGTATTCAGGCAGCTAACCTGTAACTATTTTAATCTCTGTTGAGCTTGTACCTACTACTTCCATACCAATATTATAATTGCGAAAGTAACTTTGTCTGTTTCCGTTTCAAACCTTAACAGCTGGGTTAGCACATAGGATACTTTTTACATAGTACGTATCCTATGGCCTTAATCTCCGGTCATTTTTGACTGTAAACCAAAATAGCTTGTTCGACTGTATATGTATAGTTTGTGTCGTGCGTATCGACATGTCGAGCATACAAGGCGGCTCATCTTAGAGTTAACATCGTTGTGTGGAGCACTAAGCCTACATGTCGCGCCATGTATGCCACGGATCATAACGTATTAGACTGGAGGGTGTTATGCGGTTGATAACCATTCGTGTTGATGTGTTAAGCGAATGAACGTTCTTTATGAATAATTATTTGATGTATAATACACGGATTTTAGTAAAGTGCTATTTTATATGATTACATAATTATTAAACATGGATGTGGTGACACAACATCACATGTTGTCAACATTATTAATATTCGGAGGTATTTATTTCTACTCAAATCGCGGAAATCATTGAAAGCGTAACATAAGCAAGATCAATTTTTCCAGGCACATAAGTACCTAACTGGCGCTCCTCAAAATATTGCCTGCAGATTGCAACGCGCATACATTCGTAGGGGCCATTCCAACTGTGTTACGTTAAGTCTGTCCCAAGCTGTTAATTTTAGCATAATCAGCGTATAATGTTCCCACTGCTGGGACACAGGCCTCCACTCTTCGAGAGGGAGTGGGCTGTATCTTACCACGCGGGCCCAGTGCGGGTTGGTAGATGTCACATATCTTCGGATTTTCGGGACTAAGATATGTTGGTTTCCTCACGATGATTTCCTTCACCGTTTTGAGAGCAGTGCTGATGAAATAAATTATTTACACAAAGTGAAGCGCCTGGCTGGCTTCGAACCCACGATCTACAACTAGTAAGTCGCTGCCGTCTCTCTCTCACCGTTAATTCTAAACAATTTCTTAAGTCTGATGAGTGCCATAAATCTCTTAGCAACAATAACACTATACACACAAAAACACAACGAACCTCCTCGTAAACACCACATATCAATGTCACCACATTAAATAAACAGGAAAAATTTCCCGCTAACGTAGCCAGCCGCCAGTAATATCATAAGGGATTATCAACAGAATTAATGGCGAAGTTAAATACTTGGGTCCGGGAGAATCCCACTGTTATGAGTTCTCCGTAGTTTTAAGCTCTAATTAAATCATCGCTCGCGTTTGACTTCGTTCGATGCCAGTGGAATCGACCTTTAAGTTTGTTTCAATTTCAGGATCTAGACTTGTTTGTTATAATAATAGAGTAACGAGCAGTTTACTCAAATTCCGTTGTTTTAGTGTAAAATGGTTTTATTATATTCACAGGTAATAACGATGGGTTAATTCTACTTTAGGACCAAGCTGTTTAGTTTATTGTTAGCTTGCATTTAACTAGTATAGCATATTAAACTGGATTATTTTGTAGGAGCTTTAATTTCAGAGAATATTGGGTTTTAAATAATACCAAAACGGCATTATAATGCCGATTTATTAAGAAGCCACACAACAGAAACACTCGTACTATAACTTACTTAAGGTTATACTCGTATAACCTTTACTTGATATTATCTTGGCTATAGGTATTTGTCTTCTAAACAAAACGAAACTGTAAAACTTGTGGTATGTACCTACAGTGCGAGGATTGATCGACTTTTCTGCCACTCGTCGTATCTTGACGATTATTTGTTTTTTTGTCAGCAATTTAAAGTCCTGTCTCCCTCTCTCTTAAAATCATCCCCCACAATTGTGGCGCAGTGCAAAGCCTGGGGGATCACGATGCATTAGCCGGCCTCGAACCCGCTGCCCTGACCTACATACCGCAGTCTTCATATGCTGAACGATTCGGTGCACTGATTGGATAGGACCGGCTAAACGTTGCCTTGTATTGGGAAATTTTCACATCGCTAATGGCTTGGCGCATCTGCCAAGTCGCTGATAAATGGGAATTAACGGCCATTGGATAATACGTGTTTAGTGGAGTGGGCACGAGGGTTAGTGTTTGGGCGACATGTTGGATTGTTAGTGCTCTAATGGATTAATTTAAATTGGCTGTGTTAGCTCTATGTTGAATAATGGCCACCACAATGTTGATCAGTTGTGTAGATTATACACAGATTAATCATAGAATTGGTAGATCATCTAAGTAGTTCCATCACCTTCTCTGATTCACTTTTAATACGAATGTTCCACCGCCTTTTCCGAAATATTCTGGCTTCTATTTCTAATCTAAGCCTTGTTTTCGCTACGGTGGCGGTGCGAGGCTCACTTCAGCTGGCACAGCGCCAGATTATCGCTTCGGCAGGTAATAATCAAACTAACATGTTTAGCTTTACTCGAAATTACTCTTTTGGCTTTCTGTGAAAAGAATTTGAGTATACCTTGAAAAATGGGCTGCAATCAGACTACAACCCTGAAACGTTGATCCTCTTTATTAAATGTTGGACGAAAACTATTCGGAAATTATTTACTAGTCTAAAGAGACGTGTTTGGCTTGCCACGTGTGCTCCGAGCGTTCTCTGTGTTCCTAGTATTTGCTCCGTTGAAACATGCTCCAACTTTTGTTTAATACATTTCCAGCTGCTATTTGTGCTGCAGTGGATATTGCGTGTTGCCATCGGTGCATGTTATTATTATAATAAGGATATAAAATAAAGCTGATTTTCTTTTGCCTGAGCAGTTTCGAGTATAAATATTTAACATAAAATTAAAATATAAAATTAATTAAAAATTATCGGTATTTTTCGTTGACTTAATCAGAGGCTTTTTAATGTGTAATTTCCAGGTCATTGAATAAGTAAATTGGATATGCTCTGAGATTTGAGGCTGGTCATCTCTTAGCTGCCTCGGCTTATTTTTAATTATTTTAATTTTGAATTGTTGTTTTGTTCTATTTGCTGTACTCTGGACTCTTTTAACGCGTACGTCTTTTTTTTACATCGTTCTCACATATAACTATAAATTCACATTAATGATGTAACTAATATTTTTGTAAAAATATGATTTAAAAGAGTGTCCATGGAGTTTCTTGCCCGTTCTTCTCCATAGGTATCTACGCTTTGGAATGGGCAACTAGCTTCATATTTTATGACTGACCGACTTTTTGACAATTCAAAAGTGCCTGTAAATGGTTTAATTGAAATAAATGCTTTGAGTTTGAGTTTGAGATTTTTCATAAACTAATAGTAACTGAACACGATGATTAATTCAGATTTCTCATTACTTCGAGCTTATTATTCAAAATGTCTTTGCAGCAAATCTAAGAAATTTTGAATTTTACGGGCTTCAATGATAAATGATTTTATTTTTGTAAGTAGGTTTGTACAAACACTTTTACACGTCAATCATGTTTTTTTAAAACTAGATGAGGTCGGCGTTTCATATCTGAATACTCTGAGAAGAAAGTCCGAAACAAACTCAGAGGTCACAGTCTCTTTTTTAAGCCCAGACATAATCTTGGTCAGGTTATATGAAGACAATGTAGATCGATGTCTGAGATGGTCTTTTGAGGAATGAACCACACAGATTGAGAGGACCTGTCCAGTCAGTGCACGCATTTGTCAGAAATCGTGCAGCTCAACTCAAAACTTAATGAGCTCAACGATTCGATGAACAATACTAATGAAAGGACGTTTGGGTAGGTCACATAAATTACTCAAACTGACAGACCATCGATAAAGGATTCACATTAAATAATGTTAACGTCGAGTTTGACAAGTTCTCAGTTCAGAGACCTGGTGTTAATCTGCCATCTGAACTCAACAAGAATACTTTAATTAAAACAATGTCAACTAAATCAGAAACAAATCTATCCCAAAGAATCACAAAGAGAATTCATTCATTTCGCACGCGCACGAACTCATTTAAACTTTGACGGAAGCCAAAGAAACAAGCCTCTCATACAATAATGAGTTGGGAACGGAAGGCAAACGAAGTGTCCATACAATTGAGGTCGCATTACTCAAATAATAAATAGCAGAGGAATATGGCAGTCGTTGCAATGCTCGCTTATCGTCGCCATGATTGATTTATTGCTGGGATCGAGCGCTCGCGCTTAATGTCTCGTTAAAATACTGAGTTATAATAACCAGCTGTGCCCCGAGAAGGAGAGAAACTTGAAAGTATTATTCAGAATGCATTGTTAAAGTACAGTCGGCTGAACAAAATATGCACATATTTTATTATCTTCTCATTAGTTACTAAACATGCACATGAAGTCGTGTCGAGAAAAAGTGAAATTATTCCTACACGTAAAATAGAAAAGTTCACTTGCAAATTGAATTTCAAATGAAAGAAAAATATGGAACAGCTATAATAACAATGTGCAACGTGCTCTTTGCTAGTGTTATGTGACAACTGTAGGCACCTGCTGCAAATATGAACTGTTGTGAAATAGGTACTTGTTTTTTAAATTAACTTTGAGTCCCCTACATTTATAGGGCACCTAATGCGATATAGAGACTTTGTGTAAATTATTTCTTCACCACTGCCCTCAAAAGGGTGAAGGAAAACATCGCGAGGAAACCGGCATGTTCTAGGACTAAAAATTCAAAGATGTGTGAAATCTACCGACTCGCACTGGGCCCGCGTGGTGGATTACGGCCCACTCCCTCTTACAGAGAAGAGGCCTGTGTCCCAGCAGTGGGAACATTATAGGCTGATTATGTAATACAGAGATTCTTTCATTATACCTATCGGTTATAAGTGAACCTCGGCGTCAATTAAGACACCTATACCCGGTTTCTCAATTGAGAGTTTGAAGTTGAGAACTTATCTCTACTGTAGCATTACTTAACCGGTCAAGCCCCGGTTTACCGAAAGAATACAAATTTAATTTATCTTTTCAGTGATCATTGTAAAAAAAGCTTAATTTAATTACCATTTATGAATAAATGCAATTCAATGGGCTCTTTTATAATGCAAGCCAACAACAAAAGCTATTTGGCTCTATTGTGATGTGATCGCATGTATGTGATATAACCGCTATGTCAAAGCAAAATAAATCCCCAAAACATTGTTTTCAAAACCACAAATTATAAGTACAATTGCAAACAAAATTCTTTATGCAAATAAACGCAGGCAATTTTTAATAAATAACCAGTAGGTACGTTGCGCGTTGGAAATACATAATTTGCATAGTGCGGCTGGCAGCTTAATCGCGGCGCGTCGTGTAACGGAGCGGACACAGTTGTGAGTTTTTTTAATTTAACTGTCACACGTCGCTGCTGTTATTATATTTTAAACTGACTGTTGATAAAGTGGTTTGTGATAAATAACGAATAATTTGAGTGCCGAGCGCAAAATGAATGAGCTTTATGATCTCGTTTGTCATTCGGTGCATATGGGTGCTTCGGTAAGCTCTCATTGTGATAGGTAAACTATATTAATTGACAAAAATATGATTGCTTATATTATGGTTGCTTATAATATGGTTGCTTATACTATGGTTGCTTATAATATGATTGCTTATAATATGGTTGCTTATAATATGATTGCTTATACTATGGTTGCTTATAATATGGTTGCTTATAATATGGTTGCTTATAATACCAGTCCATTACTGTCCCACTGCAGGGCAAACGCCTCTTCTTACACAGAGAAGGTACGGTCATTGATCACAGCACATTTGCTTCAGGCAGGTCGGCGACTGCAGACTTTACTTATGGTTGCTTACCTTCTTTAATAAGTCAAAAACACTAGCTGCTCCTGTTTAACTTCCTAAATAGTTAGGTATTGTAGTACAAAACTTTGTTCTATCTATCGTGGGTGTTATGGTGTGAAAGTTGTGCAATGAGCCGCATCAGAATAAATGATTACAATTTAAAACGGTGCTTTAAAACTAATGTAGATATCATAGAATGTTTGCGTTCATTTTAATACGTTATGAGTTGTGTAACGAACTAGTCGATTTTAAGTCTTTAATGAAACTCAGGCACTGCACTCCTATTCTATAAAAATATAATAGTTTAGTTTATAATACATAGTTTAGCTATTTTCTTGTAGATTGTTTTTCACTTCTGAAGCAAATTTCTATGGTCAATATTACCCTTTGTAGCGAGTCCGGAAGCCTGTACCGATCGTGCTGAGTAATCTCGGAGCAAGAACAGTAGGTAAACAAATGGGTCAGAAAACGTACCCGTGGATGCCGATTTGTAGTCAAGTGATAGGTAAATTGAGTGCTTTGATTTTAATATTTGAATACTTACTTACTTATACCCTAAATTTTAAATTTAATTATTTGACAATGTTAGTAACTATAATATTAATTTTCTAACCTTAATTTTCGTCGATTATTTTTCAATCACTATTTAATCATTTGATTCAAACAATAATTGTTCGGAAAAGCTGCTGAGATATAAATTTGAAACCTTCTAAATACAAATGAATGTGTTACTATCGTAAAAAAATACCTACCCTGAACAAAGTTTGTTTATATTTTTGGAACAAAGTATACCTACTTTTGTTATAATAGTGCACCTGACGTTCTGGTATGCTTTATACCATAATCAACTCAAGAAGATTTAAATCCCTTCTTCAACACCATTAAAGCACTAAACTCCAGCAGAACCAGCCATCATCTGCACACCGGCCGGCAGTGCTCAGTGTGGTATTTTAAAAGCTCGTTAAATACTGTGCTGTCGTAATTTGATCCGCGCCAGGCCGCTCTTAATTACGGCGGCCCATTTAAACTTGCCTCAAGGCCATACGACTCCCCAACCTACACCATTCATCGGTTTCAGCTTTTAATATTGTGAAAAGATCTTAACTGAAATGCTCATTTTTATTTATTATGATTTTTTATGCAGAGGCAAAAATGGCGCCTGAATTTTGTATTTTTACCAAGACATTAAGTCGTAGCCGAAGGTGGAAGGTGGTCTTTTCAGAAGCCAGTAAAATGTCAACTCAATCTCAAACTTTCATCATATAGTTCAAAAAATAAACTAATACTTACACTACTAATACTACTAATACTTATACTTTTGGATAGCTAAGGGGTCAGTCAAGTCAAAGATGAAGCTAGTTGCTAGTTGCCCATTTCAAAGCGTAGTAGTTCCTTAGGGAGAAGAACGGGCCAAAAATCTCACTCTTTTATATCAAATTACATAGACTGATTCTCAAAGTTTAACTTTTAAATGAACTTTTTTTTGGTTTTAATATTTTGAAATAAACAACGGAAGCGTTTTGCTAACCTAACCAAAACGCTTCCGATGAAAGCGATGGATGTTTAATTTGATTAATGAGCTGTTAATTGTTTTCTATTAATAAAATTAAATTTTATTCGAGAACCTCCATCGGTAGCTTACTAAACTTCAACTATATCCGATGATCCTGCATACTTATCTCTTTTGTTGACTGTACCTACATAATTACAAGAAAAAAATCTACAATTAAATTTTAAAATGATATGTAGGTACTGTAGTTATTTATTGACTGTTCATCGTTTTACTCATTTTATTGTTTAATTAGTGCTAAAATTTAAAAGTACTAGTAGTAGTAAGTCTAAGTTCCAAAAAAGTTACAAATGTAACTACAACTTCTATACACGGCACGGATGAAAAAAGCGGCCAAGTGCGAGTCGTACTCGCACACGAAGGGTTCCATGCCACGTACAATATTTAACACTAGATAATTTAAATTAAAAAACAAAAAAACTTAAGTAAAAAAAACAGAGGTGTTTTAACGATACGTGATTATTTTTATTTGAGTATAAAAACTTAGAAACCAGCCGTTTCATAAAATAGTCCAATACATACACAGCCATAATGTATAGAACAGCAGTTTTTTTATACTCAAACTCAAAGCATTTATTTCAATTAAACCATTTACAGGCACTTTTGAATTGTCAAGAAGTCGGTCAGTCAGAATATATGAAGCTAGTTGCCTATTCCAAAGCGTAGGTACCTATGGAGAAGAACGGGCAAGAAACTCCATGGACACTATAATATTCGAAATACATATTTCAAAACTGACGGATCTAGAAACAGAAACCTAATTCATGGTAACAGTTAGCGCGTCAATGTCCCTTACGCACTGTATATTTTAATACGTAGGTATCATTGGTAGTAATTCTCTCAATTGTTGATAAACCTAGGTAAACCTATGATAAACCTATAGGTAGATGCAGAACACACACATTCACATACCTGCGACCAATAGACACAGTTGTAACAGTTCCAGGTGGAGGTATCCTCGGAATCCGCCGCTGTACGAGAGAAAGGGATCAAAGGATAGTTCGCGTCTGATCTTTTAGTTTTGAACTATTGCGATCTGCGGATAAAAGTCTCCTGTGTAGTACCTAGTTGTTACATACTTTTGTTTTGAGAAGTTTGCTGATTTAACTTCTTTGAGTTAGTTTTGATTGTTAGTTGTGTTGGGTATTTTATTAAAAGAGTTTTATCAGCTTTTTTAGGGTTGCGTACCCAAAAGGTGCTATCACTAAACCTATGTCATCTTTCATTCAGTCTATCACAAGGCTGTAGCTTATTAACCGTAATAGGTAGCCAGTTGAAATGTTCACAGAATACAGGAGAGGCTACAGTTATACGTAGAGGTGCATTCAGACAGTGCGAGGCATGCGCCGTAAATGATTTTTTTTTATGTGATTGATGATTTTGTTTTTTGTATATAAAAAAAATCATTTACGGCGCATGGATCGCACTGTCTGGATGCACCTTAAGGTGGGTCATACCGTGATACGCACGTACAATTAAAAACATTGCCCATTACTGATGTCGAATAAAAAGAAAGTAAAGTTATGTAAGTAGTTTTGGTTGTACCACTACGCTTCGTAACCGATTTGGACTTAAGAGGGAACTCCAGTTTAACCTGGAGTTAAGAAAAAACGTAAAACTACTTGAATTTCGCCGGTTAACCGGCGAAATTCAAGTACTTTTACGTTTTTTGCAATTTGCAGGTTAGTGTTAGATTGTACATATTATGTTGAACAAAATACGATTCGCGACCGTACAAGTATGTATTTATAGAATTATAAACATTAAAATCATCAATAAGACTTTCTATTTATTTATTCACAAGGCAACTACAACAGGCAATAATCACTGTTAAGGGCCTAACTAAAGGTTCGTAAATGAAAGTAAAGTGGACTGTAAACACTTATAATATGGTTCTAAAAGACAATACAATGTTGGGACTAAACTTTGGACTACAAGAATGCGCGCGCGTCTTCGACCGTGTTCGGTAATGGAGTGAGGTGCGGGCGGCGGCCAGTCTGCTGTCGCGGTGTAGTTCCGCACCGCGCCCCGCCCTCCGCGCGTCCCCTGGCGCGGAATAACATTCACACCTTGTGTGCGTGAACAATCACAGTAAGTATATCCCTAGGTTCAAATTATAGGTTTCGACCTGACTATCACCCAAAGCGTAGCGCTCAACATGACCAGCAACAACAATAATAATGATAACAACTACAAATAAAAATAAAAAATAATTGACAAAATTACAGCTACAAGGTATGAGCCTCTGCCCTCCGACACACTACCTACTACTTACGCAGGGAATGTGTAGAAGACCAAACACGCCAGGTTAAGTGCATAATTCACACAAAGTTACATTATTTAAAGAGAACAGTCGGTCGATTCTCTAAAAATCTCACCGTGAAAACTTAGGTGAAATGAGTTTGTTTTGGCTAGGAATTGACACAATTGACAGCTCACTCCACGCTCACTTCACTTAAGTTTTCACGGTGAGATGGTTACAGAATCGCACTGCACTATTTAAAGCGATATACATACAATTAAAGCGTTATAAAATTAAAAAGAAAGAGTACATACGTTTCTTTTGAAAGCATCGGCACGAGAATCGAAGATATCAATACTGTTATTGTCTTTTGATATTTCATTGTAAGGTCGACACATTCTAACGATAGGGTTATAATATGAAGTGTTATTTGTTAAGACCAGAAGTGCAAAAGTATTCGGTATTCGGGTGATATATCTAATATTGCTGCTTCTAAGTTCATTAACCCTATTTAATGACTATTTCATAAAATATCAATCAACTCGCAACTTGCGGCTACCCTGGCGCTTCCCCTTTAATTAAAGTTCACCACCCGGATAAACTTTAGTTGCCTGGTTATTTCCAAAAGCATTATTTAGAAATCAAGGGTTGAACACGCGTCAAAGTTGTGACCTTGTACTCCTAAGATACTCTAAACCCGAGACATTAAACTAAATTGAAGTTGGCAGGCCTGTTTCCAAACACATCACAAAACATTGTCACCTAAGTACCCGCTATCCAGCCTCCAATCCGACAAGTTTACCAACTAGTACAATATTCAGAATATTTAAGCGTTAAACTAAAGTACATACATTAAAGTTGTCGAACAAGGTCTCAAGTTGTCGTAATCCGGCACGAGTTTGCATACGAGATTACGAGCGTTCGATTTGCGACTGCAACTTACTCGACACTTTGTCGATCGCGAAACTTAATCGATCGCGCCGTATAATTGATCGCCGTATAATTGAGGTATCGAGGAGGTTATCTTAAGCTTTATGTAGTATAGGCAAGACTATGTAAAAGATGATAATATGGCTAGAAAGGGGTGACTACTAAGATGACGAAGAAGAAGTATGGAAGATGAGAACATGCCGCACCGACCTGCTTCAGCGTTGAGCTGCACGTTTCATAAGTGCCCGTATAGGTTTCTGTGAAATAAAATATTTTGATTTTTGATTTTGACCCCAAATAAATCGGGATAAGGACGAGAGAATGATGATGATGAACGATGCCGAATAGCTCGAACTGTATGGTCCTAAGGACTTTCTAAAGGTTGGGGATCAAAACTGTATATCATATGCCTCTGGTGATGTTCATAGGCGACGCTGACTACTTACACCATCAGGTGTGCTACTTGCTTGTTTAACACACCACCAAATGACATTAAACAGCAATACAAAAACAAATTAACTCATAAACCAACACGAGACAGGATAGGTACTAAAAATATAATTTCATCGCTAAAACTGGCGCAAGCTCATCGTTCCATTGAATAAACAAGCGATAAAAATCTGCGAAAATTTGCGACAGACGGGCGCTGCGTTTATTTTGTCACGGGTATAAATCGCACGGCGCGCCCGTGTGGCAAGTGCACATTATTATTTATACAAATAGCGTTGAAATAGAGTTTACATTTTATTGCCAGTGATGTTATTGTCAGAAGTAAAATAGAAAAATGGGCCAAAGATGTCACTGAATGGTATCCGAGAGAGGGAAAGCGAAAAAGCGGAAGACCGATGCGTAGATGGGAGGATGAGCTGAGATCGACAGAGGGTGCGACGTGGAAAAGAAAAGCTCACGGTCGACTACTGTGAAAGGATCTGCAGGAGACCTTCGCTGGAAAGCGAAACAAACTCACTACCGATGTCTTATTTTATGTACAAAATGTTTAATGTAAAATTATGTAGTTATAACTTTGATAATAAAGGCTATCTGAATGGGCTGCGTGCGGTCGCCAGGCTGCTTCCCACATATTCCTTCCTCTAGTTTCCGCCACAAGTAGAGTACGCCTCCTTCCTGCTGTCAGGTTGTAAATAAAGTCCTGTATTTGGAATGCCATGATTTAAAAAAGTCTCGGGTACATATTGCCCGAATCTAGAGAGCAATAATAATAGTAGAAGAATGCTACCGCAAGGTTTTTATGTGTTGCGGGTAACATTCTTAAAATTTCAGGTAACGTAATATTATCCGTTAAACTGGGATTCCCTACATTTTTTTTAGTCCAGTTTTATGCTTCTCTAATAATTTCAACCCACATTCATCCAACAATACCCTCAATACGATAATTTAACAAAAGATTATATATATATGTATATATATTTATAGTTTATTTAATGATATTCAAAATACAGAGGTGTTACTTAAATCTAAACTCGCCAAACTTTTACGTTTGATGGCAAAACATTACTTTCATTTTTTATTTTATTATAATGTATTTTGTGTTTCACGACCGTGTCCAAATAAACTTTATTTTTTTTGTTTCTAATACAATAAAACCAACCCAGAGTCACCTCACACACCTCAAATACAGCCATGAAACCTCTGACCCCATCTACTGACCATTATGACAACAAATTGACACATTCTGCTTCAGAATTAGGTATTTTTAGTCCCCTAAGCTCATTAGCGGGAAGCTCTGTTTGCATTTAAAGTGACGTCATTACGGGTTCGAGTTCGGGAGACAATCGCCCATTGCGGGAGATGTAGCGAACTATGGTAGGAAATTGAAGGGGAATTCTCGTTGCGTTGTAGGATTGTTTATGACATACTCGTGTAGTTTCAATTATTTATTAATCAGTTAAACTGAACTTCTTGTAATAAAATAACATTAGCGTAAGGTCTGTCCCTATTTCAGAGCGGAACTTCAGCATTGTTTTTGATTTTAGGGTTTGACTTCAAATCAGTGAAATTTACCGGTACTCATTCTAATTTTAAAGTTAAGTACAAGTCATAAAAATGTTTATTTTAAGTTCTTAAACTAGGTAACTATAATAAGTAATAATATGTTTATTCATCAAAAGGTAAAAATACAATGTGACGGATTGACTCACACAAAAAGTCAAACATTTCTTGTAGCCCACGAAATTAAAATTTTCTTAGGCTTTTGCAACTTGCAGGTCGATATCCGTGTGCAGGTCAGTGACAGATTGTATGACCGTAACAAATATGGCTTTACAGAATTATAATCATTAGAATCAGCAATAATTATAACTCATTGAGTTGGAAATGGCCTGGAATGGCATGAAATACTCTGAAAAAAAAAAAATTGTTGAATGTACTAAAGTAGCGTAGGTTGAGTAATGAACTGCCATAGTCAACCCTTTTCATAATTAATTTTACTATAACAAGAGTGAATTTAACAAAATCCACTTTGTTGATTTTCATAATCAACCAGTTCTATTTGGTAAAATCAACAATTTCGTGTGTAGGACCTAAATAACCCGCGGATAATTTGATAAAATTTACGCGGAATTTAGTAAAATCAATCATTCTTTTTTTTCAGTGTAGTCATTCAACAGGGTAATAATTATGAACTTGAGAGTTGTATTGATGATTGTTATGATTAATAATTATTCTATAAATACATATTTATTATTGCCGCGAATAATATTGTATTGTATTCAATATTAAAATCAACAATTTACAAGTCAATAAACTAAAGAAAATTTTAAGTTCGCGGCTAATGTGACTCTTCCGCCTTAAGGCTCCTACAAACAGGCGCGACACGCGATGAAATCGCGCGCAACACAAAGGCACCGCCCGTTGCGTGACTTACGGTGCCTTTGAGTTGCGCGCGATTTTATCGCGTGTCGCGCATGTTTGAAGGAGCCTTCAAGTCTAACAATGTAGGTAGGTACAAGTCCCTCAATCTAACTGGAAGCCCCTAACTATGTAATTAGAATGAATTAAGGCTGAGTAATTTAAATACCATAAATGTAAAGTACATCAGTTAGCGTGTATGTTAATTACTTTAGTTCAACATAATTGAGTCCCCAAGGTCACGAGACCTCAACTCCGAAACTTATTCGACGTCTAACTTTCCCAGTCTTATTTTCAACCAATTTTCAAGTACTTAGGTAACAGTTAATTTTGGTTTGGTTAGTTATATTATATTCTTATTAGGTATTACCCTACGCTTATGTCTGTAGGCCGAAATAGAATTTTCTCTTAATTTCGGAGATATTAGAATGTGCCATTCCTTTTACAATTCAGTATTCCAGCGAGAGACTTGAGGCACTGTGCGCCTGAACTGTCGCCTGTGTTGACACGCTTGTTTCGCCTCTCTCTTGAAAAAAGAACGGTGCAAAATCCTGGAAGCTTACAAATGTACAACCAGTGCCCAAAAAGGGCGACCGTGTAGACCCTGCCCATTACCATCCGATCGCCATTACCTCCACCTTCTGTGCATGGTTATGGTTATGGATCTCCTCAGTGACCGTCAATATGGCTTTCGCCGGGGATGGTCAGCTGGCGATCTTCTTGTGTATGTCACGCACTGTTGGGGCGAAGCCATCGAGAAACACGGCGAAGCACTTACTGTATCGCTTGATATCTCGAAGGCCTTTGACAGGGTCTGGCACGCCGGTTTACTCAGCAAGCTTCCTGCTTATGGCATTCCAGCTGATTTTTGTAGCTGGATATCAGACTTCCGTAGTGAGCGGTCGATCAGAGTAGTCGTTGAGGGCTGCTTCTCTGACCTTATGGCTATTAATGCCGGAGTTCCTCAGGGGTCTGTTCTCTCTGCAACTCTTTTCCTGCTGCACATCAATGACCTACTTCAGCCTGGTATTGTTGGGTACGCAGATGACAGTACTGTTTCAGAGAGATACTTGTCCAGCACAAAAGCCAGCGGGGCTGAAGTTCGTTTCTTGAGAGAGGCCATGGTAGAGCGGACAGATTTGATCTTGCCTTGTCTCCCAGTGGGGTGATGAAAATTTGGTTTCTTTTAACGCCACCAAAACACAGGCGTGTCTTTTTACCGTCAAAAGGAGTCGTTTCGATCAGACTCTTACTTTTCGGGGTACATCTGTTCCTGTATCAGATCGGCTCGAGCCCCTAGGCATGGAGTTGACATCTAGTCTCAACTTCGGCCACCATCGAGCACGAAGCCCAAACTGCGGCCAAGAAGCTGGGCATCCTAAATAGGGTGAAGCGATACTTTACGCTTGGATGGCTTTTAACCCTTTACAAAGCGCAAGTCCACTCCTGCTTGGAGTATTACAGCCACCTTTGGGATGGCTCAGCGAAATATCAACTTGCTGCGCTTGACTTCGTTGAATGCAGAGCTAAGAGGCTCATTGGCGACGTAGAACTGGTGGATGCCAAACTTCACTGCTTGGCTCATCGCCGCAAGGTTGCCTACTTATCGGTCTTCTACAGAATGTACTTTGGTGAGTGTGTCCAAGAACTCCACAACCGCATTCCACCGGCCCCTTCTACTTTCGGACATCAAGACGCACTGCATGTTACCACCCCTGCCGCTTACGCTTAGTGCGAATTGGTGGAATAGCCACTATGCTATTCCACCAATTCGCACTAAGCGTTTTCAAATGTCCTTTATAATGCGTACAGCAAAAGAGTGGAACTCTACCTGCGTCTGTGTTTCCGAGTGCATACAACCTGAATCTCTTCAAAGTAAAAGTGAACAGGCTTCTTCTGAGTAAGCTCACTCCATCTCTCCACTCCACTTACTGGCCGGCGGTTGTTTCTGGAGACTGTGCTCCTGTACGACCTCTGCAGAAACACGTACAACTGTTCTGATATTTGCAGCAGAATTTGTTACCTAGTTCCCAGAAGAATACATTTACGTGCAGTGCGTAAGCAACCGTTGTTTGCAGTGAGAGCGTGTCGAACAAATGCTGGTGTTCGAGCTCCGTTGCGACGTCTTGTTGACAATTATAATAAACACTTTCTTGGCATCGATTTATTCTGTGCAACACGTGTAAAATTCCGAAACTTGACTCACGAGGCAATCAAACAATTAGACATCTTGTCCTTTAATTCTTAGATTATTGTAGGTAAATATGTGTCATAATCAGTGCACTTACTTTTAATTTGCAAAAGTTTATAATAACTGTTTTATTTTCATTTATATGTTTGGTACCTTTAACTTCTCTTTGAAGCGTGTTATTAATATTTTACTTGTATTCTGTGAATAACGCTGCTGATTACATAATTGTTAATTTTAAGTTTTATGTCTCTATATTTTATTATGTAATTGTTTGTTGTTCCAAATAAAATAAAATAAAAATAAAAAACTCCATCGTAGACTTTGTCTCTGTCACCTCTGACCTAGAGTAGAGTCAAGAGCAAACCCACTTCAAATAAAAATAAAAAATAAACAATTATGTTGGGGTCGGCTTCCAGTCTAACCGGATACAGCTGAATATCAGTATTTTACATGGAGCGACTGTCTATCTGATCTCCAGAACCCAGTTACAGGGTAAAATACGATACCCCTTGGTAAGACTGGTTGTCAGATTTTCGGGCTTCTGACTACCCGTAACGACTGTCAAATATCCTCGAATGACAGCCGGGACCAACGGCTTAACGTGCTTTCCGAGGCACGGAGGGGTCACGGTATATAAAGATGCAAGCGTAGCTTAACCTGATCGATCGACCTGTGCGGCTGTTATTATATGCACGGGCCGCTCTTACAACTATGTATGTTTCACAAAGTTACTACAGCATTAAATCAGGAGGATCAGCAGTAGAATTCCTTTTACGTCTCACATCTAATGACACCTTACGACGGCGATCACCAATTCGTCTAACAAATGCGGTCATCTTCCGCCTGCCCTTATACCAATTTATTTGGGATCGGCGCAGTATGTCTTGAACTCGCATACATCTCTATTAGTCGTCATCTGAACAGTCTCCCTTTTCTATCCATATTATCTTTTACACAATCCATCCATGGTTTTTTTGGTCTTCCTTAACTCTTATTTACCTAACCAACATAAATACATATCTAACATTAATAGGTATTCGAAACTTCCCTTTATCAAATGTGGCGTTTGTAGTAATGTCCCATTTATAATAAATTTACATACGAAACCCTAAAACCCTGAATATATTACGTAATAGGTACCAGGATTTAATATTTTAATATATTTCGTCATAGCTTAGTTATACCTGTGTAATCCGCTTTAGGCAGATTTATTATTTATACATTCAATTAAAACCGTGATCGAATAAAAAACACCTCGACCTCGTGTACACTGTAATCATATCAGAAGGATTATATGAAAAAACGGGCCAAGAGTGTGAAGAGTTGGTATAAATTTATCCCAAGAGCAAACTTAACTTTGTAGTTGAAAAAATGTTCTCCCATACATTGACATACTTTACGGTCAATGGGGATTGTCCAAAATTTCTAACCATTATTTTTTATTTTATTTTTTGTAAATTTAGAGCATTTTGAGAAACTAATTTGAATATTTTGATTATTGGCTCAATAGTTATTTTAATAAAAATTATTTAATTATTTTAAGTTTTTAAGGTAGGTGACGTCATCCAGTGGCATAAAGATTAAGTGCCGTTGCCTTACTAGTACATAATTAAAAATTTTAATCTGTCAACACAACGTCAACAATGTCACATCTTTCAAAGTGTCAATAGGCCGAATAGACGTCTTAAATAATCGAATCCTAGCTTAGCGTATTTATACATATACAAATGGTTTTTTTATGTGTAAGTGTCCTCCAAGGAATATACTACTCTCTATCGTCACTAGAACAATCGACGCGGCGACTTGAAATAGAATAATAACGCACGCGGCGACATTATTACTATTATTGCTGCAAGTTGGAACAAAGCACTTCCTGTATTCCATGACTATTCCAATATATTAAATATTGTCGAGTGTTGAAATAATGTATGTAATGTAATAATGAGATATAAACAAGAATGTTTATATTTTTGACATATTTACAATAATTTGACATTTGACAGATTGTGGACAATACTTGCCTCTTACTTTTTATTTTCTGAGGCAACGATACAAAACTGTACGGCCAAAGTCGTACGTAATTTGAAGGGCAAAGAAGGTCAATCGTATTTTATAAAAATATCAATAACATATGAATATTTTTCAAAATTAATTAGTCCGTAATGATCAGTAACGCTATTCCTCGAAATGGTTTTTCAATTACAACATTTAAAAAAATATGAACAATGCCCATTTTCCAATTGCATAATAATATATAAGTTTGTTATCGCAAAAAAATGTGATAAAACCACACTATTTTGAAAGAAAGAGCATAAATTTATTTAGTACAGACTAAAATACACACAATACGCACATCAGCATCAGATACATACATCAGCATCAGTTAAAAACAAAATAGAAAGTGTAAAGTCCGATGTAAGAAATTAGCAGGAAAATTTTCGGACTTTTTCTTTACTTATGCTGTGAGACCTTACTTCTTGCCAAATTTCATTTTTCTAGGTCAACGGGAAGTATCCTATAGGTTTTGATTTATTTGTGAGTAAAGGGCCTTCGCAGACAAACAGACGGACAGACAGATAACGAAGTGATCCTTGATTTACTTGCGAGTATCAAAATATGTCGTATAAATGGCCGTAGAGCTCCAAGGAACCGTAAAACTACGTACATATTTCAAAGTCAAATAGTTTATTTCAAATAGGCACATTAAAGGCATTTTTGAACGTCAAAATTTGATATTAATTTCAACTTGATACCTCCAAGCGGTCCTGAGAAAAAGGGTCTTGACAGACGGACGGACGACCCGACAACGAATTAACCTATAACGAAACCCTTATTTTTTCTTTTGAGTTACGGAACCCTAAAACGAAATTCGTATTGAAATAAATATATTCGTAAAACTTGATATTTTTTAAATTAAGTAAAAACTTGGTTGGCTGTTGGATGCTGAACATCTATTGAAACTGTAATCTATTAAGGCTGTAATATAAAAATGTATTAAGGCTATAATACCCACGAAATATCACACTTCACACTAATATTATAAAGGCCAAAGTTTGTGAGGGTGTGTGTGTGTTTATGTTTGTTACTTCTTCACGCTCAAACGGCTGGACTAATTTTGATAAAATTTTCTATGGAGGTAGCTGACACCCTGAATTAACATATAGGCTACTTTTTATTCCGATATTTCCATGGGACCGACACTTATGCGGGTGAAAGCGCAGGGCGCAGCTAGTTGCCATAGTAACGCGACGATCATTGTAAATAACATTTCATCTAATTGTCTTTTAATCAACGACATACTACAGAGCTGGAATTTTGAGATCTGTCTTATTTAATTGTATACATTCTTATTATTGTATATTACACTGTTATAATATACACCTATATAGTACACAGGTGACTATAGCTGAATGTTATCTAAATGGCAACTCGGCTAGACCGCAGGTGACTAAAATCGCAAGTTCCAAAGTAGAGTAGGTTTTTTTGACTTTTGTTGTGCGGCGACGGGTCGGCCATGCGGCGGGTGACTAAAATTGACCGCGAAAATGCTCAGTCGCAGGCGATCGCCCACCACATGAAGGTTGACATTTTGATGCAAAATGAACTAGTCACCGGCAATTTTAATCGACTTGTGTATATAGAAGTATAAGGATCAGGGTGTAAAGTTTACTCATGCTCTATAGAAAAGGGAGGATCCTCCGACCAGACGAGTGTCCTGTCTGGCGGACAATAGGGTAGTTGACTAAGAAAATATATTTAGTCCATCAGTTAGATTACAAAAAAATATTGTATACGTATTTTTTCTTTTGTCTGGCAAACAAAAAATTACGAAGATACAGCGCTTGGAAATTTCGTATGACGTCACGCCGTGCTACAAATTTTAGCACGTTATTACGTCAAAGCCCCCCACTCCTGAACTTTGATGTGATATATCTTTGTAATTTTTTATCTAATTGATAAAACAAAAAATACGTGTTCAATATTTTTTAATAATCTTACTGAGGGACTAAATCGAATCGATTTATTTTTACCCAGGCAACATCCCTATTGCCCGATGATTCATGTCGGGCCGTTGTATATATGCTAGTTGCGCAGTAAACTCTGCTTGCGAGATGCAGGATTTTGCGTGACGTCACTATGACACGTTGTTCGTATTTGGCGTTGTAGATACCACTACATGTAAATTTTGTAAGCGACCAGCCGCACGGCGAAAATCGACCTTGTAAATTCCCCATTACCGCATTCGCTTAATACAACAGCCATCTCTTCTATCGTATCCTTTGATCTATGTATATTTAAATATCAATAAAAATTTATGCTTCCTTGGTTTTCCTGTTATGCGTGTCTAAACTGTTCATCTGATTGCGATGAAACTGTAATACGTTGTGGCGTGCACGCTCGCAAAGGTTTCCGAGTTGGTGAAACCTCCCTCCACACGAGCTAAGCCGGGGGTAAAAGTTAGTTTACAATTACATACATTCTAAAATCCACCTGAACAGTACATATATTACAACCACCAGATAACAAGGTCGAGCAGTCTTGTAAACACTGGTGTGGCAATTATATCGTAGTTGGCTATATTGTAACTAACAAACACTTGGTACCACCCAGGTGCCGCTGACAGCAGCCCCCCAGCTCTAACGTAAGCGGTAGGTACTCTAACTGTTATCGAAATTCATTGGCTTCACCCCGTTTATGTTTACTTTCCTTGTTCAAATTGTATGTGCTGGTTTTTAGGGTTCCGTGCCCAAAGGGTAAAAACGGGACCCTATTACTAAGACTCCATTGTCTGTCTGTTTGTCTGTCACCAGGCTGTATCTCATGAACCGTGATAGCTAGACAGTTGAAATTTTCACAGATAATGTATTTCTATTGCCGCTATAACAACAATAACTAAAAACAGAATAAAATAAATATTTAATGGGCTCCCATACAACAAACGTATTTTTTTCGGCGTTTTTGCCTTGTGGTACGGAACCCTTCGTGTGCGAGTCCGACTCATTAATGTTTTTATCATTTTGATCGTTTAACTCGTTTTAGGCGATAGGTTTACTTGTGAAAGCGAAATGATAAATGTGTTTTTTGGTTGTTTATTTGCTTCGTTTTCAATTTTAGTATGGGCTGGCTATTTGGACATAGATTGATCGGTTTGTGCAAGCCTCGCATAGGTACTCACCAGTTATTTATGACTAAGCTAAGGTACACTCATGAGCATAAATAAATAATACAGGCTGGTGACCGCAACTCCACGTCAACGCGCAAAAAAAAAATTAAAAGCGATTTCTTGTCAAATAACGATTGCAACTTTGAGGAAACACCTATTTTATAATATTATGGTTATGAAAATACTGTATTCGTATCACCATACAATTTCTATCAATACTTTAGGAGAAAACCGTTTTTAATAATAATAAAATAATTTATTTGCATAAAACATGGTATACAATGGTGTTAAGCATAGGTCAGAGTGGCACAAACATGTTTAGCTAAGATAAAACATAGCGTGCATAATTTTATGATACAGGGTAATTATATTTAAGTACATAATGTTAGAATATAATGTCAATACTTTTTATCCAAAAATTCTTTCAAACTATAAAAGCTACATTCATTTAGCCATTTGTATTTTGAGTCTTGCGTGAGTGTAAGGTATTTATATGGTCGTGATTGTACATGAGTCAGGTACCTTGCATCGTCGAGTTACAGGTATACGTCATGTAACATGATATAATGTGGTGCTTCGTCCTTCATAGGATTATCAATGATGGTTGTTAAGGTCAGTCAGATACCCAGAAGTCGTCAGTCATGCATCCGCAAGTAATTGCGGAGGTTTATCTACTGTCTGTGTAGCATGATAGTACGGAGCATTTGAATGCGTAGGTAACGGTGATCCCACATAGTTAGGTAACTATATAAACATGCATCTGAAGGCATAACGTTAAGAAATACTGTCAAAAATAAAATACATAAATGTCTTAAGAATTTCATAATTTATTTTCGTACATATATTATATTTAGAATTATAGTCTCAGGAGACGTTTGAAAGTCAATTCGATATCTCCATTGAACGAGCTTTCAAAATATAGAAAATAGTAAATGTAGTTCTTGAGAAAATAATTCTTTCTAATGCAACTGACTGACTTCTAGACTAAATAAAAGAATCTGTTCTATACGAAAATATAAACTTATGTAATATAACATTCTTATTTTTTCTTACTCAATGCCACAACCATCGCTTATTCATAGTATATTGCATTACAGCGGCGCAACGAGTGATTGATTGCCAGCATCCACATCCACACATCGCACAGTATCATCCATAACATCCACAATACAAGAAACACTCGTGTCTACCCAGACTCTTCCCATGAATACTCGGTACAATGTGCCATCCCCGATACATCTGGATTTGTCCAACAAAACGTCACAACAGCTTTACGTCATTTTAAATATTGTACGCGTAGTCGCGTAGTGATGCGCAACCACCGAATGTACGCCGAAAACTATCCGGCTTAAGTTAATCGGATATTCGTACTATGTGTAGTTTGGTAATCTGGTTTATTGGATAAAAAGCGCGAACGATTCGCTGTGATCGTATTAGAGGGCGGATTTGTTGTGTTTCGTTTACCAGAAATTGAATGGATGGATAGGAATAAAGTCTGCCAAATGTTGAGCATAATGTGGTAGTTTTGTGATACGCTCTCATGACATGAATATTGAAAGTAGGTAGGTATAGCATATTTTAGCTGAGATGATTTGTCTGACATCATAATTAGTATCCTTGTTTCGACCCTTTGCTGAGGATAGTGATTTATCTATATAGAATGTGTACGTAAAAATAGTTTGATTACCACCGAACGGCTGTACGCAAAGTACGCGCATTGACGTGGAGTTGCGGACACCAGCCCATATTACTTAATACCTAACACCGAACTGTTCTTTTTCGTATATTAACTTCATAGTAGTGGACTAAAGGGGCTGACCAGTGAATATTATGCTTTTCCATTCGAAAATATCTTCTAAAAGTATAGAAAATCATAAATGCAAAATCATAATGCAATGCAAATAATAATAGTGCCGACAGAAGTGAAAACTTGAACAATTACGAGTGTATTTTGTGAATCGTCTTATAAACAAAACACGCGTGTTAAGGTGTGTTCCTTATTTTATAGGGTTATTGCAAATCAGGTATGATGACCAAAGTGACTGGTTTATTCTTCTCGTGAAAGGAATTTATTCAGATTTACAAATAAGCACACAGGATAGACTTCAGTTCGTGGTGTTGGTCGCGGCAGTGGTAAAAGAAGCAAGCCGCTCGCATAGAGCTCGTCGTCAGTTATATATCCGTGGTTCAGCGCCATCTCGTCGTTGTTGGATGAACTACGTAGTTAGTACGCGAGGCCTACGTAGTTAGTACGCGAGGCCCTCGTAGTTCTTCCCGATGTGCATAGATGGCGCTGTCCTCAACAACGCGCGTCTTAAGTTTTACGTCTGACGTTAGTACGCGAGGCCCTCGTAGTTCTTCCCGATGTGCATAGATGGCGCTGTCCTCAACAACGCGCGTCTTACGTTTTACGTCTGACGTTTTACGTCTTACGAATTTTCGATCAGGGTCACGTGACCTGACGCGAATTTAGAAGTTTTTACCCATTCCAAAAAAAGTACACAGCGCCGCTAAAGAAGTTTTCACTTCAATAAATAATGAATGCCCTTGAGAACTCTACTTACTGAGAATTAAAGCGTGATCCAAACTTAAATGCATTTACCAACTCCAAGCCACAACTCTTTAATACCCGCACATAATCTATCTCTCACATCTGCACACGTCCAGTTATTATATTCATAACAAGCGCCGACAGATTCCTCGCCTCGGCAGCCGGATAGTCATTACTCACGAGCGGAGCACGTCACTACTAAGCACGCATTATAACAACTAGTAGGTATCTGTTTGAGTAGAAAAACCTTCACGAGTGATATTTATGAATAATTCATGCGGCGTCGGCGTCAACAATAAGGAAGCAGTAAGTGTTTACCGTTTGTGAATAGCTGAATATTTGATAGGGATATTCAACAAACACCGAGTATCCGACTAGTAACTACGTCCATCCGATTTATGAGTTTGGCTTGCTAATGACGGCACTATTTCGACTGTCGAAAGTCTACTGCCATAAATAGATTTAGAGACCAAAAAGCCTGAAGGCCAATTCTCGTAATTTAAAACGTTCAAAATCTAGTCGCAGTCTCATCTCAGCGACAAAGAAATGTCAAAAACTTGTCAAAATGTAGGGAAATTTGAAGTATTTTTTGACAGATTGAGACTGAGATCAGACTGTGAACGTTGTTAAAATTAGTAGAATTGCCCCTCTGGTCTCATTACGTAAATAGTACTGAGCGGTTATTGGCTGAGTGTAAGCACAAAATTTATACGAGCATGAGCACAGCGAAAAGAAAATTTTGTTGGAAAAATAAATATTTTTAAGCGGTCTTTTCATTACGTTTAAAATATGATGTAGAATATTTTCCTAAACAGCGTTTATTTGGTTCTGGCTCACTGTTATTACGGATTTGCGTAAATATTTTTCAGGTAAATATTTTTGAAAGGATTTTAATAAGATTGCTGTCACAACCCGGAGATTCATATCTAATGGTCCGCGTATACAACGTTTAATGATAAATTATATTGAATGCTTTAATGGAGTGCCATGCTGTCACTCGCTAAATGTGATAATGACTTGTAATTAAATAAAAATAAATAAAATATCTTTATTTCAGACCTAAGTAGTCCATACGTAATATTTGATATCAGCAGCTATTTGTTGACTTTTCACAGCAAACGAAAATCGGCGATTTTAATGCGAGCTTTGGCTTTGATAATAAAGAGATTTTTAAATTAGTGACGAGAAATACGTTCACCTGGCGCATGCCACCAATTTCCTGCCGCAATAGATAGCAATTACGCTGTCTCCAACTGTTTTCCGAATAATTTTCTAAATCTAAGTCGGATTTAGTTTTAGTGATCCGATTTAGAACTGTAAAGATGTTAGTGGATATAAAAGAGGGGCGTTTTAGTGTTTCCGTGAGGGTAGTCGTAAAAAGTGGAGCGTGTTGGTGCATTACTGCGGAATTGTGGACATTTAGCTAAATAGACGGTAGTCGGGTAGGTGAGTGTGGAGATTTTTTTAAAGTCGCTGTTTTTTATTATAGTCGACTATCTGGGATTATTGTCACTGGAATAAAGATGCTGCTCCCCAGCAGCACACGGCTAAGCTCGCTACGCACGCAGCTTTGCTTTGAATGAAGATATTAGCGGGATCGTCCACTGCGATCCACGGCCACGCTGCGCACGAGTGGCTGTGAACAGTGATGTTCTTGACCCTTAATATCAGCTATCATTCGGCTGTTTCGGATCTTTGCTCAACTGTTTATAGTAATGGCTTTTTTGTTTGTAGACAATGCATACGCTGATTTTAGCACTTTGCTTACCCATAAGCTGAGAGAGTTATATTTTCACTTAGAGAAAATTGAAAGGAAATAGTTCCGTTCCAAAATAAAATGATAAAATGTGTGAATGTTCTTAAATTAATAACTGCAATTTTTAAACTCAAAATTTTTATGATAGGAAAACTGCACGTAAACGCAATGTCTAAATCACAACATAGGCAAATAAGATAACTCAAACGAAACTCAAGCAAACAGTATGGTGGAGACCGTCCTTTCCCCAAGCCCCTCAGCCAATATTTCAGGCACTCACATATAAAATATACAATATTAAATCCATAAATCAAGCCCTCCACAAATCTACGCTAGCATAATTCCTTATAACAAGAGTCCCGAGGGCCTCGCAGTAAATATTGAAACAGTACCAACGTTCAACAACAAAAAAGTAATAATCTTTTCAAATATTTCAAAAGTAAATTACATATCAAATAACTCGAGCTGTAGGCACGTGACGGGTTTAGGGCGGCACACACGGGTAACAGGTAAAAGGGATCTTTGATTACGCTTTACTGAGTCGGATATTCCCGTCAATGATATCAGTGGCATATTTTTTTATTGAAACCCTCGAAATATTATACACAACCCTATCGTTCATGTTGCCACACTTAAATATATACTGTTAAAAATGTGTTTGGTTATAATAAACCCTCGTCACGACTTTTTTAATTACAGTTGTGTCAATGATAAAGTCATAACAAAAATACGGTTTATTTCACTTCATCGTGAGTGCTAAGCCCTAAAGCCGGTGTATTCGAAACAGATTCGTGTTGCCCTGAAGGCCAACTCGTAATTTAAAAAGTTCAAAATCTAGTCGCAGTCTCATCTCAGCGACAATCAATGTCAAAAACTTGTCAATAAATGTAGGAAAATTAGAGTATTTTTGACAGATTGAGACTGAGATCAGACTGTGAATGTTCTTAAGATTACGATAATAAAATTGTCCCTCTGATTTGTGTGCTACATGAGCGTCTACAGTCGGTCTACGCCGCTACGCTGCTACGAGCTACGGGCTACGAATAATACGCCACGGTGAAATACCGCCTTACTATGAAAGGCTTCTGCGATGAGCTTATTATTAATGCTGAGAGTAATTATAAGATGATTTTACATTGTTTAGGTGCTAAAATGTCGGTATCGGTATCATTTTCACAATGTAAAATGGCGGAAAACAAAATTATGAGAAAATGCAGTTTTATTGCAATGTGAAAATTACAGTTTTTTTTTTATTTGGGACACGCTAACATTTAAATCCGTAATGGACTTCTAACTTTTTCACTATATTTTACCATGTTATTGTATAATTAGAATAACCACACCCAGCAGCAGTAGTCTAACCACTGACTTCCGTACATACGATAACAGAATAATCTCGCTTCAACGATCAGTAAGCACACGGCAACTTGTAAAACGGGTAATGTTTGCATTAAGAATATCCAAGTGAATGTTAACAGCTAACTCGCTGCGGTACTGCCGTATTGCTATTACTTGTTGAACATTACAGATACTTCGTAAGTTGGAGCGCGTGTGGGGAACTATTATTGCATAATTATTGCGTTTGTCGTGAACTGCTGTTTTAGTGGTCGCAAGTGCGGCTGCTAGGCGTGAGGATTCGATTCTCTGGTCGGGCACCATGTTACTGGGGCTTTAGTGGCAGTCCGCGCGGAGCCTGGCCTCGTGCCCGGGCGGTGGCAGTAGGCTGGCCCCCGTCACATGGGATTTTAACATGACTGGTGAAATGTGGGTGTGCCTGCTAAAGGCACAGCTCTGCTTAACCCTTGGGGTAACACAGGCGTGAGGTTATGTTATATTATTGCGTTTGTTTTAATTAAATAACAATGTTTCTCCCATCTTCCGTATAGAGAAGGAACGATACTATTGTTCATATCCCTTTATTACGGCGTTCTCAAAAGACTATGGGTAGAACCAGTGGAGTGTTGAACACTTTCCTATGTAGGGATGGGTTAAAATGTCTCGCAGCGATCACCTTCTAAACACTAACATAAAGAACATTCTCCAAAACACGCATAAACAATAACAGCTCGACTCAGACTTAAACACTACTCGTAATATAAATAATACATGAAAACTCTTTTTTGTCCTCAGACACACGCACACATACAAATTACTTGTTTACACCGACTTTTTTTTTCAAGATGGTAAATCATCAAATGACCCCTCCCGCTCTGGATGGAGCGGAAGGGAGTGTCAGACTCTTACTGACTAAAACCCACCCGTGTTCCTTCCTTAGCCCTTTATGTTCCAGGCCAGCGGTAACCCTATCGGACAATCCCGCAGACCCGGCAGGCTTCGGCCCTGACGGGCCTCTTCAAATGATGCTGACACCTCTTTGAGACGCGCGTGAAACACGTACGCGCCGTACGGCACGGGCCTGGTCCTGATCGGACGATCGAATGCTCAATCATTTTAACACGAATAAAATCTTACACGATCAACAGTATGGTTTCACCAAAGGACGTTGTACGACCGACGCTGGTGTAACTTTATTAAAACACATTTTTAACGCGTGGGAAGAGGCCCAAGACGCCATAGGAATCTTTTGTGACCTCTCCAAGGCATTTGATTGCGTCGATCACGAAACCTTGCTTTTGAAACTTGAGCATTACGGACTTGGAAAACGTGCGCTCAGTTTAGTTAGTTCTTATTTAAATGATAGACAACAGCAAGTTCAAATAAATGGTGTCAATTCGAATGGTTTAACCGTAAAAATGGGTGTGCCACAAGGCTCGATATTGGGTCCTCTTTTTAGTGTATGTTAATGATCTACTCCATTTATTAAAAAAATCAACCACAAATGGTGTTATTTGCTGATGACACTTCCTTAATTTTTAAGGTAAATAGACGTGCTACAAATTTTGACGATGTAAATAACGCCCTACTGCAGGTCCAAAATTGGTTCACTGCTAATAATTTAGTATTAAATGGAAAAAAACTAAGTGCATAAGATTTTCTTTACCAAATGTCAAGAGTAGTGATTGTGAGATAATATTGAATCAAGAGAAACTAGAATTCGTCGATGAAACTGTTTTCCTGGGGATCACGCTCGACTCAAGGCTACAATGGGGTCCTCATTTAACATCTCTTGCAGGACGGCTAAGTTCAGCAGCTTATGCTGTCAGAAAAATCCGTCAATTTACTGATGTAGATACCGCGAGACTAGTCTACTTTAGTTACTTTCATAGTATCATGTCTTACGGTATTTTACTTTGGGGACGGGCTGCAGACATCGATTCTATTTTTATTCTGCAGAAAAGAGCTATCAGAGCCATTTATATTCTCCGCAGGCGCGATTCTCTAAGGGAACTGTTTAAGGAAATTAACATCATGACGGTGCCTTGTCAATATATCTACGAAAATATCATGTATGTAAGAAAAAACTTACATCTTTTTAGTAAAAGAGGTGAAAGACATAATTATAGTACTAGAAATAGGGACCTATTAGTTCAACCAGGTTTCAGACTGGCTAAAGTAGACTCATCTTTTATGGGGTACTGTTTAAAATGTTACAATAAAATACCTCCCCACATTCTTGAAATGAATGAGACAAAATTCAAGTCTTGTATAAAACGCACACTATGCAGTCAGGCATATTATAAGTTAGGGGATTACATCGCTGATAAAAATGCCTGGCTCAAGGCTGGTCCTGCTCCACAACCACAACTAATTGATTAACACTTGAAGATTCTGTTGGAGCTGCTGAAGATTGTAAGACTATCTTTGCATTGTATAAACTCAATTTCCTTGTATTGTATAATTGCATAGCACAGATGTGAGTTCTATGTATATACTATACACTATGTACCATTTATCGGGTAATGTGTCTTTCATTGACTTGAATGTGCCCTGGCGGCTGATAGTATGTCATGCTCACACAAATGTCTCGCTGACGGTGGCGTGTGTGTTGGATCATTTAGCTCCCTTCAAAATGGTTGAGCTGAATGGTGCCGATCTATGCGTCATGTTCGTGAACGGGCGCCGTCAGTTGGGGCTGGTCATCACTTAGCTGCCTCGGCTTATTTTTAATTATTTTAATATTGAATTGTTGTTTTCTTACCATTAGCTGTACTCTGGACACTTTTAACGCGTACGTCTTTTTTACATCGTTCTCACATATAATTATAAATTCACATTATTGATGTAACTAATATTTTTGTAAAACTATAATTTAAAAGAGTGTCCATGGAGTTTCTTGCCCGTTCTTCTCCATAGGTACCTACGCTTTGGAATGGGCAACTAGCTTCATATTTTCTGACTGACCGACTTTTTGACAATTCAAAAGTGCCTGTAAATGGTTTAATTGAAATAAATGTTTTGAGTTTGAGTTTGAGTTTGACGGTAAGTTACCCACTACTCTCCGTCCGCAGGCCCGCACCTACGGTGGCTGGGAGTCGTCACGCGGCTCCCGACGCCCGGAGCGTCTCCCGTAGCGGCTGGGACGGGAGGCTCTCTCCCTCAGCCATCCCGCCACCTCCTCCGCTAGCATGACTGCTTCTCAAGCGAACTTCGAGGCGCCTGCCTCCCACTCCCTCTCGCTCCGAAACATGGCTTGAACCAGGGCCGTGGGGAAAGGGAGAGGGAGATCTCGTCCATTCACCCGGCCCACAGCAGGCGCACCGGGCGTCGGCGGAGGGCGGACAACGCCCTCTTCCAGCCCCCCTAAAAGGGTCCAGGGGCGACGGACTCGGGGACGTCCGTCACCCCCCACACATCAGGACCCGAGGTGGCGGCGCGCAGTGTTCCACGCGCGCCCCTCTTAGACGTCGCGGGGGGAGTCAAACACTTCACTGCCCCCCCTGACCAGACGGGGCCCGCTGAGGCGGGCCGACACCAGCTGGGGGTTGCGGAAGGATCGTACGTTCCCGCGACCCCCGGCGTAGGTGTGAGATGGAAAACCGGGGTGGTTTTTAGTCAGTAAGAGTCTGACAGACCCCGCCGCCCACCCCAGGGCGGCGGACAGCCATGAGGATTTTCCACCCCGGGAACAAAAAAAAAAAAAAAAAGGGCCGGACGCGATAGGTCGCCGCCGCTACCGATCGCCTCTACGAGGATACAGCTGTTTACACCGCCTTATGGGGCGATCTGGGGGACTTGCTTAAGGGTGGAAGTGTCCTATAAACATCTTCGGCTGCATACAGGGAACCATGCCGTGCAAATCTTGCCGAACACCGCATCAAGATAGTTGCTAAGGACAAATAGTCAGGAAATTAATGATATTAACCGTTAAAGCTCCGCGCGTGACCGATGGGTCACGAAACAATAGAAAATCAATTGTGTCTCATTAGCGGAGCTTAAGGGGTTAAGCAAATTGACACCCTACGATACCGCGCCGTGTTCTATCCGTTACAGACAATTATATTAAAGCATTACAGCTGTGGTTTGAATGTACGGACAATTTAAGTTGGTAGTCAATTTGCTTAACAATTATTTTCTCTGGCTTTACTGATATGGACTTTTTGAAACGCTCACTGCAGTTTTAAAAAACCCTGTTAGATTTACTTTGACATTAGGTGTTACCGGATAGCGTTTAATGTAGATAACTCAGTATTTTTTGCAATAGACTCGCCCCCTTTTATGTGCGACTTAACCATAAGTAGCGAGATGTGGGTACCACGACACCTCTGCCATATCCTTTGGGACATCCAGTCGTGACGTCATGCGTACCTCAGCGATCACCTTAGTAAGTCATAAAGAATGTATACAGGAAGTAAAGTATTTAATGTAATGTCGAGCCTTACGTGAATAATATATCTCTTCCCAGTCCGCTGCCGTGTGTCACCGCGCGCGTGCCGCGTCGTGGCGTCATCCCTACATTATTCACAAGAATCGCGACTCACACCCAATTTGGGATCTTGTGTTAAAGGGGATTAAGGGATGTACTTGTGTTTGTACATTACACATGGCGCTTTGTTTCTTTGTTTTGAAGACAATCGATAATTTGTGGAACACAATAGATCCACGTTCGCAGTCATTGGCATGAAGAGCACGGGGTCCCGGGTTCGATCCCCAGACACAACACCAGCAGGCCGGCGGGCCCTTATTCACTATGCCCACTTAACGATTCCCTACTTTGAAACCACGTCAATCCCTTAGTTAATCACGACCTGTAATTAACGTATTCTCTATGACACAATGGCGTAGTTTGAACTGTCAAAATACATGTTGTCCGTACGGTTGACATTTCGATTTTTTCACGTTAACAAGACACGATATTGACGTGGTTTGCACGTGGTAAGATTTCGCGGGGGATAATACAGAATTGGGGCCCAGGGCATGTGCACACACGCGACACACGCGATTATTCACTCTCGCGTCGAAGAGATACGATTATTTCTGTCACTTTCTCGTTTTCTGACAGCACTGCCATACAACATACTTGACTCGTTCTGGATGACGACTTGTTTTTAATAACTTGCTACATCGGCCTTTCTTCGCGAAATAAAGAAGTGTCAAAGTGCCTTTTCGAGTTTACTCGAGCTTAACGGTCATGTTAGGCATTAGAATGACGACAGAATAGGCAAGTTGTCTCGCCCTGCAGCACTGGGTTAGTACTTTCTTCGTCTAAGCTAATAATAGTTTCCGATATTGGTCATCTATCCCAAATATTTATCAAGCGCTTACAAACTTGGTAAACACAAATGCCCAACTCAAAGTCACACAGACTAAACAAACCTTCGAACTATGAACTCGAAGCAATTTGAACGTCTTGTTAGCTCGTAATAATCCCGAACGTTCTCAAAGATATCCAAGACTCGCCGAGTGAACTACACGGCTTGCAACTTCCTCATTACTGAACATTTGGTTAGAATAACCTTCCCCGATTGTTGGCGACTGGCTGGTTAGTCGTTCCTTTTTTATAAATCTGTTTTTTAAACTATTTTATTTCTTAATGACAAATGATGTATTTTTCAGTGGTGTCAGGCTTGCTTTTGCTTGTGATATGTGAGTGTACTCTTTCTCTTGGTTCTGCTAATAATTATCTTAATTTACTGTGACCCTCTTTGTTTCATTTTCCATTCTTTTTACATTTAAATACAGTCCACATTCGTCCACATTTTTGGTCACGAATGTGGACTGTATTTAAATGTAAAAAGAATGGAAAATGAAACAAAGAGGGTCACAGTAAATTAAGATAATTATTAGCAGAACCAAGAGAAAAAGTATACTCACATATCACAAGCAAACAAACCTGACACAACTGAAAAATACATCATTTGTCATTAAGAAATAAAATAGTTTAAAAAACAGATTTATAAAAAAGGAACGACTAACCAGCCAGTCGCCAACATTCCGGGCCCCTAGTGGGACACTAAACCCTGGTGGCAACTGGCTGGGGGTCAGCCATAAGTGGTAGGAGTTTGCGGACTGGTCGACGTAAAATCCCGCCTTTGGTGGCTACATCTACAACGCGCACCAGTCCGTCCGGTCCCGTAAATGTTTTGGTTACCCTACCCAGAAGCCAAAGACCCCGTGGTAGGGTGTTGTCGACCACGACAACTACGTCACCCTCGCAAAAGTTCGTGACGTTTCTTCTGCGTCCTCGTGGGATCAAAGTCGGCAGGTATTCTTTTAGCCACCTCTCCCAAAAGTGATCAGCCAACCGAAGAGCGTGCCGAAGGAATTGGCCGGACGCGAACGTGTGTTGGCCGAGCGCGAACGTGTGTTGGCCGAGCGCGAACGTGTGCGCGAGCGTGAGCTTGCGCGCATACAACAGGAAGCGGACGAAGTGGAGCTACGTGCGAAACTCGCTTCTCTCGAAGCAAATTCGGATAAGTATAGTAGCAGTAGTCGTAGCTCATCTCACTCGCACAGGCATCGAGTCGCAGCCTGGGTCGGGAACCAGCACGACGCTGACGCCCCCCTCGACCTACGCCCTCAAGCTGTGACACAAATCGAACCACGTGCGATGCACACCACTGCTTCTACGCCTGGTAAAAACACGCAGGCTGATCCTGTTTCGCAGTTGGCGAAGGCGTTTTCCACTCTACCCGATCGCCACAAACGCCTCGAACTTATGCCATTTTCAGGCAACATTAACGACTGGCTGCCATTCAAATGCACTTATGAACGAACTAAATCATCTTTTACACCCACAGAGAACGTTGCACGCCTTGTTGCCGCCATCCGCGGCGAGGCCCGGGTTGCTATTTTATCTGTTTTGTTCGAAGCAGAAGACCCCGACGAGGTGATAGCGGCTCTGGAGCAGAACTACGCACGACCCGAGCTCGTAGTTGCCCAGGAGATCACCGCTCTACGGAATTTAAAGATAAGTAACGTAGAGCATTTAAATACTTTGGCTAATAAATTACGAAATTGTGTGACTACAATTAAATGGCTAAAACAGGAGGAGTATTTGTCCTCGATCGAACTGCTTCGCACGGTGCTTTCTAAGCTTAGCGAGCACACCAGAGATCGGTTCACCGACTACGCCTCTACTCATAAGCCTTTTGAGCCATCTATTACTAAACTGGAGTTGCTTTCTAGATTCTTAGTTATTGAGGCCGAGCGGCAGCTCAAATACAATTATCTGGTTGACACGACACCGAGCTCGTCGCACAGTAAGCTCCCACTTTACAAGCCTCCAGTTCATAAGTTTAACATGCCAAAAGATTTGACTATTCATGCTACTACTTCTAAAGACAAAACAACGGAATGTTTATTCTGTAAACAAGGTTCACACACCGTAAAAACCTGTAAGGCTTATTTGTCTCTTACGGTAGACGACAGATGGCGCTGGGTTAAGGAAACTAAAACTTGCTATAGATGTCTTAAATCTCAGCCACATACATGGAGTACTTGCCGAGTAAAACGGTGCGGCGTTGATGGCTGCACGAGACGGCATCACGCCCTTCTCCACGGCGATGTAGTTGCAGGCGACAACAAACCCAATACTAATACATCCAATTTGCCACAGAGTTCATCGACTAATACTGTCGTACCGCAAAAAGATGGTGACGTCATCGCTGCCACGTTCGGGGTACCCGCAACGAGCACGCGTGGACTATTAAAAATCCTGCCAGTCGTTGTGGAGGGACCACGCGGCACTTTTGAAACGTTCGCACTACTAGACGAGGGCAGCACGAGCACTCTCATCGACGGTGACGTAGCCACGCGCATCGGAGCAGAGAACGTCGGCCGACAACAACTGCGTGTTACTGGTGTTGGCGGTATGTTCCTGGACACCGAGGTATGTCTTGTAAATTTTTACATTCGAGGTCGCCATCTACCTGAGCGTCATTTTATACAAGGCGCGCGAAGCATCACGCCCCTTCAGCTTAGTCCCCAAAGTACCGATCATCTAGTCTTTTCCGAATACGACCATCTGGCTGATCTGGCTGACGTGTTGGCATATCAGAACGCAACGCCTACTGTACTTATCGGCGCCGCAGATTGGCATCTATCTTTGAGCCGTGAGATGCGCGTAGGTAAAAGAAACGAACCCGTAGCGTCAAGAACGCTCCTAGGCTGGGTAATTCACGGCGCAATTTCTACAGTTTCTAAGCCTGTACATTTTATTCACAACACCGCTGACACATTACAACAGCTTGACACTCTCGAGGCACTAATTAAAAAACAATACGAAATTGACTCTTTAGGTATACAAAAACATACCCCTAGACAAAACAGCGACGACGCTCGCGCAGTAGATCTCATAGAGTCCTCAGCTGAGAGATTGGACACCGGTCGGTTTCAAGTTGGTCTTCCTTGGAGAGACAACGCATCAAATAATGTACCTGATAGTTACCCTCAAGCTTTCTCACGCCTAAAATCACTAGAAAAGCAGATGACGAAAGATGAAACGTTTGCGTCAGCGTATAGGAATTTTATAAACGGTATAATCGAAAAGGGCTACGCGGAACAATGTGATCCTTCATCGTACCATGAGTCGTATTTAAAGAATAAATCTAACTATTCTGTGAGATGGTATTTACCTCACTTTGGAGTTTTTCACCCACAAAAACGCAAGCTAAGGGTTGTCCATGATGCAGCAGCATTAAGTAGGGGTGTTAGTTTAAATAGTATGCTGCTACAGGGCCCAGACCTTTTACAGTCACTTTTAGATATCTTATTTCGCTTTAGGGAGGGACCTATAGCGTTCAATGCGGATATTCAAGAAATGTTTCCCCAAATTAAGATAAAAGAAAGCGACCGCGACGCGCTTAGGTTTTTGTGGCACGATGGCATCTCACAGGGTGCAGTAAAAGAATTTAGAATGTCTTCTTTAATTTTTGGTGCAGTTTCTAGCCCATTCATAGCTTTGTATATAAAAAATAAAAACGCGAAGGAGTTTGAGAGTGAATACCCCGCAGCCGCGCACGCTATCATTCACGACCATTATATGGACGACTTTATTGGAAGCCAATTCGATCTTTCCGACGCCGTACGCTTGGCTTCCGATATTGTCACGGTCCACAAGAAATGTTGTTTTGGAATGCGTTCATGGGTGTCAAACGTACCAGAAGCACTTGCGTTGGTGCCCAAAGAGCTTCATAGCAACTCAGACTGCAACTCAGACTCCGACGTCAATCTACCTCCTAACAATGACGTAGGCACGTTAGGGATAAAGTGGAATCCTTTAAGCGACACCTTAGGCTTTCGCACGGGCGATAAGGACTTAGGCACAAAATTAACTAAGCGTAGTTTGCTCTCTAGAGTCATGAGTGTCTATGACCCTTTAGGTTTGCTGATGCCGATAGTAATACAGGGTAGGATTCTGTTACAAAGATTATGGAGGGAAGGAATTGATTGGGATTCGCCTATACCCACCAAGTATGAAACCGAGTGTAAAACATGGTTTGGTCAGCTCAAGTTAGCAGCAAATTTTCGAATTCCACGATGGTACGCGGGTAAGCCAGGCGTGTGTGATACTCAGCTCCATGTCATAGCTGATGGGGGGGAACAAGCGTACGCTTGCGTCGCATACTGGCGATTCACTTTTAATGACGGTTTAGTCTCTCTTGCCTTAATTGGTAGCAAAGCGCGTGTTACCCCTCTGAAGCCTCTCTCTATCCCGCGAGTAGAATTACAAGGAGCGCTCATCGCGACACGTTACGCACAAACTATTTTAAGTGCCCATCGCACAAAACCTTCCGCTGTTTTTTATTGGACCGATTCTACAACGGTTTTAAAGTGGATTCGCAGCGATGCGCGTAGGTTTAAAGCTTTCGTTGCTCATAGGTTAGGGGAAATTTTAGAGTCCACGAACCCCTCCAACTGGAGATGGCTTCCAAGCGACCTAAACATAGCGGATGATGCAACAAAACCGAAAGATATGTTTTTTACAGCGACACACAGGTGGTTCACTGGCCCCACTTTTCTGATCAATCCTCCAAATCAATGGCCTCGTGAACCAGAGTACACATTAGAGTGTCCAACGGACGAGGCTTTACGCGTGTCCGAGCTAAAGCCCGAGTTTACCGGAGTTCTAGTAGATGCCCCTACCTTTGAACTGCCGGTCCCAGATGCTACCCGATTCAGTAGTTGGTTACGGTTATTACGAGTCACAGCTCGCGTTTTTCAGGCCGTCAGACATTTTAAGTCATTTTCTAAATCTCCGCGTTTATTCACAGAAGCCGCTCGCGACGCTGCGTCACTCTCGCAGCTGTCCGCCGCAGACGTCGTGCAAGCAGAGCAGCTCCTACTTATGAAGGCGCAGGTAGATAGCTTTGCCGAAGAACTCAAGATGCTGAAAGCCTCACAACCATTGCCGAAGGGCAGCCGCATCGCTGCGCTCGCCCCAGTGCTCGACAAAGATGGCTTGCTCAGACTTGACTCACGCATAAAGTCCACTCCTGGGGTGTGCGAGAGTGTGAAAGCACCGGTCGTAGTGGACGGCCATCATCACATCGTCCGTCTGATCATCATGCATAAGCACATCGAAGCTGGCCACGGTAACCACGAGCTTGTACTGAACGAACTAAGGCAACGTTTTTGGATCATAAGGGCACGAACCATAATACGTAGCGTCGCTAAATCATGCCTGCAATGCAGAAAGCAAAATGGCCGATTTAGAGTGCCGCCTACGGGAGATTTACCTCCAGAACGGCTAGACCATCACAAACGACCCTTCACGCATGTCGGACTTGACTACTTTGGGCCTATAGAAGTGGCTGTAGGCCGACGCCGAGAAAAAAGATGGGTGGCACTCTACACATGCCTGGTTACTAGAGCCATTCATCTAGAGATAGTGGCTTCGTTATCGGCAGCCTCAGCAATTATGAGCCTAAGGCGCATGATGGCACGTCGAGGGACTCCAACTACAATATTTTCTGACAACGGGACCAACTTTGTCGGCGCAAGACATGAGCTGGCCGCCTTATACCATGGAGACGTTCGGGACTTCGCAACCAACCGCCGAATCTCATGGCGTTTCATACCGCCTGCCTCGCCTTTTATGGGTGGCGCGTGGGAGCGGCTGGTTCGCTCAGTGAAATCCGCGCTACACAGCACACTAAAAGAAAGGGCACCTAAAGAGGAGGTCTTAGCAACTTTACTACTCGAAGCGGAGTCCATCATAAACTCCAGGCCGCTCACGTACGTCCCTAGTTCACCAGACACCCCAGAGGCCATAACACCATTTCACTTCATCCTCGGCTGTTCATCGACTGCTCAGTGGCCCGTCGACTTATCGGACAACGATCTCTTACGCCGGTGCGATTGGCGGCACGCTCTTCGGTTGGCTGATCACTTTTGGGAGAGGTGGCTAAAAGAATACCTGCCGACTTTGATCCCACGAGGACGCAGAAGAAACGTCACGAACTTTTGCGAGGGTGACGTAGTTGTCGTGGTCGACAGCACCCTACCACGGGGTCTTTGGCTTCTGGGTAGGGTAACCAAAACATTTACGGGACCGGACGGACTGGTGCGCGTTGTAGATGTAGCCACCAAAGGCGGGATTTTACGTCGACCAGTCCGCAAACTCCTACCACTTATGGCTGACCCCCAGCCAGTTGCCACCAGGGTTTAGTGTCCCACTAGGGGCCCGGAATGTTGGCGACTGGCTGGTTAGTCGTTCCTTTTTTATAAATCTGTTTTTTAAACTATTTTATTTCTTAATGACAAATGATGTATTTTTCAGTGGTGTCAGGCTTGCTTTTGCTTGTGATATGTGAGTGTACTCTTTCTCTTGGTTCTGCTAATAATTATCTTAATTTACTGTGACCCTCTTTGTTTCATTTTCCATTCTTTTTACATTTAAATACAGTCCACATTCGTCCACACCGATCCTCTACGATTTAAAGGAGATTTGAAGAAAATTCAGAAGGACCACTTCAAACGTTCTATGAGCTAATTATCACCATAATATCACGCCTGTATTTACCAAAGGATACTAAACCCTTCGGAAAATACAGGTGTAACTAACTCAGTTTACTTGTCCTGCAAAAGACATTAGATGAAAAAAGATAGAACATTGTAGGCTGATTATGCTGCAGACATGCTTCAAGCTACAGCATGCGATGCTTTTCTAACACGCTGATACCGATTGTGTTACCACAAAGCACTAGTTTGCATCGCTGAAGTGACTGACGTCATCGGTATTTGGCAAGTTCAACACTTACCTGTTGCTCGGAACAATAGCTGTGGAGTGGGCGTTTGAGACGGTACGAAAAATACTTTATTCGAAACAAAACTGCCAAAGCCAAAGTGGGTCTTCAAGACGTTGCTGTATATTTTCATAAAGTGGTATTTATAATTCTTCAGCAAACCATTACCTCTCGTTGTCATCATTATCACCTTCTAGCAGTCCAATGCTGATTACAAGCTTCTTCTATTGCACGATTCCGACCTCAATCTAGTGGCGTTCTCATTCATAACATTTCTGCTTCTCTTATGAACCTTCTACCCACCTCCCTGCCGAGTGCAGCCAGCCCGAGGGAAGCTCTCATACTACTATTAATTTAATAAGCGCGTTAGCTCGGAGCCGCGGCGCCGCCCTTCGTATTAGCGCAGTAAAGAGCGCACTCGGTAATCCGCGCCTCAATTCCGTGTACTTACGAGCAGCCATACGTACAGAGAGAAGCGATAGTGTGTTTGATATTAAACTAGCTTGTTTACTGCATGAGGTACGTCTAATACCGTCGTACCAGCTCCTCAATTGCGTTAACTAAATCTTGACTTATCTTCTTGTCTTTAGCTAAATCTTTGCTGTAAGGCAAATAAATTTTTCTACAATATGTTGAAACTCCAAACGTAAATCTTTACTACTTGTTAACTCCCGCAATAATTAGGTATGTTGCTAATCACGAACCCAGAATCCAGAGTTTGTGTTTGTAATAAATACATACTGTCACAGCACACAATCAATAATTTCATCCGCCAATCCCAAGCATCACTTAACTCAGTTACACAAACGCCACAGCTGTGTGTGTTCCCAGTAATGAATTAGCATGTTTCAAGCAATATGCAGGCTTGATTATATGCACTCAGCGCCAACCGACGCGACCGGTGCGTGCAACGCGTCCGACACTTGCGGCACATGCGACCAGTGCGACCGACACGTGCTATTGACGACCACGCAAGATTGATGTTGGTTACCTTAATATCCGCTTGCCTGTGATTGATTTGCTGAACTATGTGCGCTTTCAAATGCCAGTGGTCAGTGTTGGTTATTGAATCGATAACAGAGCGGTTTTGAGATATATTAGTCAGCTTTGTACCTGTGTGTGCGTTGAACACAGAAGTTATGCCAGTGACGTTATAAAGTCAGGTGACTTCCCTAATGTAGTTTACAGGACGCCATTATAATTTACGATTAGTTGACTTATAATTAAGCTACGTCTTGGTATCGAATTGAATTGTCGAAACTAATTATCAGTCAGGAATTAACTTTCATTGATTACTTGATTCGTTCAATAGTGCAGTATCTTTAATGATACTCTCAGATTTGCCCATTTGGTATATTTACCTAAATAAATTGTTTCGTCTTCTAAGGTAAATAGAATAAATAAATAGGCAAAGGCCAACAAATGAAACAATTTCAGTGATATAGACTAATATAGACTAATAAGATACATACAAGTTAGGCAGTGTCTAGGTTTCTTGGGGCTGAACCCCAAGAAACCTAAACATTATGTAAACTAGTGATGTTTGGTGAGAAACATCTAAATAAAATGTCTTGTTGCTGAGTAAACATAAATTGTATCACAAATTACAATTCTAAAACCACCGTTAAAATACGAAGAAAAAGAAAACTTCTGAATCCTAATTACTTTCTGGAATTTATTAATGGCCATTTAGAATGCAAACGTCCAAACTTTTATACATCCGAAAGAAAACTTGGATTTACAAGTACAAAGGAAACAAATGAGTGACATAATTACCTTTTTAGGGTTCCGTACCTCAAAAGGAAAAAACGGAACCCTTATAGGATCACTTTGTTGTCCGTCTGTCTGTTAAGACCCTTTATCTCGGGAACGCGTGAAAGTATCGAGTTGAAATTAAAACCATATAGTCAAGTCTACAGTCCCTTGAAGCTGTGAAAATCAAACTTCTAAGTAAACGTAAAAAAAGATACGGCCGTGTATGCCGCAAAAAACGTATATTACGTCACTCTCAAAGGAATCAAAATTTATAGGGTACTTTCCGTTGACCTAGAATCATGAAATTTGGTAAGAAGCAATTTGATGTAGCACAGGTTAAGGAAATAATACGAAAACCGTATATTTGTAGTTACATACCTACAAATTTGTACGGAACCCACGGTGTGCGAGTCCGACTCGCACTTGACCGGTTTTTTGAAAACAAGAGTGATATTTTTTAAATAAAATAATTTTGTTGTGACATTGGGTTTCCGTAACAGATGATCATCATACAACAAAATGGTATTTCTACGAAAGATCACACATAGAGTAACATTAATACTTTAATCGGCAAACTGCGGAGGTCGGAGGTCGGTAGATAGGCACCCAACCATCGGATATCTATGTACCCAACCTATCTAGTCCCATCTCTGCAGCTACCTACTTTTGAAAAGTAAATCAAAATGAGATCAACTAAAGCCGTCAGTCACTGCCTTTCTTCAACTCAGCTTAGCGATCGACTTTAGCCTTAAACCTAAAATAATTGTGCTCAACGCAAGTCTTAAAAGAGCATTCAAGAGCATTCTCCGTCAGCGAATTTTAAAGGGGCCTTTAATGCTCGTTATTAATTAAGCGTACTTGGCTATCAGTAGCCCAGGCCGACGGACCCAATTAAAAGGGGCCTGCTCCAATAGCCACGGAATAACAACAAATAACCAAGAGGCCATTTTGTTGCCCACTCGTGGCTCTAATTATAGAGGTTTGTTAATCATTAATGTAGAGGTTCAAAGAGAATATTTCAAGTTAAATGTATTTATTTATTCAGCTGCGCCGACGTAGGAACTGACCTCAATATACGAGAAGCGTGTGTTTTTTTGACGTGGATATAACTTTTTGGGGAATATTATTGTAACAATCAAGCCAGTTCTGTGAATATATTCGCAAGTTGCAGGTTTATTTTAGCCTTTTAAAGTGAACAAGGTGACTTATTTAGGTATAACATAGTCAGAAAGAGGTTGACTCTGCGATAGACCGCGTGTTGAAAAGCGGTGTCCGGCCTGCGGACATCAGCATCACCCAGGGGACCAGACACGTTACCAGACTTGGTTTCAAAGTTGAAGTCTCATGGGCCTGTCGTTTCATCGGCAGCAAGATGTTACGAGCTATCTGAACTGAATGTAGTAGCTTTGTGAGTTCGTGAAAATTACAATTATATTACATATATTCTTTCTAGAACAGGTCATTCTTCATAGATTATAATTTACAAAGGTACCTAGTGGTCAAAATACCGATAATACTTACCTGGTATCAAAGCATTGTCAGGAGTCGGAAAGACTCATGATAATATTTAGGCAAGCCCAAAATATCGGTTCAAAGTATTACCTACCATACACGGAATCAGACAGAAACTTAAGGAAGGAAAATGTTTGAAAGTAAACGAAGACAAAAGACTGAGGAAAACAGATTGTCGTTAGAGAGACATAAACTGCGATGTGGAGGAAAACACGTGTTTAGTATGAATTTGGATGGCTATTAAAAATTCCTTCAAAACTGCTAAAATCAGACACGAGATCAGTATTTAATTTTATAGTTCTTCCTTCACTACAGTCGAAGGTGAAAATCCTCTTGAAATCTAATCATTTGTAGCAACTAACTGCACGCTCATTTAGACAGTAACATCACAACAGTATCAAACCCATTATCTAGTTTATTACCGAAAGTGTCAACTGTGCCTCTCCCACAAGCATAGGCAATAGTATCAGGGACCACAAAATGGCGTTCCCATGGAATAATATGTGGTTTTACAACGTGATAGTAGCAGGATTGGGCCAATAACACTTGTGAGGTGTCAGTTCGGGAGTGTTTGGGATGTACCCACAGATGCTCGTCGATATACCTCTGTTGTATGTCAGCAGTATGAGGACCCAAATTCGCGTTGGGTAAGAAAATTATTTATTTTTTAGAAGATCTCTGTCATCGTTTTCTATGCTATTTTCCAGAAGTTTTAGTGCCTAAGTATGAAAATGTCGTCGAAGGCTTTCAACATCATGATTCAGCTACATGTTAACACAAACTGCTGAACAGCGCATGTGTGAAATTGTAACTGGCTTAGCTGAAATAAAGTTAGACTTACTTACTTATTGAACTTTCAATCGATAAATCATTTAGAATACACAGGAAAATAGCGCTTCAGGGGATATTTTAAATGGTTAAACATAATAATCTCCAAAACTGAAATAAAGATCTAATCAAAATAAAGGCAGAGCAGTTCACTCAGATATTAACTTTTGTTACTCCATTCCTGGACTTGCTAGTAATTCGGCGATTAGATTGCCGTCAATACCGGCGCGGGACTGCAAATTATGCAAAAACGGCGACCGCGTCACATTTCCCACCTTTTTTCATTATGGAGAGAAAAAGCCAAATGTAATGGCAGTCATGGTTGTGGTCGAAGAGTTTTGTAGAGGTTTTATACCGTTGTGGTTCTTTGTGGACTGGAACTCGGCCGTTCGAAAAGGGTTTGAATAGATGAACGATTTCAAATAAACCAATGATCTGGTATAGTAAAGTAAACTTGCCAAAGGCTGCAAGCAGAAGTAAGTGTAGTTGCTAAAGCTCATTGCGGCGATTGTAGTGATCGTTATACCATATCGGATTCCTAGTAATTGATAACACAGTTAATGTGTAATACACAATGAATGTGTAATTTCCAGTTCAAATAACACGGTATTTATTTATTTATCATCCTTACAACTGTCATTACAGGCCTTACCCTAATGCGACAGTGTAGTTATCAACTTAAAAAATAACTTATCTAACCTTACATACCTAACAACATATGTATAATATAACTTTTTACATAACATAACTAACTACATTTAATAAAACTCTCCCGAATTCACTCAAAGAGCACGAAAAAATATACAGTCTCTCATGGACTTCGTTCAACACACGGATTTTTCGGGTGAGGGGTGCTTTCGCCAGTAAATTCTGGCCACGGGCATGTTTAGCAGTTGCGGGCGTCGCCGCCTCCACACGTACCAGTCCGGCACTCCCGGAAGTTCCAATTGACGCAGCACTCTCGGATTATGTGCTACGCCACGCAGTAGCTTCACTACAGACGCAGCAAGACTGAACTCCCGGCGAACCCTGAACTCATTATATCCCACCATACCCAAAACAATTAGTGTGGGGTTTATCAACAGGTAGAACGGATACACCCCATACAGTTTCAAATACAAGTACCTTTTATACTTGTTCTGTACCCGATCCAACATGACAATGTATTTAGCTTCATGTGGTGCCCAAATGACCGCACCATGTTCAAGATGGCTTCTAACGAGTGCATCATATCACCTTGAGCAATGAGGTAATGTTCGTAAACCCCTGAGACTGCCTCAATACGAAACTTAAGTTTCTGTACGCCTTCTTGCATATCTTAATGATGTGTTCGCGAAGACTAAGGTGAGATTTGAGTCTAAGGTGAAAGTGAGATACACGCCTAGACCACGTGCCTGTGACACTCGTTGCACTGTTGCTTTCTCTACTATGTTCTCTTAGCACATTGAGGTCCGCGCCCGAGTGAACGTTATCACCGAGCATTTGTCAACATTGGAAGTTGAGCTTATTATTATGGCTCCACTCCACCACTCTATCTCTGTCCTCCTGCAGGCGTTCACAATCCGACTTATCTTTAACTTTGAGCAGCAATTTAAGGTCATCTGCAAACAATAAACATAAGCCATGTCTGACGACCTCCGGTAAGTCGTTTATCATTATGATAAATTCGAGAGGCCCCAAATTGCTGCCCTGGCTTACTTTGGACTTTGTGTAGTAAATACTAAATACATTATTATTATTAGTGGTACTGTCGGAAACCATTGATTTTGAAAAAACCGCAGCACAAAATGTTCAATGAAGGAAGTAAACTGTTTCGTGAAGTATGGTGATTGTTAATCGAACGTGAATCATACGGAATAATCGACATCTAACCATACTACCGCAGGGACATTTTTTGTAAAAGGTAAGCCGGAGTAGATATCTTTAATATGATTATATTATTTGTCTATAGAATACTGACTGTGGGATTTTTCAAAGAGAAGCCGGTAGGAATCGAGTTGTATGGAACTTGCGCCACTGGACACACACAGTTATCATTGCTGGGAACTGACTTGGCTTCGATATCATGATAAGTTATTTATTTGTTAGCTTTACCTCCCGCCATCCACCCCCGTTTGTAAGACAGATGGATAAGGGCACGTATCGAAGGGATGGGGATTGAATAGTAGCTTATGTTTTATTTTGTTTCCAATAAGGCTTGATATAGTAATAGCAAACATAAGATGGCCTCATCGTTTTTAGGGGATTTCAGGCGGCTACATCATGTTTTGTATTTTTGCAGTTTGGTGTCATACTCAAACCATTTATTTCAATTAAACCATTTACAGGCACTTTTGAATTGTCGGCCAGTCAGAAATGTGAAGTTGTTGCCTATTTATTCCATAGCGTAGTAGGCCTATTCCATAGCGTCCTATGGTGAAGAACGGGTAAGAAACTCCATGGACATTGGTCACTTATAAATTATATTGTTACAAAAATATTAGGTACTTATATGAGTATAATAATCTTGAATTTATAATTAATGTTATGTGAGAACGATGTAACGAACGATGGACGGGAGCTTGTGGCTAAGTAATACCAGCCGCACGGGTTGATCGAGCAGGTTAAGCTACGCTTGCCGCGGCTGGTCCGTGGATGGGTGACCATCTGTACATACCAAGACCCCTCCGTGCCTCGGAAAGCACGTTAGGCCGTTGGTCCCAGCTGTCAATCGTGGTTCTTTGACAGTCGCTACGGGTCGTCAGAAGTCCGAAAGTCTGACAACCAGTCTTACCAAGGGGTTTCGTATTACCCGGTAACTGGGTTGTGGAGGTCAGATAGACAGTCGCTCCATGTAAAATACTGGAACTCAGCTGCATCCGATTAGACTGGAAGCCGACCCCAACATAGTTGGGAAAAGGCTAGGCAGATGATGATGGTAGAACGATGTATAAAAAACGTACACGATAAAATCGTCCAGAGAACAACAAATAGAAACAAAAAGAAAACAATCCAACAATAAAATAATTAGAATAAGCCGTGGCAGCTAAGAGATGACCAGTCTCAATTGATGGCGCCCGTTCACGAACGTGACGCATGGATCAGCACCATTCAGCTCAACCATTTTGAAGGGAGCTAAATGATCCAACACGCGCGCCACCGTCAGCGAGCGTTTGAAGCGTGTGAGCGTGTGTTTTGAACACTCGTGTTTCATGAGGATATTCCACACATGAGGTGAAATATATATAAGTATGTCTGAAAGGGTGGAACAATAAAGAGTCGAAACACTTAATGTAATGTTCAGATCAATTAAAAGCTATTAAATAGGTACTGTTAAAACATTTGGAATTTCGAAATACATTCAAACTAAATACACAACCACCTTGCAACTATCCTTTTTATAGACTGTATATTGCAGGAGTGAGGGACGGCACAACATCATTAACATTGCGGCAGTTTGTCTTGCAATAACTTTTAAATGTACTGAACGAGTTGTTCCCGCGCTAGCGACTGCTCCAAAGAGAAAAGAATATAGAATAATTACTTTCGTGGATTTTATTGAGGTAAAATATGGGTTTTACTAGGTTCCCTGGCTACTTTCGGGAGGTGGACAAGAGCAAAGTCCTTTATTATGAGAACATAGTACGGTGCGTGACTGCCTGCTTTATAAAGCTTTTACCAATTCTTTTCTAAAGCAAAATAGAAGTAATTTTAAAATTACCTGTATTTTAGCTTTGAAGACACTTCGAACAAAATATCAAATACAGCTACCAAATCAGTCGTAAGAACTCCATATAAAAGCCATATTTGATATTAAAAGATCTACAAAACTACCCCTTCCCCCCTTTATCGGTGCTTGGTCGTCACGCGTGCATAAACCCGTTAGGTAAATAGGTGCTGAGGTACAAGCGGTATTTTTGGCTGTAGATATATTTATGTCTACTGCTGTACATTGTTCTTCCACAAAAAGAGATCTAATGACACATAAATGTTAAAGCAGACTGCTAATCTCAGATAAAAACATTATTATGTTGATTCTGCTGCTATTCGACATCAGTTTGAGTAGGTATTTCGACCATCCACTCTCCGTACTTACTTTTTTGTTTTGGCTAATAAGGGTTTGCTTTGAGGGTCGAATCGGCAGATCGTCGACTAGTAAGATTGTGAAAAACCACAGGTATCAATAAATTATGAAAATATTCACTATCGCGAGAAATATTTTCGTTTTTGTTTTGTATTTCTTTCTACCCGCGCTCGCTTATCCCTTGCAGTATTAAATCTGGTCACTATATTCACGACTCGCGTAAAAAGCGTCGGCTGCTTATGCAAATATCTGCATAATTATGTACATTTTTGTGTTAAAATCTACATTTTTATACCAACGTGAGTAAAGTGCAGTGGCGACCACGACTCGGTTGTTTTACTCAATTTACGAGCACGTATCCTGTGCCACGGTTTTTCATGTCCCCGATAAGGTTTCTTTATAAAATAAATTAAATGTGGGTTGTTTATTTCTGACAATTTAACAGTTGTAAAGTTGGACTTTGTACTGCTAACATAAAGCTAGTATATAGGTAAATTAACATAGAGTTGAAAGTGCAAGCAGAATAAGTTTTGTTTTATTAACAGATAATAGTGTGACTGCTGTCTTAATTAAGTTAACGATAGGATTCTTCGAACTGAGTCCTTTAAATACGGGCCTGCGGGCGGTGAGTAATGGGTAGCTCACCGTCCGATCAGGACCAGGCCCGTGCCGGACGGCGCGTACGTGTTCCACGCGCGCCTCAAAGAGATGTCAGCATCAACCGAAGGGGCCCGTCAAGGCCGAAGCCTGCCGGGTCAGCGGGATTGTCCGAAAGGGTTACCGCTGGCCCGAAACATAAAGGGCGAAGGAAGGAACACGGGTGGGTTTTAGTCAGTAAGAGTCTGACACTCCCTTCCGCTCCAACCAGAGCGGGAGGGGTCATTTCAAGTCAAGGTCAAGTCAAAAAAATACTACTTCATTCGGCTGCAAAAAAATTGTGAAGGAAATTTTGCATAACATTGGCTATGATGATTCGGAACAATTAATATAAAGACCCTCACCTGACACCAAATTAAACTTAGCACAATGGAACAAACACGCACACTTACACACACACACCAGACGCACACACACCACTTACACGTCACACATATACACACACACACCACACAATATCACACATACACACATACCATACCATACCTGAAATCACCTCTCTAGTCTCCACTCTGGAACTCGTACTTCGAGCCCCAAGATACAGACTAACTGTCTAGTTTGGGGCTCACTAGTTAATACTATGTATATTGTAACCTAGCTGTAGGTAATATTTTAAGCTACTCATGTCGTCTTAACTTACTGTTAACACCTGCTTACTGTATTACCTGGACAATAAATATTTTTCTATTTTTTCTATTTCTATTTAATGATTTCCCATCCTGCAAAAAAAAAAAGAGTCCTTTAAATAGCTTTCTAAAAATATAGACATCTGTGTTGTTGACCATAATTTTGCTTTGACACGGAAAATAAACAAAGTTTCCTTTTGCTTGATTATGAAGCTATGACTAATAAGGACTTATTCTCTGTTAAAGAAAGATACTAATGAGTTAATTAACTTTATGTTTTTGTCTACAAGGATCTGTTGCTAGGTCATAGAAATGCTGATTTTGCGTTGGAAATATATTTCTAAGGAAGACCTTTTGAGGAAAAGTAGGCGAGAAAATATATTATACGTTTGATTCACCAGAGGTTTACGAACAAGCTTCCAGGACTTAGGAACCTCGCAAAATGGGAATAAATCCGAGCATGTTATGAAAGGAAACCCCGTAACCCTGGTCTTAGTGGTCTGAAATGGTAAAAGTAGTATTGTGGTAAGAGGAACAGGGTGTAAAGTTCACTCTTCCTATAGGGTGGGCTACTGCCCGTATAATGTATATCCTGGTCGCGCGGTAAACTGCTTGCGCGATGCAGGATTTTGGGTGACGCCAGTGTGATGCGTAGTTCATATGAGGAGATAGATGTCGCCACAGTAGCACGCAAGAGTGGTGTCAATGCGTTCCTTCTATGAGAAGGTGACTTTGCGCTAGAGTCAATTAAAAAACAGCTGGTAATTAATTCACAGTCTCCTGCTTCAATACGACAGACAAATTTAGTAAAAAGAAACCTTCCTTTAATATCTTACCCTTCATGCCAATGGAAACAATAAACTAGAACAAGTTCAAAACTTGCAGTTTGTCGATAGCTGCATGGCGGTGGTCGTCGCGCCGGGAGGTGCTCGGTAATCCATCAAACGGCTCCCACAAATGTACCGACGGCTCATTGATTGTATAGCGTTTTTCCTATAGAAAAAAGTGAAATTGCTTAATTTTCAATTTAACCATTAAGTTAAAACGAAGTCATTTTATTTAATTTTACTGCATACATTTCCTAAATTGTGGGAAATAAACACAACTGATTCTGGAGAAATGAATAACCAGAAACGAATAAATATATTGGACGGATTTCAACTTTTTGTGATGAAAAGCATCTGCTTTTCATCACAATTAATATTATCTAATATTAAGGGTATTAAGGCAAGGATACATGAGTATCCATAATCAACTAGATGAGGTCGAATTTTAATCTAAACCGACCTACAACCTTTTATTCCCAAAATAGAGCGATAATAGCATCCTGTCGCTACGAATACCCAATTTTATATTACTTACCTGTCATACGCTATTTTTCTCCACGATTGCCCCCTCTCCCAGTAGTTTCCGAGTTGGTATTCATGACTCCCCGCGTGGCAGGATTCATCCCCCGTCGATATATCCGGAGCAAGGTTAAGCAGGGTTCACACAATGCACCTGGGGCCGGGGCCCGAGGCCCGGGGGCGCCCCGTACTGTCACAAAACATCCAGACCTCTCGACTCACATCTAATTTCGTCGCGAACTCTCTGACATAACCACATCACATTACGTTCGTACGTTCGTGCGTATATACGGGGGGTTAGTTTGAACGGGCCTGCTGTTTGCCTATTGTTATGTGACCACATAAAAATAGGCAAACGACGCTCTATGAATTTATTTTATGTCAATCAATCAGACAACGCTGCTGAGGAGTTTGCCGCGCCACTTCTTCTTTCTAGCTAAAACACTAGAAATTGGTGAAGGGCGGGCGTTTTGGGGGACTGTCTTTAATTTTGACGTTCAAAAAGTGCTGCTTCTCAGCCTAATTTGAATAAATACAATTTGATTTCAATCAACTCAGCATAAAACGCAATCAACTGCTAGATATACTCAATCGTTCATACCATTCTCATCCCTTCGCATCCAAAATATTATTATAGGTATACCGAGTAAGTTATCGAGTTCACATTTTGTTACTATTCACTCAATTTTCAAACTACGTAAGGTTAATAATATTAATGTGCCTAATAAATGTAGGTAGCCAAAATATAATTCGGCTATACATGACCCATTCATAACTATTACAGCAAGGCTGATTAATAGCGTTGCCGCTGAAAATGATAAGCTAATGCATAAATTATCGTTAATCTAATTTAATTCCGTGTGTGTTTGCACTATGATGATAATGTATTATCATCTCGGATAATATCCACAATTACCTGTTTATGTGATTTATAATAACCTAGACGTCAATGAAGTTAATAAAGTATTGATAATAGAATAACTAAATGTTGTGGCAAAACAAATAAGTAAAAAAGTGTAATTCCATACAAGATCAAAGTAAACTTACGATCGAATTAAATCGTGATTCTGGCAATGGGCTTTCTGTAGGCTCTTTATAATTTGTAACACTTGTTACAAAAGCCCGTCCTAATATGTTTCTCTTTCTTTCTCGCGTTTTGAATCCGATATTAAAATCTTGCTAGAATTACGAGCTGTAGTAGCAGTTATCTGGAGTATTTTTTCGATTCCTTCTCTCACTGGAAAGCAGCTGGCTCGTCCTCACCGCACTTCCTGTATGTCATCAACCTTTCTACGGAAATTGCCGCTTTTGCGAATTCAATGCTAGCCTCACCCCCGCTCCCCCGCCGCGTCGTGCGGCGTGCCCCCTGCGTCATTCGGGCTGGGAAACTTTTTAATTCCAGTGTAAACAGAACAAAAGTTGGCTCGCTTTAATTCGATACGTGAATTATTCATATGTACGAGTGCCATTACTCCATTAGCAGTCGCGTTAATATTCACTTGGGTATTATCATTTTACATCACACATATGTACACAACTTAATACCTTCTCTCTTTTGTATAAGGTTGGTTTTCGCTTACCATGTACGTTTTGAAAACACGTGAATTCGGGAAATTGCTTATGAAGAAGGAAAAGTTTGAATTATTGTTATTGTACAAGTTTTGTGTTGTAATGTTAGTTTAATCGTTGTAAGTATTACTTATCTGCGGTGTATCAATTTGATTGAAGAGCTCTGCGAGCATAATATCAATATTATAAGTTATTTAGTTGGGAACACAGGTGTATAGTAATATGTGGGAAGTTTTGGTTGTGTGGCAAACAGTTCTTGAACCGATTACTAAGGCCACGGACACGAAATCAGCGGGCGCAGCGCGGCGGCGGCGGCGGCGGAGGCGGCGACGGGGGCAGCGCGTTTCAATGCATGGATTTATAATTATGGAACTGGCCTCGAAGGCAGCGGCGCGGGGGGAGCGGCGTACGAGCGGTGCGCACAAGTCTAGTAGTGCCCGCGCGTCTGCATTGACGTAGTGTTGTGTATTTTATTTTTTCCTTTTATCGACTGACGACGTTTCAAAACATTTCAAACACAAAAAGACAATAATTTCTTATAATACAACACTATGCCGTTCTAGCGCCCCGCGATCTGCCCGCTGGCTTCGAGACCGGCGCTCTGCTCCCCGCGCCGCCGCACTATGGGACCAAACAGTATTTTCCGTCTCAAAAATGGTTGAGACAAAAGTCGTGTTACTGAAACCGTTTTGATTGTTTTACATTCATAGATAAAAGAAGTATCCGAAACCAAAGTAAAAAAAAAAATTAAAAAAATGTTTTACTTGCATAAAATTACATTCAAACTTTATACTTTAAAAATTTCATATTAACTAGAGTACTCGTTATAGAAGTTCAACTTAAGATATTTTCTATGTCTTTCAAGGGAATATATTAGTATTATACATTTTTGAATTGTTCAAGATCTCTAGTTTACGACTACGTTATGTTTTAATGACATATATTTTTTTCTGTTTTTTAATTTAATTTTTAAACGTCATAAGAAAATTTTACGTCTTTCTAATTTTCAAGTGGAAGTTTTGTTGTTATCGATGGCTCCCGATGTCGAGTTAATGACATTTTAAGATACCTTACTTATTTAGTGTTACAAGGAAATAAAAAAAACCTGCGTCATTACTGCGCCATTTCGAGCTAGAAGCCGAAATGTCGACCGAAAAATATTTTCTCATGATATTTTTTTTTGCGGTGAACTTTTTAACTTCAGATATGATAAAAATCATGTTGCATAGTTTTTATCTATTATCGTAATTATAATCAGTATTAGAGTGAGAACTAGGACTGCTATCCTCTTGCATCAAGCATATCCGTTACGAATATCAGTGCCACAGTGAACCTTCAAGATCTCTTAGATCACACTGCCTGTCGTATTTTAAAGATAAACCCGGTTTCTAAAAATTTCACCCGTCTTAAACTGTAGAGCAAATGGAGTTGTGATGGATCTTCAGGACAAAGTGAATATAAACAAGTTTTATCTGAAGAGAATTTACAAATATCGGATGCTAACATGTTTATAGTTTCACTTGTACCATTGCGACTAGTGGATGAAGAAAGTAAAGAAGTTATATGGCAAAATCCAACACGTTCTTCAGTAAGATATTGCAGACCCATTTCTTTGGAATTAGCAAAAGAGACTCCTGAAAAAACTATCACGGTTGTAAGTGATCTTGAATTATTCTTATTATTATAGAAGTATTATAGAAGTAAGACATGAGCTCTTTATGACTATGATCGACGGGAAAGTTTCTCAAGTGTTAACGCAGATTCCATCGAGTGCTTTGTGTACTGTTTGTGGAGTAACTCCTAGACAGATGAACGATCTAACAAAAGTAACTGCGAGAATTGAGAATGAAGATAAATTTAAATACGGACTGTCTACCTTACATGCGGAGATAAGATGTATGGAAATGATTCTGCATATTTCTTATAATCTAGGATTTCAAAAATGATCTGCATCGTCTCCAGAGAACAAGAAGAAAAAGGAAGTACGTTCAAACTCGTTTCTGGAAATTGCTTGGTTTACACATTGATAAACCTCGTCAAGGTTCTGGAAATAGTAGTGACGGAAATACGGCAAGGAGATTTTTCCAATACTATCAATGTTCTGCAGAAATTACAGGTATCGATGAAGAGTTGATCAAGAGATTAGATATCATTCTGCAAACCATGTCATCGGGTTTTTCTGTAAACGCAGTTATGTTTGGTGACTATGCACTGGGGACTGCACAGTTATACGTGGGTAACTGGTACTATATGCCATCTTCAGTCCACAAAATTCTTATACATGGTGCCAAAATAATAGAGCATTTTGCAGTTTTGCCAATAGGCCAATAATCGGAAGATGCTCAAAAAGCTCGTAATAAAGACTATAAGAAATATCGGTTAAATCACGCTAGAAAGTGTTCCAAATCAGCCACAATGGAAGACGTTCTGCACATACTGTTGTATACTTCTGATCCCTATATATCTAGCTTAAATAGAACCAGTAGTATGATACCAAAATAACTACTTAACGAAGCTAAGGAGCTTTTAATATTGACAAGTGATGAGTAGATTAATGTTTTTTTTTTGTCACGGATAGGATTTCTTTTTTGGTTTAAAATTATGTCATAATCTTTTTATTAACTTCTTAATCATTTTATTTTAATGTAACGTAAGAAAATAATTCATAAAAGAATTTAATTTAATTATTGTATGAAAAATTTCAAAAGTTTATATTAGATTTTTTTTCCCTTAATAAATCTACTTTTTAAAGTAGCAGTGTTTTATTTATCTAATAGCATAACTATTCAGGCATACTTACACAAAATTTCAAAACAAAATGTCAAGAAACTAAAAAGTTACAGATTTTTGAGATGAAACGCACAGGTTCGTCCCATAGTGCGCCGCCGCCGCCGCCCCACAATCGCTGACTTCGTGTCCGTGGCCATAAAGTAATATTTCTGTCAAATGATAAAAGGAAAAAATGAGACCGAACAAAATAAAAGACCTTAGAATAAACTTGGTAATACATACTTTATTCTACCCTCATATACATGAACATAAATATAGCACATAATGTAGCGTCTGTTATTATCTCGGGAGATATCGGACGTGAACTTGACATCGCGTAATTGTCCGGTGGCCATGTTTGTGACGTCACTGCTCACAGCCTAATGGTGATTGGTTCACTAAATGAACTCGTTTGGGTCAACTACGTTTATATGGAAACCTATTTGTCTTTATTGGTTGGAAGAATACGTTTCTTACAGTGAGTTGATTGCTTGAAGTAATTAATAAGTATTTGTCTTAAGATCTTTGACTATTATTTTATTTTCATGACACGTTCAATAATAAAAATCATAAGCAACATAATTTAATAAACACAGTTAGGTACATTATATATTTTTTAAATATTTTTTTTCGTTATCCTCTACTGTCCCACTGTTGGGCAAAGGCATCCCCTAAATCCTTCCAAGAACTCTTTCCCCGCGCCACGTCAAACTAGCCCTCGCGGTACGTGTCCAGATCGTTGCGCCATCTCTTTCCAAGGCCGCCAAGAGAATAATTATAATTTTATGAAAATTAATTATTATACAATGTTCTAGCTCCCTCTTTAGCTTGAACATTACAAAAACAGTTATTTTAATATAACGTTACGTTAACAATTAATTGTGAAACACAATTACAAAATTGTGAACAATTATTGTGAAAAATTAACGGATTTGAAATACCAATCAGCCTCGGGATCATACCAGTCCAGGACTTTCTTATCGTACCAAACGTACGCACCTTTAATAGTTGCTGGAGCCTCCAGCATCATATACAGAGGAGTTTCTGCTGCTTGGTCGGCGTCGTAGAAACCAACGCCTTTCGTCATATCCGTACGGACTAAACCAGGGTGCATAGAGTTGACACATATATTCCTTGCTTGCAGTTCTCTTTGCTGGATAATAGTCAATGCACTGACAGCTACCTTGGCTACTCTGTAAGCGGCGATCGTTCCATCATCAGCGATATCAGATCTGTTGAAGGTTCCGTTCTTCACTGCTTCCAAATGCCAGTTCACGAACTCATTAATGTCCTTCACTGTCAGCTCTTTGTTGGAGAGCCTCTTGATCCAGTATTCATTCCTCACGTTGGATAGATGTCCGCAGTCGCTGGAAATATTGAGGATGCGTCCATTGTTTCTGACCAAAGGATATAGGTATTCCTGGATGATGAAGAGACTGAAGTAGTTTACATCGATGATATCCTTACTTTGTTTGTAGCTAAGGAACAGCTCGGAGCAGTTGCAGACGGCAGCGTTGTTGATCAAGATATCGATGCCTCCGTACTTCTGTTTGACATTATCTCTGAACCTGCCAACACTGGTTTTATCGGTGACATCAAGCTGGTGATATTCCGGGTATAGACCGAGCGCGTTCAGTTTCGCGACAGCAGATTTTCCTCTGCCATCATCTCGAGAGGTGAGGAACACTACTCCATCGAATCTGTTCAGAAGTCCTTTTACAGTCGAGAAGCCGATGCCTTTGTTGGAGCCAGTGACCACGGCTACTTTTACCATGATTACGGAGTGCAAACGTCAACTGTAATGCGATAACTAAATGACTTGACTCGGTCTGTTGAAATAAGATAATGACAACTTGTGTTGGTATTTGTTTTCCAAGCTGAACTTAATTCGCGATAAGATAAACTACTGGTTACTTAGTTCATTGTAAACAGAAGTGTTTTTGAATAATTTGTGTAAACAGGCTTGCGGGCTAACGCGTAACACACTATCACTACTAGCAGCAGCAATGTGTTTCATCTTGACAGTTCAACAACATACGTTGCGTTGTTTACGTTGTTCAGCAGACACATTTTTCGAACATTTTAAATGAAGTAAAAATGGATTAGCAATATTCTTCAAAATGATTCAGATTTAGATGAATAGTGTGTTACGCAATTAGGATCTATGTAGGCAGATCGTGCAGATCTATGTAGATTTATTATCATAGGTAGGTATCCCAAAATGTTTTGGTAAAATATTTGTTCGCGTTTTTCTTATACAAGTCTCCTAACCAAACAACCTGACATTTATGTTATTTTATTCAACAAATCTGAAATATCTTCATAGCAATACTCGTGCAATTATTTATAAAATCTAATAAAACGTAGGAAATAGGCTTGGCGCCAAATTGCCCGCAGTGATTCGATTTATCGCTGTACACCGCCGGGGCAGCTAGATTCGGCTCTCTACGTTTTAAATGTGATTAATGTATTTCTATTGTGTTAAAAGTACCTACATACCTTCTACATCGTCCTTTTTCTATGTCTGGTAATAATTTTACGAATACCTTCCGCTGATCAGTCTTGTGTTGATATCTTAAGTTAGTGTAAAATGTATAATTAATTATGTTTGTCTGTTTCATAGTTTTTCAAATCAACTGGAAATCCTTCAGCTAAATTATGTATTTTTTGGTGTACACTAAAGTATATATAAATAAATACAAATAAATAAAATTGGCTCTCCGTAGTCCCACAGAACATTCTTCTCGACCACATACGGATTAAATACGAGCCTTTCTTTTTATAAAACACTCCTAAAACAAATTATCTTTTATTTTCTATCAGAGAAATTTAATTCAAAGAGGAAATGTTAAGCTTTTTTCATATATAATGCAGTGAACACAGGCTCCTTGATATTCAATGTTTATACATCCTAACAGAAACAATCTTTCTTAAAACGACACACAAAACATACAGCGATTACATGGGGATGCGTTAATGGGATGCTGTGCGGCGTGTCATGAATTATTCATAGCGAGTCAGCAATGGATCGTTACGCGATGAATTTAATCGCTTCGTGTGTTATCTAAGAGCGGTATTTTATGTGAGTACCTCATAATGGCTGCACTCGAATATTGATTATGACAGAATGCATTATGATTATGAATTGTAATCTAAGATAGTCGAAATGTTGCTGATAAGTGAATGCTTAGATTTTGTATTGTAATTCTTTTGATTTTAGTGATTTATACAAAATATTTACCTACATTTTGTAATGATTTCCACATAAATACGAGTAGGCAGGCATAGATGAATTATATATTTTTTTTCTCTTTTACATCATCATAATACTCATCATGTGTGTCTGTTATTTCATTACCACCATCAAACTGACAAATAGCTGTGTTACCTACTAGGGTTTTGACAGAATCTTTTCAAATGAAACAATCACTACAGTGCGCGCAAGATAAGTCTGCGCGAGACATTTGACTTCAAGATTATATCACTGCTAGCACTTTTAATAACTTTCGTCATAATGATGGCAATTATTTACTTTAGAAAACACGGAACACAACACACTCTTAGCACCTGGAATAAACGTCCAGATGGCGGCAAACGTCTATTTTTGATTTCGGCTACGCGCAGACTTATTTTGCGCGCGCTCTACCTGCTGTAGCTAGACTTTACGAACAAAGCATACCCTATTTCAAGAATTCTACTACCAGCAATCGTAGTTTATGGCAATCAGAGTTGATAGTTGCTCTGACTCCAGCTGGTTTGTAGAATACCGAACAAGATAGTTTATTTTAAATTTAACTTGGTACACCTGCTAAAACAGTAACAATATTCCCGTGTCTAATTATAGTCCTCACATTGTGTTCAGAAAGTCAAAAAACAAACTAACGAGCTTAAATTTATGTTATTGGAGTACATCACTATTGTTTCGGTAGGATTTAATCAAAACTTTGCCAGATAAACAGCGAGCGCTGCCGCGCTGGCTCTACCGCGAACGCGCTTATATTTTGAATAGACCCAAACAAGTGGGTATTATAAGCGTAGATTATGTAATTTGTTTGTATGAACTAGCTTGTGTATGTAAGCTTACGTGTTTATGATATGTATTTGTATTCAGGCGTGAACACGTGTGTGACGGACGTATTCTCAAAGTCAAAGTCAAATCATTTATTTCAAATAGGCACATTAACGGCACGTTTGAACATCAAAACTTACAGTAAAATTGAATTGATTCTCAAATAAGATAGCGGTGTCTTTCGAGGGAATCAATTTCTCAATCAAGGCACCACCTTTCTGCAATATGGGCTCGGACACAGCAAGGTACCTATAGCAAGGATCAGCTTGTTTACTTTCAAGTAAACTGTTGAATTATTATTAACAGATCGAAGATAAAAATATATGATAGATCTATAAAATAGCCCTAGATCTATAATTATCTAATGATAAAGCTGATTTTCGTGTCAAAAAACTTTAATAGATTAATAAATTTAGCAGTTGCTCTTTGCAGTTACTTTTTTACATTAGTTTTTAAAATCATTTGTGCTATGCTATTTGCCAACAAAAATGATTTTGGCGATACAAAAGACAATATTATCATGATCTAAATATTGCTTAATATTTGTAATCATCATGACCTGTTCAAGGTGACATGATTTTCGTTTAGTAAGAAATGCCTGCTCCAAAATACTATCTCATCAACAAAATAGTTTAAAAATTATCTCAAGTAATAAAAAATAAAAAAAATACTCATGTTCGTTTCCAAGTAGGTATTTATCACATTAATTATGCCAAAGACTAAATTATCTTAACTGGCAAACAGTAAAATGTGTGTGTACCGTAGGTACACACACATTAAAACAAAACATCACGCCTATAGTCCCCAAAGGGTTTGGCAGAGGTGTATCCTAGGTATAATAGTAGTATTATACTTAGGGTACACCTCTGCCAAACCCTTTGGGGATTATAGGCGTGATGTTATGTTTAAGTTCGTAAATTATCTTTCATTCATTTAAATACGTTTAAGTTTTATAAGTTAAGAGTCTAAACTCTCAAGTTATAATTACACCAAGAGGTATTAAACTTAATAAAAGTATACATAGGTATTCAAGTCTAGATTCAGGCAATATATCTATACTCTATACTTACTAATATTATAAAGCTGAAGAGTTTGTTTGGTTGAACGCGCGAATCTCTGGAACTATCAGTCGGATTTGAAAAATTCTTTTTGCATTTGATAGCCCAATTCTTGAGGAAGGCTATAGGATATTTAACATCACGCTATGACTTTTAGGAGCCGAGCAAAAAGAAAAAAAAGTCAGAAAGAATGCTAAGCAAAAACGAAGTAATAGCGCGAGCAGGCGATGCGATGCGACGGGGTGGGTCGGAGTAACAAGAAATTTCACGCGGACGAAGTCGCGGGCAAAAGCTAGTGTATCATAAAGTTACACCACCTGACTTATCTCAAAGTCAAAAGACAAAATACAATAAAACATTTTACTTGATTACAGTTTTTACGTCAACTTATATTTCGTTTCAATTTAATCAAAACTTTGCGAGACGAACATCAAAACATTGGTGAAGTCACGAAGCAATCAATGAATGTTTCAACAATTTTGGGTGAGATGTAAGCATCGTTTGTGGCTCTGATTATTTAAAAAAATAAAAATAAAACAGAGCATCAGTATATGATCTAATGGCAACTAAGAGAATATTAAAATTAACTGATAACCAGCCAACCATGATAGTGGATCGCCTAATAGCTAGCTGCAAATTATCACTCATCATCATCTGCCTGCCTTTTTCCAACTATGTTGGGGTCGGCTTCCAATCTAACCGGATGCAGCTGAATACCAGTATTTTACATGGAGCGACTGCCTACCTGACCTCCACAACCCAGTTACTGGGTAATACGATACCCCTTGGTAAGACTGATTGTCAGACTTTCGGGCTTCTGACTACCCGTAACGACTGTCAAAGATCCACGAATGACAGCCGGGACCAACGGCTTCGCGTGCTTTCCGAGGGTCAAATTAACAGTAACGAAGATAATTAACATGGTACTCCCTTTCTTCTCCTAAAATTGTTTGTCCGAAAATCATTATCCATAACACGTTTGCTATAAACTTCAGTAACCATTATGTTAAATAATTCGAAATTTTGTTTTACATAATTTATCTTTACCTCTAAAACTATTCTGTCATAATATCGAGTACCTACTATAATAATTGAATCTCCTAATTTTGCATGAAATAAAGTCATATGTCCTAACTATTGTATTATATTGTGTATTATTCCGAATGTTCATTTATAATAAAATTGTTAGACTTAAAACATTTGCTAAAAATTATTTTTAGTGACAGAAACGAATCGCTGTAAATCCCACTCCACGCAGTCTTGTCTGCCCTATCCCTAGAGTGTAATTTAGAATCGCGTAGGCGCATAGGGGCGAGGCGGCCAGCTGGCTGAGCAGCAGGAGTGGTTGTGAGCGAAAGCCGGCTGCGACGATTACCATGCGTGGTATCGCCGGAGACCTGCAGCGCCGGAGCCGTGACAGAAACCATGCTTGCTGCATGTTGCATTCTCGCTTGCATGCTGCATGCTTGTAGCAAGCTTGCTTACATGCCGCATGCATGTAATCTAAATTTGTTTTAAAGACATTATTACGATAAATAAACATTGAATAATTTGAATTTAAGACTTATAACTTTTATTGAAAACGGTTTTAAGTCTTTTGTATATTATTGATTGTTGTAGGTAATATTTATGACAAACACATTTAGGGCATATTGTATTTAGGGATTTCAATTTTATCGCATGTGATATTATGTGACATTAAGTTCGGGCAAGTTATCATTCAGACAAATGATGATTAGGACAAAAATAATTATGGCACTTTAGATTATGGATAAAAAAGTTAGATTGTGTTACATCGAGAACCAATTATCATCACCACATTTGGCAAACATTAGTTATCAAAGCATGTCAAGTGCTGTTGACCTTCACGCTAGTTATCAGTTTTGTTACATAGTATGTACAATATTCGTTATACACACAATTTTATTTATTGCACAACTAATCAACGCATTTCTAGTTACATAATGATTCGTGTGCTACCTAGAAAGGCTAGAACAGATAATTATGTATCGTTTGTTGGAAGTCTATGTCCAGCAGTAATTAATTTCATAAACAAAGAGATGAATCTGATTACCAAGATAAATGTATTACTTAACACGGAAAGAATCTTAAAATTAATTAGGTACTTCAAAATTATTTTCACGAACCAATAAATCAACCTTTGATCTGTGTCATTAATATATTATCATCATTATGCTGGTCACATTTGTAACACCTATTGCTTTAAGTTTTTGGTCTTGAAGAAGTAATCAGCTTTGTAGTCGTACCAGTCTCGGACTTCTCTGTCATACCACACATACGCTCCTTTGAGGGTGTCAGGGGCATCCAGCACTAGATATAAAGGAGTTTCAGCCGCCTGGTCTGTGTCATAGAAGCCAACACTAAGCGTCATGTCAGTCCGAACTAGTCCTGGATGCATGCAATTAACCGAGATGTTCCGTGACTCAAGTTCCTTTTGCTGCAGTATCGTGATGGCACTGAGAGCTACCTTTGCAACTCTGTATGAAGCTCCTGTTCCATCATCGGCTATATCATCGTAGTTGAAGGTTCCATCCTTCACGCCTTCCAAGAACCAGTTCACGAAATCATTAATATCTTCCACCTTTAAATCTTTTTTTGACAACCTCTTTACCCAGTACATATTCCGTACGTTTGACAAGTGTCCACAATCACTAGATATGTTGAGAATGCGTCCATTGTCTCTTACCAATGGGAATAACAGTTCCTGGATTGTCAATATGCTGAAATAGTTGATTTTCACAATAATTTTGCACTCTTCATAGGGGTTGTACAACTCTTCACTGTTGGCAACCGCCGCATTATTAACAAGAATATCAATACTTCCATGCTTTTCCTTGACGTGGTCTCTAAACCGGATCACACTGTCTCTGTCCGACACGTCGAGCTGGTGGTACTCCGGGTGCAGACCGAGCTCGTTCAGTTTAGCGACGGCGGCTTTTCCTCTGCCATCGTCTCTTGAAGTTAAGTAGACGACTCCATCGAATCTCTTCAACAGCCCTTTAACAATCGCAAAGCCAATTCCCTTATTGGAACCAGTAACTACAGCAACTTTCACCATGTTTGCTCTGCGTCGACACAGTCTGTGGAATGACAGGAATTATTATGATTAAAGCGAGGCATTACATTAAATGCTTGGCCAGATTTCAAAGGCGGGATGGGGCGGGCGCGGCGCGGCATACTTAAATATAAGCATTTCATTTGAGCGTTCATAGAGGGCACGCGGGCACGGTGAGCGGAGCGGGCTGCTTGGTGCGGAGAGCGCACGAGCAACTCACGCCATAGCTCGTTCATACAAATGGCCGCAGTGAGGGCGCTGCCGGCCCGCGCGGGGGACCGGGGTTCTCAAACTAGTTCGAGCTTTTTTCTAGTACAAATAAGTCGTCTTTATCCATATTATATTTTGGCAAACACTGGACACGACATCACTCAGAACAAAGCCGCGCTCCACTGTGGACAGGCAGATCGCGCGCGTTCCCGCACCCGCGCCGCTCCCCGCCTCGCACTGCCAGTCCGGCCAAGCACTATATATCGTATTTGTTTGTGTGAGATAATATAAGAATAAACATTACCTATTTATCCAGTGAACCGAGATAGCGTTTATCGGCAAAGCATTTCCAAGGTATCTCTAGATATTATAAAACTAGCAACCCGCTTGGCATCAATTGGATTGGAGTATTTTTTTCGATATCTTTAATTAAACTTGTTTATTTATTTAAAAATGGTCAAATAATCACTAAGGTCATGAAGCAGTGTCTTATGTCACGGGTGTTTAAATGAAGCCGCTATATTGAATAATAAAGGATTCTATTGCTTCCGAGCACAGCGAGGGGAGTACAGAATTAACTCCTGAGTTAAGCGAAGGAATTAAGACTAGAATCCTGAGCGTGGGATTCAAGCTCACCCGAGGTGAAAACTGCTAGCAGTTTTCACCTCTGCGAGATATTAAACAGCAATTCGTTATTTGGACGTTTTTTAATTTGTACAACTTTTGTATTGAAACATTAACCAAGAGATAAATATAGAATAGAATATTGTTTATTGTTGCTGCCGGTGGTTAACAAATTAAGTTGTCCAAAATTAAAAAAAAATATCTTTCCAACATACCTCTATATGGGTGTACACGTACAATAAAAAGAAAATAAATATTCCACCATGGATAAACAGAAACTAAACTTGGTCTAAAAATATTCGCATTAAACCAAAAGATAGAAATCTGATTACCATCATAATTAAAACACACATCACAATTTTACATTACTTATCACTGAAATGATCTCAAAATTAACTGTTTTAAAATAAAATAAAAATTACGAACTATTATATCAAAATATAATCTGTGTCACCTTATAAAACATCCTTGTTATTATTTTGGTCACATTTACAGATCTACTTTTTTAAATTTTTTGTCTTAAAGAAATAATCAGCTTTGTAGTCGTACCAGTCCAAGACTTTTCTGTCGTACCACACATATGCTCCTTTGATGGTGTCAGGGGCATCCAGCACTAGATATATAGGAGTTTCAGCTGCCTGGTCTGTGTCATAGAAGCCAATACCATGCGTCATGTCAGTCTGAACTAGTCCTGGATGCATGGAATTCACCGAGATGTTCCGTGATTCAAGTTCCTTTTGCTGCAGTATTGTGATGGCACTGAGAGCTACCTTCGCTACTCTGTACGAAGCTATAGTACCATCATCTGCTATATCATCGTAGTTGAAGTTGCCATCTTTAATGCCTTCCAAAAACCAGTTCACGAAATCATTAATGTCTTCTAACTTTAAATCTTTCTTTGACAGCCTCTTTGCCCAGTATATATTCCGTACGTTTGACAAATGTCCACAGTCGCTAGATATATTGAGAACGCGTCCATTGTCTCTCACCAATGGGAACAACAGCTCTTGGATTGTCAATATACTGAAATAGTTGATCTCTACAACAGTTTTGCATTCTTCATAGGAGTTGTAAAGCGCTGAAGTGTTGGCGACTGCTGCGTTGTTGACTAAAATGTCGATACCTCCATGCTTCTTCTTGACGTGGTCTCTGAACCGGACCACACTGTCTCTGTCAGATACGTCGAGCTGGTGGTACTCCGGGTGCAGACCGAGTTCGTTCAGTTTAGCGACGGCCTCTTTCCCTCTGCCATCGTCTCTTGAGGTTAAGTAGACGACTCCACCGAATCTCTTCAACAATCCTTTAACAATTGCAAAGCCAATTCCCTTATTGGAACCAGTAACTACAGCAACTTTCACCATGTTTGCTCTGTGTTGAAACACTTTGTGAAATGGTAGAAATGATAATAATACGGTGCATTACATTAAATATCGTATTTGTTTGTCAAAGAGATAATGTCAAAATAATTATCAATAAAACCTATATTATTATCTAGCCAACCAAGATAACGTTTATCGGCGACGCATTATCATGGTCGTCGTATTTTTATATATCAACGAAGTCTTGGTATTCATACTAATTATTTTTTTTAATACTTTTTATGTAACATATTTTATATTAATAGAAGCGTAATTTAATACAGGTTATAATAGTTTGATTAAATGAAAGGGTCGATAGTGAAAAAATAAAAAAAATATTAGCATACTCCAAAGTGGTACCAAAACGATAAAAAACACTTTTAGTATATTTAAAAAAAACAAGCTAAAAATTCTGAGTGCAGTGAGAGATTTCACCTCAGACGATGACATCTTTATCCCTGAGGAGAATAGGTACTCTTCTTATCACACCTTCTGTGAGACAGAAAAAGCAATTCTTTTTTTTAATATTTTTTTTAAATACGGATTTATCTTTGAGGTTTCAAATTAAAATGCCATTATTAACCAGCGGGTTATAATGAAATTCGTTACAATAGAATTACCTGGCTTAGACTCCAGAGCTATAAATACTTACTTTAGGTTAGATTTGCATGGCATATAATTAATTTGACATTACAGAGCAGGTGCTGTGATAAGCCAGTTAGTAGTTTCAAAGCTTTATGCCTATTAGCCTAATGAATTTAGAGATTTGCGTCTTATGCTAAATGACTGAATTTTCTTACACGAGTCTTGTCGGATTTATATCTTTGATGCTCTTGGCTGTTAAAACAATGACTGTAAAAACATGCATAATTATTTCTGTGTCCCACATATCCACAACCGGATCGTTATCCAAATTATGATGACTATTGTTTTCTTTTCACCTTTCAAAGTTTCTTCGTCATGCAGGACAGTAGTATTAATAGTCATTATGTGACGGTAATAGTGATAAATACATACAAAAGTATTACACCATTAAATAATATCTTGTATTTGACTTATCAAAACCTTATCAAACTTACGTCGATGTATTTAATGTTGCTAAATTATTTTAGTCTAATAACATCTATGTCGCATTATTGTTGGCTTGATTGAAGTCTTCTGTGGTGTGGATGTACGGGCACAAGGAATCCTGGAGAAGATAAGTCAAAAGTCAAAGCATTTATTTCAAATAGGCACTTTTGAACGTAAAAAATTACAATAAAATGGAATTAATTCTAGTCGCCCCTTCCAAAAGGTAGGTTTCATATGGAGAAGAATGGGCAAGAAACTCTACCGTCACTCTTTTAAAATGTTTGAGACGATACACATTATGTGATCTGAAACTCATAGTCATATTGAGGTTGAGTCCAGCTGGTCCACCCTTTCTGTCTGGTTGAATTAGCAGTAAGTTACCTAACAAACTGATGTATATATAATTGTAGGTAGATGTACTACAGTTAATACTATGCCACTGATACACTAACACCTACACCCCAAAGCCAATTCCTATATTGGAACCGAGAACAATATTTAAAAAAACGTGATAATTTTGTGTAACGGCACATAATAATTTTAAAATTATTTGGCGTTATCATACTCGGTGCACACAGCTAGCGTTTATCTCAGCCTTGATATCACAGTATTTAACATAAATTGAGTGCGCTCAACGTAATTACAAATGGCTGACAACGAAATTAGGGTTGTAGTAAACACAAGTTTATAATTAAATAAATTGTTGATTACAGATTAATTATGCCAGTATTAACAGACGAGTTGGTACTTACGTTCGTGTTCCGTCAAAATTGAAACCTTTCATTATCAATCCGCCGCCTACTATTATTATATCTGCTATTGCTCGTGTAACATTAAATTATTCAGAGGATAATTCTGTTACGGATTTTCACAATACTGACAATCCGATTGACATTAAGGTTTATTTAGGTTAAAATACTGATATAAAGTGTTCATATATATAAGCCTTGTTCTCAGACATCGGGAATTCAATATTATGTTACTAAGGGGCTTGAAACGAAGTGTTTCAAGTTTTTACAACATTTGACTAGATATCGTTGAAGATGTGGAAAGGAGAGTGAATGCTTGTAATAAAGTGAATGGTGCTAAATTATGCCTAAAATGTCTGGACTGGCTATTCAAAAAGGTGTGTTGGTGCCTACGCTTATGAATGGAAGTGAATGTTAGGTGTGACAAAAGAGGTGTGAAAGTAGAACTACTGCTGTAGAAATGCGTCTCTAGTTCAGCAGGTATGGTGCAACTATGAATGAAAAACTGAGGAATCACATGCCATGTTGCGGTTTAAAAGAAGATGTAGTGACAAAAATTTTAAAGAATAATGATCAACTTAGATACTCACTACTTTGATTGCATTCCACATGTAGGTATTCTTAGGTGGTAAACTTATAATTAGATAATATGGGCCCTGTTTTGTACAACAAATAAGTAGTATGGTTTAGTCACGTTGTTAAAAAAAGGTGTTCGCAAGGCAAATGTGAGTGGAAACGCCAATAAGGGACACTCTAAAACTAATAATGACTAATAGTGACCTTATTGGTGATGTTCAGAAAGTTCAGGAGCGTAGTACTCGCAACCGGAGCGCGGCGTGCGTGCCTTGTATGACAACATGTATGGCCGTAAACGAAGCAAATTAGTATGTAAAGATCGTAATAGGTGTTCTGTAGTTTGTGCCTACCGCCATATGAAAAAGGCGTGAGTTCATGTAACATTAAAAATCCTTCATTTATTTGGAACTATAGAACAGCCACAAGATTGCCTAATTCCACTTAGTAACTGAAGGAACTATTATTAATCCACCTCTAGTATCACAATACCAGCCTTGTTAGACACCGGTTGTTTCTCGTAAGTCTAGCTCAACACCAGCTCAACAATATCTAAATAATAGCTTCTCTGACGCTTTGTTTTGCTTCGAGTTGAGCTGAACATTGCTCACTGCACACCTGGTTTATTACTCTTGACGAAATGTTGGCTTTGTTGTAATGTTTATAGAAGAATATCAATATAATGCTTCATGCACACACAACGATAACACACATTATACACAATTGTAACGCCAAAAAAGATTACTGCTGCACCAAATCTTGAGAAAAATACTAGTATTTTTAAATAGAAACGTAGAAAACATAGCAGATAGCTAGCTATCTGCTATGTTTTCTACGTTTAGGTATATTTTAACCACCGGTATCTACAAATTATGTGCAATTTAATCAAATAACTTTACTGTGTTGTGCTTTAGTAAATATGACATGATTATTTTCCTTGGCTGTCGCAGGATGTGGCCAAACCATTGAAGCCTTTTTCTACAATGTGTGTATACCTATACCGCGTCCTCCAAACACTTGTAATTTCAAGACTACCTTGTTGGCTTCAACGTAGTATAATTCTTTATTCTGTACCACTACACGCAAATTAAAGCTACTCCTTCAACAGTCACAATTTAAACGCAAATGAGGCTCCTTGAATCCTCTGTATTCCACGAAAACACTGAAAGAGAATAGAGATGGAAAGGAGATGTTATTAGAGCTGCAATATTTTGGTCATGCAAAATAAAAGGAAAAGTTATACTTAATAAAAAAAAAAATACCTACATAATGTTGGAAATTCCGTGGACAACTCAATAAAATAACGTATTAGGTTCCAAAAATGTATTGTGCATCCGCACAGGCAACGATAAGAAGTCAACGCACACGTTTATATGAATGTGACATATGTCTATATTACCAGAGTTTATATTGGGACACATATACAAACTCCATGATGATGTGTATGCCAACATCATTGTTGTAATTATTTCCAACACATAAAACATTATAATAATTCTAACAGTTATATAACAATAATAACACCGGCCAAGTGCGTGTCGGACCACGCAAAATGAAGGGTTCCGTAGTTGGAATGAATTTATCCTTAAAACAAACTTAACATTGTAGTTGAAAATCATGTTCTCCCATACATTGCAACTGCAAATTTAAGTTGGTCGACTATTATCGTAAACTTGTAAAGCGTACTTAGCTGTGATAGTTTTCCTTATAATTTCGTTATATATACCTACTAGTGCCGTGAATTTTTTCACATATCCAAAAGCAACCATTTAGCTGAAAGGGGCATACTTGACTCTAACAAAAGATTTGCACTTTAAACATCCCCACTATACGTGTAGGTACAGGAAGTAAAAAAAATTTTTTCATGATTTTATTTTACCACTTTTTCGGCGTGATTAATATCTACATAAATGCCAAATTACAGCTTTCTAGTACTACGAGTCTCTGAGCTAAGCTGCGGACGGACGGACAGACGGACATTGCGAAACTATTAGGGTGGTTTCTCGTTGACTACAGAACCCTAAAAACATGTTCTCCCATACATCGATATACGTCACGGTTAATTCTGCAACTGAAACTGTAAGTTACAATAGCAAAAAAATAATGATACAACCACAAATTAATGATTTTCGGACTTTTCTACTTGTGCTATTTTTCCTTGCTTCTTGCCAAATTTCATGATTCTAGGTCAAAAGTCAAAGCATTTATTTCAAATAGGTACATAAGAGGCACTTTTGAACGTCAGAAATTACAACAAATAGAATTGATTCTAGTCGCCCATTCCAAAAGGTAGTTTACGTATGGAGAAGAATGGGCAAGAAACTCCACCGTTACTCTTTTAAAATGTTTTACAATATTTTGCATACAATAATTATATGTATAATAATAATATGTGAAGACGAGATACACCTACAATAAAATTACTTTACCACAATAGATAAAATAATTAAAAACGAAACCATGACATAAATTAATTATCTGATAGATACATGGTGCTCATATATTTACAAACATGGTAAAAGTAAACGATTTTCATTTAAATAAAAAAAACTACAAGTAATAAGTCAGGGTGGGAGTTGAAGTAGTTACAGAATGTAAATCAATGCAAATAAAAAAAATAATAAATTAATAATTCAATTAGCAACCCGTTTGATTTTTTCTAGACTCTAGATTGTCCTATGGAGCAGGACCAGCATGTTTCCAAGCGTTCCTATCTTGGATATAATCTTCTAATTTATAGTATGCTTGTTTACAAAGTGTGCGTTTAATGTGAGTTTTAAATTTTCTTTCATTTACTTGCAATATATCACAAGGTATTTTATTGTAACATTTAACACAGTACCCATAAAAGATGTATGTACTTGGCTAATCTGAAAAAATGGTTGATGTATTTTATCTTTATTTCTCGTATTAAAATTATGTCTATCGCTTATTTTATTAAAAAGATGTAGATTTTTTCTTATATACATAATATTTTCATAAATGAATTGGCAAGGTACCGTCATAATATTAATCCTTTTAAAAAGTTCCCTGAGATATTCGCGGCGACGTAGATTATAAATGGCTCTGACAGCTCTTTTTTTGCAAAATTAAGATGGATTCAATGTCAGCAGCTCGACCCCATAGTAAAATGCCGTACGACATAATGCTGTGAAAGTAGCTAAAATAGACTAAACGCGTGGTTTCTACATCAGTTAACTGTCTTATCTTTCTAACAGCATAAGCGGCCGAGCTAAGCCGCCCCGCAAGAGATGTTATGTGAGGTCCCCATTGTAATTTGTCGTCTAGCGTGATTCCCAGAAAAACAGTTTGATCAAAAAATTCCAGTTTTTCTCCATTCAGTATGATGTCACATTCACTACTTCTAACATTAGGTAATTTAAATCTAATGCATTTGGTTTTCTTTTCATTTAGTATCAAATTATTTACCGTAAACCAATCTTGGACCTGAAGAATAGAGTTATTCACGTCGTCAAGATTTTGTGCCCGTCTGTCTATCTTAAAGATCAATGAGGTGTCATCTGCAAATAACACCATCTTCGGTTGATTTTGAAGTAATTGGGGTAAATCATTAATGCAAACTAAAAAGAGGAATGGACCCAATATCGAACCTTGAGGAACGCACATTGTTATTTCAGACCCTAATGAGTTCAGCGGGAACTACCCCCCGGGTAGTAGTTTTGATTTATTTGCGAGTATCAAAATCATCATCATCTGCCTAGCCTTTTCCTAAATATGTTGGGGTTGGCTTCCCGTCTAACCGGATGCAGCTGAATACCAGTATTTTACATGGAGCGACTGCGAGTATCAAAATATGTTGCATAAATAAATGGCTGTATTTTTTATTGCGTTGACAGACGGACAACGATGTGATCCTCTAGGGGTTCCGTTTTTCCTTTTGAGGTACGGAACGCTAAAAATACATGTTTTAAATTTTTATAATGTTAAATCTTTCGCTTACCTTTAAACCACTTTTTAAATCTTTTGAAGCAGAAAGCAGAGTTATACAAATTTGTTTTATTATACTCGTATATCTACAGTAATTGAGAACAGATTGCTGCAGGGGTTAACTCAAACTTTTAAGGGGGAAGCGCCAAGGTAGCCCGCAAAATTCAAATTTACTTACGTTTTTTTGCAATGTTCAGGTCAGTGTTAGATCGTATGTTGAACAAAATATGGTTTGCGACCGTATCAAGTTTATTTTTATTTTATTTATTCAGGCATCGCACTTAATAAATAAAATCGTTATCTTTCAAGAGACCATTACAAAATTCAAATAGCACTAGCTTGTCCACTAGGATTACCTGTGTCCTGTGTCCTTCGTCTTACAAGGTTACGACATTTAGTCCACGACTTCGTCTGCGATCCAGAATGAAACGTAGCCGTTGTCCTTCTCCAGGTCATGGTCTACTCATGTGCCACATTTCACCTGAATTCGTTCAGCCGTTTTAGCGTGAAAGCTTTACAAACAAACATACAAAACATGTATTACTTTCTCTTTATACTTAACAAATTATTGTTAGTTTAGACATACTTGTGAATAGGTACATAAATAGCATCTTATTAAGATGTTGCCTGTCATAATGATATCTTACTAAGTCATAGCTATGAATAAAAACATATAACATCACATTGGATAGTACTTACTTATATGTTCTGTAAACATAGAAGAATAACAAACGGAAAAAATATAATATGTCATGGGGTCGACAGGGTGACAGATGTCAGGCATCCCACCGTCTCAGGGATATTATTTCCAGTTGTAGATGTGACCAGGCAACCGGGATTATCTATCAGCAACTTGAGAGCCACACGATCTCGTGGTTTCTGAGGTGACGAACTATGTAGGGGTTGACCCACTTCGCGAAGATACGCGTGTCGTGAACTGTTGGATTGATATGTCATTGTGTTCACACACATTCTCATTGTACGCGGACGTTATAGTTATAATAGAGCATAGACTTTTAGGAAGAGACTGCAACAAACAGGCTGTCTTATAGTCTCTTTCTAAAAATAAGGGCGAATGGCACTAATGAAACGTAACGCGATCACCTTACATAAACCACATACAAGAGCTGTGAGTGTCATCATCGTTGTGAAATATTGAAACTGACATCTCTTGCGGTTTAGGAGTGTTCAATTCTATTTATATAATCTATTGTTTGAGAACTTTGCATGCCGTAAGGTAACATGTATCGGGGCTAAATGATTTCTATTTCATTGGTGAAATTCGAGTGGTAGAGACGATGCGCGCCATACAGAGCAGAACTTTATCTACTCGTAGAACTCGATTTACTATATTCACATCTTCGTGCAGGAGGTTCCAGAAACAAAGATCGTGAATATTTTTTGTCTCTATAATTAGAAAACCTAATGTTTCTAACCGATTGGTCGGAGAAGGCACAGCACAAAGAAAGGTGGACGAATATGGGGGCGGCTTTTGTCCAGAAGTGGGACAATATACGCAAACGGGAAAAAAATTGAAAATCTATCCATACTAATATTATAAATTCGAAAGTAACTCTGTCTGTCTGTCGGTCTATCTATCTGTCTGTCTGTATGTTACCTTTTCATACCTAAACCACTGAACGGATTTCGATAAAATTTGGCAGAGAGATAGATTGCATCCCGGGGAAGGACATAGAATAATTTTTATCTCGATATTCCCACGGGATCGACACTTATGCGGGTGAAACCGCGGGGCACTGCTAGTGCTCATGTAAAGCTGAACGGTTTGTGTGTTTGTTTGAACGCGAAAAAAATTATCAAGCTGACGAAGTGAAAATGTCAATAACAACGCGTATTGCTACACGTGTAGATATGATAATCGCAGATTGTTGCTATTAACAACGTCAGGCTATTTAATTAGGTATTAAAATTACTCGATAATCCACCAGAAAAACGTTTTTGATACCAAATTGCTATCAAGTGTATTTATCATAAGTCAAAGTCAAATCGTTTATATCAAATAGGCACATTAAAGGCACTTTTGAACGTCAAAATATTACAATAAAAGGGAATTCATTCTAGTCGCCCCTTCCAAAAGCTAGTGTTCGTATGGAGAAGAATGTGCAAGATACTCCACCGTCACGGTTTTAAAATGTTTTACAAGCTTTTGTATACATTCGTTATAATAATTATATGTGAAGACGATGCACCTAGAATAAAATTAGTCTACCACCAAAAGGTAAAAAGAATTAAAAATAAAGCAATGACAGGTAAATCAATTATGTGAAAGATAATGGCAACTGAGTCTCTAATGGACTAATTCTCAAAATGGCTAATTCTATAAATGACTCATTCTCAAAATGCCTGATTGTATAAATGACTTATTCGCAAAACGGCCACTTCTATAAATACCTAATTCTCAAAAGGACAATTATTGAAAAAAATTATAGAAAGATAATTTCGTAAAAATCAATGTCATAAAAATTTAATAAATATAAATTAAATTAGCAACCAGTTTGATTTTGTCTAGACTCTAGATTATCCTATGGAGCAGGACCAGCATGTTTCCAAGCATTCTTATCTTGGATATAATCCTCTAATTTGTTGTCCTTGTTAACAAAGCGTTCTTTTAATATGAGTTTTAAATTTTCATAATAATGCCTGACTGTACTATAGATTTATCCTGAATCTATATTTTGTATACCTACAACTGGAAATTCTTACAGTTCACAGTGTCATACAATGGCCGGGCTTTTATTTCAGTCTGAAACGAAGTGCACGTGTCCAAACAGTTCACAACATGAATATAACATCAGCGCTGTTTATTGCTGCAACCGATACTGTAACGCGATGCTGCAACAACCCTCGGCTTCTGACGATTGTCACTGGAGATTTTTGTCTTAACATTTTGGGAAAATGCCAGAGTGCCATAAAGTGGACTCAAGTGCTTATTAGATATGATGAGATTTGTGCTTTTAGTAAGGCACCGGAATCTAGTTTTATTTGTACGCATTAATAGATAAGTAAGACTCTAGAAAAGTCAACTTCAAAAGATGTGTATTAGCTCAGTTAAAATGTACATTAGGAAGCAATTTATTTTCAATAAATCAAACGACTCCGAAAATAGCAACACTATAAATAATACAAATTAGCCTATATAATATACATATGTATATTATTAGCTTTTTTTTATTTATTAATCAAAAACAAAACATAAATAAATCCTTGTTGAACAGTTAAACATACCACACAAACCATCGCGGGTTTAACAGCGGTATGGCCAGACTCGGCAATTCGGTGCAATTAGGTACATAGATATTTTTTTTTTCTAGATCGCACTGCAATCTAGAAAGTATCTTTTTAATACTTTTGAACAGTTCTTCGCATTTATTACTTTACAGATTTCCATAGGTAAATCATTCATGTACGACGGCAGCATGCATTCCCACGTCCGCGCTCCATAAACAATATTAGAATTAGATTTTAGCTCACACGTGGCTTTTAATTACACTTTCAAATTAATAACTAACCGACAAATTTTATTATAAAGCGACATAATTTGGACACCAAATAATATGTTTGGCGCACAGTAAACTAACATTGGTCGCACTTACCAATTAAAGGATTTTTTTGAAACCATCAATAATTTCTTGACATAATCTTTACAAGCCAATAGGGTATCCGCATTTCCAAACATCAATAACAGAAAAACGTCAAAACGGTTACGATATTCGCCCGGGTGCCAAACCCACACTCCCACAGTGACAGTCTGGCCCGAGGCCAACCGACGTCCCAACCCGGGTAGGGTTGGGACGTCGGTTGGTATCGAGCCCTATCGTGCCTCTGACACATACTAGAGAGAGGCAAAAGGGTTATTTGGAACAGTACAGTTATAACAATCTCACAATTTATGCTTGCTAAATGTGAAATTAATTGTTTGTCATGGTATCGGCATGAAATTTAGAGGAATGAATAACAATGTTGTGAGGAAAGTTTTGGGTATAAATGTGGAATCGTGGATGGTGATCAAAGAAATCATGGATGGATTGTGTGAAAGTTGATATGGCTAGAAATGGACTGACTAATCATAGAAATAGAGATTTATCGAAGAAGAAGACATGCTTTGCCGACCACAAACATAATTTGGGATATGGACAGGAGGCTGACGATGCTGACGTGCTTGGCGAAATATTTGTAAGAATCAGTGCAACTTACTGCTTTGCTTTGCTAAAAAGAAAGCTAAATTTTAATTCCAACAATCCACTAGGTAGTAAATTCAATCTGTGAATTTGGGCGAACGAACAACGAAACTCCTAAACAATCACTCAATCGAGAGTCAAATTGTATTATGACCATAGTTGATCTTCTGTGTGAGGTAACTGAGCGATGTTAGAGTGTTCTTTCTGTCCGTGCCCGCTTTGTGGCCACCGTTTAATTAATTCCACTCAATTCATACCACGTCGATTGTTTTAATATTCGCCTTTGCAAGTTTTCGCCGGCGTTACGTTTAATTGAAGCCGTTTGCGGTTTTTTCCAGCGGTTATAACAGTTATTCAGTGTTAGTGTGAAATGGGCAAGTTTTTGCTCAGCTCACAATGAGAATTTTGTTTTAAAAACTGTAAGTACTTATATTTGCATTTTAAAGGCTGGAAATGGCTTTATTTTTAGCGGTTTTGGTATCAGTATTAAAGAAATATATACGAATAGTTTTCTTCCCTTTTTTGACAACAAGTGTTTAATTGAATATTTTAGTGGTAAGGTTTTTTTGTTTTGCTGGTTCTTTTAGTGTGTCACTATAATACCTTACAGCTAAGAAGATACATTTACAAGGTTAAAGTGTGCTGGCTGGGGTAGTTTTTGGATGGGTTTTGACTACATTTATTTTAGACCGACCGAAAAGAACAGTGAAAGAGCTAAAAAGAAAAAAGATCACTATGAGCGATAGGACCGCCCATTGTGTCGCCCTATGTAACATTTCTACATTTATATCTGTTATTTATATGGTTAAGGTATGTACATAATAAAAGGTTATTATATTCTATTCTTGGTTATAGGTTAAAGGTTATATAAAGGTTATTATATTCTATTCTAATTATTTTCCGTAACAATACACGAAGAACATTTATTATAAAAAAGAGTTGATATTATGTTACAAACATCTCTAAAAAAAAATTCTGCCGACACCACAAAGTATATAACGTATCGTATTCGTAAATAACTGTAGATAATAAATAACTGACGCCGTTTACTTCGTTGCGCTACACGTTTATGTGATGTTCGGCTTATTTCCAAAGAGCTGACTCACGGGAGTTTGTTATGAATGGGATATATAAAGATAGATCGATAAGGAATAGCCGGTTTATGTACTTAATAATTCATAAACATTAAAATGATTATATACAATATATAACGCGACTAACTATTACACTAGGTACTAAATGAAATGACTAACTAACTAAACATACAAAAACTCCTTTTGAATGGCTACCTATTCGTAAGGATATTTTTGCATTCCTGAAACCGGTTATCCAAATATCAGGCTTTGCTAAGTGTTGCAAGTTAGATAGATGCTAATGTTATTCTAAAAGTTATATTTTCCGTGTGTTTTTCGGCAGATGAGTCATAAGAGGTACGTTAAGGAAAGTGACCGATAAACGGCAGTCACCGAGCAGTCTGCAAAGCGTAATTAAATACGGCAAAGGGTCCAATTCCGTTTTTTATTTGAAGGCTTGTGATGACCTGTCGTCATTAACTTCCTATTAGCAAAACCGAAAGAAGCTGCCTTCTGAAGTTTTCTCTTTGTTATTTTTGGTAATCCATAATTTGAAGTCTGTTTGCACATACGTTCAATATTGAATCGTCGTGCATGAGTGAGTTCTACAGCTGTCACAATTATTGGATTTCTACATAATATCGAGCAAACCGGACTCGAACCAGTGATGTCTACAAAATCTCGCCGAGCCACTTTATGAATAAATGTGAAATGGATAGTAATCGAAATGATTCGTAACATTATTTAACTGTCACGAATTCTGTAAAATTTTAACTTGATTTATGATGCTGTAGTGAAAGTATTTAATTGTTTGTCGGGTTCATTGAAAATAAGTCAACCCCTTTTTAGGGTTCCGTAGGTAAAAAAGAAAAAACGGAATCCTTATAGGATCACTTCATTATCCGTCACTAAGCAAGGGCTCATAGCACAAGTAAACGCAGCAGTCCGAAAAATTGTTAATTTGTAGTTTTTTTGAGATTACAGACCTACATTTGCAGTGTTGGAGGATTGACCGCGACTTATATCGATGTACGGGAGAACATGTTTCCAACAACAAAGTTAGGTTTGTTCTTGGGATAAATTCATCCCAACGACATCCTTTCATTGCGCGTGGACCGACATAGAAAAAGTCTACGATGGAGTGAGCTCACCCAGAAGAAGCCTGTTCGCTGTACTTTGAAGAGATTCGGGTTGTATGTACTCGGAAACACATACGCAGGTAGAGAGTTCCACTCTTTTGCTGTGCGCATTATAAAGGACATTTGAAAACGCTTAGTGCGAATTGGTGGAATAGCAACATTTTTTTACTGACTTCCATTTTTGGCGAAGATTTACCTACTTGGGACAAGAGGGTTGGTAGCATATAAACTACTAAAATATTGCATTTAATAAGTTTAGAACCTGATTATTTTCACAAAGCATAGTCTGGTGTTAAAAATGCCAGGGCGTCCACTTTGACAAAAGACCTCGACCAATTTTAACGTAATATTTGGGAAAGTGTGGCAGCCCCTAACGCCGCGCCGGCCCGCGGCACCAGGCGCCGCGGTGCTACGGGTAGCTTTTACTAAAATTTTAATAAAGCCGGCCGCAAACGGTGTTGGGCTCGGCGTGACAACACTTTGTGCACGCCAACGACAAGTAACAAACATAGTTTGTCACGCCCGCCGAAATGCCGCTCGACTAAAATGGAGGAAGTATGAATAATATCTACATGAAGATGTAGAGCGTGTCGATGGCTTCATAACTTTGGTAGTTGCAACAAATAACTGAGTGGGAATAACAAGTTAATCAGGACATAAAAAGAAATAGGCTCGTCCCTTGTTACATGGGATTTAAATACAACTGGCGGAATGGGAGTGTACTATAGGTGCACCTCTGCCTCACCGGGAGTGTACTATAGGTGCACCTCTGCCTCACCGCGAGTGTACTATAGCTGCACCTCTGACTCACCGCGAGTGTACTATAGCTGCACCTCTGCCTCACCGGGAGTGTACTATAGGTGCACCTCTGCCTCACCGCGAGTGTACTATAGGTGCACCTCTGACTCACCGCGAGTGTACTATAGCTGCACCTCTGCCTCACCGGGAGTGTACTATAGGTGCACCTCTGCCTCACCGGGAGTGTACTATAGGTGCACCTCTGCCTTACCCCTTTGGGGTATACAGGCGTGACGTTATGTTAAAATAATCATAAATATTTTTTTTTGCTAATCGAGTTAGTTTTTTATGATAAGTATTAGTATATTGTTCGTAATATAAAATATTTCTAAAACCCACAGTTAAAATTCTATGCCAAAAAGTAAAGAGAAAAATTCTTAGAAAATTAATAATCCGAAAATTAATAACCAACTAAATTCACAAATTGAGAGTAACGTGAGATACGTTTTAATGAAGATAATAATTTTTAATCTTTAAAAATTGGAGGAGGCTGGGGGAATATGGCATTGAACAGTTACGTGTTTAAATTTTTAGGAGTAAAGTGAGACGGTGCAAGATTTAACCTAACGATGAAATAACAAGAGCAAGGATTTGCTGATAGTGTAGCAAGCTGGCAGCTTCATAATATTATAACATACTTTCAAAGCCACCGCAGCTAATCTTGACATTTATTTTCATGCTCATATTTTCTAGTAAAAAATATTTTAAAACAGTTTGCACACTTTGTCATGGTCTAACATCGTAGTCAATCTATTTACATTTAAAGCGTATCTAAAAAACTAAACTCTGCAAACTTTTCTAACAGAATTTTTTTTCCACGTTTGACACAAACTAGAAACGGAGCCAAACCACACCTGTACATTCTCACGGCGTCCACACAAATTGCTTTTTCAATAATATCTAAAAAAAATCGTCACACTTTTTTCCCGGAAGCCATTCACTTCTCCCCGGCATCCTCTAATTAATTAAATTCCCCGTCAAAAAATAGAATTCATTAATAAAAAAGTTCCGCGCGCATTATACACCGAGTGGCGGGAATTCCCGGTGTTATATTAGAATTACCCGGGATTATGCGGGATTCCACTTAATTACGGGATTCGCCGAAATTACACGAGCTCCTTAGTTTTTTAACAGCCTCTACACGAGAGATGAATATTACATGGCTTTGTCAGTAATTAACATTTTATGAACTGAGATGGCTCAGTGTATTTTTTGCATGTTAATTATTAAGCGGATTTCGTTTTGCTGATAAAATATAAAATAAATTAACGTAACATCTACTCAGAACTATTTCAAAAGACATTTTTTTTATCATGGTAAATGGAAATATTATTTTGTAGCGAATCTTGGTACTAAGTAGCCTGTTCTTGACCTCGATCACGCCTGATGGAAAGCGATAGATGAGGTCTATGATGGAATGGGCGTGCCTAGAAGATCAATCTAAACTTGCCAATAAACAAACTGCTTCTATCTGTAGTGATCTTGTCAAATCAAAATTTCTGGAACACCAAAACAATAGATGATCTAAAACTTAATACAATATTATAATAGTACAGTAGATCTATAGGAATATGACATGACACGTGACACAGATCCCGGCGCCCCGGGAACACAATAGGTTCCCGGCGTTCGCTACCACTGACATCTGATTACGCCTCCCTATTATTTTATATGGAATATAGCAAATAGCCGCCATACTTGAGGATACTTTAGATTTCAGTATAACTTCTTTCATATTGTCAGGGTAGGGTATTGGTAGGGTATTGTATATCTAATGGATCTGTTTAATGTCTTTTAGTTATACGAGATTACGAGGCGACGACGATTACGAGCTTTCATGTTTGCAGGGAGCTTTAATATTATCATTCAACCATAACTACTAAAGTTTATTTACCCAAAATTGACAGGACAGGCATTTATTTGAAATAATCATTTCATTGTACTATTTGAACCTACTCATAAAAAGCTTGTAAATGAATCAATAACATAATATATTTGTAAGATATCTTTCGCCAGACGAACGATCTCTGAATGAATGGATCCAGCCCCCACCAGCCGCTAGCGAAGTGTTCTGCTAGCACTATGTGCACGATACTCGGCCCTCTGGTTTATTAGATAAGTATCGTGATCTATCTCGGTCGTAACATGTTTTATCATGACTGATTTCATAATACATTATCTCCACTTTTTTTCTTGGACCCAATCCACTTTTTCTTTCTACCTATATCCAAGATTAGTGAATAATATTTTTTTATGAAAACGGCAGTAAGGTACCGAAATAATCCATTTCTCAATCAATATGAACCCTAGAGAGTATCGGGGCTAAATTCTAGCGATACTTACAGAGAATTTTTATTTACCGCGATAGTTGAGTCCCGGGAAATATTTACTGTGTTCAGTTTTCCGCATGGCTGGCGACCGGGGCGCGTTTGTTTGGCGTCGTGTCGTTTGCAGTGTATCTGCGCGACATCGCGGCCGAGAATCGTCTCCATCAAGTTCACTTCACGCACCATTGCCAGCTTTTTTGGGATCACCGCGTTCTGTTGTGGCGGATGTACAGCAATGGACGGGGGCGTGGGTGAAGCGACATGCTCCTCACGCCACTGGTAGGTTGTAAAAGCGTATTTAATGAGGCGAAGCGCGCGCGACCAGCCGGCCGCGCGCGCGCCTCTTTCAGATAAAATATTTTCTGTTTACCTCCGCGACGCTCAACTTCCGCCTATTTCTTCCACGTATATGGTTATTGTCAAAAAAGTCTATTGTAATGTTGGAAATTCATATGAGGGTGTGGACGCAATGGCCCCTTCTACCCTCGCTTAAAAAAATGTGAGAATGTACCTACGTGAACTTTTTACAATAGACTGATTTTTCAGGATTTCATTTGCGTGAGATTGCTGCATTTCCGATAAATAAAGTATCATCAGTTTTGGAGTGTAATGACGAGGAGGAAATGGCACGGTCGCTTAGAGGCGTCATCTGCAGGGGAAAGGAAGGGACAGGACGCTTTTTGTTCGAACCCATAGAGCGGACCTTTTTGCATGCAGCGTATTATAATTATGATATTATATAGGTACTAATGATTCGCATGTTGGTTATAGGCTCGAGAGAGGATACAGGTCGAAGATTATTATGTGCAAATTTTGAAGATTGATTTCCTTCTTTCTTTTTATTTAATTGAACTTCCCTAATCAAAACCGTTCTTTCATCTTCTTAGTCTCTAAATATTTACAGCTAGACATTATTTTATGATAATTGAATTACTTCCACATCCACACAGACAATTGGGTACCTGTGAATAGTTCTGTGTGTTTCTCGGTAAAACAGATGATGTGTCCCAACCTCCGGTCATTAGAAGGTGCTGCGGACAGCAGGGCGTTACGTCCGCACATTAAACTCGCCAACGGTGGCGACACCTGGTGCTCGCCATTTTGCGTGTTTTTGTCGCGACTCCTTTTTGGGGGTTAAGTTGTAGAACAGAGCGGTGTTTAATCCGAGTTTTTCAACCCACAACTTTCTGTTAGTTCTTTTTTGGGCTCACGAGTCGCTACACAGTACCTTACTGCCAGTTTGGGCTCACAATTTGTTATAGAATACCTCACTGCCAGTTTGGGCTCACGAGTCGTTACACAGTACCTTACTTACCTTACTACCAGTTTGGGCTCACGAGTTGCTATACAGTACCTCACTGCCAGTTTGGGTTCACGAGTCGCTACACAGTATCTTACTGCCAGTTTGGGCTCACGAGTTGCTATACAGTACCTTACTGGCAGTTTGCTTGCTCTGCTTTGTCAGAGAAAGCGAATGGGATTTTTAGTAGTCTCTGGCACCTCATCTGCGGTCGACTTCAGAATAAACAATGCTGACACATTAATTGAAGGCTCATTTCTTAAGTCTTCTCCTTTTCCTTAAGTCGACCAACAAAACAAATGACATACCGTATTGAACTTAATCTTATCCCACATACTCATCACACCCCCGCCATTCTCTCCTCGCTCTCGGCTCACCAAATAGAACAATTGAACATTGTCGCAGTCCCCCTGGGTAGCCGTCAGCCGTCCGATCGTCCCACGCCTCTCAAGGCGCCTTGTATCAGCTCCTATAGATATACATATAGAGCAAGTACCAGGGACGTTCTGAGAAATATCATGCATAACATGTCGTAGGGATTAAACTCACTATTGGATGTATAATAATGTTTGGAGATGTGGGTTAAGAGCGTTTACGCCATACGGCATTTCATACAAATTTTCAAGCACTTATTTTTCGAAATGAATGAACCTATTTTAATGAAACTTCATACGCATAAGCAGGGTACAAAGGTCTAAAAAGTTAGTACAGAACATTTTCGGAAATAGTGTTACAGCCAAATTAGACCGATTTAAAAGTTTCCATATCAATAGAGATTTCCCATTATCTTTTTTTAAATAAGACATTTTGAAAATGTTCTCTACTAACTTTTTAGACCTTTGTATCCTGCTTATGCGTATGAAATTTCATTAAAATCGGTTTATTCATTTCGAAAAATAACGGCTTGAAAGTTTGTATGAAATGCCGTACGGCGTAAACGCTCTTAATTGGTTAAATGATATTTATTTTGTAACTAGGTTTGTACAAATATTTTTATACGTAATCATCATCGTCTTCTAGCCCTTGTCCCGTGGCAGGTTCGCCACTAGTTTTTGCTCCATTTTTACAAATCAATAGTATTTTTAAAACTGTATGAGGTCGGTGTTTCCTATCGGACTACTCTAAGAAGGAACACCGAAACAAACGCAGAGGTCACAGTCTATTTTAACAGACATTATTTTGGTCAAATCATGTGAGGACCATGCAGATCGGTGTGTGAGATGGTTTTTTGAGGAGAGAACCACACAGATTTGATAGAACTGTCCAATCATTGCACGCTTGTATCAGTTGGATGCTAACACCAACATAGTTCAAAAGAACTATGTTATCCTTTTCATCGATAGTACCAGTTTGGACTGGTCACTCACAACTATCGACGGTATTAATTTATACAGATGCTGGCATGCTAGCGCAATTCTTGCCCTTTTCACTGCTAACCTTTTATTACTATACATGTTGGAGTTGGGAGAGGCAAGCAGGGAATATGAGAAAATACCAAATACTCTTCAGCTTAATATTTTATATTAGAATATTAAATCAACATTTGCTTTTCTTTAATTTTTGAATTAAGAATCAACACACCATGGCAACCATAGGGTTGCTCACACACACTTACATTAGGGATGTGCTACATAATCGATTTGGTTCGATTCAACAATACAGTCAGGGAAATTGGTAGTTTATCAAATTGAAACTACGACATATTGCTGTATTATAGCCATTTCATACGGGAAGCTCGTTAAATGAGTTATATAACTTGTTACACACCTGAATAGCATTAACATAATATACATATATACATACATTTGAGGTACATTTAATTCGTAATTGTAAATATTTCGAGTAGAAGCCTTTTTGTGGCTCACTTCTGAAAGATTACATGCGAAAATAGTTCCATATACATAGTTTCTTTATGTAAAGACGCCAGCACATCGAGCTACTACAATCTGTCAAATTTCTTTAATCGTATCAGACCATATGACAGCACAGACGATACGTATCCGAAATATGCACTGACTGCTGCGGCTACGGACACTGGTGATCGAAGACGGTTTATTGCGTGTACGAATTTATCTATCTTGTACGTAATTGATATGTGATTTCCAATTGCAGTTTTAATTCACTATTATGTTCAAAAATTTTATGTTTACTACTTGTTATAAGATGCTGTCGTCATATTTTATACTAAGACTGAAAGTATGATTTATAAGTTTGAAATTTAATTATTTTGTATTGTTAATATTGATTTTTAAATTATTATGTCTTTGATTGCTTTATTAATTTCCTGTTCCAACTTATATTTGTCATTGCGGCCCTTCCGTTTATAGACATACAACGCCACAGGCTTCGCAAATGCTTTGCTAACTTTACAACAAATTCATAATGTGACGTGTGCCCACTTCATCGAAACCAACGCTTCACTCCAGCTCCTAGCAACATGGGATTGATTTGAGCATGTGAAAATTGGACCTAAAAGTATGCCCATCTTAACTGCCTAGATAAGACAGGCATTATTTTAGCCCAAACTTTTTCACCAGAATGATCATATATATTAGTTTTTACTTCTTTACTAAACAAAATACGTAAAAATAGATTTTATCAATTTCATATTAGGTTAAAACAGTTTGAATCCTTATGCGGAGTTCAGTCCTGTCGGTACCACGCGACTAACCCACTGCCATCAAAAGACAAAATTTGGCAGCAAGCCAGTCTCCCCACATCCCACAATCACTCCTCGCACCTTTTGCATAAGGCTGCAAATCCTGCAACAGGATGTGATAGAGCTGGTGGAAATTTGCGGTGTTCGGAAACTCCCCGATTAGCTGCCAGCGATTGTAATCCCGGCTTTATTATCATTGCAGTTTATTTTTATATTATCAGAGTAGAGAGAGCATTGAATCGAACGATGCTATTGAGGTTTGAATGCGTGCTTATGGACAACTAACTTTTTTATTGTATGTGTCGAGTCTGCATGACTATTCCTTGTACTACCTTTATTGTTCGTAGCAAAAAGCTGTACCTAAAACATAGCTTTCCCATTACAATAAAAGGTATGTATTTGAATACACGAACAAACATAAAATTATAAGCCACTTAAAAGGGTTCGGGTTCGTCCTTATTTTCGCAAGAAATGGCCTGACGAAAGTAATGTAAGTACTCAAAAGTATTTAAATACCCGACCCTCGATCGTGACAGGTCGTGATTCGTCGACTCTCCATCCATCTGCTAGTTTATAACACATCACGAACTCCTCGACCTGACATGCTAATATATCGGCACTCGTCGCGTGACCCCACACGTCTATCCACGATGTGCAACTCGTACACCACGGTAACTACACTTCCCACCCACCTTAGCAGTAAAGAAATAAGGAACAGTGTTCAACTTGTTGAGGAGGTTCTAAGTTTGTGAATACTTAGATTCAACCCGCGTACAGCTCAAGGCGTCTAAACTTATTAACTGAACACGTACGGAGCAGCAAAAATCGATGTTCGAATGGAATGTGTATGGAAAAGTATTGCTCCCAAATTGAAATCTGGAATAAAGCGCTCTTACGTTCTGAGCTCGAATACAAGAATCTAGAAGGTTTGGATTTAGGTGGAGTTCCTGTGGCATTGTTTAGTAACTTTTGGGTAAGTTATTGAGGTGCATAAAGTGGAAAGCTTCCACCGGAGCTTTGTGAAAACCAAAAGTTTTCACAAAGCTCCGGTAGAAGCTTAAAATCTTTAAATCTCCAAAGCAATGTACACGCTTCAAAAAAGCGTGTACATTGCTTTGGAGATTTAAAGGGAGCTTATGCATAACTTCTAGAAAGTACATTTTGGATACTAAATTTCGCACCAATTTGTCTATGTAACCACCAGCTTCACTGGTTTTCTTTATTTAGTTTCTTTTTCGTTCAATTGTTTGAATGAACTAAACGAGCTGGGTTCTCGAAATCTAGTTCAAGAAAATCCACAAAAAATAAAATAGCAGAGTATAATGAGATTCATACTCTATAAGCAAGTCACAAAGGCACAGACTATTCTCAATATAAACAGTTTAGTACTAAAAGTAAACAAATCTCGTCCTCTAGATTTCCATCACCTTATTCCTTCCTGCTGATCAATAAAGTTCGTAGCTCAAACACAATTTAGTTTCTATATCTGACAAATAACAGCGATAGACATAAATGGATTGTGTAGGCAATATCCGAGGCTGTTAGACAAAAGCGAATTCTTTACATTATTGATACAGGCCGGGATAAGTGGGGCCATTTCTCAACCGGCCCGAAGGCTCAGAGTCATGGGCCTCACAGGAGCTGCCATAATAAATATGTGAACAACTGAACACTGTTGTTTTCCTTCGTAACTTGGAAACTCCGTTTTGTATAACGAAAAAAGATGGATTTATTGTAATGTAGGATTCGTTTATGAAATATGACTATTATTTGGTTAGTTTTTCTACCTTTTATCCGGTTTAGAATGGATAAGTTATAATAAGCAAATCTGTCTTTCTACGTCTAGCTAGCTCTTGCCCGGGAGTCCGGTCGTTTTAAGGTGAAGTGAGTTTGAGATGAGCTGTCATTTCATCTGATGCTAGGGATTCACGTAAGTTTTTCTTTGAGATTTTTACAGAATAAATCGACTGTTAGTAGTGTGAATCCCCAGCAGCAGCAGTGTGATTCTGTTAGACCTCATTCTAAACTTTGAATCTGAATCCGCTGTCAGTTTCTTGATTGGCATTCTAAAAACTCGGTTGATAATTCGAATTTACACTAGAATACCAGTATAGTAGCTACCCTTGCGAGCGTGTCAGCGAGTTGAACTAAATTGATCGTGAGTTATTTGACAGGTAAAGTATGAGATGACGTAAGAAGTGGCATTCAGTAAGGTAATTCCCCGTCAGTGCAAAGTGTCAAATAATAAGCATCTATTTTACGAGTGAAAATAGAAGAAAACCTATATAAATAGTGTTAAAATAATATTTTTATGTCACAGTGTTAAAATTAGTACAATAACTATATAATTTATGGTTAAAAACTACTTTTTGGGCGTTTGCGATAACGATGGCAAGAATGTTTTTGTTTAAATATTTATTAGAAGAGGCTTATGCTTTGGATAAACTAGAAAAGCGTCGACAATCTTACCAAATTCGAAGTAAATAATTAAAGAAATTATAAAAAATTGCTGTTATATTACAAATGTATTTTTCAAACTATATTAAAAAACTCCATTTTCTTATTATGAATAGTCATTGATTGAGTAAAATTAACAACAAGATAACATTTATGAAACCAAGGAACACACTTTAAACCAAGATTCGTCGCACATTTAAGTGGTTTGCTTTGAGGAATGTTAAGTGGTTCTAACATGTAGTAAAAAAAGCGATGCTAGCCTTTGTAATTTTTGATTGTGCCACCTATTTAGGCGCACGGCTAGTTCCTCCCACTGGCGTCGAGTTCGCTCTCTGGCATTTTGAGTTCTCAAGAAACCCTTCGCCATACCAGGGTTTCTTTCCATTTCCTTCTTTTCTTTACCCAGAGTTTTAACCTGAGCCGATGATGGGTGAGAGGAACGTGTCTCATTTGAACTGGAATATTATTGTTGGATTAGAAAAAAAAAGTACTATTTTAATTAATATCATTTTTAAACTTCACAACCACAAATATAAACTTACTTCATGATTATTTCACAATTATTTTTGGCACTGAACGATCAAAATCTACACCAACAAAACAACGCAACGCACTATCAAAATATTGTCCACAGAATACTTATATTGTCTGTCTGACATTTTGTTTCGCAAGAGAAGCATAATATACATGTTATATTCATGTCACAAATTTAGAATTTTCTGTTTTTTTTGCCTCAAATAAGAAAAATAAAAAAAATTGAATAAGACATTTTAATTTAAACATCATATTAGCTAAAATTGTGTGCCAAAAACTCAACAATTGTGTCAAAAAACTGGAATTGATAAATGTCGACTAACATTTTGTTGAGTGTGGTAGTCACTAGTACAATATTGGTCGCTTCGGAGCTCACTTTACTTCGCAAGTGACTAGGTGATGCTTACAGAATGCAACATCAAGGTCATTTTTAAACCTTATGCTAAGTGAGAATAAATAGCGATGTGAGATGCGAATTGTTGTTTGAATTTTACAGAATCGACGTGCAGGCGCAATGATAGCTCATTAGAAGTTCACTACACCTTTACCTTCGTTCTCACGGTGAGGTTTTTACGGAATTTATGGGCAGGATATAATATAATGTTCATGATTCTTATTCGAAACACTAAACAAATTCTTTTAAAGCCCAGATAAGGAGTTTTTGCCAAAATATGAACTGCAAATGCTACCGAACTTTGTTTTAACAGACTAGCAAGACTAACTTAGGTTACTTTTCGCAGCGATGTGGCTAAACTTGGAAGCCTAGGTTTTCCTCCAAATCCTGAGATAGCAGGCGCGCAGTGTCGTTAGCATGTCATAACAAGTTTACTCCTCTCTGAATCGTTCGACTTTAGAATCCTCTGAAGCCGCGCGAAAATGAGAAAACTATTGATGATGTCTTTTGTAGGATACCTTATGAAAATATTATGTCGTTGAGACGGGATTTGAGGTAAATACATTGTTTTGATACGTGTCATGGTAACTGCAAACAGAGAATGTATATACAATAATTATTTGTATACCACTAAATCATTTTTATTTTGACTAAAATGCAGGTTAGGTACTAAATCATACAGATGGAGGAAAAACCTTCGCTGATATACTATTTCAGATGTATTTAAACGTTAGCCTAGACAAGTTATATTTTTAGCCTTGTTTCCGCTATCGCTGCACTATCCACTTTTCTCTGTTACAGGCTTTTCTTTTTTTTTTCAGGATGGTAAATCATCAAATGACCCCTCCCGCTCTAGGTGGAGCGGAAGGGAGTGTCAGACTCTTACTGACTAAAACCCACCTGTGTTCCTTCCTTCCCTTTATGTTCCGGGCTAGCGGTAACCCTTTCGGACAATCCCGCTGACCCAGACAATCCCGAAGGCTTGAAGGGTATTTTTAATTTTTGTTCTAAAAAAATCATGAAAGTCGTGTTTGAACCTGTTCTGGTCGGAATGAATCCGCACTTACTCCCCATGCATGACTCTTCCAAAGCCACTCAGTTAAATTTTATGGAACTGCCGTTTGTTTTTAATAAAGCGGTTAGTCCTTGGTGGTTAGAAGTAATGAACTGAACGGTAGGTGATCTTTACTTTTGTTAAATGGTATTGATATTTTAGAAGAATCTTTGTTTTAGAAATTTAGCTAAGAAAAGGGCAAAATTCTTGATGTATAATTATTTTATATGATCATCACGAGTATGCAGGTTATCTATAGATAAAAAAGACGCGCAGTTTTATTAAATAATATTTTAGATAAAATAACACAACAACACCTTATTTGGCTATCCAATTCTTCCCTTGCGGTGATAGGGTTAACGCCCTCCTGGTTTGACCCACCCTCCCACCGGACTCCGGCGTCAAGCAGCCTGCTGAGTTTCGTCAATGCGTGGGAGTTCCAAGCATCGACGAAACTGGCAAAACGGGCACGCTCGTTCCGTCATAGACCTCATTCATCGCTTTCCATGAGGTGTAATCGAGGTCAAGAGCGAGCCCATAAAGCAATAAAAAAAAAACAGTGAATGTCCTAAAATTTCCACGAAAACCAACAGAAAATCTTATTAAGAAACACGAACACGAATGCCAGCAGTAGGCGGAGTCCAGTAATGAGATATCTAGCCAAATGAACACACGAGCCGGGCACGACAACACCACATACCGGACTCATAGCGACATTCCCGAATGATTTCCATACTTCGAGACTTTCCGCGCCTCGGCAAGACAAAGCACATTATTTAGTAGAACGCTTGTTTCAGCAGCAATGAGATGTAGAATACAAATGGCGGATTTAGTTAGCAGACAAATGAGGATGTAGATAGAGCGCTTATGTAGTTGTTGGTGGCTCATGTCAATAATTTGGTAAAGTCGACTTCTTGCTTTATTACCACTTTTGACAAAAATTCCCAGTAAATTGAAACTGCACTAAGCGCGGGCTCACACGTACCACAACAACACCACATTGTAGAGACAAAATGTAAGCAACACACGTAACCACTGCTTGCCCAAAACAGTGCTTACGTGTAAATAGTGTCACTGTAGCTTCTTGCAGTTGCGTTGTGTTTGTAGTCACCACAAAATCAAATCTAATGGTCGACGCAACGTTGTGTGTTTACGATGTGGCCGGTCGCTTAATGTAAAAAAAAATCTACCGGTCTTATTCATAACAAGTTATGGAACATCTTAAGGCTTGCTAATATCTCGTTGTCAAAAATTGGTATTCATAAACGCACTTTAGCACTAAAACGTCCTATAAACCTACTATAAAGTTATGAAACCCAGAACCCTACTATAACAATACTATGAGAAAAAAATGGCCGACTTTACATGAGCTGATTAATAAGAAAATGACGTTTGACCTAATATAACATGTGCAAAAAGTCAGTTTCGTAAACAATCGTACTTCGAGGAGCTGCAGTTGTATTTAATTTATTTTGCACTTCTGTTTAACCAATTTAGTTTATTTATTATTATATACCTACAATACAATGTAGAAGCGAGGAAAAATATAACGAAGCACATATAGCAACAAGAAATACTGTGAGACGCTGCTGCTTTGGACTATGGAAACAACGTTTTCAATGTTTTTTACATGGCATACATGCAAACTAGGAAATGTGAAAACAACCAAAGTGGCTAGAGCAGTACTTTACAATATTGCAGTTGACCATGGAGACATGCAGTTAGAGGGTAGTAATATCAATGAATATCATACAAAGACACCCCAAGAAGTTGCAAGGGGAAATGCAAATGCTATTTTACAAACTTTCAAGGAAACAATCCGCCGAGGTAGCCCCACTTTACCAGGTTGGAGGTACATCTTCCCACTTGTGTCCAGAGACGGTTCAGGGACTTCCGTGTGGATCACGAAGCTATTTATTTATTTACCATTTCCCTGCAGGGAAATGCTCCAGTAGGATGCGGCAGTAGGGTGTGGTTGTGAAGCTATGTCGCAAACTATGCTCCACCCCCTATCCTACCCTATGTGTCCCAAAACATGCAGTCAAAATAACCTCTGCGGTGCCACTGACAACGTTGTGGAAGTGGCAAAGTTTTGGGCCAAGAAGATCTAAAATACAGTCGTCCCCGCGACACGAAGAAGATAAAGAGGAGACATTTTGGCAAGTAGTTCATTAATAAAACGTTCATATAGATACAATAATAATTCGGCTTCTAGAACTTTTGCTAGCAGAACAATATTTTTAAAATGTTTCTTTTCATTTGCCATCTATGCCATCTCTTCTGTAGGCCGTTTCAGTTTCTGCTATTTGTAGTGAAGCACCATCATTACTAGTCCTACTGTTTGAAACACAAAATTAATGTTATAATTCTTTCTCTTCATTATCTTCAAAATACTAAAATAATTAAATAAGTAGTGGCATAAAAATAACTAATATTACGAGTAATTATTAGTTATTGTTATGGCGGCGGTTTTCTTTTTTTACAAAATAAAGAGTTTTGTACAGGTAAACGAAGTTCTTGACATGCATACTCAGGAACTTTGTAACTTATTAGTAAATTGGATAGGCACCTAATTCGTAAATCATGCCAGGCCGCCCCTTTTTCGCGTTGGTACGGTCAGTATCAGTGTTTTTATTTTCTTTCTTCTTCTACCTTTTGGAATGGGCGACTAGGATCAATTCTATTTTGTTGTAATTTTTGACGTTTTAAAGTGCCTTTTATGTGCCTATTTGAAATAAATGCTTTGACTTGACAACTTGCTAGCACGGTCTTGCTGGTGGTTGCAGTGTAGCTGCGAACCGAACACATCAAGGCCACCTCTTGATGTGTTCGGAATCGCCAACACGGTTGATTTTGACGGCTAAATGTGGTTCGTGTGAATAAACTATTAATTTTCATACAAACTAGCACCTGTCCACGTGTTGTCGTTGTTGTGTGGTTGTGATAAATGTATTTGGGCCGGGTTTCCCTTGTTTCATCAAAAAGATATTGACAAATTATCACTACCCAAACAATTTTCCGCATAATTTCATTTCAACTTTTCACAAAAATTGTAATGCAAACCTAATGTTTGGCAAGTGAACGTTTAAACAATAACTTTCTTACCAACTAGTACTTTTACCAATTTTAATGTAGTTAAATATTTCAGTTGGTATAATATATTTTACGCAAAATAAAATAAGCCAAATATTTAGTACCGTCGTAGTTTCAATATGAGGTAAAGGTATTTATATTCTCATTCGCTCGCTCTTGCATCCAATGTCGCCTATCGATCGACCGCAACTTATTAAAAAAGTAGTTCTATGTAAGTAAAACATGTAATTCACAAAAAAAAATTGTCTAGGTAGGTATATATTTTTTTTTCATAACAAATCATTTGACTAAATGTTTATTGTCTAAATATTGTTTGCTGTAATAAATCATTTGATTAACAACCAAATGCCTTAATGACATTATCCTTGGTAATATTCTGCCGAGTAAAAATTTGACCAAATGAAAATGTGCGTCCTAAAATCATTCCAAATATTGAACTGGTTTAAAAAACTTGCTAAAATTTGTTTGGATAGTGAAATTTTGCCAAAATCTTTTAGGCAAAACGGCAGGATCACACAGATACACAAACGGCAGGATCACACAGTCACACAGACGTGACTTTCAACCTTAGGGTGTTAAAGTAATTACGAGGTCCACTGTTCCTTCGGAAAATTATCTTCTACATTTCACTAATAATCATATGAAAACTCGACAATTGGATCACAAATTTTAATAGGTATGCGATATTGTTGCGTTCCCATTTTCAATTAAACCGCAAACGCCATTATGTTTTATCTTCCCTGAAACTAAACTAACTGACCTAAATAAGACAGTCAGTGGAATAGTAAACTTTTAATCTTACTTAGACGTTGTATACACATACTTAAACGCCAAATACTCGCAAGCATGACGTCAGGTGGTAGTAGGCAGCCGTGTCAGCGTGTTCACAAGTCCTGCATTATGCAGCCGGCGACAAACTTGCTCACAATGATGACCGACGGCCTGGAAACATGGCGCAACTTGGTGAAAGAGTGTGCAGATGCCCTAAGCAACGCGGTCTCGATTACTAATATTTTAGTTACTAGAATGTTATTAAGTTCATGTCCTTCCTTTTCATGGAAACAACAAGAGATACTTTATAAAAAAAAATTATAAAATAGAGGAGACGAAAAATTAAAGATTGAGTTATTTTTTGCAACTATATCTCGTCGTGAATTCTCTGTGTTATTCGTAGTTTTATAATTCATTTTATAGCAGAATTACGTCACTCACATACAGTTTTCAAGCCTGTTTGGCGTAGAGCGATGGACGAGTGATAAGAATTTTGCTTTGATAAAAAAATCCACTTCGCAAATTCTCCGTAGTTCCTATGACATGACATTTATTTTTATGTAGCTACAGAAATATCTTCGGGAATAAATTGCTTGATGAAATTATTAGGAACGTTATAATAAAATTGGCATTTTGATAGCCTAGTACAGAGACTGGCATGTATAATATTTTGTTTGTTTACCCCCAGATATTGCTGGTTAGATATTATATTATGATAAAATACCTTCAATCTGTTTAGACAATATTTCCACAAAACCAACTTAGGGCCTGTGCACACCACGTGTGTGTCGACGGCGCGCTTTTATCCTACAGAAGGTCTACAGGCTGCTTCAGTCTCGCGTGCGTATCGCGTCTGTATCGCTACAAACGCGCGTCAACGGCGCGTTTAAAAAACGTGGTGCGCACAGGCCCTTAGATAACAACTCTTCCCTTACGAGGGCTACCAAATTGTATAATGTAACGATACTACAAAGCTGAAATCGATATCAATCACGATAGTCTTAACACTTTCAAAAGGAAACTATATAAGCACTTTAAATGATTTATTCCGGTCTGATTTCCTATATTTATTTATTTTTATTGTTTTTTAATTTAATTATGTATCCATAGCATATGTACCTACTCGTATAAGCTGGGGTAACCTGTGATTAGGTGTGCATTACAGGATAATGTACCTATACTAAACAAGTTTTAATAATGTAGAAAATAATTGCAATGTATCCCTCGTTGGTAAACTAAATATATTAAAATAATCTGACTGATACTTTCCGCCGAAGGCAATATTAAAATGAATTTCTATGTCAAAATAAAGTTAGATAAATGTTTTGCGAATCAATTTCAAATCAAATTTATAAAATAAAACATTTTTAGCAGTTACATAAATTGTTTGTATCTATGTAGCTACAGATACATTTTTCACCGTAAGATAAAAAATTTTCCTCCCCAATTCTACTGAAAATATTTCAATTAATCAAACAAGTAAAGTTTTTAAGCGATTCTATCATCGACAATGTTGTGAACATCTGTTAGATTAATTTGTATAATTTTATAAGATCCTTTCAAATACAGCTATATTTAGGTGTGTTCTATCATTAATGACTCATACACCTCTAATGGGAAGTAAAGTAAAAAGCCATGCATATGTTAGTGTCAGAACTCAAAGAGTGTGAACAAACAGGCCGTTAATTAACTATGAATATTTATTAGTTGAAGTCGACTAAGTTAACATGTTCTAGCCACAATTATTTGTTTGGTAAGAGTCATGAATATCAGTGGCTTGTGGCTCGTGGCTCGGGAAACATGTCGCGATAACGTCTGCTCGGCGACATACTGACATTAAGTAGCTTTGTGTGAAACATTGTATGGGCCACATGATATTATTAATATCATAAATTGGCGCCTACGTAACCGACACTGCAGACAAAACAAGAAGGATGGACGTAAAGAAAATTTTTCACGAGATATGTGATAACAGCTTCTATAAATTGTTTTAATATTGCAGTATGTTACTAAACACATCCACGACAAAACAGCTGTTATAAATCTCTGCGTTGTATACCCTCCGAATATAAGTGAAAAGTAATAAATAACCCCAGAAAATGGAGAAAGTTTATACAAACCACCCTCACTCGTCGAGTACTACAAAATTAAGTTGACGAAGGACGTAAGTAGGTAATACATCGTTTTGGATGAAGAATTCCCGATTTTGACAAATCAGTGGATATTACGAAGTAATCACATCCCCCGCCTGCGTCGACCACTTAAAACTTCGACATGTAATTAAAAATGTAGGTCCATCTTGATTGGACGTCGATGCAAACCCAAGAGGGAAAATTAAGAAGATTAATATTATTGGCTTGATTATTAAGTGAAGTGTCGTGAGTCTGCGCTCATCGTGGAGATACTATTAAATTAATATTAATCTATATAATGAAGCAAGTACAGGGAAGAGAACTCTTACTATAAAAAGAAGGAATGAAGTCACGTTTTAATGAAATTGATACCATTCAGTGATACAATAATGCTGGAGAGGCGCCACGGCGTCTTTACCTTCCGCCTAACGCAGGTCCTCATCGACCACGGCTGCTTCGGGAGGTTCCTGTTGCGGATAAGGTGGGAGGAAACGCCCAGGTGTCACCATTGTGTGGATCACCCGGAGGACACGGTGGAGCAAACGATGGAGGTCTGGCCAGCTTGGGCAGAGCATCGCCGCATCCTTACGGCGATCGGCGGCGGCGGTCTCTTGCGTCCGGCTCTAGTCCAGGCCATGGTACGGAGCAACAGTGCATGGTAGGCCGTCGCCTCCTTCTGCGAAGTAGTAATGATCGCGAAGGAGGAGGCGGAGCGCGTGAGGGAGAGGCAATCTTTGCGCCCTCACGCCCCTAGTCGCCGCAGGAGACGCCCTGAGCGTTGGGAATCGACAGCCGATTCCCGCTCGGGTAGGCGCGGGCTTGCGGACGGCTAGCAATGGGCAGCTCACGGCCCGGGTCGACGGCGCGTTGTGTTCCACGCGCGCCTAAGAGTTGTCAGCACTAAGTGACGGGGTTTGCTAGGGCCGATGCTTGCCAGGGCCGCGGGCTGTTCGAAAGAGATACCCCCTGGCATAGGCAACTGAAGGAACACGAGTGGGTTTAAGTCAGTAAAAGTCTGACACACCCTCCCGCTCCGCCCAGAGCGGAGAAGTTATTTAATAATTATCCACCCATAAAAAAAGGTGAATACGCAGTGGTAGACCGCCAAATTCAAATTTTCTTACGTTTTTAACAATTTGCAGGTCAGTGTCAGGTTTTTACTTGATCAAAATATGATTCGTGACTATAACAGGTACGTATTTACAGAATTATAATCATTAGAATCATTCATACATCTTTCTACAGTACCCGGCCATAAATATTGCACATCGACCTTTGGAAAGAGACAATCGGCAAATTTCGGCTTCGTAGAGCGTTATCTCTGTCGCACGAAATACAAACAGTCCGGTATCTATTAGGAGCTGTTAAAACAATTATGATTTGCTTCTTTTGATAATTATTTTTATTCTTTGTATAAAATACACCAATTTCCAAAGGTCGATGTGCAATATCATCGCCGGGTACTGTATGTTAGATGATGATGATGATGATGATGATGGGACTCCCTTTTCCGCACTTAGACTCCCATTCGGTCCGTTGTGCGTGGGGATTCTGGCTAACCGAGCCAGCCTAGCTCCGCCCAAAAGCACAGAAGCTTCCTGGGAGCTTCACAGGCTTCGCGGAGCGACCTCATTGTTCCGAGGATTTCTGCACGTTGAGAAGCCACGGCCTCGCAATCCAGGATGACGTGGGCGGCTGATTCCTCGGCATCAAGGCAGAGGGGGCTGTCCGTGGCGCCTATGTTGAAAAGATGTTTGTTAAGGAGGTTATGGCCCGTAATTGTGCCTATTATTATTCTAAGGTTATTTCTACTCAGGCTGAGAAGTTTTTTGGTTAATCGCGGGTGTATCATTGGTAATGCCAATTTTGACTGTCTACAGTCTGTTGCCCGTGACCATCTGTTGTTATGGAGTTCGGTCGATCTTTGGCGAATCCATGCACGAAATTGTGAGAAAGGCAAAGGGAGAAGTGGGTACGGGCCTAACACCCTCATATCAGAGCCTCTCTTCGCAAGTTCATCTGCAGCATCATTGCCCAGAGATTCACTGTGCCCTTTGATCCACTGGAGAGTAATGCGATTGGACGTCGATAAACTCTCCAGAGCTAGATGGCACTCAAAAATTAGTTTGTTGTTAGTTTGTTTGCTACCTAAAGCTTTAAGCACAGATAGGCTGTCGGATAGGAATTTAATGCCGTAGTTCCGGATGCCTAAGCGCTTTACTGCTATTGCAGCTTGTGTTAAGGCAACACATTCGCATTGAAAGATCGAACTATGTGTGCCTAGTGGTATGTGAAAGTTAATATTGAGGTCAAGGGAGTGTACGCCAGCACCTGAACCGTTTTGTGTTTTAGAGCCGTCTGTATAAATGCGCACTTCGTTGACTCCTGACTGATCCTTTTCTTCCTGAACTGTTTGTATAATGTAGTTCTTATTAAACATCGGTTGGTTTGGTGTTCTATCACACGGGGCAGCGATGAGAGGCTGGTACTCAATCGCCCGGTCCAGGATTTTAGCGTGTGGACTAGTAATGTTTTTGCCCCATATGCCCAGATGCATTAGCCTGATGGCAGCTAGCGCCGCTTCCTGCTGTATGTACAGGTCAAGGGGAGTTAATTGAAGGGCTATCTCCATGGCTGCTGTTGGGGTGGTTCTCATGCAGCCAGTGGTAGCTGAGCAGGCCAGTCGTTGGAAGCGTTGTAGTCTGGTAATGGTGGTCGAGAGTTCTGTCCTCGTCCACCAAACCAGAGCGCCATATGCCAACATTGGCCTGATCAGCGCTTTGTAAACCCACAAGGTAATCCTCGGAGAGAGCCCCCATGATTTTCCTAACATTTTTTTACATTGGTAGAGTGCAATTGTGCTTTTATTAAGTTTGTAGTCAAGATGCTTGTTCCAGAGCAGTTTGCTATCTAGAATCACCCCCAAGTACTTGACTTCGTCTTTCAATGTTAGTTCCGTGTTGAAAAGTTTTGGGAGCCTATGAGGTCCAAGAGTTCTCTTGTTGGTGAACATTATTAGTTCTGACTTCGAGGGGTTAACCGATAGTTCGTGCTTCGTGCACCAACTCTCGACTATTTTGAAGGCCTTTCTCATGAGATCACATAAGATGCCCTCAAATTTACCTGAAATCAGAATTGCTATGTCATCCGCGTATCCCACTGAGTACAGACTGCTGGCGTTGAGCTCTAAAATGAGCTCATTTACGACTAAATTCCACAGCAGTGGTGACAGCACCCCACCTTGTGGGCAGCCTCTACTCACGATACCTCGTGTGGTGGTGTTCACGGTAAATTGAATAGCTCGGTGTTTTAACATGTTATTAATCCATTCTATGAGTGTTCGCGCAACACCGTGTGTGGCAAGTGCCTGTTCGATGCTGACGAAGTTAGTTTTGTCGAAAGCACCTTCTATATCAATGAAGGCGCCTAGGGTTGGGTTTTTGGCTTTAAGAGCATTACCTATGCGTGAGACTACGCTATGAAGTGCTGATTCAGTTGATTTGCCTGCACAGTAGGCGTGTTGATTAGGATGTAGAGGTCGTTGTAACGAAACCTGGGATCTAATCTTCCTATCCCCCAGCCTCTCCAGTGTCTTCAAGAAGAACGAGGAGAGGCTTATAGGTCTAAAAGATTTGGGCTGGGTGTAGTCGCCCCTACCAGGTTTTGGTATAAAGATTATTTTTACTTCCCGCCATTTCAAAGGAATGTAGCGGTGGGCCAGGCAGGATCGGAACACCTTAACGAGGTGATCGGCCAATATATCCTGACTCCACCTGAGCAGAGCCGGGAAAATACCGTCCAGTCCTGCTGCCTTGAAAGGTAGGAAGGTGTTGATTGCCCATGTTATTTTGTCTTTATCAATTACTTCCAACGCCACTTCCCAATCCAGGCTACACGTGGCCCTATCCCTTTGCATTTCCCAGCTTTGCTGGGCGGCAATTTGGCATCCTGGGAAGTGGGTGGTTAGAAGTAGTTCACTTGTCTCAGCGTCGTTTGTTGTGTATGTGTTATCTGTTTTTTTTAGGCATCCTATTGAATGGTTTGTCTCTTGGGCAAGACAAGTTTTGACCCTCATTGCCTGGTTGTTACTTTCAATGTTAGTACAGAAACGCCTCCAACTATTCCTTCCTCTGAGGCGTATCAGTTTTTTATATATTTTACGGGCTGTTGTATATCGGTCCCAATCTACTGGCGACCGTGTGTTCCTAGCTCTGTTGAACAGTCTTCTCAGCTTGCGTCGGTGTCTTTCCAGCTCAGGACTCCACCAGGAATGGCGAGCTCCCTGCCTAGGTGTCGTGAGGGGGCAAGACTGTTCATAGCTAGATATAAGTATGTGTGTGATGTTGTTTACATGTTCGTCTAAGTTGGTTACTGGTATTTCAGCCGGAAGGGCGGGAAGTCTACTTAGTTCAGCTTCGACGAGTTTAGTGAACCTGACTTGGTCCGTATTGCGAGGAATTCTTCTTGGCTGTGGTTTGGTTAGGTTGAAGTTAATGGTATAGCGGATCCATCTGTGGTCTGAGCATGATATCTCGGTGGACACATGCCAGTCCTGTATGGAGTTAGATATGCCTATGGTTGCTACAGTTAAGTCTATTACTGTTTGTGATCTCGCATTTATGAAGGTAGGTTCGGAGCCCTTGTTAAGTAAAACAAGGTTATTACTAAGAATAAAATCAAGCATTTCCTCACCTCGATTGTTGGTTTTAACATTACCCCAGAGCGTGTGATGCGCGTTGGAGTCTGTCGCGATGATTAGTTCCAGTTTCTCCTTTTCACAGTACTCAACCAGTGAGGCGAGCTCTGGCAGAGGCACGTCCTCATCGCCTGGCAGGTATGCCGAGGCTAGTACAATGTCCGGGAGTTCTTGTTCGGTTCTGAAAAGCCTGACTGCTGTCAGGTCCCTTGAACAGAATTCGTTAATTAAGAGGTTAGGTACATGTTTTGGAATAAAAATGCAGGTGCGCGGGTTACAAACGGAGGTGTCTAGCAGCAACTTACCCCCGATGTTGCTAAGACCACATATTCTGCCACCCCTGATCCACGGCTCTTGGATGAGGGCGATGGTCTTTCCTTGTTGTTTTTCCAGCACTCTGCGCAAGGTGGCCGACGCAGATTGGCTGTGCTGGAGGTTTGTCTGCAGGATCCTAGTCCCGCAAAGGAGAGGAGCAGAGGCTGCTGTCCTCGCCCTCACTACTCTCCCCTGGCGGAAAGCAATCCTCGTCCGAAATCAGACCGGACGAGGGTGGATCCCTCGTTGAACCCGCTGTTGAGAGAACCTCCAGCGCGGCCATGGAGGTCGCCAACTCCACCGCCCCCCCAACAGTCTCCATCGCAGAAGGCGACGGGGAACGTGCAGGAGGCGGTGAACCAGGCTCCCTCTCAGGCGCACCCGAGGCTGTTCCAGATGTTGTTGCGGCGGCATCCTCCCTGGTACCACCCTCCTCCAGGAATCGGATGTAGATACAACCCATGAGGTAGTATACCCGCCGTTGCTGGTCTTTTATTGTTTTGACCATGGACTCCGGCACACGAAAGAAGAGACAGGTGCCCGGGGGCTCCTGCCTGGCCCTTTCGTGTGTCAGGGTCCAGGTGTTCATTTTGAGGTTCGGGTTCTGCCTCGCCAGCATCCTGAGGAGTTCCGCTGTGTCCTCGCTGTTCTCGGGAACAAACAGCATGCACATTACCTTCTTGGGTATGTCAGCTTGAGGCCGAACGGTGAGCTTGGTCCCCGGTAACGGGGACGGAATGTTATTTATGACCCCTTTGAGCCAGGCCATTGTGAAGTCGTCCTCACACCATGTCTTGAGGACGCCTTCAGCGAAGTGGGCCCGACCTCTAAAATGGATCGCGGTGTTTTGATTAGTGTCAGTTAGTTTGGGGGGGTTTGTGTTTGCAAATTTATGATTTGGTTTCAGCAACATGCTTCGCTGCTTACTGCTTGGCTTGGTTTTGTAGACGCAAACCTACCTTGTCTCCTCCATCAGAGGCGGCAGGGTGGCGTGGTCTTGAGGGAGAGCGCAGCGGTCGTGTAGATCCTCAAGGCAAGTCTGGTGATGTTCCTTCTCGAGGTTGCTCCCCGTTATTGGTCTAATTCCATATGAATTAGACGTAACAGAAATCACCGGGCGACTTACCTCAGGGGTGGCGAGGTCATGCCCCTGGGTGTTCACCATCAAACAAGAGCAGATGATGGACAGCAATGACCTCCCGCGTGTTTGTGCCGTGCGCGGGGACCCGTACGGAGGGATGAAGGAATCCTGGTGGTTGAGTGGAGCAGGTTGCACACAACACACCACTTTGGCCCGGATTTCCTCTTACACGGGAGGTAGTGGGGTAGCTACCCACTATCAACCGGCTGAGGCATCCCATAAGCGGGATGTCAAGCGAGGAGCGGCCTAGTGGGGGAGGGCAGCCGGCGTGGCGTGGGGTCTCGGGATGAGTTGCGGCATAGTCTCGTGTCGTATACAGTCCCGTGATCTTCCGTCGCGTGCGGGCTCGTCAAATTCTTGCTAGGCTGGTCCTATACCGAAGGAGTAGCTCTGGCGATCGCTCGTTGAACGGGCGACGTCCCCGACTGAGGGCTCCGTGGCGGGTGGAGAGCTCCAACGGTGAATTAGAAACATCCAAACCAATGGATAAAGAGACGATACCGTCAACAAACAAACCACAAGCTGCGTCCCGCTCGTCGGATGCGCTAACAAAAACCATTTTACCTAGGGCTGCGTCTTCAGATGCGCCATCCACATCCAACACAAGGGTTGCGTCTCAAGATGCACCTAAGCGGCAACTGTCTAAGGTCGCACACAAAAAGCAAAAACGCTCGGCTGCGTCCAAGGATGCGTTGAGGAAGGCAACCGCAAAGGATGCGCCACAACTGGCTGCGTCCCGAGCGATCCCAACCTCATCTGCGTCCACGGATGCGCCCCCTAACATAACCCTGACACAAAGGCCAAGGACTGTACTCGTTCATGGTGACTCGAGGAGTACTGCAGAAGTGGATGCGCCCAAAACACGGGCTGCGTCAACGACTGCGGACCCTGAGAGGGACCTGACGAGTCTGGCCAAAGCCCCACGTGCAGGAGCAGGGCAAACAGGCACCAACAAAGAAACCCCCCTCAAGGCGGTGTCGGCCACGGCTGAGATGCCAAAAGGCGAGGCCCCCACCGGCGCTAAGCGCAAGCGCAGCGAGAGGCCAAGAGGGCGAAAAAACCCTAATAAAACAAATATTATACCACCGGCCAGGGCGCAGAAGCGTTCGCGTCCCGAAGATTCCGTCACACCAACCGGGGTTAGCAAGAAAAGCAAGCCTGCTCGCTCCCGTTTGGCTGACGGAACTTTGGTGAGCTACGCCGAAGCGGCTGCGTCGTACAGGAGCAACGAGCTATGCGTTGCCGTCATGACCGAGCCCTTTCTGGAAATGACGCAGGAGCAAGCGGAGGGGATCCGCCATGTCATCGAAGACCAGCTCCGGGCTCTGCTTAAGGCTCCTGAACCGACCGAACTAACTGTATGTTAGATTTATACCATAAGAACAAATCTCTCATGGAAAAGTGCTTATGGTACAAATCTAACTTAAAGAGACATTTTCATGATTTTAATAACTATAATTCTCTAAATACATAATATTTATTATAGTCGCGAATCATATTTTGATCAAGATACAACCTGGCACTGACCTTTCCGTAAAATGTGTTCTTTTAGGCCCAGGTCGAGATTAGTAAGCCGCTGTTAATACAAACTCGAACAAGTTCAACCGACCTGACCGAAAGTAGGTACTTACAGTTACAGTAATACGGTTGCCCTATGTCAAAACCCAGTACTTTCCGTAAGCCGGATTGATATTAGGAAACTAGTTGCGCAAACTTAGTAATTCATTAATAGCTTCACGTGTAGGTAAGTAGATATATATTTAAAAAATAAATTTTGTATATTCGGCTTTAGGGAAAAACAAAAAGTTTTTCACATAAGTAATCTTTATAAATTAATATAATACAGTATGCGCGTTTTTGCCAATTTCCAAAGTTAAACATGTATACACTATTATTATCATACATATTTGTGCTTCACTATTATATACGTATAATGTACTAGCAGCGTCCCGCGGTTTCACCCGCTTATGTTTCGATCCTGTGGGAATATTGGGATAAAAAGTATCCTATGTGTTAATCCCAGTTATAAACTATCTGTGTGGCAAATTTCATCCAAATCCGTGCAGGAGTTTTTGCGTGAAAGAGTAACAAACTTCTATTCATCCATCCATCCTAACAAACTTTCGGGTTTATAATTTTAGTAGGATATATGATATCTAGTAATATAAAGAAGTAAAGTTTGTGAAGTTGGATGTAGGTACCTCTTCTGATCTCCGAAAATACACATACGATAAAAAAAAAATATGTTAAACTTTTGCGCTCTCCTGGAAAGTTTTGTTTAAAGCACTTACATACTAGGTTGTGATATGGGATAGCCAAATAAGCTTCTCGTATGATAAGTACCTACCTGTATATACGCCTACGTTTGTAACATGTCCCAAGTGTGTGTTTGTATACGGAACATGAGCTAAAGCGCTAGTAATTACATTAATACGTTCATAACGCCTCTCAAACCTCGGATTACACACATTATGCATTACATAATGTTGTACCTTTGATATATAGACTTACTTAGGGATATTGATTTCACTGAAGATAATGTACTCGTAATAAGATTCTGTTATGGAAATGGCTTAACACCTCCTAATGTATGTGGTTTCCTGTGTTTATGCTGAATCTTCTGTAAGATAAATGATTTCCCAGTCGTTGAGTTAGTTCTGACTGAAAACCATTTAAAGCTAAGGGTTCCAACCCCCCACACGTTATGAATAATTTATTTACCGAGTTGATTAAAAATTAACACCCTCATAATAAATCATGACGTAGTTTTAGCTTCCACAATAACAGTGTTATACCAAAAGCACGAATCATTCATGTATTTATTGGCTTATAAAGAATTCATACCCATGAATTCTTTATTTGACCGAATAAAATCAACCCCTTAACGTAACCTCGTTATGTTACGTTGTACATTTATAGGTAGAACACAAACAATAGCGTTCAGCAAAAAGGTGACAATACGTAAACATTTATTTCAACAAATTTTGAGAAAAGACTTGAATCTCACAGTATAATTTACAACTGCAACCTGAAGCGTCTTTACCGACTTTAAAGCAAGACGGAACGTGAGGAGCCAAATACAAAGTTAGCCTTACAAATGTGCGACACAAAGGGGCCGCGTTATCCCGTCTCGGACAGAAAGGGCCGGCTAGCACTCAGGGCGGGCCGTAACGAGCATGGGGACTAGGAATGCAAAACCTTTTGTATCGCGACGAAATGAAGTTACGACGGCACTAGTGTGGCGATGAAACGTGTTAGGTTGAAGTGCTTATGATAAACAGGTAAATGCTTGCCCATACTTACATGTTGTAGAACCTCAGTAAGGTTTTATTTTGGAGTTGCTGTCACGTCAAAGTTGTCCGAAAAATATTGTGTTCAGTGATTAGATCAGGCATTGGTCTATTGTGTATTTGAATGTATTGTGGCTCTTTGATGTGAATTGATTAGTGGTAAGTATCTGCATTAGGAACAACGGAGTAGGAAATACTGTAATTTAAATTCCATGTAAAACATCAATATTTGTTAAGTTAATTGAACAAATAAGTTAAACGTTACCCGCACAGACGCGAATCACGTTTCCCGTAAGGCTAAGATTCCAACCTTTTTCAAAACTAACATTACAATTATGGAAATGAAATGAAATAATTTATTTTGCAAAGAATATGTGTACAAAGTAAGATGTTAGCATTTTAAAACAGTTTCAACACACTCTACCTGACGGCATGCAAAAAGCGTATTTTAAGCAAATTGTTACAGATTCATCTCCACAATACTAAAATTCACATCAAAATCTCTATTTCGCACAGTTGATTCAAATGACTGTAAGATATCTCATTTCCATGGAAGGCACCGCTGATTGATGATCGCGCCCCTCCCGGGACGCCGGCGCCGGGCCTGGGATCCTCAGCATTCACAGCCGGATCATAAATTAAGTGCACTCTCATTTGGCGTACAATAAACGGTGGGAGTTCAATAGCGATTGTTCTACGGAGGCCGGCGGCGCGCGGCGAAGCCTCCCTCATTTTTTGTGTGAATTTAATAAACCTGCCCATTTGTTCGGTTTGTATGGCCGCCAGTACCTAATCAAAGTTTTAACGGTTTTTTTTTGTTCGTGTTTTGTGTTTAGTTTCAGGTGTGTACCGTATCAGGTAGCACACTTCAGATTTAGGAATTGGTAAATGAAAATGGTTAATTATTCTGTTGAAAACAAATCAATGTTTGAGTTTTGCTTTACCACTTACCAAAGTGTCACAGTCGAGGCGTCCTGCTTCGTATCTCATAATTATTTGTTTGATCATTAAATCATCTCTCTTGTTTTATTACTAGGAACTCGATTTCTTATCAATACAACGAAGCAACAAGAAATCATTAAAAAGTCTTTTACCTACATTAAACATAAGCAGAAAATAAATAAGGTAGGATCAAAATAAAACGAAAACGTGTTGAAGAAAATTATTCCAAAGGTTCGAGGCTCTATAGATTAGGTACTCTTTTAAAAAAGAAAAACCTACAAAGTTTATCTCTGGCAGAGATTCATATCTTTATCCCGAGCTCCAAACTGTTCTAGGTTGTTGAATTACTAACTTCGTCTTGAAACTTCCACATTTTTCGCTGTCCGTGACAATCATAACTTTAAGAGTCTCTCTCTAAGTATTTTCTTACAGTTTTCGTCAAAATTAAAAACACTTATTTTGCCATTTGTATGCTGAATCAAATCTTTCATTTTGCAATGTTCATGACACTTTTATTCAGACTTTTTTCCTTGTTTTTTTTTGCCCTATAATTTGCCGAGATCTGACGTCAAGATTCAAAGTTCAGTAACATGGCCCCGTAATTTTTAACTCAATCGCGACCTTTCAGACGATTTATCAAAATCTAAAGGATGTTTTATTCTCCTAACTTGAGCCCTGATAATGAAGGCTGCAAAAAGGTGCGCGTTCCGAATACTGTACAATAAAGATCAACATAATTTTCATGATGGTAGGAGTTCTTGATTTTTTTTAAACTTGTGGCAAGACATTAAAACTTTTGCTTGGGGTAAGCGTCTATGGTTTTTGCGCAGTCACCTTTGGACCGCGATCGCGTGATAACGCCCCGTTTTGAACTTAATTAACTTCTAAATTACCGCTACAATCTTTCGCGTTTAAAGGGAATTAATTATTTTGTTTAATTATTTATAAATAGGTAAACGTTTTGTTATCAGAAATCAATGCAATTTTAATCTATCTAGATTTTGTTTGACTGAAAACTATTTTTTATTTGTCTATTAAATTATATTTTTCCAAGGTAGTATTAACCCTCATTCCCTCCACGTCAGTTACTGCCATGACTTTGCCTCGGTAGCTTCAAAGGCCGAAAAGATGAAAGAGATAAATAAGAAGTCCCAGAGATCAGGAAAAATGGTCTTTATTAAAACCTCTTTTCATAGATGACAAAATCATCAGAGTTCACAGATATTCACGACGATCTAATATGTACAATGTTATTTAGTAGAAACTAATAGTACGTAGTTATATTACAGATTTAATCATACGGCATCGCTTCCACTAATTGATTTCGAGATATCTATGTCGGTCCATATTATTATGTACAGATTAGTATAACAAGTCTTTACAAAAAATCTAAACGTACCAGAGTTCACAACTCAAACATTGATTCCATTAAATATTCAACTATCACAATAATATAGAAACAGTTTGTTAACAGAGGTGTCTAGACACTGAAGTAGACTATAAATTCAAGATGAAATATAACAAAGATAGCTAACTAACAACTGAAATAGTAATTGCACTAAACCATTAAATTGGTCAGGAGGTAGATACACGAATGCCGGAACACAGCCCTTATCGTTGTGGCCGACAACAGACGTGCAGATTGCGAAATCCCGAATCGATTGCGTACTGACCTCGTGATCGGAGCGGATTGGGACTGTATAAGCCAGCAGTGTATTCCAGCAGTGAACAGAGAACTCTTTGAGTCGCATATATACGGATACATATGTATATTATGTAGTACCTATATACTGCGGCCATCCATCACCGCTGCAACCGATCAGCCGAGCGCAAGACTGCGCTCAGCCGTGAGTATCTCGCGCTACGATACGTCACAATAACCTTACGAGTACGTTCCCAATAATCACTCGATATCATATACTTGTGGCCATTGAGAACATCAATCACATATGGTATAGTCTCAGCTGCGCGGAATCAACGTTACCTTAGTTCAAATCAGAACCCGGATCGCCCACTATTAAAAGTTTCCCTGTCACAACTATTCACTCACGTAAAGTTTCGTCTATATCGGCGTCACACTCTTCTCAAGCAGTAATCGGACACTTCTCATCACTAACACTACACCCACATCAACATTAGATTGCACGATTATCATTTTGATTTCTGGTGTAGTGATGGATTTGTCAGCTGTTGCGTAGTTACGTCAGTATTTACAATAATTTTATCAATGTTATTGTACTATATTGAAATTCTGAATCATTCATCTGTGTAATTTGTTTCAATGATAAAAGAAGATATGTTATCTTCAGTGTTAGTTTAGAAGTCATCTACACAGATATCTCTTGGATCTGGACGCGTTTTTTTGGAGGCGCGGCGGCGGCGCTGCTCGGCCTCTCTTTGAGTTCTGACTCGCTGCTGCGCTGTGGAAATCGAAACATATGTTAGTTGATGCTGAGGTAATATTATCATCATCATTCAGAATGATATTCAGTGTTGGAAGATTCAGTATGGCTTTCATGAAATTCGGAGTTTTCAGAGGTTCAAATGAAATATGATATTTCATATAGAGATCGCACGTGTAATTTAATACGCTTCTTTCAAACTTTGTATGACTATAGGTACCTATACCTACTGGGCAGAACTAACATAATACTATATTTTTTACTTATAATACTTATATCGACTCGAAAAGAAGAATAAGAATGACTAGGTATAATTTTCTCATGTTAAAAACGATATGATTACCTTAAGAGTGCTCTTGCGTGGAGAAGTGATGGAAGCCGGCTCATTGCTCATGGAGGCCCCGCTGCGGCTGCTGCAACTCCCTGTGAGGAAAACTTACTTGTATTTCTTTAAATAATACTTTGAGCTCTGAATACTGCTTTGTACTGCTGTGGAGAAAAGAACAGTACGCTGATAACTCAAAACTACAAACGAAATGGACATTCTTGAAAATTATATTTTCGATCTGAATGCAGATTTTATGGCGTACATTTCACAGATAACTAATATCTGCCCCGTAATTCCTATTTATTGCAATATAATTTTCAAGAATGTAAAATAGACTTTAAACTACACAAAATATACAGCGAAGAAACATAAAACCAGAATAGACTATAAAAGACAGACGGAAAATATGTTTTCTTTTCAAAAATAAATACTTAATATTCTAAATTTTAATATTTGAACCGCACAAAATGTCCGAGTTTCGAGTAGCTTTTGAATCGGGAAGTGCATTGAAACGGCACACGGATGCAGCCACGTCGTGTGCCTCAAATAAATCGCCAGAACGTCTGCAATAAATGTTATAGTTGTCTCCGCCCTATGGAGACTGGAGACATCCACTAAATAAATAAATATAGGCGACGTAGTGGTTTTCAAAATTATGGGCTATTTGGATGGAAAATTAGCCTGTTCCTAAATACAAAGCCATAAAGAGTCAAAACTATAATGGAAAGTAATAAACCGATAGTGACTGAACATTTAGATAAATAATATTCTTAAATCCTAGGTTTTTAATGAATGAAAACAGCAGCGAACGAACTTATACGAAACAGAAATAAAAAATTACTAACCAATCTGTTTACCAGTGCCTTCAATATCGATCATCGCAATTAATGACATAAAACTGGCAGCCCAATCCCTATCACCAGATATGAATATCAAAGACCTACTATGAATATCAAAGTCTCTCTGCTGGATTCCACATAACACGTGTAATTTTCTAGCGTGAGCCAGCCGCGGTTAAGTCAGAATCGTGTGCGTAATGTACGGCCTGCTCCCAAGTGGTCGCTCATAAAAAATGGGTTTTAGATTTAACGTCTTTTTTGCTTCCATGTAAAAAATGTGTTTGCTTTACACCTTTGTTCCCTTTGAATATTCATAGCCTTGAATCTACAAGAAAGTTAGCGACGTATATAAATATTATTATGTTGGGATAAATCGTTTACAATAATCTTAGGACGAAACCGCGTCCTGCAGTTGACACGTTTCATTGAGCTGGAAAGATAAGCGGTTGGCTCGACGTTTTACTTCGGTGTTTTTTCATTCCTCGAGTCGAAACAATTTCAGACCTTCTTGCGCAAGGTTACTTTTTGTAATGACTTAGCTGGATCCCTACGTAATTTTGGTTCGGAGAAGCAATTATCTTGAAAGGTTTTTATAATATTCTAACCTTCTCTCCTTGGGCGGCGGTGGGCAGTTCGCCGACGACCTCTCTGAAGATAGATCCCCGCAAAGACCAGCACGTTGAGAGCCAGCAAGAAGCAGCCGGCACCCACTGTCACACCCAGCGCCACCGTATAGCTACTTCAAACAAATAATTAATTAGAAGTTATCAAATAAAAAGAAGAAGATGCTGTTTATAGCTTATGTTATGTAAAGATACACAATCATATTATTATTGTTGGGTCATTTTTCCTTAAAACTGAGAACAAATATTGAGGGTGCGTCAGAATATCAAATCGTTCTGAAGCATCTCAAGGGCGATGCATAAATTTGGTTACATTAGCCCAAAATGTCAACTGTGCCAGAAAAATATGAATATCTCGTTGCATCTGTTTGAAATATTACTATAATTATTTCCGGAGTGACGCTCAGTCCAGTTAATTCAGTCCAAAGTTCGGCGCCATCCATTACCATTATCAGCAGTATCCAGTTGTCTGGAGGAAAAAACGCTCCCCTTGAGAAATGGGTCGGCATTAAGACATTATATGCGAGACAAAAGGGACAGAACTCAGGAAGGTAAACAGGTAAGTAAACACATTAGCGAGATTACAAGCCGCGCTACAAAATGCCCGATCAATCTTGTTTAGAGGCAGTCCTGCCTGAGGTTCAGGTGACGCCGCGACCCTCGCGCACGGAATTTACATGTTATGAAAATTTAACAACGTTCGTGAGAATCACTTTGTGTACTCTGTCGTTATCTTGTTCCGTTTTGTTGCTCTGTTTATCTAATTGAATGGAAGCTACTCGATAGGGATACTGTTTAACTTACTGAGTAAATTACTATTACCTTCAATAATAATAGCAAACAATAGCCGTATAAGCCTGAATACTCATTTATATGTCAATTCCAGATACGAGAGGATTATTCGTCAGGTCACTAGCCCAAACTTTTCCAAAACATCCGATGAAAATGGCTGCTGTTTTCCAACTTCTGCGATGATAAAAACATGTATACGAGAAGCAGAATATCTCTGTGAAACTTTGAGAAAGTACGAGTGTTGTTCCAAGTTTGGAGCCTGAAGAAAACTTCAGATCAGAACTACCGAAGAGGACTTCAGAAATGGATCAACATCTTAATGACAGCGAACATTTCTTGACAGTCCGTTACTATTATGTATCGGCAGCATATGTCTCGCTGTTACGTGGTTGAGGACCGATGTTGACTCTGCACCCCAGGGATCAACGCTCCCTTCAAGAAATTCTTTTTTGTCACTTGTTTTTCTTATTACGTCAAACATCGTTATGTACGTTTCGTTCAGCTTTCAGAATTCCCCCAGTGTGGCTGTTTTCAATTTTTCCTATAAAAGCTTTACAGGAATACAGATTGTTATCTCCTAATTGGACGCGAATTTTGCGTCATGTAGGCATTACGCCATTATGGGTAGAAAAGTGTGCCCAGCGGCATACGATTCTGTTGATCCGCGGCATATACCTACTCGTCTATTTTTTAAAATGACGATATTTTGAGTAAATGTTCGTTTTAAGTGCGAGTTGAAATTTGAATACTGTAAAAGTGAAAGATCGAAATAAACTTAAATAGATAATGTGTCCGTTCAAAACTATTCGTATTTAAGTTGGATGTCGCCATACAAGTAGCGTTTTGCATTTTGAATGTTTTTTTTTTATATACACATTGACACTAATGAATTTTATGTAAACAATAACATTTGCTTACATTGTACAGTATTGTATTATTTTAATTATTGTGAATGTGAAGACAATGTGGGTCATTTTATTCAATTTGTATTTTTATTATTCTCTCTGTTTTGTTAGTTTTTGTCATGGTCTGGCAGTTTGAGTAATTTATGTGGCCTATCCAAACGTCCTTTCTTTGGTATTGTTCGTTGAATCGTTGAGCTCCTTAAGTTTTGAGGTCAGCTGCACAATTTCTGACAAATGCGTGCACTGACTGGACAGGTCCTCTCAATCTGTGTGGTTCTTCCCTCAAAAGACCATCTCAGACATTGATCGACATGGTCTTCATATAACCTGTCCAAGATTATGTCTGGACTTTAAAATATACTGTGACCTCTGAGTTTGTTTCGGCCTTTCTTCTCAGAGCAGTCAGATAGGAAACGCCAACATCATCTACTTTAAAAAAATATGATTGACCTACTTACAAAAATAAAATCATTTATCATTTATAGCAATCAGAGCTAAGTTCATCAGGTACTAACCTGTAGTACTGGGAGTCCAGGTTGGTCAAGGAGTCCTCCTTGGGCGAGGGTTGCGGCGCCGGCAGCGCGGAGAGCGCGGGGCGCGGGGAGGGGGACGGCTCACACTCTTCAACTTCAGAAGAATCCTCATCAGCCTCAGTACTGTCCTCCTCATCGTCCAGAGCCGATGTCGTCGTGTACAGCTCCGGGAATATCTCACCTACGAGAAAAAAGTCAATTAAGTTAAGGTTTTATGAAGAGTAGGTCGTTCCGTCTTCGATCTGTACTGGCACGTCGTTGAGTTGGATGGTCTATTTATCGAGGGAGGCTATGGGGTATATAACATCACGCTACAACCAATAGGAGCGGAGCATCACTGAAAAATATTGCAAAAACGGGAAAAATATTCCTTTTGAGAGCTTCCGTTGCGTACGCTGCGTAAATGGTTAAAGTTACGCAAAAATCATGTATGACGGAACTGTTCCTCTTTAAAAGTTCAAATAAAAAAACCGCGACAGCATATGTCATATTTTAAGGATGACTCACTCTTTTATGGTAGGTAATCAAATTTGTTCTAAAATAATGCATTATTTGCGAAGGTGTTTTTATAAACATGGTAAACTCAATTTCAAAGCATTTATTTCAATTAAATCTTGAACAGGCACTTTTGAATTGTCCAAATTAAATAGTCTGTCAGTTAGTCAAAAAGTTGAAGCTAGTTGCCCATTCTAAAACGTAGATCTCTATGGAGAAGAACGGGCAAGAAACTCCTTGGACACTTTTAAATCAAGATATTACGAAATCCTGGGTACGTTATTCTTGTTGCTTCTATATGTGAGAACAATGTAAAAAAAGACACAAATGAAGAAACAATTCAAAATATAAGATTAAAATAAGCCTTGGCAGTTAAGAGATGACCAGTCTCAACCGACGGCGCCCGTTCACGAACATGACGCGTGGATCAGCACCATCCAGCTCAACCATTTTGCAGCGATATTAATCCTTATCCAAATAAATACGTTATTCATCACAAGTATTTAATTTTGAACAAAATTGCCCTTGACGTTATTTGATTTCAATGAATATCTTAGGAGATATCATAGTTTACAACCGACTTAAAAAAAAAAAACCTCAAGTACAAAGTAATAACTAACTTTAATTTCAGAAGTCGGTGTCAAAAATCAAACAGGCGGAACCAACGACATCTAATATCACGCTATGACCTTTAGGAGCCGAGCAAAAAGAAGAAGAAAAAAGTCTAGTCAGAAAGAACGCTAAGTAAAAACGAAGCAATAGCGCGGGCAGGCGATGCGATGCGACGGGGTGGGTCAGAGTAACAAGAAATTTCACGCGGACGAAGTCGCGGGTAGAAGCTAGTGTATTATATACTAAAACCTTCATGAAAGTATGTAGATCACATTTATAAAAGAATTATCAAAATTGCTTCATTAGTTTTTGAGAAAATCGCGGACTTCCTCCTTTTTTGAAGTCGGTTAATAACACCGCAAGGCAACCGGTCATGAGGGGGGTGGAATAGGGAATAGTAGGTTTTTTCCCCAAATTAACGCAGATGAAACTGTGGGGCACAGCTAGTGGTAAATATTAATCATAGAGTAAGTTTTCGCTCTGTCTTCTGATAAGATCTGGCACGTCATGGTAAATATTGACCTCTTCATTTTATTACCTCTTTATTTCTCGTGTTTACCTTTTACACCTCTTAGATTATTATAACTTACATACGTTAGTTCGAAGCTTTTTGTCTAGACCTCAGTAACCAATGTCTGAGCAGTCAATGTATGCGTCTCATTATTTTTAAGGACCAACTACTAGGTCCTAATTAGGCAAGAGCTTGACGTGACAAAACTGTTCTCCTAATGAACGCCATGTCAGTGTTTAGGTCTCTAAGCTCAAAATGTTAGGTTTAGTAAATAAAGTATTTATTAAATTAAGTGCTCTCAGCAGGCATTTGAAGTTCGCGTAGAATTTTAATAAGGTAACATTGTTTAAATAAACCTCGTCTATTTAGTTGTAGCTACTTTGAATTTAGGAATCGTTCTGTTATTAATGTTTTGTTTGGAATACTAAAATGTTAGCCTAAATAAAACAAAAGCAATAAAACGTACTTTCTACAATATTCTCAACCTTGTTACTGGATTTAAATCAAGATTTCAGAGATAAAACAATTGCATCATAACTAGATATACATTCCAACCCATCTCAACAATTATGATATCCGCATGATATTCAATACATTGCAAATCGAATGCGAAGTAAACAACTCGCCAAAATAGAACATATCTGAACAAGAAAGCGATCCCTGAAGTTATCAAAGGCTGGTAATGAATGGTCCACGCGCGCACAATGCGGTCCCAAGTTGTGCCCACGCGCACAAAGGACGATTGTTGGAGCCGCCGCGCGATCTCTTTTGTTATGCTAGGGTTGAACTGGGGCCTAGTGTTTAGACTTATTGTTGCTTAGATAGATCTTGTAAGCTGTGTGGGATATATGTACAATATGAATTATTCAACTCACACTAAGAGACCCTGTCTTTTTCATAGAAAAAAATCCTTAGTATTAATTGCAGATTTTTTAAATAAACTTAATGATTAAATTATAAAATTAGATGACATCGTGCAAGCCAATTTAAAAAAAGAAACTTGAAGGTTTTACATCGCAATTCTTAGCATAAGCACCGTACAAAATTTTAAAAATCCAGTTTAAATTTCAGAAACATTTTATCCGAAATTTTAAAAGGATAATCAAAGTTTTTCGTTTTTTCTGATCTTGAATGGTCATCAATTTCGGTACGGTTGGCAGCCCTGCGAGGTGGCAGTAAAGTGAACAAAGAAACCCGCGGGAAACCAGCGGAGTCTCCTAGAGCTCAGTTATCGGCACGTTAACGTGCTCGTTTGCCACTATATTCTCGCCAAGATAGTGTTTTTATTTGAACACTTTATTCTAACTAATGGTTGAAGATTTAGAGCTAGATTTTTCTAAGAAATTAGTGTTAGAATCTTTAACAGGGTTAGTATTTTTTGATTTTAAAGGGTTATTATTGTTGTCATGTCGCCCCAAAAAGCAATTTTATATAAATAACTAAATAATGATCTTCTGATATAAAATCCCTACTACAGTTTTCTGTCAATATTTATCGCAGAAAATTACTACTTTGGCGTTTCTACATGCTTTGCGACATTCAACTCTACACTTGTATCTTCTGTTAATAAAACCATTCACTATCGGTCATAAATATTAATCACCATTTTTGAAACTGAAACATAATCCAATCTTCTCAAAAGGCGACTGAAACTGCCAACACCTCCACATCACCTATTACGCACAACAGTCGACAATGTCACTCGACACGGCGCTAATTTGCGAGCAATTGCTCAAAAACAAAAGGCGATCGGCGACCGGCAACAATTACCGGCGCTCGCCACAATGCCGGATAAATTAGTTCAGCAGACAAGTGATGGTAATCGGAAATGACGTTGTGTATCGAAAAATATAGGGCTTTGTTTTAAAAGATAGCTTTTTATAAGTATACAACTAGATTTATTCCAAATTTTGTATTAAACTTAAGCTAGCATTTGATTTGGATTTGCTAGTTGCGTATAAATCATGGATAAAATACGATCTAATATTGATGCACTGAAATAGTTAATATTTTGTTCGGCCTCATTAATGTTAAAGGAATAGGATGATTCAATTCGATTTTTAGGGCCTATAAGTTTTTGTGGCTAAAGTGGGTAGATACATGTTACCATTTTCGGTTGAGTCATGTATGCAAAACCAGGGTTTATTTTTATTTTTATTTTATTTTTTTTATTTAGGTATGTCTAACAGCTTATAGAGGGCTTATAAAAATCTCGCAAACCTAAGTGCTCGTAAATATCCGTCAGAAAACAATTCCGGGCACGCGAACATTAAAGGGCACATCTCACACGCAACAATATACAAATTTGAAGATTGTATCCGTGTCTGTGTCCCGGCAGCCGGAGCCGGCAGCGAGTGAACTTGTCCGTGACAAAGGGCCGCATTGTGCGCCGCAGACCGCGCCATTCTTCCCATACCGCTCATTATGGAAGAATTCCAGCCATTCGCGGCACAATTAATAACATCCCGAGTTCCCGACCCAACCCCGAAACACTCCCTGATCGATTTATTTTCATTCGTGACACCTTTCACCATTAATCACTTCGCCACCAAATATTTTGGCGACATTTTTTATTTTTATAAATTCTAGGGAGACCTCATTCGCCTAATGGCTCGCCGCCTAAGTACCGATTAATCTGAGTAATATCTGCGAAATTTTATACAAAAGAGACGCGGAGCGATTAGCAAATAGTTGCGTATGTCTTTGTAAAGAAGTTCTCTCGCTCGAAGAGACTTAGAGTAAAATTTCTCATTGGCTACGAGTCTGTCGTTTTGTATTCAAACTGTGTCGAGCCTCCAAACTTCCATCCTTTCAGTGACGTATCTTCCAATTAATATAATCTCACACGTGTTATTAAGTTCGGTGGGGCTGATTCCGCTCACGCGCGAGCTATAGTGTTCCTGAACAGCTACCATGCCCCCCCAGCGGGTGCGGGGTGGGGAATCGGTTAATGAGGGCGTTCCGTTTACGCGCCGCGCCAGGAAGTGGCACTAATGGTTCTGGATAATAAGGCATGCTCAATTTAAGCAGCGGTAGACGTTACCAATTTGCTTTCCATTAGGTAAAGCTGCGCCTACGTTTCGCCGTGATTGGCCAAATTTTGGCGGCTATTCACTAACTTTAGTCAGTGAGCGCTTTCTGTAATGGGATTTATGTTTTGATTTATTCATTATAATTAATAGTTCGCTTTTATTCGGGCTTGCAGAATATCGCGGGCTTTCAATTCTTTTCGCTGTCGATTTTTAAAACACAATTATGAGAATATTATTCGGCGAATACGCCGAATAATAAAAGTATTTATTTTACAGAATGGATAAGTTACATATATTTTTAAGGATTTTTATTTTTTAGAGAATACAGTAAACTTAATATCATTAAATAGTACCACCAATTGTTGATTTCATTATTTACGCAAACGTAAATAAGAGTCGGAAAATGTTTCAACGAAACATCACACTGAGTACTTAAAAGTAATTAATTATTATCATAGAAAGCTGCGTCCACATTGGTGACATTACTATTACAGGATACGTGTGGTGAAAATGAGTGAAAATGACACGCAGTCGTTTAGCGACAGTACACAGTACTTACAGAATATTATACATTTTATATCAAGAGGGGACGCAGCTTAAGGGCTCAGACTGACCTGCGAACATGTCAGGGTGAATGGACCTGAACTGGTGGTGCCGTGGCGCAGCCCCCGGGCGGTGCAGCTGCGGGATCAGGTGCAGCCATAGCGCCATCTTGTGCCCGCGGTAGTGACTCTTCACGCGTAGCTTGGTACCTGGTTAAGAAGAGCAAAAATAAAATAAGAAAATGCGAATCAGACTCGCACACGAAGGGTTCCGTACCACAAGACAAAAAACGCCAATAAACAAGCTCCTTGTATGGAGACCCCTTAAATTTTTAACGTTACTTATTTATTTTTTATTATTTAATTGTTATAGGGGCAATATAAACACACACTCTGTGAAAATTTTAACTGTCAGCCTATTACGGTTCTTGAGATACAGCCCGCTGACAGATAGGCGGACGATCGAACGTATGGATGGTCGGAAGGACGGACGGACAACGGAGGCTTAGTAATAGGGTCTTGTTGGTACCTCTTTGGTACGAAAAAAAGTGTGGCGATAATAAATTGATCAATCTTTTAAGGGCAGTAGAAGGAAAAGCTGGTTTCCAAACATAAGTAATCATTTATTAATGAACAATGGTGGAGGAAAATAAATCCAAGAAAGTGCCATTCCCTAAATCTAATTATTGACAAAATCGATTCCTCACCATTTAAATTGGACTTCAAACAGAGGTGTGACACGGAAGGAGCGGGAAAATTGCACTCAAGTGATTATGAAACAATCGTAGCAGGTATCAGGTAACATGAGCTCGAATGTGAAACCGATTAAATCACCGTTAATATAATAATAATAATATTTGAAACCCATTGACGTCTTTGCAATACAGTCGTAAGCAAACCGTTTTCAATCAACGAAAATAAACTACGAAACAACTGCTTCAAACCAAACAAGCACCTTAACGAAAGGATTAAAAAAGTTGTAAACCCTTCCAGAGAACGAGGGGGAAGAAAACACGCACATCCGCTGGGAAGCAGATCGTAAAAATAATGAGTTTCGACACAATATGGCCGCCGAAACTTTGAATGGGGCTTTATCTGATTAACTTCGCGCCGTGCGAGATTTTATTTTCAGATCAGTTTAGATGAAAAATCCCTCTGTTATTCTTTTCGAGCTTGTTTTGTACGCACACGAGTTTGTGACTTTCATTACGATGAATTTGATTAACCTATTTATGGAGCTGTTTTTGGCATACAGTGAGGTAAGTTGCCGTCTAAATATGGAACGTGTATTCATATGACGGTGAATTTTCCGAGGACTATTTTTGTTGCTACAATCCGAGGTTCGAATTCATTTTCTGGGCATTCGTACTCTGAACACATTTATGGTTTCTGAACAAGTGAATGAACGTCTGCTGTCAGTCTGCTTTCGATAACGTATTGTCTGAAAGGTATTATGGTCGCAACTCACAAGATATTAATTAACTAAATGATAAGCTATTTCTTACCTATACTTAAATACTGTTGCGTATTCATTTCATATCTGGGCCAGCTGGTCACTCCTTCATGATGCCTCTCATCTGCCCGAGGGGTTGGATCCCCAGTCTTCGCGAACGCAGCCAGGAGAGATACAGTCATCTCCGCCACGGCCACGTCACCGCGCGAGTAGTTCCGAGGGGCATACTGCATGCCTCCCACCAGCGGGAGCCCCAGGAAGTACGGCAAAGTCTCACTTGTCACACTACCTAAGCGCTGTTGACAGGAAAAAGGTCTTTGGTTGGTATGATAGGTTGCATTTAAAAAAATATATTATGATGCTTAATAAACCCATTAATAAACTTGAATTAAATAGTGACCTAGTTAGAAGCAAACTGGCAAATGTGGCTTTCACACAATATGTATTTCACGATAACACGAACAGTGTGTGAATTAATAATCGTATGGAGCAATAAATTACTACTAAATTATTCATTTAACTTTAATAATATGATGTTAGTGAGAATGCAAATGAGCTAATATTCATCAAAGGAAGTTTTGACAAATTCCGCGATCATGTAGATTGTGCTAAATTAATGACCTCGCACCTCCCTAATTCATTCATATATTATAATGAACCTGTCGCTACTATGACAATTTAAGCACTTACATTATTTACGTTTAATTTGTTTAGATATTAAATAACCAATCTCTATTATTTGTTTATGAAATTATGACTTAATTGCTTAATCATGTAACTTTATCTTACCTCTTGGATGGAAGTCTCAAGAAAAATCAAACTTAGGTACGTTAACGTTTTACACTTTAATGAACTAACCTGAGGATAATCAGCATCCTTGCTCTGATGCGCGAAATGCGCGAAGTAAGTCCTGGCCCCTCGTCTCGCATGTAGCTGCGCCACTCTTAGAGCTGGTGCGGTGACCGCTGCGTCACTCAGCGACTCCAGGGTCGCGTCGCGGATGTTAATGGGATGCTGGATGGGCTTCTCCCAGTCCGTGTACTCGTTGCGAATGGCCGCAAAGATCTCGTTGCGGTGGAAGCGGTAAACGTTGCGGACGTATGTGCGGAGGATGCGGTTCCTGAGGAGTAGATGCATGAGAGGAAAAAAATCGAATTCGATGTTAATGTCAGCACTTGAAAGGAAATTGGCAGGAAAGAAAGAAAAAGAGAAAGGAAATTGATGAAATATATGAAGACAGATGTAGTTATAATCAAAACTAAAGAAACCAGAAGTTCAGGAAAATACTAGAAGCATCACTGATATTATTAAAGCAGAAAAATTGCTCCATAAAGAAAACGGAAAAACTTACCTATGCTCCTCTTCAAATCCGTGCCTGATATCCTCTTCACTAAAGAACTGGTAGCTCTCAGTGGTGGCCACCACCACGGCGAGCGCGCAGTCGAGGAAGGCCTCGCTGGCATGCAGCGCCCGCGTCGGGGCCGGGCCCTGCGGGGGGCCGTCTCGCGACGCGGGCGCCGACGGGGCCCAGCCCGCCAGGAAGCGGGCCCTAGGGGCGTCTACTACTAGCAAAGCCGCCAGCGGACGAGCGCGGATGCACTCAACGAACCTGGGAGGATATTCAGATAATATTTTTCTGCTTCTTAAACGGTGTAGGAAAACATTATATGGGCACAGGATGTCCTAGAACCAAATTATTAAAGATATAATTATAGAACAACATTCTGCACTGGCACCGAGTGATGAATTACTGCCAGTATTTAATAGAGAGCAGGCGTCAGTCCCAGCAATGGCAACATTTCATAGAGAGCAGGCGTGAGTCCCAGCAGTGGCAACATGTTGTCTGTTGCTAATGTTGTTTTGATATAAGTACATTGCAAGTTGCAACAATATAATATTTGTCTAAACACACTATGATTACTGGTTTAATTTGAAATTAACTCCAAAAGGAACTCATACCAGTTTTCGTCATTGGTGGACTCAGGTGTACAGCGCAGCGCCTGCGCAGTGTGTTCTCTGGACAGTGCCGCGTCGGGCGCTAGAGCAGTTGGACTGAGTGCCGACCCACTCAGCAGGAGGACGCGAGATACCAGACCTGGTGCAAACAATATTGAATAGGTAAATCTTGCCCGATTGAGAGGATATATTATGTGGAATAACGCCTTAAAATTACATAGTAACCCTTAATTTAAAATAAATCCAATCACAAAACAACAGAAGCCTTTTTTACACAAAATAGAAGTGACTGACGTCAAACGCTCGCAACGATATGAGATTGTTTTGTTACAAAACTTTAAGAACATTTCGGAACAAAATAAAACCACAAATATTTCCCCCTTACTAAGTTACTAATAAACGTTGTATAGCGTCTGTATAGTTACACAACGCTTTGTCTTCTTCTTTCTAAAGTCGAATTACTGACGACTGAAAGAGAGAAATCGGTGTGTAACTATTCATCTGATATAATACGTTTATTAGTAAGGGGGTTAGAATATTTCTGATTTAATAAAGTCCGTGATACCGATGTATAATCAAAACAAAGCACAAAGATTCTTGCATAGAGAGCCACATTGCCTTCCGAATGACATGTCAATTTCCAGATATATTTGGACATTTTTCCTAGATTTCATATTGATACGTGATACTGCAATATGCAGTATCCTACAAAACATAGTCAAGCGATCGCTTCGAGAAATATTTCAGTGTGGCGTAGCGCAATCTGTCCCGACTATAAATAGATAGCTATTTCTCAGGTGGAGTCTAAACTTCATAATATATCTAAGAAAATATGTTCGTATGTGAGTAACTAAACTCGTTTATAGTTCGAACCCAAATTGAGTCAATATTCAGGGTTTTTTATAGAAGTTTTTTCCAACTTTTAATGCTTAAAAAGATAAGGGAAAAAACGACAGTACATTACTAGAATGCCTTCTGTAGAGGCTACATATGTTCCTTCTTTTTAATACCCTTTTGAAGAAATAGGTTTTCTTTCTTTGTTACATAAAAAAACACTACAAAGAAAAAAAATATTTTAATTTCGGAAGTCGTCATCGGTGGTTCCGCATTTTTTTCCTTTTTAGATTCTGACTTGGTGACAATGGGACCACCTCGAGAGCATACCCTTTCAAACCCTAATGTCAACTGCTGCTTTTCCCGATGTTGGGACGTTAATGTTGAGGAGTTCTTCTGGTAAGAACCAGAAGAACTCCTCAACAACCACTCACCATGTGCATTGTGACGAGCATAAATTTGCATAGCAAGCATGTTAAAGTAGGTAATCGAATCGCTACCCATGAAAATATTTATCATTGAGTTGTTCCGATGGCCATCTGTGGTCTTCATCAGCAGCTCCACGTTACCAAATGATGATTTCCGAGAGCATGCTCAAATTATTTTGAAAAATACCCAAATCGTTATAGGTTTGCCTATATTTGCGAGTTTCCCTCGATTTTCATGAGATAGTTTCATCAGATTCCAACTTAATGACAATGAGACCACCTCGAGAGTATATATACCGTTTCAATAAAAAAAAAAAAAAAATTAAACAGGTCCACAATTGACGGAGAAATTGGTGAACATACCTACATAAAATAAAACATACATAAAGTCGAAAATATAACCTCCTTTTTGGAAGTCGGTTACAAATACTTGCTCAAAGCTGTTTACGAACCCTAGGGATTCTCCTGGAGAAATGTTTCCAAGTTAAACTCCTAAGTATAATTTTACAAAGTTTTTTAATTGCTTCTTAAGTAAGTAATAAGAAATCAATCACAACGATAGTGAGGTTTGATGACACATTAAATAGTATATTGTTTTCCAAGGGAGCAAACAGCTATTTTGAAGCGAGAGTGTTTCTTTGAATCCAGATCGCAGATCGCAGCGAGGGATTCAAAGTACGTCACTCGAGCTTAAAATAGTGTTGCTCCCGAGGTGGACACTATACTTTTTATCACCCTCTTTTAAAAAATAAGTTAGTGCAACTTAGAATAGAATAAGAACAGTACGTTTATTTATTTACATAATTACTTGAGGAGGAGATACTCATTTATTATAAAACTAAGTAAAATCCTAATTTGAGTAAACAATTACGAACGAAGGCAGAATGCTTTTCGCGGGTGTCAAATTTTTTCACAAACTCTTTTACTAAAACCTTTCAGTTTATCATACAGCCTGTTACTTGTTCATACAATGTTCGTGATTAATCTCTTTGGTGATTGGAACTTTTACTAACAATATCCACATTCCAAATTCAAATCACTTTTAGTCCCTAGGGATTAAATAGCTATTTAAGTCCCTGTTTACGAAGAATACACTAGGTAGCTCTTTATGAATAGATGTGATAAAAACAATATTTGTACGTTGTGTGTATAAAAATAGCTAATAAATAAATATATAGGTGCTTAAAATAGAACTTAAGTATTCACGTCTAACTTCCCTCACCTTTGCTATCGGGTAGCATAAGCAGCGCGTTGGCGAGCGCCGCGCCGGCCGCGTGGCCCGCCAGCGTGACCCGCCGCGGGTCGCCCCCGAACGCGGCCACGTTGCGCCGCACCCAGCCCAGCGCCGCCGCCACGTCCAGCACGGCCGCGCCGCCGGCTGCTTGAACTGGGGTGGACCGCACGCCCGGAGTTAAATAACCTAGGAGATAGATGAGAGAATTACCATTTTACCTTTTGCGAAACAATCACACAATATAACCGGCATCTAAGACGGGGTTAAGATTTTAGTAAGAGAAACAATTTGAGTCCCGGATTCCGTCAATATGATGGACAGCAGCGGAAGCAAAAGATGATAATAACGGTTGATAGATGAAACGTCAAATAGGATGGGCGATTTAACATTGTAAGTGATGTGCGCAACTCTAATTTGTGTGAGCGTCCACGCCGCTACACCGCTGTGAGCTATGGGCTACTATTAATATCAACTCTAACAACTTACTTATTTTTTAAAAGAGGGTGATAAAAAATCTAACAAATAAATTTGCTAGATTTTTATATTTGAGGCTCTATGGAGTATATCCTTTTTACCCGCTTATGTATCCAACCTTGTTTATATTAGGCATGGTTGGATACAATGAGCTGAGAGTTAGGCGTGAGTTTGCACTTGTCTCTTATTTATTTAAAGTAATTAGAGGCAAGATTCATAACGCCGACATATTAGGGTTGGTGTGTTTGAGTGTGCCCGACAGATATGTGTGGCGGCGACGGCGGCCTCAGCTGCTGGCTATACCTCGTGGCCGCACTAATCTGTTAAATCAGGCGCCCCTGACGCGGGCGCTTCGCACCCTTAACCTTGTAGCAGAGGAGATAGACGTTTTTGCGTGTACACTGAGTGAATTCACAAGGATAACCATATATGTAATAAGTTTTAGAAAATAAGTTTTTAAGTTTGCTTCACTGTTGCATTGGGTTTTACCTGTAAAAATAGTTGTAAGTGAGGATATAAATAAATAAATAAAAAAACTTGTTAATGAATTATTGTTGAGCTTAATTGATGTTGAATTCATTATTTTTAAATTGTGTTATGCTTACCTAACAAACCTAGCCTATAGTTGATGGTGACGACGAGCAGGTGCGCGCGCGCCGCCAGCACGGCACCGTCGAGCGCGTTGGCGGTGCCCCACTCGTGCGACGGCCCGCCTACCCACACCACCACCGCGTACGGCGCTTCCACGCCGCGCGCGCCTGGTAAACAATAGTTATTTATGATACTAGTGCGGTAAGTTGGTTTTTACAAACGAGTAGACGAATGTAAGCCCGAGACGAAGTCGAGGGCTTACCATAGTCACGAGTTTGTAAATACCAATTTCTGCACGTGTGTCATACAATGTTTTTCAACACATTTGCGAGAAAACAGTACAGTATATAATTAAACAAACTTTTTCATTTGACTATTTTTTATAAGCAAATAAGAAAATAAACAGATAGGTCACTACTCTTGGAAATTAATAGTAAAATTTGAACAATTATTGAAATTCAGTGAAATTTGCTGCTTTGGAAGCTTAACTGCCTGACTGACATTATTAATTTCACACTTAGTATGTTGAAGTCATATTATTATTTTGTTTATTTAACAGTGGGAAAGTCGCAACAATTTTTGAAATTTCGAATATGAAAATGGCGCGAATTTGCAAATGGCGCCACATGCACGTGGTGAAAATTAGAACTACATCTTTTGTCTCATTTACTCTTTAGTATTAAAGTGAGACAACGTATTGAGCAAAAGCGCTTCCAAGGAGGTTCGATCAATCAGGTTGTTTATTCTCATACCTAATGTAAAACTCTTTGGTGGAATTCTTATATTTTTTTATGGAAATTAAAAAAAAAACCGTAAAGAAAACGCACGGTGCTATACAACGGAACGTGCGGTAAAATAGATACTTAGGTGAGAGTACCTATTTTACCGCACGTTCCGTTGTATGGTGCGTAATTTTTAACTTTCGAACAATGTATACAGGCTTTGTAAATGCATTTTTCGAGCAAATGTGTTGAAAATAATGTTTACACCTTTGTACTAAGGTAGACAGAGGATTAACATCATCCAAATCAAAATGTAACTAACGCATCAAGAGTCTTTACCGACATAGGGTTCACACCTCGGACAATCCACATTCGTGCGTTTCTTTTTCATCTTCAACTTTCGACATATCCGGTAGGTATTGCATGCCATAGCGTTACATACATTACACACGTGCATCAGAGGAGCACGCAAGATGAAGATGGAAGCATACGACACGAGTTTGGAAATAAGTAGGTACCTATTAATATTAGCATTCACAACAAACTTTTAATGTGACACTTTTAGCACCCAGTAAGAATGTTGCTTGTTACGGGAGCCGGAAAAAGTATTATCAACTTAAATCACCGTCGCACAGTGGTCCGGGTTTTCAAAAAGGCGGACATAGGATCGAAAATGCATATTTAACGTAACAAAAAATAGTTTCGTATAGGAAATTTAACGCTGATTAATACTTATTACTACAACTTTTCAAAAAAACAGCTCCTTCACGTCAAAAAAAAATATTGAAAATAAAAATGTATGGGAGAAAATCTATTTTATTTTTTTTCTCCGTTCAGTATCAAAGTGTAGCAAGCAAACCTTATATTCTGGTAAGTACCTATTGTTCTTAATACGACAACATATAAATTGCTTGCGTATCCCTGCGGCCTTGACGCCTACGATGCTTCAAAGTTTAAAATTTTAATGTTGAATTATCTTAATATTATTAACGAGTTTTTCAATTGAAATTAATCCAAAATATCATTTTTAATAAAAACAAGCCCCCCGCGCGCCTCATCCGTGTATTAAGCTCGCCCCCTATTACATGGGACTTAAATATAACTGGCGAAATGACAGTGTACTATAGTGTAGTATACACCTTTGCCGAACCCTTCGGGGAATATAAAGCGTGATGTTATGATAAAATAAGCATTTCTGCTTATTTTTTTTTTAATAATCATCTGTTGGTTATTCTTTCATCTGTTGATATTTCCTATTGATAAATCATGGTTGATATTGTTGGTTTTACTACTAACGTGACTCATCTTAAAAGAAACAATTAGAAATAGATGTAGCCCTTAAAAGGGCTTTTTCTGAAGTCCTGAAAAGGACTATTTTAAGTGGTCCTGAAAAGGACTACAACTCAACTACTACTACTACTAACAAACTCAATTCTAACAATAACAAAATCACTAAATCTGTCACGTTTACATTAATGGATCATCTTCAGGCTGCAACTCCTGTAGATCCATATTTTCAGTTTCTTCTGTTACTACCTCAGGCAACAACAAAAGCTCTTTAACATCTGGAAAAAAATCGAATTGCTTTGAGTTGCTGTATTTTGGTCGAATATGGGATAAATATGGGTCTGAACTAATTAAAAAATTATGGAGCAAGTCCTCGTTGGTCTTCATCCTGTTAAATTTTCTTGTGTGATATTCACGAACTCTTCGAAATTCTTTATTTCTTGCTTCTCCCGCTTCTTCGGAAAGAATGCCAATTGGTAGGAGGCCAAAGTGATGACAAATGTCTGCACCGTGTATGAGTAGCTTGTGCACACTTGCGGGCATATAAAACCATGGGTATAGATGAACAAAGATCTCAGCTGTTTCTCTGCAATAAGTCCTGAATTTTTCTATATCTATGGCACATCCCGATGAAATCGTTTGAAGAATAACCGTAAAATGCTTCAGTAGGCCTTTGTCAATATTGGTTATTTCGGCAGATTTCTCATAATCTCTAAAAAACCTTCTGGCTGTGTTTCCGTCGTTTGTGGTTCCAAAGCCTTGCTTCACAAAATCCACAAGTATTCCCATTTGCTGTTTGAATTCTTCTTGTGTAAAATGTTTCTTCGCAGCTTTTAGTTGCTTGTTAGCACCTCGTGCAGTCCACATCTCAAAGTCCATGTTGTAAGATATGTGTAGAATACACTCCATACAACGAATCCACATATGAAGAGTAGAAAGTCCATATTTATAAACATCTTCTCGAACAGGTCTTGAAAATACTTCTGACAGTTTGTTCATCTCAGTCGGCTTAGCAAGGCAAATATTGCAGGCAGATGCAGACGAAGTATCCGTTATAATAGTGGCCACTTTTCCGTCGATCATTGTCATATGAAGCTCGTGACTAATCTCTAGCCCGACCCATTTTGTAGAATTGATGTTCTTTATTTCTTCCTTCAATGCAGCTTCTTCTTGCTTGATGTATTCTGCTGTCTCTTTACAAAACTCGAACTTAATGGGCCTGCAATAATGTGTTGACGAAGGTGTTGGGTTTTCCCATATGGTGCTATTATTAGAAACTAATTTAAGAGGGACAAGACTTGACATGAAAACCGATGAATCACTGAAGTCTACATCTTCACTCCTTTGCTTGTAGGTGCTTTGTGAAGAAGCTCCATCGAAACCCCATTTACTAATTAACTTCAATCCTTCAGTTGACGAATCAATCTGGGTACCGGTAATTTGAAGAATCTTCTGGACTGTCAGATCCAATAGGGCTTGAAGCTTCACTCTGGCTCCTCTCTCGGTAATTTCTAAATCATGTGGATAGCATCTCTTTTTAGCTTCAAGGAGTTTGTGATACGATGGTAACACTGGAACTTCACAATCTAACAGCGCTTTCCTTAAACACAAGTATTTCCATTTTGACAGGTTCAATGATGTATAAAGACCAAGAGCATGATCTTCATCTAAAGATTTTTTCCTATTTTTCTTAAACAATGTGGCTTGAACAATAGTAACACTATCAGGGTTCTTCGTTATATGATCAATAACACAAGCTAAGTCATTCTTCTTGTCTATCCTAAGTCTTTCGACTAATGCAAAAGTAAGTTCTTCCGGCGAATAGTCCAAAAGAGACTCTGAACGTCTTTTCTTCTGTTTGTTGCTGAGGTCAACAAAAGGCTTCCTAATCTGAACTTCGGTAGATGTGCCCACAGTTGCTGTACTTGATGTCGACGGAATCACAGCTGCTGTAGTATCGATGTCAACTGAAGTATTGTCTGACGATATGTTTTCGATAACTTCATCTTGGGCTTGAAAAATCTCGGATAAATTAACAGTAGTGCAAATTGGCCAACTAATATTTGATTCTAACCACGCAGCATGTCTATTCATGAAAGTCTTCTGATTTCTAGAAGCACTTGCCCATCTGCGATTGATATTACTCATGTAGTTCTTCAAAAAGGTCTTGATTATTTCTAAATCTTCCGAACATGTTTCAACTGGGATATGTAGAATAATAGCTTCATAGAGTCGTGCCCAATTTTTCATGTCTCCTTCAACACGGAGGAACATAAAAATGTCCAAGTTTGTAACAAATGCAGCCATAACGAAACTCACTAAACTTTCACACAGCACGGATAATTGATGTTGCTTCCTCAAGGCTCGCGGAGATCGCGACGCCCCCGTAAGGGGGCGTGGCGAGCGGTGCCGGGGCTTGGCCCCCCGGCCGCAAAATGCTTTGCGGTGGCCCGTAACTACGGACCCCTCGTCGTGTTGGCAACATTGGCCTTTCAAAATTCCCGGAGCCGCGTTGAAGACGCGTGCCCCTGTGAGTGATTGCATGTTGTGTATCTGTAGGCGCGCCACGACGCTGCTCTTCCCGCAGCGCCGCTTTCTTCACGACACCTCGGCGGTCGGTCCCCACCAGGTGAGACCCCCAGTTACCTGGGGGAGGCCCAGCGAGAGCCGACCAGCATGACGAAGGTGTCGACTCGACACTCCTACAGAGTGGGTGTATTGCTCCCGCCCGCCCCGCTCCCGGAGCTGGCCGGTTACGGTCCGGGCTAAGGAGCAGTCGTGTGTGTGTGAGCGGCATTGTGTTGTACAGTAACACCGCTCAGTGTCTACGTGTATCGCGGCCCGCGTACGCGTACACGTGTTGTTTGGGTGTCTGTGTAGTAGTGGATGTCTGAGTTCGCCGCGCGACGCGCCTATATTAACCTAGCACGCGCCACACGACGAATGTATGTTATGAATGTAGAGTTCTATTGGGTCAGGTGAGCCGCGTGTAACCTGGGTGCGTCTCACCTGAGGCGTCAGTCCGGTGCGATGGGGTCGTCGTCGTCCGCTACCAGGTCGCGGGGCAAGGGTCTCGCGTCGGGGGGGCGCGCGTGCCAGGGCGCAATGTCCTGGACATGGGGCCAGGCAGATGCGTCGGCACGCGCGAACATTCCCGTCGCGAGGCGCCGCACAAACTCATCCAGGCTCTCGATCCCGAGGTCCCTCCGGATGACATCGTTCCTCACGAAACGAGGCGCGCCTACTATGGTCCGCAGCGCGAGACTCTGCTGCGCGCGGAGTGTCTTTCGGCTCGACTCGCTCGTGAGGGCGAACCATGCCGGAGCGGCGTACGTCAAGATCGGGCGAATGTACAACTTGTACACACCCAACTTGACGCGCGCCGGGATGCGGGACGAGAGCACCGGTTTGAGCAAGGTGCGGGCGACCTTACCCCGTGCGGCGACCGAGCGGACGTGTGGCCCCATCGTGAGCCGACGATCTATAGTCACCCCCAGGTACTTGACCCGGGGCGACCACGCGACGTCGGCTCCTTGTAGCTTCAAGGGTGGTGGGAGAGGCGCGCGTCCGGTGATCATCGCCTGCGTCTTACCCACGTTCACCGACAGCCGCCATTTAGACAGCCACTCGGGAAGTTGGTCGAGCGCGCGCTGCATCTTGACGGCCGCGTACTTCGCATTGAGCGATGTAGTAATGTACGCGGCGTCGTCGGCGTACAGCGCGAGCATTGTGTCCCGAGTGGCGGGGATGTCGTCGGTGTATCGTGAGTAACACGCCGGCGATATGCAGCTGCCCTGCGGTACACCCGCGAGCACCGGGCGGGCGCTAGACAGCGCTCCGTCCACCACCACCCTGAAAGTCCTGTTGCAGAGGAAGGAAGAGACCACTTTAACAATGCGACGGGGCGCATCCGTTGTGGCCAACTTGTAAATGAGGCCGTCGTGCCACACACGGTCGAAGGCCTTCTCCATGTCGAGGAATACTGCCACCGAGTATTCCTTCTTGTTTAGCGCGGCTGCGAGGTGGTGCAGTACCCTCGACAGCTGGAGCGTCGTGCTATGTTCCGCCCGGAACCCAAACTGCTCCGGCCGCGGTGCGATATGCGGCTGTAGGTGTCGCAGCAGGAGTACTTCGAACACCTTGGAGATGGTGGGCAGCAGCGTGATCGGCCGATAGCTCTCCGGCTTCAGTATATTTTTCCCCGCCTTGGGCAGCATGATGACGCGCCCCTCCTTCCACGAGGCGGGAAAGGCCCCCGTGCGCAGCATCGCCGTGAACAGGCGCGCCAGTGCCGCGACCATACGGTACGGCAAGTGGCGCAGCGCTGTATTGGTGATGCCGTCAGCACCGGGGGCCTTCCTGGGCCTCGTCCTAAGGATGGCGCGTCTAACTGCGCCCGGCGAGAAAAATACCGGGTCTTCCTCGGGAGCTATCGGCGTGGCGAAGTACTCTCCAAGGTGCTGCTCGACTGCTGCGACATGGCCGGTGTCGCTGGTCGGGTTGGGGCGGAACTGACGCTCCAGGTGTTCGGCGAAGACCTCCGCCCGGTCCTCCGCTACGTATTTAAGCGCCCCGTCGCTGTCTTCCAGTGGACGCACCGGAGCTGGGGTACTCGTGAGTTGGCCGCACAACTTGTGTAGAGACGGCCAACTATCCGTGGCCTCGTCTATTCTTTCCTCCCAGCTCTCGGCGGTCTGCGCCTTGAGCTCGGCCTTTATCTTCTCCGCGAGACGGTTTAGCTGCGTGCGCAGCGTCGGACATCTAAGCTGTTGCCACTGTTTGCGAAGGCGCCTCTTCTCGGCGATCATCGCACTTATGCGAGCCGGCAGGGGCGGCAATAGCCCTCTCCCCTCCGGCTGCGTGCTCGTCGCCGCTTGCAAGGCGCTCTGGATGCAAACAGTGACGTCATCCGCTCTCTCGTCTACGTCCGCGGAGGTGACGATAGGCCGAGTCGGCGTAGTGGTCTCAACTTCCTCTGCGAACTTTTTCCAGTCCGTACGTCGGCGTGGCGCTATGGGCTTCAGTCGGGTCGGCATCCCCGATAAGACGACGAGTACAGGTTGGTGGTCCGACTGTAACTCGTCGTCTATCACTTGCTGCGTGATCTGACGGTGTAGCCCTCGGTGGACTACGATGTCCAGCACGTCCGGCATGTTCTGCCTGGACTCCGGGTAGTGGGTCGGCGTCTCCGGGCCGGACACCGTATAGCCGAAGGCTTCCGCGTCCGCGAAGAGTCGTCTCCCCTCGGTATTCGTGTTGCACGAGTTCCACGCCGGGTGCTTGCAGTTGAAGTCGCCGGCGAGGATGGTGGCGCGTGTGGTGCTACAAAGCAGGGCCCGCAGCTCGGAGTGGCCAAGGTGAGCCGCGGGCGGCTTGTAGCACGCGTAGATGTTGATGTCCTCGCCGGCTACGTGTAGCTGCACACCCAGCGCGTAAAACGTGCTGAGCGACGGCAAGGGGAGTTCTTGATGGACGACCCTTCGCCTCACCAGTACCGCCAGACCACGGTACGCCATGTGAGCCGACCGTTCATCCTTCCGATAAGCGAGGTATCCCGGGAACCTGATCTTGTCCGCAGGCCCCAGTAGCGTCTCGCTTATCAGCGCCACGTCGACGTCTTGTTCCCGAAGGAGGTGGCGGAGGGGGGCGACCTTACCCTTTAGGCCGCGAGCGTTCCAATGTATTACCCTCAACGGCCTATCCATGGTACAATGTCAGTAACGTGGCTAGGCCGTCGAGGATGACTGTCTCAACGTCCTGTCCCTGCCTAATCGCTTTTATTAAATCCATTAGTAACTTAATGGCGCAGGCTGTAAATTCCTTTTTTGTTTTTAAAGTAGCTGCGCTGGTGGCGCCAGCGCCGGCACTCGCAACTTTCTTCATTGTGGATGGTTCCTTGTTTTCCCGCTGCGCAGTGCCGGCGCTAGTGGTAGGTACCTCAATGGCTATCTTCTGTTGTTGTTGTTGTTGCTTTTGTTGTTTTACAGCCTGCGCCCCGCGCTCGGCAGGGACGGCGGCCGCAAGGGTAGCTTCCTGGGTCGCTGTGGCTGTCTCTGTGGGGGGGGTGTTGGGCTTCTTCCCCTTCCTCTTCCCCCCGCGCCTCTTCTTCCTCCGCCCAGAGGAGGTGGCTTGGGTTCTCTCTGATGGCCCGTTGGCCGCCGCCATCAGCGTCGTGCCTTGGGCCTCTTCAGTAGGCGCCTCTCCTTGCCTCTCGGCTGCCCTTTGGGGCTGGCGTACGGTGGCCGTGATGGCGGCGGTCCCCGCTCGCTTATTTCGTATTTCCCGCTGAAATACGGGGCACTTTATGTTGCACGCGGGGTGCGGGCCACCGCAGTTCGCGCAGGTGGCCGGCTCCTCCCGCGGGCGTGGGCAGTCGCGCGCTGTGTGTTCGCCCCCGCATCTCACGCAAGCGAGCGGGCGGTGGCACAGGTGCGAGCTGTGTCTGAACCGCTGGCACCTGTGGCACTGAGCGGGTCCACGTTTTCCACGCCAAGCCTCAATCTTGACACCACGCATATACATAAATATGGTGGTGTCGTAGATGGCCCGGACGTCTGGTGTCTTCTTCAGTATTGCGTGAAATACGCAGCCGGGTCTTCCTGCCGCCCCCTTGATGTGGCGGACGTACTCCGGCTGGTATCCCAGCGTCCGGAGCTCCTCCTCTATCTCCTTCGGGTCAGTATCCGCCGGGAGTCCTCTAATCGCCACCTTCAGGCTCTTGTCCGCCGGCAGCGAGTACGCGAACCAGGAGACGCCGCTGTCCTTCTCCAGGCCCGTCAAGTACCTCTGGACCAGCCGGTACTCGTCTTCGGTATCCGGGGTAAAACGTACCCCGGTCCCGTACGGACGAGCGTTAGGGGGCCGGCCCAGCTTGGCACTGAGGGCCCGGAAATGCGTCGCCCAGTTCGGCAGTCTCTCCGCTACCAGCGGCGGGTAGCGCAGCTTCTTCCCCGGCTTCTGCTTGGAAGCATCAGCAGCGCCGGGGGCGGTGGCAGAGGTGGGTGTAGTAGCAGGAGGGGGGGGGAGTAAAGTTTTACTCACCCCGGATGTTGTCGGTGCCGGTGATGTCGGTGCCGGTGGCGGCGACAGAGAGGGCGAGCGCGGCGGCGTGCGGCGCGCCGTCACCGCGGCGAAGGTGGGCGATTGAGGCGCGGCCCGACCCCGCGGCGCGCTTGCGCGCTGTGGCCGCGGCGGGTCTAGGCAATACCTCTTTGGCCCCTCCTCCTCCGCGGTCTCGCCGGAGCTTCTCCTCCGTCGCTGGGGTCTAGGCTCGCGACCGAGCCCCCCCTGCGTCGGTGTTGGTGTGGGCGCAGGTGCGGCCGATGTGGCCGGCGACGTTGCCGCGGCGTACGCAGCTCCCTCGGTGGGCCGCGGTCCGGATCGCGGAGTCGTGTCTCGCGACACGTCTGAGCGACCGGACACGGCCGAGCCCACCGATACGAGCGACATACTCGACCCCCCGTCCGACGAGCATGCCGAACGCATGGCGGGCGAGTCGTACGCCGCGTCTCGGGGTGGTGCCGGCGAGTACGGTACCTGCGTTTCCGTGGTTGTCTTGATGTGTGCCGGGCGGGTGTGCGGCCCTGCACTCGCTGGCCGCTCCCGCTCCGCTGTCGCCGGTCCCGCCAGCGAGAAGCGGGGTCCGGGTGTGGCGGTGCTCGGAGCTGGCACAGCTTGCGGCGACACAGTGTCCGGCGCCGGCGGCGACGCGAAACGCGGCGGCGCGGCACTGCGGACTGTAGATGCGGTGGTTATTGCGCGGGCGCGCGCGGATGGCGCAGGGGTATGCGCGGGTGGCGCGGGGTTCGCCTGCGGCGCAGCGGCGCGCGCGGCGGTATGCGCGGGTGGCGCGGGGTTTGCCTGCGGCGCGGCGGCGCGCGCGGCGGTAGTCGCGGCGCGCACAGCGGGCGCGGTGGAGCGCGCGGGGGTAGGCACGCGCGCGGGCGGCACCGTGGCACGCGCTTGCGGTGCGCGACCACGTGTCACGGTAGCGGGCCCCGGGGCCTGGATGGGGACCGGGCGGAAGGACGCCGGGCGAACCGGCACGGCTTGCTGGCGACTCGTCGACGGTGCCGGCGCAGCGCGCGCAGGCGCCGATGTCGTCGGCGGGTCGGCGGCGACAGCTGGGCTCGACTTCCCCCCTCCCTTCCCCTTCTCCTCCTTCTTCTTGCGGGCGGCGGCTCTTCCTTCATCCGGGCTGGGTCCGGCCTGCGGTGCACCGGACGACGCCACGCCGATGTTCGGCAGCGACGTCGCCCGGTCCAGCGCCGGGCGGGGCTCCTGGGACCCGGCATCGCGGCCCAGGGAGCCGCGAGTGCCGGGTTTCGGCATGTTGTTGGGCGTGGTCACTCCGCGACCGCCGGCGGTGAACGCTCACCGAGCGGCGACGGTGACTCCCTCTGCGCTTGCACGCGCACGAGTACTAACGCAAGCACAGAGAGAGACAACAGTATTTAAAATTAAGCGGTCCGCGCGGAACTTAGATACGACCTCGTGCGACCACGGGCCGATCCGCTTCCTCAAGGGTTGAGAAACAAGTGCCTTTAATTGTTTCATGCACAGATATTAATAACAAACACACGCTCGCAAGTAGTGACTGACGAAATTAGTACCACATCTTCAACAGCCAATCAGCGTCGTCGAAATCTCCGGTGGTGGGGGTAAATGATTCTTTTACCACAGGAGTCGTTTCAGTCAGTTACAAATAGGCTACGAATCAGCACGTGTCCTTTATTACATAACTAAAGTTGAAGACTTTTATTAGTACTTTTTATTAAAATAAAATAAACAAATACTTGCCAAATGCTTGAATGCGTATGTTTTAATTCTTATATAATTAAAAAATTATATTTTGAATTCAGCTTAATTGAAAACCTCGATAATAATTTAAAAAAATCCCAATTGAAATTTTAAACTTTGAAGCATCGTAGGCGTCAAGGCCGCAGGGATACGCAAGCAATTTATATGTTGTCGTATTAAGAACAATAGGTACTTACCAGAATATAAGGTTTGCTTGCTACACTTTGATACTGAACGGAGAAAAAAAATAAAATAGATTTTCTCCCATACATTTTTATTTTCAATATTTTTTTTTGACGTGAAGGAGCTGTTTTTTTGAAAAGTTGTAGTAATAAGTATTAATCAGCGTTAAATTTCCTATACGAAACTATTTTTTGTTACGTTAAATATGCATTTTCGATCCTATGTCCGCCTTTTTGAAAACCCGGACCACTGTGCGTCGTAATAATAAAAATGACTGACTCACCGCTACCGGGCACGTATATGTTGAGGTAGAGGCAGTCTTCGCTCTGGTTGGCGAGCAGCGGTACCGTCGCGCGCAGCTCGTTGTATATTCCGTGAGGCATCTTTGTCAGTGATGCACTCCTGGTTTTTTTAGGGTTTTTTTAGCTTTCTGTTTTTTATTTGAAACAAACTGTTATTTAGTTTGACGTAGGTAGTAGAAAGATTCATCACGTTTCTAGAACGAAAATTATCGATGTGTCAAAATTAAACGCAAGTCAAGTGATAAGATTGTCTGTTGACTCAGTCAACCAATCACTGCAGGTTCGCTAATTTTTGTGTTGACTTTCGTTCCTGAAACTGAGCCTATGGCCGAAAAAGTTAGACGCTATTAGCACGAGCTTTGTGAGCTTGTTTTGAGAATGTCTATGTCACTCCTGTTGTCGCTTCCAAGACGGACATACATATTTACATAAAATAAGTTACATATTTTGATTTAAGATTTAATTATTAGTTGATTTATTTGTTACAAACATGTTTAATTAATAGTCTTTTAAAAACTACTCTAAATTAACTACGTTTAGTTATTTAAAATTAAATAAATTAACTGATGCATATTTTAGTTGGCAGCACTGGTGTCGCGCCATTATTGTTCCGTTATGAACTTCCGGAGCAATGGTGGGGCGACACTTGCAGCACGAATATTGAAGAGAGTTATCGGTAGTTGGTCGTTGGATACAGTGCGAGTAACATCTCCAGAACTGTTATAAAATAGTGTAATACTAGAAATAAAGTTATAATTAGTGTTTATGCGTGCAGTTTGATTAAAGTCTTTTACATCAGAAGTGAGACGGAAACGCGCCCAGATGCCGAGACGCCGCAAGCGCACTCGAGGGCAAAGAAGTGCGTCAAAAGTAAGTCATACGAGTAGCTCGTCATCAAGCTCTGGATCGCCTTCATCCAGCAGCAGCAGCAGCTCTGATGGACACAGGCGTAGGAAAAAGAGACGCACCAGGCGTGCGTCTCCCGCAGTAAGCCAAAATGTTTTGTTATCTTCAGTGATTCCTGATTTTGACCCATTAGTGGACGATATTGAAATGTGGATAAATGTTGTGGAAGCCAATGGTCGTGCTTTTCGTTGGTCTGACAGAGTCCTACAATATCAAGCGTTGCAAAAATTGCGTAATACTGCTAAAACCTGGTATGATTCACTACAAAAAAATAAAACTTCTTGGACTACCTGGAAATGGAAGGATTGGCGAAATACACTATTAGATACATTTCAAATAAAGCGTAATATGTATTGTTTGCTAAAAGATTTGGTCCAAACGAAACCCTCGGATGGTCAGTCATTATATGAATTTTATTTTGTACAAAAAGGAAAAATTGACAAGATGAGATTGGCATTTTCTGAACAAGATATCATTTCAGTAATCGTAGGATCAATTGGCGATAAAAATATAATCACTGCAGCAGACGCTGGCAATTTTAAATACTGTGATGAGTTGGCCTCATTTTTGCACGGGAAAATTCATGTTGACCCGGAACAAAAGTCCGTTCAGAAGCATAAAAATTCAACTCGCTTATTATATAGTAATGTTGATAAAAAGACAGACAGTTTTTCTAACTCTAATGGAGTACCAATGCTTAGTTCTGGTTCCAATGCTGGTACAAATATAACATGTTTTCGCTGTGGGGAACCTGGTCACAAAAAGACCAGCTGCAGTCAGAAAGATAATGTCAAATGTAATGTGTGTAATAGATTTGGTCATTTAGAGCTTGCATGTAGGTCTAAACCTAAAATAAAACCTGAAAAGGATATCGAAGTAAAATTAATTGTTGAACCTACACCTAAGGATAAATTTTATAAGGCAATTGTAATTAACGGATGTAAACAACAGGCTTTTATTGATATGGGCAGTAGTTGTTCTCTAATAACGTCTTCTTTGGCAAGCGAGTTAAACCTTGCAATTTTCCAATTAAATAAACCTGTTTTATTAACAGGATTTAAAACGGATTCTTGCTCTGAGGTCACACATGGGGCACAGGTTGACATTATGGTTGATAATGCTGAGCTTAATGTGGTCTTATATATTTGTGATGAATTAGCTGGCTGTCCTATTTTAATTGGTAGGAATTTTACGGAGGATAAAAGAATTATGTATGCACGTGTAGGAAGTAGCCTTTCTTTTTGCCCCATAAGTAGCTACCACGTCGCTTTAATAGATTCGTCTATGTTCAACCCTGATTCTGTTGAATACATCTCTGTGTTAAATGAAATATTTTCTAGATATCCTCGAGTTGTTTCTAAAGATTTAAAATCGTTAGGGCAGACTTCTTGTGTTGAGTTAGACATTGAACTAATAACTAATAAACCTGTGTACCATAGACCCTATCGTATGTCTGAATCTGAAAAGGCAGCGACCAGGGAAATTATTGATGACCTATTAAAAAATGGAATAATTCGCGAAAGTAATTCCGCTTATGCCAGTCCAATTTTGTTGGTCGATAAACCTTCAGGCGAAAAACGTATGTGCATTGATTATAGATCACTAAATAAAATCACTATCAAAGAGAAATATCCAATGCCCATTGTAGAAGATCTTATAGATAAACTTAGAGGATGTAAATGCTACACATCTATTGATTTAAAAAGTGGCTACTATCAAATTAATGTTAATGAAAATTCTATTGCTAAAACTGCATTTATTACTCCTGATGGTCACTTTGAATTCAGGAGGATGCCATTCGGGCTATGCAATGCACCATCTGTATTCCAAAGGTTAATGAACACCGTCTTGGGTAAACTTCGCTTTGATAAAGTTATTTGTTACATGGATGATCTATTGATAGCCACAAGGTCAGTGGATGATAATATTAGACAGTTAGACGAAGTATTAAAAATATTGCAAAATAACGGTTTGACAATAAATTTGGAGAAATGTCACTTTTTCCAGAGCTCTGTTAACTTCCTTGGGTATGATATTTCTGAAGATGGTATACGTCCAGGTAAAAAGAAATTAAAGGCAGTAGAAAATTATCCTGAACCTAAAAATGTGCATCAAGTAAGAGAATTTTTAGGCCTAATTAATTATTTTAGAAAATTTGTGAAGAATTGTGCTCTTATAGCAAAACCGTTAACAAAGCTCTTGAAAAAAGATGTCACCTGGGAGTGGGGATACGATCAAGTGTCAGCGGTTAATAAATTAAAAGACGGGTTGTTACATAATGCTTCATTAAAAATATATGACCCCAAATTACCTACTATTTTATACACTGATGCCAGTCGTGATGGTATTGGCTGCATACTGACCCAAGTTACTGCTACAGGTGAAAAACCAATCCATTTTTATAGTCGACAGACTTCCAATGAGGAAAAAAAATACCACTCCTTTGAGTTAGAGTTTTTAGCAATAATTGTTGCACTTCAAAAATTCCGTCACTATTTATTGGGATCTACTTTTAAAATTTATACAGATTGCAATGCTGTCAAATATACAATAAATAAGCAAGAAATTAATTCTAGAATCGGCAGATGGGTATTACTTACACAAGAATTCACGTTTGAAATAATTCACAAACCAGGAGCTCAAATGCAACATGTTGACGCTTTGAGCCGAAATCCAGTTGATACAAAGTCCACCCCCATAGGCAACGAAAGTGTGTTGGTCATTGCTGAAGCAGATTGGTTATTGTCAGTTCAGTTACAAGACCCAAGTATTTGTGCAATAAAAGAAATATTAGAATCAGGTCAGGCCGAGCTAAATAAGAAAGTATATAATGAGTATGAGTTGTTGGGTAATAAGGTATACCGTCGGACTGACTAATGGGTTGTCCCTAAACAATGTATTTGGCAAATAATAAGAGCTAATCATGACGACCTTGGCCATTTTGCCGTGGATAAGACTGTTGAAAGAATAAAATCATGTTATTGGTTTCCCAAAGTTAAGAAAGTAGTATCCAAATATATAAAAAATTGCATTAACTGTATTTACTATAAAAATATCCATGGAAGAAAGGAAGGCAAACTGTTTCCTATTCCTAAATATGCAAAGCCCTTTCACACGCTTCACATAGACCACTTGGGTCCATTTGTAAAGACCACGCGTAAAAATACCTATCTCTTGGTGACTGTTGACTCTTTTACAAAATTTGTATTTATATCCCCTGTTCGTAACACTAAAAGCCAAGTCGTTATTAACGAGTTAGACAAAATATTTAAAGTTTTTGGTAATCCTAAGCGTATTATATGTGATGCTGGGAGTTCTTTTACGTCTAAGTTATTCGTTAGTTACTGTCAGGATAAAAATATACGTCAACATGTTATAGCTACTGCTATTCCACGTTCAAACGGTCAGGTGGAACGCTTTAATCGCACCATCCTTGACGCATTGAGAAGTATGGGTGCTAATACCAGTTATGACAAATGGGACACTCATATTACTAGTATCCAACAGGGTATTAACAGTACCATTAATAAAACCACTTCAGCCATTCCCAGTGAAGTATTCTTTGGATACCGGCTTCAAACTGATACTGACATGATGGCACAGGAAGATCTTTCTGTTGACGTCACGTTATTGAGAAATAACGTCAACAGTCGCATTCAGGTCAGTGCAGACAAACAAAAGCAGGCTTTCGATTCCAAAAGAAAAGAAGCTCGCAGTTACAACGTCGACGATTTAGTAGTTATAAGAATTCTTAGTCAATTCAATGACGGGAAAAGTACAAAATTATTACCACTTTTCAAAGGACCTTTTCAGGTGGTTGAAGTATTAGGTCATGACCGCTATAAAGTAAAGGATATGCGTGGCGCTGAAAGAACAAGCAAGTGCTATGAGGGGACCACGTGTGCTGAAAATATGAAACCTTGGATCAAGTTGGCAGACCTGAATGTTGAAGGTTCGGAAATGGCCTAAGATGTTGTCAGGTATTTATTAAACATAAATAATGATTCCATGTATTTATTTTTCTTAAATTACTGATTTATAATCTGTCTAGTGCATTTGCTTCAAACATATTTTGGTATTTAGACTATTTTAAGTTACAGTATTTATTCATGTAAAATAAATCTGTGACAAACGAGTTTGGGGCTTGTAGTGATATGCAACTAGGGTTGGCCAAAGGCATCGCCTAGGGAAAACTGCAAACTCCAAACATAACTGACCGCTGATGGAACAGTTAGATACATGTAAATACCAACATATGTCATGTTAACAGATCTTTTGAATTGGGGTCTTTCTCTGCTGGCCGTTGATGGAATAGTAGAGTAGAAGCTCAATTCAAAAGAGGAGTATTTAGTAATCCCAGCTTCACTCTATAGAATATTGTGACTTATTATTTATAATTTGTTCTCAGCAATTGCACCAGACTGGGACGCTATCCGAGGACGGATGCGTGCGCAGGACGGCCGGATGTTGTCGCTTCCAAGACGGACATACATATTTACATAAAATAAGTTACATATTTTGATTTAAGATTTAATTATTAGTTGATTTATTTGTTACAAACATGTTTAATTAATAGTCTTTTAAAAACTACTCTAAATTAACTACGTTTAGTTATTTAAAATTAAATAAATTAACTGATGCATATTTTAGTTGGCAGCACTGGTGTCGCGCCATTATTGTTCCGTTATGAACTTCCGGAGCAATGGTGGGGCGACACTTGCAGCACGAATATTGAAGAGAGTTATCGGTAGTTGGTCGTTGGATACAGTGCGAGTAACATCTCCAGAACTGTTATAAAATAGTGTAATACTAGAAATAAAGTTATAATTAGTGTTTATGCGTGCAGTTTGATTAAAGTCTTTTACACTCCTGAGCAGTTGTCACACTACAAGAACAAGACAGCAATGGGAAAAGTCATAAACATAGCCTAAGTATGTTTACTTAGGTCAGTCAAAGTACCTACCTAATTAAATGGGTTCTAAAATGATTATATCTTAAAGTTCGACATCGTTTTTTTTTTTTATTTGAAATGGGTTTGCTCTTGACTCTAGTCTAGGTCAGAGATGACAGAGACAAAGTCTACGATGGAGTGAGCTCACCCAGAAGAAGCCTGTTCACTCTTACTTTGAAGAGATTCGGGTTGAATTTTTTCGGGTTATTTATTTGTCGGTTCACATCACAAAACTACAAAAAAAATATGATATAGTAATTCTTAAAATAATCGAAAGTAGCTACTTGTTGGATATGTCGGGGTAGCGCTGCGGACAGACGGGGGCGAAGGCGTCGGCGAGGCGGGTCCCCGGCCAGCTGGGTGCCGGCGGCGGCGGTGCCAGGCGCGCAGGGGCCCCTGCGTAAGGCACCCCCAGGAACACCTCCACCGGCTCCAGACGACGGGATGCAGGTTCTACTATGATGCCGCGGATCGCACCTACGATGAAACGGAATGATTAAGTCGAGAGACAGATAATAATAACACAAAATCCCCTTATTAACAAAATATAAGATTGCTCATCATTATACCAGGGCTTTTTATCGATACCGTTACTGAATTTAAATTCATCGTAGCAATTATTGTTAAATGATAATACTATTATCACCGTTCAGCAATATACATATGTTTGAACGGCACCAATTATAATTCTCAATGAATATTCATAGGCGTTATATTGGCAATCATCAAATTTTGACGAGCTTACACGAATTTAATATTATTATAACAAGAATTGATAGTACGGTAAAATCATAAGTACTTGTAGCTTTTATAAAAATATCTTGCTATTCAGAGTTTAATTGTCATACCATTTTGATGAATATTTTTATTCATAATGTCTGCCTAATGAAGATAGAAAACTAAACTCAAACTCGAAGTATTTATTTCAATGAAACCGTTTACAGACACTTTTAAATTGTCAAAATTAAAAAGTCGGCCTGTTAGAAAGTTGAAGCTAGTTGCCCATTTCAAAACGTTGATCTCTATGGAGAAGAACGGGCAAGAAACTCCATGGACACTATTATAAATCAAGATATTAGAAAATCCTGGGTACATTATTCTTGTTGCTTCTATATGTGAGAACGATGTAAAAAAATACAAATGAAGAAACAATTCAAAATATAAGATTAAAAATAAGCAGTTAAGAGATGAGAGAGTTCTCTTATAGTTTGGAAACCTCGAATTGTAAACTCAAACTCAAACTCAAACTCAAAGCATTTATTTCAATTAAACCTTGTACAGGCACTTTTGAATTGTCAAAATTAAAATTAAAATAGTCCGTCAGTCAGTCAGAAAGTTGAAGCTAGATGCCCATTCCAAAACGTAGATCTCTATGGAGAAGAACGGGCAAGAAACTCCATGGACACTCTTTTAAATCAAGATATTACAAATCGTGGGTACATAATTATTGTTGCTTCTATATGCGAGAACAATGTAAAAAAAAAAAAACAAATGAAGAAACATTTCAAAATATGAGATTAAAAATAAGCCTTGGCAGTTAAGAAATGACCAGTCTCAACCGACGGCGCCCGTTCACGAACATCACGCGTGGATCAGCACCATCTAGCTCAACCATTTTGTAGGGAACCGAATGATCCAACACACGCGCCACCATCGATGAGACATTTAAGTGAGCATGACATGTTCTCAACCGCCATGCTCTTTCAAGTCAACATGAAAAAAATCATAGTAAACGAAAACATGGTTCTTACATTTACAAAATTTAAAAATGCTTCTAAATTATACAACACTATAGTTTGTAATTTATTTAAGAGATTAATAGAATTTTACTACCAAATAGGAAGAGATATTATTTAATAACGAAGTATTCAACAATTAAAAGACTATTGAATAAAACAAAAAAAAAAAAAGAATTATGTTCTTAATGTCAGAAACACAAAGAAAAAAGAAAAAGGGAAGCACCTCTTCCAATTATTGAAATTTTAACTAGTGAGCTCAAGTGCCTGTGGAGCAGGACCAGCATTAAGCCAAGCATTTTTATCATCGATATAATCATCCAACTTATAATATGCTTGTCTACATAGTGTGCGTTTAATACATGTTTTAAATTTCTTCTCATTTAGTTGAAGAATATCGAGTGGTATTTTATTATAACATTTTATACAGTAACCCATAAAAGAAGTTTTTACTTTAGACAATCTGAAACGCGGTTGATCTAATTTGTCCCTATTTCTAGTGTTAAAATTATGCCTGTCACTTATCTTACTAAAAAGATGTAGATTTTTTCGAACGTACATAATGTTTTCATATATATATTGACAAGGAACCGTCATGATGTTAATTTTTTTAAACAGTTCCCGTAGAGAATCGCGTCTGCTGAGCTTGTAGATGGCTCTGACAGCCCGCTTTTGCAGAATGAAAATTGACTCAATATCTGCAGCCCGTCCCCACAGCAAAATACCGTAAGACATGATGCTATGGAAGTAACTAAAATAGACCAGTCTCGCGGTATCCACGTCTGTTAATTGGCGAATTTTCCAAACAGCGTAAGCGGCTGAACTTAGCCGCCCTGCAAGTGATGTTAAGTGCGGACCCCACTGTAGCTTTGAGTCAAGCGTGATCCCCAGGAAAACCGTATTTTCTACGAATTCAAGTATCTCCTTATTCAATACAACATGACATTCACTACCTCTAACATTCGGTAAAGCGAATCTAATGCATTTAGTTTTTTTCTCATTTAATACCAAATTATTTACAGTAAACCAATTATGGACCACAAGCATAGCGTTATTTACGTCGTCAAGCTCCTGTGCACGTCTGCTTACTTTAAAAATCAATGATGTGTCATCAGCAAATAACACCATTTGTGGTCGGTTTTTCAGTAAATGTGGTAAATCATTAATATATACTAAAAATAGGAATGGCCCCAATATTGAGCCCTGCGGTACTCCCATTTTGACTTTTAAACCCGATGAATTCACACCATTAATTTGAACTTGCTGAAATCTATCATTTAAATATGATTTTATTAAACTAAGAGCAAGTTTACCTAGACCGTAATGCTCAAGTTTCAAGAGCAGTGTTTCGTAATTCACGCAATCAAACGCCTTGGATAGGTCGCAAAAAATGCCTATTGCATCTTGCGCCTCTTCCCATGCGTTAAAGATATGTTTTAATAAGGTGACACCGGCGTCGGTTGTGCAACGTCCTTTGGTGAAACCAAACTGTTGATCGTGTAGGATGTTATTACGATTAAAATGATTGAGCATTTGATTTAACATTACTTTTTCAAACACCTTGCTGAAAACTGGCAATACCGATACGGGTCTATAATTATTAGTGACCCTGCTGTCCCCAGATTTGAAAAGAGGAATAACTTTGCTGAACTTCATTAAATCCGGGAAAACTCCTTGATCTACACACAAATTAAATATTAAAGCTAAATAGGGTGCAATTGTCTCAATAATGGATTGACAAACTTTAGTAGACATGCCCCACAGATCTTCGGTAATTTTGATCTTCAGTTGCTTAAATACCTTTATAATGACTACAGGGTTTATATGTTTAAATTTAAATTCCACAGGACAGGCTGATACATTCGATCTTAATAATTCAATAGCTAGTGCGGGTGAGGAATTTAAAGTTTCTGTAGTTTTAATTGGGATATTGGTAAAGAAAGTTGCAAATTCCTGAGCAACATCGATGTTATCGCTAATGAGACCGCGGGATGTGTCCAGTGTGTAATCAGTATTATGTTTTTTGTTCCTGTTCGTTTCATTGTTTATAATTTTCCAAACTGTCTTTATTTTATTGTCTGCTGATTTAACCTTGTTTCTAATGAAAGAAGCTTTAGCTGCTTTGCAGATATTTTTAAAAGTTTTAGAATAAGTAGCAACATACTTATTAAAAGTATCCGTGTTAATATAAGGCTTAAGGCCATACAGTTCAAATAATCTTTCCCTACTTTTCCTGATTCCTTTAGTTGCCCAGTCACTGAATAAAAACTTAGGGCAAATAGTTTTAGATTTCTTCTTAAAGGAATTATTGAACTCTGTTTGCACTAATGAAAAGAATTCTTCATACAAAATATTACCATTAGTCATACTTAGGCCCTGAGCCTTTAACTTGCTAATTAAAGTGATATTAAAATTATTCAAATTACCCGATGTTATTGGTCTAGTTTGAATCTGCACTTTTTGCATCGGTGTATTGGACTCAAAAGACACAGTTTGACCACTGTGATCAGAAGGAAGATAATTTACAATGGCTTTATCTAAATATTCGCAGCAACAAAAAACATTATCAATACATGTAGCAGTAGCCGTAGTTATTCGCGTTGGTTCTAAAAACACATTTGCCAGATTGAATGATTTAAAGAGGCTTAACAATCTACTGCTATTCGAGTTATTTTCCAAAATATTAACATTAAAGTCACCACAAACAATTACTGATTTATTACCAGTTGCAAGCTTTCCCAAGACATCTTCCATTACTGACTCAAATATAGAGTAGTTTTGATAGTTTGGAGGTCTGTAAAAAGGATATTCGCACGAATTACAAGGAAATCTGTCATAAACAACAAAGGAACTATACTAAAAAAACACAAACTGTGTACCTTAAGTAGCAATAACATTAACAAGGTTAGTATCTTGTTATTGTTACTTAAGATACGATTATAATACAAGAAGATACGTTTCGAAATTATCAAATTTGCCATTATTTGACACCGAATTATGGAATGCAGACGCTTTCTGATAACATTAAACAAAAATTAAAGAACATCAATACAATGAAGTAAGTACTACTGCTTGATTTTCATCGGTGAAGAGGACTTTCGACTAACTAGCAACAACGTTGACCTAACAATTACCGTACGGGAAACACTTTCAAAGATACAACACACAAAATGTTGTAATATTTAACGACTATTACGATATTCAACGGAAAAATAGAAACGTTTAACAGCCTGATGTATCTAGATGCAACTACTCATATTTATTAGATTCTAACTTTTGTTTGTCATAATAATTATTATGATTTTAAAAGGTTTGGGAAGAAATGTGGATGTGTCAATAATCACGGCATGGTAAATATATTTGTAAACCTAAAATTGATGATTCATGAATTTGTGCATTATACTAATGAAATTGATATTGATGGCTTTCATGCTATCCTCAAAAAGAGAGCGGCGTCATTGGTCAGTCGTGCTCGCGGCAGCGGCAGCGGCATTCTTAGCGTTGGGGCTGGCAAAATCGACTGTCCAATATTGTGGCATTGTGTGCAGTTGTTGCATGTCAATAATCAGCTTGTCCTACCTACTGATGATAGGATAATTAACATAAATTTCTGTTTACATTATTTTGTTTTATGATTTTAATGAAATTCTTGACTTTTATTTATAATTTTAAATTAAAGATGTAAGAATGATTTTGAAGATTTTAATGAATTTAACCTTTTGATCGCCACACGTGAAAAAATCTAAACGTGCCCTCGGCGTCAAAGTCTGTCACGTAGTCGAACCGTGGCGTGCTGGGCACATTTTGGTTTGTCATCTATATGTCGCAGGTTTTTCATAAAATTAGGTTTTTGATCAAAAATCTAGGATTTTGATGAAAAACCGGAAGATGACACATTTTAAACTCAATTTCATCATAAACCTATAACAATCCAGATTTTTGATCGAAAACCTGAACTAGTTTGGGTTTATGATCAATCTGATATTATATACATTTCCGTTGACAGGGACTTAGGGACTTCTCCTGCTTTTGTTTCGCCTGCGCTCGCACGCGCCCCGCCCTTTCCCCGTCAGTCTCAAAACACAACTCAGACGGACAACCCGCGTTCATTTTTGCGACAAATAATTACGAAAAGATGTAATAGTAAGCACTAGCACAATATTAATGAGATTTATTCTCATAATTATCTGAGTTGTGTTTTGTGACTGAAGAAGCGGGGAACGGGCGGGGCGCGCGCGAGCGCAGGCGAAACAAAAGCAGGAGAAGTCCCTGTCAACGGAAATGTATATCAGATTGATCACAAACCCAACTAGTTCAGGTTTTTGATCAAAAAATCTGGATTGTTACAGGTTTACGAGTATGATGAAATTGAGTTTAAAATGTGTCATCTTCCGGTTTTTCATCAAAACCCTAGGTTTTTCATCAAAAACCTAATTTTATGAAAAACCTGCGACATATACATGACTGTGGCGGTCAAAAGGTTAAAGATGATTGCGATTTTATAACTAATAATTTTACAATTTGATTTTATGTATTTCAGTTATTTAATTTTAGTTTTCAGTTATTTTATCTTTGTTTACTAACATAATTTTTAAGTATAATAACATATTCATATACTGTGTCTACATTAAATAAATAATAAACCATTTCCTTGGCACGGAACAGGAGTATGAGTCATCCCCTCTTTTTCTCCCGAATAATAAAGATCACACGAATTAATTGTTTTTTCTCCAATAAATATATCAAAATTTTACATCAAAATACTGCCGGCCTAATAAAAAATCAAACACACTTGCTGTATGTTTAGATGAGCTATGTAAAAAAAGATAAATGTAGATGTGTTGTGGCCTTGTGCATCACGGAGCAATATCAGAATCAATTGTTTGTACCGAATTACTGTCTGGCTACTTTTTACTTATAAAGGAGCAAAAGAGGGGAGGAGCATGTATCCTTGCGAGAAACTGTCTTCAATGGAAGGAATTGCCTAAAATATCGAATTTATAACCCCATATATTTGACATAAGTCGCCATAATAAGAAATTATCTATCCTGCGAGACGCATCCGATGACAGTAACTTGTTTCAAATCTGTTGGAGGGTGGGGACGTTTCTTCCCAATGTCCTTTCTTGGGTATAGTTTCATGGTTTTTGAGGATGCTGAAGTCAATAGTGAGGTCAAAATAAAAATCCAAGATGGCGGCTGTAATTTTTTTTTAATTTTTCATCATGTGTGTTGATTCAATGGTTTTCAAGGGTTCTAAAGCCGATAGTGAGGTCAAAATTAAAATCCAAGATGACGGCAGTAATTTTTTTAAACTTTCGTCATTGGTGTCGTTTTTATGGTTTTTGAGGGTGCTAAAGCCGATAGTGAGGCCAAAATTAAAATCCAAGATGGCGTCTGAAATTTTTTGTCATGGGTGTCGTTTTCATGGTTTTCGAGGGTGCTGAAGCCGATATTGAGGTCACGCCACTGCTCAACCGAAAAATAAACATCAAACAAGAAAAAAAATAAAAAATCTCAAAATGATGCATGTTTAAGCTTAAAAGTGCCCCAAAAGTTGCATGCCATACTTTAAACAGTATAAAATATCTACTGACATTGCCCTGTTTATTCATATTAGAAGTTGCTGTGTTTGTTAAGTTAAACCCAAATCGTTTTAAGGCTCCACCTTTCTTCAATCGTTTTTAATTATTTTAATTTTGAATTGTTGTTTTGTTATTATTTGCTGTACTCTGGACGCTTTTAACGCGTACGTCTTTTTTACATCGTTCTCACATATAATTATAAATTCACAATAATGATGTAACTAATATTTTTGTAAAAATATAATTTAAAAGACTGTCCATGGAGTTTCTTGCCCGTTCTTCTCCATAGGTACCTACGCTTTGGAATGGGCAACTAGCTTCATATTTTCTGACTGACCGACTTTTTGACAAATCAAAAGTGCCTGTAAATGATTTAATTGAAATACATGCTTTGAGTTTGAGTTTCAAACAGGCGCGACACGACACGCGACACAAAGGCACCGCAAGTCGCGCAACGAGCGGTGCCTTTGGGTCGCGCGCGATTTTATCGCGTGTCGCGCCTGTTTATAGGAGCCTTTAAACGTCTTTCCGATGTAGTATCACGTAATAGGTACAACAATATCTTACTGTGTCATCAGTACACTAACGCGCAAAGTGTTTACTGCATGGCTCCGGTCATATTATGATAGAATACCTAAAAGTTGGAAAGAATTGCCACTATCATTAATTAAAAAGAGGCTGCGAAGCTTTTTGGCAGTTAAAGCATACTATAATCTAACAGAATTCTTGATTGATAAAAAAAATTAAACTGACGTTTTACAATAATGTTTAAAATAAGAATTATATTTAATTTTGTGTTGTTTCTTGTTATGTTTGTTAAAGAGTATGTAGTATTTAGTTATAGTTTAGTGAAAAGTTTTTATTTTTGTAACTTTTGCACGCCTACTGGTAAAATATGGCTGAACCTATTTCCTTTTATCACCATGTACTGCGGTGGTATTCTGTAAAAATCTCACCGTGAAATCTTAGGTGAAGTGAGCGTGGAGTGAGCTGTCAATAGTGTCAATTCCTAGCAAAAACAACCTCGCTTCACCTAAGTTTTCACGGTGAGATTTTTACAGAATCGACCGGTTGTACCCATGTATTTGCAAAATAAAATATCTTTATCTTTACAAACAAAACACTCACGAATTCCTGATATCAGTTACAGTACCTATTTCTCTTTGACATACCGATCACATCGATAGCCAACAAAAAATGGACCTAAATTATTGCCACCGAGTCGAGACAGCAGTGAATAAATAAATTGGCCGAATCACCCGCGCTGCGTGTCGGAAAAGCCGCCATTATCCCATTTGCCGGCACGCCTAGAATCGGCTTCAAACAATAAATTAATTTGATCCGGCATTCCTGCGTCGCGTCTGCTAAACGGGGCTACATCATTTGTCCACCATGTACCCGGCTCGAAGGACCGCCTGATTGGATTGTCTCGGGATGTGACGGAATTAAACTCTCACGAGTCCGAGACCCTGGGGACGTACTCACGAGTCACGTAGGTACCTGGGCGAGAGCGGGTTCGGAACGAACGGAACGCGGATTACGTCGCGTGCCGGTAATCTGCCGTGGTTCTGTTTACGCGTAGCATTATGATTTGCGTAATACGCGTATCATAGCGACCCTCAGCGTTCTATGCTCATTTTGTAACGGGGGAATACACAAACGTGATTACATTTATAACTTTATTACATGGAAACATGGTCGAATATTGTTGTAACAGGTTTACGCTATAAAACCCTTGCTTACGGCTTGTTTTTACTTCGTACAGAAATTCCTCGCGATCTCGGATGTTAGTTCAGTTATCTAAACATCTTAAAATCTTAATCATCGTCTTACTGTTACACTCCAATCTAAGATTCATTGGAAGCTGCCTTTTGACGTTAAATGGTGGAGGCTGCCTTGGGAAATTCGTTGTACAAAGTACAAAGCACCGTATGTTTATTTATGTTTATTCTCGGCATAAACATAATAATATTTAGGTACAAGAAGTTTTATAATTACATCATTGGAAAATTCTATTGATTTGAGATGAGTACACGCTGCGTTCATCGTTAGCGAAATGGTTCGATATATCATGCTAAGTCGTGCTCCATTGTACTTCTACACGTACCTGCGTGAGTGCACGATGAGAGAGCTGTACCGCGGGCCAGTATAGCACATGGTGTAGACGTACCTGACAAGCATGGACCATGATGTGAACGTACCTGCGTGTGTGTGCACGATGCGGGAGCTGTACCGCGGGCCGGCGGCGGCCAGCGACGCGAGCACCAGCGCCACGCACCAGCACCACGCCGTCCGCAAGCAATCCATGCGCCATCACGCGACGATTGGCTGCAACAAACAATATAAACACCAAATAAAGTAAGAAAACTGGTCGGAAAAGAGCATCATCAAATTCAAATTCATATTATTTTATTTCACTAAAATATGGGAATTTATGAAACGTCAGAAACTTCTGACGTTTCATCAGCAGGTGCCAGGTACTTCATCATCATCATTCAACAGAAAGACGTCTACTGCTGGACATACGCCCCGTTCAATCATCGCTACAACGACTAGTTCAGCGGGTTTCACATCCAGCTGTTTACCGTGACCTTCACTAAGCAATCAGTCCACCTTGTTAGCAGTCTTACTACAATGAGCCTTGCAGTACGCTGAGCGACATACGAGCTACGAAATGCCAGGCTTTGCATCAACATAGATTCCTTGTGTGCATGACACAAACGCCAAAACCTCTAAACTCAAAGTGATGTGACATCTATCCGCTAAATACATTATTATATATATTATTTAATAGAAATATGGGATATTATATAAATATGGGATATTATATAATATGGGAATTAATAGAAATATACATTATTTAATAGAAATATGGGGTAGCGCAGCCAAAACTAACCTAAACTGCATCCAAAGAATACAAAATAAACTAATAAAAATCTTATTTCATTATGACTTTCTCACACCAACAGATACAATTTACTCCGAAACTAAATTAATGAATATAAAACAAATTTATTACTATAATACATGCATCTTAATAAAAAAAATTAGAGATAAAAAGCTACACTCTGAACTCATTTTTAAAACTAACACCGAAGAAGGGTTAAGACTTCTCCGTAGCGCAAACGATATTTGTCTTGCGAGAACACGTACAAATTACGGAAAGAAAAGTATTACATACGAAGGAGCACAGATGTACAACAAACTACCACGAGAAATAAAAACCACTACAAGTTTAAAAATATTTAAAACTCTGTTAAAATCTTTTATTATTGACAAAATTTAAATCCGGCCCTGGTTCATGTTTGTAATTTACCCACAAAATTTTGATTTTTGTTTCGCATGAATCTTTTGCTGCTACCTTCGATGTCTTGTTATGAACGTTTTGTTGTCTTCTCTTAATATTTGTGCATGTCTACACTAGCTCTGCTCATGAATGTCACCATTATTTATCTTTAAAATATTTCTCATTAAGTGAAATTTGTAGTAAATTTCTTTTGAGTAAATAAAGATTCTTTAACCACATATCCGAGACAGCTTTATCATTTATAACCAAGTTTATATGTTGTCCTGCATGAAGGAAAAATCTCGCAGCAGTAGGTAGGTAAATTGTTTCAAACTGACAGCTCTACAAAAATGCTCCCGCGCGCAGAGGGCTTAACGGAAGTAATTCCTGGCGGCTTTGCCGCACCTGGTGTCAACCCACAGCAGACGAGTGAGGAGGGTAGATAATGTGACAAACAAATATTTATTATTTTTTTATAAAAGAATTTAAAATTGAAAAGCCAGGCAATTCCTCAAAACAAACTGAAAAAAAATTACAATTACATCTGCCGTACAAAGAAATGATGAGCCCTTTACAAAGGTAAGAAATCTGAAATATCCGCAAACTTAGCTCAGTCATAAATAAGAGACAAAAGAAACGTTCGGGAACAGGAACACGCAGCAAATGATCAGAATTCACGATCCAGTCCCACGTTGATTAACTTTCCTTTGTAGCAACACGAATGGAAATTGTAAAGGGGCTTACATCAAAAGCCGATCACACAATAAGGAAGTGAGGAACAATCATCGAACACAAACAACAATATCGCGACGCACGCAGTGACGTCACACGCGCCAAGTTTCCCAATTAATTTAGTTCCGTATCTTTGACGAACAGAAATTCGTCAACTCTTTTGAAATGTTTTCCCCCAAATGGTTATTCTTCACAAAAATTAAGTTTGGGGAAAAAGTGGTTTAGTTTTTGCCACCGGCGGCGGTCGGAAGACAAATAGTCTCCTTACGTCGGCCGCAGACGGAGCTGAAGGGGCTCGAGAGCGGTCGTCATCCACCCGTCATGCTACACTGAACAACTAATTATAAGTTAAACCTCAAATGTGTACATAAATACATGACTTTAATAAAAATGTTATTGTGTATTTCGTGACCTTTAACTTTGAACCTCACTCATGTCGGCGCTTTGATTTCGGTTCGGAGAATCCTTAAAGTTTCTTTTATGACTTTTGTGAAAGGGTTGCGTTGCGGCTCAATAAAGGCACTGGTGTCCTGTATACGCTGCAGGGTATTGAAAGCGTTGACCTGGCCACCTGTTAGGCACGAACCTGCTCCGACAAGGCCCGCATACTAAAACTTTGCTAACTCAAAAGGACACGTGTAGCGGACATATGGCCGCTGGGTACCGAACACTTTAGGATATCTAATATGTTCAGCCTTAGTAGTATAAATACAAATGTTTGACGGGCGTCCTAAGCTAAGAATATGTTGCCAAGTGTTCCGATGAAAATGTCGTGAAAAGTCCCTTTAGGGATTATATTATTCTGATGCAGGTATCGCGATAATGTCCCGACTTATATCGCTGTATAGTAACTTTTAGTAGATACTAGCTGCGCCCCGGTTTCACCCACGTAAATATCGATCCCGTGGGAATATCGGGATAAAAAGTAACCTATATGTTAATGGAGGGTGTCAGCTATCTGCATACAAAATTTTATCAAAATTGGTCCAGCCGTTTGAGCGTGAGAAGTAACAAACATAAGCACACACACTCACAAACTTTCGCCTTTATAATATTATTGTAATAGCTACTGTCCAAAGGAATGTCAAAAGTACATCTAAGTACCTATTTATAGATGACTTAATTCCAAAATAAAAATTCAACATCTGACACGGTCGAGCCGATCACATAATGAGTTGCAACGTATTAATCTCACAGATATTCAGTATAGTTTATATCTCACAAATCTTCGACCATCTTCTTTATCCAGTTGTAATCAACGACGTCGGCATCCAATTAATGGCAGGTATCACTATCGAACTATTTAAAAGCCCCGGCCGGCGGGCGGCGGGCGGCGGGCGGCGGCGCGGCGGCGCGGCGGCGGCGCGGCGGCGGCGTCCCGCAGCTACCTCAGATGTCAGTAGGTATGTCATTACGTTCGCTTTGTTCTTCGGAGGGTGAACCTTACGACAATATTAGCGAATTTCTTGAACTTTTGTACGAGAAATGTTAGAAATTGAGTAATGAATACAAATAGCTAGTTTACGTTTGCGAATAACCTTCTCCCCGTCCGTGTGCGAGACATCTACGTTTGAAGTCTGCGCGGATGAGATATTATTACATACTTACATCGCGTAAGTGTTCATGAATCACTCTGACTACATCAGCAAATTGATCGAGCTGATAAGAAATTTTTTTGTTATCATGTCGCAACCACTGGTTTTGCATAGACATGCTTCTAATATTCAATCAAAGTAGGTACTTAGGTACGTCTTTCATAATCGACTATTAGAGATAAGTTCTCAAAATCTAAAACGAAATAATAATACCCCCTTCTACCGTCGGACATCCAGACGCACTGCAAGTTACCATCCCTGCCTAGTTGCTATTCTACGAATTCGCACTAAGCGTTTTCAAATGTCCTTTATAATGCGCACAGCAAAAGAGTGGAACTCTCTACCTGCGTTTGTGTTTCAGAGTGCATACAACCCGAATTTCTTCAAAGTAAGAGTGAACAGGCTTCTTCTGGGTAAGCTCACTCCATCGTAGACTTTGTCTCTGTCATCTCTGACCTAGATTAGAGTCAAAAGCAAACCCATTTCAAATAAAAAAAAAAAAAACGAAAATTCTGTTTACTAAACTTCTTTTATCCTTTTAAATTTCTTTTCAACGACTCACATCTACGAAGAAATATATGCCACATTCTGCGCCATTTGCATTTCCTCAGAGGACATATAGACTCGGTATCAGGCCCCAGGTACCTCTGGAGCCATATCGTTAGGAGAGCACGGGGCCCGGGGACCCAGCCATCGACGACGGGGTTCGGGCGACATCTGCATGCGAATGTTTCAACTCCGAGACTGCGAGAGTCTCGGTTACCGAATGACCTCCAATTTTTTCTTTGATAGAATTTCGCGTGAAAAGGTGAGGGGTCGTTCGTCTCAAAGCATTAATTGTTTGTTTTAGTTTGTGAATGTTTTATCAAGGCGTTTGGAAGATTGCCTTCGATGTCCTGAGAAAAAAGACTTTTCAATTAATCTTCAATCCCAAAATGTTCTCATCACTAAGAAATCAATAGTAACCTCTTTCGGAAATGTTGTAGACATTTACAAATTAAATAAAAGCGCGTAATGCTTATCGTAAATCTTATTTATATTATATTTTGGTGAATCCCTCGTAACCACGGCCCCTAAAACGTTATCAAAAGGTCTGAAAAAACATAATGTAAAATAGATATATATTCTGTAGAAGCTATCAAAAACTCGATTACCTACTGGTAAATGTGTTATTATAAACATAATTGGGATCCACCTGTGTTGTTGTGAGTTTAATCTGTAGTAACTGTGCGGTAAAACTAGGTAGCGTAAACTATCTTTAGTGCAGTTGAGGCGCCGACACATGCTGGCGTAACGTCATTAGCGTGCTACGTGTGTGCTTAACCGACGTTATTATACAATTTACATACGCCGTGTGTACAATAATGTGTAGTGTACTATGTAGAATGCACAGGGAGGAAGCTGTATTTGATAATTAACGAAAATCTTGAAGAAATTATTGTCATAGTTTAACCAAATAGGTACCTATACCTAATCAACATCAACGTTGGCAGCCTTGTTCCACTCACAGCTGAGTACAGGCTCCCTCCCTTTTGTGCCATGCTTCCCTAGTCTGTGCGATTCTCATCCACATCTTCCCTAGGATCTCCTGAATGTAATCAAGCCACATAATATCTTTATGTCGGAGTCATTCGTTTGACTATTCGGAACGCCAGCGCCGCCCGTCGGCACTCGACAGAGTCTGGCTTGAGTTCGTGGGGAGTCGAGCACAGCGAGCAGCGAGGTGGCGCTCCACCTCGCTGCTGTTGTCTGTACGATGTCCAATGTCCAAGAGCCGCTGTTCTTGGACATTGGACATCGTACAGACGACATGTGCTTAGAAACTGTCTCCCGTTCCTTTTCTAGTTGTCATGTACCTACAGTGTGTAATTCGCTAGTGTGATTAATTTGTTCTTATTGTTATCTGATTTGAACTGCAAGCGGTTTTTCTATTGCGCAATAACTAACACTACCCATGGTACGCCCACAGTAATTAAAAAATGGCAGATCATAAAGAGACACACCTACCTTATCCGTCATATCCATACTAATATTATAAATTCGAAAGTAACTCTGTCTATCTGTCTGTATGTTACCTTTTCACGCCTAAACCACTGAACGGATTACGATAAAATTTGGCAGAGAGATAGATTGCATCCTGGGGAAGGATATAGGATAGTTTTTATCGACATACCTCGCGGGCGAAACGGCGGGCGGAAGCTAGTAATACATAAAATAGAAACTAAGTCAACACAATAGTACATTAAATATCTTTTATTAAAAAAAAGGAATTACTACGAGGGGTGGGTGGGAAGGAGTCAGGAGTCTGATGGCGAGATTGGATGAGATTTGGCACACAGATAGTTTATAACCTGGATGAGCACATTGGGGGGTACTTTCAATCTCGGTAGTACTTTCCCGTGGGATATTTTCCGACTTCCACGCGGGCGAAGTCGCGGGCAAAACCTAGTACTTAATGATTAAGGAGATTATCAAAACAAAAAGTCTTCGATTGACTTCAATGTAGTCAAAAACTAGCCGAAAGGCATTAGTCGCGAAATTGGATGAAAAGCAATAAGATATTGGTAGTTGGAAGGGCCGCTGCTGGCGCGGATCCCTCACCGGCTGACGTGAAACAAATTGTTTGAGACGTAAGTAGCAGACGTTCGCTTGCTCCGTCATAACTTATTGATATTTCTTTGGGATGTCGTGAAGAAATATCTTAGAGAATCCAGTAATTTTGCAATACTCATATAGTTTCTAAAATCAAATAGCGGTTTGATTGTTTATTTTTAAAGGTTCCACCCTTTTTCTAACTACCTACTCTACCGGGTTCAAACGGTTCGGTGTTGGTAGAACAACTTTTCTTGTTTAAAAAATACTATGAATTTGAAATTTTTATTGAAAGTCTGTTCAGACTCTGATATGAGTTCCAGTGAGCCATCAGGCTATTTAAAAGGCCCGATTTCAACAAAAACCACACAATGTAAATAAAATGCTGTTATAGACAACTCTTCTATTTATTGCTCACTCACTTACAGAAAGAGAAATCACTTTAACGATTTGCGTTTGATGTCAACTTGATATTCATAGCCGAATCAGCACCCACTTAAAATATGGAAATAATAGGGGCATCTCAATTTATTTAATAATATTCTGTCCCAAAAAATGAGAGGACGTTTGATTGGATAACATAACACGGGGTGCCGCCGGGGCCCACGTAACAAAGTCTTGGCAACAGCGGAGACGGCGATACTCTGTGACGCAAGAGGCCACTCTAACTGCTCTCTTTGACGTCATTAATTCAATAGCATTACCTCTCTTTGTACCGAGGATTATTAATAATTGTCTGTTCCGGGGCCAGCTTTGTTCTAACAAAGCCAGTACCAGTATCAGTCATTAACAATTATTTATTAGTAATTTTGGAAACAAATCCAAATTCTATTTCAGGTTTTATGTTTGTTTTTATTTCTAAAAACATTGTTCTATAGAAGCTTTGTCTCGTGATTAACGACAACGCGCAAATTAGGTTTATTTTGATAAGATGTTAATTCATTTTATGTTGTTTTCTAAGTTTTTAATGGTTTGTTTGTGTTTAATTTGTTAATGGCGATGATAATGAGTTTTATAAGGAAGTTTGTGATGAAATCCTTTTTGTTTTTTTTCATTATTGGGAAAGTAATTACCTACTGGTAAAGTGCTTCATCAGGGGTGGTTTTCTTTTCTCTCTTTCCCATATATTTTACAATTCCCACAACATTTTGTCTATATTCCCCGAAGGGGTAGACAGCAACGAAAAGAACCTTATTTCGTGCATATTGCACCTCATTTTCCACGAGCAGCCTGTGGGTAGATTATACTCAAAAATTGTACAGCTCCCTTCGCATTCAATATAATAATGTGTTTTGAGTGTTAATAATGGGGCTGTTCCGCTTCTGTAGCGCATCAGGGATGTTTGCTGAAGCTCGTGTCGATTGCTTTTACTCTATGATGCGAAATAGATGCGCCTCCTTGATGCGCCGGGTGCGGGTCAGCCCCAACATTATACTGTGGTGTATCGCGAGTACACTGGACTGCTTGTGTATGGTTCGCTGCTGCAAGCGTTACTCATCGGTGTTGAGCTTGTAGCTGGGATTCTCATAACTATATGGCTGTGTTAAGTTAAGTTTACTAACATAGTTGTTAAGAAGTATTGTTACTAACATAATATTTGAGTCCATTGTTACTTGTTTATTCAATATAAATAAATAAATAAATAGCATCTTTTAATTGTTCGGCATTACATATACCAGACAAAATGTGAAACTGGGATAAGTCAAATATATCATAAGATTGATTAATCACCTATTCAAACAAAGCTGTTTTGTACCCGCACCGTGCATGCTGCACCGTGCATGCCGCACCGTGCATGCCGCACCGTGCATGCCGCACCGTGCATGCTGCACGCACACCTGTAAACACCTTGCCTTCAGAGAGGTAGCTGCTACCTAAACACGACTTCAAAATAGTGTCCGTGAACTTTCTTATTTATTTATATATACTTATTGTACACCAGAAAATACATATAAAAAAAATACAATTATGAATACAAAACATACAATGGGCGGCCTTATCGCTTATACATAAATAAATACATACTAAATATACATATAAACAACGAAAATAAATGATGACTATAAATTATTGCAGCTAAGAAAACAAAATCACAACAACAAGTAATGTTCCTTCACGAGTCTCCTAAATACAGCTATCGATTGCGCGCGTTTTATTTGAACTGGCAATGCATTCCATAAACGAGCGGCCTGAACAGAAAAGGATTTGTCGAAAAATGTTGTAGAATGCATTGGCATTTTAAGCTTTAAATTATCCGATGATTTCAAAAACTTCGTGTGGGAGTCGCAAAGATACTGAAAACGTTTTTGAAGATAGAGAGGGGTGGAAGGGGAAAGCACAGAGGGGGAGCACAGAGAGAGTTTCTTGTGCGTTTTTCTCCATAGGAACTATACGCTTTGGAATGAGCAACTAGCCAACACCTGGCTTTCTGATACTGACCGACTTCTTTGACAATACTAAAGTAAGTGCTTGTAAATGGTTTAATTCCAAAACATATCCGCGTTGACGATGCAGTATCAAACTAGTCCACAGTATCTATTGCGTCCGCTGCCGCAGCACAGTACCTATCTCCGGCGGCGCGGGGCAGCACGCTGCGACGCGGTTATCTCGCCACTCAGGCTGCTGTATTTACTCTTCTTGTACAAACACTGGCGGCCGAGGAGCCATCGCCAGGAGACCACGATACTATATTTTTTTTATTACTTTTTATGAAATCGTTACAGGATACATTTGATCTTTAGTCCGATTGCACGATAGACGATAGCAAAGACAGGGCTATATTTTTCACACGTATCTTTGTATAGTGGTATTATTTATACCCAGTAACAGCTGGAGGAGTTTAAATATATGAGGTGTCTATCGACTCGTTGAGGAGGCGCGATGGTGATGGCACGGTTTTGTTTCAATAAAATCAGAATGGCGGTTTTTAGACGGCAAACTAAAGTCTGAACAACAAAAATAATAATGACCAAGTATATCAAAATAAAGGGTTTGAAGAGACTGTCTTTTTATTATTGCTTTTGCAGAGCAATCGTATTATTCCAAAAGGTTCATAGAAACCTCAGATAAACACTGTTGGATGGATACTTCTACCCCGCCAGGTTTTTGTTACATAATCAAAATATATTGTTGACAATTCTGTGCGACACAATAATGGGAGCTTAGATCACTAAAGCTGTGGTCCCACGGCCCGTTAACTGACAGCCCGCACCAGGCGTTGCTAGGCCTATTGAGGCCTGTCGCGGCCCGTGCGTGCTGGAAAAAACTGACATCTTTTTAGGAAAAGAGGTGAAAGACATAAGTATAGTACTAGAAATAGGGACCTATTAATTCCACCAGGTTTCAGACTGGCTAAAGTAGACTCATCTTTTATGGCGTACTGTTGAAAATGTTATAATAAAATACTGGGGAGGTACTTTCTTCAACTGAATGGGACAAAATTCAAGTCTTGTATAAAACGCACACTTGAAAATACTGTTGGAGCTGCTGAAGATTGTAAGACTATCTTTGTATTGTATAAACTCAATTTCCTTTGTATTGTATCAGATTGAGTTCTATGTATATACTATACCCTATGTACCATTTACCGGGTAATGTGTCTTTCATTGACTTGAATGTGCCCTGGCGGCTGATAGAATGTCATGCTCACACAATAATGTCTCGCTGACGGTGGCGTGTGTGTTGGATCATTTAGCTCCCTTCAAAATGGTTGAGCTCAATGATGCTGATCTATGCGTCATGTTCGTGAACGGGCGCCGTCAGTTGGAACTGATCATCACTAAGCTGCCTCGGCTTATTTTTAATTATTTTAATTTTGAATTGTTGTTTTCTTACCATTTGCTGTACTCTGGACGCTTTTAACGCGTACGTCTTTTTTACATCGTCTCACATAATTATATAATTAGAAATTCGGCATTAACAATGTAACTAATATTTTTGTAAAAATATAATTTAAAAGAGTGTCCATGGAGTTTCTTGCCCGTTCTTCTCCATAGGTACCTACGCTTTGGAATGGGCAACTAGCTTCATATTTTCTGACTGACCGACTTTTTGACAATTCAAAAGTGCCTGTAAATGGTTTAATTGAAATAAACGCTTTGAGTTTGAGTTTGAGGATTCCCAAGGCGTGTGTCGGCCTGGTGCGGCCTCTTGCCCGCTATTCCAACATGTCAAGAGATACTGAGCGCATAGTTGCGTGTGCAGGTCTGTGGTTTTATTCAGCGGTCAACATTTAATAAACAGCAAAAAGAAATGTGGGCCTTTCAGGCCGTGACAGGTGAACCTTTGGGCTTACCGACTCCCGACGGATCGATCGGGCGATAAAAGGCCACCGCTGGCCTCATCGGATGCGACGGTTCCCACGGCCTACTCTGGCGCATTCTGGCCTGTGAGAAAGCGGGCCGTGGGACCGCAGCATTAGTAATCTAGGTACAGACGCCAGCACATTAAGCTACCCGAAACTGTCAAATTTTCCCAATCAACTTTGAACCTTACGTTTTAGCGATAAAGTTGAAAATCTATTAAAGAAATTTGACAGATTGTAGCTTGATGTGCTGGCGTCTGTACCATTACTAATTATGATCTATGGATAATATGCAAAGTCACATTTGAATATCAGAGAGGCAGCTAAACCATTTCATTTAATTATAGTCGTCCTGCCGAACAGTAGACATTCCCTTTGATCTTCAACAATTACTTCTATAGATATAGGAGGTAGACAGAGAAGAGCGATTTGCTGAAAATGATTATTTAGTTAAGCATAATCCATTATATACACACCAGTCATGTGCATATAGCTAGTTCTATAATATTCTAGGTAGACAATACATTACTCGTGTATTGCATGACGTCAGGGATACCTGACTATGCACTTGAATGGAAATAAATAGGTATCTTTGTTAATTAATAATACATTTTGTCATAATGTGTTGTTATTTGAGTTCATAATAATTACTTACCGCTCACTTGATTTGATAACAGCCTCTTTTCACACCTAATTAATCGTAGATAATACCAATCTTATGGTTATAGAGAGTCTATCATTTACCCCGAAGTACAGCTTGGGACCTTTCCCACCAAGAATAAACCGTTTATTCGCAAAAAGGGTAACATAATGTGACTCACATTACACCTTTTTACATAATAACCTAAAAACAAAACAGTCAAAATTGCCCAAACACAAATATGTTTCAGTACGAATTATACTTAATTATTCTAAGCGTAATAATTTTTTGAGCATGACACAGGCGTCGTTACACCACTCATTAAACAGCTTTTATGGCGTTTGTGAACAAAGGAAGGAGGGTGGGCACAACAGTCAGCCATTCATGTCTGATGGACGAATGTAATAAATGAAGGTGGATGTGGGCGGAAAGGAAATATTATGGAGAGAAATGAGAGGAGCTTTCAGAGGATCGGGAATGAATCGGAAAAGAAAAGGTTGATAAACACGGTTCATGAGGTGCGCCATAATATTGTCGTAACTTTGAAAGAAATTAAAGTGTTATTCTCCAAATAGGATAACGGAATCATTTTTGAATGTAATATTAAATAAAAATAGACATACAGTTATTGAGACCTTTCCTAACTGACTACCTACCCTTGAAAAGCCGAAACAAAGTCAGGGGTCAAAGTGACTTTTAATCCAGACAAATCTAGATAAAAAAAAACCATTTGATTGTTGTTAAAAGTAATAAGAACTACATAAACACCATTTTGTGATTTCTTCTGTCTAACGAGTGTTTCAAAGGAATTTAAAATACCATCAATTAGGATTCGTTTCGCTAATAAAAGTAATTAAGAGCTGCTCCTTATCTGATAATGAATCTTTCTCAATTACTTGTTTCCCGTAAGTAATTACTTTATTACGAACTGTCATCCAATTAGCAAAAAATACAAATATTTCGTTTCTCGGTATAAATTCTCAACGAACATCTGTCAATTAATTGAACAATCGTGTCGCCCGCCGACCCTTTGCTAACAAATATCTTGATAAACAAAATACGTCTGTACGGAACCCTTTTACCGAATTGTGGCGTGTTTTCTTATGTGGCGTCTCCGGGGAAATTATCACTCGCACTGAAAGTGATACGAATTTGATCGTTTCATGAAATATATGAGTGATGAATGTGCGACTGCCGGGGCTGTCGTGCCACGGATCTGTCGTGTGGAACATGTGCTGTCTGTCGTGTGCAGGAAATACGACAGTTAGAGAGCACTTTCCGTATGTTACATAAGTTTAAATACTTACCTACTTTCAAAAATGTTACCAATTTTGAAACTATATAGCAATGTCTGAATTTCCAATTCCTTTGTTCCCATTAATAATTTCTTCATTTATAATATTTTAACCATTGTGCTTTATATTATTTTAAACTACGGATAGCCACAAATTTGTGGTCGTACCCACATATCGTGGTCGTCGGGACTGCCCGGTACCCATTCGTATACATATTCATTAACGTAGATCGGCGACCACAGCTCTGTGGGCAGCTAGTTCCGCGACCCAATTGTCTTAAATCATAGCGATGTGAGCTACATACGTACACTACATACTTGCTGCTCATGCTGGAATGGGTAGGTAGAGGTATGCTTCATAAATGCAAATAGCTGTTGATTGCTGAGTACCTACTCGTACCTACTCGTACCTAACTTGTCTGTGAGATTTATTACGTAGAACTGTTTGTAAAAATTCCATAGTCTGTGTGACATAACTTTCATAATAATTATTAACTCGAGAATTTAACAAAATATTTTTCTGAACGATGTTATCATTCTACCCGACTGTGGCAGTAGGAGGGTAATGTTTTTTCAATTTACTTTCTTATTTCGGTTTCTAATTAAACGAGCCTGATGCTCTGATATTTAATGGCGATTTCTTCGTGCGTCATGCAATAACTACATAACCTCTAAAGTTTCACTACATTATTACAGTGTCTTAAAAAGAATTCGCAATTCACGACAAGAAATATTGCAGAAAAAGTTGAGCACAAAGACCTGTATATGTAGATATAGTCTGTGGGGGACCGCTCAGTGAGCTTTTCAACACGCAGTTTTATCGGGGAGTGTGGCGGCAATGAAGACGTAGTGGGCTGAAGTCACCTTTTTTCTGCGCTACTGGAACAGGGTGGATTCATGCAGGACTGATTTAAAAGCACTTTATATTAAAAAACTGTTTCTTGTTTATTTTTCTTATTTCTGGCTTCTTGTGATGACTGCTGGATTTGGAATGCCTGACCGCCGAAAAGGGCCCTTCTTTTATAGATTTTCGTAGCCAATCAAAACCCTGGAAATTTGCACACGGCACTACACTTTTTTCCGTTGGCCAATCACAGCCCTGGAAGTTTGCACGCGGCACTAATCAAAATTTTGTTGGCCAATCAGAGTTCGTGGACTTTGGACCCGGTTTCAAAGTCCAGTTTGTATGGGAAACTAGTCTGGGCTGTTTTCGGTGTTCAGGTGTCTTTGATTACAATAGTTCTTATTTTCTAACATGGGTGTGTGCTTATTCTAGTTATATACAAAAAATCTAGGTGATCTATCTAGTTTTAGGACTTAAAATATGCAAAATACTAAATGGGCTCTCCTTACGGTAAAGTTCTGTGGTACTTAGGCTTATGTGCCCTTCGTAAGTGGCGCCACCAAGCGGGGTAATAAAGTACACGAGGAATAATAGTTTATTTTCAATGAATACATAAGTCCTACTTATATACACTATTTCCTTATACATAAGAGTCTCTTATGACTATCTTATTCATAGAGTTATTATAATATTGTATACCTATCTAGTTTTCTTATACTAACACAGAGTTTATTATACTAGGGTTTTCTTAGCTACCTTAAGGTGTCGTGCACAGTGTTGTGCACACTATGTACATTATTTAAATATACGAATTTCTTAGAGCTACTATATAACATTGTGCACATAGTTTTCTTATGCTACACAGAGTATTATACATAGGGTTTTCTTAGCTACCTTAAGGTGTCGTGCACATTCTCCCGCCGTCGCGAAGCCGCGACTCTGTTGGTAGCACGACGATCTTCCGCGTGGGACGACGTAGAACGTGGCCGCTGCTGGTGGTGACGTCCACTACTCGTACCTCTCCGTCGGCTCCCGGGTAGAGCTGGCTGATGCGTCCTCGTGGCCAGGTGTTGCGAGGCAGGTTACTGTCACATATGATGACTAGGTCGCCCACTTTGGGTTGGACGCCTGTGCCGCTGGGCTCCCGCCGGTGCTGTAGTAGTGGCAAGTACTCCTTGACCCATCTTCTCCAGAACACATCTGCCAATACCTGGGCTCGCTTCCATTGCTGGCGAGCTGTCATGTCTTTTTCTTCGAAGTGGCCAGGTACCGGAACGTGGGAATTCGGCCCGATGAGTATGTGGTTTGGTGTCAGAGCCTCTGGTTCTAGGGGGTCGACAGAGACGTGGGTCAAGGGGCGTGAGTTCACTGTGTTTTCGACCTCGATCAGTAGTGTTGTCAGTGTTTCGTCACTTGGGCATCGTTCGTTCAGTGTGACGCGTAATGCTTCTTTCACTGATCGTACCATTCTTTCCCATGCTCCCCCCATGAATGGTGCTGAGGGTGGGATATACTTCCACTTTATGTGGTGGCACGTAGTCTCGTGGTGCATGGCTTCGAGTGCGGCCTCGCCGAGTTCCTTTTCCGCTGCTTTGAAACAGGTAGCATTATCGCTCCATATCTCTTTGGGGCATCCTCTTCTGGCCATGAACCTTCTTAACGCTGATATTGCTGAGTCTGCGCTCAGTGAGTGTGCGACTTCTATGTGGATCGCTCTGGAGGTCATGCATGTGAAAAGGGCGCCGTACCTTTTTTCCCGGTGGCGTGCGACCGTGACCTCGATTGGCCCGAAATAGTCGAGTCCGGTGAAGGTGAATGGCCGCGCGTGATGTGCCAGGCGCGCCGCTGGTAGGTCGCCCGTGAGGGGGATCGCTGGTTTCGCTCTTCTTATGCGACACAGTAGGCAACTTTTCACTATGCTTCTCACCGCTGGGCGTATTTTTTGAATCCACAGTCGTTGTCTTAATTCGTTTACGACCATTTCTACACCGCCGTGATGTAGCTTTTCGTGTACATAAGCTATGTATAAACGAGTGTAGGTATGTTTACCTTCCAATATTGGGGGATTGGAGGTGTCTTCTTGTATGTCTTGAGCCATGTTCACTCTTCCTTTCAGGCGTATGATACCTTCTTCATCGATGTACACACTGAGCTGGCGTAATCGATCACTGTTGCTGGTCGAGTTACCTTTTACTATACGGTCAATCTCAGCTGCGAAGCTTTCTCTCTGGCTCGCTTTTATCCATATTCGTTCCGCCTTTATTAGACACGAGGCGGGTAATTCCTGGTAGCGATGAGTGTGGCGGGGCGAGTCTCTGGTCGCTTGTGCCGGGGGTTGCGCTTTCTTTGCGTTTCGCCAGTCGGGGTCATCGACCTTTGTTTTTATAGTGCGTTTTCGGGTAGCTGCGACTGTACTTTTGTTGGGTCGGCACAGTTCAGTGTACTGTAGCACTCTTGCGGTCACTCTTATAAGTCGAGTCCACTTAGAGAATTTTTCTATGTACAGGAGGGGACTTTGACCCTGACCGCTCTCCAGCTGATGTAGGTTACATTTTTCTTTTTCTTCCCCGGTGTCATATTTCACTGCTTTCTCTTCTATTGGCCATTGTGATTCCGGGTTTCGTAGGAATGAAGGCCCTTGAAACCATCTGTGAGTAGCAGTAAAGTTGTCCGGCGTGTCTCGTGTTGCGTCGTCCGCTACGTTGTCCTTTGAAGAGAGCCACCGCCATTCGTTTTTCTTTGTGGTCTCTTCTATTTCAGCGAGGCGATGGGCTACGAATGACTTGTAGGTGCGTGGCTCAGACCGGATCCACACTAGTGCTGTGCGTGAATCACTCCAGTAAGTCTGGCTCGCTATTTTGTACTCGTGTTCTCTTTTTACTGTTTGCGCGAGGCGTGCGCCCAGTAAGGCGGCTTGCAGCTCGAGCCTGGGCATGGATACAGGTTTTAGTGGTGTCACACGGCTCTTGGCAGCCGCTAAGGCCACGTGTACACTTCCATCGGCTCGTTCTATTCTCCAGTATGTTGCCGCGGCGTAGGCTTGCTCGCTTGCGTCGACGAACGTATGCAGCTGTCGTGAGATAGCGGGTTCGATGTCATAGCATCGCGGTATTCTCAGCTGTTTGATTGTGCTGAGTGACGTCATCCATTGTTTCCATCTGTCTTCTAATTCCGCTGGTATTGTATCATCCCAGTCGGTTTTGTAGCTCCAGGTGTCCTGGAATATTCTCTTGGCTGGGGTGGTGATTGGTGATATTAACCCTAGTGGGTCGAATAGTGCCATTATGATACTCAGAGCTTCTCGCTTTGTTGGAGAGCGATTGTTTTCTTTTACCTCTGCTGGTATCTTGATCGTGTTCGTGTTGAATCCGATGTGATCTTCCTTCACGTACCAGAGTAACCCGAGCGTCTTTTCTGTTTCTATGCCACCCAGGCTCACTGTGAGTGACTTGTCTTGTTTTGGTGGGTTGAACTCTTCGATGGTTCTCACGTCGTTTGATGTCCACCCATCTAGTATGAACCCTGCTTTCTTGTGGATGAGGTCGACTGCTTTTGCCGTTTCTTTCGCTTCCATAATAGTGGGGAAGCTTTGCAGGTAGTCATCCATGTAGTGGTTCTTTCGTATCGCTGCTGCTGCTTCTGGGTAAGTGGCTGCAAACTCGCTCGCGTTTTTATTCTTGATGTATAGAGCGGTGCACGGTGATGATGTAGACCCGAATATGACTGACGTCATACGATATTCGTCTGGTTTGCCCTCCCGCCGTTCGCCTCTCCACAGGAATCTGAGGGCGTCTCTGTCTTCTTGTCTGATTTTCACCTGCATAAACATTTCTTTTATGTCTCCACTGACAGCGTATGCGTGTTGTCTGAATCGCATGATCACTCCAGGGAGAGACTGTAGCAGGTCTGGTCCTGAAAGCAGCATGTTGTTTAGACATACGCCTGTGGCTTTTGCTGCTGCGTCATGGACCAGTCGAGGCGGCTTGTGTGGCTTCGCTGGGTTAATGACCGGGAAGTGCGGCAGGTACCAGGTCTTTCCTTTTGGAGCAGGGACGGGTGCTTGTTCTGCATAACCGGATTTGAATAGGTTGTTTATTCGTTCTTCGTATTTTGATTTCAGATCTTCATCTTTGTCTAGTTTCTTTTCTAGCGAACGCAGGCGTCGCTCGGCTTCGGTGTAGTTGTTTGGTATCTGGAAGTCTTTTTCTTTCCATAACAGGCCGGTTTCGAATCGACCGTCGGGCAGTCTCTTGCTGGTTTCTTCTAGTATCTGTATGGCTTTCTGTTCGGGATCTTCTTTTGGTTTCTTTGGTTCGATGCACAAGGATTCGAGTTTGAAGTAATCCTTGATTCTTTCTTCCATTGATGGTTCATCTTCCTTTTCTTGGAGTTTCCCACAGAATGCTACGGTGGCTGTGAGTGAGCTGTGACAGCCATGAAGAACCCAGCCGAGTTGCGTGAGGGAGGCGACTGGCTGGTTACGGCGTCCGGTGCGTAGCTTTCTTGACACTATGAGGTGCCAATTATCTTGACCAATCAACAACTTGGGCGAGGCGCGTTCGTATGCAATCTGATCTTTGATGTCAATCAGATGTTCGCAATCTTCTAGGTGACGGTCGTACACTGTTTCTGGTGTGAAGTTCAATCTTTCCACAGTACGCGCGGCTTCAATTTTATATTCTTCTTCTGCGTACTTTCCTCTTATGCTGAGGTTAATGACCTTGCTGTTGTCATGCTTCATTTCGTTGCCGACTCCTTGTATCCACATAGGGTTTGTGGGTCCGTCGGCTCCGATGACGTCAGCTATTGATGCATCCACTAGTGTGACTGTGCTTCCTTCATCCAATAGTGCATATGTTTCAATGCTGGTGTACGGTCCCTTTAGTATGACGGGAGCGATCTTCAGGTATGCACGTCGACGGTCACATGGCTTGACTGTTGATGTGACCTCTACTGACGGTGCTGTTGTATCTTTCTTCGTAGAGTCGCTTGCGGTATCTTGACTCTTCTCATGATGTAGTAGTTTGTGATGTCTCATGGAGCATCCATGTTTCCCACACGGCGGAGCTTTGCATTGGATGCGGCGATGTTTGCTTCGTAGACAGCGGTAGCATATATTGTTTTTCTTTGCTACTTCCCATCTTGAGTTTGTGTCGAGAGCGACGAACTGCTGGCAGTCAGGTAGTTTGTGTTTTTGTTTGCACTGCGGGCAGTTGTCGTCCGATGTTGTTCTTTTCTCTGCAGCGAAGGTGCGTTCTGTTCTTCTGTTCTTTCGCTCTCTTCCCGTAGAGTCGTCGTTGGTTATCTCTGGTAGAGCGTAGGCGCCACACTTGTCTGCTTCTTCGTTTAAAAACATAGAGATCTTTTTTAACTCGGGTATCTCTTCTTTCTTCCTCGCGGCGTAGTCGTACCACTTGCTTTTTAGTATGGGAGTGAGTTTTTCGTTTACTATTCGCGCCATCTCAGGACTATGTAGGTATTGTGTCTTCTTTAGTGCTTCGATGGTGCCCACTATGTTTGTCACTCGACCGGCGAAGATGCATAATTCTCTGGGGTTATCTGTGACCCGGTTCAGTGACTTGAGCTTCTCTATTTCGACGTGAATGAGTGCTTCTGGTCGTCCGAACCTTCTTTGTAGGGCGTCGATGACGACTTCTGGGTCTGGTTGGCTTACTATTAGACAGCCGACCGCTTCTTTTGCTGTTCCCCGTAGGCTTCGACGTATACGTGCCAAGTTTTCTGTTCTCGTGAAGTACTTCAATGTTTCTTCATAGGCCGCCTTGAAACCGAGCCAGTCTGCACAGTTTCCATTGAATAGCGGTAATTCTTGAATGTACTTCGGTGGTTCCCTTGTGCTTCGTACCGCTTGAGAGAGGGCGGCGGCGAGGGTGCTCACGTCTATTAATGGTTGACGTGTATCTTCTTGTCTTGTTGCTACTTCAACAGGGTCTTCTTGCTTCTTCTTGGCCTCTTGTGATGGTTGAGGTTGACTAGCTTCAGGTTCTTTTAACCATGTGCTTATACGGACTGAAGCTAGGTCATCTTCTTGTTCCTCTTCATCTTCCGAGGTGTCTGCTTCTGCTTGAAGGCGCTGGACCCGTATTTGTTGTAACTCCATTTCGGCTCTTGTTTGTTCGAGCTTTAGTTCAGCCAGTCTTTCTTTTGCTTTTATATCCGCCAGTTGTTTTCTACGAGAGCTTGCTGAGCCACGTGATCGGGCGTCCGTAGGTTTCAACGTACGCTGCGATACTTTATCCTTTTCTATACGGGACGTGGCGTTCGTGTCTTCTGTTCCAGTTGTAGTGGTGGTTTCTTTCGTGGCGGTCGAATCACTGCTGCTATTACCCGACGCGTCGGTAGCTGTGTTCGATGTGCCGCTGACCGAAGGGTTCCCTGGCGCGGCCTCTTCTATGGCCGTAGGTGACTTCAGCTCTTCTTGCCGGCGTTTCGTTCGTTCCCCGTCTTGGCTGCGTGTTAAAACCATCTTCTTGCTGGCTGACGATCCGGCTGCGAAGGACCAATAATGTGGGGGACCGCTCAGTGAGCTTTTCAACACGCAGTTTTATCGGGGAGTGTGGCGGCAATGAAGACGTAGTGGGCTGAAGTCACCTTTTTTCTGCGCTACTGGAACAGGGTGGATTCATGCAGGACTGATTTAAAAGCACTTTATATTAAAAAACTGTTTCTTGTTTATTTTTCTTATTTCTGGCTTCTTGTGATGACTGCTGGATTTGGAATGCCTGACCGCCGAAAAGGGCCCTTCTTTTATAGATTTTCGTAGCCAATCAAAACCCTGGAAATTTGCACACGGCACTACACTTTTTTCCGTTGGCCAATCACAGCCCTGGAAGTTTGCACGCGGCACTAATCAAAATTTTGTTGGCCAATCAGAGTTCGTGGACTTTGGACCCGGTTTCAAAGTCCAGTTTGTATGGGAAACTAGTCTGGGCTGTTTTCGGTGTTCAGGTGTCTTTGATTACAATAGTTCTTATTTTCTAACATGGGTGTGTGCTTATTCTAGTTATATACAAAAAATCTAGGTGATCTATCTAGTTTTAGGACTTAAAATATGCAAAATACTAAATGGGCTCTCCTTACGGTAAAGTTCTGTGGTACTTAGGCTTATGTGCCCTTCGTAAGTGGCGCCACCAAGCGGGGTAATAAAGTACACGAGGAATAATAGTTTATTTTCAATGAATACATAAGTCCTACTTATATACACTATTTCCTTATACATAAGAGTCTCTTATGACTATCTTATTCATAGAGTTATTATAATATTGTATACCTATCTAGTTTTCTTATACTAACACAGAGTTTATTATACTAGGGTTTTCTTAGCTACCTTAAGGTGTCGTGCACAGTGTTGTGCACACTATGTACATTATTTAAATATACGAATTTCTTAGAGCTACTATATAACATTGTGCACATAGTTTTCTTATGCTACACAGAGTATTATACATAGGGTTTTCTTAGCTACCTTAAGGTGTCGTGCACATAGTCCCAAACAGCTAAAAGGTAATTTTATATTCGTACATAAAAGAGTTATGGGCTATGGCAGATATAATTGTGCGTCATAAAAGTGATCGATGTTCGCGGCGCGGCGGTACGTAGGTATGTAATGTCTACCTATGCATGAAGGTACTAGTTTTTGTCCGCTACTAAAATGCCTCGTAAATGATTTTGGGCTGGTATTGTAACAAGGAATGTCCATGTTCAGAGGCGCGGGATTGACTCCGTCGTAAAGTCTAAGAAGGGTTTGTGCCTCACGCCTTTGTCTTGTCTCCTCAAATATCTGAACGCTCATATAACAAAAAGGTAAGGAAATGTACTTTCCTGGGATTTATCGAAAATTCTTCATAATTCTAAAAGATTGGGGTGTATGGATCTGAAGGTTTTAGGTAAAACCGCAGGTAGGTACTGTACCGTACGAATCAAATCATTCAATTTTCAGCTATTGTAAAGTGGATTATACAGGTTATATATTATATTACACAGGCTACACTGGTCCTGATAATAATTATTTATGTTTTACCTGGATTTATTGCAGGAGTGTTTATTGTAGGTTTGATTGTAGATTGTTTTATTGTAGGTACTAAATTCACTGTGGTATATTGTAGATTGTTGTATTGTAGATTGTTTTATTGTAGGTACTAAATTCACTGTGGTATAGTGAACAATACTTTTACAGTAACAAATACTTACCAAAAGCGATTACAGGTAGGAGATAGACAAGTATACCAAACTTAAGCACATTGTTTTCCTGGAAAAGATTCGTCAGTTTGAGTAGATTTCCCTCACCCGTGATAATATGTATGAATGTATTATATTGACGCCGCAAAAGTTGTAACTCAAAGGGAAAGGGGTGAATAGTTGAGCGGCCGAAAGTTTAACACTTCATGCATTATGAATCGGCAAACGTTTGGCAACCTGCGGCGCGTGAGGGTTACCCTCGCCCGGGCAGGGGCGGGGGCGGGGGTTGGGGGGACATATGGTGGAAGTTTAATGTCAATTTACACGCATGTCGTAGTTCAAGTGACTTGGGAAGTCTTCCAACAATGTTATAATTTAATATTACGACAATACACTGCGATGCTCGCTATAACTTCGGAAATATGTAGGTTGTAGGGTGCTTCCCTAACATAAGTAATGTCAATGCAGATGTCAAATGTCAAACTTAAACTTAAATGCAGAAAATGTCAGTGAATGCTCAACGGGATGAATCTAAATAAAAATGCAAGTTGTCCGACTCAAACCACGTCTAATTGAACACTAAAATGTAATATGACGACGACGTGGTTTGAGTCGGACAACTTGCATTTTTATTTAGATTCATCCGGCTCGAAGGACCAAAAAACTATGTAGGGTGCTTCCCTAACATAAGTAATGTCAATGCAGATGTCAAATGTCAAACTTAAACTTAAATGCAGAAAATGTCAGTGAATGCTCAACGGGATGAATCTAAATAAAAATGCAAGTTGTCCGACTCAAACCACGTCTAATTGAACACTAAAATGTAATATACATAAAATGCATAGAACAATGCAATATGTCAGTGTCAATGCACTGCCAAATGTAGGTCGCGTCCAAAGTGCAAATACGCGAGCCTACTGGCTGACTTATTGTAATAAATATATTTTAACCCATGTACGTGCACCGTACATAGGTATGAGACAAAATGACAAAATAGCGATTCAGGTAGGTACCTACATTACAAGCAAAACTTTAATGTGTTCAAAATTAAATAACTACCTATCTTTCATTGAACGTGAACCCGAGCGTGAAATAAATTAGAGCAACTTGGCGCGAGTTTGACACGAATTGGCCGCAGAGCCGCGCGCGGGTCGCGGCAGTCACGCCCGCCTGCCGCTGCTGCGCTGCGCGCCAGTCCGGCCGGCCCGCCCGCCTGCCGCCGCTGCGCCGCGCGCCGGACCGGCCGTGCGGCCGGCCCGCCCGCCTGCCGCCGCTGCGCCGCGCGCCAGTCCGGCCGGCCCGCCCGCCTGCCGCCGCTGCGCCGCGCGCCAGTCCGGCCGGCCCGCCCGCCTGCCGCCGCTGCGCCGCGCGCCAGTCCGGCCGGCCCGCCCGCCTGCCGCCGCTGCGCCGCGCGCCGGACCGGCCGTGCGGCCGGCCCGCCCGCCTGCCGCCGCTGCGCCGCGCGCCAGTCCGGCCGGCCCGCCCGCCTGCCGCCGCTGCGCTGCGCGCCAGTCCGGCCAGCCCGCCCGCCTGCCGCCGCTGCGCCGCGCGCCAGTCCGGCCGGCCCGCCCGCCTGCCACCGCTGCGCCGCGCGCCAATCCGGCCGGCCCGCCCGCCTGCCGCCGCTGCGCCGCGCGCCAGTCCAGCCGGCCCGCCCGCCTGCCGCCGCTGCGCCGCGCGCCAGTCCAGCCGGCCCGCCCGCCTGCCGCCGCTGCGCCGCGCGCCGGACCGGCCGTGCGGCCGGCCCGCCCGCCTGGCCGTCGGGAAAACCCCGGCACTTCTATAGAACACCCTTTATCAAAGTTTGACAGGCGTCACGAGTTGGGAATAATGCGCAAAGCGCCCGATAGCACATTTTAAAGGCTTCGGCTTGAGCGGTATTTTTGAGGAATTAAATTTTCCCTTTGAAGAAAGTCTCGGAATCTTGACAATGTTGGTATTGTAATTAGATTAAAATTACTGTTGTGCCGAGTTGGAAAAGTCGAGTACTATCATATTATTTGAAACCGATTTTTCTGTAGGTACGAGGGTGTCACTGAAAGTTCTTAGAAAATCAAAAACTGCACAAACTAGCAAATTATTAGTTTTATTATATCTTTTCAAAATAGTGTCCATTAACATCAATACATCGCTGCATCCGATGGAACCACTGAGAAAAGCACTTTGCCCACTCGTCCTTAGGGGTCTCTCTTCGACGGCATTTTGAAACGCAGCCACTGCTTCCTCGGCGTCCATAAAACGTTTTCCTCAAAGTTTTTCTTTTATTTTCGGAAATAAATAAAAATCGCAAGCTGCGAGGTCGGGGCGATAGGGCGGGTGACCCAGTAATTCCACGTCAGACGTCGCCAAGTAGTCGATTGTTTGCGACGACTTGGCTGTGTGCGACGATTCGTTGTCGTGGTGAAGGAGGATCCTACTGCGAGGACGTTTCTCCCGAACTTTTTCCAAGACAAGTGGTAAACAATTGTTAGTGTACTACTCTGCAGTAACTGTTTTTCGATCCTCTAAAACAATTGTTGCGTCCTGTCCTTCAGAAGAACGAGGCTACCATTTTTTTCCCACGCTTTGACCTCTCTTCACTTTAGTTGGCTCATCTCATAACTCATTGGAAGGAAACACCCAGACTGCAGACTGTCTCTTAGTTTCAGGATCATAACAATAAATCCAGCTTTCGTCACCCGTATAAAAATTTTTCGCGTTAAATTCATGCTGACGTGACACAGATAATTTTCAATTTACCGCCAATTCGTAAACAAATGACAACTGAATAAAATACACAATAATATTGGCAAAAAGTTCCATTTTCAAAATTTTAACTTATTTTTTTATTATATCGTTTACAAGTGACCAGTTCTAAAAACTTTTAGTGTCGCCCTCGTAGTAGGTAATTAAAGCCAAAGCTCGGAAGTACTTAATTATGACTATTAAATTATTAAATCCTGTCTTGTTTATCGTCGCAATATGAATGATTGATCGTTCAATTATTTGTTCTAGTTCTAGTATTCATTGATTGCAATCAATACAAATCTTAAATTACTTACACTTTTATATTTTTTAACCCCGTATTAAAGCTAGAAAAGTATAGCCTGGCCAGGCTCTGGGCTAATAACGCAATTTGTGCGTGGTAATTGTAGGTGTGTGGTAATTACCATAATAATATTAATTCCTGATGATCACGCCAATTTTACGGCTCAAAACATTGACCCATTTCAAAATTAAAACTGTATTTAAAACATCAAGACCAAACCATATCAAAGCGCTGCCAGTAGGTAGGTACATGGAGCTAATTAAGAAAATGTTTTAGATTATAAAGGGGTGTCGCGAGCGCACGGAAGCCGGGAAGCCGCAAACGTTGCGTCAGGTTATCAAAGCTTCCTGAATATTCCTGAATTCCTGGTAACGTGAGCTGTACGTCGGCTGAAACCGAAGCGGAAAATAAAATAGAAGGCAATTTTCAGTAATCAAGTCATGAGTAAAATACATGACTTCTAAAAGTAAGAAATCATTTCCTGTGTGTGTTGTGTGTTTGACTTTTTGATGTTTATTGTGCCAATTATTTATTATTATAGTTTTTTGTAATAACAGCCGCACGGGTCGATTGATTGGGTTAAGCTTCGCCTGCCGTGGTTGGTCCGTGGATGGGTGACCATCTTCACATGCCAAGACCCCTCCGTGCCTCGGAAAGCACGTTAAGCCGTTGGTCCCGGATGTCATTCGTAGATCTTTGACAGTCGTTACGGGTCGTCAGTAGCCCGAAAGTCTCATAACCAGTTATCAAGGGGTATCATATTACCCAGTAACTGCGTTGTGTAGGTCAGTTAGGCAGTCGCTCCATATAAAATACTGGTATTCAGCTGCGTCGGGTTAGACTGGAAGCCAACTCCAACGTAGTTGTGAAAAGGCTAGGCAGTTAATGATGATTTTGCTGGAACGGTGCAACTAGCTTCTGACGCTGCAAGTGTGACGTGAAGACGTGCCCATGTAGGTTAATGTGAAATAAAATATTTTTAAATTTGATTACAGCAACGTGGCTGAGTTGCTGTGATCCGTAGGCTCTTCTATAATTGGGTTTTTATTAAATCACGACAAATTATAGGAAACCAACAAGATGGTAAACCTTTCTAAAACAAGAAACAAGTAAATCAGTCGAAAAATGCCGTAGGAATACAAAACAACATTACCCACGAATTCAAAACATTTTTGAAGCCGAATAAAACCAAACTAAGAAATTGTTAAAGGAATATTCTAGAAAGCTGGCATTGAATTGAGTGGGTACGTACAGGGTTGTTACGTTTGATGTGTAGGTTACCTCGTTATAAGCCTGAAGTGGCCAGGTAGCTCTCAGTGCAGATGTCAATTCAACACCGGAGAAAAAAACTACAAGAACGAGCGTTCACAATGAAGCCGAACATAGGAAACTTTGTGTATTAAGTAATAGCGCACAAAAATCGGCAAACTACAAGCTATTGAAGAAAGTTTTTCTAAAGAATTTAAATTCTGTAGTTATTTAAACTCAAACTCAAAAAAAATATTTCAATTAAACCATTTACAGGCACTTTTGAATTATCAAAAAGTCGGTCAGTCAGAAAATATGAAGCTAGTTGCCCATTCCAAAGCGTAGGTACCTATGGAGAAGAACGGGCAAGAAACTCCATGGACACTCTTTTAAATTATATTTTTACAAAAATATTAGTTACATTGTTAATGCCGAATTTCTAATTATATATGTGAGACGATGTAAAAAAGACGTACGCGTTAAAAGCGTCCAGAGTACAGCAAATAGTAAGAAAACAACAATTCAAAATTAAAATAATTAAAAATAAGCCGAGGCAGCTAAGTGATGACCAGCCCCAACTGACGGCGCCCGATCAGCACCATTCAGTTCACCATTTTGAAGGGAGCTAAATGATTCAACACACACGCCACCATCAGCGAGACATTTGTGTGAGCATGACATACTATCAGCCGCCAGGGCACATTCAAGTCAATGAAAGACACATTACCCGGTAAATGGTACATAGGGTATAGTACACACAGCTCCATTAACTGGTTACCCCCCCAAAAGACATGTGCGTTTAAATCCCTGATAGGCCCAAGTTGGTTTTTGTATTTTGCAAAAACATTTTATTTTAATTAATGTATTGTTTTAGTGAATAAATAAGTTTAAGTTAGTATTTTTTTTATTTTGTTTTTATTATTGTTTTTTTTCAATAAAACGTTAATACTTTTATTATTGCGAAAACGACAAGCAATAATAGGATTAACATTTACGAACATTTATTCATCGTCTAAATAGACTAGAGGTTTCAAGACTGCTTGCCGTGCCTATGATTGGAAGTTCAAATCATAGGCACGAAATGTGCTTTTTGTTCATTATAATTATTATTTTAATATATTTTTCTATGTTGTTTTAGTATTTATTTATAAAGAATTTAAAAATGAAGAAAATAAAATACTTTAATAATCATATAATATTATTTATTATTGCTATTATTTAACAAAACTATGATCTTATTTTACAACAAAGATTTATATTTTGATTTGATAATTTTATTTACAGTTATCATAATATACCTACTATTTTGCAACTGACACAATTGGGTCCCTAAACAAGTGGCATCCTATTAACGCAAACGATAAAATAGCAAGCGGTAGAAATATTTTAGATTGACATAAGCTAACGAAATGTTACGTGACCTGAGGGTTCTTTCAATTTAGACGTTTCGTGTCGGACCGCTGCGGTGCCGAAGCGGTGCGTTTGTCGTATTGCTCACGGACGGTCGTTTGTTTTCATACAAAGCGCGCGGTGCGGGTTGTCGAGCGTTCGCCGTACCGACGCCGCGGCGATGCCGCACTGTTGCTGCACCGCGCGTTTTGTTTGAAAACAAACGACCGTCCGTGCGCAATACGACAAACGCACCGCTTCGGCACCGCAGCGGTCCGCCAGGAAACGTCTAAATTGAAAGAGCCCTGAGAGTGGAACTCTCTACCTGCGTTTGTGTTTCCGAGTGCATACAACCCGAATCTCTTCAAAGTAAGAGTGAACAGGTTTCACCTGGGTAAGCTCACTCCATCGTAGACTTTGTCTCTGTCATCTCTGACCTAGACTAGAATCAAGAGCAAACCCATTTCAAATAAAAAAACACTGGCACTCCGGTAGTGCCGACAGAAGTGAAAACTTGAACAATTACGAGTGTATTTTGTGAATCGTCTTATAAACAAAACACGCGTGTTAAGGTGTGTTCCTTATTTTATAGGGTTTTTTGCAAATCAGGTATGATGACCAAAGTGACTGGTTTATTCTTCTCGTGAAAGGAATTTATTCAGATTTACAAATAAGCACACAGGATAGACTTCAGTTCGTGGTGTTGGTCGCGGCAGTGGTAAGAGAAGCAAGCCGCTCGCATGGAGCTCGTCGTCAGTTATATATCCGTGGTTCAGCGCCATCTCGTCGTTGTTGGATGAACTACGTAGTTAGTACGCGAGGCCCTCGTAGTTCTTCCCGATGTGCATAGATGGCGCTGTCCTCAACAACGCGCGTCTTACGTTTTACGTCTTACGAATTTTCGATCAGGGTCACGTGACCTGACGCGAGTTTAGAAGTTTTTACCCATTCCAAAAAAAGTACACAGCGCCGCTAAAGAAGTTTTCACTTCAAAAAATAAAAAACCTGTCATGTCGTCTCAGCATACAAATTTGACATTTATAGTTGTAGTTATAACTTGAGGGTATGGATTAATTTTATAAAGACAACGTAAGTAAAATTAATGGATACCCTCAAATTACAACATCTATTAGACATCCTACCTAAAGATAAAATGACTCGGACGATAGTAGATAACAATTTCATTGCAATTCATATGGGCTCGCTGGCTAGTTCGTCAAACTGCCGGTATGAGTACAGCGACGTTCAGTGATGCGGTGGTTCGAATCGGAGTCGAAACAATGGATTCTTTTTGAAGTATTCTTTAGATTATTCGTAAGGAATTTAATGTGTAACATTTTAAAATTTGAGGGGTTAGCACATACTGACGCTGTGTGTACATACATAGAACTCACATCTGTGCTATACATAAATACAAAACAAAGGAAATTGAGTTTATACAATGCAAAGATAGTCTTACAATCTTCACAGCTCCAACAGAATTTTCAAGTGTTAATCAATTAGTTGTGGTTGTGGAGCATAACCAGCACTGAGCCAGGCATTTTTATCAGCGATGTAATCCCCTAACTTATAATATGCCTGACTACATAGTGTGCGTTTTATACAAGACTTGAATTTTGTCTCATTCAGTTGAAGAATGTGGGGAGGTATTTTATTGTAACATTTTAAACAGTACCCCTGTACCCCTGTGTAAAAGATGAATCTACTTTAGCCAGTCTGAAACCTGGTTGAACTAATAGGTCCCTATTTCTGGTACTATAATTATGTCTTTCACCTCTTTTACTAAAAAGATGTAAATTTTTCCTTACATACATGATGTTTTCGTAGATAATTGACAAGGCACCGTCATGATGTTAATTTCCTTAAACAGTTCCCTTAGAGAATCGCGCCTACGGAGAATATGGCTATGATGGCTCTTTCCTGCAGAATAAAAATAGAATCGATGTCTGCAGCCCGTCCCCAAAGTAAAATACCGTAAGACATGATACTATGAAAGTAACTAAAATAGACTACTCTCGCGGTATCTACATCAGTAAATTGACGGATTTTTCTGACAGCATAAGCTGCTGAACTTAGCCGTCCTGCAAGAGATGTTAAATGAGGACCCCATTGTAGCCTTGAGTCGAGCGTGATCGAATTCTGTTTCTCTTGATTCAATATTATCTCACAATCACTACTCTTGACATTTGGTAAAGAAAATCTTATGCACTTAGTTTTTTTTTCCCATTTAATACTAAATTATTAGCAGTGAACCAATTTTGGACCTGCAGTAGGGCGTTATTTACCTTAAAAATTAAGGAAGTGTCATCAGCAAATTTTAATAACACCATTTGTGGTTGATTTTTTAATAATGACTTTTACTAAATCAATAATGTATATTGCTAAATTTAATGTCAGTGTCTCCTAATAAAATTATACAATAATCATTCAAACTATAGTGTCTCAATTTAGATTCTATGTCAGCTAATAGTTGTTTTATTTTAGAGTTTGGTAATTAATGAATAAATATTAATGATCTACTCCATTTATTATGTTAATGATCTACTCCATTTAATAAAAAATCAACCACAAATGGTGTTATTTGCTGATGACACTTCCTTAATTTTTAAGGTAAATAGACGTGCTACAAATCTATTTTCTTTCTTTCGATTTATTACTTTAGATGTAGCTTTACATTTTCGAGTGTCGTATTAACGGAAGGGGCTCGTAGCTAAAAACATAACAAGCGCACGTCGGTTGAAGACTAAGCTACGCTTGCTGCGGCCGCATCGTGGGTGGGTGGCCTTCTATTATAATATCGAGACCCCTTCATGCCTCAGAAAGGACGTTAAGCCGTTCATCTCAGCTGTCACTCGTAGATCTTTATCAGTCGATACGGGTAGTTAGAAGCCCAAAAGTCTGACAATCAGTCTTACCAAAGGGTCGTAATACCCAGTAATTGGGGTGTGGAGGTCAGATAGGTAGTCGCCCTATGTATGATACTGTTATTCAGCTGCATCCAGTTACACTGTAAGCCGATCCTAACATAGTTGGTAAAAGGCGATGCAGATTGACTTGTAGGTAGGTATGTATTTACAAAATATATTTAGGGAATTTTTCAAATGAACATCAGATAGGTAGATAGAAAATTAAAGGTTAGTTTTAAATCATAAAATAGATTTAAGTTACTTAATTGGAACATCGTCATTTTACTTTTAACTGGCTTCTGTCCGCGACGTCCTTCGCTCGTGTGGGAGTCTTAAGACACCACAATATACTAAAGTAACAGCCATCCTCTATATTAAATGATTAAATATATATTTTTATAATATATATATTTATTACATATAATTTATTAATTATTATACATATATATATATATATCCTAACTAATATTATAAATGCGAAAGTAAGTTTGTTAGTTACCTTTTCACGCCTAAACCACTGAACCGATCATCCTCAACTTTTGCATATGATAACGTATATGCAAAATTTGGTAGGTGTACAGAAACTGACATAGCCCACCTTTCATCTCGAAAAAGTGCTGTTTCCGAGGAAAACAACAATAACGTTATTATGATAATAGATGGCGCCACGTGTCTTTCGAATCATGATTGAATTATATTAGAAATCACGGGATCGAGATTTATGCGGGTGAATCCACAAGGCGCAGCTAGTATTTTTATAAAACTTTTCTGTATACCACGTTTGTAATTTATCTCAGCAGCCAAATATACAAAGAGTCAGGACTGGTGTTGCAAGCGATGTACAGTTGTCCGTTTGTCCTTTCGTCCGTCCAGTTGAAGTTTGTCGTTTTCAGTGAATTAATGAACGCCTACATTCTTATATAGGCATCCTACCTGATGGCAAAAATAGATTCTAAAGACATGGGATTTCTCATTCGCTCCAAAAAGGAATAGCGTGATGATAATTATTAAAAAGGTCAAATCTGTAACTATTTGCAACATATATCGTATACCTACCTTTTAGCTCATCTTTTTACAATTTGCTATTATTATTTTATATTGCTCATCCCCCTAGCAAAAAGCGTGATAAAGTATAACCTACAGACTGACCGGCCGTATAGGGAATATCTATATGTAATTTGAACAGAATCTATCTGGTAGTATTTGCGTGAGGCTGGAACATACATTCAGACAAACAGACAAAAATTCTATAAACTTCAACATAGCTACATTTACGGCATTAAATTCGTTCGCAATTACTTTTTTTCATATATATTCAATGTAAGTACAGTTTTGAGTTTTGACTTCGCTACGATTTTATTAAATGCATTGAATAGATATTTCCTGGGTGGTTCTGTCTAGTACACTTTTAATACCTTCCTTAAAACAACATCAGCATTATTACAACAGAAGGTCGCGTCACTGTTACCTACTTTAAACAAACTGTAATAAAACTGCGCTCCAGGGACTCAACTGTGCCATCTTGAGTAGTTCTAATGCAAGCAACTTCCCTGGCTACTGACACAGCCCCTTAAGCCGTGTTCCGCTTTGTCTGCTTCACAATTAATTACAATACCAACTTCGTCGGATTCTAACGAGAGGAAAATCTAACGAGAAAGCACTAGTTGTCCATAAATAGGGTAGAGGCGTCCGCGTCGGCATCGTCATAATGCGAAGTTTATAGCCGGTGACGTTGACAAGTGGCGCCTCACTTAATTGATGGCGAAACATCATTAACGTCAGCCCTCATCGTAAACCTAAGCTCTAGACGTCACTGATTTATATTCTACATTTATTATTGTTATTATACTCCCACTCGACCGACACTCTATTTTAATTTTCCAACACAAAGGAACTCTTTTCCCCGACCTTTTGTGTTGTCGTTTTTGTTAACCTATCGACAGCTGACAACTAAATAAAAGTCCGGTGAAAAGCGAGACGAGAACCGTAAATGAGTAACTCTTTATTCAGTTTGTCATTTTTCCGCTTCAGTTTCATTGGAATACAATCGCGAAGTGACGTTGTTGGGGAAGCACCGGAGCATTGTCTCGTCTTCGAGCGCGATCGGCGTGATTCCGGCAGACGCACAAGCAATCAGTCTTTTGTATCGATACATCCGCCGTTAATTGGCAGCCGCCTCGGACGCGCCGCGCCTCTTAATTGCTACAAGGCGACATTTCGCCAACAACCCCGAAATATGGCAGCCATTATGAAAATTAAGGAAATAATTTTAATGACACGATTTATGACAGATCCGGTGCTGCGATTGCGAAATATGCGTCCAGTCATTAATAGGTTGCGGTAGAAATAAATTAATCGTCACAAGTTATGTTTAAAGCTCTAGCTGTTAATTAAAACGAGTTCCCTGAATTGAAGGTTAGAACGTGCTGAGATCAGTCTGAAGCAAAGTTCTCTTTGGTCTGAAGGGTGAAATTATACGGGTAGGTACGTCATAACTTTACACACGTACTTAGTTCTTATAATTATTTCGTTCGGGAACTAGGTTGCCTCGGGTTTAAATAATTACTTCATTGGGAACGAAAAGAGCTCGGTCAAAGGATGCTGAATTGTTGAAGAAAAGGTTAGTGCGTGTTGGCACGAAACTAGCTGGCGCAGGAGAGCCACTTCGATACACATCCTAGCCGACAATAAAGCTAGCGAGCAACAATTTGGGCAACGTGGTCTTGTAGCCACTGCAGATTGAACATATACGTAAGTGATGTTTAATTTTGTCCGCTATTTCGTGAAGCTTCTGAATCCCTCTATCTCGTGGCTCGGGGTCGGTCCATGCTCGCTGCGTCGGAACGAGGGCCGCCCGAGTAGTAAATAAGAGGGAAGCTGCGAATAATTTAGGGCTCGTGATGGGCCCTCCAGCTCAATAATGCACGCCATGCAATCACACGCGCCATGCAATCACACGCGCTAGAGAGAGATGTATGTATCTTCTTTGTTGCTGACTAGATTTTAGGTTGGTTTGCTTGAGAGTCGGAGAGTTTATCGTGACCTAAGTGACGACGCGTCTGCATTCTACATTAGGTGCTTTTTACGCATCCCGAATTATTTGAGGTAAAGTATTTTTTTTTTTTTTTTTTTTTTATTTATTTATATGGAACATCAAACAGCTACAGTATATATAGTATAAAAAGAGGTACACAAAACATAACAATACTGTAGCCCACAACGATGTTCACAGATTAGCTGTGGAATACTTACAAATAATTAAACGCTAGGCTAATGACTATAACTAATTCATAACAAATTTAAAAACTAAACTTAACTATCATGCATACAATCTATAATTTTACACACCAAATCAAATCAAAAGAGCTCCTTGAGTATAAGATCTTTGAACTTACTAGGAGAATTTGCAAAAATATCAATATGTTCAAAGGCCTCATTGTAGGTATCCATCATTCTGCGAACAGGTGAGCGCAAACCAGTGTTAGAATGGCAAGTACGCGTAGAAAATAGTCTGCCAGCGCGCACCTTTCGCTTGTACACTGTTCTAGGGACAACATAGCATAACATATTGGTTAACTCAATACAGTTAAATCTATTACTGACAATATTGTAAAGATTCATGGCTTCCAAGTACTTACGTCTGTTTTCTAGTGTTGTGAGTTTGTATTTATTAAGTAAATCCTGATATGGCAAGTAATATCCGTAACATCTAAAATGCATAGCACGTAAGAATTTTTGTTGAACACTCTCAATCGCCTCAATGTATTTTTTGTAATATGGACTCCAGACGGACACGGCATACTCCAGTTGGGAGCGTACGAGAGACTTATACAGATGAATGTATGAAGAGGGTTTCTTAAAATCTAATGTCGAGCGCATAACAAATCCGTAAAGTTGGTACGCTTTATTGATTATTTTACTAATGTGTAAGTCTAAGCAAAGCTTGGAGTCAAGGATAATGCCGAGATCACGGACAAAGTCCACTTTTGTTAGGGGAACGTCGCACAAAGTGTATGTATATGTTATAATGTTTTTGTTTTTAGTAAAGTTTTGAAAATTACATTTAGGTAAACTAAGCTGCAACTTATTTCTTCGACAGTAGTTTGACAATCTGTCCAAATTTTGTTGTAGCAGAAGGCAGTCATTTACATCGCGAATTGTTCTGTATACCTTAAGGTCATCGGCGTATAAAAGAAATTTGGCATTAAGAAAGCACTGGCTGATATCGTTAATGTACACGACAAACAAAAGGGGACCAAGAATAGAACCTTGTGGTACACCAGAGGTAACCTGTGCGATACAAGATGAATGACCATTCACTACAACTTTTTGACTACGGTTAGTAATGTAGGAAGCAAACCACCTCAGTAAGTTTCCACGAATTCCATTAAACGCTAATTTATTGAGTAATATTTCATGGTCTACCTTGTCGAAAGCCTTACAGAAGTCTGTATACACAGCGTCCACCTGTACGCGGCTGTCGATGTTGTCAAATAAATAACTTGTGAATAGCAAAAGATTAGTGATAGTGGACCGCTGTTTGACAAATCCGTGCTGTTGTTGAACGATAATATTATGCAGAATAGGATAAATTTCATTATGCACTAACCTCTCAAAAAGCTTCGACAAGGCAGACAACATAGAAATAGGACGATAGTGTTCAACATTACGCCTCGAACCGCCTTTGTGGACAGGCACAATGAAGGCAGCCTTCCACTGTTTGGGCATCACACCCTCCGACATGCATTTATTGTAGATAATAAAGAGAGGTTTACAAATAGAATCGGCGGTGTTTTTTAAGAAATAAGGAGAAAGTCCGTCTGGTCCAGGTCCTTTCGATGCATCAAGTGATTTTAGCTCTTTCAATATTTTATCTTCACTAAAAGATGTATATTATACGTACACATGATATATTATACTTTTACATTTTGAATCAAGTCCAGTTTCTGTGTACAGTTATCATGTTTGTTGATTCCAATCAATTTAATTGTATCTAGTTAGCGACTAGTTTGAGTTGGTCAATTACATGTTTGTGACAGTCATGAGTGTCAGTCAGCGAGTAATTGAAGTGTACAGTAAATGTGTCTTTCAAACCAGAGAAGAGTCTATATTGAAGCAGGTAATAAAATATACTATAAACGGTCAAAGGGGAATTGCCGTAATCATTGATTTAAAATGCCAGATCTGCGATAATGTTAACAATTGTAATACCATAACGGAATCAGTAACCACTTTATTAGAATATAACAAAGACATTCCGGGATATCAACATTCACTTCAGTAGAGAAAACCAATCAGGAGCTAATTCCGTTGGTTTAAGGGGCTTACATGACCTAAAGCGCGGTCACTGTCGGACTGCATAGAAAAGAAAAAGAAGCGCGATGACACAACGCTGGTAATTTATTGCAAAATATGAAGCAATTATTTAATTACAAAAAATTTATTGTTTGGAATAAAAAATTAAATTAAATTTTAGTATGTTGCTTGTAGAATAATCTGACAAGAAATCAGAATGATTGTGTGTATATTAGTATGGTTTTTATTGTAAAAAGAAAGTTTTCAGAGGTATCTTCATGATTTTTATCTAGATATTATGTGAATTATGTTTTCAACACACTATCTACCTAGCATATATCCTGTATAATAATAATAATAATGTTTATTTCCAGAAAAATGATTACAAAGTTACAAGTACAGTAATATCATATAGTTTTCTGCTTCTGTTAACCGTAGTCGATCAAATAGTTTTATTGTTTCTAAAACTTGCGTTTTTTGCGTTTAGGTCCTGTTAGCCCCTTAAGCAAATCGCCTATTATCCGCCGCAACTCCGATATAATTCCGTCGCTGAACGGATCAGGAAACAAAATGGCCGCTTAATAGATTAAAAGCTTTCACAATAATTGTTTCAAAAGAAAAAAAAATACTGAGCAAAGCGGTTTATTGTACCGCCAATGTCGAAAGGTAGGAAGGAGCGAAGATCTGTCAATTAAATACCTAGTGCTGTTGAAAATTTACGATTTGCTTTTAGTTGTCGTGTTTTTTGTATATCATTTTATCGGAAAAATTCGTGTTTGACTTTTGTCACACCTAGTCACCAAAGGTGTTCGCTTGCCCAAAAAAACTGAGCTAAGTATAACATATGAAATCACTCGTTGATCATGAAGACTTTGATGGGGAAAAATCCATAAGGTCTTTAGATAGCAACCATGCAACGATTTAGTTATTTTGAAACATAGATACTTGAAAATAACATTATCATAGTAAAAGAGATGCAGACAGAGATTAAGTTCCTAAGACCAGTAACAGTAATTATATCCAAAAGGAGCGACGATGCAATTAACTGAAGGATTTTAATGGATAAAACGGGAGCTTTGCAAGACGTACTAATGGGAAAAATAAGTTCTAATGAAAATTCATAGGATCGGTTCTTTGTGTACTACGTAATGGAATGAAATCGGAAGTTTTATAGACCGTGGTAAATGAGGAGTCTATTAGTAGGAGGCAAATTAGTAGCTTGAGAAGAAAAAAAAACAATAAATATATTATGTACTTAGTTGTTTCTTCGCAATACACGTTAACTGAAGGAAAACTTACGGGATCTACTAATGAATAGTAAATGCTGTCACTTTGCCCAATTCTACTTAAGGCTCTTTCAAACAGGCGCGACACGACACGCGACAAAAAGGCACCGCAAGTCGCGCAACCAGCGGTGCCTTTGTGCAGTCGCGCGCGATTATATCGCGTGTCGCACCCACCTGTTTGTAGGAGCCTTTACATTCTGGTGCTTTTTAAAACACTCAATTCTCATTTGATAGATGAAATTCATTTTAAGCCATTTGGTTTCGTTAGCATAAATGGCTAATATGAACACAATATTCGACTCACCCCATCAGGGAGCACAAGCGTGATGCGGTGCATGTCTGCATTTATCTGTAAAAGAAGAAGATCAATAAGATTGATGTTCTCATTAGTATACAAACAAACATAAGTAATCTCTCAAATGGAAAAGAAATACGTATTCGTTAATATGCCTGTTTCTCAGTAACTGAAGTAATTACTGTAAGTACCTATCAGGAACAACCTTTGACGTACAAATATAATGTGTAAATGAACACGCTTCTGTGAGATCGTGCAATGGTTTTATGATAATTACCTAATACTACGAGCTAGAGTGCTTATTTCTGCTTCGGGTTAGCGTTTTCAGTGCTTATTTAGTTTTAACCTTGCTAAAAGAAAGATTCGATTACACTAAGCTGATCAATTATATGGCACAACGTCACGAATTGCGCAATGTTAATGACCGCCTAGGGGTGAGTTCAATTTTTATTGCACCATATATTTTCACTTTACCGTGTAGGATCGGTATTGCGTAGGAAGCCTGTCATGGTCACGTAACACTAGGCAAGTCTTGCTCACGCGAAAACATTGACGCTTATGAGCAGTCGATCTTATTGCGTCAATATAATTGATCGTTTGAGTGCAAGGAGTGATTCGAAATTGTTGGACAATGAAAGTATTGTACAGTGTTATTGTACGAGTAAGTATAGGACCTACCTTAAAAATATCACACACGAGCCGATCATTCCTACGAATGTCTGCATAGCAACAAGCTGTTTTGTTAGTGTTTGTGTTTAGAAACAGATTCCTCTTATCTAAGACTAGTAACAGTTAACACATTATACGGAATCTGCATGTTAAAAACGTTTGTTATAAGCTGCGCTTCCTTAATTATAATTATTATCTATAACATCATCTGCCTAGCCTTTTCCCAACTATATTGGGGCCGGCTTCCATTCTAACCGGATGCAGCTGAATACCAGTATTTTACATGGATGGACTGCCTATCTGACCTCCATAACCCAGTTACTGGGTAATACGATACCCCTTGGTAAGACTGGTTGTCAGACTTTCGGGCTTCTGACAACCCGTAACGACTGTCAAAGATCCACGAATGACAGCCGAGACCAACGGCTTAACGTGCTTTCCGAGGCACGGAGGGGTCACGGTATGTAAAGATGGTCACCCATCCACAGACCAACTGCGGCAAGCGTACCTTATCCTGATCGATCGACCTGGTTAAGCTACTCTTGCCGCGGTTGTTCTGATTACCTATACCTTATATTATATATTACGCACTGACTGACTCCATGATTAGTTATTGTTGGGAATCGAACCCAACACACCTTGCGCGCGGCCTGCAGCGCAGGCAGCGTGATCAGCACGTCATCGGCAAGCTGAGGCGCGGCGGGGCGACGACGCGGCTCGGCCCGATGAGCACTCGCTTCTACGGACTCCACCGCGACGGACGATACTCGTAAAATCCTAACTTAATTTATTGACGGCAATAAACCATTTCCCCTAAAATACAGTCCACTCTTCCATTCCTCCCCGCGCTAACTGTTATGGCTTGGGTGGATACAGTCTTACATAATTATCATTACTTCCCAGAATTCGATCCTTATTAGCGACACTATCGAATAGTGTAATAAATATGCGGTGTCTGTTTTTCAAAATCAACGGGTTCGATTCCTGGCTAGAAATAATGATTTCTCAAAATTCAATGATGCAGTTTTAGTTTTCATCAAAATCGAGCCCGAGACTCCTTGGAGTACTTTTCGCTATTTCTCATAGTTTTGGATTTGACCATCCACGGCCACTTGAAAAATTCACCCTGTATATGTGCCATTTTGTTCGAAAAATTGTTGCCATTTTGTAGGTAGGTACTATATAATCCCATTGCTGTAGAAATTTTATGACTTCTGGTCATAAAACTGTGACAAGTAGTTTTGACAGTCATCAGCTGTTGGCAGTAGAGATCCGAATCGATGGTTTTTCCCGACAGTAAAAGCTCATAATGAACGATGTCCTTCCAATCCCACCATACACACACACCATCATCTTATTGCGAGTTAATCCGGGTTTCGCTATAGTCTGTGGAGTTTGACTGTCCTTTGACCATGATCTTTTTCGCACGTTCTTATCGTTGGTGATCCACTTTTCACCACCAGTGATAAATCTCATATATTTCATATGTAATCATCATATGTTTTTAAATTTTCATCGGCGAAGGTTATAATCGTCAGAGATTTTGGAAGTGAAAACTTCTTTAGCATCGTTGTGACTTGAAATTTTATGAAATGAAAAAGCGACAGTAAAAAGAGACAAATAAGATTTAACGTGCGAGAAAATGAGGTAGGAAGCATTATACAGTGTTTTTGTTTTTTATTATTACAAATGACATCACATTTAATCCTATGCTACTAATTTGTGATGATGATGATGGTGATTGTGATGGTGATGGTGATGGTGATTTTGATTGTGATGGGATGGTGATTGTGATTGTGATGGTGATTGTGATTGTGTTGGCGATTGTGATTGTGATGGTGATTGTGATTGTGATGGTGACGGTGATTGTGATGGTGATTGTGATGGTGATTGTGCGTGGTGATTGTGTACTCTCTAAGACCACGTAGGTAACTCCAAAGAATGATGATTTCATGAAACAGTTATTCTTTGGACTTACGTGGTCTTAGAGAGTTGTGTTGATGACTAATGATTATAATTCTGTAAATACATATTTGTTACGGCCGCGAATCATTATATTAATCAACGTACAACTCTGACCAGCTAATTGCAAAAAACCTAAAAAAAATTGAATTTCGCGGGCTACCCTGGCGCTTTCGCCTTAACGTGGGAAAAAAAATGAGATAGGAAGCATTATACAGTGTTTTTGAAGGTTTCACTTCTACCACGTGTGAATTGCACGCATGTTGTTTTTTTTTAATATTTGAGTTGATTGAATGAAAGATACATAAATTGCGGTTTACGATTTATGACGTATTAAAAAAAACTACTTACTAGATCTCGTTCAAACCAATTTTCGGTGGAAGTTTGCATGGTAATGTACATTATATATTTTTTTTAGTTTTATCCTTCTTTTATTATAGAAGTTACATTTTACCAATTTGGAAGTGTCTCTCGCGCAAACTATTCAGTTTAGAAAAAAATTATATTAGAAACCTCAATATAATTTTTGAAGACCTATCCATAGCTACCCCACACGTATGGGTTTGATGAAAAAAATATATTTTATACTATTTACACTTGCTTAGTAAGTGTACCAATACTACCCCACTAAAAGGCTTGAAAGCTGTTCATTAAACCTTCTCAAAAATCTAGGCAGTTATATTGTATGGAATTTCATTACTGCCCTGAAAATCAGGGTAGTAAAGCATTCATTACTAACGTGTTTTGTTTTTTGAAGTGAAAACTTCTTTAGCATCGTTGTGATTTGAAATTTTATGAAACGAAAAAGCAACAGTAAAAGGAAACATAAGATTTAACGTGGGAGAAAATGAGATAGGAAGCATTATACAGTGTTTTTGTGTTTTATTATTACAAATGACATCACATTTTTTAATCCTATGCTACTAATTTGTGATGATGATGATGATGATGATGACGATGACGATAACGATGACGATGACGATGACGATAACGATGAGGATGACGATGACGACGATGACGATGATGGATGGATGGATGGAAGGATGGATGTTCTTTAGTCTGAACTGAAAAAGTACTGGCCACTAGAACTTTTAAAGCAGGTAGCATACATTCCGATAAGGCCGGCAAACTTCAAACCTCTATGCGATAGAGCGAGAGATTTATAACACTCTCTCGCTTTAACACGCGCGTAAGTTGGAACCTGCGAAACGGGACGTTCTTACCTTCTCTAAAGCCGCGTCCCCAAGAGGGGACGCGGCTTGACGTCTTTTGGCGCTTAAAAATTTTAAGAAAAAAAAAGACTTATTGCTGGTTGACGTATTTTGTAGAAACAATTTTCTTGGTTTAAAGATTGGCGGTGTAAATCACAAGTTAAAATGAGTGATTCCGGTGACAATGATAGCAATTTATTAACAACAACTCCACCCGACATAATAGCAGATGCTAAATGCTTTGTTTGCTATTTTGTCTTTTACTTCTTTGTGCTTAAGTGTAGTATAAAGCAGTATAATATATCACCGAGGGTAAGATTACTAAATTAAGGCACAGATTACTAATCGAGTGTGCATTTCAGGCCCGACGCGAAGCGGAGGGCCGTAAACCACACGAGTTTTTACTCCCCTTGGTGAATAAATAGCTATTGAGATTCAGTTCTAAGTATGGGGAACCCCCAAAATTTATTGTTTTTTTTTCTATTTTTGTGTGAAAATCTTAATACGGTTCACAGAATACATCTACTTACCAAGTTTCAACAGTATTGTTCTCATAGGTTCGGAAAAAAGTGGCTGTGACATACGGACGGATAGACAGACAGACATGACGATTCCATAAGGGTTCCGTTTCTTGCCATTTGGGTATGGAACCCTAAAAATACAATTCCCTTCCTTATCTCCGAAGTTTGCATAGGGATAAGTCTGAAATAATTCTTTGTGATAGAAGTTTATGTAAAGATTACAGGAAAAATTATTAAAATGTGCACTCTCGGATAACGACTAACTTTATTCAAAAAACAGTGTTGCCACTTACATACCACAGACAGCATTACCAATATTATACATTTTGTTACTTACTAAAATATAACACCCCTACTTAACAAAATATTTCAAATATGAAAATTCTTAAGCTTACATTTTAACTGGGGACAAGACCTATCATTTCTAAGAATTTATAATGTTTGTTTGATAGTAAGCCTTTTGTTAATAAATCAGCAGGCATATCTTGAGTTGAGATATACATCACTTCAATTAAATTGTTTTTAATAGCATCTTTGACATAATGATGCCGTACATCAATATGTTTAGTTCTATTGAGTGATTGGTAACTTGTTGCCAATTTCAAAGCACTTTGGTTATCACAATGTAAAATTACAGGACATGATTTACCTGTAATCTCATACAACAAATTTCTTAAATATATAGCTTCTCTAGTTGCTTCTGATAATGCGACATATTCGGCTTCAGTACTTGACAGAGAAACTGTCTTCTGCTTTCTGCTCTGCCATGATATCACAGAACCACACATGGTAAAACAGAAACCAGTATAAGACTTCCGGTCTAGTTTGTCACTAGCCCAATCAGCATCAACAAAACCCTTTAACTCCACATTATCTGTACTATATTTTAAACAATAATGTTTGGTTTTTTTTAAATACTTCAATACTCTTTTAGCATGGTTATAATGAGTTTCATTATGACTATTATTAAACTGACTAAGATAACTTATAGAATATGCAATGTCAGGTCGAGACAAGACAGCCAGGTACATTAGACTTCCTATAAGTCTTTGATATGGTACATCTGTTACACATTTTTCAACCTTTTCAAGGTTCAACTTACATTCTATAGGAGTATCTATGTAACCACAATCAAACATCTTAAATCTAAATAACAATTGTTCTATGTACTGTTGTTGATCTATTGTTATAGTATTAGAACTTTTATCCACATTCACTCTCATACCTAAATAGCGTTTTACACAACCTAGATCTTTTATCTTAAACTCAGTACTTAATACAGTTTTCAAAATTTCTGTCTCATCTTTAGATGTAGAAAATATTAAAAAATCATCAACATATACTGCAACTATTATTTTAACCTTTCCATACAATTTTGTAAATAAACACTGTTCATGACAACTTATTTTAAAACCCAATTTACATAAACAATCTTTCACTCTTTCATACCACATTAAAGATGATTGTTTAAGCCCATAAATAGCTTTCTTAAGTTTTAAAATCTTCCCTTTATCCCTACATTCAAAACCTTCAGGGATAGACATACAAATATTTTCTTTTAAATGTCCATTTAAAAAAGCAGTGGTCACATCAAGGTGTGTTATGTCCATACACCATTTTACACTAAGAGCAAATAACATTCTCAAGGTTGAATGTTTTACAACTGGAGAAAAAGTGTCCACATAATCAATTCCACTTTTTTGTGAAAAACCTTTAGCCACCAGCCTAGCACGATATCTCACTTTGTTGTTAACATCTAACTTTTTATTTAAAACCCACTTGCACTGCACTATTGAAGTATCACTTGGTACATCAATGAGCTCCCATGCATTATTGTACTCAAATGCCTGCAACTCCTCACGCATGGCCAGCTTCCATTGTTCTGCTTCAGGTCCATTCAGCGCTTCAGAGAAATCAATTTCCTCTGCTCCTGGCAGGTTATCTGAAATACACATGTTTGTGTAACCATAGCGAGTTGGAGGTCTTCGTACTCTCTTACTTTCAACTACTTCACCACCTCCTAGACCCTGGAGTTCACTTGATGAAATACCTAGGTTGATATAATGGAGTCAATTGAAGTATCAACACTAGTCTCATATGGATCCATATAACTTGATGAATCAGAACTAGGGCTAGCCAGAGATTCATTAGTAGTAATGTCCCCCACTGAATCTCTGCTCTCTACACTAGGTTCCAGCACAGTCTCTTCTCTCTGGACCAAGTTCTTTTCTTCATTTTGAACCCATATAGCATTTTCTTCTGTACTTTCAATTCCTTGTTTTCCTTCCATCACTATTATATCTCTTTTCACTGTTATTACATTTTTCTTTGGATCATAAACACGATATCCCTTCACATTGTCTGAATATCCGACAAATATGTACTGTTCTGCCTTTTTATCCCATTTTAGCCTCCGTTCCTTAGGAATGTGCACCATCACCGGGCTTCCAAACAGTCGTAAGTGGCTCAAGTCTGGTTTCCTTTGATACCACATTTCATACGGTGTTTTGTTTATTAAACTTGCTGTAACTGACCTGTTTTTCAAATATACTGCAGTATTTGCTGCTTCTGCCCAATATTTCTTATGTAGTTTTGCATCAAACATTAGACATCTAGCTTTTTCTATTACAGTTCTATTTGCCCGCTCACAGACACCGTTCTGTTCTGGTGCGTATGGGGTAGTTTTTTGATGAATAATACCTTCTTTGGTCAAAGTTTTCCATCACACCATTACAAAATTCACCTCCGTTATCTGTTCGTAGATTCTTTATTTTCTTGTCTTGTTGGTTCTCAACCATAACTTTGAAATCTTTAAATTTCTGGAAAACTTCATTTTTGTGTTTAAGGAAGTAAATGAATGTCATCCGGCTGTAGTCATCTACAAATAGTAGAAAGAATTGTGAACCTCCAATGGACTTGATCTCCATAGGCCCACATACATCTGCATGGATTATTTGTAGTGTCTCCATGCTGTTATGTTCACTACGTGTAAATGGCAGTCTCATCTGCTTTCCCTCACAACAGGTTACACAGTTCTCTTTCTTTGTGTCACTAGGGGCAGAAAATGTCACTCCGTCTACAATGCCATTTCTCATTTTATTCAAATCACTACTATTAATGTGTGCCAGACGCCTGTGCCACAGTTCCGCACTTGCCAATGCTGGTGCTGCTAACATACAATCTGTTGTTTTTATATTCAACTTGTAAACACCGTTGGCTAAGTGTGCCGTCGCTACTAGCTCATTTCTCACATTTCTAATGTAGCAATTATCAATTTCAAACACAACTTTGTTTCCGTTTTTTATAAGTTCACTCACCGATAACAGGTTTGTTGATAACTTTGGAACACACAAGACATTCTTGACTGTGATGTCATAGTTGCGATCTGTAGTAATCTGTACATCACCGGAACACAATACAGGCACTTTTGTATTGTCGGCAACCATAATTTCTGTTAAACTTGGTTTATAATTTGCGTTGTTTAACCAACCCTCATTTGACGTCATATGTGCGCTCGCACCGGAGTCAATGTACCACTCGTTTTTATTATATTGTCCATTTAGGAATACCACACTGAACGCATTAGATTGCTTAGTTTTCTCTAATAACGGACATTGATTTCTGAAATGCCCGGTTTCTTTACACTTATAACACGTAATAACTTTTTTTGGCGGCATCTTTGACACTTTTGAGTGAGACGTATCTGTGTTGCCATTTTGTTTTTTAGTATTGTTCCGTGTCTTGAAATATGATTTATTTGCAGCAAATGCAGCGGCACTGGTATCCAAATTAGTGTAATTTAGAGATACCTCCATATCAATTAATTTCGATTTTATTACATCCGTGGTAATCTGTATTCCAGAGTGTTCGATCGCCATGATCATAGGAGAATACTTTTCTGGCAAACCGGCTAATAACAATGACCCTATCCATTCATCCGTAATTGCAAATCCTGTTCCTTTCAATCTCTGTGCTGTCTCGACAATTTGCGTTACATAGTTAGTCATTGAATCACAACTTTCTTGCTTTATTGAAATTAAATGTCGTAGCAAAGATATTTTTCTAGAAAAACCGGAATCGTCGAACATATTTTTAAGCTTTGTCCACAGTTCCATCGAGGTTTTTGTTTCTTTAATATGAACATACAATACAGAATCGATTGTCAAAATTAGCTTTGCCTTAGTCTTTGCGTCTTCTGCAGGCTTTGTTTCAGTGCCAGGCAATGGCTTGATGTAATGAACCATACCTTCGAGCACTAACAGGTTTTCTGCCGCAAAACTCCATTCATCATAATTTTCCCTTCCTTTTAGTTTGGGAACACTTTGTATATAGTTCACAGCCATTATTTACGCGATAGTTCTGCACTTTTCTTAAACTGTAACTCGAATTTACTTAAGAAAAAATTGGATATTCGCCCATAACCTATTAAAATGTGCACTCTCGGATAACGACTAACTTTATTCAAAAAACAGTGTTGCCACTTACATACCACAGACAGCATTACCAATATTATACATTTTGTTACTTACTAAAATATAACAAAAATAAAATAATGTCTCTAAATAGCACACTTTTTCAGAAATCATCAAAGTTACATTAGTTCCACTATCGGTCAAGAGATAGCGCTGACCTAAAACTGCAATATACTACACCGCAGCGCGCAGTGTTAAAATTCTCTGACGAATATAGGTCTCGCCGATGAAAATTTAAAAACATTATGATGGTACGGAACCTTCGGTGCGCGAGTCCGACTCGCTCTTGCCCGGTTTTTTCATTATTTCGTTACAATAACTAGATGAACCGGCGAACTTCGTACCGCCTCAGAATCAATAAATACAAAATGTACTTATGAAAAAATTAATTATTATTTTTTTCGTGAAATTTTCCTATGTTTTAATAGTTTATTTCTGTTATTCAAGCAGGAAACAAAACCAACAAATCAAAGATCATTAAAATCGGTCCAGCCGTTCTTGAGTTTTATATGGTGTAACCAACCCGACTTTCTTTTTAACCTACTTCAAAAAAGGAGGTTCTCAATTCGGAAGTTTATTTTTTTTTTGTTTAGTAAGATTATGATGCGATTCCGTATGATGAGGGCAACGTCGCGCTAGAAATCAATTTGGTTTCTATTCTGTCATTAATTTTGTTTGTTAAAAATATGTTCCCAACATACTTGGGAAAAGGCTAGGCAGATGATGATATACATAATTATGTCGGAAATAAGTTATTCGTTTGACTGATCGGGATGCCAGCGCCATCTGGTGGCGCTTGACAGAGTCTAAGCCTGAGTTCGTGGGAGTCGACGACAGCGAGACAGAACGATGTGGAGCTTGGACATTGGACATCGTACGGACAGCATGTGCTCAGAAACTGTCCCGCGTTCCGTATCTGGTTGTGTCGTGTACCTAGTAAGTAGGTACACGACAGGTAGGTACTACCTACAGTGTGTGATTCGCTGGTGTAATTAATTTGTTAGTGAAATTATAATCTGATTTGAACTGCAAATGGTTTTCTATTGCTAAATAACCAACACTACCCATAGTACGCCCACAGTAATTAAAATATGGCTGATAATAACGAGACACAGATACCTTCCTCCGTCAAATTACCTATATAAGAGATCAATAAAGAAAAATAAATCAACGTATTTTTAAACTATTAGGGTACAACGTTTTCAAAAGGCACAAAAACACGCCTGAATCTTTGAACAAGCGTCTACACGGCCGACCGACGCGTCAAACTTAATGTGAAAGTGCTGTGGGAATAAATCAACATTTACAAGTCCATAATTAAATACGGCGAAGTCCGCGCGCTTGTCGCCGCCGACACGATCGCTAATTGCTTCTCAAGAAGAAACTATATCACTCCGTAATGGAAACATGCCGGGAGTCGGGGGACACGTTCTACGGAGATCCTGAATTAGTTGCTGACGAGGAGGTTTGAATAGCCGGTTAAGATCAAATGGTAACAGCAAGACTACTATAATTATTCAGAAATTAGACGAAAATCATGAGACGAATACGTGATAGAAGCTTGTTTATCAATTGGAATTTCTCAGTAGAAGAGCCCGGAGGATCTGTGGTTGGTTATTAGCGATATGCGATAAACATGTACGTAACTTGATAGTTAGCATTCATGTAATATTTAAGAATTCTAGTTATTTATTACTTAGGTACATATTTACTAAAAACTGACACTCTGCGACATTGAAATTGTAAAAGTCTGCTAAAACGCATCTGATCTATCGTATCTATCTCAATATTGAAAAGCACTTACCTTTCTAGAAAGTTTTGCCACAGGTTTTACGCTGACTGAAAGTATACAATTTTGTATCGTCGCTGTACCTATTAGAGTGGACGATCAAGTTGATAGCATCGGTGCTCTGTGCACCGGATAATACAAATACGAGTATTATTTATTTGTGATCTACTGCCGGAGGCTTTCAATGCTTTTGTGTCAGCAAGTTTCTGTTATCCGGAATAATTTCAGATACTGGAAATGTATGGCGTACCTATCTAGTATTTTTATTGCTCTATTGTAATATTATCGGGCTATGTACAACACTGCTGAACATGGATCTCGCCTGGGAATACAATGAACAGTCCTGGGGGAATGACGCTATAATCATTACGTTTAGGCTGAATTGGTACATGAAATTATGAATAAAATAACGAAATTGGCATGGTTTTTGAGGTTTTAATAAAAAATACAACATGATAGTGAAACCAAAACTGTAAAACGACTGCCATGTTAATCAAACACATAACAAAACGCGTTTTAAAATCCATATCCAATATTTTGCCACACATATAGTCCGCTTAGTAACGACTATATTACCGTGTAGATATGTTTTAGCAATAAAACAGCAGAGAGTGGCCACAGTCCACAGTGCGTCGGAAAAACGTGATGGATGGAGCGTGCAGCGATTAACGGTCGCGCGGCGTGTATCGAACCTCACCAAAACACAATATTTTTGAATGCTTTTTGAATTTATTGTACTGCGGTTGTTTTTTTGCGTTTTTTGTTGGTGTTGCAAAATTAATAACTTTGTAAATCGTGTTATAATAATTTTTAAGCAGCAAAAAAAATAGAACGCAAAATTATTTGCGTTTGTTTATGTGTGACTAAGATAATATTAATTAAATGTAAATATCTATGTAATAAGACTTACAAGTCAAGTTTGTATGTAAGTCTGTCAAGCCAACGACTAAATTCACGCTTCAAATGTCGTTTTCTATGAAAAAGGACTGGAGCGAGGAAATTCACTTAGTTGTCATGTAAGCAACTTACTTAACTTTCCTGTTTATCGTAAAATAGTAGTTTAGAAACATATTCGGTTTGAAGAAGCACAAGTGATAACCACGAGTGTAACCATTAATAAATAGTGACCGGGAATTGGGTCAGTCCGTTGTTTGGACAGGATGGCTAGTTACCTGCTAGTGCAGACTGTAAGCCCGACCTGTTCTGGCATGTTTAACTTTAATTGGACCCAACTTGCGTGTTGTTTATAGGAGGAGCCTTTGTAGAGGATATTTTAATAAACTAAGCGATGTGTGTAGTTGACCTCCGTCAGGTTTGCTAGAGCTATAGGAAGATTATACATATACCTGCGAGTATGTAGGTCTAACATTTAAAATGGGAATGAATTACGTTTTGACATTTCCACAATAGCACAGTGTAATAAAGTAAGCATTATCAAAAAATCCCTGGACACACTGCGCGTCCAATAAAATAACATTTTCAGGATGACGTTGGGACTTCCTCGTTTCTGAAGTACTTCCGAGATGTTCACGCAGGCTCATTCTGACGGCTTTCATGCCGTCATTCGGAAAAAAGTCGTGTCACTTATGAGGAGGGTGCGGGGGAGTCACAACAGCATCCTGAAAACTGTAGCTGAAGATGTGCGTGCGCCTGTGTTTAGGAATTTCGTTCGTCTGGTGATCTTTTAGGGAGGTATCTCCCTGTTGGTTATCTTGACGGGGCGGGATGTCTGAGCAGAGGGGCATTTGTGTTTTTTATGATGAATGTTGTTCTTTGTTATTGTATTTAAGTAAGTACTAACAATAGTTTCTCAGTTTTTTACACTAACCGGTGGATCTAGTAATCCCAAAATAAATAATTTTGAATATTTTTTATTTATTTATTAAACTTACACACACTATCTTGACAGGATGACCCCAATACAATAGCGGTTTGAAAACACATACCTACCAAAAATACAATGAAAAATCTACTTACAGCTAATACTTAAAATAAAAATCTAAACTTTAAAAATACAAAGCACTTTACACAATACATAACAATCTAACACACAATATTAATACTTAAATATAACTAACATAATTCAACAAAACTCTTGCGAATTCACTCAAATTGCACGAAAATATGTCAATTCTTTCATGGACTTCATTTAGTACACCTATTGCGCGGATGAGAGGTGTTTTCGACAGCAGGTTGGTTTTGGCAGCAGGTACGGCCAGCAGTGGCGGTCGCCTCCGTCTCCACACGTACCGATCTGGCACGCACAGCTTCAGGTGACGCAGCACACCCGGGTTATGAGCTACTCCACGCAGGAGCTTTAGCGCATATGATGGAAGATGAAAAGATGCAATGAGAGGATTCTTTTTGAAACCCGATTGATTAAAGCCGCGATTTGTTGAAATTATGTCCTGAGTGTACATTAAAATGTTTTTCACAAATCCGGTAGCTTGTGGTGTATGGTTTATTTGATCATCTCGACACATCAGCCGAAGCAATTCGGATGGTCAGTTTTTTTATATTATCCATTTATTCGGGTTAAGAAAATAAAACACTTTCTATAGAAAAGTTAGATAAAAAGGCATATAAGAATGTCGGCGGTGATATAATTTAAATGCTCAGGTTAATTTACAAATTGATTAAATATGACAGAGTTGAATAAAACAAATATGTTTATTTGTCTAGAGTAATTTAAGTAGACTAAATACCTAGGTACATTACATAATATAAATACCTTTAATACCTAGGTACATTATATAAATAAATAAAACTTTAAATACTAATATTTTATAGACTTACCTTGCCGACTAAGTTCAAACGTCCATACACTGTACATTACAGTCAATAACTTCGTGCCATATTTTACGTAAATAAAAGTGCGGGAGCGTCTCGTATCGTCCGCGTCCTTAGTGTGCATAGCGAACACAAGCGACACGCGTCGACGACAGAGGCAACAGTCGACAACGTGTCGCTTAATTAACTGCGGCGCACGAGCGACTGTTGAATACTTGCGTAGGTACACGAGATTACGAACCGCGTCGTTTCGAGTTCGACCGATTTGTATGAAGACGTAATACTGCTTACTTTATGATACTGTGACTATAGCCACCTTTGTTTCTGAATAGAGTCAAAATTAATCACTACTGGCAATCTTATTCATCAATTCATTACAATTAACGAACATACACATTGATATACTCATAATTTGTTCTCTCCCTTCTTACAACTCAATATGCTGGAGTTAGGCACTCCCTAGTCTGGACTACTCCGAACATGTCTAGACACGTTCCTATCATTATTTCTTCTGATAGCTCGGCGCTGTAGCTCAGTAGTAGTCGTAGTGTTTGTGAGGTTAAGCACCCGTTTGTAGATACTAACACAATCCTTTCACGTCTGTTTTGACGACTGGCTTTAAAAACCCTACTTTCAATACCAACCATCATTACTGTTAACCATATCAGTCAGTAACCAAACGAAGCGTTACATTTATAACCTCCCATGCAAAATTGACTTACGAATATTTTGTTAGGATCCGTATTCAGATTTGGGAATCAGAGATAAATGGGAATAATAACTAAAGAATAATATATTATAGCATACAGATATCTTCCTCCTTTACCTTTTTTATACTTAAGTAAAACCAATTCTTAATACATTCCCGCCGGGGCGGGTTCTGTGGGTCGCTGTGGGCCGCTGTAGGCTGCTGTGGGCCGCTGTGGGACGCTGTGGGCCGCTGTGGGCCCATACTGCCCACATCGTTCGATGTTTGCATGACTATGCGTCGAGGTAATCCCCGCTAGTATTAGTTTGTCAAAATATACCCCGACGTATCATTGAAAAGGGAAAGGGTCTGAGTTCGTATAAAAATATATCCCGAGTCGCAGGTAACCCTCAATTGTTACCCGCCTCCAATACTTTTCTATTCGATATGAGATCGGTCCGAGATTTTTCTCCATGGGCAGATACCTTTTTCCAAGAGATTAGAGCTTGATTAAGATTCGGGAATATTTTCGGGGCTGCGTTATTCAGTCATAGGTTTTGGAACTCGTATTATGTTGAGCAGTTTTGTGTGGAGTTCGGGTTGGATTAAAATGTTGCTGCGGTATTTTCTTTGTTATTTTTTGGAGATAAGTACCGAGAAAACTATGCCCTGCCATTTGATACGTTTGTGCGATATTATGAAGAGTTTCCAATGTTTCACATTGTTGCGAGAAGTCATTAGACCTTTATCTACCTACACCGAATTGTAAAATATTTCCATACATATATCAGCACCGACCGACAATCCTAACCGTCCACCTACGTCCTTTGTAACAAATAGCCCAAACTTATGTCGGGCGGATATACGAGCCAGTTGTAACTGAACTAACAAATGAGAAGGCACGCTGGCTGTCAAATGGCGCCAATAAAGAAACATGACAAAAAGGTCAATTTGGCGCGACCACGTAACGAGACTGGCTATTAGGGATTCAGGCCACAAGCCAGACCTTCCCGGCCAGGCCAGGCCAGCGCTCAATGCTCGCTGATTGCGCTAACTCGATATCGATAATGTCCATCAGAATTATTGTGGCACGGTTCATAGAATTGTGAGATACTTATGAAGCCACTAAACAGGCTGTGTAACAGTAGTTGTCTTAAACAAGCGGATGCATATGAAAATGATGATCAGTGTCCCGAACCATTGTTAGCTGTTTCCACGTGACATAATAATGTAAACAAAAGCCTGATTCACACTGCGATTAAATTGCCTTTGGACTAACATAAGTTGAGCAAGCAAGAGTCAAGCAACAATAAAAGTTACACCTTTAATTGGATACCAGTTTGTGCTTTGGATAACTAAGTAGGTAATTGACCAATTTAATTCCGTCGGCCCTGTCTACAGCTGCAAGAAAGTATAACAACAAGAGGATAGGATCTACCCATATCTGTCCTACCTATATTAAAATTTTTTTTCACAAATTGTAAGTTACTTCCTAATGTGTATCCATTTATTATGGGGGCTCTTACCTCCTATTAGGCGTGTACCTTGTAAATCATCGAACCGATAGGTACCTATCGCTTAACGGATACCCATAACATGTCAGGTTTCAATTTATCACCCGCAGGAGTGGCGCCGCCAAGTTATTGCGTTAAAGACTGTATCGGTAACGTTACGTTAACGTTCAATATATTAGCTCGCTGCACCTGAAGCACAAAGAGGGAGATTTGTAACCTTCTTCGTTGTGTGCGGAAAGTACTTCGTAATTAATAACGTTATACAATTTTGAGTTAATATGTTATATTACTTTTTGTGTAAGTGAAAGGTAATTACTGTGTATTACTTCTGTAATGTCCTTGCGTGGAACTGATTCGGCCTAGTGTGCCGAGTCTCTTCTTTACCTTAGGGAAAATTATTATGATTAATTAATATCCCTTCATGTTAGTATGTATTGGGACAACTGTCAGTAATTCATTAATCACAATTACTGTAGTGATAAGATAAAAGTCCTTTTCCAATACTACAGTGTATTCACTCGCTAGTATTTGAAATAAATAACACATAAGTACAAAAATCAGAAAATAAATATTATTCAAAGCTTGTTTCTGATGTAATTTCGTACCAAAACCTCCCACAGATAATAAAAGTCCAGAACTGCGTCAACATAACATTCTCTAGCGATCATCAACACAACTTATATAAATAAAAGTTGACGACTCTCATAAACCGCCTCTGTTTACGACGCTGTAGCGCACAAAACAATACGTTATTAATATCTACCAATTAATCGCTCCCTGCTTAAAATCCGATCAACAAAAACTAGAGGAACAGAAGATCCATACATTAAAAAATTCGTTTGGTGGAGACAAATACTGTTATTCTGGAATCGAAATAGTTACAAGATAGTAACATCCCACCAAAAGCATTTTCATGTAAAATGTTGCCAAGACGAGACCACATGGTTCGCACTGTCAAAAAGTTATCAGATCTCATCAACTTTACAAAGTTAGTCAAAATATGAGGCTTGGCCGTTTCGTTACTACAAGAGTTAAATAGTATAACACAAAAGTAATAAACAGTGAATACATTTTTCACCTTATGCCCATGTGATGGTAGCAAAACGGCCAAGCCACATGTATTTTGACTAAGGTGTAGAGTTTGTGAAGTTAGGGTCTCTAGAGTTAGGGCGTGTAGAGTTAGAAGTTTAGCTCTACATGAGATCTGATAATTTTTTGACAGTGCGAACCATATAGTCTCGTCTTGGCAATATTTTACATGAAAATGTTTTTGGTGGGATTTCACTACTTTTGTAAGTTGCTTAAGCAAAAAAATTTTTTCTTAAGATTTTTTTTTATTGAATCCTGAAATATGTGTTTTATTATTTATAACAAGGAGACCCTATATCAATTTCAACTATATCAACCTCTAGCATCAAATTTGCAGAAGTCTCATACAAACTTCTATCGCCTAGTTTAAGGGGTTGGGGCGTAAAAATTCCAAGTTTTAGATTTTTTTTTGTTGTTTGTGTACTTGTACTAGCTTACATACCAAATTTCAGCTTTCTAGGACTTCGGGAAGTACCCTAAGAGTTTTGATGATCATCATTCAGTGTTTTTTTAGAATCCAATTAAATCTGAAGTATAAGAGCTTATGCAATTGAAAGTTTATATGTTAAAAAGGTCACTATTGACATCATATCCCGAGAATTTTGTTTAAAATCTGGTATAATCCCAACTCAGGTTATGAGGGTTCAAAAAAACGACGAAGCGCTTAGAGAAAAGGTAGGTAGTGCCCTTGCGCTTCGCTTGGCTCATATTGGCGGGGGCACTCCCGTGCTCCCAAATACGAGATAGATACAGTACTCAATCCCATGTATGAAACGCTATTGATCACAGTTCAGTTAAACTATGCAAATGTGCATACACATAACGGAATGACATAGGACGTGACACTGATTGAACGTTTTCGGGTTTTAACGATAAGAAGTAGGCACGCCGGATGAAACGAGTCAATCGTCGCTCAGATCAAACGACCCTCAGTATCACGAACAGCATTTCAGGTGTGATAATCACCTACCTACCTATTAACATGCCTTTGAGAGCTGAAGCATAGCTCTCCATAGGCACCAATTATCCGTCTAGCTTCGCTGGTGCCTATAATTCGATAAATAAGTGAACGAGTGAAAAGCCACTTTACTAAGAAATACTGATTCTGTCTCGTTTCATTCTGCGTGTGCCTCTGTACAAGAATATGCCAGAATGTGCCTTGTTGTACGAGTAGTAGTAGCTGCTGCTATCCTTCTGCCCTCCACACCTATCTCCTGGCCCCTACTGCTCTCGAACCCATCGTAAACAATAGTAGGAAATACTTGAGTGATCCCACGGCTTTGCTCGCGATATATTGTCATCGGTTAATTGAATGCATACATTCCTGATTGGTTCCGTACTCGATGTCAAGTAGATATTATACCTAATGTGTGTTTATGTGTCCGCAGCGCAGGTATACCCGATCAATTATTTGAGGAGTAGAGTGCCTTTCTCTATTATAGTACATACAATACCGATGCATTTAATCAGTAATCATTTTATCAGTAGGTATACATTTTGACATAAAAGAGTCTAGGCTTTTCGCTTTAACAAATACTCAGCAGGCTAGACATCTGATATGTTTTGTTCGACAATTTGTTCTACATAACACATAAAACAGTGACAGACTTGTTTTTATTCCAGCAGACACCTACTTTTTCCCGCAAGGAATGGAATAAACAGTCGATTGCCCCAATGGTTTCCGATTTTAACACCACAATAATATGAACCTCCCATGCGTTGTTTTCTTTACATTCGAGCAGCACGTATATAAACACGTAACACAGTGTTGTTTCCCAAAGTTCTGTGTTTGGTTTGTTTTGGTGTTAAAGAAACATTGTCCGTATTGATAACAACGACAAATAACAACAATAAATAACTGAATGCCTATTAAAAGTGATGTAAATCGTCATTGTGATAATGGTATTCTGCAATATTGGACAATGAAAATAAATAATTGGATACTGTAAATAATTGAATATAAGAAAGTTGTTTAACTGTGTGACTGATATTTAATGTGTAAAAGTAAAAGATCATTGATTCAGTAATAATAATTGTACCTAAGATATTTGCACGCCATGAAAAATGGCAGACATGTCGTGAGTCTTCATCTTATTTTAAGATCTTGCATGCATGTATTATTTTAATTCTGTATGTATACACATGTTCGAGCAAATAAAATTTCTTTCTTTGTTTGTAAGTCGCTTGAGGTTGTTGTTGCACCTGCTGTACTTCTATTTGGGGATTGTCCACATCACGGATAGCATCGAGTAACTCATCAACTTGTCCTACATGCCTACGGTCCATTTAGGACGACAAGTAGAAAATCTAAATCTATATAATTATAAAGAAAAATCCTGACTGACTGACTGACTCATTAACGCCTAGCCCAAACCCAACATGCAAAATTTTGGTTAACCCAAAATTTTGCATAGAGGTTCCTTTTGTAATGTAGACAAGGAATAAGGAAGGATTTTTTGAAATTCTACCCCGAAGGGAGTTAGATAGGGATAGGGGATGAAAGTTTGTATGGAAAATCGTCAGTTTTGTAGTTGAACCATGAAAATTGGTGTTTATCATTCTGGTTAAAAACTAAAACCATGTTTTTCAGTGTTTTTTTGGAAATCAGTCCTGAGGGCGTAAAATAGGGGATGAAAGTATGAATGGGAAACCCGTTAGTTTTGTTGTTCAAACCATGAAAATTTGTATTTAGCCTTTTGGTTGGTAATTAATAATTACATGTATCAGCGTTTTTGAAACATCATCCCAGAAGAGGGTAAAATAGGAGATGAAAAATTTGTGTAGGAAACCCGTAAATTTTAAAGCTAACCCATAAAATTGGTATTAAAAGCCTTTTGGCGTTTTCGTAAAATCATCCCTTAGGTGGTTATAAACCTTTACTAACTCATCATCGCTCAGCCCAACTTTCGCCATCGCCAAAGACACCTTAGTAATTCTGGGAACAATTACTTTACGGATCCAATGAGTAATAATATTTAAGATTTCCTTATTTCCGTACCTGTAATTATTTACGTAACTATTTTTTTCTAATTCTCACAGGATACTAAACCGGATACTATACAGGGTTATTGGTAAAACATTAACAACCTCTTAAGAGGTCATTGTACCCATCATTATAAACAACTTTTACTATGGGGCCAAACATGAAATCGCGAAAAAAAAAATCAGCTGTTCCCTACATTTTGACGAGTCATACGAACATAAATGTAGGAAACAGCTGATTTATTTTTTCGCGATTTCAGTTTTGGTCCCATAGTAAAAGTTAAGTGCTGTGCACACCTATAAGTGACGAATTCACCGCACAACGGTTAAATAGACTAGATATATTAATGTAAAAATTTAGTGAATAAGTCGTTGGTGTGTCAATAAATAAATAGTAACGGGGACAATTATTCCTGTGCCGCTGAATACTGCATTGACATGTCACGCCCTTTTACTTATGGTAGTTTATGTGAACTGGAGGCGGCAGGCCAACTCTTTTCGTGGGTCTTTGAAGTTTACCGCAACGGTGAGCTGTATCAAGTTTTAGTAGTGCAAGTAACCTCGTGGGACAGCTACGCTTTTCTCATGATCTGTCACGTGGCCATTTCGATGTATACGTACGTAGCGAGACCGCTATAATATCCGAGCCCGCCTCTCCTTCTTCACTTATCCCTGTCGTCGCCTACTGAGTAAACCCTATTGAGCACCTTTGGGATGAACTGAAACGGCGAGTCTCAACTCTCCAAGACCTCCAAAATGCCGTCGTTGCAGAATGGGACAACATTCCCCAAGAGACTGTTGTAACATTAATTAGGTCCATGAGAGAACGCATGGAAGTGGTCATTAGGGCTAGGGGGGTAACACTAGGTTTTAAGTTGTTTTTAAGGACTTTATTGTAACTTTTGCTAGTAAAATTAAATTTAACTTTTTAATCATTTGCATTAGCTTGCTTTTTTTTATTCCCTGGTAAACAAAAAATCAAATCTATTGATTTATTCTGAAATTTAAATAAATTGCCTTTCCAATGATACCTTATAGCCATATGTCTACCATTGATTAATAGCATTAAAATGACTTTGAAGAGAATTCTTAAATAGGTAAGATTTTTGTGACGACGAGTGTATATAACTTTGGCTTTCAAACGAACGCTAAAACTACGCCGCGAGCGAGTAGCTATAAATTGATTGCATAAAATACATACCTACATGATTTTACAATATAGGGTTTTTATGACAGAGAATCGTGTAATCTATTTAATGGAAAATGTGTAAATGACTGACAATGTCATCATCATCACCATTTCAGCCGAAAGACGTCCACTGTTGGATACAGGCCTCCCTCAAGCACCTGCACTTCGACCGGTTCTGTGCTTCTCGCATTCGACGGGTTCCTGCGGCCTTCATAAGGTCAACAACAACAATGGACAATGTGTGCGATGTGAATTAATCTCTTGAACCCCGCTAATGAGACACAATTGATTTTCTATTGTATCGTACTATATAGGGCACGCGCGGGGCTTGGCCGGATAAACTGCAAAAGCTGCGTTGAACCTGGTAATAGAAAGTGGTTTAAATCGTGTTGCTCTTATTTATTTTCAATCACTGAATTTGAATCCATTTTCAGTCAGAGGCCCTAGCACGAACGCTCGACGTTAACGTAACGCAAATTAGAAAAAAAATTGCATCGAAAATATTACTATCCTTAATTTTTTTTTACATTTTTGCGCCGAGCACAACAAGTGCGAGTAGGTCGTGGGTTCAAACCCAAGCAAGCGCTTTACTTTGTATAAATAATTTCATCGCCACTGCTCTTGAAACGGTGAAAGAAAACACCGTGAGGAGACCGGCATGGCTTAGAACTAATGTTTTCACTTGACCAGTTCAATCTTAAAGAGGTTAGGCTGTAAATTATCCAGAAAACAAAATAAAAAACCCAGGTCTACGTAAGCCTAAGATATTTTACGGTATCACTATTTTTAGAAAATCAGTTGGAGCTCGTATTGCTGTGATTAAGAAACAGGATGACGCAGCATGTTTCTCAACTTTCAAAATCTTGTTGTTGTTGCAAACATGTTGGGAAGTACCTAAGCAATAGTAGCAGCCGGGTTTGTGCCCTTTGTGCCGGTTGATGGAATATGTTCTCCCTCTATTATATGGCGAAATATGGGTGCCACTTCTGCCTAGCCTCTCAGATATTACAGGCGTGAAGTTATGTTGCCTATGCATGAATCCGTCTCTCGCTTCCACTGCAGCCCCTCACACGTAGGTAGTGAAGACCGCTGAGGCGCGAGCTGCCCCGTGGGCCGGAAGCCTCCTGAGGCAGCAGGCCATTTGCGGCGAGGCTCATGAATTTATGCTCCGACTGCTCGCCGGTTCGATTTACGACTTTATAAACAAATTCCTAATTAGCATGGGTAAATGAAATTGTTAGGAATTATGTAGTATGATATTGGCAGTTCATTTTTACAGTTGACTTTTCGGAAGTTTTTTTTTTTAACTTAGTAAGTAAGGGCGTGTGTTTATAAATCATAGTTGTGTGTCGACGGGAAACATTTATTTTTTCTATGGCAAGTGCAATGTTACAGATGAAACTTTGAGCTATGTATCAAGTTTCTTTGTCATTTAGTCGATAATTATTATTATATCTAGCAAATAAACATGTGCTTACAAATTTACAGTGTATATTCTGAATAAATAAATCACTGTATTGTTGTTGTTAATGTATTGTAATGTGTATAGGATTTTTCCATAAGGAATTTCTCAGTGGCAGCCTGGATACCGGACGAAAGTCTTAGACCAGTGCGTTTTGCCAGGGATGACATATGGCACTGAAACGTGGTCGCTCACAATATGCCTTATTAGAAGGCTAAAGTCACCCAAAGGGCAATGGAAAGGGCTATGCTTGGACTATCCCTGCGTGATCGAATCAGAAATGAGGAGATCCGCAGGAGAACCAGATAACCGACACAGCCCGAAGAATAAATTGCCAAACTTAAGTGGCAGTGGGCAGGGCACATTGCTCGCAGAACAGATGGCCGATGGGGCCGAAAGGTTCTGGAGTGGAGACCGTGCCTTGAAGGCGTAGCGTTAGAAGGCCTCCCACAAGGTGGACCGATGACCTTGTGAAGGCCGCAGGAACCCGTTGGATGCGAGAAGCACAGAACCGGTCTAAGTGGAGGTCCTTGGGGGAGGATGATGATGAGCCTGGAATCTGGTTTTGCGCCTGGTTGATGGCAATAGGCTCGCCGCGTTTTAACTAAACAGGCGAAACGTGGGTGTACTATAGGTGCAATTCTGCCTAACCCTTCCGGCATACAGGCGTGATGTAATGACGCATGCGAATACAATGCAATACTCCCGATTCTTACAAGTCTGTCCCAAAGTTAAAAATGTTTTTTCCCTCTAGTACCTACTTATTTTTTCTTGAAGGCCCAACAAGTTTGACTTAAGAATTACAAGAACGCTTCATAACGTTGTTATCTTTACAAAGAAAAGTTTTATTGGATAAAAGTGCTTATCCAATTGATATAAAGCCTTGAGTAACGTTCTCGCGGGCGAAGTCCCCGGGGACCCTTCGCCTGTCAGCTGTGTGGGCTCATAAGTAACCAATTCTTTTTCTAGTTTCATTTTTTGCTGCCGAAACGTAAGTGGGTGTATTGCCAAAATAATTGTAAGGGAATGCGATAAAATAACTTTGCTAAAGCACTAGGAAGTGATGAAGTGTTAGGAGCCCCAATTTGGGGGACTGTCTCATGTAATTTTGATGTACACAAAAAGTGCTGATTCTTGTTTAGAATAAATGACTTGTGATTTTTTATTTGTATATCTAAATAAAGAAAAATACTATTCGAGTAAGTCTATCTCAAGTGTTATTGATTTTAAATCAATATTAGCCTTGTGAATACGTAGTACTTATCCAAGTAGGAATTAGGTATCTTTATTTCTACGCATCATCGTTGTCGTTTAAGATGTCTGCACCAGATCGTATACGTACTAAGCAAATCCGATTTACATCAAAACAGTATCGGCAAAGTGGCGGTAGTCGCACAAGGCGAAGCTGTCACCGCTCAAACACAAGATAAGTTTGAGCGCAAAGGAGTTGCGAGTATCCGCAGCTCTCTGTTGATAACATCCCCAAAGTGGAACTAAATAAAATATTCCAAGACGGCTTTCTAGTAAATTGAGAAACCGACTCGGTCAGGAACTTCGGTAGGTTCTGAGCGATACAATATACGTGTGGAGGAAACTAAGAGAGCGCTTGTCATGACTGAGTTATGTTACCACATGTTTTCGTTTCAGGTAATTTTTTTGCTCGTGTTTAGTAGGTATTTTTCTGTCTGTAATTTTTTATACCAGCACCCTAATTACGTAACACACTATTATTCACAATCTGAATGATTTTGAATGATATTTCTAATCTATTGCTTCATAATTGTTCGAAAAATGTGTCTACTCAACAATGTAAATAAGTAACGCAATGAGAATTGTTGAACTGTCGAATTGAAAGCCATTCCTACTGTAGAGTTGTTGATCTGTATGTTTGATTGATCAGCATTCATGTTAAATAATGCAGGCACTACAAGTCACAATCTTACAATATAATTGTATCACAAAGAAATTGGACCTAACTTCCAAACTAGGTCTAGGCCTGTGTTTTTGGGGTCAGTGTTCAGCCATGGGATCTGGGGGCCTAAAAATGCCACTTTGGCAGAATCATAAAAGGATAACATTATGAATCATAATACGGCGAAGACAGTCCATGTCTTTTTTTTCGCTGCACTACGTTTGTATAATCAAAGAGATTGGGATTGGATTTGGATTGGATTGATTGGTATTTTAGCACTGACGAAAAAAAAAATTTAAGAATCCTTCATCAATGGGATTTGGTACGATTAACTTAACAGTTAACTATCCATTATGATTCATAATGTTATCCTTTTATGATTCTGCAAAGTGGCGTTTTTAGGCTCCTTGTCAAAACAAGACAACATTTTGTAGACTATGTGGCGACTATGTAGAATTATGTGGCGACACTCCTCGTCGCCACATAATTGACACGCTATTTATAAAGCCACGACGGTAAGTGATATGTGGAGTTGTACGATAAGATCATGCAGTAACTTAAATGTTTAAAAGTGAATGAAAAAGGCAAAAATAATATTAATAACCTAATAGATAGTTTCAGAGTATGTTGTGGTGGTATGATTGAATGTGAAAAATCAACGTTATAACAACGAGATTTATAGACTTGCACGCTACAGTTTTTATCCGATAAGTAACATTTTTTTTTACAAAATCGTGTCATGTTTAGGGCAACCCTCCTAAATCAGATTCCTTCGTCGTAAAATGTGTGAGCTCGAAAAATATACCTACACGTACCCCAAATTCAGGATGTAACAAACTCGATTTTTGACAACCCTGTCGGTGGTCTGGCGGCACCTTCATTTATTATTACTTACCTAAATACAGTGCGTGATTGTAATGAATGGAGAGAGAGGGCTGTAAGAGAATATATTTGGCTCCATACGCCATGCCATCCATTCCTCGCGCGAATTCTTTATGCATGGGTAATGCACAAAGAATTCAGCAGAACAGAGTCTGGAATTTAATAATGCCTGCGGGCACGTGTACCGGCCTACAGCTCAATGATCAGTGTGATCAATGTTCCTGTTCATACAGTCATCAGTAATTGTGTACATGCTGTAATTATTTATACTTTTGTGAGCATTACTTGATCTTTAACAACACCTACGTGATCTCTTCCTACTAGTTGGTCCACACCATTTGGTCAGTTTATTTTTTCTAGTTTAAAGCGCCTAAATAATTCAAATTAATGTTAGATTTCCTTTTGTGAGCTTCTGTATTGGATCTCTGTGCCCTCGTAAGCCCCTCAAGCAACCCTCCTCTGGCTCGGAGCACCCGTGACATCTCCAATCTAATAACCTCCTCTAAATATACATTATTTAACATCTCAGACCGCTGAATGTATTATGTATGTACTGATAAGTTCAGTCGTCTCCTCGCTACGAGGTCATTTATCAAGCTTACACTCAACTTAAATCGTTAGGCGTCTATGAGGCTGAAGTTATGACATAATGGACCTAACATAACTATATTACAACTAGTATATGGTGTAGTAACCATCACTTTAATTAATTACATTAAGATTTTATAATGTCGGTCAAGTACGTAATTATGTAAAATTGTCCGCACTTTTGCCGTTTCAAAGTCGTATTTTCGCGTCCCTTCATAGCACTTTATCACAATAATTGTCACTTAGCCACCCCAGCAACTTCCTCCGTGTACATTCAGATATTTAAATTAAACTCACACAAGCGGCAAACAAAAGCAACGTAAAAACGTTTCCTTTGTTAATCCATTAAGTAAATTTAAGCAAAAAGAGAGAATGTTCCGAAACACAATGAATAGGAACAAAACTTGAACGAGGCCGGATCGCTTTCAAATCCCTCAGAGTGAAACTTTGAGCGAGTAATAGATTAATATGCAAATGAGTCCGAGTGCGGCCGCCTCGCTCGCAGCGCTGCCACGCGGCCGCCGCCGGCAACCAGCGCCCGATAGCCCACGCTTATTATAAATTAGGAACGGATATCACATTGACGAAAACGAAAACTGCTCCCAATTAAATATTTAAAACAGTTGCTAATGAGCGCTGCATTTCTTTTGTAGCCATTTATGTTAAAACTATTGGAAGTTTCACAAACTTGGTCGACCTTATCATAATACATAATTATGAGTGTTATGAATAATGGAGTGTTAAGTATTTAAAAGTTCATTTGTATTTATTAATCGCGAAACGTTTCTCAACTTCAGCTTATATTGTTTAATTGAAACTTCAGCGATGATCTTACTGGAAGAAATACAATGGTTTTCAGCTCCTCACCGCGCCCGAGTTCCGAAAGCGACGCAATGGTTATTGTTAAATAAATAGGTATGTAACTAAATAATGTAGCTAAGTTTACTTTACCAAGCTGAATAGAATTTGCTAGTACCTATCTAAACAATATCACGACAAGGTTAAAAGAGAACTAGGTACTACGAGCACTGGGAAGCCTATCAAAACAATAATAATTTTAAAAGGCAGGTCGATTGGAAAAACCCACATCCAAATTCAGTAAATCTTTCAAAAAGAGTATCATCTGGTGGTTGGTTTAATCTATAACATGACAGATCTAATAGATATCCTACTAATTAGACACAACTAGGTTTAAAGGCGTTATTTTTTAATTATTGATAAACATAATTATATAAATCACAGCTCTCGCGATCATGACTGCCGACCGTACCGTACATTTTGATCATTTCTGCCGACCGCACCGTACATTTTCCAGTAGAACTAACTCAAATACCTAATTTCGTTAGCCCGCTATACGCGAAATTCCTTAAACTCCGCCTAGGCAGGCATTTCGTGCTAAAACTCTGCCAAGCAATGAATAAGTGTTCTTGTAATTTTAGGTCGAGAGCCTTTTGTTTTTGCGTGTTCACGAATTTATGGTTTGCCTCCAAACAGTTTGTTAATGGTCGCCATTTTGTACAGACGCCAGCACATCAAGCTACCCGAAACTGTCAAATTTTCCCAATCAAATTTGAACCTTATGTTTAAGCGATAAAGTTGAAAATCTATTAAAGAAATTTGACAGATTGTAGTAGCTTGATGTGCTGGCGTCTGTACAAAACGCTAAAACCGTCGTGAACCCGTCGCGTCGCGACGGTTGCGTGGACATACATCGTCGTAACAGCTGATATTTGATGTATTCAATTTATGTTGGTTCTGTCATAGCGCCATGAAATATAACTAGTAGTACAAGCTACTAGTAGTTACAACAGCTAAAACATTCAAGGGACTAAAAATACTAAGGCTGGCGGCCATTCGTAGATCTTGGACAGTCGTTACTAATGGTCAGAAGCCACAAAAGTCTGACAACCGGTCTCGGCAAGGGGTATCGTATTACCCAGTAACTGAGTTGTGAACACGGATATCGACGTGAATGTCAGACAGGCAGTCGCTCCATGTTAAGCCGACCCCAATGTACTTGGGAAAAGGCTAGGCTGATAATGAAAAGTACTAACTTTACACATTTATTTTATTTTGTTATGGTTTTTTAGTTGCATAGATTTTGATAATCTGATAAAAGCACAGTCAAATAAATATTAAGCATTAAAAAAATAAAATAAAGCCAATGATATATAATAAAGTGCTTCCGCTTTAATCTTCTTTTGCTTCAACATTTTGCATTTTGACTGCATTGTTCCCTTTCCTGTAATGTGTTTGGTTTTCGCGTCATTAAATTATGCCAGAATTGTTTGTCCGATACAAACACGAATTGACACGAGTGTTTCCGAAGTCCTCGTTACAATTGCTTTGGTTTTGTGTCAGAGATATGAAAACAAAGAAATTGGACAGAGAACTTAACTTTATCGTTTCTTGTTTATAGAGAAGGTCACGTCGAGTTTTACAAATAGTTTCACTTTCGTCGTCCTTGTCATTTTTCATCGCCAAGTTTCAGACTTTTTTTTAAAACTGATTGTTCTATGTTAATACTACTCGTATAATATTGTAGCTTATATTATCAGCACATTGAACACAAGCCTATTCTTCCACAATGGCTAATGTTAATCATCAGTCGATCCAAAGTAACTTTGAGAGCAATAAACAATGTGTCCACGTATTTGGTATAGTCAGATTATAGCCTAGCCACTAGCATTATACGTTTAAATACTACTACAATGTTAATAGGCACCATGCTATCCAAACACACTCGTGCAATAGTTCCCACTTGCTATAATTGGTATTGGTTCAGGCCTCGTTGGCTAGTTGTGTTATGTCGGCGGCTAACGATCTGGTCATGTATCGAGGCAGAAGACTGCGAGTAGATCGAAATACTGGCTCTGAACTGTTTGTTCCCAATTATTACGTGCATCTCCATTTTGTTGCTTTGATTTTATGTCAGGCAGAAATAACGATAACCGAATATAGATAGATATGTTTATATATAAAAGCATCATTTGATTCTTTGGTTACGTACTACACATCTAACGGTACGGCGTAACACGTGGTTAACACACGTGGTAGAGCCAATGATTAGGATACTCAGGTCTTAATTATAAGCTAATATGTATATAGGTATGGTCATGGACAGCTAAACGAGTATATGAACCCTAACCAAACTGTATGTCGCCAAACTGTCTGTACTGTATGTAACTGTAGGCCGGCCCACGGGCTCACGGGTCCACAGGCTCACGGCCCATGTAAACATGTGTTTCACCATGACACGTATGTATTTGCAGTGAGTCGGAACATTCCTGCCACCCGACAAGGACAAACTGCCTCCGGGATATTAAGTATTAACGTGCTGTTCAATAAACTAATTAACAATTAAGGTAACAGACAAATACGGCGATCGAATTCCAAAACTTCATTAAATCCATCAGATTTAGAATTTTTTTTTAAAACGTTTACCTGAAAATTAAACCCAAACTTCAGGCTCAGAAGCTGAGCTGGCAGGATCTTGACCAATAAACGAATAAACTTGTAAAATAAATGGAAATACGACGTCGATAACTTGCCACTCTTTGAAAAGTCTCTTGAAGCAGGGAAATATTTTTTTCCATCCTTATAGTCACAAGTACCCAAGTACTTATCAGAAATAAGACGTCCTCTGAAGTCGTAAGGTCAGGCGACACAAGGTTCCGCTGTCGGCCGCAGGCGATCTCACAAAATCGTTACGAGTGTACATTCCACACCCTCGTACAGTTCCTTCACATTTACTGTTCCTCTCGCAACCGAACCGTTCCAACGTTTTCACACTTAAGTCGTCTTTCCAATGTTTTGTTCCTTTTGTTTTGTCAGCTTTAGGTTGTGAAGTAATCTTTGCTATATCTAATCTTTTTACGAGTGGGTAGTGCCTTCACTAATTTGTTTTTGAAGATATGCGACACTTACAGTTACAAATAAACACTTTCTTACAAAAAAAAAAAAACAAACGACTTAAAGTTTCTGAAGTCATGGCGTTGGTTCCGCATTTTCGTTTTTTTACCGACTTCAAAAAAGAGGTTCTCTATTCGAATATTTTATCTTGTTTTTTTTTTGTATATTCGGGCATAACCCCATCATATACCTATACACGAAATTGCAAATTTTATTTTGTTCGAAATAGGGTTATTCCGAAATGGTCCCATTTAAATTTCGTGAGACAAAAATTTGCTGAGGCCCATGAACACCGACGCCACCGACATGTGAACATCGAGGCAATTCAGCTGTTAGACCAAACAAATATAGTGCGAAGACTAAAACGGACAAAACCTTTTGAGTTAGTGTAGTGTAAAAAGTGTAGAAATAATAGTGCTAATGACACACATAATAACACATGAACAAAGTGTTTACATCGTCATATCAGACTCTAAGAAAGTGGAACGGACTTGTGTAAAGTACAATAAACACTATTCTAAGTTTTAAAATAATTATCATGTAAAAAATTAAGTTAGATTAAAATTGCTTATTAGTCTTATAGGCTAGATTGTAATTAATTGTTAAGAACCTGGTTCTTTTTAACAAAGGATAAAAAAAAAAATAATTTCGTAAAGGTCTGATGCTGAATTTCGGAGACAGACAACGGAACTCTTCAATAAATGCCAGCAAATCAACCCGATTGCTGCTATGTTATACGATATGTATGCATTGTTTACGCAATCACACATAACATAACATCACGCCTGTACCCTTTAAAGGGGTAGGCAGATGTAGTACATTTATGCATATAACTTCTTACATAAGAATAATTACCTAATGTATTTTTTAATGCATCCCGGGGAAGGACATTGGATTATCCCGATATTCCCACGGGATCGACACTTATGCGGGTGAATCCGCGGCGCGCTGCTAGTGTATATAAATATAATTATCAAAATCATTTTGTCTTGTTTCATTTCTGCATAGATGTGTCCATTTCAAAGATAACGATAAGTGATGAACTTTTGATGTACTTAGGTTATGAATATGAAAATTACACACTTTCATGTACTTAGGACGTTCTAAGTGTCCACATTTGATTTTGCACGAGCTCTTACGATTTTCATATGAATTCAGCGATAAAATTAATCATCAAAAAAAGGCGGGGCCAATGTTTTAATCACATAACTTGAATTTGGCACTTACAATAATTGTATTGAAAATTGAGTACATACCTGTACATTTGTAGTACTAAGTCTTCGGGTGTGAATTACTTGCCTCTGAGTACCGCTTCCAGAAGGTCCCGCCAATTTGACGTCAAATTGGTGGGACCAGGGGCATCTTGACATACTTCCTTTACCTTTAGAGGTAGAAATGTCTTGTTTAGGGTACAAATAGTACATATATAGTACAAACACTTAAATTTTAAATTAGGGACTTGATCCCGTCATCTTGACACTCACAGTGACAGCTATGTGAACAGTACCCAGCGTTGCATAAAATAATAGCTGTCACGCCCTTTATACTTGGATGCTTGTATTTAGGTAGTTGTGTTTCTGTGTTGGTCCAAGACGTCCTATAATTCTTGACTTGTAGTAGACGCATCGTGTCGCCCTTTACCACGTATATTTGAAGCTAAGTTGAAAAATGAAACGCTTCTTACGTAGATTGGAACGCGCCCAAGCTCATCTGTCATTCGACTTATTCGTGCGCGCCAAAAATCCACGATTTTTTCTTCTTGCTCCTATAAAAAGTTATTTCAGGCAAATTTTTCGACTTTAAATAAATATTTACAATGGGAAAACATAAAAGGAAAAGGAGGAACGAAGATGAAGAATTATATTCGTTATTAAAAAAGTTTAAGAAACGAATGAGAGAAAGACACTCTTCCACTTCAAGTGAAATCGAAGTACAGGACGATATTCAAGGTAAATACAAGAATTCTCAAACATACAAAATTAGATACATAACATACTCTTAATTTGTGATCATAGTTATCACATAGGTGCATAACCGTTATTCTTCTCATGCACGGGGTGCTGGTTGTCAAAAAACAAGTCCATGCTTGTTTAAAAATCCGGTGTTTGGGCTAATTGGCTAACAATCATATATTACACAATCTATGGCTAATTCTATATAGAAATATAACAATGGTACGAGGATATACTCGTGTGGTAGCACTGCGAGTGCTATTCGTGAGGTATATCCCGACCGGAAATAAAGGTTAGAGGTTATGCTCGTGTGGTGGTACTGCGAGTACCATTCGTGTGGCATATTCCGACCGTAACTCCATAAGGTTTGCGGATCTACTCGTGTGATGGCACTGCTGGTGCTATTCGTGTGGTATATCTCTCACCTCAATAAAAGGCTCCCTTAATAAGAGAGTACTAACAAATAAATAATTTTGTAGCCCCAGAGTGTGTAGAAGTGTTTCAAGAGGAAACAAATTTAGCCAAACAGGCTACAGTTGAGTTGGTTCCTGAGAATCAGCTTCCTGAGCTTCCTGCCACTGAAACTTTACAAGAAAATTCCTCAGAATCTTTGCCTTTAGATGAGGATATACTTAGTATTTAGGAGAGGACCCTAATAAAAAGACTTATTCAGCACCAATTCATAAAGACATCACCATGAGATGGAATCATATAATTACCAATGGAGCAACAACAAAACTGCCTGGGCCAAGCTACGGCCTGCATCGGAAAGGTGCTTGATATTTTGATTAAAAATAAAGAGTGCAAGGAAGCTACAAAAATTGTAAGCGACACCGGACGTATGCTGTGTGACTTATTCCACTCTGAGTCAATATCTCGCAGATAACTTTTACAATTTGCACTCAATAAAGATACAAAGGATATTGTCACTCAAACAAAAGTGGGAAAATACATATTCGGTGAAAACCTTTATGAGGATTTAAAAGCTGGAAAAGCCATTAATAAGACTGGATCAGAGATCAAATATAACCAACCACACCACAATCATCAAAACAAGCAAAACCAACCAATTTAAACTCACGGGGCCCGCCTCGGAAGTACCAACCTCAACATACACCGAGCGCGGGCAGGCAGTTCAACCCCAGGCCTCGACCAGCAGCTCAGAGGTGGCCAGCACCTCTGCGGTGGCCAGCTCCACAGCGGTGGCCAGCTCCTCAGCAGAGAAGTGGCCCACCACACAGAAAAACTTAGAGGTAAAACTCCTGTCATCTCACTATAATACCTGGTTAGCCATTACCAACGATAAGACCGTTTTGTCTTGGATTGCAGGTTATAAATTGCCCTTTTTAACTATACCTAATCAAACACAACAGCAAACAAATTAAAAGGTAAAGAGGCTCAAGAAATGCAACAATCAATATCCCATCTTCTTACCATAAAGACTATAAGGGAATGTGAGCCATGTAATGATCAGTTTCTTTCACATATTTTTTTTTAGCCCCAAAACCTAATGGTGATAAAAGATTCATTTTAAACTTAAAGAAGCTCAATAAGTTTATGAGTACACCCCATTTCAAACTTGAAGACATTAGAACTGCCACAAAAATTACTTTCAGCTGGTTCCCTTATGGCAAAAATCGATCTTAAAGAGGCATATTACTCTGTGCAGATACATGATCATTATAGAAACCTTCGTTTTCAATGGCAGGATAAGCTGTATGAGTTTAATGTATTAGCGTTTGGTCTCTGCACAGCACCATATGTTTTCACAAAAATCATGAAACCTGTCATTGAACACTTCCGGTCTCAAGGAATTTTGTGTGCTGTTTATCTCGATGATATACTTTTAATTTTTGACAACATGTTAGAGGCAAAAGATGGTATTGAAAAAGTGTGTAGCCTTTTAGAACACCTAGCTAGGGTTTACAGTTAATTATGACAAGTGTATACTTTTACCCCAACAGAAATGCAATTTTTTAGGTTTTGTGTTAAATTCACTAGACATGACAATAGAATTACCACCTGTAAAATGCTCAAAGATTCAGCAAGAATTATTATCTTTTTACAATAAGAAAAACTACAAAATAAGAGAATTTGCCCATTTGTTAGGATTACTCACTTCCATTTGCCCCGCTGTTAAGTATGGCTGGGTATATACCAAAGCATTTGAAAGACTGAAATACCTGAGTTTGCTTAATAATAATGACAATTACAACTATGATATTGCCCAGCTATTTAAAATCAGATTTTGATTGGTGGTTTAAAAACTTAAAAGCACCTAGTAACAACATTCAGTCAGACTGCTATGCATTAGAAATTTTTTCAGATTCAACTTTAACGGGTTGGGGCGTGGCGTGCAATTATAATTCTTTGGGAGGCTCATGGTCAATTGAAGAGTCGGAGAAACACATTAATTACTTAGAACTCCTTGCTTCTTTTATTGGACTAAAAACTTATGCAACTAACCTCAGGGATTGTCAAATACTTCTCCGAATAGACAACACAACGGCTATATCATACATAAATCGTATGGGAGGAGTACAGTTTAATCATCTCAACACACTGGCAAGGGACATTTGGCAATGGTGTGAGTCTAGGAACATTTTTGTATTTGCTTCTTATATCCAGTCAAAAGACAACTTTATAGCAGATGCAGAATCTAGAAAGACTCAAGCTAACATAGAATTTGAATTAGCAGACTATGCATTTCAGCAGATAATTACAGCTTTTGGCAGACCCAATATTGACTTATTTTCCTCTAGAGCCAATACAAAATGTAACAAGTTTATATATTGGCACAGGAACCCAGAAGCTTATGCTATAGACGCTTTTACCGTTTCATGGTCTTAGTATTTTTTTTATGCCTTTCCACCATTCTCAATGTTACTAAAAACACTCCGAAAGATTGTTAATGACGAGGCTACTGGTATTGTTGTTGCACCCCATTGGCCCACCCAACCTTGGTATCCTCATCCTCATGTTCAGAGCCAATCTTTCCAACCTAATAAGTCATTATTAACTTCTATCAACAGCGGGCCGCATCCTCTTCACGAGCGGCTTACCCTGGTTGCAGGGGTCTTATCAGGAAAGCTCTAGAGAACCGAGGTGTTCCTGATATGTCAATTGACGTCATACTAGCTTCCTTAGCCGATAATACTGTGTCACAGTATAACACATGTTTAAAATTATGGTGGACTTATTGTTTAGATAATTCAATAGATTGTTACAGTGCTGGCATCCCAGATATATTAAAGTTTTTGACTAGGATGTACAACAATGGCTCAAAATATGGAAGTCTCAACACATGTCGATCTGCAATTTCACTATTAGTAGGACCACAAGTTGGTACCAACGAGCTAATAAAAAGCTTCTTTAAAGGAGTTTTTTCGGCTAACACCAAACAACCCAAAGTATGATGTTACCTGGGATACCAACACTGTGTTGAATTACTTAAGTAATTTATATCCTAATAATAACATTTCATTGGAAAGGTTATCAAAAAAAAAAAAAAAAAAATAGTAACTATTTTAGCTTTAATAACTGCACACAGGGTCCAAACCTTAAGTCTGATTAGATTAGAAAATATTAAATGTTGTAAAGAAAAAATTATCATAAAAATTACTGATCTCATTAAAACATCTCGAATAGGTGCAACTCAACCTGCCCTAATCATTCCATTTTTTCTCGAAAGGCCCGAAATCTGCCCTGCGCAGTCACTAGTTGACTACATCAAAATAACGGAAAAATTACGACCCAGTAATTCAGGACGGCTTCTTTTAAGTTTCAAAAAACTATATAAAGTTATAGGATCACAAACTATAAGCCATTGGATCAAAGATATGATGACCAAGAGTGGCATAGGCACCACTATGTTCACAGCACATAGCACGCGACATGCATCTTCATCGAAAGCGAAAGCTCTAGGAGTCAACCTAGATATCATTCGAAAAACGGCAGGTTGGGGTGAAACCTCTTCAGTGTTTGCCAAGTTCTACAACAGACCTATTGCACAACCAGAGACTTTATTCGCAGAAACATTTTTTAATTCAAGTGCCTAACTTTACTCATGTATGATTAAGTTATCTGTTAATGATTATATGAATCTCAATTTTAGTTCTATTAAGATAAATTAGTTGATTGATACCAGAAAGTTATTAAAAATGTAAGTTTTATTAATTTGTTACTCATTAATGAGTGTTTTTTGTTGTTTCTGTTTGAATTACTAATTCAAACCTTATTGATTTTTATTAATACACTATATAAAAAAGAAATTATTTGTTGTATTTCACGACTCTTTGAACATCCTACAAGTCAAGAATTATAGGACGTCTTGGACCAACACAGAAACACAATTAGAAATCAAACGAACTTACCAAGTGAAGTTCGATGTTAATTGTGTGAAGGTGTTGGTCCAAGACGTCCAAAACTCCCACCCTGACCCTAATGCTAGTGCATGAGTACCCTAAGTTACAGGTCGTGAAATAGGAACTTCAAACTAAATGACAGATGAGCTTGGGCGCGTTCCAATCTACGTAAGAAGCGTTTCATTTTTCAACTTAGCTTCAAATATACGTGGTAAAGGGCGACACGATGCGTCTACTACAAGTCAAGAATTATAGGACGTCTTGGACCAACACCTTCACACAATTAACATCGAACTTCACTTGGTAAGTTCGTTTGATTTCTAATAATCTTTTGTTTAGGTACATTTTTAATTTTGATTTAATATTTTTTTCCTTGAGTACGTATAGATTTTATTGTATTTGTTGGTATATTGGCGTGGCTAGCTAACATAAATAGTAAATAATATGATTTAAAATTCTCTGTCCTGTAAGGTTAATTACTTTGAATATCTAGTATTGTATACAATCAAGTATTTTCTAACTGAACAGACAGCTGTGCTGCTTGGCAGTTTGTTGCGCCACTTCTCCCCAGCGAAAGCACTAGGAAGTGATGAGCAGCGGTCGTGCCGGGGACTGTCTTTTGTAATTTTGACGTTCGAAAAGTGATGATTGTCAGCCTAGTTTGAATAAATGACTTTTGATTTTGATTTTCATACACACGGGTCGCATATAGAACCACCTTTTTTGAAGTTGGTTAAAATAAAAATTGCCATTATTTCATAGTAAATTCAAATCCTTGACAGCCCGGGTTCACATCTACATATCAGCAAAATGCATTCGAGGTTTTTCGCAGTGTGAAAATCTCAGGCGAAATCCGAAGTTGGAACCGTGCCCGATAAATGTCGATAGCTTCGCGCCCTCACGTGTTAGGAGGCAATGTTGTTAGCGAGCGGGGTGAAGTCAAGCACATATCTGTTTACCCCTTGCGGATACCTGGCGTGATGGTATACAGATGTCAGCTCTGACTGCGGATTAGTCAGCTGGTGATACTTAGGGTCAACGTGCACAATACGTCTAATAAGGAACCGCTCGACATTTGGCTGAAGCGCATGCCAGTCTAGAACGTGAGTCGACATATTCCAATATGAACAGCTGACGGAAAGCGGCGAGCATTTATGTAACCTTAATTTCCTTTTTCGATTATTCGGTAAAATTGCTGTCGTGACATGAATGATGTATGTGTCCGGCAGTCACGAGCCGGCCGGACGCGTGACGGACGATGTCCGGACTCACGCCTGCTGAGCCACTCTTTGTGGCTGGTGGCTCGCATCCGCTCCCTGGGAATGCGGGAATCGAAATTCCGTCTCGGGCTCTGTCGCTGGCAGCAATATTGTGCTTTATTGGAATAAATCGACACATCCCTCGCCGTACACGCCCCGTCACTCACAGACGATCTGCGACACTATGCGCGACGCCTCAAGAATACACATAAAACTATACTTTACTAGTAGGTAACAACTACAAGACAAAGGCAATAAAACAGTTTTGTCATCGTTATAGAACATGATTCACTTGCGAAAATATAATAAAGAACCGAAGAAAAACAATTCTTATTTTCGGAGAAAACGTATGCTAGATACTTATGTTTCAGATGATAGGCATGTCACAGACGCAGGTAGACATAGTATACCCAGTACTAGTGACATGACGCAACATAATCTGCTCGGCGGCGCGCGCATTCAATATAAATCACGCTGTTCGTCCCGGGGGCCTCATTCTTTTGGGAAAACATCGCAGCCTCTCCCCGCACATTTGTCATCCAGATTTGCCGATTTTCAGAAACAGAAGTGAGTACGATTAAAACTGAGCACTCTCTTAGTTAACGAGGCTTACTGTGATAGATGGTCACTTGGGGCGGCCCCTCTCCACCCTTGAGTGCATATCCTAACGATCGTCCGGATTAAAGCCAAGCTGTTCAGCTCGTTTGGCATTGTAGCCAATTTCAGCGCTAACAAGAGCAGTGCGACGGATTCGAAGATAATTGGAAACTCCTTTGAGGATCTTCGAGTGTTCCTGTTGACGGAAACAGGTTGTTAGATAAGCAAGAGATTGAACGAGTCTCCAAACATATTAATTTTCGAGAGGCGGCCAAGAGTTTGATGATTTAAATGGTCAAAGGTAAAGGTATTTCGGAGACAAGATCGCAGCAATCAATCCAGCGAAGTGTTGCGAACGAAGTCGGGACGCACCATTTAACATACACATCGAGCGCTCGTGAATAAGCTGTTGAGTATTCGCGACAAGCGAACAACCTTTGATGTAAAAAGGAAACGTTCCTCGCAGTAAAAACGAATTATTATTGGCTGTAATCGTTCCGCTGCCTTTGAACTCTTCGTCTTGTGTGTGACAGTTTTATTACATATCGGATCTCGAGCCACGCGTCTGGTGCGAGGGCGTAATGTTTGCAGCAAAGGCGCTGCAAACGATTCACATAGGAGTATTTGCATGATAAAACCGATCAAAAGTCAAAAACAATAAGTTACTCAAAAAATCCTTTAAACCATTTTTTGTTCAAGTTAGATAACCAATCTGGCAATTGGCCGCCATGAAACCGCTGCTCGCACTTGCTTATTATTGTAAAGTCAGTCGGAACTCACGACATTGTTGCAATCGCAGGTCTTGGTTCGCGCAACGCTTTTGATAATGGTATTTAGTTCTCTTGTTATTGTGTTTTCGTGTGGTTGACTACAGAAAAAATATTTATTGGAAGGTATGTACCATATTTAAAATTTTTATTGTTTTCTGTTTCTATTAAACGTAGTTATACGAGCTATGTTGTTTATCTTGTCCTATTTCGTTTTACTTATAACTGTGTTAAAATAATGGTTTTGTTTATGTGTCTGGTCTTGTCGAGCTAGATTTATTTTAAAGACATGAAATTTAGGCTATTGCCAATTATGTGTCACAACTTTTGAAAATTGTCCGCCTTTATCCGCCATTTTGTTTTTTATCCATTCGAAATTAATGTTGAATTATTTCACTATTGTAACTTTTTGTTTTTTTTGCTCTTGTAGATTCTTCTGAAACCGTCAGGAAGTTTACCAGAAGATCGTTATATGACATCCTGAAAGAATTTAAGGGGAAGAAAATGGAAGAAAAGTTTTCTTAATGAAGGCGAACAGTTAGTCTGACTAATGACATGTTTTGATCGCAAATATGTGAAGTTTTTTGAAACAAATTATCTAATATCAATAAACTTTGTCTTTCATTCGATGACATTGCAAAAAACGCGAAAAATAATTTGATCGGTTTTATTATACGAATACTCCTATGTGCGACTGTGCAAATGTTATAACAACTCTAAACTAACTTTGATTTCAAAGTTTTTATACGAATAAAGTTTAATTCAATGAGTACGGCTTTGTAGCAGAGCCTTGTTGAGGATCGATGTCCCGCCCCGTAATGTGCTTTGTAGCCAGAGCCTTGTTGAGGATCGATGTCCCGCCCCGTAATGTGCTTTGTAGCCAGAGCCTTGTTGAGGATCGATGTCCCGCCCCGTAATGTGCTTTGTTTAATTTTGGTCGTTATTAGCCATCGTAATGAATTTCTCTTCTTTCAGGCTCCCGATAAGTTCAGAGACAAAGGCTTTTGTTCGCGTGACGTATAAATAAGCCGGTGGGTGTATACCGCAGGGTGCAAAACTTTCAGCATCAAGATTTACGAGCGCGCTTAATCTCGTGGATGACCTTGCGGACGCAGACTTTGTAGCCATGCGCGAACTTCCACAGCACAGCGAGTGGGAGCTGCTACTTGTAAACAATTTAAAGTATCCGTCTCCCGACGCTACACCCTCCAAGTTCTCGTCGCGACAGAATAAAAGAAATGTCGTGTTCCCGTCGACATTACCGCTCCCCACGCTTTTATCTCGAAATCTCCTCAAATGCAATAACGATAGAAATTTAGCGTGTGATCGAAGTGAGGCCATTAGAGTCCGTTGCGGAGCATTTGCGTGGAAAATGTAACGGTCAAAGCGAGTGCGGAAGGGGGGGGGGGGTTCTCACGAATAAACACGAATGTCCGTAGTTGTAAGTAATTCATTGAACCAAATTGGGTTCAAAAAGAAAATCTTCGCAAACGTAAGACCCGCTCTCCTAAACCCTCTGCGTGCGTTCTCTTCGTTTATTATTACAAACGTTAATCCAAATCTTCTCGCCCGCCTGTTTTCTCCCTCGTTTCCACACAATCGTCTCGTCTGTTTATTTTGGCTCCGATTTTGACCAATATCTGGATCGTTTTATCTCGCCAAGTTTTACGACTGTGTCTACTCGCTTCCGAACAATATCATAGGTTACTTCCTCTCCATAAAAACAATGTCGTCTAATGATAAGGCTCGCTATTATGATATTTTCGCCCTGCGCTCCCTCCTCCCTCGGCCTCCGTCGGATGGTAGCAATTTTTCTAATCTACTTTCTGGTAATAAAATTCAATAACACGATCATACCGAGAATAATAACGTAAGTAATTCGGTGAAAAATGCAATCAGGGTTTATTCGAGGTTTTTCTTACTGGAGAAGTTCCAGTTCATTTGTGCTGATTCGCGTTATTCCTTCGCCAGAAGCGAGTGTCAGCGGGATGTGGCCGCACGCCGCGGGATCCGCGATCATCCATCATCCGCAGACGGGTTTTTATCCGCAATTGCGAATACACCACCACAACGCAAAGCTAATTTATTTCGTGCGGTAATCATTTGCGCGTTGTACACCACGACTGGGGTTTGAATAGATTTATTCAGAGCATGAAGATAAATAGTATAAGATATTCAATTTAGGGTTTTATGTCCGACCTCGGGGTTTTTGAGAGAGGAAAAATGCAAATATAAGTGTTTACCAGGACGTCTATAAACAAGATGATTTTCATAATAAGCTGGAGGCGGAGGCCGAAATAAAAGCCTATCACGATGAAAGTATTGAAGACGCGTCAGCGGAATCGGCGAACCGTAAAACAGTCCCTCTCGTAAAACGAATTTAATTCTTCGTTTCCACATTAAGGGCCGAAAGGGACTGATGATGATTTAAGGAAAATGATGACGTCACATTTTCCTTTCTTATGTCCTTTTTATGTATTGTCATAAATACGCTTAGAGTTCGCGCGCCGGTGTAATGAACGCGTCGAGGACAACGCGACCGGCGCGGCGAACGGAAACTGAGAAATTGCTTGAAATTTATTTTACTTTGATTGTAATTTCCCAAAATAAATTGGTGTAGCCGGCCTTATGTACAGTAGCGGTCATAAGGGGAGTAGCTATTTCACAAAGCAATAGATATTGTTTTTGAACACTTTGGTTTTACTTGCGACCTTCTTTTAACTAGTTATTTCTATACTATACACACACACATACACACTCACGTTCGTTTGCAACTGATTGTCAAAGTCAAAGTCAAAGTCAAAGCATTTATTTCAAATAGGCACATTAAAGGCACTTTTGAACGTCAAAAATTACAACAAATAGAATTGATTCTAGTCGCCCATTCCAAAGGGTAGTTTTCGTATGGAGAAGAATGGGCAAGAAACTCCACCGTTACTCTTTTAAAATGTTTTACAATATTTTGTATACATTAATTATATCATAATAATATGTGAAGACGATGCACCTAAAATAAAATTACTATACCACAATAGGTAAAAGAATTAAAAATGAAACCATGACATATAAATTAATTATCTGATAGATGCATGGTGCTCACATATTTACAAACATGGTAAAAGTAAACGATTTTCATTTAAATAAAATAAAAATTACAAGTAATAAGTCAGGGTGTAAGTTAAAGTTATTACAGAATGTAAATCAATATCAAAAAAAGAATATATTTTACAATTAAATTAGCAACCAGTTTGATTTTGTCTAGACTCTAGATTGTCCTATGGAGCAGGACCAGCATGTTTCCAAGCGTTCTTATCTTGGATATATTTTATTGTGTTTCATAAATTCAACAACTACGATATATGGCATGATAGCTTAGCTTTTATTATATTTGGGTATGCGTATCCTATGCAGCGAGCCGGGGCTGGGTTCGAACCTCACGCGCGGTGATAGTTTTTTTAATGTTTTAATCATTACTTTGAATAATCACGTTATTGACTACAGTCCCTTGTCATGTTCCTCTTATTCACTTAATTCGAAAAAACGTTATAATTATACCCAGAGAAATCTAAACAAATAAATTATAAGGTAGACATATGCAGTTAAGTTACGAGTCATTGACCGCGACTACATAGATCATTGTTGGTTGATGTTTATTGTGGGTTAGTGACGGGTGTTATATCTATTAGCAGTGTTGTAGTTCCTAGCAGTAGCAGTGTTATAATGTCTGATGAAACTGGACTGAGTGTGATTATTTTATCAAACATTTATCTCATTAAAGTAGAACTGCTGATCCTTGTATGTAGTTATTTTTTAAACGTTTTAAAGGTCTAAATAGAAGAAAAAATTATAATTTCGCAGTAAATTTATTTACATAGATTATTGAATAATGGGTATAACATTATATACTTATGATTATGTAAAATTAAAATTTTCATTATAATTTTTGTTTCTAAATCATAGGTAGGTAATATTAGTATTTTGCTTACTAGCCTTGTATAGTACTCCTTTTTTTTTGTATTAGAGAAATACTTTGAGTCGGTGGGTTAAAAGACATGAGGAACAGGGTAGCCTTGCCAGTCGAAAGCGAAGTGGAATGCCCCAGTTCATAACATAGGCGCAGCGACGGCATATGGATTAGGAATATGAAAGTGGGTACGTGGCTTTACGAACCGTTCGCCGTGCACTCCACGCGAAGGTTTGCATGATAGGAAACCAGCTCAAAAAGCATATTTGTCGGAAAAGCATAAACAAGAACATTTACATTTTGCCCGAGTATACTTAAACTTCAACTGCATACAAAAACTGCAACTACAACAACTACTACTACTACTTCAACTGCATTCTACATTTAAATCAAGCCAAAAAGGGAGAAATTATACACGATGGTGTGAAGAAAACATAGTCCCCAACACAGAATCAGAGGCTTAAGTGTGAGTTTTTCACTCACGTTCAATTGCGAGCGCGTTAGAATTTTTTAAGGGAAAATGTTATAGCGCCACCTGGTGGTCACTAAGAGAAACATAATTTCCCATACAAAATTCTAACGCGCTCGCAATCGAACGTGAGTCGAAAAACACTCACACAAAGGCCACTGGTCGAATCACAGTTAGGTAACATGTGGAGATGGATGAGTGCAGCAGGTCCAGGGGATCTTCCTCCACGCGCTAATAGCTCGACTTACGTTGAAGTACTAAGGGATATCATGTTACCCATTGTGCGCAACGTCCCTGATGAATGTAAAGAGATAAATTTTGTGCAAGATAATTGTCCCATTCATCGGGCGAGCACTGTGCGTGAGTGGTTTAATGAACACCCGGAGATAAAAGTTATTCCATGACCGGCACGTCTCCTGACCTCAACCCCATAGCAAATCTATTGGGTTTGATGATACAGCGATGGGAAGTAAGGAATGAGAGATCTAATGAGCAGTTGAAGTTGCATTACAAGGAAATCTGGGAAAATTTAAGAGGAACAGACATAATGTAGCAATATTGTAGGGTCCATGCGCCAGCGTTTACTTGATTGCATTGCTATTAATGGGGGTTATACTAAGTATTAAATTATAAATTGATTATAGTAATAGGTATTAATAATAAATTGTGGCTTATTCGTAATAAGGATTATTTTGAGGTTTAGTTTCAAACTTCTTTTCATTATGAAAATGAATACTTAAGAGCGTTTACGACGTAGTACGACATTTCATAAAAACTTCCAAGCCCTTGTTTTTCGAAATGAATGAACCGATTTTAATGAAACTTCATACGCATAAGCAAGATATAAAGGTCTAAAAGGTTAGTAGAGAACATTTTCCAAAAATAGTGCAACAGCCAAATCAGACCCATTTTAAATTCTCCATAGAAACAGGGATTTCCAGTTATCTTTTTTTAAATAAAACATTTCGAAAATGTTCTTAAGTAACTTTTTAGACCTTTGTATCCTGCTTATGCGTATGTACTTTCATTAAAATCGGTTCATTCATTTCGAAAAACAAGGACTTGAAAGTTTGTATAAAATGTCTTACGGCGTAAACGCTACGATTTGTTAACTTTCAGGTTTGGCAATTTAAAGTACTCACTGGTAGTAGACAAAGAGTAGTACTACTGAGTAATTTAATTGTATTGTGACAACGAGTCCGCATTTTTTATATTTACCTGCGTGTTACACATCGGTGTAATAGAAGGGACGCTGACGTCAACTGACCCCCGTCCCGCGCATCGCAACCATAGTATAAAGAGGGGAAGTAGGCTATCTCCGGCCCAATCCGCGATATAATTGCCTACTGTCTCAGGGTTGTTACTTTTAGCTAAATTTTAATTCAGTGCCTATAAATTGGCAAGGGTCGGGAAGTTGTATTTTTTACTTGTATTGTCTGGGTACAGGGTTTGTGAGGTCGGTTTTACCTAAACGATGATGAAACAATAATAAAAAATTGAATAATAAAAAAAAAAGAAACCTTTCACGATGAAAGAAAGAGCGACGGGCCAGCAGACGGGCGGCGCGGGGCGGTGATGAGCACGAGAAAACGATCAATGGCAAATCAATTTACAGATCAAAAGTACCTAATGCATTCTAGTAGGAAAGTAGGTCTACCTACTTCCTCTGTCTGATATAAAACTAATACTTACAACAAAAACTAAATAAGTAGGTATCTCATCATCAAGTAAAAATTATATGCTAGAACTTGCAAGCTGCAACTTGCTTACCTTTCCTGTTCAATAGGTAATCTGAACAGAGACAATTCTGGAATGACTTATTAAGACACCCAAACACACAGCAATACGTTCTCCTGCGATTATCACACATTTTTCATTCATTTACCGGTGCCGAAAAGCCGTGACGCGCGAAGCTCATGCGGTGTTAGCCCCGACTGGCGCACTGAGAAACGTGTCGAGATTTTGTTAAGTGTGCGTGCGGCGACGCATAGATACTATGACGCACACATACAAGCCACGCGCGGTGCGTTTGTATGAAGATAACTTACTTCCCCTCTTTATACTATGTCGCAACCATGGCCGACATAAGGCGCCGACTCAGCAAATACGTCACTAAATCACGTTACCTCAATTTCGCAATAGTCTTCCGTATCTCCGTAATTAATCATGTATTTTATTTAATTATTATATTCATTCTTTGTACATACATCGACCAAATATCATTTCTTTAGATTTTATTCTGTAATTCTATATTATATTGTAATTCTTTTATAATTAAAATCATGCATCCTCCGGCTAAAGTTCACATAATTTGGTTGGTTTGCGTAGTTTTGCTAGTTGTGGTTTGATAAAGAACCTATAGTCAGTAGTAATTAAAGCACAATATTATTATATTACCAAGATACAATATTTTAAGCTTGTCTGTCGTAGTTCACTGATTACCTACCTACTTTACTTCAATAAATTGTTCTTTATGAGAAAACTAGCTTCTGCCCGCGACTTCGTCGGAGTAAAATTTCACCCCTAAGAGGGTGAATGGGGGTGGAATTTCGAAAAACCCTTTCTAAGTGGATACCTACTCTTCACAAAGAACACACCCTCCAAATTTCATGTCTCTAGGAGCAGCGGTTTAGACTGTGCGTTGATATATCAGTCAGTCAAGACTTTGAATTTAGATAAACTGTTTTATATAGAAGTTTATTTATGTATAGGTTACTTTGTAAAATTATAACGAATAAACATTTTCTAATGACTTATAAAACATTTTTATTCTTAAGCCATATTTCTATAACTTTATAAGTAATAATAAAAACAATTATTACATTATTAATCTCGTTTATTATTTTATCGAATAATGAAAAAAACAGCAGAAGATAATTGTTGAAAGGAAAAATAAAGTCTCATTTGGAGATTAGAACCCAGGCCTATAATATACATATGTTTCATAACTAACTAACGAACTTACGTACCTACTTATTATAACATTGTCAATATTAGCAATCTTATAATCCGACCAAGTTTTATACGTAGTAATTACGTACGCTGCATGTGTGAAAAAGCGATGGTATGTTTTTTTTTTCGATCGACGCCAGTGTACTAATTCTGAAGTGTGCGTTCTGTGTTAAAACATTACTTATAAGCACATACATATGTAGGTACGGCCTGTACCGCGTGTTCACAGCAATACGCACATATATAGGTACGGCCTGTACCGCGTGTTCACAGCAATACGCACACATGTAGGTACGGCCTGTACCGCGTGTTAGAAATAGAAATCATTTATTTGCCCATAATGTAGGTATACAGATATGATGGTAATTTCCATGAGAGTCCCGATACATTTTACCGTACGGCATGCAAAATTATTCAACTTAAAACATTCAGTAACCAAAAAATAAACATAAAACAAAAAAGCATTCCATTCACTAAGCAGCATTCATTACCTACTCACATTATTAAAACAACTCATATTAATACAAATATGAATGTCAATAACTTAAACTCCAAATGAATGTCAATAAATTGAATTAAAAAAATAGCATAAAATTAAATTACAATGTCAATAAATTAAATTAAAAATAAAATAAAAAACAAAAATAAAAACGAAATCTCAATCTCAATTAATTAATTTTAAGATGTCAGAAAATTCAATTATAAGTGTCAATAGAATTGCACAAAAAAATAATAATAATAAAATAAAATAATTATAAAAATAAATTAATTAAACTACAAAATGTCAAAAAATAAATTTTAAGATGTCAGAAAAATTCAATTACAAATGTCAATAATAAGGCTAGTAAGAAAATTCCTCCAGTGTGAGTCCGATAACTTGCACCATTACTCCCACTCAAATATAGTTTCGGCTAACATACAGCCTACTGCGGATAACCACGCAGTATCTACTATTAGGTACTCCAAGAGTTAATCCCACTGATGAACACTTGGCTTAGGCCCGTGCCATCAGCTATCCGGCTAGGCCGAGGAAAACAAAAATCTCTAAATAATAATAATAATAATTTATTTAATAAAAACGTTTACAAAAGGTGTAAATTTAGCCAAAAAGTAGAAACACTTTCCATACAATTAAACTGCCTAAAAATAAACTAAAACTAATATATTTTTCTTACAGTGTGCAAGTAGCGATGGTTCGGAATTAGAGTGTTTAGTAGCGACCTGCCCGAACTAGGTTTATTCAAACCTGTGTTTCAGGCCATCCCTTTACATTTAAATTAAATTGGAGCGTTAATTTTTAAATAAAACTGATATAAAAATAATTAATTAACAATTCTGAGAAAAAGCACATCGGTACATTAATACCTAATACTAAGTCTATGTAAACATACAAAAGTAAATACTTACAAGGGAATCAAATTATAATCATGACAAAATTTCTAAAAGTTTTTCTGTGTCTGTGTAATTGAGTATCGCTAAGTATTCTGATAACATTGTACTACATTTTTTATAGCTTACACTATAGAAGCTTAGTAACTTGTTCAGTCTATTATACAGAAAAGGTCCTAAGAACACATAAAAACGATTAGCAAACGCGTGTCTAGTTTGAGGCTTTATGCAAACCAAGTCTTTCCTTCTCTTGTCGGAATGTACTGGGTCAAAAGGAACTGCAGTGTGCTGGTGTTGTACTATGCTTAGGATAAATAATTGCCTCACTGTTAGTACATTACATGCTATGTAGAGTTGGTGCGTAGGAAATCTAAAAGGGCGAAAAGTAGCAACCTTTAGAATAGCTCTTTGAGCGCGCTCTAGAGGGAGTAAAATTGTTTTTGCAGCACCCCCCCAGGAATTTATGCAATAGGTAAGTATGGATTGACACAAAGCTAAATAAACCTGTTTAATTAATTTATAGTCGGCTATGTTCCGTAAGTTCTTAAATACATATATTAATTTGCGCACTCTGGTACAAAGTAAATCGATATGTTTACGGAAATTTAGATTGGAGTCAATAGTGACACCTAGGTATTTCAAATGGTCGGCCTTAGCTAAAGTGGGGCAAGAACATGCAGTGTCAGCGGCAGCGTACGTGCTACAATTGTGTGCGTAAATGTTCAGATTAGTAAGCGGTATGTTAGTATTTCTCATTGTAAATAAAATATATTTTGTTTTATCTGCATTTAATGTTAGGAGATTATTATGGAGCCAATTAGAGACAATGTTAAAACCATTTTGAGCATATTCATAGACTTCAGCTCTTGATTTAGCTGAGAACAATAGAGCAGTGTCATCCGCATAAGACATTATGACTCCATTTTGGAGCGGCAGGCTACACAGTTCATTTATGTAGATTAAAAATAACGTGGGGCCCAAAATGCTGCCTTGTGGAATTCCAAAACAACTATTTTTAAGTTCAGAACTTGTACACCGGCCTATTTTTACACACTGGTGACGATCGCTGAGATAATCCGCAAATAGTAGATGTTGCGTTCCTCTAATCCCAAGTGTTTCAAGCTTGTGCAAAAGTAAAGTACATGAAATAGTGTCGAAGGCCTTGGCAAGGTCTAGAAAGATCCCAATTGTGTGCATACCATAATCTAGATTGGTAGTAATATAATTAGTTAACTTGTGTACTGCTTGGCTAGTTGATCTATTGGGCCTAAACCCAAATTGATTGTCTGAAAGTAGTCTGTTATCTTCCAAATATTTTATCAATCTACTATTAATGATTTTGTCTAGAATTTTTGAGAGGCCTGTTAGCACTGAAATGGGTCTGTAGTTATTCACACAGTTTTTATCTCCAGACTTGAATACAGGTGTGACCACAGCTTTTTTTAGCAATTTGGGGAATATTCCTTGAGATAAACATAGCTGAAAAATGTGGGTTCATGGCCCGGCAAGTAGGTATCTAAATCTTTTAAGTATACTATTAGGTATGTCATCCCACCCAGTAGCACATGCATCCTTTAACCCATCTATTAATCTTACTACTTCGTTAACGTCGGTATCTAATAAAACAAAAGAATTTACTGTACAGGATGCCGTAGTCGGCTTTTGAGGGGAAAAATTCATAGAATGTAAAGATTTTTCAGCCAAGTTTTTTCCAAAATTAGCAAAAAAATTGTTTACTTTATTCACTGCTTCTGATGGATTTATCTCTGTACATAGTAAATCAAGCGAAGGTTCGGGATTTTTCGATCTAAATGTGTTAGTTTTTATAAATTTCCAAACAAGTTTACTATTTTTCCCCGCCTTCTGTAACTCATTATTATCATACTGATTTTTGAGTTTTTTCAAAAGATTATTACAGAAATTACGATACCTTTTATATGTAACAGAAAGTATGTCATAATCAGGTGCGCGTTTCAATTTTAGGTGAAGTTTGTCTCTGTCTTATACAACGAACGAGGCCGGGTGTAATCCAGGGTTTAATACAACTATACTTTCTGGGCAATGTTTTAATAAATGTGTTTTTCCTTATTGCAAATTGTAGCGAAATTATGAAATACTTTAAAGAAATATTTGCATCGTTTGAATTATAAACAGGGTCAAAATTAATACCGCGTATGTCATTTTCGAGGTTTGTCATATTCACTTTATTGTAGCTACGCATGCAATTTATTCTAGGTGAACTTATTTGTAATGTTAGTAAAACAGCTTGATGATCGGTAAGCGAAGAATTAGTAACCAATGTTTTGGATGGATTGTTCGATTTTAGAATGATATGGTCTAGGCATGAGCCGCTCTGATGCGTGGGGTGATAGTGAGCTGGTAAAAGTCCATGAAATGAGCAAATATTCAGATAATTATGTACATGGGTATCGGTTTTCTCGGAAGCAATGTTAATGTTAATATCGCCCACAAGTATTATGTTTTTAAAAGATGATAATTTTTTTAAGTTTGTGTCAAGTGATTCTAAAAATCGGTCCATATTTTGAGAAGGAGGCCTATAAATAGCCATGACTACTGTGTCGGGGAAATGTTTAATTACTAAACAATTACTATCTTGGGATACCGGTTCTTCTTTAATTGTACGTAGATTATTTTTTATAAAAACTACTAATCCGTCGTTTTGGTTTATGTTTCTCTCAGTTTTGTATGAATAATAACCGTCAAGAGATGGCAAGTTGACTGTCTGTTTTGACAGCCAACATTCTGTTAGGACAATAACATCACAGCATAAGTCAAGATTCTGTAATAGCACTTCAAACCCGGTCATGTTTCGATTTATGCTGCGAATATTCTGTGTGAGTAGAGTTAATGTTTTTTCACCAGAAGGGAGGAGATGTTTGCAGTCCTCAACATTACAGATTTTGGATTCAGATACAGAAAAATTAGTTGATTTGTCATGATCCTGAACCTGAAGGTGCTGGATTGTGTTATGGGCCAGAATCGTTTTCTGCTTCAGTGCTTGGTATAAGATGGCCATCTGAGAAGTCCCACTTGAAACCCTCCTGCAAATAGTGGAGACACGAAGCTTCTGGTCAGAGTTCATTTTTCCTTCACCAACAATACTGCAAACTTCGTTTAGTAGGCCATCAATAGATCCTACCCACTTCTGGATCTCCGGCGTACTGATGACTTCACACGGCAATTCATTCTCCGCGGGTGCTGGTGGATTTGGGTCGCTCGGGGGTAATGGTTCGGTGGGCGTCGGTGGGGGACTTCTCGGTAGTAATTGGCTACGACCAAATGGGCTTGAAACTGGATTAGACATACTACCAGAAACACTTTATTTATTGTTTATATAAAAAATATTTAGATCATCTTGCACATGAAAAGTCGGTAAAAACGTACAAGTCACACGCGACACACTTTACTTTTATACTGACGGCGCAAATAATACTTATTTGTCGTAATTAATTATTTCATTAAAATCAATACAAAACACACGTCCGCTTTGTCTCGCGTCACGTAAAGCGATCTGAATATAATTGCACAAAAAAAATAAAATAAAATTAGGATTGGAACATAGATTTACACTAAAATGTTTTGTCAGTGATAAAATCTTTAATTGTATAATAACCCTTGTCCAGTAGCAGTTTTGTTAACTTTTTTTTTTTTAAACTTTGATGGGTAATTCTTTTAAATGTAACGGCAGTTTATTATATATTAAATAGGTCCCATAGTTAAGATGTTGTTTTTAAGTAAAGCCGTTTGGTAACCACCTGTATAAAGTTCCAAGCAATATAATCATGTTCAAAGCAATAATCATTAGGGTGTTAATGCATTCATGACCGCTTACTGTACCTACTGTTTAAAAGAAATATCAGTTGATTGATAAAATCAGATTTACGAAGTTCACTAAATAAACCATATGATCGAGAACAAATATTAAATGTAGATAAAATATTATATTTGTACAAGACAGAGCAAAGGCGAAACACAAAAACTGAGTGCTCATTTCCATAAAGGATTTTAATACACTGCGAACAGTTCTACAGAAATTACCTTTCTTTGCGGATGGTATTTGTGAGCGAGCGACAGACGTCGCCTCAAAGGAAAGGCGCTCGCGAATACACCCGTGTTTTTGATAAATGATGACGAAAAATATTTTTCTCGTTCGCCGCCGCTCGCTACGATATTGGTTTTTGATAACGTCACTTTGCTCCTTTAAAATGGGATGTTGAGATAAATTCCCATCAGTTTTAATACAAAGCAACAAACGTAATCTACAGCGCCATTCCCCGCTATCCGTCCCGGGCCCCGCTTCCCGCCCGCGACCGCCCTCTCCGCTGAAATCTGATAAAAAATTCCGTTTAGAGGATCAAACCGTTGCGAATGCTGCCTCATATAATTATTATTTTTGCTCTTATCGTGGCCTAGCGTTTGACGTACTCATCAATTGTATTTGACGGAATATTTTTGGAAGAATCACGGATCTGTCCGAAAGTTTTAGAATTATAAGTGATCCGTTCTTAAAATAATATCTACTGACTTAGCGATCCCTAAATCAATAAAATGTTAATTTCCCTTTCAAAGATGGAGACGATAGCGATTCATTTTTTGATCGGTTTAACGATAGTACCGAGGATGTTCTAACAAAATCAAGGTACCGAAAATGTATAATTTCTTCATTTTCATAATGTGTCCTTGAAAGAAAGGTATGGGTAGGTATGTAGGTACCTGTAATGTGGTTGCTCATGTTCACATTACGTATGTCACTATACTCTAGAATAGTAGATATTGTAGGCAGATGTTGTCGTGTTTACGGCAATGGGTTCATTCCTCCACTACTGCAATCTGACACGTCACGCCTGCTCGACGTGATATCAGGCAATATCTATGCATATGTAATTCGAGGGTCGAAGTACACTTACCGCCACCGCGCCGGGATATAGCCCCAATTGTTCAGGTAATTGTCGCCAATTTCCCACATCACATATTTACTTGTGTTCAATATAAAGGGCCTCCTCCCGTCACTCATGTTCAATCATTTCGTTTGTTTCCAAGGCACCTATATTAAATTTCATGGCTGTGTGAATTTATTTGATTCGCATTACGTCGGCCCCTCTCTTGACAGAATTCCTTTTAAAACGATTCGTCGGGTGTCATTCTCGACGTCATCAATCATTCTCAGTAACTTTCTCAATATATTTTTATCTTTATTGAACTCTTTTCATTCCAAAATTCATCATTAAGAATTGGATCTCTTCGAGTGACGATTGATATAAAATATGGCAGAGCTCTTTATTACATTTTCGATGTTTTTTTTATAAACTGAAGTTACGTTGAAGATAGCACAGTATTATTTATTTTGCAGAAAAAGGCTATTCGATCAATTTATACATTAAGCCCGAAACACTCTCAGAGAAAACATTAAGGGGATAATGTAATGACTGTGCCTTCTCCGTATATTTATGAAAATCTTTTAAATGCCCATAAAAATATAAAAAAAATATTTAAAAATACAGTGATATTCATAATATAAATACTAGGAACAAACACAAATTTTTTGTACCTACAAAAAGGCTCAAGAAAATATGTAGAGAGCTCGTTCAGATGTCAATGTATACGCGTTTATAATAAACTTCCAAGGCACGTTCAAGATAAGCCATAATACATTCAAATCATAAGTTGTGGACAAAAGGTCTTGGGATGAAGCTACTTTAATTTTTTCATACTGAATGTTGTTTTTAGGGCTCCGTACCTTAAAAGGAAAAACGGAACCCTTTTAAGATCACTTCGTTGTCCTTCTGTCTGACGGTCAGTCAAGACCTTTTTTCTCAGGAACGCGTGGAGTTATCAAGTTGAAATTAGGTAATACCAAATACTCAGGTCGGCAATTTCTTGAAGCAGTGAAAAATCATACTTCTAAAGGCTCCTACAAACAGGCGCGACACGCGATATAATCGCGCGCGACACAAAGGCACCGCTCGTTGTACGTATTGCGGTGCCTTTGTGTCGCGCGCGATTTTACCGTGTCGCGCCTGTTTGTAGGAGCCTTAAGTCAAAGCAATCATAAGATACGGGCTTTTATGTTCCGAAATCAAAACCAATAGGGTACTTCCCGTTGACCTAGAATCATGAAATTTGGCAAGAAGCAATACCATGTAGCGCAATTAAAGGAAAAAATCCGAAAACCTTATATTTGTAGATATATTACAAAAAAAAAATTAAACCGTTTACATACCTACAAATTTGTACAGAGCCCTCGGTGCGCGAGTCTGACTCGGACTTAACTGGTTTTTTTTTGCTACCTGTTTTTTTTTACATTGACATTTGACGACGCATACACAAGGAGGAGGCCTGTACTCAGCTGTGGGCGGAACAAGGCTGCCGATAATGATGATACACACAAATACATGAATATTTACTTTTTTACTCAGTAAGTGTAGCAGTTTGAGTACTATACGGAGCCTACCCAAATGTCTTTTCTTTGGTATTGTCGTCGAGTCATTGAGCTCCTTAAGTTTTGTGTGGTTCTATCCTCAAAAGGCCATCTCAGACATTAAATAACCTGCACGGCCCTCATATGGCCTGACCATGACTATGCCTAGACTTTAAAGGAGACTGTGACCTCTGAGTTTGTTTCGGTTTTTCTTCTTAGAGTAGTCAGGAAACACCGAACTCATCTAGTTTTGAAAACGTAATTTAATTTTGATGTGTAAAAGTGTTTATTGAATCAATTTACAGAAATATATTAGAATAATAATTAGACTGACCAATGACTCTAGAGCTACACGACCGAAACTAGCCGTACCAGCTTGGCAGTGCAGGATTGAACGCCGTATTGGTGGGGCCAGAGCGCTCATCGGTAAACTAATCTGCTTCAGGGAGGGGAATACTCGCCCTAGAGCGATGCGCTTTGTGAAACGGGCATTCTTGGGGACTGATATCAGTCCTCAAGACTATATGACTTGTGTCACGGAGCGCATCGACTTCCTGAAGCAGAAAGTGTATGCATGGGCTAACCGTATTCGTCGGTATAAGCGGCGATTTGAGCGATACACTCAGAATCGCACCTTCCAGAGTGATGAAAGGCAAGTTTATAGGGGTTGGGAGCGACCGGATCATAGTGGGGCTGACACGTGCCTGCCGGATGATGATGCCATGTGTTCTTTCTGGCGCAGTATCTGGTCCGGTGCCTGTCAGTCACACCGAAAGTGATTGGGCTCGGGAAGTCGAGCGAGCCTGTGATCCAATCCCAGAAATGGGGGCTATTACCATCTGTGTCCAAGATGTAGCTCGTGCAGTCCGCCCGTTGCCTAACTGGAAGTCTCCAGGGCTGGATGAACTGCATACCTTTTGGATCAAGTGGTTCTCAAGGTCACACGTTCGCTTGGCATCTCAGTTCCAGACTGCTTTGGAGTCTAGTTCGCTACCCCAGTTCCTAACGACAGGAATTACCCACCTGCTCCATAAATCAGGTAGCACCGCGGAACCCAAAAATTATAGAACGATCTCGTGTTCACCGACGGTCTATAAAGTTCTTACATCCATTTTGAGATCTAAAATTGACAAACATATAAACAACCATCATGTCAGTCTCTCAAAATGGATATAAGAGTGGGTCCCGTGGTACTAAGGAGCTACTCCTCATTGATATGACCATTAGCCAACAGGTTCGTCGTTCCCGAAAAGATCTGTCGACATGTTGGATAGATTATAAGAAGGCCTATGACTCGGTGCCACATACATGGCTCATGAGGCTGTTGGAGTTGTACAAAGTAGATGCAACTCTGCGCACCTTCCTGAATTCGTATATGGGGCAATGAAGGACGGTCCTTCGCTATCCAGGATGTCTAAATATTCAGAGTAATAGCGAACCGATAAGGATCGAGCGAGGCATATTTCACGGTAATAGTTTGAGTTCGCTTTGGTTCTGCTTAGCTTTGAATCCTCTAAGCACACTGCTGGAGGATTCAGGTCTAGGCTATCGGCTGAGGAGAGGTGGTCTGGTTATATCGCACCTCCTCTACATGGATGACCTAAAACTTTTTGCCCCAACAATTTGCAACTAATGGAGCTCCTGAAAGTAACTCAAACTTTCAGTAGTGCCATCAGAATGGAATTTGGTGTGGACAAATGTCTATTCTACAAGTGCATGAAGCCCGCACTTAGCTTTCGGTGTACATGCGAGCCACGAGCCACGAGCCACTCCTTATGGCTGCACAGTAAACTCCGGTAACCTTGCTCGCTGCTGACTCCGCGAGCTTTTATTAAATTGCTTCATTTTGTTTTGTTTTGTTCTAGCCGACTTCAGTTGTACACTCACTGTTATTACATTGTATCAACTTGCTGAATAATACAATGAAATTGTACTGAATTTCTTTGATAATAATAGAACTGTTTGCTAAAGAAAATAGAATCCTCTTTGTAATGTAATACAACGAGAAAAATTGTTTAAGGTGATTGTAGATAAAATATTAAGAGCATTTAGCATTACTTATTCATGTATTGCAGACATCTCCATCCAACAAAAAGAAAGAATAAAACGTGAGCCATTTACATAACACAAACAACCCAACGATTGAACGTAAATAATAAGGTAATGTCAGAGAGATAAGGTTCAAAACCGACATGCTATTCAAATTAAACTTTTACAGAGATATAAAAATACACGTCTTTTGACACAGACTTCAATTAATGTGCTTTCCAGTAGTTTAAATGTGGAAAATTAACGGAGCTCTGGCAGCGAGGACGATGTCACATATCTTACGCGTTTGTAGTACACGACATCCAGCAGGTGTACGGGGTGTCCTTATGTATGTAATACCCTCTCAGGCGCCGCAGCATGACGCGTATCGACGCGACGCCATTTAATTTTGACATTCATTTGTAATATTAATTGCTTGATTGTCAGTATTGATGGCTAAATGCTGACAATTTATTCTGAATGGTTCTTGAACAGATTGTTCAATTGTGTTGTAGTTTCTATGTTCAATATCTAGTTCTAATTTATACGTACTCACATCTTCGAGGAATGTCCCTGAAATAACAAAACCGTCACATATCCGGCTTCAAGTACACTCCGACAAAGCCGTCTCCTCCTATCCCTCGACTCCTGCGCCGTAACATAAGTAGCTGACACATTCTGTTATTCTTCCATTTCTCCGCAATACCTACCATTCGCTCGACATTGGAACGTGATATTATTTGGCGGATTTATATATTCCCCGGGGCCTTGATCAGTGGGTGACAAGTGAAAAAGCAATTTCTATTTGTCCCCGGCGCAGGATGGCGGGATGGTGGGTTCGAATGACTCGCGAGATTTGTCTCGGTCGTATAGCTTGCGTTACAAGATGATGATGAACTGACACTGTAGGTATCTCTAGAATAGAGGACAATACTTTTGTAAGAAAGAAGAGTTATTGGGGAACGTAAAATGCTTAGAGCTGTGCGCTTAGGTTTCTTTTGTGAGAGATAGCGCCAATATCTAGAAAATATTACGGATAGCTTGATGTGCGGCTATAAATTTAGAATTTTTTGGAGATTGAATTTCCAGATTAGAATAGTGCAGAAAGGTTACCTATTTATCACTTGGTATTCTTGACATTCACTTTTACATTTTTATTTAAGTAGGTACACTTATGTGCCTTGTGTCGTGTCTCTTCAATCTTAGCGTCACTATCTAATCTTACTAAGTCCCAAAGTACCTATCCTAATATCTCACTCGTCATTTATACACAGTAAACAGCAGTGCGATTCTGTAACCATCTCACCGTGAAAACTTAGGTGAAGTGAGCGTGGAGTGAACTGGCAGTGTCATCTTACCAGATACTAGGGATTGACCAAGCATACATTTACAATCATAATCGAGATTTTAATAATATTTTTTTAGCCTAATCCTATTGATATTTTTATATAATTCAAAGCTAGTATTTTAGTGGTCAAAACATTAATATTTTGTGGGGTTTTACTTACAATAAAATAGCAAAACAGAAGCGCAGTCAGAATCTCAATCCTGTTTTTTTTTATTTTTTCCCTAGTCTAGTAAGTCCTTATATAGACTGAGGCGCGAGCGCGTCACGCACGAACAGTAAATAAAATTAAAACATTCACGTTTATGACAGCTAGACTGATGAAAATACGCATCGACATTGTTTGGTTATTATGAGCAATTGTAGATCGAGTCTAGTAAAGACTGCGACGATGTTCAGCGTTGTTATTAACCCAAATCTATTGAATTAGAAGAGATAACCGAGTGTGTCAAGTCATCGAGTGCTAACGGATGCCTAGCTGACGGACCATAGAATGTAATCCCACGTAGTTTGTGTGGCGTGATCACTCCACCCGTTTCACGACACTAAATGTCGTAAATCGGGTGAAGTGAAGGTGAAGTGATAAGATCACGCCGCGCTTGCGCGTTAATCACTGTCATTATCACATTGCAGATTGCGTGATCACTTCACCTTCACTTCACCCGATTCACGACATTTAATGTCGTGAATCGGGTGGAGTGAAGGTGAAGTGATAAGATCACGCCGCGCTTGCGCGTTAGTCACTCATTATCACATTAGAGATTTGTTTTTACATATTTAACTTGTAAGGCGTCATGTATAAGAACATTAGGAAAATGCAATACCAACGTCAAATAAGTGCAAATATTTTATCGCTCATCGCGCGCCCGTGTTTGCACTGCACCTCTCTCTAGTAATCCTTAAATGAAGAAGTGGTTGGTGTCAACCCTGAAGTGTATGTATGGTCCCTAATAGTGCATAACGTAGTAAGTACCTACACTCCTTTAGAATATAAGTAAGCAGTTTACATCAATGCGCATTGTAACATAAATTCACTAGATATTCATTAAAATACATTCTATCAAGCTGGTTGTCTAATTCTAACGACCCTTGAACATTTCATGGCGACCTTCGATATGGCGACCCTGCCTTAGAGTCTGCCAAGGGGCAGATTAAGCAAAGTTTTCGTTGAACGATTTTCAAAATGTGTAACTCTAAAGTAGAAAAAGGCGAGGTATTCGCCAATCAAAACGCGGCTGGTGGAGGTGTTGACGCCGAGGTGGTGTTGCCATGGTTACGAGATTCGAGTGGAGTGATATATGGTACATTCCGAATTTCACTGTAATCGACTACAGCGTGCTTACACCTTGACCCCAATTCTGCTGTATGGTATTTATCTATTATTCCCCGCATAATCTTACCACGCCGTACGGTTGTCAAGCGTGGTATTTTGACAGTTCAAACCGGTTTCGGTCATTGTGTCATAGAGAATACGTTAATAGCAGATGTAGTGATTAGGTCTGGTTATTAAGGAATTGACGTGGTTTCGAAGTAATGAATCATTAAGTGGTCATAGTGAATTAGGGCCCTTTTCTGAATTAACGTGAACGCGATAACGATGTCCCGTGAATCGACATATATGAAGTCATGGCATGTGCCATCTTGCGATAACGCCGACTACCGACCATACCCTAAATTAATAATTATCACCGATCTTTAAACTAACGTGGCATTTTCGAAATTGTGCTTCTGGCTACAGTCGCCACCTTACCAAAGAAGAGGAAATTCGTGGTGTATACACAAATAAATACTATAATCCAACCATGAGTAACTATTCAAGTGAATAGGTATATTACTGACTCTCAGCTGCCATAGTGGTCATTTATCTAAATCGGAAAGCAAATTATTCATGTGAGCGATGATGACTTAATTCGGAATGAGCCATATTTCACGCCGCGCAAGCGCGTTAGGCGCTGGCGAATGTTTTGACCACTAAAATACTAGCTTTGAATTATATAAAAATATCAATAGGATTAGCATTAAAAATATTATTAAAATCTCTTTTATGATTGTAAATGTTTGCATGGTCAATCTCTAGCATCAGTGAGATGACACTGACAGCTCACTCCACGCAAGTATTCACGGTGAGATTTTTACAGAATCGACATGCTGATCACGATCACGCCACCGTCTAGTTTCCAAGTAGTTGACCGCAGCACGCGACCGCTGACTTCCGTACTCTCTGTCCGACCGCCCCGGACAGCGGACAGCCCGGACAAATACTCGCAACAATAACACCACTGGAGATTTATGCACTTTGTTCAAGTTTCTAGTCTTGAGATTATAACAGAAGCATCGTTGTTGCTGCGCTCAGATGTGAGCTCGCTTATAGTAGCGTTCAGACGATCCAACTTGACTTCACCCGAAAATAAGATTTAAGGCGCCTTCCTAACTTGATAATTCCTTATTCAGTTATATTTTAAACGAAAGATATAACATGACCTAGTTTTACCGTAGTTTTAATAATATTGTTGCTCTAGACTATGTTGTAAACAGGGAGCTAGTTATTAATTATATGAAACTGATTATGTTAATAACATGCTCATAACAACAAAGAGCTGAGAACTGCATACTTGGATCATTAAAATAATAAAGTCGAACAAAAGAGAGATGCATTTCCTCTCATTCAACAATGAGGTGTATCTGAAATTGTTTTATTTAAAAACTAAAAGAATCAGCATTAATAAAGTAGTCAAAGTCAAATAAAAGATTTGAAGGAAAACCTCCTCATAAACGGAAACAAAAGAATAGTGTATGAGTGGTATCGCCATTCATTCGCCACCTTTTTGTTAGCCTCGCGAACAAACCGGGCAGCCTTTGTTTACCGGTCAAACGCCATAAATCAAGGCTCGCAACTCTTCGACGGGTGATAACTTGCGAAGGGAACTGATGGCAGTTGCTAACTCGAGGTAAATATCGCCCTGCAAGGTGGAACTTCGTGATTGGAATATTGCCGATTAATAACATTGTTTTGGAAGAAAATATTTGTTAAGAAAATTTCCCTAAGTTTTGTTTCTATTTTAGTTAGTATTTATTTTTATTTATACGTATAACTAGCGACCTACCCGATACGCACGGCTTTTACGATTTGTCAAAAAATCGCGATTTCTTCTTTATATTTACTTATATAAGTTTAATATTAATATACTAGCTTCTGCACGCGACTTCGTCCGCGTGAAATTTTTTGTTCCCCCGCCCCACCCCGTCGCATCGCATCGCCTGCCTGCGCTATTACTTTGTTTTCGCTTAGCGAAAACTTCTAACTTTTTTCTTTTTGCTCAGCTCTTAAGGGTCCTAGCGTGATGTTTAATAGCCTATAGCGTTCCTCAAGAATTGGCCTATCCATTACAAAAAGATTTTTGTAAATCCGACTGATACTTCCAGAGATTAGAGCTTCCACACAAACAAACCCTTCAGCTTTATTATTAGTACAGTCAGCTTCAGAGAAATGGTACCCCCCCAAGACTTAACGCCCGAGCTCGCTCGGGCCCGCGTGTGTCACGTGAGCCTTGAGCAGCTCCCTCCCCCGCCACCGCACCCATCTCTGCCTGAGTGCATCCACCGATCCGCCTCAAATATTATTTGCAAGTTTTTAATAATTTTATATGGTATTTTATCGACTTCCTTCTGGCCGAACCGTATAGATACCAAGAATAACATACAAAAAGACACTTTGCGTGCAATTAAGATACGAACCTGCATCACTAGGCGCCAGCCGATCATCTAGACCGTGCCTTATACCACTAGGCTATTGGCTCAGTTATCAACCTCAACAAAAATTGGAATAACATTACGTCGTTGAAGTTCTAACACCACGGAAGTCAAAAATAGCAACTTTTCAGGAGAGAGAGAAAAAAACTGCATAATGTTTTATAAATACTATAATAATACAAATTTACTATTTGTGTATACTTAATTATACTTCTATTTAATGTAGAAACAGTAACTATTTACAAAAAACAGTTATTTAACCCAAATTCTCTAGCGAATAGCATCAAAATGTCAAAACCGCCAAAAATGACTTACGTGGTGTTAGAACTTCAACGACGATTACTCCTTTTATCGAACAAGGTTATTAACGGTCTAATCTTCTAGATATTAAGGTTTAAATTTCAACTTCCGTGTTATATTTAATACTAGCACCTTACCGTCTTGTTTTACAAAATTCAATACGCAACTCCTCAATTAACTAAAAGATAAGGTTGAAATTAGCATAGATTTCTTGTTTGGTTGAATATAATGTGTTGATTCCGATTGTTGCACTATCCTAATTTTACTTCAGAAACTTAACTGCTGTATGAACTGCGGGTTAAGGTTGAATTTAGTACACTTCTTCGCCTTATTTATTAAACTGTGATTGAGGGTATTTTTACTTTTCAAATAGTTTCGTTTTCGTGCCGATCTGCTTGTGTGTAATTATCTTCATCGTAATATTATCCAATTTATCAAGTTTTTGACCAGTTGATTCTATTAACCGATTCGATTAATAACTTTATTGAAGGCTTAAATTGTTGTTCTGTGGGAAAAGGAACAAAACATAAAGAAAATAGCACGAGATATGGGCACAACGGTAAGATTTACGTTATTCTTACACATATACCTACTTATTGTTGCAATCATGTTGCATTATTACTCACAAGTTGGATTTTTATATGTATTTCTAATATTATTATTTTCATTACAGAGAAAAACAGTTCGTAGATGGATACAAAGGTATTGTTAGTTATTTAATAAATTCTGTAATTTTGGTTCCATTTTCATCAAATAAGAAAAAAAAAATGTATAATGTCTATGGGTGTCTGTCATAAAAGCGCGGGCCTGGTGCGTCTGTGGTCGACTAGCTGTTAGATGGATGTGAGGCAGTTTTGTATTTTTAATAATTTTTAATGTAACGTGTCTATGAATAAACTTTGTATCTACTGGTCTTGGTGAGTCTAATTTACAACGGGAACCCTGAAAATACATAAAGGTAATACTTCAGAAGTGGTAAAACCGTTGGAGAAAATCTGCTGGTATATAACCTTTTTATTATACTCGTAATGTAAATCACTACATAATCGGTTCGTATACTTACCTACAAAGATGTTATTTACATTATTTTTACAATCTTAGTTTTTCGGGTAATTCCCGTCACTTGCCTTAAAGGGCGACGAGCAATGGTGATACTCACATTACAGCAAGTAGGTATCTGCCTTGCTATAAACAAACGTAATCACCTCTAGAAATAAACATAATTGGTGTCTGATTTAGTTGGTGTCAGGCCGTTTCATCTCACTGGAATAATAAGCCCACTTATTATTTTACAAACATATTTACAGTGGAAGTGGTAATTAAGTAGTTTTATAGTGCATCTGAGGGTGTACTACACATGCAAACTATATTGGGTAGGTTATCTATCTTCGAATAAAAGTTGTAAGTAGGTAAATTATGGTCGTCGCAGAGCAAACCACCTACCCACACCCACAGCCGTTGGAAGTAGGGTACCGGTCTCGTATCGGTTTCTTTTGCTTCCTATGGTTATGATAACAAAGACTACACACATGATAGCACGTCTGGTGGCGTGCGTGTGTAAGAGAGCCTGGGTTTGACCCCTGGCCGAGAGCACTAGAAGAATTATTAACTATTGAATACATGACTGAGTTCTGGGCTTTATTTGTATACATTATTGCACATGTCTATGACCGCAGTTGACGTTGCTTAAATTCCATTACTTACAATAATCATGTTCTACGCATCTTAAAAAAAAAAAAAAAAATAGTACAGTACAGATACAACTTAATAGACTAATTTAAAATTAATAATTTAAGAATAATAGGGTGTTAACGTTCAGTTACACGTACCTACCTATTCATTGCATAATAATAAATTTTATTGTTTTCTTCTCTTCCTCTCTCCTTCACTTACCCCTTTACTTTCTTCCTTTTCCTTCACACACACACACATTCACTCACTCATTTATTTTATTTATATACACCTGTTATCTTGTTTTGCTACTTTGTGGACGTATACATAGTCTCCACCCATACTACATTTCCGAGGTATATCTTGAACATGTCTTCCACGGAAACGTCAGGCTATACGCCACCACCCCGGCGTCTCTCACTCAATCATGAGCGAACTAGAGTGTCGTAGCAAAACTCGGGACGACCAGCCCATTCGGAGACGTCGGTCCGTGACAAGCTCGCGTGATAAACGCCGTCATAAACGACAAACTGACCGTAGCAGATCTCGAAGGCGATGCTCGTCCAGTAGCACGAATAGTGGCAGACATGCACGTAGGCCACGTTCCTCTTACCAACGCCCTCGCCGCTCTGCTACCAGTACGTCTGAAAGCTCTGATGATTTATACTATATTAAAAATCGACACGCAAAGAGTAGGAAACGATGGCGTCGTCCCCAATCTAACACATCATCATCTGATAATTCGCTTTCATCGACTACATCCGAAAGATCATCGCGCCCAAAACAACGGTTAAGCAGATCCTACAGAAAAACGAAAATGACATAAACTAAAGGACATATTTCAAAATTATGCAATCCGAGATGACAAGATTTATAGAAAGGTGGGCAACAAAATGAGATGGGTAGTGCCTAATATAGCACGTTGGAAAATATGCCAAACCCAACTAGCATTTTGGTAATAAGAATTGGTGATAAAAGAGTTATTTAAAAGTGAATTTGGCAAGCAAGAGTTATACAATGGTTTTAGCAATTGGTGTTAGAGCACGCTCTAACCCCTTACAAACTCTCGATTGGGCCCACGTCTTATAGCGCTATAAGTAATATAATAATTTTAATGCTCACTCTTTTAACACTGAGAGTTACATAATGGTTATAGGGTGGCGTTAGTGGCAAACAATTTCTTGTATCTATAATGGTGGTATAATATAAATCTAGGCAATCTAGCTACCTCAAGCACTTTAAAGTCTGTATTATGGTTATAATAAAAACTATAGGTGGTACACAAGTTCTGAAGTCTACTGGTATAAATTTTATAGTAACATATTAGTTCGTTTTTAGAATAGAATAGAATACTCCATAGGTCCATTTTTTTTCTTGGATTTGCTTTATGTATCTTGATCAGTGTTGATTAGCAACTCAGGGCTGTAGCGTGTTTTCTTTTTCTATTGTTTTGCATATACATTAGTTCCAAAAGTGTTACTTTATTTCTCAAAAATTATGGCAAACTAAGGAGTTGAAATTAAGTGAATTTCAAGTTACGGATTGTAATAACTCGATGAGTCAAGTTTGATTTCTTTATCACATGGCTAAAATTTATTGCGAGGGTTATTTTATTGAGAAAATAATATATGTTTTGCGTGTCAATTTTGCTTTAAAAATAAGTGATATTTAAAGTAAAAATTAATTGCGTTTTATCATGCGGGGCATACACTCAATCTAAACTTAGATAAAAACAGGATATTGGCTCTGTCTTTTACATTCATTGTGTATTGTAGTAAATATTTTGCGTGTTAAAATGAGAAAATTAAACAAAATATGAGTTTTAAACTAGTTTCTTTTCTGATTTATTTTTAGGTTATGTTTGATTTAAAATGGTGTCTACTTCTTATTATCCTAGGTTCCGATTATTACTATTAATGAACAAGAAGTACTGGATGGGCTGTAGTTAGAACTATTGTAGCACTTGTTATACCAGAATAGGGTTTTAAAGGTAATAAGAGTACAAGTTTAAGAGGTTTGATTCTATAATGGTTCGACTTAGATGCAAAAGTAGTGGTATTTTAGGGTTACGTTTTTCAATCGATAAAACCCTTCCATCAAAGAAGGGAATAATGATGTAAAATTGAGATTAAATGCTAGATAGTTTTTAATTTAAAAAAAAAATCCAATAATCAATATTTATGTCATTTTCTGTTTTAATAATTTAAATGCTTTTTTTTTTTATTAATTGATGTATTTTCATAATTATTAATATTGTGATACATTGCAAATCAAATTGCTGAAATAAAATTATTCAGCTTTAAAATAACATGGTACAATATGAGTGTTTTTAACTGTTATAGATTTCAAGAAGAGAATTATAATGAAAAGATAAATTGTCCAAATTCAACTATGAAAGAAAATTATTTTTTTTAAGATTTCGAGTGAAAATAAAGAGTTACAATGTTTAAATTCCGTGTTATTATGGCTTAGAATAACATAAAAGTAAATTTGAACCCCACTGTAACGATTAGGGCTCTAAAAATAACTCCATAATACCAATTGCTATCATAAATAGGGGTTTCTGATTACTGAATTAAGTAGCTGTAAATAAGTTGCAATTAATACTCTTATAGCAACGTAGGTGATAAAAATATTTTGCTAACTATTTTCAAGAGCTCTTGTTGGTAGAAAGAGTTATAACAAACTATAATATTACTTTTAGTCATTTCTGTTACTTGAATTTATAAAAGCAGGTGCTATGATGGTTGCGATTGTACCGTTTATACCTACCTTAGTCATATTATGTCTCCTTGTTACTGTTACTCATCTTGATGAGTTATTTAGTTATAGTCATGACCATTGAATAAACAAAAGTTTTACTGGGCGCTTTTATACACCCGTTAAACCAATACAAACGATAACAGAGGTGGAAATTAGCGTCAAAATGTTGTTTGGGAATGAATCATGATGAAGCGGGTCACTTTTCTGTTGAGAAAACACTTGAGAAAATCGTATCTGATTACTGGTTCCCAAAAATGAACCGCTTCGTCAAGAAATACGTGAAAGCATGCATTAATTGCGCCTATAATAAGGAAATTTCGGGCAAGAAAAGTGGTGAATTACATCCCATTCCAAAGATTAGCGCTATTTTCCACACCATCCATATGGACCATCTTGGCCCATTTGTCAAAAGCAAAAGAGGGAACTGTTACATTTTTGGAATTATAGATGCCTTCAGCAAGTTTATCTTTGTTAAAGGCGTACGAAATACTAAAACTAAAACAACTATTTAGGTTTTAGAAGAAATCTTCTCGGTATTTGGTCACCCTAAAGTGATTATATCTGATCAGGGTTCCTCCTTCACTTCCAGTGAATTCAAGGCTTTTACTGGCTCAATTGGTACCAAACATGTGTATAACGCAGTGGCGACACCGCGCGCTAATGGGCAGATCGAGCGGTATAATAGGACCATCTTGAATTCACTGGCAGCAATGAATCATGGCCTTGATGAAAAAGATTGGGACCTTAATTTAGGAAGGCTTCAAAGTCAAAAAGTCAAAGTCAAATCATTTATTTCAAATAGGGACATTAAAGGCACTTTTGAACGTCAAAACTTACAGTAAAATTGAATTGATTCTAGTCGCCCCTTCCAAAAGGTAGTTTTCGTATGGAGAAGAATGGGCAAGAAACTCCACCATTACTCTTTTAAAATGTTTTACAAGGTTTTGTATACATAATATAATTATATGTGAAGACGATGCACCTAGAATAAAAGTCTACCCCAAAAAAAAATAATAAAAAGAGTTAAAAATTAAGCAATTACAGGTAAATCAATAATATGTGATAGATACATGGTGCTCATATATTTACAATTTACAAATATTGGAAAAGTAGATGACCTTTCTAGAACTATAACAAGTGTGTGAGTTACTGTAGTCACAGATTGTAAAAATCAATGTCATAAAATTTAAAAAAATATATAAATTAAATTAGGAACCAGTTTGATTTTGTCTAGACACTAGGTTGTCCTATGGAGCAGGACCAGCATGTTTCCAAGCATTCTTATCTTTGATATAATCCTCTAATTTGTAATATCCCTGTTTACATAGTGTACTTTTGGCTACAATGGAGCTTAAATAACATTGTTAATAAAGGCACAGGAAAGTGTCCTGCTGAGATAGTTTTCGGACAAAGAACGATAGGCCGTTCAGAAGGAATTATTAAAGGCGCTTTGCAAGATACAGAGCAAATGACAAGTACAGAAAGAGAAGAACTAAGACAGACTGTTCAAGAGAATATAGAAGAAAATCAACTAAAAATGAAAAATAATTATGACAAAAACAAAGCACCCACTAAAGTATTTCAGCAAGGTGATCTTATTATGATTCCCAATCATAAAACAGAAAAAGGCAAAAGTAAGAAGTTAGTCCCAAAGTTTCAGGGACCCTTTAAGATAACACGCATCCTAGATATTGACAGGTACGAAGTACCTAGCATTCGCGGACACGCTGGTCGTGCATACCGCAATATTTTCCCCGCAGACCATTTAAAACCGTGGATAACGATGGGGGCACCTTCTGTTACTGATGAAATAAGCTCCACAACTGACGATTCTATTTCAGAGTAATTTAAAGCATCTATTATCTGAGTAAATATCTTTATTAATTAACCGACTTACATCTTATACACTTACCACTATTTTCCCTTACAGAATAGCTAACAAAGGACCCCAAGTGTGGTACTAAAGTTCCCAAGTGTGAACACTATGATGATTACCCAAGATCAATGAAAATCCCCAAGTGTGGTTGATAGCCCCTAGTGTGGCCAATACAAATAGATAACAATGGACCCCAAGTGTGGTACCTAATGAAGTTCCCAAGTGTGAACACTAATGATGATTGTCCACTGAAGTGAACGAGAATCCCCAAGTGTGGTTGCAGTTAATCAAATCTACCCCCAGTGTGGTACTTTGGTTATAATTTGTGTGCCCCTAGTGTGGCTCTAGTGTTTGAACTAATTTATCTGCATTTCATAATTATAAGCTATGAATGATAATAATTATAAGTTTTATTAAGTTTATGAATAAGTTATTGGAGTTATTACTAGCAGTTCTCTTGAAGTCGTAAAAATATAAATCATTATTTGTTCTTAGATTTGTGTTATAATAGAATAAGATAAATAAGTAAAGTTAAAAATGGAATTTAAAATAAGTAGAAATTATTTATATATTTAAATATCAGATTTATTTGTTGTCCGATCCATTTAATAAAAAAAAAAAACATGATAACTAATTATTTTCAACATATTTCAATTTATTGTTTATAACAAATCATACCTTGATTTGTCAAGGTATGAGGTCATACCTAACAGTGAATGGCCGAGCTCAGTTGGGGATGGGGTCATCCCCACGGCAGAATGGCCGTCTGTTAGTTATTTAATAAATTCTGTAATTTTGGTTCCATTTTCATCAAATAAGAAAAAAAAAATGTATAATGTCTATGGGTGTCTGTCATAAAAGCGCGGGCCTGGTGCGTCTGTGGTCGACTAGCTGTTAGATGGATGTGAGGCAGTTTTGTATTTTTAATAATTTTTAATGTAACGTGTCTATGAATAAACTTTGTATCTACTGGTCTTGGTGAGTCTAATTTACAACGGGAACCCTGAAAATACATAAAGGTAATAGTATCAAGCGACGGGTGATGTGAAATGTGATCGCTAAGGCCCTAGCCCGATTGCTTACACTAATGAATCGGAGCGACAACTTAGTATTGTGAAAGTTCACTCAGTGACACCCTTCAAAACTACGCGTTCAAGTGCTGACTTCAAGAAGTGATAAACAGTGACAGCCATCCTATCCGTTATGAATAGGCAACTCGGAAGATTGACTGTGTAACTTATTTGATAAAATTGCATTGGAACATATATGAGCAAGTGTTAATAATTCCCAATATGTGTGGGATCATTATCTCAGAGTTAATCAAAAATAAACAACCTATATTATTATCAATCTAGTTACTCTTGTTTATAAGTAGTCTAGTAATGTGTTAACGATGCACCATCTGACCTCACACATTTTTCTAATGTTGTGTTAAATAAGGGTTATCAGAAAATGTGATAAAAGAGAAAGATGTATATTGCTATACTGTTATAGTTTAGCATGTTGGTTCTTCCTCTGTAATTCAAGGCACAAATGACAACATTTCATTTTTTAACCAGGCTTTTTTCCGATAAGATCATACAGAGTATAAAAAATGTATGGTTTCACAACTTTAAATAAATAAATATTATTGTAGTTATGTTTGTAGAATTATCTATAAACGAACCGTTATCTAATGTTAAACGTTCTAAACCAAAATAAGGTATCTATTTTGTGTTTAGTTAATATTCTAAGTAAATAACCCCAATTTGACACAGACAGGAATCTGTATATTCAACCAGGAAGTGGATTCCATGAAGTCCTAGAAATGTAATTAGAAAAATAAATGAATATTGTTTATGCAAAATGCCTAGCTTTTATTACAAACCTCCATTTGATTTATTAATAATAATTAACGAAAATCACCTACTAAAGAAAATAAATAAAATAAGAAAAAATCTTCTCATTAGCGGATTTGAACTCGAGACCATCGCATTGCTAAGCCGCGGTGTTAACCACTAGACCAACACGCCATTTACGTTGCATTACAAAAAACTTAAATAGGTTCGATGTCATTACCAAGGGGGTACCTTTACTATGAAGCGAACTGTACTAGCTTCTGCCCGCGACTTAGTCCGCGTGAAATTTCACCCTCCCCAATGCACCCTCTTAGGGGAGGAATTTTGAAAAATCCTTTCTTAGTGGATACCTACTCTTCACAAAGAACGCATCCTCTAAATTTCATGTCTCTAGGACCAGCGGTTTAGGCTGTGCGTTGATATAATAAGTCAGTCAGGACTTTGAATTTTATATATAGATTATTTTTAAACTATGATATCTCCTAAGATATTCATTGAAATCAAATGATGTCAAGGGCAATTTTGTTATTCAAAATTAAATACTTGTGATGAATAACGTATTTATTTGGATATGGATTAATGTCATGTTTATAAAAACACCTTCGCAACTAATGCATTATTTTAGGACAAATTTGATTACAATAAAAAATGTTATAGTGAGTCAACCTTAAAAGATAAACATGCTGTCGCGGACTTTTTATTAGAACTTATAAAGGGGAACAATTCCGTCATACCTGATTTTTGCGTAACTTTAACCGTTTACACAGCGTACGCAACGGAAGCTAAAGGAGCTAAAGGAACGGAAGCTAAGCAAAAGGAGTAATTTTTACCGTTTTTGCAACATTTTTCATTGATGCTCAGCTCCCAGCTCGTAGCATGTGTTATATAGCCTATAGCGTTCCTCGATAAATAGGACTACCCAACACAAAAAGATTTTTCAAATCGAACCAGTAGCTCTTGAAATTAGCGTGTTCAACCAAACTAAAAAAAAACATTTATTCAAAAAAAAAAAAAACAACCGACTGCAATAAAAACACTGTTAAAGTGATAAATAACTTTAATTTCGGACGTCGCGACGTCCGAAATTAAACGTCGGTGTCGTTGGTTCCGCATTTTCGTTATTGTGAGACCGACTTCCGAAATAAAGTAATTAAAGTAATTAAAGTAATTTATCACTTTATAGTGTTTTTTTTTTGAAGTCAGTTGTTTTATTTGTAAAAAGTTTTTATTTTTTACTTTTTAGTTGTATCTACCCCACACAAGTTCAATTAACACTAGTGAATTCAAGTATTGAAGACACCGACTAGAAGAATCATCAAAATTCGCATAGAAATGCCGGAGTTGCAGCATATTTATGCATATATATTATATATGTATATATATAATATATATATATGCATATATATATTATTTTATATAATTGTAATTATATATTATTTTGTTAGTTTTTGAGAAAATCGCGGACATACAAACATACATACGGGTCGAAAACAGAACCTCCTTTTTGAAAGCGGGTATCAAATAAACTCTTCAGCTTTATAATATTATTAAGTAGGTATATTAAGAATAGATTAAAAAAATCTTCCGGACTACATGCTCTAAATGGTGATGAAAACCGCGTCAAAATCCGTTGCGGAATTTATAAGTACAATGCGCACAGCCAGACACGAAAAGCGACTTAAATGTTTAACGATGCATAGATATCACTTACAAGTTATAGTGCTTTATGTTCAAAAAGATATAACTGTCACACGATCTCTTTGAAATCAATTGCAAACAATAGCCTGAGAGAAAAATGGAAAAATACAAATGAAATATACCACCGCACGGTTCGTTGGGCTGGTTTAATAAAATAAAATGTCTCTCGTCGGATTCACTGCGTTCCCATTCAGATTTATTGTGTCCTGACTAAAGCCTTGAAATCCAAATGATTTGTTCCCACTTTTATATTTTGTTGAGGGATCATATCGCTCAACGTCACAGTCCTGCTTATCAACGGTAATACGACACACGAAATGTTTTATCTCGTTCATATATGCGGGTTACATAAAAGTGTCAGCCGTGGGAAATAAATTATGTATGTAGTAGCCATCCCAATGATCGCACCAGATCATATCGGCGTTAGATTTCGATAAGGGTTTGTGAAGGTCGTCCGTTTGACAAGTGACCGGAAATATTTTATCATGTGGGGGATTAAATTGGAAATAAGAGTATGCTCTGCACTGTAGGCACCTGACGCACTATAAGCTGATCCTGACATGGCAAAAAAATTGGTTAAAGAAAAAACGAAGAACAAAAAGCCTGAATCAGGTCGTCATTTGTCACTATTTCAACACAAAGAAATTCTAGCACACAACAGGAAAAAAGTGAATACACAAGTAGTTATGCTACATTATGTTACCAACGGACGAGTCTTCACCAACATCGCCGCAGGTAGGGTCCTGTCTGACGCACTAGTTAGGGGTCATCGGGAACATAGTGCAGTTATATGGGCTCCACACGAGGCCAAACACTCTGTAATCTCGGAGAAAGAAAGAAGAAAGAAAATACGTTTATGTATTTATTTTGGAGCGCGTTCAGAACAAGTTTACGCGCCCCTTGTAGAGGAAGCTTTATGAGCCCCACTCTATATGAATGGAGGGCGCGACGGAGGTCAGCGGGATTGTCCGAAATGGTTACCGCTGGCCCGGAACATAAAGGGCTAAGGAAAGAATACGGGTGGTTTTAGTCAGTAAGAGTCTGACACTCCCTTCCGCTCCACCCAGAGCGGGAGGGGTCATTCGATGATTTCCCATCCTGAAAAAAAAAAGGGCGCCACGAAAGTTTACTCTTGTTGCGTATCTGGTGAAATTACTTAGTGGTATCGAGCATAATCCAGAAATGCTGCAGCGCTTGAGTATTCGCGTACCGAACCGCTATGTGTGGAGACGGCGTCGCCCGCCGGCTGGCCGCGCCGACGCGCGACGGCCAGCAGGTTATTACTTAACACACTATCAGTAGCAGTGGGTTTCATTTTGACAGTTCAACAACATTCATTGCGTTATTTACGTTGTTGAGCAGACACACTTTCCGTACATTAGGCGCAATGGATTAGCAATATGCTTCAAAATGATTCAAATTAAGAGTAATAGTGTGTTACGCAATTAACCAACCTACTCGCCAGAACATGTGAACCGGCAATTCGTATCATTAAGGGGGAAGTGCTAAGGTAGCCCGCGAAATTCAAATTTTCTTACGTTTTTTGCAATTTGCTGGTCAGTATTAAGTTGTACGTTGATTAATATATGAATCGCAGCCGTAAGAAATATGTGTTTTCAGAATTATAATCATTAAAGTCATCAACACAACTCTCTAAGACCATGTAAGTCCAAAGAATAGCATTCTTTCATTAGCATTTTTTTCAGAAAATTCCAAAAAACCTAAAAAAAATTGAATTTCGCGGGCTACCCTGGCGCTTTCGCCTTAACGAACTTCATGATAAAATGGATGTGTCCACGTGTCATTTGTGTGGATTTGCTAGGACATTGTGGTTTAATCTATGTTATAATATATGTATAGTAGGTATAGGGAGCATATCATTGTGTTCAGCATTCTGTATATAAGGTATTGTGTTAAATTTCCGATTATGTGTTTTTTAGATTATTAGTTTTAGTTCTTTATATTATATTTAAATTGTAATTAATAAGTTAGTATAGATTTGTAAAATTAGCGCACTGTCGCATTGGTTATATACACCTGTAATGATAGTTGTATGGGAGATTTTAATAAATAAATAATTGTATATATTCATATTCATATATTTATTTGCATTCCATAATGTTGTAGAGGTGTTACAATGGCTTAAAACTAAGAAAATTTTAAAAATATGCTATTAAAATTAAATAAGTTATATTACTTTTTATTTTATTGAGATCAGCCTATTATAGTTTGTGGTAAATAATAATTATTTGGTAAGGTAATTAAATATTTAACTATATATTTATCTATGCATGCATGAATGTATCTATACGACTAACTATGTGTGGTGTCTGTTTGTGTTCAATAGATTTTTTTGTCATGCATACATTCGTTTATCGTGTAGTATGCTTTTGTGATTAATATTTGCTTGAGCTTATTTATAAAATGTCGTATCGCTTGTTTCATCCTTTATTGCATCTGGTAGCTTATCAAATATTTTTATGGACATTACGCAGGGGCTATTGGAATGTAGTTTCATGCGCGAGGAGGGTAACATTAACATATTTTTATATCTGACAGATCGGTCGGTATGTTTATCAACGCGGGTTGTGAAAAAGTTCATGTATTTCCTGACGAATTTGCATATTTCCAGGATATTGTAGATAGATGGTAAGGTAGGTATTTTATCTATACTAATATTATAAAGCTGAAGAGTTTGTTTGTTTGTTTGGTCGAACGCGCTAATCTCTGGAACTACCAGTCGGTTTTGAAAAATTATTTTTGCATTTGATAGCAATTTAACATCACGCTATGACCTTTAGGAGCCGAGCAAAAAAAAAAGTCAGAAAGAACGCTAAGCAAAAACGAAGTAATAGCGCGGGTAGGCGATGCGATGCGACGGGGTGGGTCGGAGTAACAAGAAATTTCACGCGGACGAAGTCGCGGGCAGAAGCTAGTCATTTATAATATCAATAACTTCCTGCGTATATTTATAGACAGCTAGGGTGGTTAATCGATGTTTACGAAATCCGTTTTGACCTTCGTCGAAGATTTGATATCTTTCGCAAAAACTGTACACCCGGTCACACATAGTCTTTTCGAAAAAATTTAAAGCCGTAGGTAGAAGAGCTATAGGCCGGTAATGATTGGGGTCGCTTTTCGAGTTTCTCTTAAATAATGGCTTTATAATAGCTTATTTTAGTTGATCAGGAAAAATACCTTGATCAAAGGACTGATTTGTCAAAACATAAAAGGGTACAACAAGTTCCTCTGCACATTGTCTAATCAGAGATGGAGGTAGTTCATCTATACCATGACTTTTTTGTTTTTTAAGATTTTCTATGATTCTATGCATTTCTCGACAAAGTCTAAAGGCCTAAGAAATAGAGTATTTTCTGAAGGGTTGAGTAATGGTTGGCCCTTGGCCTCACGGCCCGTCTCTTCGCCAATTAATGCAAAAAAGTTATTTAATTTGTTTACTATTTGTTTTAGATCTGAGACTAAAGTATTATTATATTATATTTATCTGTAAGTTTTTTTTTGTTAGTACAGTCGAACCAACTAATTAGTTTAAATTTTATATGTGTGGGTGAAGTCATAGTTATGCACACACACACTAAATACCTAATACGAGCGAGCTCTGTTTTTATTAGTGTGCGTATGGCATACCAATTACCATATACCAATATATAGTAATCATTCATTTATGTTCCTTAATGAGATATAATATTTCGCATAATATTACTATAGTAACCTTGGCACAATGGCTATAGTCTTTGGTCAGGGAACAAGAAGTCGTAAGTTCAAACCTTGGGTGCAGCGATATATCCTTTTTGTATTCATTATTTTGTTAAAACATTGCTTAAAGTTAAATTTATAACGATTCGATCCCGTTCATGGATAAGTAATGAAGTTTGCAACGTTTGAGATAACCACGGAACTCTCAGGCCATTTTATTTTGACTGTTTAGAAAATAACTACTTACCCACATTTAAAAAAAAATGTTTTCAAACACCTTAATTTATAAAAAATGAGCGTTCTTAGTTGTCAATCGATCAATACGAGTATTTGCATTACTGAGTTTGTTGCTTACTACCTACTTAAATTGGTGTGCGGATTTATTTCTGTGTATCCAACCATGCAGCATTTATCAATGTTTAAAAAGGCAAAAATTGTTGTTCTGCATGAGCAAAACATAATATCTATAAGTGACATTGAACATTGATCGGTGAGTAACAGTTAGATATTACGTTGATATTATACCTACTTCAACTTAACTATGTAGCTCATCTCACTTTTCAATATTTACCTAGGAATAAATTAATGTAACTTATGTGCAATACCTACCATGGTTAAATAATAATATAATACCTATTATCATAAAATGTATTACAGTTTTTTTTTTCACAGCCCACACCAAATTGAACCTTAAAACAACCTTTGTAAGGAAGGGAACATATTGTAAGAAACTGGAGGGATCATTTGCTAGCAAGCGTTAAGCTCGCTCATTCCAACCAACACCAAATAATAATAATAATATATTTACCTAAATAAAAATCAAATTAATTAATGCTTTTATTTAATTTACTTTTCTACTTTTTTTGCCTGAGTAATTTTATCGGCCACAAAATTAATTTAATAAAAAACAAAAAGTAAAAAACAGTAAAACAAAATTCCTCAGCTGGGATCGAACTCACATCGTCGAGCATACATCAGTAATTGTCGCAGGTGCTTACACGGTACACCAATTAACTATGTGAACTATGTTAAGCTAGTCTAAAATATTGGGTCAAATTCCTTCATTGTGAACCCGTTAATTTATCTCTAACCGTGAATGTATAATACGTATACGCACACAATAATAATGACAGTTACCGATGTGTGCGTGATGTAAACTAATTAGCATTGCCGACTGTAGGTTCGTTTACTATATTCCACATAGCTTTGATTTTGTTTTGAGACATTTTAATTTTTTTAATGTAATGTTGTTTTTTCGATGTTATCACCGACTGTTTTAGAATTTTTTCGTATTTTCTGTAGTATTTTTTGATAATTGGATTTTTAGACTTAATACTTAAAATTTTTGATAATCATTTGTTTGTGCATGAGATCTTTATATCTTTAGATAACCAATATTGTCTATAATGTGCTTTCAATTTAGTTTATATTTTTGGTATAGTTTTGTTTAGTATATTAGTTAATAAATAATTAAAAACACTGTAATTTTGATTTGCATCGTTAGTTTCTATAATGATATCGCTCCAATTAGCTGACTTTAATGCACATTTGAAACGTTCAATGTTATTTTTGTTATACAATCGTTTTTCAGTATACCAAATGCTTTGCTTCGGTCGTTGCGGTATTTAAAATTTTATAATTGTACCACAGTGATCCGAAAAATCTAGTTTTTCTATAGATGTATATAAATCTATGTTTTTAAAGTTTGTAAATATTAAATCAAGACATGTTGACATTGTCTGTGTTATGTGTGTGGGATATTTTATGTATTGTGTGTATTTGTATTCGGACATAAGGTCTAAGAAAGTGATAACTTTGGAGCTATTTTTCAGAATATCAATATTAAAGTCACCACCGATGACTGTGTTTAGTTTCTTGTATTTACTGTTTATATACGCTAGTATTTGATTGAGTTGGTTATAAAATATATTTTCCTCTCTTCTGGTCCAGTACATTGTTACTAATAGCAAATTGTCGTTAGGTATTTCTACTGCACAAACCTCTAAAATATATTCAAGTGACATCTCGGTTATGTCGCATCTTTCTATGTAGTCTATGTGTTGTTCTAGTAAGATGCAAACTCCGTCGCCTTCACGGTTCTCTCGACAGTAAGATGCTGCGACTCTGTAGCCGCTTAAGTCAATCATGCTTAATTTGTCTCTTGATAGCTATGTTTCAGTAATACATATAGCCTGATATGCCTGGTTTTCATAGACAAATGCTTCCATTATGTGTTGCTTATTAAATAGGCTTTGGATGTTTTGAAATGAAATATTAAAAAGTTGGTCTTGGTTATCGAAATCTATTGCCTTCCCCGTTTTCTCGAAATGTACAGTCGTTATACGGTGCACACCGTCCATCTATATTGTTTAGCTCGTTTTCAGCTGTGGATGGAGGGTGTGATATGGTTACATCTTTGTAACTTATGAGTTCTCCTTCAATTACAGTTTATTATTTCTGATTACAGCTTGCTGTCCTTTATTTCGTGCTACGAGCATTTTATCCCTCAAATGTTTCTTTCATTCCTTGCTTCTTCGTTAAGGAATTCAGAAATATGCAGCCCAGTTCTTCGGAAATATCGGCTATTTTTTAATATATATTTGGTAATTCTTTTACTCATAAGTTCGATTATTGGTCGATTTCAATTTTTATAATATTTTTCGATCCTATGGGTATCAATGTCAATAGGTCTATTTCTAAGATATCCCAAAATATAGCTCTGATTCTTTCGTGTAGGTCTTCTTCAGGCTCTTTGTAGACACCGGTAAGTCCATATAACACAATTTTCTTAACATTATTTTCAGGTAAGTATATGTTGTATTATAGGAGGGGTCTCAGAGTTTAGTATTTTTATTTCGTTTTGAAGTGCTTCAGTTTGCTTATTATTTTTTTCTATTTGGATGTTAATTTTTTTTGTATCAGTCTTTCGTTGCTCGTTTTGTAAGAAAAAAGCCTATGTCTTCTTTTAATTTTAATATGGCTTTATTAATTTCTGTTTGAATAGTAGATCTTATGTCCAATATTATTGATGGATTATTTTCATTTAACTTTATGGATATCATTTCGCTCAGATTACGTAGTGTCAGTTCAGATTGATTGTCAATCGCAGAACTAGATAATGTATCGCCGAGTATACTTATGTCTTCATAGCATACAGTTTCATTGAGATTATTGTTTGTTTCTGACGCTGAGTAATGTCTCTGGCGTTGTTTTTATTAAATTGGCGTCTATTTGTTGCGGTCTTGCGGGTGTGTTCATGTTATTTTTTTTTGGGTTTTTTGCACCTCCATTCTTGGCACTCCCAGGTTAACCTACACTCGCTGTTCATGATATTGTTCCTTTGGGACATTTGAACATTCAAGGTCATAGTATTTTTTACAGATTGAGCAAGTTAGGTATTGCCTAGTTTGGATATTTCTAAGAAGTCCGCTACTCAGCACCAGATGGCGTTTGTGCAGCAGTTTATGTTAAGAATATTGCAATTCACAGTGCTAGGAGCTGGAACGCGCCCATCTGTTTTTTTTTTATAGGTGGTGGGGTGTTGTTATTGTTTTTAAATGTTAACGTTCACTTTGGATATTTTGACTCACTTTACTATTATTTTTGCTCCGTTTCATAGATTTGATGTTCGTGATTATCTTTCTCGTTTTTAATATTAGTTCTCTAATAGCTTAAACAATCACTCTATTGCGCATTTATGTTCTTGTTAAGAAAAAACACTGAGTCACCACTTAACTAGGTTTTTATCTTCAGTTTTCTATCACTTTACTCAGCAAACGATAACACTTGATAATTAGATGGTTACTGATTGATTTTAATGTTTTGCAATGAATGACTTTGAGTTTTATAATTGGTATTGTAAATTAGCTAGGTGATGAACTTGTTCACTTTGCGATCGCAGCGCCCCCATATAGAACAGTGTATGCACATAAATATCCTACTTAGAGCCAGAGGGCGCAGGCACATCGCGGGAGCGGTCATTGAAATAATTGATCGTCGAGCGCAGCTCGCGAGATCACGCTTATACATATATCATTCGGAACAAAAACATAAAGCTACATTATGTAACAGAATCCCTTGAAAGGCCTAAGAATTATACAAAGGTTTCAGTAAAATTATTTTCAAAGGTCTGAGAAAAAGGCCATGAATAGGTACTGTCGGATTATAAATGTTTGTGCTCTTTTAGAAAGTATTTTCTGTATCAAGTTTTTTTAGATATTTGTTTTTCGTGATAACTCTTATCAACCTATATACAAATATTACATTTCTATTTAACTTTAGCAAAGCCTCTTTGTTGGCGCCACCATCTACAATAATTCAGATGACAACTACATACATTCAAAGGGGCAACACTGGTCTTGGAGTCTGCCATTTTATGTGAGCGCAAACTATTGTGAATTCATTACTTGCAATTTTTCATTCATGTTGAAAAGGATTTACCAATGATTAAAAGTCTATAATATTGCAACAACACATCGTTCATCATTTCATTGTGCTTCCCCAACATTGGTCCATCGATGCCGGATATCTTCAACTACAAAATATTTGTCAAGTATCGTTCAAACATTATAACCAAAATCGTACCGAGAGGCCCTGGTAAAACCGCATAGATTTTCGGGATTGAGACTGACACAAAGAGAAATCAACACGAAAGATCTAAGAGACTAGCGCATGCGTGGATAAAGGATAAGTTAAATTGTGATAACACTGTATTTTTGTATTTTAGTGTCCGTGACGAGCCATGTGGGCCGTCGGCTTGCCCACATTCGGTGCCACTTGTAAGTGATTTTATTTTGAAATTATTTTAACATAAACAAAACAGATAAATGACATTCAGATCTTATTCTAAAAGTATTAAACTTTTTTTTTGCAGACTATAGCGCCTGTCTAAAACGTTTACGAATACATTATAAATTATCTAATGTATAAAACTTCTTAGTTGTTATGAATCAGAGGTATCATATTACTTACTCGTACTTTAAATAAATACTCGTATTGTAGATAGACTGTAGGTACAACACGATGATTAGACGCACTTTATAAGACCTATTAAACATTGGTAGTTGTAGGTACTCCTTTTAGTTTTCTGCACAGCCATCGTAATGAGTATCTACTTATTCTAACAGCACCGATCTTGATATAAAATTATAAATATTTTCTTCAATCTAATTCTGTCACAAATACGCACAAATTAAGGGCTACTCACGTTTGTTTATTCTACAGGCGCACATAAAATGGTTTTAGAGATACACGATCCTGCAAAGCGTCACTACAGCAGGAAATGCAATAACTCGAAAATCTGAAGACGCACAAATTATATTTTCAGCACACATTTTTGCACAAACATAAGCTCTCTGTCCATGCATAATATTTCCCTCTCCGATCATACGTTTAGAATTTCAGAATTCTCTAATTCTCGTTAGATTCGTATTTACTGTGAGAGTGACACTGGGTATATCGTTTAGTGTACTTCAGTTATTTTCATAGTGTAATGTCGTACGGTATTCTATTGTGGAGAAATGCCGCCGATATTCAGACTATCTTCGTTTTGCAGAAGCGTGCTGTTCGATCAATTTATAAACTAAGTCCGAGACACTCTCTCAGAGACAAATTTAAAGAGATTAATGTAATGACTGTGCCTTCTCAGTATATTTATGAAAATCTTTTATATGCCCCTAAAAATTTAATTTTTTTTTTTTAAATACAGTGATATCCATAATATTAATACTAGAAACAAATACAAATTTATTGTACCTACAACAAGGCTCAAGAAAATAGGTGGCTCGTTCAGATGCCAATGTATGCGCTTTTATAATAAACTACCAAGCCATGTTCAAGATCTAAGCCTTAATAAATTTAAATCATTAATTAAACGTAAGTTGTGCAAGAAAGCATTTTATACTGTTAAAGATTATATTGAGGACAAAAAGGCTTGGGATTGAGCTGCTTCCAATTTCTGCATTTTGAGTGTTTTTGTGTTTTTTTATATATGTAATACACATATAGACATTAATGTTTTTTTTAAATAATGATATTTGCTTACTTTGTAAATTATTACATTATTTTAATTATTGTGAATGTGAAGACGATGTGGGTAATTATTGTTAAAGGAAACATGCAGATCATATGAGGCCGCGACTTACTCCTGCAACCCCGTCACCTGAAAGTGTTGCGACAGCCCCTACATTCTCACCATCCACATACTTGGCACCATCACCTATGTCAATTCCTTCTCCATCTACACCGTACTCTCACATTCCATCCACACCAGAACCATCTGCATCCACATCTGCATCTACATCATCATCCTCATCTCCAGCTTTTCAAACACCGACTGCGACGGTTGCAGTACCTCTTCGGCGCAGCCAGCGTGTGGTGCGACCTCCACGGCGTTTGATTGATGAGATCTGAATCAACCTTAGATGGGGAGGAATGTTATATCTATGGACTTATTGTCAAATATGCCATCTGTCATTCAATAAATTATTCGCATAAAATATGTTTCATTTTAATTATTATTTTTTTATTATTCTCTCCATGGTCTTGCAGTTTGAGTAATTTATGTGGCCTACCCAAATGACCTTTCTTTGGTATTGTTCGTCGAATCGTTGAGCTCCTTAAGTCTTGACTTGAGCTGCACGATTTCTGACATATGCGTGCACTGACTGGACAGGTCCTCTCAATCTGTGTGGTTCTTTCCTCAAAAGACCATCTCAGACATCGACCTACATGGTCTTCATATAACCTGACCAAGATTATGTCTGGACTTTAAAAGAGACTATGACCTCTGAGTTTGTTTCGGCCTTTCTTCTCAGAGTAGTCAGATAGGAAACGCCGACCTCATCTAGTTTAAAAAATATGATTGACGTGTAAAAGTGTTTGTGCAAACCTACTTACGAAAATAAAATCATTTATCATAAAAGAAAACAAAATGGCGGATTTTTTGGCGCCAAATTCAAATGTTTGGCACGCTCTGTGGCCTGAACGGCTCGATGGATTTTAGTTTGCGAGGTGTCGTTAGATTTGTAATTACTGTAAAAGTTATATCGTTATAAAAAAATGGCGGATTTTTGGCGCCATATTCAAATGTTTGGCACGTTTTGCGGCCAGAACGGCTCAATGAATTTTAGCTTCAAAGGTGTCGTTAGATTCGTATTAATTGTGAAAGTGACACCGAGTATACATTTTGAATCATAATACAACATAAGCTGGGAGTACCTCCTTGCGGTGAAGGCGTAGTATACCTATCTATTTGTATTGACAAATAATTTATAAGTAAGTATTACACCATCGTACTGAAGACCTACCTCAACTATTGACCATCTTGCACTTGATCGATTAAATATGGCTTTATCCCGAAAAACCAAAAATAAAAATACGTGTGGCACTCGGGGACTGCCGCGGTAAAGCTATTGCGTAGCATTTTTTATCAACTTATGCAATTCTCAATCATCATCTCGTCATCGTCTCGTCATCATTCTCGTCATTCTTTCTCATTCTTCTTCTTTTGCAATTCTCTTCTATTTCTCTTTTTTTCTTTCTTTTTTTTTCTTTCTTGCTTATTCTTGCTTTATGACATTGTATAATAAATAATAAATAAACTTATGCAATTATAATTATTTATTTATTTTTTATTTATGCAGTTTTTTTTTCTTTGATATTAATTCAAGTTACACTTTTTGAGCGTGGTGACCGATAATAAAACAATTTTCTTTCTTTTATTGAATAAATAATGTTACGAACCCCAAGCTCGTAACAATTGGTGTCAGAAGTGGGATTAAAATCATGCCGATTTTACCCAAAGACGACATGGAGGGTATCCGTACCCGGAGTCAACGCCAGCAAGAGACGGACCAGAGGCGATTCGATGGAACAACGCTACAGAGGTCGGAAGGCCACCTACCGACCACGGAGGCCGGCCCGTCTACAGCTGCTTCACCATCATCAGTACCAGATTTTGCTGCTCTGATGATGATGCTGCAGTTAAGGCCTGGTCGCGCAGGCCCAGGGTGAGGGCAATCATGGCCTGACTTTTATTCCACCCGTTCGCCTTCATGACAGCCTCAAATTGGATTTTGTAGGCCGACCAGGAAGAAGTTCCGTCAAACGGTGGCACTTTGAATCCACGTAGCGAAGGTGTTGTAGCTACGGGAGCTGCGATTCCATCACCAAGTTTAAGGTAATCCAGCGTTTTCTTTACGTCAGCCATCACGGTTTGCTTCACGTCAGCCATCACGTTGTCAACCTGGTTTTTCACTTGGTCGATTCGGATTTCAGCTTCCGACAGGCGGTTGTCATGTTGAGCAACCTTATCCTTCACCTCCTTCATGTCTTTCCCGAAGGTAGCGTGAAGGTCCTTTATAAGGAGCATCTGCTCTTCCTGGCGGCGCGCCTGCTCCTCCTGTTGGCGGGCCTGTTCCTCCTTGTCCCGCTGGAGCTGTTCCTCCAACCGACGAGCCTGTTCTTCCTGTCGGCGAGCCTGTTCCTCCTGTCGGCGGGCCTGTTCCTCCTGTCGGCGGGCCTGTTCCTCCTGTCGACGAGACTGTTCCTGCAGCATCATCATCAGAGTTAAGGAAGTGACTTACGAGCATGTCTTAGGAGGGGGCAGTGTTGCGCGCCACAAATAATGCTTGATACATGGCGACATTAGTTACCACTAGCGCCATCTAGTATCGGGTAGCGGAACTAGTACCTTGGTACTAGGACATTGACCCTTCATGTACTAGTAATTCCGAGAACTATCGACGTCGAGTCAGTCGGGACCGCTATGTACTCGAACATACTAGATGTTTATAGAATAGCTCTGTGGCACGAGAGTGATCAGTAAGTGAAATTTTGTTTCTTAATTATTAGTGTGTTTGACTTGTAATTAGTGTTGGTGAGTAAAGTGTCATTTTTTTGGTTATTAAATCGGCAGTTTTTATTGTCACGAACCCCGAAGCTCGTAACAATAAGAAGTTAATATCGTTTAAAATATTGGCGCTATATTATGTCATCATTTTTTTTTCTCAATACCTATCGATTGGGTTATCAAAATAAAGGGTTTTAAAAGGTGATTACAAAAATATATGCAACTTATATGGTTAAAAGTAATTCGAAGTGACAAATCATAAAAAAATACGTACCAAGAACTAAATCGTCTGCGATATTACAATATTTATTACAATAACATTATTTTGTAAACTAAAAAACTGGAAATAAAAAAAGTAATTTAAAAAAATAAAAAACCCTACTGCGTAAAAAACTTCACTACATAGTATAAAACAAAGTCGCTTTCTCTGTCCCTATGTCCCTATGTCCCTTTGTATGCTTAAATCTTTGAAACTACGCAACGGATTTTGATGCGGTTTTTTTTAATAGATAGAGTGATTCAAGAGGAAGGTTTATATGTATAATAATAATAATGTTTCCGTGCGAAGCCGGGGCGGGTCGCTAGTAAATTAATAAAAAAAACTGATAAGCTAAAAGCAAGCCCACTTTGAATTAAATTAAAGTTGGAAGCAGGCGGGACCCACACCATTTTTATTATATTTTGAAATTCAAATGGGTCCCGCCGTACTTTTTTTTTTTAGATCCATCCGTTTGACGGATCATAATAATAATATGAAAACTGGATTCGGATTGTTTCATTCTGCATCTTATATACTCTGCTTGTACAAAGTAAGAGCAATGTTAAAAGACCACACTACGATTACCAACTTCATTTATAGATTTCAATTTCAAAACTTTAATGGCCAGTTTCTTAACGCTGTTTTTCTTTATCGTAAACCAGTGATCTACTAGGTTCACTTAGAAAATGTTATCACAATAAAGTCACGTTAGCTGTGAGCAGTTACTAACTCGCGCCCGTAAACCAAAGGTAGAATATGTACCTAATCAAAATTGGCCCATTACCCACTCCATACTTAACTATTACACAGTCTTGCAAAACAATCTACTATAGGTACTTACAGTAACAGCTTCCTGTGTATTAATATGAAAGTAATAGGTCAGACAATCTGTAGTTATGGAAACGTCTGGTAAAGTTGCGAGGTCAGGCGACCGAGCCATGTGCCCCGAGCCCACGGCAGTGGGCCGCGGCGGCTATTCCCGTGATTGATCGCAACCTGGGCCGTATCCCATGGGGGAAATCACAGTATGGATGAAATGGGACTGAATAGAAATGTTGTAAGTTTCAGGGGAAACGCTGCCGCTGTAGCAAAATGATACCGCGCGTGTCTGTTGTTTACGAACTGGCGACCACAATAGACAGAATGTTTTTCACGTTCCAGAAAATTATTATAAAAGCATACTGGAAGACGTCTTAGACAACCATCCATAACATGACGCCTGCCAGTCCCCGAAGGGCTCACAGGGAAAAAAGAGACCTAAAAGAATAATATGCTCTAACATTTCAAAGAAATAATGATGAGAATATAAACAACAGCAACTCATACCCCTTATTTCTGGCGAGTTCCTCCTCGTACTATATGACGAGTAGTTGTTGTGTTGTAGCATAGCAATAGCGATCATTGACCCACCTATAGCATTTTTTATTTAAATTTAGGGAAAGGGCAATGACCCTATTGTTGAGCTAAAACGCGACAACTATCTGCAAATTAGAAATGTATAATTTTTATATCTAGTTAATCTATTAAAAAAACAAAATCATAAACCAAAGTGGCACTTTCTACAAACATAACAAGGTAAATGAATATAATTGAACCCACTGTAAACAGCTATAACGAAACTGTCAACAAACAACACTGAAGAGGGCGCTGCGGTGCGAATGATTACAAGAGACACAAATGAATCAATTCCGTCGACAGCCGTACAACTGAAGGCGCAGCCACTTACCACTTGTACTGAAATACGATTATACGCCGCCACGGAAATAATTGCCAGCACTTAGCGGTATTTGATGTTTAATTTATTATGAATATTTTGCAAATACGGGTATGGTTTTATTAGTATTTCATATTCCTAACATTTTCCTATGTTGAGGTCGGCTGCTAGTCTTATCGGATGCAGCTGAATACCAACCAGTATTTTTGTCGTAACCAATACTATGGTACAAATTAATACTGATTTACTTAGTAATTAAATTAAATGTTAGCTGCCAAGTTTCCTGGTACATGATGAATAGAATAAAACCTATTTTGTTTGCTTTATTGTTTCTCAAGAGGTGACGTTATTGAACTTCTGTCTTAACATAAGCATAGGCGGCCTATAATGTTATTGAACTTCTGTCTTAATATAAGCATAGGCGGCCTATAATGTTATTGAACTTCTGTCTTAACATAAGCATAGGCGGCCTATAATGTTATTGAACTTCTGTCTTAATATAAGCATAGGCGGCCTATAATGTTATTGAACTTCTGTCTTAACATAAGCATAGGCGGCCTATAATGTTATTGAACTTCTGTCTTAACATAAGCATAGGCGGCCTATAATGTCCATCTGCTGGGACAGAGGCCTCCTCTTAGTGAGGGGTAGTGGGCCATAGGTGTCACATGTCTTCGAACTTTTGGTTCTAGGACATGCCGGTTTCCACACGATGTTTTCCTTCACCATTTGGAGAGCAATGGTGATGAAATAAACTACACAAAGTAAAGCGCCTGGCCGAGTTCAGCCACCCCGAGTTCTGTCCTGACTGTAGTAAACATCTACGTAGTTATGTTTATTTGGCAGTTTTGGCGTGAGGATATATTCCCTGATGAAAAATCTTAACCATTTCGCGTAATATAGTATGTCTTCGTTTTTTGTATTCAAGTAGTAACTCCTCATTTCTGAAGACAATATTCGTATTATTTCGTTCGATATCCGATAGTTTATAGTGTCTAGACTATCACAGCATGCATAACATGCCTATAAATAAACCGCGGGAGATCAGTACGTACTCGTGCGTGATGCTGGCAGTAACTTGTACTTGTTTATAGTAAGATGAATGTATTTATAATAGCAGTATTTTGGTATATACTAGGTAAACGTATGCCCCAAAGAACTCTTCTTTACAGGATGGTAACTGGACTCAAACTAATAATATCGCATTTCTTTACTTAAGTTGTAAGGTATCGTACTGAAATTGCATATTAATTTTATTTACGGTTTCAAAGTACAAATGAAATGGAACGGACTTTTGAAATAAGACCACATGAGTAGACAAATAGGACTACGCGTTGCTAGTGCTACGGCGTAGCGATTCGTAGCGATGGTTGCTACGCAGTCGTAGCAAGCAACCAATTTTTGTGCAACTCTGTGCAACTCTCGATGGAATTGCACTTTTAATATTATGTGTTTGCACAAAAATGTTTCTCATAATATAACAACGTCTCTTTCACAAAATATTATATTTCAAATCACGTATAACTTAAATTATGTTCCAGCCTAAAGTACACAAGAGCGGCTCCAAAATATAAATTAATATATTAAAATGACCATTATATTCTGGGATAATAAAGAGGCCATTACTCTACTATAATGTAGGTATATTTAAAAGTAAGGCGATTACTCTACGGAGCGAGTGCAGGCCCTCGGGGGCATTATATCCACGCAGAGCATCCCAAAGCCATATAGTTGATGTATTACCTCCCGCGCGAGGTAAGACTACTAATCTATGTGGGATGAGCTATAGCTTACTCTTGATAAGCTTGGTTCAAGAAATATGAAACGGTAAGTAGGTATCTTGACCCTACACTCTAAGTCTTTTGAACTCAACAACCGCTTGGATGGGCGTGTGAACGATTTATTTATTTAATACTTCAAGTACATAAATGTACAGAGGCGGACTTAATGCCATAGGCATTTTCTACCAGTCAACCTTTGGGTGATGCAGAGACAAACAGTGGTAGGTGCAATCAGACCATTGTGGAATAAATATTTTAAATATAAAGATAGGCACAAACCTATTAAAACTGAATATAATATATACCTAATTACATATAAATATATTACAAACGATTCATTTACGTTCTGGAATCAAATGCTGTTACTGTGCTACTCTTATTGACTTTTCCAGTCATCTCTTCTTCCGTATAATAGAATTTCAATCAAGAAAGCTCTTGATCGATATTCGGCAAACTAAAAAAAATGTACATAGAACACTCAAGTAGTGTCAGCCCAGTACAAATAACCCTTCAAAGAGTAATGTCCCCAACTAGATGAGACTTCATTACGAAACGATTCGAGCGTATTGTTTGAGAATAAAGCGATCCCTAGTTTATTAGAGAACATTAATCTGAGGGAATATTTACTGATACTTGAATACAGTTCGCTGTCTGTAATGTCGTAGTTTGCGATTATTGATATTACCAATTAATATCACCGTAATATTAGTAGAATGTGGTATTGATCTGAGGGCAATTCTCGTAATTTAAAATCTAGTCGCAGTCTCATCTCGTCTCTCATCTCAATAAATATCAAAAACTTGTCAAAATGTAGGGAAATTAGAGCTATTTTTGACAGATTGAGACTGAACACACTGTAAACGTTCTTAAAATTACGAGAATTGCCCCTCTGGGCATACATTGAGAGTCGAAAGTTAGACGATTCTGTTAGATACATACCTAACTATTTCAACCTGTACTCAGGTAACGTTCTGACAAACAAAAATACAAGCCAAATAAACACAACGGTTCAGCACAATCAGCACTAGTAGTCGATGAATAGAGATGTTCACAAATATTTGATGAACGTATTCAAAAAGAGCAGTTTTAAAAATAAAATATTTACGAACGACTAGCCAAATGGAGTCGCAGTTTGTTTGACTAGATAACGCAGTTATTGCGAATGGATGACCGAACTTGTACGCACTCGCTGGGATACATATGCGACTGTTTATTGGCTGTAATATGTTAGCTCCGACGTGTTATTGCTCGGTGCAGAGCGGAGTGCTCCTCCATATCGCGCGCACTTGGACGCCTGCCCAACGCACGACGCACACACTCACAACACTAGCTGATTATAACAAAGCTGTCACGCTTGAACTCAGACTCTAAGTACAGGCGTGACAGCTTGGGTCCACTCCGCGCTTCTATGAGTCTCAGAGTGGCGATGTTTCTTACAGTCAGATTACAGTGTATGCCACGACAAAGATAGTATCTTTGTCGTGGCACTTATACTTTCTCGACTGGTTCTTGTTGCAATTCTTAGCCCTCCAGGTACCTGCTGAAGTCATGATAATAATGTTTATTAAAAACCAAGAGATACCGGAATCCCACTGAAGGAAATAAAACTCCGCAAATTAAAGTCTATAAACATCAACTCCACTTTGATGATACTTTAACAAAAAAATTTAACATTTTCCAAACAACCATGTTGAGTATTTAATTAAATATTCTGTTTATTACAGATAGTAATGTCCGAATAAATTAAATATTTATTCGTGCAGACACGCCAATACCGTTTTTGTAAACAGTCACGTATTACCTACTACGCGCAGCATCAGATTTTGGCAAAAACACGTCCATAATTCCGAACACACCGCACTTAACTACAGACAACGCCGCGCGGCTAGCTGGTCCAGCTATAAATTGTAAACTTCTCAGACGGGAGCCGTCCCCAGAGACGAGCGGCTATCTCGTTGCGGATTACAACTATTGCTAATGAAAATTTCATCGTATCTTGAAAAACTAAAACTTGCTTTTAGTTTTCCTCCACATAAAACTGCAGTTTCATACGTTATTATCAGATATTTCAGCTAGATCGCTTGTGTATGGAAATTCCATGAAGCTATTGGAATACCGCTCATAAATTTCACCTTGTTGGTTAGGTAACTTTCAATTTATACCTCCATTGGGAAGTTTGTAATGCTTATGGACTATAAATTGCTCTAATGAATTTCTGTTTGCGTACAGTATCGGTTTTCATAGAATACAGTTTCATAAATTTATCTACTAGAAATCATTATTTCCAGGTATTCGTCATTATACTATATATATAAAATCTGCCATAGTATTTCGAAGCATAAAATAATTTATCAAACTATTAAAAACGTTATATGTACAACAAGGTAAGAAAATTAATAAAATAATAAATTGAATATTGAAAATGTGTGGCACCCGGGAGTTAATCCTCGGCGAGCTCTCCTAAACCGATACTGAATAAATGAACTGTTCCCACTACTAATCGAGAATCAATTCCTGGTCCAGCAATAACGCTAAAGCTACCCAAGAATAATGGACCGCTGAATAATAAACAACACAGCACACAGCAGCCGCTTACCAAGTCCTAATTGGTTGACAGATCAATTAGCAACCAATTTGGTTTGTTCGTCCTTAGGGATTAGTAATTCTTGGTGGCCGGTGGCCACCCACTATTATCGTGGGAATACAGTAGCGAGCTTCCCAATTTGTATTAATATTATTTGAACGTTCCCAATCTGGAGGACTTCCTTATAAGTGGACTTATCTGTGTAAATATCACAGGCACTGGCTCAACTCCAGAGAAATGTTAAGAAGGACGAGGCTGAGACTCTGTACACTAAATGTTTTCTGTTCGTTTTCTGTTTCCTGCGCAGAATCACAAGTAGCAACGAGTCTGGATGCAATTTTATTGTGTAGCTTGAAGCAGTTTGTAAGTACTGGAGTATTGGTTTAAAATATTGGAATTGCTCGGGCAGTATTCAATTGGTGCCTGATTCCTTTCAAACATTATTAGATTTTCTTCTGTTCATATCACTTCAGACTTCTAAAATAAGAAAAAAAACATAAAGGTAACTAAGTAATAAGAAAAATAATTGGGATTTCTTCGTCGTTTACGATCAGTCACGGTAACATTACGTAGTATCATCCAGCAACATCGAATACTTTCCCGGCTGACCGACAATTAAAGCCAAACACAATTAAAACTCCCACAAAGACGTAATATTTACAAACATGCCATCTAAATAGACATAACTCCTAAATATCATTGCTGGACCAGATTTCATTGTAGACAGTCGTGCAGAATTATTCAATTTGATTAAATTAATCTAAGCTATACTGTTCTAAAAAGAAGATTTGATGTTGTGGTACTCTTACACGATAAAACCGCGTAGATTTGCATGAATTTTCGCACAACCCATGTGCGAAAATCCATGACCATGACCTGAACTAGGAGATAGAATACTTTTTATGCCGGTATTTCCACGGTGTGGAGACTTAGTCGGGTAACACCGCGTGGCGTAGCTAAGTATTATATTATTTGTTAATTTTATTTTATCGGAGGAAAAAGGCCCTGCTGTTCCTACCGGCCGGTCTCTAGCGACGACCAGGGAGTTCTATTAGGGAGATAAGCAGAATAATTAATCATAATGATTACAGTATTACTTTGTAACAATAGGGAATAGATATTGTAGTATAGATGTCATGCTGTTGTATTGTTTGTTTACAATACTGAGCATTTTGATTATTTACTACAAATTACATTGTTTACAATTCAAATAATACGTCTTGGTTTTCAATTACACGCACTAGAACAAATATAGGTATCGATTCTGTTAAATAGGCGCGCTCAGCATCCTCTAATAAGTTGAACACGCAGCTCTGCATACAGGATGTACAATAGCTCCGGCTGTTCGTCGTTAATTCGCGTCTGGCAAACACCGCGCTAATAGGTGCGCAAACATAATCAGACACGCATCCGCGTCGACCACGTGTCGATCCGGACACACGCCACAGAATAGATAGCAACCGAAGGCTGGCTCCGCAAGCACACAGGATACACAGACGGTTCACTAATGTTTCACCAAAACCCCATTGACAAATTTTTAGTTTACAACCAACGTTTCGTATACTATTATTTATTTCACAAACAACTCATTCCGCAAATGTTTTATTTTATAAACACTCGCTTTTAAAAAATTTTCACTTAATATTTAGATTCTTTTGGCAAAATCACGTTTATACAAAATATAATTTTATAATAGATTTTCTAAACCAATCACAAAGTCATCATGACGGTATTTTCGCTCTTGCATCCTATGTCGACGGAGCCCCGTTTCGCGGGGCTCCTGTATCTGTTTAAAGGGTATACAGTAACCTAACCAAACCTAACCTCGTGTACCCTTCGCTCGCTCTTGCATTCTACGTCACCAATTGCGTTCGTTGTGTTCGGGTGCGGTAACGGTAACGTAAGTATATAGCGAAAGAAGAAAAGATAATTCGGAAATAATTCGAATTGAAAATCAGAATGTCGTTTTTCGTTTTTAGGAAATTGTGTAGATAATAATAGAAAGAAAGAAAATTCATTTATTTAGCACAGATTAAAAGACACACAATACACCAGATAGTCAGATAATAGTCGTACATCAGATAAAAACAAAAAAAAAAGATAAAAATAAAAAGTGAAAAGTCCGATGTAAGAAATTCGCAGGAATGTGCGAATTCACAGCTGCGCCAAAAAGGCCCAGTTCAGCAAAAATGCCAGACAACTAGTGCCTGACGCTGGTTTTCAACTGGACCTGATCTGGTGAGATGACGGATGTAAATCAGTTTTATACTGCAACGTGATGTGTGTATGCATAATTAAATAAAATAAATTTGTGTCACATAAAAACAATATTGAGTAACATTGAAAAATAAACAAAAAAAATACTGATAAATAAATTTAAAGTGAGATGTTCGCATGATACACTATAGATTCTTAAGCAGATAAAGAAATTCTTCGATACGAGTCAGAACAAAAACCTGTTTTAATTTAAGCGATGCCTCACTTCCATGCTCCAAGACATTGTCATTGTCATAATTTATTATTAATCCGTGCACTGTAATGTCATCGTACAATACGCTGCAAACAGCGGCGGACTATTTTCGGACAGTTTGCATCTTGTGTGTGTTTTAAACTTGTCTTAACTATTGTTTGCATTTGAATTAACCAAATACGAAGGATATAACGTATAATAAGTCAATATGTAAAACGTTTTTATTTCAAACGTTGCTTTAAGAGATAAAATGAATAAAAAATGAATTGTTTGTCAAATAACACGTTAATAAACATAAGTTTACCTGGTAATTATTTAGTAAAGTGAATTATTTGGCAAAGTCGTTGTATAATGATGAAATGACAAATCATGTTTTTACAATATAGTTTATAAAGTAGTGTCTGGCTTCTCTCGAGTCGTGAAGCAGGTCTTCTGTACCTATCTATTCTGTGACATCTCGATCCGGACCCTACGCGTGCCTACATAGTTGGTATATAAGCACATATGTACCTATAGTTGATCGGACATAGGTCAGCAACGATGGCCTCCTATACCTAGTTCAGATCGATTTTTAACTTTGGAAGATCTAAAATAGAGCTGACTATGAACGAGGGGTCAAATTTTACGATTTTATTGGATTTTACTATCGTATTGGTTTAACTATTGTAGGTAGGAACTTATTTGTCTATTCTATTCCAATATTAAATAAGAAATTCCCAGAAATATATTTTGAGTCATATAATGTTAAGCACCAGTAAGTTTATTAATCAATTTCTATTTATAACTTCAATAGATTTCATTAGATAAGTATTCATTTATTACAACTGCAACTAAAACAGTAGGTAATATAATTCGCATCATGTACTTTCATTTGAATCAAAAACTTAGAGAGGAAGACACCAGAGGCACTTTATTTTTTAATATAACTTCTCGTCTTGTATATTATTATAACTTCTCGTCTTGTATATTAAAATGCAAATACAAGTAGAACTTCCACAAAAATATATACCTACTTACATAGCGAAAAGTATACAGCCAACTAAGTTCTCAAAAGAAGAGGTCTTTCCTTGTTTTTTGTTTAAATTTAAAACAGTGGTTCCTGCTGCTCGGAGGAATCTACATTATTCTACATTGCAAACACCAGCTTGTAAGTTGCGTCAATGAAAATATCTTCTATCTCAATTCTTTGTAATCTTTTTGACTTTTATTTGCCCTTTTCCGTTTCCATGAGAAAGGATTCTTATTTACTTTTGACAATGTTCATTCGCTTATAAATAGAGTATTATTATTATATCACCGTTCTCTTACTGCAGTCGGTTCTTTTGACATTGGCTGAATTCCGTCTTATAGGTGCCTCTCAGTCGGGCTATAGAAAACTTAAGCTACAATTAAATATTCAACACAATTACAAGTAAAGCCTACCTAAACGGAGGCCTCAACGATACTATCTATCTGAGATTAACAAAAGACGAGATTAGCGCCAACCGGTGGCGCCTATTGTCGGGCGGGAGCTATCGCGGCGTTAACAATGTCGAACGTTATCGCGTCCGATATCTGCACTCTTCAGCGGCGCCACCTTTGCGAAAAACTCTTAAACAAACAATAGAACAAGAGAATAGTTGAGTGTTTCAGCTTAATTAAGACAAGAGGCAACTCTGCCAGGCCGCGCTTAATTTATAACTTTTCTTTATTTCCCTTCATTAAAAAGTTGAAGCGTTTAAATTAAAATTTTAAAAAATCGCCTCATGACTCGGCTGCCCGGCTGGACGCTGCAGATTGAATCTGTTCTAGTATTTGTTAATACTTTGTGAACAGTTGTTCGAGTTAGATTTAGTTGTTCAACTCAACGCTGGAATATTTAACGAGCAACTTTGTTTGCCGGACAGTTGTGACAAATGAGAAATAAATAACAAAATTAAAGAATAGAGCAGAATGGCCCGAACTCGGTAAATATCTACTTGAACATTGTGCCATTGAGAACGTTGTCATTGAATATTAGAGTCACGTTTAGGCGTATAATTTATTGCTTAGGTATGTTATAATATCTAAATCTCGAAAAGGTCTCAAGCATATTATGACATATAAAAACTACGACGTATTTAATACGTACCTACACATACGTCGTAGTCGAGCAACAAACTAGTGATAAATCAAACTAGATAGTAAATAACACGTATTAATAGGCTTGAGATACCTATAATCCTACATACAACGAACCTCTAAGGGGATTGTTTACCCAGCATGTAAACCGCGGCGCATCCTTTCACCAGAACTCTGAAATTATAAACGAAACAACATAATTTGCTTACTGATATCTTTCAAAGCTGAGGTCGAGTCGCCGCCGCCGCCGCCGCCTCCGCCGGCGCCAGGGACGACGCTACTTTAACTTTTATTGTTCAACCCTCTGACGATGATGTGATCTACGCGATTAATTATAACACGGAATTCACGAAGATTCTGTATAGTCGCCCTCGGTATTGCTTTACCATCTCAGATTGAATATCACTCTCGCGTCATGAAACGAAAACGTATATTTTTATGTGACAGAGATAGTTTCAACCTTAGGGAGGTTTTAATTTAGTGGGAATTGTTGCGAAACTGGTAAGTAAATTACGAGGTTGACTCCCTTTCCACGTGTACCCGGATATTTAAAATCATCGCGTACCTACGTAGGTAAATTTTCTTTACCATTATGTCTAAGTTATGAGTGAAGTCGGGCGAAACGGCCCGGTCCCGTGCGTCGACGAAAAAAACTGTCGCGATAGATACCGCTATATTTTATGATTCCAGGTTAAGCCCGTAATTTCGGGGTTTTTTCGGTCAATCTCTATTGTGTGTGGAGGAATCTGGTAGGCATGTAGGAATACAGATACATTATAGTACCCATATTCTTACAATGTTTAAACATTTTAAATGACTATTTATTTTATGACAACCATAGGAAACGTACGACGACAAGACCATGAAAGTAACAGTGCATGATAATTATATCTATAACAGTGACTCAACATAATTACGCAGGATCCATTAGCCTAATCGAATACAAGCAATCCACTAGACACATAATAATTAGTCAGCAGAAGGCACTCGAACACGTCACATCAAAGATGGTGACAAGCCAAGTGATCCGCGGGCGACACGTCAAAGTGTAAGCCCATCCCATCCATCCAGTATCCACCATCCACCATCTGCCACCCACCGTCCAACAAACGTGATTACTGGCACTACATCTTATTAGCGGGGATCAAACACTGGACCAATTGAGTTAGTCGTACTTAAAAGCACCGAACTCATAACGTTGTGGGTGGATTTGTTTCTGGGTGAGTAACGCAATGAGGTGGGCGCGTCATGAGGTGGGCTTTGTCTTTGTCTGTAGTGGCGAAGTGTCACGGATGACAAAGGATATCATATCGTACCTTAAATAGGATTCCCTTTCATAATTAATCTTTCCGTCGCCGCGTCGTTCGCGGTCCGGTGCGTTTTATCAAAAGCAGTATTTAGTCTCGTTTGGTTTTAGCTAGTTTTGATTCGTATTTTGCATATTCTCTTTAGTTTCATTAACTTTGTGTTAAATACCGAAAACAGCGCTCATGAAATAGTTCGGTGACAAAAAACATTCATTTATACTTTTCTGAATGTGAAAACCTTAGAGACTGAAACAAAAACATCATTGTATGGTAGGTATTACCTTCTGATTACTTCTATGGAAGCATAAAACACATCTGTGTCACATAAACTCACACGCTTGCCTCTGAGAAATGGAGATTTGAATTTAGTTTGGGGGAAACGTCCAAATATTCTTATCATGTATCTTCAAGAACAGAATAGAATACCTACTATTTATTATGCACACTTTCATTATGAATTACAAGATTAAAAAAGACATTACCTGAACATAAAAAGTGTGTTTGGTCAATTAAGTGCATAGGTTCACCCTTTATAGCATGTACCGGAAATGTGTGCTGATATTAAATTTAAGGGTGTGGTATAGGTCATCAAACTGAACAACTTTCTCTATGGGACCAACATCGTTATTGCGAAAATATAATCAGTACATAAAACCTACATACCTACAAAGCTTTCGCTTTCACCTCTTATACTAAAAAAAATCTACATTTTTGTAGTAAAAGAGGTGAAAGACACAATTATAACGCTAGAAATAGGGATACGTACACTCATCTTTAATGGGGTAGGTACTGTTTAAAATTTTACAATAAAATAACTCCCCACATACTTCAACTGAATGAAACGAAGTTTAAGTAATCCATACTAATATTATAAAATCGAAAGTAACTGTCTGTCTGTCTGTCTGTATGTTACCTTTTCACGCTAAACCACTGAACGGATTTCTATAAAATTTGGCAGAGAGATAGATTGCATCCCGGGGAAGGATATAGGATAGTTTTTATCGTCATACCTCGCGGGCGAAGCCGCGGGCGGAAGCTAGTGTTGTATAAAAAGCAGACTATGCAGTCAAGCTTATATGTTAGGAGATTACATCGCTGACAAAAATGCTTGGCTCAACGAGAATCCTTCTCCATAAGGGTACATAAACTAATTTATTAGCATTTGAAAATACTTCGCATTGTACAGTGAATCTGTAGAGTGCGAAGTATCTTTTAGTATTATATAATTGCATAGCACATTTGTGTGAGTACCTACTATGTATACTATAAAGCTACTATTTACTGAGTACCTAAGTCTTTCATTGACTTGAATGTGCCGTGGCAGTTGTGAGTATGTCATGCTCACTCAAATGTCTCGCTGATGGTGGCGCATGTGTTGGATTATTCGGTTCCCTTCAAAATGATTGAACTAAATGGTGCTAATCCATGCGTCAGGTTCGCGAACAGACGCCGTCAGGTGGGACTGGTCAGTTCTTAGCTGCCACTCTTAGCGGATTACTTTATATATTTTTGTTACCTAACTACGGCAAAGCCAAAAGGAATATATGTTTTTTAAATTGTTTGCTACGGAAGCTTTTAACGTGCACGTCTTTCTACATTGTTCTCACACAACTTCAACTTGAATGATGTAACCAATATTTTGATTTAAAAGAGTGTCCGTGGAGTTTGTTGCCCGTTCCACGCCATAGGTACCAACTACGCTTAGGAATGGGCAACTAGCTACATCCGACCGACTCCGTGACAATTCAAAAGTGCCTGTTGATTTAATTGCAAGGAATGGTTTGAGTTTGAATACCTACTCGATCCAAATGTACAGGGCAGCTGGTTATTTTGTTGGTCCCATGGACCAAGTTGTTCAGTTTGATAGTCCGTGACCCTTAAATATGACCACACAATTCTGATGCACGCTGCACAAACATCGGGCATTCGGTAACGCGTGTCTTTTGTTCCATACATCTATCAGCCATTATCTCAATATTCACCTTCTTTCAAGCCATCTTGCATACAGTTCTCCCTTTCTCCATTGTTTCATTTGTGCCTTTACTCTCTAATCTTTTATCATCCTAACTATATTAATATAACCTAACTAATATTATAAATGCGAAAGTAAGTTTGTTTGTTTGTTACCTTTTCACGCCTAAACTACTGAACCGATTATCCTGAAATTTTGCATATACATTGTCAGGTGTACCTACAGAAACGGACATAGCCTTTCATCCCGAAAAAAGTGCTGTTCCCGAGGAAAACAACAATAACGTTATTATGATAACAGATGGCGCCACGTGTCTTTTGAACGGGATCGACCCTTATGCGGGTGAAACCGCGGCGCGCTGCTAGTAAATGATAATGTTGGTTTACAATGCTGCTATACAGATCACTACAGCACACGGAGTTGGCTCCTCTCGGTGCAGTGGTACTAAAACTAACTGGCACAAGTCGGTGCCAGTGCGGGACGCCTCCGGTGCAGCGGTGTCAAGTATGTGGTAGTCGAGTAGTTCAACGTGATATTGGCATAATATCAATACGCTGATATTGGCATATTATCAATATTCTCACGAAGGAGTTGGACAGTTTTCAATGTGTAGACCCTTTTACTGTTAAAGGTATAAAAGTTTGAAATTCTTTTTTTTTTTTATTTATAATCTTTATTAAGGAGCTTGGTCAACATGACTAAGTCGCTCCGTAAGGCTTGAAATTCTTAAATTACATTTTCATTTTCTTTAATCCAATCATATCGTAAATCTTTAAAATGGGTTTAATGATGTTATTTTTGAAGATTCTCTAAAAACCTGCCCAACGATACCTACATTTATTTCTATATTCAATTTTGTTGATACAAATACTGTAAGTTTCTTATTTCCAATATTTTTTTTAAAAACGAAAGCTTTTTTTTGCATTATTATATTTTTCGTCGAAAAATGTATAGATGTGGCATGAACCATTAAGGCTCCTACAAAAACAGGCTCCACACGCGATATAATCGCGCGCGACACCAAGGCACCGCCCGTTTCGTGACTTGCGGTGCCTTTGTGTCGCGCGCGATTTTATCGCGTGTCGCGCCTGTTTGAAGGAGCCTTTATGTGTACAGTAGCACAAAATTATCAAACCAACTTGTTTATGCATCCATCAGTTCAGGTGACAAATAGCAGTAAGTATACACGATGTTACATGTTGCTCGTTCAGTCCTATTGTTGATCAAATTGAGCAGGTCGGCAGACGCAATACCCGCGCGCATACAGAATATGGGAGCGTACGGGCATTATACCGATTGCGATCACAAGTTGAAAAGGGGCACATGGCACATACATGATCTGTATCCATGATGATCCATGGATCATCATGGATACAGATAGAAAATATAACAGCCTGAAACTCACTAATGACTTACAACCCCCAACAGTTTTAAACAAATAAACTCATAAATCCTATATCCAATATAAGTGAATATTTATAGTATTTAGTGTTAAATACTATAAATATTCACATATTCATCATAAAGCTGTTGAGTGTAAATTTAATATTAAGGTCCTCCACACAGACGCGACACGCGATATAATCGAGCGCGACACAAAGGCCCCGCTCGTTGCGCGACTTGCGGTGCCTTTGTATCGCGTATCGTGTCTCGCCTGTTTGAAGGTGCCTTAATCCTTACATGGTACCGCTAATATCCAAACTTCAATATATAGTTCAAGCACATATTCCCACATGAATACTAAACTTGGCTCACTCAACAAACTAATATCAAAATAAACGATAAAACAAGTTGGATGACGTATTGTAGTCTCCGCAGGATTGAGTACAGTCTGTAGTGGCGCGTCAATTTGCGCGATACAAGGGGCCGCGCCGCGGCCGCGGAGCGCCCCACGCCTTTTATTGTTCGCATAAAGCAAGTTTATTGTGGCGTTATCAGGCCCGGATCGCGCCCGAGCCTTCTCCTCAGGAAGGCGACTTCCTCAAGCCTGTCATATTTGCCACGTGATGCGAATAATTTACCGCAAGGTGCCGTCTCGGTGCACCGACAGCCTATTGCGATGAAACGTACTCGAAAGATATTTGAATTTCGATCCTGTCTCCCGTTTGATGTCTCGCAAATATTACAAGTTACCCTTTAATGGAAGATATTGAAGTAGGGAACAATATGTTTGCAAGTATTTGGTTTGGTATCGCTGAATTTAATATAGATCAAAGGTATTTGTTAAAATTTTACTGCTTAATATTTAATTTAGATATCTTGACACAGAAAGCATGCTTTCAAAAGGGAAGTAATGCCATGTAAGGTCCAAAATTTATATATAAAGATAATCTGCTAACATTAAGGAATATTATATAAACGGGTCATTTAAAGCGAATGTCTTCCTTAAAACGATTTCACGTTAATTAAATTGGGCTATTAGATAAAAGATAAACTAAGAAATTCATGGTTGTTCTTCTTATCGCTTTATTTAATCGTTTTTCTGGTTTTATGGCCGTTCTTGAGTTGTATAAATTATTTCATATCGTATTTAAATAATATGTAGCTACAGCTATAGTATTTTCACTTATGAAAACGTCAGATTTAATTCGACCATGTGTATCAATATTCATGACCATAATGTTGGTATCAACGTTACAATGTGTTAACATTCAAGAGGGTTTTGACTTGTTCATTAATATCTTTATCTGGAAAACATGAGAACAACACCTTAAAAGTATCAAACATATTATACTAGGTAGTCAGATTATGAGTACCTAGAGACCGCAACGTCACATCGATTACAATATTTATACCTGGTTTAACCCTTTAACTAGCAACTCGTCAAAGTTAGCTAGTTAACTTGTCGCAGAACGCTTCGGTTTACTGACATGTTTTTAATTTAAACTGTCTACAATGTCATCTCACGGACTAACTACAACTTCTGTTGTTTTCATTAAACTTAGGATAAAGTGTTCTTATTATCTTTTACTTGGATTTTGCTTTAAACTTCTTACAAAGTTAATGTTTACATTTTGCGTTTAACCATTTTAAAACGCAAAATTTATATCGTCAAGGAGTTTCTTAACATACTAGCTTTTGCCCCACGACTTTACCAGAATGGGTTTATAATAAAACCACACAATTGAATTACGCATGCACGCTACTTTTTACCTTCAAAGTGAAGATAATGCTTTATTACGCAATGGCTGAATCTCACATCCAGTATGGCCTTAGTAGTTATGGTCGTTGGTCGTACCTATAAAACCTACAAGGATAGTATTTTTAAACTTCAACTTCGAATTTTAAAAGCAATAGTATCTCCTAATCCTAAAGTTAGAAATCAATTCTATGACAATATAAATGGCCTCTTTAAACAGGCTTCGTACACAGTGCGCCAACAATACGTACGGCGAGCGAACTACCGGTTATATTATACCGAGACTTATTAATAGTCTACCCTCAGAATTTAACAAATGTAATACATATAAAAATATCAAATGCAAACTTAAGCAATATTACTTAAGTATTATGTAGGAATGATTGTAATTACAAGTATATAAAGACTTAAAAATGTTATTAATTGTACAAGTATGGACAATAACGCATACATATATAATGCTTCACTGTATATACATACTTCGATATTGAGACTGACTCGTGATAGCACAAGTTTAAACCTTAGTGGTTTTTTGGTTGCTATTTAATATAAATAATCCTGTATTTTGTATATATAAACGATAAATAAATAAAAAAAAAACCTACCCATAAACAAAAATAATTACTTATTAAAAAATGAAAATAAAAAAGATTATTAAAAACAAGCTTTTATTTAAATAAAACGTAACCTAAAAAGAAAGTACTGTCTGACACTATCTTTAAAAAACATAAGTACTGTCATATTAATTTATAATTATATATTTAAAATTTATTTTTTCTTTTTAGTTCGCGTTATTCTTTCTTTTTTTAGGTTACGTTTTTATTTAAATAAAACCTTTTTTATTTTTATTTTATTTATTTACACTATTTTATTGATTTACACCATTTACATTATTTATACCACTGGTGTTATTTAGTTCCTATTTAAACAGGTTGAAATTAAAAACATGTTACAAACCGATTGTTTTCATCATTATGAACAACTTTTACCAAGGGACAAAACCTGTAATCGAGAAAAAAATCAGCTGTTCCCTACATTTTGACGAGCTATGCGAACATAAATGTAGGGAACAGCTGATTTTATTTTCGCGATTTCAGGTTTGGTCCCATAGTAAAAGCATAATGATGAATACAATCTCCCATTTCGGTTTATCGCATGTTTTCAATTTCACCCTGTTTGTTTTATATTTTTAATATTGAATTAATCATTTTGGTGGTTCACGTATTCAGTAATATTTCTCATTCTATTCATTTCAGCTAGCGCGCGGGTGTTACATGGTGTTTGCCCTGTCATTTTATTGCAATCTAATTCATTGAAGTAAACCAAATGCACTAAGTTTACGCTACCTCACGTTAGGCAGGTGAAAACTAATGTGTTGATAAAGGGCGAGGAATTGAACCCTCAAGACAGCACAGTATTCTTGGGCATAACTTTGGATGCTAAGCTTCAGTGGGGTCCACATATAGATAAATTGTCAAAAAAGCTAAGTTCCGCAGCATACGCTGTTAGAAAAATTCGTAATTTAACTGATATAGAGACTGCCCGTTTAGTGTACTTCAGTTATTTTCATAGTGTAATGTCGTACGGTATTCTATTGTAGGGAAATGCCGCCGATATTCAGACTATCTTTGTTTTGCAGAAGCGTGCTGTTCGATCAATTTATAAATTAAGTCCGAGACACTCTCTCAGAGAGAAATTTAAAGAGATTAATGTAATGATTGTGCCTTCTCAGTATATTTATGAAAATCTTTTATATGCCCATAAAAATATAAAATTGTTTAAAAAAATACAGTGATATCCATAATATAAATACTAGAAACAAACACAAATTTGTTGTACCTACAACAAAGCTCAAGAAAATAGGTGGCTCGTTCAGATGCCAATGTATACGCTTTTATAATAAACTACCAAGCCATGTTCAAGATCTAAGCCTAATAAATTTAAATCATTAATTAAACGTAAGTTGTGCAAGAAAGCATTTTATACTGTTAAAGATTATATTGAGGAGAAAAAGGCTTGGGATTGAGCTGCTTCCAATTTCTGCATTTTGAGTGTTTTTGTTTTTTTTATATGTAGGTAATACACATGTTGACATTAATGTTTTTTTTTTTTAAACAATGATATTTGCTTACTTTGTAAAGTATTACATTATTTTAATTATTGTGAATGTGAAGACGATGCGGGTCATTCATTTTATTTTTTTTTATTATTCTCTCCATGGTCTGGCAGTTTGAGTAATTTATGTGGCCTATTCAAATGTCCTTTCTTTGGTATTGTTCGTCGAATCGTTGAGCTCCTTAAGTCTTGAGTTGAGCTGCACGATTTCTGACAAATGCGTGCACTGACTGGACAGGTCCTCTCAATCTGTGTGGTTCTTTCCTCAAAAGACCATCTCAGACATCGACCTACATGGTCTTCATATAACCTGACCAAGATTATGTCTGGACTTTAAAAGAGACTATGACTTCTGAGTTTGTTTGGGCCTTTCTTCTCAGAGTAGTCAGATAAGAAACGCCGACCTCATCTAGTTTAAAAAATATGATTGACGTGTAAAAGTGTACTTACAAAAATAAAATCATTTATCATAAGACCGTTTAATGAGCGCACTCTGCTCAGTGTTACGTATGCTTGACCGGCCGCAAAGAGTTTCGGTCCTAAATATATTACGACATAATCTATGGTGTTACCCTGCATCTTGTGAACGGTTGATGCCCATGATAAAATCAAAGGTAACATGCGTCTTTCAATAGTGCCATAGTTGTATTTAGCTGGAAATTTTACAGCGTTTGGTTTTATAATATGTTCCCCGTTTTTAGAAAGTTGATACGCACAGATGGCATATCTGATGCATACGTCTGATCACGGCGGAACAGAGGCCAGATAATTTCAGTGACAAATCCGAGTGCTCCGTCCACCAGACCCTTGCTTACGTCGATGTTGGATCTCAACATAACTTTGGCACCCATAAATAAATGTAATGTAGTTGGCAAGCCACCGGTTTTATTAACATCAGTTGGTATTATACATATTGTCAAATGTAGTGTCACCTAAATTTCGCGATGCATCCACTATTTGATCTTGTGCTTTGATTGTAAAAAAATAGTGGTCTTGGTTCTATAGTGGTCAAGAACTAATTCATTATGATGATCTACTTGTTGCCTAGTTGGAAATATTCGCAAGGCTTTTTCTAAGCTGAACTCCACAGTAAAATGATTACTCACTTTTCTCGTTAAAACTGCCATGTGCTCAGCTCTCATTTCTCCGACTTTCAAAGCATTTAGTATCTATGTCAATGAATATTGTATCACCTTGCTGCCTCATGTTGTCTTTTAGTTCGATTAGAGCGAACAAACGCCAGATATGAACTGCCGGCGCCATATTATTGAGCTGACAAAATACTTTGTGACCCCTGACTGGTGGAAGTTGCATTAAGTCTCCGAATACTAGGATGTTAATGCACCCGAAAAGTTCTTCATTGTTCTTTAATTTTTTCAAACGTGAGTCAATCATGCATAACATTTCAAAATTCACCATAGAAATTTCATCTATAAATAAGCTATAAATAAGCATTTAATGTCTTCTGTCCTCTCATTATCATGCCTGTGGATAATAATGAACTACGTGAATTAGTTTCAAAGTGTCAAATACACAGGCATACCGAAACATGTAAGAAAGACAATGTTTACACAGCATGTAGATTCAATTTTCCGAGAAAAGAATGCATAGAAACTCGAATAATTTCCAATACAACAGACAATCTTATTAGAAACAGCGGTCGTATTTGCGAGTTAAAACACGGAAAAGATGATCAGTGGATAAATAACTACAATCCCACTCTACTGGATCTTTGGCAAGGCAATATGGATATACAGCCGTGTAGATCCAATGAATCAATAGGATACTATATCACAAAATACATAGGAAAACAGGAACCTAAAGGTCTAAATAGCAGTGTTACAGCAACAATACAGCAGATAAGACGAGAAGAATCGGATATATCGAGAAAACTATACAAAATATGCATGAAGATAATGGGACAGCGACAAGTATCTGCTTGTGAATGCGTTTATCGATTATGTCCGGGCAGAACGTGCGGTGGTCACAGCTTGTTTTGTAATTTTTTTTCTAAATCCGTCATCTTGGAGCGGCGGCGGCGGTCATTTTGAATTTAGTGTGATGTTACTAAATTTATCGTTTTCTACTCTTCAAGCCCTTTCATTTGATACCCATATTAGGGAATTGAAAAAAAAATGTAATCCGCCATCTTGGAGCGGCGGCCATATTGAAATTATTACAATATTGAGTATTGCACAATGTATTGTTACCAGAACTAAAGGTGTATGCAAAATTTTGTCTTAATCGGATACCAACAATGGTCGAAAAATGGTTTGCAAATTTTGACGGACAACTTACATACATACGAACAGTGCATTCTAAACAAAAGCTTGTAAAAAGGCTTGTAATAATAATAATAATCTTTAACGTAACACACCAAAAGCTGCATTTACTTGGCTTCGGCCCGTAAATTTTGCAAAACCAGCTAAAGAGCTGAGAAGAGATAACACTCTAAAAAAAATTATAATAATATAAAAGCTTGTAAAAAGACTTGTGATACAGAAAGTGATAAATAAATTCTATGTTCTTAATCTTCGTTGTCAATCAGTCAGACAAACAATGTTTTATTAACAGACTTCAAAAAAGGAGGAGGTTATCAATTCGGATGTTTATATATTTTTTTTATGCATGTTCGGGCATAACTCCCTCATATATAGACGGATTTGCAAACATTTTTTTTTTGTTCGAACGAGGTTTATTCCGAAATGGTCCCATTTAAATTTCGTAAAGATCTGATGAGGAGTTTCGGAAACAAACACTGATATTCACATAGTAAATAGTGATAAATGGATTTGTTTGGGGTAGGTAGGTACAACTAAAAAGTGAAAAACAAAAACTTTTTTACAAAAAAAAACAACCGACTTCCAAAAAAAAACACTACAAAGTGAAAAATAACTTTAATTTCGGAAGTCAGCGTCAAAAAACGAAAATACAGAACCAACGACACCGACTTTCGAAATAAAAAGTTATTTTTCAGTTTGTAGTGTTTTTTTTGGAAACCGATTTTTTTTGTGAAAAAGTTTTTATTGTTCATCAATGTTAGAAAACAAGCAAACGTTTAATTAGTCAATTTCCTGTAAATAAATCTGTCTTCTTTTATTTAACGAATATTCATAATCGTGTAATAGTATTCTAACTGCTAACTAACTATTCTAACTGGACGTTTATTCGTCCTTCAAATAATAAGCCTGAACTCCTAACTGCAGCTTGCTTTGTGATTAAGCGTTCTTTACTTTTTCTAAATTGACCTTTTGCATCAAGAGCGCTGTTCTAGAAAATGCCAGTTTTTCTCGTAAGTAATATTGTTAGCGGTGGAACGCTCCATGCACTTTAGTTTTTTTTTTCTGTATCTGATTTCCATCATTCTTCTTGTTACTTTAGTATGTGAGTTGTTGCGATGTCATCTTTTACTGTTAGCTATCTTTGTTTCTTAAGTTTTTGCCGTTTTTGGAGTTTTATCTGCTTTTTACCCAATAAACGGTATATAAATAGTTGGTGATACAATAAGGCATTTACCATTTTTATTCCTTTGTTATGAATTTACCAGTTATTAATTGGCACCAAAATAATTTCCCACATATTTTGCGAAACCATACCATCATTGATACGAGTGCCACTCGCGCACTTGATAATGATCGGTCAACCAATTTATATAAGCCAAACAGACAATGCCAATTAGCGAAACAAATAATACCATCACCTGCTACTGACGAACAATCATTTTGATGGCCTCCGCCGCACTATTATATTTTACATTCATACTTAATCCATCTCGTCCGTCTCCGTCCTTAATTGAGCACTTATCTGCACAGATAGCCTTTATCTGAAGCTATTTATTTCAGCACTTGGCGTCAAATAAATCTTTAGTGCAATTTCCTCACGGCTACTAGTCCTAGGGCTAATACAAAGTTTTCACATAAAATCACTCGTAAATCTCCAAATCGTTCATTTTACTTACTTTGAACGTTTTATAAATCGTACTGAAATATGATTTTAGAGTACATTTGTTACGCTTCGGTCGCTTCGGCCTACAAATCTATAACTTATCGTGGTTCAGTTCGGTTATATAGGAGCCCAGTTAAATAAAACTTCGAATTCGATGAATGAGTACCTACCCACTGTGTTGTAGCTACACATAACTAACGTATTCTTCAATTTGAATACGTTAGTTATATGCTGCTATTTTTATCAACATACGAACTGTTTCAAAAACACGTCAAACGAACTAATGCAGGTTTCAATCGCGCCCATAGTTTGTAGTGAATATTTCAGGACGCGAGCCTCGCATGAATCAATCAGCTTGATGAACAAGGAATGCTGCAAACGGCGCACGTATGTTCCCGCACTCGCGGCCGGCGCGATTTTCATACTCGCGGGTCGCGCGCTAGTCGCACTCGCTACTTTGTCTGCACTGCAAGTTTGTGGAACTGTGTCCATGATGATGACAGATTTTGACGTAACAACGTCTAATAAGTCGATGAAGCTGGCTGCACGCACGAAAAAACATGAATCATGAGGCGTTACCTCGCGGCCTCGCTCTGAGGCGTGGAGGCGTTCCATGGCGGCTTGAAGTGTAAGCGAGAGCGCGGAACGAGCGACAAAGAGGCACAATCGGCCTCCGCGTTCGGCAGCGTTCGTCATCTATCTCTTTCCTACTTGAGTGAGCGATGCGTCCGCGTGGACAGCTGCTATACAATAATACATTTATATGTTTTCGTCAAGTATGAAGTGCAGTGAAAAGTGAATGTGGTGTCAATTGTTTATAGCAACGATAATTGCGGCGATGAAGGTAAATGATTCTTTCGATATTAAATATAAGTTCAGTCATATATTGTCGAATATTCGTGCTTTCATCATTAAAATAAATAGCATCGGTCCGCTAGTGCAGCGATTGTAGGTTATGCTATAATTGACAAAACTATAACAATAAGTTAACAGAACTATTTCACGATGAGTATAAAATCAATTGCTTTACTATTCGATCGAAATAAAACACTCCCTTTCATTTCCTAATTTTCCTATCATCATCCTATTCTCAACAAAATAACACGAATTGTAAGAAGTTAAATATTACACATGTTTAAAAGTTGTAAAACAATAAATTACTCAAAGCACATTCATACTTGTAAAAACTATGGACATTATAAAAAAAAAATTGACATAAGTAATTGTATTTATGTATACAAATAAATGTAACTTGATCAATTCAATTGTGATTTCCACTTACCTCCTCTGTATCCATACAAAATATCTATCAAACAAATAAAATTAAAATTTTCTTTTGAAAAATGCAACTATTCCATCAGTATTTTTTTATGACGTTGTCACGTTCAACTATCGTCAGTTAACCGACTTTACAGACAACCGATTTGTTTCTCTTATTATTTATATGATTACTGCTTTTTGCGGTGAGGGTCAAGCACATATCTGAGGCACTACCGTGCCCCCACCAAGACGAGCCAAGCGAAGCGCAAGCTAGGGCACTACTTGCCTTTTCTAGAAGCTTTTCGTCGTTATTTTGAACCCTCATAGTTTGAGTTTGGATTATACTAGATAAACAACATTCTCGGGATATGATGTCAATAGTAGACTTACTATAAAGTTTCAATTGCATAGCTCTTATACTTTAGATTTTATTGATATCTAAAAAACCCCGATTTCGTCACTGACACACTGATGATCATCAAAATCCTTAGGGCACTTCCTGAAGTCTTAGAAAGCTAAAAATTGGTATGTAAGCTAGTATTAGTACACAAACAACAAAAAAAAATCTAAAACTTGGAACTTTTAACTCCCTGGAAGTTTGTATGAGACTGCCGAAAATGTTGATGTAAGAGGTCTTAAAATTGATATAGGGACTCCTTGTTATAAATAATAAATTTCCACCAAAAACATTTTCATCTAAAATGTTGTTAAGACGGGAGCATATGGCTCGCACTGTCAAAAAGTTATCTGATATCGTGTAGAGTCAAGTTTCTAACTCTACACGCCCTAACTCTACATTCTACAAGCCCTAACTTAACAAACTCTACACCTTAGTCAAATTATGTGGCTTGGCCGTTTTGTTATCGTCACATGGGCGTAAGGTGAAAAATGTATTCACTGTTCATTACTTTTCTGTTATACAATCGTTCTTGTTAGGGCTTGTAGAGTTAGGGCGTGTAGAGTTAGAAGCTTGGCTCTACACGAGATCTGATAACTTTTTGACAGTGCGAGCCATATGGTCTCCTTTTGGCAATATTTTACATGAAAATGTTTTTGGTGGCATTAATCTATTCTCAATTACCCCAAAATCTTCTTACCGTCCAGATCAGTCAAGATCTTCTTACCGATGACTGCAACAGTATCACAGAATAATGAATGAAAGTTGTAACCTACCAATTCCAAGCAAACCTCCATAACATTTTTAGTGTTTTAATGGTTGCCATATAATTACTTTTCATGAAAATTATTAAGTAAATATTATCATACCTGTCTACTTACAAAAGTTAAGATTAGATCGTAATTAGTAAATTACGATGTAAACTTTTGAAATTCTCACCACTTTCACAAAGTTTTATTAGCTTATTCTGTTATATGTTTGATTAATTTGTTAATATGTTTGATTAACATTATCTATTTGTTTAATTAGCCTGTCGGATTGCCAATTCTAATCTAAACACGAAAAGATCGTCAAAAAGTATAATGTACCAAAACTAAAACATATTTAAATTCATAGAATATTATTTAATATGTTTATTAGCTTTTCATGAAAAGTTTATTGCTTTTACATTGAATTAAAAAGAAGTGAATGTAGTCAGGGTAGTGACAAAGGCTCGCAAGTAGAGCCGACTGGAGCCGTAGCGGGAACGTAGTGAATACGTCTGGCTTTTCATTTGAAGTATGTTTTAATATCGTAGAGCCGGGAGCCGTGTCCAATTAATCGTTTTACGTCTTTGTAAAATGGTAGTTTAATAACATGAGCAGGTTCTTGCTTTTTATAACTGCGTTTTATTGCTTTTTTTCCTTCAGACCAAGTAAATAACTAGCAAAATTAGAAAATAAAGAGACATAATATTGATCAAGAACTCATAAAGTGAGTAACTTCTGACTTAGTAAACATTTGTGTACTAAATTACGTCGATCAGACTACTAGGTTACGTCCATCAGACTACTATGTTACTTCCATCAGACAGTACTAAGTTACGTCCATCAGACTACTAGGCTACGTCCATAGACTAGGTTATGTCCTTCACACAGTACTAGGTTATGTCCATCAGACAGAACTAGGTTATGTCCATCACACAGTACTAGGTTATGTCCATCACACAATACTAGGTTATGTCCATCACACAGTACTAGGTTATGTCCTTCACACAGTACTAGGTTATGTCCATCAGACAGAACTAGGTTATGTCCATCACACAGTACTAGGTTATGTCCATCACACAGTACTAGGTTATGTCCATCACACAGTACTAGGTTATGTCCATCAGACAGTGCTAGGTTACGTCCATCAGACAGTACTTTTCCTCATCATCATGTCAGCCCGGAGTCACCCACTGCTGGGTAAAAGCCTCCCCTTTCTTCTCCATACTTCCCTGTTTTTTTCTGTACTTTTCTTAACGTATCATAAAAGAAAACTTAACAACATCTTCCATTGTACTGGTAAAAAAGCCCACTAAAAATCCTCGTGTATAAAATAAGAATTGCTTTCACCAAAATGGGTTTTAGTTACTATAATGTAGCTTCCGACTGAGTTGACAAATTTCTGCCCGTTTAGCCAGCTCTTGTCACCAAAGACAATGCTATGTACAGACGCCAGCACATCAAGCTACTACAATCTGTCAAATATCTTTCATAGATTTTCAACTGTATCGCTATAGCATAAAGTTCAAAGTTGATTGGGAACATTTGACAGTTTCGGGTAGCTTGACGTGCTGGCAACTGTACACAAGCGTGTGTCTGTAATTATGTGATAGTGTTATGCTAGTACACACGCGCGGTATTAACGTTATCATGTCCAAGTTTATCATACGCAAACAGCCGGTAGCGAAGACGGCACCGAGCGGGGAACATGTTGCGCTCGCCGGGCTTGCGTGTCTTTGTTTATAGCTTAATTACTTGCAAGTTTTGGGGAAAGTTAAATGAAAGGAATATTTTCTTGACGGCTTTAAATGTTTCTAAAGCCGTAAGTATGGACGATAAACTATTCTCCATTTGAATAAAAAATTCTTCAATAACTGGTGTACAGGTACACACGCACAATGTTCTAATACAGTTTTTATTCAAACGTTTTTGGGCGATATTGTGGTAAGCTGAGAAGCTGCTAAAATATTCACTATCTCTAAAAGAACAAAAAGCGTAAAAGCAATTATAATTTGATAAAATTGATATATTATGCGCTCACTCTCAGTATTTTCGGAAAATAACTGGTTATAATAATGTGGCATGAATATGTGTACATTATGTACTTAAGTGTTGGCACGCTCTGAACTAAAATTGTATGGAGTTACATCAATACTTGTGAAATGGGCTGTTTGTGTGCGATGTACGAGCCATCATGTTTGTGGCGATCTTTAAATCGGATGCGAAATTGCGATACGTGACTTCTAGCGATGGCTGCGGTGTGCATGTAGCAAGTACGTCATGTGTGCAGAACTGCGGTGCGATGATGCGACAAATTGCATGTCCATCGCAGCGCACAGTGTAGCAACCAACACACAGTTATTAAGTTGAACGGGGGAGCGACAGCAGAACATCGTTTTGTACAAAAAATAAATCATCGAGGTTAATCACTATTTTTGATTATGTCATAAAGTTTAATTTTTGTGATAATACCTTAACCTGTGGCTTCTTAAAACAGTTGAAATTATTGGAGTGTGCCAGAAAAATACATACCACTAGTTAAAAATGAGCTCTTTATTGAACCGGCTTAGAATTGCCTGCAGTGTTACTTGATTAAAACCAACAACTAGATCTACTAGTTTTCTCTTATATTTCTAAGAAACATGCGGTTAATAACTATGAAGAATTTCGCCCCCTAAGTTGCTTTTAATTATGCACTAATTTTGCTCCTTTACCTTCTTGAATTACAACAACATTGTGGCAACTAACGTCTTGGCAAGTGCGGGCACAGCCAGCGAGTGCGCTGCTCCCGCAGTTTTATTGAGGACATAAAGCAAGTTTAGTGGCGCTTATCACGCCTGCCATCGAGCCTCTGCCCTCATAGCCCAGACACCCACACCCCAGGTATAGCTGTGTTGGACAAAGGGCACTCTGATAAGATCCAGAAACTGTCCGTAATTGAGCTTTATATTGCAATCATTCAACCTAGAAAGAAAGTAAAATGTCGGAATTAAACAAAGTCATACTCAATATATTTCATGAAACAGTTATCGTTTTTTGAAGCAGCTTTTACAATTAACAGGTACATAGTCAAGCTACTTTATATATTTTATTTAAATGCATTATGTTTGCTTTTCTACTTCAAGTTCAAAGATTAAAGCTAGATCTTGTAAGCTCACTAATTGAAGCTGGATTTTCTGAAATACCAGACTGAGCCCTAATGAGTCTTTAAACGGGTCGTTGGCTTCGTCGCCAATTAGCTCTCGGCTATATATAGGTAGCTATGTAACACTTTTTCATTCCTTATTAAATGGGGGCGCTTGGTTTCCAGGAACCTTTCTCTGTAATCTCATATATCGTATGTCTCAGAATATAATAATTATGTCAAACGTAAAGTTGGAGAAACCATTAGTGGTCGCTGCCGATGAGTTAATATTACACAACGAACATTACCCGCTATGAACTACGAACACACAGTGTGACAACAATTAATAACAATTATCATGCTCTTGGCATTAATTACTTGCTCTGATTCTCCGCCATTAATCCTAACGTTAATTGGAAAGCGGGTAGGCAGACCATTTGTAATAACATAGTGTGTTGTTGTCAGCTAGATTACCTACTACACTCGCGACCCGAATCGGTTGTATTATATTAAATGAGACGTTCCGAGAAGGCGGTGTAACGCTTAGTTAGCAAAAACACAACTACCGTCATTCTGGGCATACGCCAAATATTTGCAAGAATGTGTATGAAGCAAAATTTTTCGTGGATAATAAACTAAGCTTTTTGCTAGTGAACATATTTTGTAAAAGCCTTGTGAAATTATAAAGTTTTACAAAAGACTCATAATTTGAAAAGGTTGGCGTGTCTTTTGGGTCAACGTAATAGGACATAATATGTATGAACATTTTATCTAATGTAATTTAAGCATAAAACAGCTTATTATTTATGTTCACTTTAGGTCACGCGAACTTTACTCTAGATAGAGAGTTCATGCATCACATAACATGGTTACTTCTAGTATGTACATGTCGCGTAATTATATATTCAATAAGTGATCGACATGAGCATGTTTCGTTGAAGAATTCATATTTACAGTCATTATGAAAGTTTCAGTCTATTTCAGTAGATTTTTTTTCTCGTTGTTGTAAGTACCTATAGTCTAAATATAGTTTTTACAAAGGTGGCTTCTCAAAATAACGGTTACGAGAAGTCCCGACTGTTTCGAGTTCGTTATGGACGTAAGAGGACGAATAACCAGCCGCTATCTGTCGCGGCCAGCTTGCGTCGCTGGCTCCAGCGAGACACAGGCACGCCGCCCGGACCCGCTTGCTGATCAACTTATCACTTGAAACATTCACGCGGCTCGTCGCAGCCTGTCTTAATAACTCGCTGAACGACGACAGCACAGCGATCTCCTAAATAATACATGTGACCCACCTCGAGCGGTGCCGGCTCTCTGAGGTAGCCCTGATCTTTTATTCACACCACACTAGCATTCCGAAAACTTCCACCATAACACTATCACGTCACAGGTGTTCCGAACGCGGTTGATCGAGTCGACGAGCTCGAGCGGACGGAGCGGCGTGATGGTTCCAACGGCGATGCGGCGCAGCAACGTACGGACTGTGCGGCGGGCGCCGCGCGACTGCCGCGAGGCACGCCCGGCCCCGCCGCGCCGCCGCTGCCGGTCCGGTGCCCACACGTTTTTTCTCCCGGCTCCTGAACACGGGCGCGAGTTAACGTATTTAGCATTCGTCAAGGATTAACTCGCGATATACAACAGAATACATTTGCATGCCAAATGTTCCGCTTTCTCTCAACTGCTTTATACATCTCCGTGTAATCATTGCGCGTGATTGACCCTCTATGTACCTACGTGGATGTAGATTGTATTACGTGAGGGATGCTAAATTCTTAATTCTCATTAAAATAGCCCACCTGTCCACTAAGCTATTTTCATGAAAAAAGGGTTTTTAGTAATTTGCACTAACGAACAGCTGCTTCGTACTGGTTAAAGAATATACGGATAGCTAAGATTTACAACATTATTAAATAATTTCCCCGCAAGAGGCTTTAATACACCACATAAAAATAACAAAGCAAGGAATTGATGAGTACTTCCACAATTTATTTTGTAAAAAGTCTACCTGCGCGGGTAGGACCGCGGTGCGCGGGCATGGCGGGAGGAAACTCGTTAGCCGACGAAAGTTTTACCTTTAAAGTGTTTTATTATTCTTCAGTAACTGATGTGACTTCATAGCGGGCGCGTACTCGATCGCACTGCGCCGTTCGTGCGCGTCCACTACGCACCTTCAATTGCTCTTTAAGGCTTATCGCATCGAGTTGGAATGACTCTTTTTTGTGAAAAGAACTCCTTTCAGAATGGATCGCATTAGATACGTTCGTTAGTTCTGCCATTGGATTTCCGCGGCGATCACGTTACTAGCCTTTGTCCGAGATCAAAGGAGCATGCAGCTCCCGCATTCGAACTAGGTGTTCTAGAATAATATTATATCATGCAAATTTTCCATTTCGCAAAGGGAAGGCTTTTATCGCTGGCATCTGGCAGGGCTGGCCCGAGGCGCGGCGTCGCTGCTCACTGTAAATTATAAAACAACAGGGACGGGGCAGCCCTAATTATGTCCGTCACACACGCGCGCAGTTCGGCTGACGTTTTAATTGTGTACCCTGCGTGTGTGAGCCGCGGGAGTGCGGGAGTGCCGGCCGACGCCGCGCCGCCGGTCCCACTCCGTGTTTGCTTATAATTTGAGAGGAACAGTTATTCCTATGTGCCATTTTCTCTGACTCTACGTTCTAGATAACTCTGGTTCGCTTTAAAATACAAACACAACTTTTTTAAGTTAGTGCTTTTCAAGTTGTTATTTCCCACCAGGCTATTCGGATCCTTGAACAAAAAATATGAGTAGGTAAAAGTATAAAACATTAGAGGTGTGTTTGTTCAAAACTGCCTGATCGTGTGTTCACAATCAGTGTGTCGGAACATGCCGGGCGTCGTATCGCAGTGGTACCGACAGAGCGTACTCATAAAGTGGCGGACACAATTTGATGTGTTTAGGCCCGATGTATCAGGTGCGGTACAAACAGGCCTAAATCAACAATGTCCCTGCGAGATAGTGGGCCAGCGCTGACCAGCGCCGCCCCCGCGCGCTCCTCCGCTGTGTATTTACGATAATTAGTGCTTACTCAGTGTTGGCGCTACCAAGATGTACGCACTCCGCTCCACGAGTACGTTCACGTAATTAACGTAGCACTTGTAATTTTCCGGTTTTAAAGCCACATGAAAGGGTCAGGTAAAGGGGCAGCTTAATATTACCTTGGTGTACCTTCCTAATAATCACTGGCTTACTAGATGAACAGTGAGAACAGGTATTGATCCAATTACATCAGTTGGAATAACACACAAAATTAAATCTCAAGCTCTCGTATATGTAAAGCGTCTTAAAAACCTGCACGAGTGTGCACGAGCGCGCAAATATGTAGTATTCCCGGTGGCACCATAGTAACAATAAAGTGCGACCGCCGTGTCGGGCCACGCTCAAATGCGTACAAATGGCTTATTTACCGGCTGCACGGCTGGACTGGACCGCACAGCGTCTGACCGGCTGACCGCCTGACCGTCAGGCCAGCTCTGCTACGCTAATGCAATAGCCCCGTCTGGTATAAATTGTGTGGGTTAGGTAATGTTCCAGTCCGTACACTTTGATCCCGTTGTGGTAAGTACAGATTGGATCACATATACGTATCATTGTAGGCTTTTGGTCTAGACTCCAAAAAAAGTGGTACGAAAATTGAGATCCAATTTCAGAAACAGCTTTCAAAATAATGTATAAAGTTCTTGTTTACGTATGATCACTATGTATGCCCCAGTTCTGTAATATCAGACGTTGTTTTATATCAATCCACAGACTCGATTCTACCTTTGTGTACCTGCGTGGGTCTACTAGAACTAGTATACAGCTCTGTCGCTCCCTTTAGAGAGCACAGTCGTGTTACGTTGTGCGTTTATGTTACAACTCACATTTCTTGGAAGCGACACTATTAAGCGCCACACTTACTCTTGCCAATATGAGCAAAGCAAACATCAATAAATTGGGTTCTTTAGCAAAAAGCAAGCCCCGACCCGAGTGGGAGAGTCTAAGTTATCCGAATATGATTAATATTGGGGCGAGTTCACAACGGCGAGCGTCGCTTATCGCGCTCGTAAATTAATATCGGCTAAGCGACACGTTGCGGCCAAGCGACAGTTACGCTTAAGCCGCACGTATCGACTAGGGCTTAGGCTAAATTATAGATTTCTCGCTTGAATGGTAGCTCGGGAAATGTTTGGTGGGACTTTTATAGAGGAAAAATTAATTTTTTGACTAAATTTACACCTTTTGTAAACGTTTTTATTAAATAAATTATTATTATATTTCGTTTATTTATTTACTTTACTTATTTAATTACATTTTTAAATATTTCTTAACATATAAAAATATGTATAAAAAACATTTAAAAATATAAAAAATAGTTGTCCGCCGGTGTCGGGATCAAGGTCCAAGCTACCGGTGGTTAGGGCTCCAGAGACAGGAACCTCCTCACAATGCGAGCCGTATCGAGGAGTACTGCCTTCTGAATCAGGCCCTTGATCCAACCGCCTAACGAGAGCCTCGATAGATGTTGATCGAGGCTTTCGGCTATCAGCCGGGGGTTGCGGAAGGATCGTACGTTCCCGCGACCCCGGGCGTAGGTGTGAGATGGAACACCGGGGTGGTTTTTAGTCAGTAAGAGTCTGACAGACCCCGCCGCCCGCCCCAGTGCGGCGGACATCCATGAGGAATTTCCACCCCGGATGAAAAAAAAAAAAAGGCTTTCGGCTATAAGACCATTGGCCGACACGACAATCGGTACAATGATAGCCGAGCTCACATTCCACATGTCAACAACCTCGTGTGCTAAGTCGAGATATTTAATTTGTTTCTCTTTCTCAGCTTTCACGAGGTTACCGTCATGTGGAATGGTAACATCGAAACATAACATTTATTATTATTTTCGAAGGCAAAAATACTTTCTGAGTTGAAATACGTGTTGCAAGCATTTTACTTTTTCAGTTTAAGAGTTAAGTGATAGCCTGCGCATATGACATGTGTTACTTATTCCTTGTCTGGAAATTTAATACTTACGTCTGTCATACGCTTTATTTCATTACATCCGGTACCTAGACATAGATAAAAAGTTGAAACTTTTCATCATAACCTTTATCCAGTACCTACACAGCTATAATAAAATATGTCTACTTGGCGGCAAGAATTCAATCAACGTGCTAGTACAATCCTTAAATAACTCCATCACAAGGATCTTTATTATTAATTATGAATCATGTACCTACAATGATATTATCTGGGAGCACGGCAGTGCCCCCGCCAAGTCGAGCAAAAAGCGGCACGGCCGTACCATCCCTTTGTCGAAACAGCTCAGGCCATTTTCGACCCATATAACTTCGTTGTGGATAAAACTAAAAGCCTGATTTTCAGTAACCAATCAGGCATTGTATAAACAACGGTATATTTTTAATTCATTCAATTTGAACCAGTAGTTTAAGAATAGTCAAAGTTTCTTAATTTTGTCACTCACTCACTCGCTCACTTACTGTGACTGACTAACCGATCATCAAAACCCTAAGGAACTTCTAGTAGATATAGAAGCTTCATATTTAGAATACAATTAGTGTTTAGTGTATAAGTCAAGGAAAAACTAAAATATTTTGCAATTTCGTTCCACTTTTCTATATACATCAACTGCATAAATAACTTTGTAATCCCATATAAATATATAGGATTACAAAGTTACATTTGCAGCGAATGAATCAGTTTACCATGTGTAATATAATGGAATAATAGGTGTAGATAGGTACCTAGATATAATTATGTTGAAAGGTGACTTGCAAAATGGTCAACGGATTACGTTACAAAAAAAGTTAAAAAGGTACCGGAAAGGAAAAAAAGCAGGACTATCTACAAAAAGAAGTGAGATGCCATCAAAAACATAACTTCAATCAATATTAAAAATCTTTTATGTTTTAAACAAATAGGTTGACTTGGCAATCGCACTAAACAATCTAATTTAATATAATATGTATTACTTGTGAGATACATTGTGTTTTCATGTTTTTGATGGCTTACTTTGTTTACTCATAATACCTATTGTTAAAGACAATTCTACAGCGTTTCTAGCTAAATGAGAAGAAGCAGATCGCGTCTAACTGCGTTAAGGCGGAGCTCGTCGCTGTCAACTATGTAATGTAATTATATTAAGACGGCGGTGGAGTGACAGCTATTACTGGTTTATTATTTGTAACATCTGCCGGAACCGTCAGGAAATTGTGGGAATATAACTAAATGTTAATTTGTATAGAACAAACCAAGTCGTGAAAGACCATTTAAGTAGTTTTTGGCAAGAGAATTAAACATTACAGATTTAGTGACTCAGCGATGTCCTTTTCTATTAAAAATACTTATATTCTCTGTGAAAAATACATAATATACATATCCCTTTGTTTACCTGAACATACTTAATTATTTCTAAAGAAAGGACGTTGCTACTCTTCCAACAAACCCTCCTTCTGATAACATGAAATACATAGTAACTATAAACAAGTATTTACTTATATTTGGATTTCCTCCGCCATATCAATTAAATAACGGCATTAGTGGAACATTTCTAGGTATCTCCGTGGACATGCGCACGAGTACACGTGTACTGAGCAGGCCATGGCCCCTCTAACATAGATCACCTAAATAATTCAAGCACGACCACCATAGTCAATATAGGCACAGTAACGCAACTTGGGACACACCGCTACTTCAGTATGCACCTACACGTTTACAAACTGTTTGAAGCTTGGCAATATTTTAACATGAAATTGTGCCAGTTTATATACTGAAGAAGCAACAGATTTAATCAGTCCAGGGGTCAAATCTGCTAACGCAATTGTATTGGAAGTTTATTTGCGCCAAGCATGCACTGCTTGGTGCGTTAATTATGGAATCAATTGCATAGGTAACTGATACAGACTCTCCTTAAAATTATAAAACGGTGAATGCAAACTTGACATATACTGAGCTGGGCGTAGTTTAATGTCGGGCACGGGTTCGTGAAACGTAATATGAAATGTAACACATATGATTAAAACATATTCGTCTAGTTTTTACATTTCATGTAGTATTGTAGGTACTGGACGGCTTATTTGTGTTGTACATTTCAACAATCTGTATTAAGCATCATTCAACCTTATGATTTTATGTAAATTTGGATAATAATTTGAAGAACACGACCCAGTTGCCTTACTGCTTAGCATATGCTACACTATCACAAATGGCGGCCGATCCGAACCCTATCATAGCAATTATGTGCCCCACAGCGGTCGGCGTGATTATAGAAACACAAGCCGTTACCGAATTCACTAGTATTCACTAACTGCTCCAATAATGGCTTACTGAGACGGTTAATAATGGTCAGGGTTATCTGATTACCTGGAGAGTACCTTTAAATTAATAAATACTTGTTTATTTTCAGGTAGGTACATCCAGTATGATGGAGTAAGGTTTGGTTTTTATTATTATAGTATAATTGGTTATTTCATTCAAATATGAATATGGTCCGTCATCAATTAGAATGCACAAGGCGGTACTTCAGTAGCCCCAGCAAAGACGACGAGAACTGATTATAAAACAAGTTTATTTTTAACCGACTTCATAATATTCCCCACAGTTGCCTGTTTCCCTAGCTAGCTACTTAACTTGCGTCACGCGAACCGTGAGGACAATCTACGTTACGAATATTTTCGTCATCCGAAAATATTTCAGGATAGCTTAATTCGATCATGATAGACTAAAATGAAATTCCCTAATATAGTAGTGTAAAAACTTTCAACGCGACGCTGTTTTAAAAATATTTTGTACTAAATCTCATCAATCTTAGTCTGGGAAACAGTCCGTGCTGCGAAATAAATATTTTATTTGATATTTTACATTATTTTCTATTAAAGGATGAAAAATAAGACTTCTTTGAGCTACAATATTAAAGCCATTTGTGTCTCATGATTGCAAACGTTCTTCAAACGATATTTTCAGAATTCTAACTTTGAATCTGAATAAATTCTGGGAGAACATGCACACAGTAGTTTGGTTTGTCCGAAGTTGTCGCCATAAAGCAATCGGCTGCAGAGCACGTCATGGCGTGTTATCCATAAAAATGTAGTGTCGTGACACTCGCGACATTCGGGACACTCCGGATACTCTGGATTTGTGGAACTCACATGCACAGCTGCGGCGGAGCAATCGATAGGAAGGCGCACCACAACCTTGCGATTAGTTTCCCAAGACTTAGGGAAAGCCCAATTTACAATGGCAGGCTGTGGACGTAGTGGTACGGTTCCGGGACAAAGTACTTACCCCAATCTACCTAATAGTAAGGCATGCAATTTTGTTTCTGGAGCCATGGCCTCCGTGGCGCAATGGTTAGCGCGTTCGGCTGTTAACCGAAAGGTTGGTGGTTCGAGCCCACCCGGGGGCGATTTCTTTTTATTATTACAAGCTTTTTTATTTATTATATAATTTTCACTGTTCGTATGTATGTAAGTAGTCCATCAAAATGTGCAAACCATAGTTCGACCATTTGTTGGTATCCGATTGAGCTGAAATTTTGCAATACTCAATATTATAATAATTTCAATATAACCGCCGCTCCAAGATGGTGGATTACATATTTTTTCTCAACCCCCTTAATATGGGTATCAAATGAAAGAGCTTAAAGAATAGAAAACGATAAAGTTAATAACATCACATTCAATTCAATGCGGTCGCCGCTCCAAGATGATAACATCACATTCAATTCAATACGGTCGCCGCTCCAAGACGGCGGATTTTATTTTTGAAGTGAAAACTTCTTTAGGCGCGATGGACATTTTTTGAGATGGGAAAAAATCATTGAACTCGCGCCACTGTTACCGTAAGCGACACTGTGCATGTTTCGTTTATAAGACGATTAAAAAAATACCCGCTTCAGATGTTTTCGGCTGTCCTCGGGATGTAGGTACTCGGTTTTAATGTATATCCGATATATCAGTGATTGATGGCAAAGTATTCTGTTTGTATTTTGTTTTCACTCCTGTCGGCACTCCCTGAGTGCCACTGTTTTTTTTTTCAACCCCTTTAATATGGGTATCAAATGAAAGGGTTTGAAGAGTAGAAAGCGATAAAGTTAGTAACATTACACTAAATTAAATATGGCCGCCGCTCCAAGATGGCGCATTTATATATTTTCCTGTTCAACCCCTCGTTATGGGTAACAAATGATATCTGGTAGATCATTAGGAACTGCTGTGTAGGGGCTTGGTCTGTATTTATCTAGGGTTGCATTAGGATGTATGGGTTCCAAATCATTATCTTTCAGGAGCCAAGCCAACCTTACCTACTCGTGGTGTATCCTGCTGATTAAAAACAAGGCTCTGGCGAAATTGTAAAGATTTAAGCGATATCTTTAAATGTAGGTAAATAAATTAAAAAAAGTAAGAAAAAGATGTTAATAATAAATCTTTAAGACTGAAAAGTAAAAAATAAAATAAGAAGCGCGATTCGTGTTGATTCAAGCGCATAATGAGAACGCTAAAGTGAAAGTGACCATTTAAAAAACAAAGTGCAAACATGCGAGCGCTCATTAAATAATCGTGTGGATCTGTCCAAGTTCGACCCAGACAAAGCAGATACGGATGCGCGATCTTAATGCATGTTGCTTTGGGCATAGGCTGTATGCCAAAATACCTTTGCCCTTGACAAAAAATAAGTGTGTCGGTAACCGGCGTTCGAGTTCGACGTATCCCGTTCCCGTACTTAGAACACGCGGTAGGACGGACGCGTGTGCAAAGTGTCAGCACACAGCACGACAGCTGATTTGTGTTTTGCTGAAAATTCACTGCAAGGTGGTCCATTTGTTGTGGTCATTAATAAGGCGCACAAAGGAGCAGCATTAACGTGGGTATCGCAAATAGCATACCAAGGAATGACGTGGAGTGACTTTGAGAACCGAGTCGAGCAGCCTTGCAGCCGTCGGTGAAGTGCTTTGTGTGCTGCAAGTGAGGGAATCCAGGACATGTCGCGGCCCGGTGCACGAGAAGTGGCAGCCAAGCAGATGGTGGAGTTGGAGCACGCGCTGCACGCAGCAACGGTGAGTGGATGTTTGCATCGTACAACTACCCTCAGGCACGTTAGAACATAAAGGTTAATACACAACGATGTGTCCAAGCAGAATGACCGGTGGACAGCGCTGCACTCTTTGAATCTCCTGTACGAATAATCGCTGATCACGGACGGTGTTTTTCGAGCAAGGAGTTTCACGACTCCTGCCAAGGAAACAGCGGATTGCAACCACTACAGCTATTAAGCCACCGTTGTTAACCACCATTGTCTACCGAATCTGGTGGGTCATTTTCATTTTGTTTTGCCTCGGGTACCGAGGGCTTCCCTGGTAAACAACAGTAAAAACAGTTACATTGCTAGGTATCTCCCAATCTAGTTTACAATGCAATTTTTAAATACGCTCACGATAGCTTACGAATAATGCCAGAAGGTTATGTACCAGTTGAAGTAGACCGTGATCACAGTGGTTGAGAGCCAGCCTACACTATGGGAGGCACGCGAGTAGGGGTTCTCAAGTATATAGTCATTGGGTGATGCACACGGATCCATGCGCTGGATGTGTGAGAGCAATGTGATTGCTGGTCGGCTAGAGAGCCGTGGCGTTAGAGTGGTTTACTCGTATCTAGGTGGGTTTCCAGGTGTCTAAGGCTCTTAGTGAAAAAGATGATTGTTGAAATGTGGATAACGTTGGTACATGGCTGTGGTTGATGCATTTTTTTCTATGATGGATTAAAATTTGATTACATGGCTCTGGTCGAATTAAGTACGCTCATGAGGCTAAGGCACACGCCATGGTACAAGCCAAGGTATCAGATTATTATTGAAAATTTTGAGGAAACCCAAGTAAAGGTCTTGTTGATGAAACAAAGTAGAGTTTAAATCGAGTGATAGTGGTGCATCTTAGTTCAGCTGGTCGGGGACCGTACCAGTAGACATTTCATAGCCGTAGTCCGTTAGAAGTCGGTACCTGCTTTTAGTAGTCCGTGGAAACGCGGGTCGCGGGTGGCTCTGGCGGAGGTCGGGTCTTGTAGAGACCATAGAGTCCGTGGGACTCGGAATTCAGGAGAATTCAAAGAAACAAACGAGAATTTTGTTGTAGAGGATGGGCTTAAAGAAAAGCCACAGGCCACGCATAAGATTCAGTGCTTTATGTTTTGTGATGCTCTATGGATGTTTTATTGGTTGATTTTGCATGTTTAGTTGATTATTTAGTTTGTGATCTTGAGATTTGGGAATCAAATAATTAGTAATGCTCTGAACTCTGCCATTTTTTTAGTTTGTTCGAATTTTCATTGTGTCTTTGCCTGTACCATATTTGGTCCAGAATGACCGAAATCTGAGATATTTTGCGGGTATGTTTGTTAACAGAGTAACATATGAGGACGTGTGCTTCGCAGGATGACCGTGTCGCATCCGGTCATTCGTTTGACTATTCGGAACGCTAGCGCCATCTGGTGGCGCTTGACAGAGTCTAGCCTGAGTTCATGAGGTGTCGACGACAGCGCGACAGAACGATGTGGGACTCTTGGACATTGGACATTGTACGGACAGCATGTGCTCAGAAACTGTCCCGCGTTCCGTATCTGGTTGTGTCGTGTACCTACAGTGTGTGATTCGCTGGTGTGATTAAATTGTTTGTGAAATTGTAATCTGATTTGAACTGCAAACGGTTTTCCTATTGCGCAATAATCAAGACTACCCACAGTAAGCCCATAGTAGTTAAAATATGGCTGATAATAACGAGACACACATCGGTACCTTCTCCGTCATATATATATTAGGTATATAAAATCATTTTAAAAGCTTGAGGCACCGTTTAAAATTTATATACATATTTTAAAATGTCACTTAAATTTATTTATTTCTTTTAAGTTCGCGATATTCTTTCTTTTTTAGGTTATGTTTTTATTTAGATAAAAGCTTGTTTTTAAAAACGTTTTCTTATTTTAATTTTTTTGGAAGGACTGGTCTATACAATAACGGCATGCCTATTCTTTAACAGTTGTATGAAATGGCTACAAGACGGCAAATTGACGTAAGGTGGCAATTTGCTTAACAATTAATTTCCGCGACGGTACATAACTCTTAAAAAAGTATCTATTAATGGTTATTATCTTAATTAATAGCAGGAGAGTCTCTTTGCGACAACAGTCGTCTTGAGGCGATCCTGCATAATCTACGGCTTCGCGGCGGATCGCTACTCACATGTAATATTAGCTCTCACAGGATGCTCCTCGTGTAGGTAATTCTGCACCAGTTTACTGTGAAACAGACTACACAATACTCTGTCACTGTTCAATGCACTACTGTCGTGTTTGTCAAGTGTCACGTCTCACCTCGCCTACGTATACTCGGCCTCGTGGTTGCTTTACCACTTTTGACAATAGTTCCCAGTAAATTGAAACTATCTGACTGTCACAGAGACAAATATATAAATGAAATGAAATGACCTTATCGTTATATGGCGTGCAATAACGAGAACAGTATAGTGGGCCTATGAAAATCTTGATCACATTCAGAACCTTGCAAATATTAATAAAAAAATGCACGTTATCATAACCTCAATGATAAAGACTTCAATGCGACCATATTAAATAGAGATCAATGTTTTAAAAAGGTGGTTGTACAAACTTTGTGTAGGTAAGTGTAACTATCTGTCAGTAAACTAACTATCCTGTCAGTATTCTACCTAAGTAAAATATTGTATTTTCCCAGTTCCAATTTTAGAATGTATGGCTATTACGTCTATTGGTAGGTAAACGATAAAAATATTGTCATGTTACATCAGTTAGATGCATGGGCTAACAACTTAAAGAAGTTTCATAATGTGCAAAATAAAAGAACTAACTTATAACTTATTTTACAAAAAGACTTCAATGTTGTATCATTTCTTTAATTAATATTGTTACTACAGAAATTGCTATTAAATTCAAAGATTGAAGACCAAGAGTTTCTTTAAATGAAACCAGAGCTTACTAAAGCTTATTTTAAGAATAATATCTATGTCGGCGCATCACATATGCGCGTGATTGAACGAGGGGACGGCGCGGGGTGTCGGGGTACCGAACCCTGCGACTCGACGTCCGCTGCGTGCCCTCCACGCCACTCAGCTCACAGACGCGCTCGACCACGGGCATTTCATTGTTCTATTAATATTCTTTGTAAATTATGGTATTACACCTATTTTAATACAGTCCACTACTTTTATTATAAAGTCCCAATTGAGCCCATTCAGTGGTCCTTCGTGGTCGTGTCCAATGTGCCATACGACGTGATTTCTACGTCGATGACTTTCTTAGTGGAGGGGATACCATAGCAGCAGCAGTTGACATTTCAAAAAAGGTACACTCGGTTCTATCATCTGCAAAATTCAATTTACGTAAATGGCGGTCAAATAATACTCAAATTCTTAAAGAAATTACACATAGTAACGAGTTACATAATACTTTACATTTTTCTGAACACGGTCCAAACTTATCTCAATCTAAGACTTTAGGTCTTAACTGGGTTTGTGACTCTGATACACTTACTTATACTATAAATATCACCTCCACTACTAAAGTCACCAAACGTCATGTTCTTTCTGTTATCAGTCAAATCTTTGACCCACTAGGCCTCGTAGGCCCGTGCGTCGTCGTAGCAAAAATAATCATGCAGCGTCTATGGCTAGATAAGTATGACTGGGATGACGAAGTATCGCACGAAGTCAGAAACCTTTGGTCTACATTTGAAGGCACAATAACAGCATTAAACAGCTTAAAAATTCCTCGTTGGGTTTTGCGTGAAGGCTCTATTACACATGAAGTACACGTCTTCACCGATGCGTCCGAGAGGGCGTATGGCGCTTGTACTTATTGTCTTGTAATGGCAGTCGATCCATGGGCGTACAACTTCTAGTCTCTAGAAATCGTGTAGCGCCCATCAAACCAACGACGATACCGAGGCTTGAACTTTGTGGAGCTTTGTTGGGTGCAAGGCTGTGTACTAAGGTTCAGGAATCGCTTACCATGCCGATTCATAGATGTAGATTCTGGTGCGACTCAACCATAGTCCTGGGTTGGCTCTCTACTCCTTCTAACCAACTTAAACCTTTTGTTAGAAATAGAGTCAATGAAATACAGGAAAGTACTTGTGGTCATACCTGGAGCTACGTACCGTCGAAGGACAACCCGGCGGATCTTGTTTCCCGTGGTCTCAGGGCCGACGTTATCATAGACACACCTCTGTGGTGGTCTGGACCCTCATTTTTACAGCATAGTGAAAATGAGTGGCCCAGCATGCCAAACAGCGGGAAAGATAATCTGCCGGAAGTAGTGACTCATTTCATTGGTAGTGATAGTGACAATCATTCATTAAGTAATTATCATTCAGACGTAACCATTAATTCATCAATCATTCATGAGTTATTAGTAAAGTATTCTAGCTTAACAAAAATTCAAAATATATTTACATATGTACAACGCTTTATTTACAATGTAAAAAATAAAAACAAATTGCATGGTAATTTTTCTACAACAGAACTAGAAAATTCATTACATATAATTATACATTATTCACAACTTGAAATGTTTCCAGAAGAGTATAATTTGTTAAAGTCTGGACAAAAATTACCACGCAAAAGTAGATTGCTTCCTCTGACACCGTTCATTGACAATCATAACCTCATTCGCGTGGGCGGGAGGCTCGATAACTCCCCCTACGATTTTAGTGTGAAACATCCTATTGTTTTATCCAGTAAGCACATACTTACAAAACTTATATTTCAAATGCAACATTTAAAGCTTGTACATGCTGGTCCACAGTTGTTATTGTCACATATACGACAAACTTACTGGCCTCTAGGTGGCAGAAACTTATCTAGATTTGTCGTGAATAAGTGTCTTAAATGTTTACGACATAAGGCTCAGAACGTACAGCCTATAATGGGTCAACTACCTAGCTCAAGAACAAATCTTGAGTTTCCTTTTTTAAATAGTTATGTTGACTATGCTGGGCCAGTATTGGTGGCCAATCGTAAAGGTCGAGGATGCAAACTTACAAAGTCCTATATGTGCATCTTTGTTTGCTCGGCAGTGAAAGCCGTACATTTGGAGCTCGTCACCGACCTCACCACTGAGGCCTACATGGCCGCTCTAAATCGTTTCGTGGCGCGTCGAGGCAAGCCTCGAAGCATCACGTCCGATAACGGGACTAACTTTGTTGGCGCATCAAACGAGATGTATAGGTTCTTGCAATCATCTAATGTTGCATCTGAAATGGCACAGCAGGGTATTGAATTTATTTTCACGCCTGCATACAGCCCTCATTTCAATTCATTGGCTGAAGCTGCTGTAAAATCGTGTAAGCATCATTTAAAACGGCTACTGCATCTTACTCATTTCACCTTCGAAGAGATGGCTACCTGTCTCACTCACATAGAGGCAGTTCTTAATTCACGTCCTCTTACTCCTCTTTCTTCAGACCCTAATGATTTTTCGGCACTCACTCCCTTCCACTTCCTAATTGGACGGCCATTCTTATCAGTACCACATCCTCAGGTGACTGAAGCCAACATCACGCGATTGGATCGCTGGAAGAGAATCCAGCACATCAGGCAGCATTTCTGGCGACGGTTTCATAATGAGTACACTTCTCTGCTGCAGGCAAAATCCAAGTGGTTTCATTCCAGAGGTGAAGTGAAGCCGGGGTCCTTAGTCCTGATAAAGGACAAAACAACGCCACCTCTGCTCTGGTCCCTGGGTCGGGTCACAAAGACCTATCCCGGCGTCGACGGGGTCACGAGAGTGGCCGAACTGAAGACGAAGCGGGGCACCATTCGTCGTGCCTTCAACTGCATCTGCCCCCTTCCAGTCGAAGATTGAAGACTTCCCTTCAACCCGGGGAATATGTCGGCGCATCACATATGCGCGTGATTGAACGAGGGGACGGCGCGGGGTGTCGGGGTACCGAACCCTGCGACTCGACGTCCGCTGCGTGCCCTCCACGCCACTCAGCTCACAGACGCGCTCGACCACGGGCATTTCATTGTTCTATTAATATTCTTTGTAAATTATGGTATTACACCTATTTTAATACAGTCCACTACTTTTATTATAAAGTCCCAATTGAGCCCATTCAATCTTCAACAGCTCAATTAAACAAATGAAAAAAATGCCTAGAGCATGTCACGAGTAACCGCGACGCGACTTGCGGAGCGAAGGAAGCAAATGACGCGCACGGGCGTCTCTTGGCGCAAGTCGCATCGCAAGTCGTGAACGAGGCCTAAGCGTCGCATCGCCGCCCTACCCCAGATTTGCATAAAGTAATAGATGCTGTAGCCACTCCACTCGCTCGGTCGCCGCTAAAGCCGGCTGCCCGCTATCGACTTGTCGTCTGCACGCGCCGGGAAATATGTGCTGCCTCTTATTCTCTATTGGCTTTTATTATTTGAAGAAGAAGTTGGTGTATTAGAAGTTCCAAGAAACTTGATTCGATCATAATAGGTATTGTGAATAAATTTCATATTACTAGACATGAGAACTTATTATTTACCTTCTTTTCTTCCTTATTTTGCTTCTTCTTATTTTTCTTCTTCTTCTAGCGTATCCATGGCAAAAAGTTCAAACCTCTTTGGCCCAGAATTCAGCCTCGCGAACTCCGCTCATTGACGCAGTCAAAGATCATCAAGTGCAAATGTGACAGGGCATGCGGCTCAGGATGGAAGGCGGGCCATTGCCTGTGGCGAGGTACCGCATACGCACTTAAGATGTGAGCCATCTGTGAACCTCCCCCTCTGTGATTGTCATTGCTCCAGCGTTACTATTGGCTGGACTAGCTGGACCCACGCACCCATGAAAACCTTTTCAGCTCTTCAGCCTCTGGGGCACTCCTTCTTCTTGGTATTATTTATAAATGAGAGCTATGCACTGGCACTCCACGAGCTCTCATATATTCACCACGTCTGTTAAGAAATTCTCTAAAACCAAACAAACATCTACAAACATTTGTGCAAACTAAATTTCATGATAATTCTTTCAGAATCTGGAAAATAATACCAATATTGGAATAAAACACATCTGTCAACACACTATAAAGAAAGAAAGAAAAAGTATTTACACACAGTATAACTCATTCAACATCATTCATCATCTATGATCTCTCCAGAAACATCACATCCATTATATTCTCTTCATCTGCCACCTCACGCAGCTCCCGATAGGCAGCTGTAACTAATACCTCGATACAGGCACTTTGCCCACCCTTACCCATTGCGCGGGAAATAGCCCCGCAGATTTATAGCCCCGCACTTTGTAGCGGAAATAAAATTGTCTATGGTGTCCCGAGACCGTAAGATGTGGACAGTTTATGAGTGAAGTGATCGTCGACTCAAGTATAATAGATGTTCTTACGCTGTACGCATTGAAGCTGGTTTTTGGTTTTTAGGTAATAGTTACTGTCCGTGGTTTTGCTTGGAGACGAAAGTAACAAACACAAAAGTTTTTGACATTCGCTTAAGCAGTAATGATAATAAATGACCTATTGGATTCCACATAACATTACATGCATGAGTAACTCCAGAATGTCAATGAGTTACGTGAACTATGCATTGTGTACAGACTGACTAATACATTGAATTACGATTGAGTTCGCGGTATAGGTACATCAATACGTTCATCTCATATTTCGTAATTTATAGATATAACTTAATATCCTATCTATTAATTATAATTATCAAGTGAAAATAATTGCACGTCTAACGTGTGAGTGAGATCAAAACAGGAAAACCTGGGAAAATCCAGCGAGGCATCGATAGCGTCAATATCTCACGAAATCGAGTCGCTGCCGTAACGTTGCGTTACATGTTACCTTCAAATCAATAAAAACACGTCACTGAGAGAAATCACAGGCTTCCCTCAAGCTCGGAGTAGGGCTGACACGGGAACACGGGATAGAGGGCTTTAATTACCATTCGTTGTAACCGTTGACGTATTAGATTTATAGATTTACTGTAACGTAGAGCTGTTGATAGGTTCAACAAGCTTTGTTATCAAGCGTCTAGAACTGATTACGGATTTTAATTAACCTTTCGAATGTCTTATGTTACACAGTGCGACATAAGAACAATTAAATTCTATTGTGTCTGCTAATTAGACACTCAATGGGTTAAAAAAAAAAAAACAAATGCATATCCTAGTCTCACTTACGACATGGTACTAGTACAATACTGAATTTAAATAAATATAAAAACGTAAAATACGCGCATTGACGTGGAGTTGCGGACACCAGCCCGTATTACCTAATACCTAAATATGTTTTAATGAATCCTTAAAACTTTGTAATACTGTATTGTTCACATTTAAAGTAATAATAACGTAGCCATTATTGTTATCGTAAACAACAAAGTGGTGCAATATTGCGTTACCTCGTCAAGTGCGCTCTAAAACATCACTTTACTGCTCAAGATGATGGGCCACTAACGGTTACTTTCTAACTTATCGTGGAACTCTTCAAATTTTATGGGAAAGAAAAAAATATTTTATAACATCGCTTACTTGAACATTTCCATGTTTCTATCATGAATGAAGCTCTCTCACTTTCTGATGACCTGTGACTATTGATCTAGTTGTCGAAAGTGGGACTGCTGAACGTCCCCCACGCTCCTGGGTTCAATTCCTAGGTCAGGTTAAATTATTTAATAAGTTTGTCCATTAGCAGCCGGGAGTATGAAATTGTACCGTGTTAATAGCAAAGATAATTTGCTCACCTTTCATTGCGCCCCCGCAATAAGAGGTGAGCCACTTGACATACACAACTTGATAACATATGGATTTACTAAAGCCAAACCTCTACCTATACCCCCAGCAAATTCACACGTAACGTTCTAAGCTTTGAACAACTCAAAAAGACTTGTGTTTTAGCTTGTAAACGAAGTGCCAGCCCTGCGTCTCCGGCGCGTAGGTCTCATGCGCACTACAAACCCCCGGGATGGTATGCAAGCCGACGCAGCCAGTGACGGAGTGTCGGATACGTGGCTGGTGATACATGCGGCTTGGTCAGTACTCGCCAGCTCTTATCAACAAGTGAAGTCCGGTTAGTTAAGTTGATGGCGTTTTTATTTTATTTTGTTTATGTAATTTTTTAAATGTCTATTATGTTCATTTTTGAAGGCATCTATCTAATGAATGTCTAAATCCAATTTTATTGAAGACAAACTGTCAACTATTAAGTAAATTTAAATATTAGCGCACCCCTTATAACACAAAGAATACTTTATTACTTTAACGCAATTAAATCACATTATTACGAAACATGGATAGGTTGGCTTAAAAAAGTGTAGGTATCCCAGTTTTTCATTAAGAGATATTTTTAGTTTCAAAGGAAAATACAACTCGCCATAATTATTTCTATTAGACGTATAATAAATTGTCGAATCATTGTTTTTTTATTTACTTAAAGAGTGTAGAAATTAAAAAATAAGGGGGAAAAGTGGAACAATCAAAAATGAAAAGGGGGATTTCTGGACTTTTTCTACATTAGAGTTCAGTTTCCCCCCCCCCCCCCCCCCGGAGGGGCATTCTGTCAGTGGGGAATAGTGGAGTAAGCCGATACAAGTCTACAAATAAAACTCTAGTAAAAAACTATCTCGTCAAGTAGCTCATTACTGGATAATAGGAACTTTAGAATCAAACGATAACATCGTATGTTCCAAAGTGATGTCTGCTTTTCTATCGCACAAACAAACTCGATAGCGCAGGCTAATCCGGGCCAATTTGTCTCGTCTGCAAAACGAGCCTTTATGAATGGCGGAGCATCCGACGAGATTGCATGCGTACGACCGCGACACGTGCGATTGTCGGCGAAATAACGCTTGTTGCAAGTCAGGCTTAATGTGGTGCAAATGTGGCCGATACAGCGTGGGAGGAATGTGTGCCCAGTATGTGCCTCATCTCATGTACTTGTTAATGGCGAATCAGTTGAAAACGATGTAGATAATTATGTGTGTTATTAATTAATAAAAGAGCTTAGCCGAAGCTGAAATAAATAGAATAAACAGCAAGATAATTATGATGAAACACAAAGGAGGCAAATGTCAGTACATAGACTTTTGCCTCTTTTGCGCTTTACAAGTTTACAACCTATTATAGATAATTTTATTTGACTACACTCAAGCGACTCACAGAATAGCATACGTGATTAAAATTACTCTCCGACAGGAATAAGAGTATACCATTAAAATTTTTCCGCGTACTTAATCCACCTAATTGCGTGCTCCGCTTCAATTGTGATTTCCTTTGAGCCGGTACACCCTGGCAGTGCAAAGGCATGCTCTCAACCGCTCTCGGCGCACTTGCGTATGCCCGCGACCTCTTGCGTATGCTCGCGACCTTTTACGAACACTGACGGATGGAGTCGAACGCGCTATTGCTTGGTTGAGCTTTGTTTGTGCGCGGAGACAAGGGCCATGCACTGGAGTGGTTGACACTCACTGTTACAAAAATGCATTATTGTTAAACAGAGGTACTATTTGTTATTCTGTGACAGAGGTGAAAATCACACAATATTTTTGCTACTTACGTATTTAACCTAGAGTCTAGATGAGACTTTAACGTGGTTTGTAAATAGACATGATAGTTCTGACTGTGTTATTTGTTAGTAGGTACCTACCTGCAGAAACAAAACAAACATTTTATGTGGAAAACATTTAGAGTAATGGCTTAATATTTCTCTGTCTGTCTCCACATTTTAATAGGACTATTCACAGGCATGCAGAATCCAAATACTGTGAGTGCACTGTCCCGTACCCCATTAGCGCGAACACTTTGCGCCACACACACAATGTCTTACAAACTGGCCGGCGCACAACTTGGCTCATGTCTGCTGCGGCTGCGGCTGCGGCGCGCGGCGCTATGACTAATGCGCGTTGTTTGCCCACGCTGAGCACAATAACCCCCAACCACTAGCCAGGCACAACTTTACGCCATTAAAACCGTGTGCCGTAAAACTGACCGCTGCAGCCGAGCGGCTAACACAAACCATTTTAAGTGTTATTTTAATTATCTCCTTCAACATGTAGGTATTGTTTCGCTGTTTTAAAATATTTTAATGATTTTAGGAAGGTTTCGGTAGTATAAATATCAGATACGTAATACGAGAATTTAGAATATGAATTATAATTAATGTGTATTTAATTAACATACGTACCTACTGTTCTGTAAATAAAAAGAGTCTGAAAAGCCTGTTTGTAATTATTTTCTAGTATAAATTGTATGCACAAGAGGAATGGCTTACCTTGCAATGCAGCGAGCTTCCCCCGCGTATCGGAATTACTAAGAGCACGTTACTTCGTATAGAAAAACGCGAAGCTTATGCATTTAAAGAAAATAGTCGACGAGAGTAACGACCTGCATAGAATTTTTTGAATATGAAGGTACTTTCTGAGGTAAATTAAAACATACATCTGGGTAGGTCGGAACGTTACATGCAAATAATGTTATCTGTAGGTTTCACATCAAAACAAACTCTTCATTGTACAGCAGCTGCCTGACGAGTGCCTGCAGCTGTGCAGCTGTGCAGCTGGCGGCCAACAGCTTATTGTTTGTTAGTAATATTTTAAAATGGTTAAATTTCCGCTAGTTCGAATAGTAAAAGAGCGCATCGGTACAACCCCATGCAGCGCTTCAGAATTATCTGCGTACAAACTGTAACAAGTGCAGACAGACTTGGGAGGTCGCTGCAAGCGCTGTGTAAGCACTAGCCCTGATGAGATGGACCGACTTCAAGCGCTTTGTACATTGTCCGCCACGGATATAAAGCGATACGAATGGACAGACATGTTTGTTTGGAATTTTGCGCGAATTTAACAGCATTTTCCGAACAGAAAGGTGAATCATTTACACAAGACTATATCGGTTAGATGTTTGAGCATTGTTTTTACTTGGAGAACTCTCCACGTTATTGTATCATGTTTAAGTGAGACATGTGATTGATTTTGACGAAGTGTAATCCAACTGAATACAAGAAGGTTTATTGATAAATAATTATCCACGCAAATTGACACCCTTCTTGAAGTTCTGAGTAATCACATGATGTTAACACTAGACACGGTCAACATTATATGGAGCCTGGCTCATCTATAGAGCGAAGAGGCTGCGTTAGGAACAACAAGTTAAGTTTCTCTTAGTAAGTACAGTAGGCTCCGAAGTCCGCTAAACTTAAACATTTGCTGATTATTAATAACCGGCGGCGCGAGTCGTTGCCCGGAATGTTACCATTTGATATATTTCATGTTCATACCACTTTTTGTAATGTATATTTTTATTTCTTATTTTGATTATTGTTTTTATTTATATCTAATCGTATGCTGCACTGGCTGACGTCACGTCAATCATCGGCTGTCGCTGAAAACCAGCGCTGGGGCTCTGTCTCGTATAGGGTCTTAGCATTATGCTGAGCGTTGGCCGTTTTGCGTAGATGTGACGCATACTCTCTCCCAAATTGTTACTTTGTTTTTCTGTTGTTTGTGTTTTTTTATTTTTATGCGTCATGTTTGCCGCAAATAAACGTATTTTCTTTCTTTCTTTCATGATTTTTAATATGTATTTAAAATAATTCCAGAGAATGAGGGTGTTCAGGGGTCGGGAGAACTAGACTCTTGTACCATTTCATTGACTGACTGTGTTTCCTTATGTGAAATAATGTAAATTGCTAACATTCTGAATGAAATTCAGAAACCAAAATTTAGTTAGGTACGTATACACCAGTGCACTTGACTACGCTGATAATATATAATCAATCATGCAAAAAAACTATCTGTTCTCTGGTTGATTGAGATTTATTTCTTGGGTTTATTTTACCTCTGAAAATTTATTTTATAAGTAAAAAAATACGGATACTTTTCTACGTTGTAACAAGCAATTCTTTAATAGAACATCTTTATTACCAATATTTTTACCTTAAGTACACCTCGAAAAGTAATAAAATTCTCAGAAAAGATTTCTTAATATTCGTATAACGTTAGTGAAACGTATCATTTAGTCTTGCCCTGCTTTGTTCAGAAGACATTGTTGCGGAGGGATGTATACTTAGATAATTACTGTTATTCTAACGAATGTTACTATAGATAATGTCGGAAGGTTCCTAATGTTAGAATAGCGTGTCCAAACGTGACGTCACAGGTGAGCAGCTTTAGTTGTGAAAGATCTGTTTACATTGACAGCTGGTCCTCAGTCGAAGAGGATGAATTTGAGAAAACTCGTTATTGTTGTGGACTTGAAACCGATTGTTTTGTTAGTTTTTAATTCAATTTTTTTTTTAGTTTTAAATTGTTTGTTCATAATCTAGCAATATAAAACTAAAGACGAATTTTTGTGACTTATAGGTATTAAGATACTAAGAGCGAAGTCTAATAATAATTGCAATGTTGACGGATGGGTGTTTGTTGCTAGAAGTGGCGCTTTCAAAATAGGTATTATCTTTCTTGGAAATTATAATACTCTGTAGAAAGTTTTCTAAGCCCAGGTCTGTAGATTATATAGGTAGATATCTATTTCTAGAATCACCCCCATTCTTACTTTTAGTTGACATATACATATAAGATGAAATAAAACGTGTTTCCAAACAAGTTCTCTCTGAATACAATGAACAGCTAAGTAGAAGCTTTCAGACGAATAGTTTGTGTGTTTGTGTGTTTTTGTTCGTTTCAGCTTTGTAGCTTGATACAACGGGTAGGTAATATTTTAAAGGATAAAGAGTTTGAATTATTGGGTAAAGGAAGTAGGTATAGTAATTATTTTATTACTGGGGGGCAGTGGTCGTGGGTTTGAACCCAGATAGACTTTGTGTAATTTATTTCAACACCAATGCTCTCAAAACCGTGAAGAAAAACATCGTGAGGAATCCGGCATTTCCAAGAACCAAAAATTCGAAGACGTGACATCCACCAACCCGCACTGGGTCCGCGCAGTGGATTATGGCCCACTCCCTCTAACAGTGAGGAGGCCTGTGTCCCAGCAGGGTTCACGTTATAGGCTAATTATCCTTAGGCTATATTTTAGTACATACTTAATTATATTTATTTTTAAATAGTATTTTGTCAATAGTTATAGCTGGCTCAGAGCCTGCATAATAGACCAAAATCGATCAATAAACTTGCTTGATACACAATGCTCATTTGCTATCCGCAACATTCTAGGCATATAGGTGTATTTGAGATACTACTTTTGAATGTTGTAAAAGTAATGTCTGTAACTATGTTGTCACTTTTTTTAAACTAAGAATGTATAAATTATTATAGTTGCGTGTACACAATTAAAACGCCGTGATTCCAAATAACACGAGATAACTGATTGTGCAATTCGCACAAAATAATTAGTTTCACATTGAACACGCACTCGTGGTCATAGAGCGACGCCATTCATTTAAAATGTAAACTGAACTCTTTATTATTATACTGCCTAATTTTACTTCAATAGTCTGTCTGATGTTTTTCTTGCAAAGTTATGAAGTTATGAATGTCCCAGCAGTGGGACAATACAGGTTGAACAAAAATGTTATCCAAACATTCATTGTTGGAACATGTGGTGAGATACAAAGCTGACTCCTTCTAAATACTCTGCTTTAATGTGTTACTAATTCCATTTTGTGAGTGATTGCCTACTTTGTCTGAACAAAGGAATATTTTCTTGTTTCGTATTTCATCGTTACGCTGCTTTGGCGAAACAAAGGAAATGTGATTATCATATTAGCCCGGAAACTTTCGTAGAAGAAAATCTTTTCATATAGACTGCTCACATGATCAGCAGTATTTTTAATACTAGCTTTTACTGATTATACTTTTGATCTTAACCCATTTGAACCGATATTTTTTTTATGAAAAATATGTATTTCTTTGAAATAAACCTACATAAGGATGCCTAAATATTACGAAAAAAATAGAAAAAAAAATCTTTAAAAAATGGGGGCGCGCTAGGGGGGCGTACCATATAGGGTACGGTAGGACTATATACATACAAAAACTACAAGTTTTACATAGTACTATTTTTATTCATTTTTTCGTGTGATACACGATAAAACATTCTACATGGACACCAACGTTACACTTAACACATCTAGTAGGACATTGTTTGTGGCATTGGCCACACCTAGTCCGCTTTTCCTGTTTTGTGATAAAGTGATCTTTGCCATCATAACGAGAGTCAAAAGATATTGAAGATGGCCTACTAGGACCTGGCTTTTCACGTAGCTTATTACCGTCTATAATTGAATTAGCAATACGTCTTCGAAAGTTTAGCAAGTCTATATTTCCACCATTGTGTCTGTAGAGCAACCAAGCGTTTTGTACAGACATGTCAATGCAATGGAGGATCAGAGGCATGTACCACTTCTTTCCTCGAATACTAGTTCGAAGTGCAGATATATTTTGATCGGATAAATCGACTCCACCCATATTCTTATTGTATTGTTGAATGAGATGGGGTTGCGATACAGATATTTTCTTTTTTTGTTGCTGTGAATAGCGGTCAGTTTTATGGACAGGACTTATACCAACTGCATTGGAACATGCGGTCACTATGCTATTGTCGTGCCACTTGCAAATGATGACATCATCAGATACACGATAATCGTAAAAACCTCTCTCTTTTGTTTTTGCTTCTTTGTTTGATAATAACGGACACTTTCCAGATCTGTTCTCTTTTATAGTCCCAGTCAAACGAAACCCTCTCTCGGTCAGCTCGTGTACTAAGGGCAAACCAGTGAAAAAGTTGTCTACAAAGAGATGGTAGTCATTGCCATATCCCAATTGCGCTAATTGATCTGCATAGGTCAAAACCACGCTTGCACCAAGACCCAGTTGAGAATATCGGGGATTTGTAAATGTAGACGCGCCTTGATAGGGTTCAAACCAGGCAATGTAGCCTCCCGATGTAGCTCCAACCCATAATTTATATCCGTACCTTATTGGCTTAGCACGAATAAATTGTTTGCAGCCGTGACGACCAAAATATGGTACCATTGCTTCATCAATGCTATGGTTTTCCTTGTGGGGACAATGCTCGAGAAACTTTGCAGTTAAGAGTTTTAGTAAAGGGCGGACTTTTGCAAATTTGTCTGATGCGTCTAAATTCTGATTATCAGCAACATGTATGTTAGAAAACATAAGTGTGAATCTATCCCTAGACAAGGCTCCAGCTATCAAATTGTTTCTTGTATCTGGAGCATTTTCCCAGTACATTCTTCTTCTATTTACCTGACAATAGCCACTGACTAACAAAATTCCAACTAAACATTTCATCTCTTCAAGTTTTACGTCAGCAGGAAGAAATTTCCGAGATAAGTATTTATTTGTTTCAGTTGTTAGTAACTCATATACATCTTCGGAAAAGAACAAAGAAAACCATTCTACTGGAGTCATCTCAACTGGAACATGATAAAAGGGTTGCCAAGTAGTAGGTCTCGGCTGCAAATCTCGTTTTCTCCAACTGTACTTCATCAGACGTTTTTGCAAAGGTTCTTGATATTCACTAGGCTCTTGGTCTTCAGTCTCTTGTTCTTTTGCGGATGCAAACTCAGCTGGTGCTCTAAGCAAACTTGGAGGCAAATTATTTATGGTGACTTCATCCTCTTCGCCCGAATCTTCATCAGTCCGATCATCATTAGCAGTCGCAGGCGGAAGTAAAAAAATATCATCCTGTGTGTTGGAATCGTCTTCTTCTTCTAGAATTGTTGCGATATCATGCAGCGTCAAGGATCTGAAACAATAAATGTACAAAGTTAGGTGTAAACATACAACAACGATTTTTCAGAAATATTGCTCACTTATAGACCTACTGTACCATATACGATACACCTACTTTAGGATTCAGTAAATCGTACAAAAATAACATATTTGAGATTTTTTTGTTGCTATAATACCTAAAGTAACATAGTCTTTATAATAATACTAAAAAATTACGGGATTTATAATAAATAACATAGAACTTACCTTTTTGAAGACATTGTGATTATTTTCCTTTGTTTCTTCCAGATAATTTCACTTTTTCTATTTAAATTACTAACACATTTGCACTTGTATCATTTTCAACGTAAGACTTACACTTTTACCTTTTCGACACAACTGAAACAAAAATTAATTATTTTGTGGGTATGTCGAAATATTTTTAAAAAGCTACTGTACCACATAGGGTACGGTAGAGCTATATGGGTTAATAACAACAACGACGAAAATAATCATCATTCCGAACTACTGATAGATTCCTTGAACTATTGAGGTAGGAGCTACACATCTGTGCATATCAGGCTCACCGCTGATCCAGGTCTACACGACAACAGAACATAATAATGTAGCAGAAGGATAACATTACGCAACACACGATATGCTTACAAATGCAATTCCAAATGAAAATCTGCGTCCTCATTAGTTGGAGAGTATTCCTCATTATTTGGAGAGTATTCCTCATTAGTTGGAGAGTATTCCTCATTAGTTGGAGAGTATTCCTCATTAGTTGGAGAGTATTCCTCATTAGTTGGAGAGTATTCCTCATTAGTTGGAAAGTATTCCTCATTAGTTGGAGACTATTCCTCGTTTGCTGTTTGATAGCAATTCAGCACCCTCATTGCGTAACACACTATCAATCACAATCTGAATCAATTTTAAAGCATATTGCTAATCCATTGATTCATAATATAATATTATAAAAATTTGTCTGCACAATAACGTAAATAGAATGTTGAAGAATTTTGTGAACTGTCAAAATGAAAGCCATTCCTACTTTTAGTATGTCTGTGTACTTTTAGTATGTCTGTGTACTTTTAGTACTCGCTGGTCACTGTACTCTAGATTAGTTTTGATGACATGAATAACAATGGGAGGTTTATATGTTAGTCAGTTGCAATTGCAACATGTGGCAGCAATGGTCCTAATAGTCACACATTTTGATGAAAAGGCTGATAGTGAAAAGTGGTCCTTTTGTCCTTCTCTGTGCCAAATCGTTAGTGTAAAGTACGACAGCTCGTAAATCATAATCTATTACAGAAAGTGGTTTAGCCGGGCGGCACGGGCGCGGGCGGCGGCGGTAGGAAATACGCGCAGTAATCCGTTAGTAGCTCGGCGCAGTGAGTCTTGTTTTAAATTACACAATACATTTTAACTAAGCGGATAATTGACTCGGGTTAATCGTTGATCGCCGGGATTTACAGTTGTTAAGGTTCCGTTAAATTGATGCTGTATTTCCTTCAGGCATAGGATAACAATTATACACCGTTACATTTGATCGTTTTAATCCTTAAAAGGGGTCATTGTACTCATCATTATGAACAACTTTTACTGTGGGAACAATCCTGAAATCGTGAAATAAAAATCATATAATTTATGTTCGCATAACACGACTAATGTCCGAACCCATCCACCTATCCATCACTAGTTTTGGCGCTGGAGGTAGAAAGACCTATCTATCTCTGGTTTTAACGTCCCAAGAATCTATATCAGTAGCGATCTGTATGATTATATTATAATGGCAGTTATAATTAAAAATGGCATTTAATAAAAAAAAATAGTAATTGTACTGGCGACCATCAGTAGCGAACTGTCAATAAGTTATTGGTTTCGGCCGATAATGTATGGATCAACTCTTTTTTTTTTTTAACAATTTCATGTTTTATTCCATAGTAAAAGTTGTTCATAATGATGAGTACAATGACTACTTTTAAGGATTAAAACGATCAAAATGTAAGGGTGTATAGGATGAAAACACTGGAGAAGTGGAGATACCAGTGGATATTAACCTACTATAGAATCAAAACAGAGAATAAATTTAGATAATTGGAGAATAATCATTGAGTGAGTAGCGAAACTTTGTCTATGTCTACTTTCTCTTTGTTAGTATCATCCTGAAACCGTCTACTGCTGAACTTATGCCTCTTGTAAACAAGTATAATGTTTAACTTACAGTAAGTAGTTATGTTTCATGTTAAATCATGAAAGTGTTGTTAACTTTTTTTGATTTTTTATTTAATATTTTATATGTACCTATGTGTAAACTGTCTTTAACTCCTGTAATTGGTTGTAAACCGTTTTAGTTAAAGAATAAAAATATAAATAAAATAAATGATTTGGGATCAAATAATAATGTATATGCTGGTATTATAGCACCAAAGAATTGACTGCTTAGCACAAAAACTCGATCTGAATAGCCATCGAAGGAAGCTTTGTTCAAACAAAACAGCGCACCCATAATCTTGATAAATATATCGTAATTATTAATTTCGCCAACTCTCGCCACCAAGCGTCTTATTTTCGTAATAATAAGAAAACAGACGTTCATCTGAAACAAATCTGTTTATTCTGCCTCATACAAACAGCGGACTTTTAATGAAAATTCTTTAAAAATAGAAAAATACAAGAACGCGTATTTTGCGATGAAGAATTTCTATCCGGGAAACATTTGAGTCCCTAGTACATTCGGAACATTTGCGTCCCTAGTATTTATAAACGAGGGTGTGCACGTGTTTGTGTGCGTCGAGGCAATGTTTAAGCTTACTTCGATGCATGGCTGTGAATCTATGATCTGGTACCTACCGATGTCACTGCATCATTTATAATTCTGCATAATGTGCAAACTGTGTTATATGTTACTGACTAATGAAGTGAAAACACGTTGACATGTTGCGTCGACCCCAAATGAATTGGGACAAGAACAAGAGAATGACGATGACCACGAAATGATCTCTCATAGTGATCAGCTAAGCACGAGACACAATGAGTTGAATGATGACTGACTAATGAAGTGTGTTGCGAACGACGACCACGAAGTAATCTCTCGTAGTGATCAGCTTAGCACGAGACACAATGAGTTGAATGATGACTGACTAATAAAGTGTGTTGTGAACGACGACCACGAAGTGGTCTCTCGTAGTGATCAGCTGGGCACGAGATACAATGACTTGAATGATGACTGACTAGTGAAGTGTGTTGTGAACGACGGCTACGAAGTAATCTCTCGTAGTAATCAGCTGGGCACGAGACACAATGACTTGAATGATGACTGACTAATGAAGTGTGTTGCGAACGACGACCACGAAGTAATCTGTCGTAGTGATCAGTTGGGCACGAGACACAATGACTTGAATGATGACTGACTAGTGAAGTGTGTTGTGAACGACGGCTACGAAGTAATCTCTCGTAGTAATCAGCTGGGCACGAGACACAATGAGTTGAATGATGACTCACTAATGAAGTGTGTTGCGAACGACGACCACGAAGTAATCTCTCGTAGTGATCAGCTTGGCACGAGACACAATGAGTTGAATGATGACTGACTAATAAAGTGTGTTGTGAACGACGACCACGAAGTGGTCTCTCGTAGTGATCAGCTGGGCACGAGATACAATGACTTGAATGATGACTGACTAGTGAAGTGTGTTGTGAACGACGGCTACGAAGTCATCTCTCGTAGTAATCAGCTGGGCACGAGACACAATGAGTTGAATGATGACTGACTAATGAAGTGTGTTGCGAACGACGACCACGAAGTAATCTTTTGTAGTGATCAGTTGGGCACGAGACACAATGACTTGAATGATGACCGACTAGTGAAGTGTGTTGTGAACGACGGCTACGAAGTAATCTCTCGTAGTGATCAGCTGGGCACGAGACACAATGAGTTGAATGATGACTGACCAATGACGTGTGTTGTGAACGACGACCACGAAGTTGTCTCTCGTAGTGATCAGCTGGGCACGAGACACAATGAGTTGAATGATGACTGACCAATGACGTGTGTTGTGAACGACGACCACGAAGTTGTCTCTCGTAGTGATCAGCTGGGCACGAGATACAATGACTTGAACGATAACTGACTAATGACGTGTGTTGTGAACGGCGACCACGAAGTTGTCTCTCGTAGTGATCAGCTGGGCACGAGACACAATGACTTGTAAATTAGTAGTAGTAACTCAACAAAGAACCTGCACTGTGCGTAGATCCCAAAACCGCCATTACGTTGATATCTTACAAAGAAAACGGTTTTGATCTAGAAGTGACACATGTGGCCGGAATCTGTCATCTGTAGTAATGCGCTGTATCATACGTTAGGACAATGTTCAGACTAGAGGCAGCAGTCCCGGCGTGCTGCCGCCGATCACGTCCCGTAATGGATGTCCCGCTATTGCACGCCACTCGCCTCATATCGCCTTATATCGCTTCAGATTGCCGGAACTCGTCGTCGGTTTGAATTAGCTACAGTTCCGGACATCCTCTTTACTTTTTGTTACGGCACACGCCAAATATAGATCCAAGATCGAGGGTTTATATTATGTTACATGGTAGGTAATTCTCTACCTGAGCATTGAGCAAACAATAGTAATGAATCGGTTTAAAAATAAATCAACTTCTTAAAATTAAAACGACACAATAGCACTATCGACGGGTCTAAGGACCAAACTTTTGTTGAGTCCAAAATCAATATTACAATAATTTTTTATGAACAGAGCTTATTAATTAAACGTTCACGTCATGTACGACAGTTCGCATTCACACTCTCAAGTATTCGTCGAGGTCGTTATGTTGACGTTAGTTGTATAACAAAAACGTGGATGGTTCCATCCTTGTTAGCTTTTATTAAAATGGTTTACTTTGTTTATCATTATTATTTGTAAAGTATTATATTATTTTATTTGTTGTGAATGTGAAGACGATGTGGGCCATTTTATTCATTACATATATATATTTTTTTTATTATTTTCTCTCTTCTGTTAGTTTTTTTTCATGATGTGGCAGTTTGAGTAATTTATGTGGCCTAACCAAATGTCCTTTCTTTGGTATTGTTCGTCGAATCGTTGAGCTCCTTAAGTTTTGAGGTGAGCTGCACGATTTCTGACAAATGCATGCACTGACTGGTCAGGTCCTCTCAATCTGTGTGGTTCCTTCCTCAAAAGACAATCTCAGACATCGATCTACATTGTCTTCATATGCAGCAGACTAAACATGCTTTTGATAACCGATTTTATTTATTTTTAGGACCCTACTTGTATAACCAGTTTAACAGAGTGCTAAAGATTAAGTTATAATAGGTGTAATTTACTAGTACAGGAATATTTGGCAAAACTTAATTATGCGGACACGGAAAAACTACTAGACATTTTAAAATAAAGTCTTATCTACCTACTCTAATATAAGTCTCTTCATTTACCTAATTAATAATAGGCTTCACTTTATCTACTTTAATATTATTCGTTAATTTATTTAAACATAATATATCTTACATAATCTACATTTAAAATAATGTATACCCAAATAGTAACTCTTTAAGACATTTAAAATATTATACTTTCTTTTCAATTTAGCTTATATTACATTTATTGTTTTCTTCTTTTTAAATGTTTGATGTAACTTGATGGCCTGAAACACAGGTTTTCCATAAACCTAGATCAGGCAGGTCTACATTAGAAATAGAATTTAATTTTTCCTCGATTGTAATTAATGTAAATCCTATTTTTACTTTACTTTTTGAATAAGAAATTTTATTATTAAAAAAAATATATTATTATTATTATTTATATAACCTGACCAAGGACTGTCTGGACTTTAAAAGAGACTGTGACCTCTGAGTTTGTTTCGGCCTTTCTTCTCAGAGTAGTCAGATAGGAAACGCCGACCTCATCTAGTTTTAAAAAAACATGATTGACGTGTAAAAGTGTTTGTACAAACCTATTTACAAAAATAAAATCATTTATCATAATGTTTTATAACACGGGATCGTAAAATAAGCTATTAGTATGTCATTATGATATGTTGTTTCGAGAAAACCAAAACCAAAATTTTTTTTTAATAGAACGGCAAATTCTGCTGAACATACCTACTTACGCTTTTTCGGTTCGGGTTCTAAAACAGCTGGCACCCCGGCGGTGACAAGAGCACGACGGATGATGTCGTTGATGCTGGCATGCCGTGCTATCCGGCCTGCGCTTTTACTGCAGGATAAGCCACGGTGCCCGAGGCAGTCGACACCTTCACCGCATTGGCAGCGATGTGGAGCCACGCAAGGGGCGCCCAGACGCAGACAAGTAGCGAGCCGGAATGTGGAGTCACCCAGCAAAGTGCCTATGTTGGGTGACGGTAGCGCCTGAAGCCAGAGGCCCGACTCCCACTCACCCACAGCCAATAGGCGGCCACGCTCAGCAGTATTGGTGGACGTATTAATAAGATTATTCCGTACCAACCTGCAGAGCGGCTCATCCCACTGCCTCTGGGAAGATGGGTTCGCGGGCCGAACTGTATCCGGGCAAGCCATTTTCCAGGCGTTCACCGCGTCGGCCAAGCACGGCACCTTAGAGTCAACCAGGGAGGGGGCTAAAATCTTCCCGATCAACTTTTCGGTGCTGTGGACAGAGGACAGGAACGCCGGTAAGCTAATACTGGAAATTTTGCGGAAAAAATTAAAATAAATTAAATTTTATTACTTACAAAAATTTTAAGCGGTGCACAGAATACTCTTTCTTTCCCAATTTTCATCATAAACTCGTAGTACAAATAGTATCCGAGTGCAATGGTTGTGTAATACTCGGACGGACGGACAGCTAGACATTACATATAATGGGGCCCGTTTTTTGCCAATTGTCTATGAAACCCTAAAAACAAACTGCTTCTAACAGTTTTATTTACCGGTGATTTAATTATAATCTAGTGAGTTTATTTTAGTAGATAGTCATTGAAAGTCATTGTTCAAGAGTAGGTGTGAGATGAAGAAGCCATCTTATTTAATTGTAATAATTTAATGTCATTTTTCAAGCTTTTTGGAAATATTAAAGTCCTTCTGCTCTTCTCTACTGTGTATTGAAAAAGGGAGGTTATAGCAAGACACTATTATTCTTTCAACTTTCAAACTACTCTGAATGAATTAGTTTTTAAATGGTTTAAACAGTCTTGATATTTTTAGTTTCGTCTGCTGTTGAGAGCTCATTGCGCTCAGTTACTTTTAATGAACAGTTTTAATTTAGCGACGAGGCCCTAGCGAGATGGCGACAAAGAAACAACAATACTTATAATAAAGGCATCTTAGGTTTCGGGTCAAAATAATTTATCTTGTCATTGTCAGTTATGAAAAATGGATTGTCGCATTTCTACATAAGTGGGGTCTGACCTTTGCGTTGGAAAGGACAATATTTTAAGCTCTTTTAACTTTTAACATTCTTTCTGAAATATGATTTCCAAGGTTTAATAATGTGGAAAAAACTTACATTCTTAATTTGGTTAAGTACCCACATTCATATATCTAGGAACCGTAGTAACACATATTTGAAATAAATATTTCCAGATTACCTCGTGAGCTCGTGACCCAGCGTCCTCGTATAATATTCGTGACCGAGCGTCCTCGTGTAAATTCGTGACCGAGAGTTCTCGTGTATATTCGTTACCCAGCGTCCTCGTGTATATTTGTGACTCAGCGTCGTCGTGTATATTCGTGACTCAGCGTCGTCGTGTATATTCGTGACCCAGCGTGCTCGTGTATATTCGTGACCCAGCGTCTTGGTGTATTTTTCTGATCCAGCGTCCTCGTGTATATTTGTGACTCAGCGTCGTCGTGTATATTCGTGACTCAGCGTCGTCGTGTATATTCGTGACCCAGCGTGCTCGTGTATATTCGTGACCCAGCGTCCTCGTGTATATGCGTGACCCAGCGTCCTCGTGTATATTCGTGACCTAGCGTGCTCGTGTATATTCGTGACCCAGCGTCCATGATATTCCTGACGCAGCGTCCTCGTGTATATTCGTGACTCGGCGTCGTCGTGTATATTCGTGACTCAGCGTCGTCATGTATATTCGTGACCCAGCGTCCTCGTGTATTCTTCCGTTGAAATCCATAAAATTCTATAAACGAATTTGTATTCATTTTGCTCGCGTAGGATATAACATCGAATAGGACCCGCGAGTCGAGTGGAACGACCGCTCGCTCTTCTAACATCTACGGGGTCGTTGAGTATTTGCTAATACGTGTACCTACGTAGATACGATTTTGTACAAGTAAGGTTTATGAACATTAAGTTAGGTATGCACGTCATGCCCAGGGTAGGAGTAAGATCTAACCAGTATCCAGGAGTGACCTTCAGTCCATGTAGATCCATGCGTCGCTCTGATGAGTCTTATCCCTTAGTACACTCCGCTCCGTCCTTCTTCAGCATTGCTGAAAATTAGATACAATACTGCATTATTGACACATATTTTTATCCTTACCTAAAACCTTAAATTGTTTTGATCTTCAAAATAACTAATAATTATGATCTTTATGTACATTTCGAAAGCTCTTCACCGCATAGCATTTCCCCTATAGCCCTCGTTACCATCGAGGGTTATAAATACATCAAACGTATGGCTTCAAGACGATGTTCTGTACATCGTTGGGCTCGCGCGAATCTCCCCGGTTATGGCGTATTTATGGGTAATACGGTGTATTGTGCGCCCGTCACGCGTGATGGATGAATGGCACGCCAAGTGCGTGTTATGCACGTATTTCTTTGTTAATACTGCGGATAATAAACGGCAATATTACAGTAACCTGAGGCAATCAGATGAAACTGTACTTCAGGAGTAATGGTCGCATTCAGTTAATGTTCTCGTCTTTGGTTCTTAGAATGTTTTACAAGGTTTAATAAATGGTAATCATATGTAATACTATGAAAGGTGAGAAAAAACACGTTATTTAAGTGCCAGTGCTGACAATCTTCACGCAGAACATTGTATTGTATCATGCAGAATAAACCTAACACAGGCTCTTCTAAATCTTAATCACTTGCAGCCTTAACATTTTAAAACTTTTCAGTGGTTATTTAAAATTCATTACAAATTAAAGGGCAATTTAGAATAAAGGCAAGGCGTACATAAATCTGCGCGGACGACTTAGCCGCCTGCTGGCTGTAGGGCGCGCCTAATGCGGCCCGGGCCGCACGGCCCCTGCTAATAAATAAACGATTTCAATTACAGAATAAGCTATACGGTATGATTCAGGAGTTTTAGAAGATTTTATTTAATTGTTGTTGTATTGTTTGTTGTTATTTTTATAGTGTGAATATTTTTCACACTATAAAAATACCACTACTACTACTACACACACACACACACACACACACACTACACATACACACACACACACACACTACACACTACACTACACACACACACACACTACACACACTACACTACACACACACACACACTACTACACTTACTATTTTTTTTTTTTGTGTGTATTATGCTAGTTCAAATCTTTAAAAAAACTAGCAAGACTAGTCTCTCTACGGATTTACTCTTCTCGTAATTTCGACATAAATTAATTTAAAGGAAAACAACATACTGTACACTATATTTATAGTAAGATGTTGTACTGCTCTGAAGGCTCCGAGTTCATTCAAACGGACTGAACCAACTGAGCCGTCTAGAAATATTATTAATATTATTATCAGCGAACTTGTTTGAGCTGGGCTGGCTTTGTACTGTGATTGACAGGAGACAGGCCAAGTCAGAAACTTAGCCTTGCTGTAATTGGTTGAAAATACTTTTTTAAGCTTCGTGAAAAGCGAGTCAAAATTGGAACTCAAAGAATTGTGGGTCAGTAAAAAAACAAATTAATTATTTATTGATTCGATTCGATATTTCAATGTTGATGTTCGTATATTGCCGTATTCTTTTTATTGACATTTGGCAATATCATGATAATAGCTTCTTGTACCTTACACTATCGAATAGAACCAAACGTTGTAACCGCTACATCAGACAGCGTGTCGTAGGGAAGTTACGAAGTTTCACCACTTCTCCCTGCTCTTACTTAAGAAGTGAACAGTTTCAGTTTCTAAGAAATGAAGATAATAGCAGACAGACAACTAATGTATATATACAACTAATGTATTTATTCCCTATTTCTTGTTGTCCCCCCATGCAGGGTTAGGCAAACTGAAGACGTGGCTCATTCAATTCCATTTGCATAAGACCATGTTAACCGGCTAATGATTTAGCCTTTAGATTTCCTGGCTCCTTACCTCTATTCCTTCTCTAGGAAAGTACCTTAGTGTTCCCTTATATAATAGGGTCCCCGTATTGTTGATTCCAGGTAAGCCAACTCGAGTGATTCGTCTCGCCGCCAGGATCTAGAGGGGCCTCTGGGACCTGGACGCGAGACCCGTTCCTCGAGTCCACTTAAAGCCTCCTGGAGACGACTGTGCGGTGGCAGCGTCCGCCTAATGATTTAGCGCAGCCGGGACGGTTTTTTTTATATATAAACTTACACCTTTTAATTTATTTTCTACCGGTTCATAAACGAACCCGTGTATCACCTGCCCGGTCTTCTAAATTAGAAGCCGGTCTGCAACTAAATTTAATTAAAGGACCTCGAGTTCGACACCTACGATTAACTGGAAGTATATTGGACATCTTCGTCGGCTCCGGGATCCGGGACTCTTCAAGTCCCTGGCGCCCATCTAGTATTTATTCACATAACAAAACTGGAAGGTTGTACCTTGATATTTTAGTAAAAATTAATTTAATTTAAGCTTTTGGAAAAGGAACAGTACTGGGTTTATCGCCAACCCCCCCCAACCATAGTTCGAAACCGACTTAAGTTTACGCTGGCTGGCATTACCCTTTTTATATTTATGTTTATATAGGTTTAGGTAAATAAACTTACATTGTTTGAGATGGTTTGTTGTTTCTTTGCCTTTCAATACCAACCCACCTTGCATCTGGGCAACGCTCTGCGCTTTCAGTATAATAATGCTTTGAGGATATTGTTGGGGCTACCTCGGTTTTGTAGCGCGTCTTGCATGTTTGCTGAAGGGAGGTTAGACAATTTTTATGCCGTTATGCGCAAGCGATGTGCGAGTATGCTGAAGCGATTCAGGGGTAGCCCCAACAACATACTGGCTACACTGGCGGACAAAGTTGATGGGCCTTTCATTAGGCACTGGACAGGTAGACATGTGCTGTGCGTACTGGCTTACATGTCGCCAACTAAATTAATTTATTTTGTATGTAGGTACTAACAATAGGCTAATATTTTACTAACACTATATGGATCAATGGTCTGAAATAAATACATTATTATTATTTTGTTCCCTTATCACTAGCGGGACAAAATCTCTAATGTAACAATTTTTAACAAATTCTGATGAAATATTTATATTATGTCAAAGATAGCTCAGTAAAAAGTTTTGCGAAACGAGAAAAGAAAAACAGTAAAATATATAACAGGAAACGAAAATGGTACAGGCCTAACTATTTACATTTGTGAGTATTTTTTTTTTTTGAGTATTTGTTACCTACCTATAAATGTTGGGAACTTCTTAATAACTAGCAAACTTAGGTGTATTTAGAATAAGGTTCCGTACCTTAATAGGAAAAAAACGGAACCTTTATAGGATCACTCGTGTGTCTGCCTGTCTGTCTGTTTGTCTTTATAGGATCACTCGTGTGTCTGCCTGTCTGTCTGTTTTTTCTTCAATTTGCTTCGAACGTGGAATTTGCTTCGAACCTGAAACCGAATACTGAACTGATTAAAATGAAATTTGATACACATATAAATATCTGTGACCCAAACACGAAAATGTAACGAAAAGAAATGAATTTTGAGTATGAAGGTCACTTTAGGGGGGGAAACTAGAAAATTAAAAACAAAAGTTTTACTAACTGTATTGTGTGACATATTAAATGAAAGGGCTTGCTATGAGGGTGTCAAATTAAAAAAAATCAGAATAAATAGTTTTAATGTTATTTAAGGAAATGTTTGAAAATTGACAATTCCCGCCGCTTATCTCCGAAACTAATGTGTCTACTCATGTGCTACTGGGCACAAAATTATAAAAAAAATACAGAAATTAGGTCCTTGCTTACAGATAACCGGAAAACCTATAGGAATAAATAACATGGTAAATCTTTCAATATTGAGAATACAAACTTACAATTGCAGTTAGAATGTGTTCCCATATTTTTCAACTACAATGTTAACTTTGTGCTTGGGATAAATTCATCCCATCTACGGAACCCTTAATTGTGCGTGGTCCGACATGCACTTGGCCGGTTTTTTGTCAATGTTATTCCAAAGTAATGATTGATAAGAACGTCACGCTACCTATGCACGTGACAACTGTCTGTGTCATGTCCACAGCGAGTCTATTACAAACCACTGCCTCTGGTGTAGGTAGACTATTTCAAACTTTCAAAGTGTCTTCAATATACACACTTTGAAAGTTCTATGATGCGGTAACTGGGAGAGGACCATGATCAAAGATTTTTAAATACAGGGTACCCTGTATTGCTATCATGGATTCAGTGCATGATTCTAAGCACCGCACGTACCATTTTGATCGCGTAGGTACCTACTGCATTTTGATCGCGTAGGTACCTACTGCATTTTGATCGCGTAGGTGCCTACTGCACTTTTGATAGCGTAGGTACCTACTGCAATTTTGATCGCCTAGGTACCTACTGCACTTTTCTATGAAACCAAAGCTTTTTGTTGATAACCGGGTTCTAGAATCTGTTGCTGAACTCATGGTAATGCGTTCAGCAAATGATTCTAGCACGCACGGTTTGCGCGTCGATGTCCCCACCACCCTGTATACTTACGAATGACGGGACAAAGCGAACAACATCAAAATCTACTTAGTATTACTTACAGACCTCCTCGCTCAGTATAGTTCTATGTCTCGTGACATACGCGGTACGCCCCACATGATAGGACGCATTGTGTGCAAAAGAAAATTATTTTCGAAGAAAATACTCCGAATTGTACAATATGTTGTGCAAAACTCGTAGTGATAATGTTACTGGACTTAATTACAGTTTATTTTCGTTTGTATTTTATAACTCGTGCAATTACAGATGATGAATTAAATAATTTTCTTAGATGTGACAAACGGCAGTATCACACATGTGTGACAGTAATCAAAGGTTGGTGTCGGCAAAAGTGTTTCGTGTCAAACTTGGCTATAATGTAATATTACTGTATTATGCTAGAAGGCACCACTGATACATGTGATCACGGTTTTTCAATGATATTTCTTCTGGTAGCCTGTCTACATGATCAATGATCATCAGAGGACTTTTCCGGATTGATATGTGTAACGGTCTCAAAAATAACACATCAAGTACTTTGTCATTTTATAAACCTACTTAAAATATGTCATTCTTATGTTGCTGTTTTGTAGCAATATTCATCTCGTGCTTTATACGACGCCCATAAAAAAGATTTTAAATTAGTTTGCAGCGCTAATTTAATGTTCTGACTTGAACATTCTGTTTATAATGGTAGTTAACAACATTTTATTTATTTTTTACGTGAGCACGAAGATATCGTAATGAATTCGAACTATTGTAATTCTCAATACCTATCAATATGTATTAAGACTTGATTAAAATGGAATTCTTTTGAACTTTTGCGGCACAACACCGCCACATGCGAACTACGCATCATACAGACGTCACGCAAAATCCTGCATCGCGCAAGCAGAGTTTACCGCGCAACTAGCATATATACAACGTCCCGACATCAATCGTCGGGTAGTTGCCCACCACGGTTCCCTAACCATTTGCATAAAATTTTAAGACCTGATATAACTTGGCATACTTTTCTTTGTCCATTATATTTTCGCATAAATTATTTACGGATAACAGCTTACGCATAATTTATTTACCCATAATTTCTCTAATCATAAAAATTATTAATCATAACATTCTAAAGCATACATTTTTAAGCATAACACTCTAAATCATAACTTAATTAAGCATAACATTCGAAACAATAACTTTATTAAGCATAACAATAATAATAAAGCGTAGTAGACGGAGCCCCGCTTCGCGGGGCCCCTATTTCTGTCTGCAGGGTTTAAAGGAACCTAACACGAAGGGGATGACGGCCCGTCATCCCCTTCGAACCTAACCTGTCCGAGTCGGGGTGCCCCAATTCCCGAGCTCACTTCGCTCGCTCTTGCAAGAGCGAGCAAAGCGAGGTCGGCGTTTCCTATCTGACTACTCTGAGAAAAAAGGTCGAAACAAACTCAGAGGTCATAGTCTCTTTTAAAGTCCAGACATAATCTTGGTCAGGTTATATGAAGACCATGTAGGTCGATGTCTAAGATGGTCTTTTGAGGAAAAAACCACACAGATTGAGAGGACCTGTCCAGTCAGTGCACGCATTTGTCAGAAATCGTGCAGCTCAACTCAAGACTTAAGGAAATCAACGATTCTACGGACAATACAAAAGAAAGGACATTTGGGTAGGCCACATAAATTACTCAAACTGCCAGACCATGGAGAGAATTATAAAAAAATCTAAAATGAATAAAATAAATGACCCACATCGTCTACACATTCACAATAATTAAAATAATGTAATACTTTACAAAGTAAGCAAATATCATTGTTTAAAAAAAAAACATTAATGTCAATGTGTTTATTATAAAACAAAAAAAAAAGAAAAACACGCAAAATGCAGAAATTGGAAGCAGCTCAATCCCAAGCCTTTTCGTCCTCAATATAATCTTTAACAGTAGGTATAAAATGCTTTCTTGCACAACTTACGTTTAATTAATGATTTAAATTTATTAAGGCTTAGATCTTGAACGTGGCTTGGTAGTTTATTATAAAAGCGTATACATTGGCCTCTGAATGAGCCACCTATTTTCTTGAGCCTTGTTGTAGGTACAACAAATGTGTTTGTTTCTAGTATTTATATTATGGATGTCACTGTATTTTTTGAACAATTTTATATTTTTATGGGCATATAAAAGATTTTCATAAATAAACTGAGAAGGTACAGTCATTTTATAAAGCTCTTTAATTTTTTTTATTTATTAGGGACTTGCAACCATTAACAGGTCATGTCAGCCCCATCATTTCCTTAAACAAGTTACTTACAAAAATTTCTTAAGACTGTTAAAATATATAAATTTATAAATAAGCTTAGCTTTATTGCTTGCAGGGTAAGCCAGAATACATTGAAATTTACCTAAATCTAATGCATTTAATTTTATTATTTTACATAAATTTTGCCTTTCAAAATCATTGCGAATACAATCTGTAAGGAGGTGTTGGGCATCTTCTGGCTTATCACAAACAATACAGTTAGGTGAAAGGAATTTCTTCATTAAAACGGTAAATTTTTTTAGTGGTACATGTCCTGATTCGTATTCTAAAAGCTACTTTAAGTAATTGCCTACCTAGTTTAACATCGGCAAACCACGGTATCCGAGGAGGCTCACATTGCATAATTTTGTACATTATTCCTTTTTCTCGAGATCTGATGTCAAAATGTTCTATCCACTTTTGTTGCCATATTGTCTTGTACCGTGAAAAATATTCTGAGTAGTCAGGAATTATGAATACCTCGCTTCCGTCTGTACAAGATCTTTTAGCCAAAATGTCAGCCTCCTCATTACCTCTCAAGCCCACATGCAAAGGGATCCATTGCAATCTCAGAGTTGTAACTCTACTCTGTGCCTAGTGATGTATCACTAGGCATGGTATAGATTTTATCAAGAACAACGTATGCTAACGCTGTCCCTCTGCAACCAGAGGCGGAGCGAGCTATGTGCTCTAAAGCGCTTTTGCTATCCGAAAAGATTACATTTTTAGGTTTTACGCACCTATTTTTTATAGACGATATAGCCTCTGAGATCGCAAATAGCTCGGCGCACATAATGTTTACTTCAGAACAAATTTTCTAACCCTCACGTACTCCTAAACTATTACTAACATAGGCTGCACCAATACCATCCTTAGTCTTAGAACCATCTGTAAACACTTTTTGCCATCCTTCATATTTAATACTTAATTCATCTAGTATATTATTAAACAGTAAACTTTAATTATACGAAACTTTGGATGCTTTAACGCAGTCCAAATTCAATAAAATTACTTCATTAATTTTTACTTTAGAAGTCCATATATCTAAATTAAACATCACGAGAGGAGAAGAGGCGAATACTTTCTCGTGTTTAATCTCTGTGTATACAAAAGGTAATAGTGGTTTCTTTTTCTTTTGCCAGTATCTAGAATCACATAGGGTTTGGAGTTCTTCTAACAAAATTATGGTGGGATTATTCGAAAAAGAACGAGCTTTAAGACAATATTTATAGGCAAAAAACAAAAACAAAAACAATGGCGGTGTGCAGATGTCACATTCCATAACGTGTATAGGAGATGTTTTTATAAATCCGCCAATAATTCTAAGGGCATGATTTTGGAGCAAATTTAACTTTGAAATATGACTTTTGGCACTATTGTCATATAAATAAGAAGCGTAATCTATCCTGCTACGAATTAAAGCTATGTATAATCTACGTAAATGTTTTGGGTGTACTCCCCAAGCAGGTCCAGCCAGTACCCTCAATAAATTTATATTTGTAATTCTTAACTAACTCTAAGGGAGTACGCTCTGCTTTAATGTCTAGTTCTTTACCTTTCCTACCTCTAGTGAATAAAAAAATTTTAGTTTTATTTACCGAAATATTCAAGCCCAATTTTGCTAACAAATTAACAATGAGATTAACTGAGTCCTGAAGTTGAATAACACTGTCGTGTAATTTTTGATTTCTAGTGTACAATACAAAATCGTCGGCGTATTGAGAAACAGATACATTTGTAATGGCTTTACCATTACATACGAAGATAAGATAAGATAAGATGAGATGAGATGAGATGTTATGGGTAATAAATATATAAAATATAAGTATATTAAATAGTAGTGGCGACGTAGGATCACCCTGTGCTAGGCCTCTGTTTGTATACCTTTCAATAAAATGATTATCATTTTCACATTTAATTTTTAGTGTCCTTTCACTGAGAAATTCCCATAAATACTTACATACCTGAGTACCTACCGACAAACCATCAAGTATAGTGACAACTTTATCAATTAAAACATTATTGTAAGCACTTTCTATGTCCAAAAAACAGGACAGCGTGTCACAATTTTTTGAAAAACCAATCTGTATATATGAAACTAATCTAGTGAGAGCATCTAACGAGGAGTGACTTCGTCTGAAACCTACTGTTATTGGAGCTAAAATGTTGTTTCTTTCAACAAACCATTCAAGACGTTTAGTGATCATTAAATTAACAACTTTACAAAGGCATGAGTGATATTAACGATATTGGTCTTAATTTTTGTGTTAAATTACGACTACCAGCTGTAGGTTTAGGAATCGGGATAATTAAAATATCACGCCATTGTACTGGTACAATTGATTGCTTAAAAATTGCATTATAGATTTTAAGAAGGTGTAGCGGTATCTACAACGTCACATACAAACAACGCGTCATACTGACGTCACGCAAATCCTGCATCGCGCAAGCAGAGTTTACCGCGCAACTAGCATAGATACAACGGCCCGACATGAATCAACGGGCAGTTGTCCGCCAGACACAACACCCGTCTGGTCGGAGGATCCTCCCTTTTCTATGGAGGTTGAGTGAACTTTACACCCTGTTCCTCATACCTCTATACTGGTGACCCCGAACATGAACGTCAGCGCAGCCTTCGTGCAAATACTTCAGCGTGACGTCATCATCATCACTCCCGCAAGCTTTAGCGGCGAGTCACCCAGCCAGCCAGCTCCCACGGCTTCAACGGGTATCCTGACCACCAGCATGCAGCGACCGCGCATACCTGGTCATCAACCTCAGCCTCATCAGCAACCTTGGCACAGCACACTGCACTTTCGGCCGGTCAAACAAGAAGAGCTCAATTCCTCTCCTGGTCGACGCAGCAGCCAGCCTCAACTCGGCGCTGTACATCCGACGCACTGGAGCATAACGCAGCGCCACCCCGACTCACTGGGGACATCTTCGCAGACAGTTCCGACTCACCGTGAACTATGCGGCAACCGGTTCCGACTCACTGGAACCTCAGTTGGCCTGGCAAACATCGCAAGATACAAGACAGCCCACTATCGACCTCCGGTCTCCGGGGGGGAGTGATGTAGCGGTATCTACAACGTCACATACAAACAACGCGTCATACTGACGTCACGCAAATCCTGCATCGCGCAAGCAGAGTTTACCGCGCAACTAGCATAGATACAACGGCCCGACATGAATCAACGGGCAGTTGCCCGCCAGACACAACACCCGTCTGGTCGGAGGATCCTCCCTTTTCTATGGAGGTTGAGTGAACTTTACACCCTGTTCCTCATACCTCTATAAAGGTATTCTTTCGCTGACCAAGGTAAGTTATACACAATCGAGTAAGTTATTTCATCCACATCGGGAGCTGTATCTTTCTTTTTAAAACAACATAGAAGCTCCTGCATATGAAATTCACCTTCCAATAGTTGGTTTGTCGATATAAATAGAGGTTGTTTCGTAGGTACAGAATCAGGAGCTAATTCACAAAGCAACTCCAATTTATCTTCAGTAGATGAAGTGAATTTATTATATTGCCTTCCTTTTATCCACCTCATTTTCCTCTAAACCTCTCTTTAAATTTGTCTCTGAGAGAGTGTCTCGGACTTAGTTTATAAATTGATCGAACAGAACGCTTCTGCAAAACAAAGATAGTCTGAATATCGGCGGCATTTCCCCACAATAGAATACCGTACGACATTACACTATGAAAATAACTGAAATACACTAAACGGGCAGTCTCTATATCAGTTAAATTACGAATTTTTCAAAAAAGCTAAGTTCCGCAGCATTCGCTGCTGCGGAACTTAGTTTTTTTGACAATTTATCTATATGTGGACCCCACTGAAGCTTAGCATCCAAAGTTATGCCCAAGAATACGGTGCCGCTCTACTAGCGGCCTGAATGATATTAAGCCACTGCGTCGAATATAAAATTTAATGAACTGGCTGGCTGATGCTTAGGCCATTTATATAATGGGGTGAATAATCATTAGCGGTGACATATAGACGATATCAATATTAGTAGGTGTAATAGAACGGTGCGCGACTTGTTTACACAACAAGCGCGACGGATCGCGTGACGTCCCAACACATGAATACATGACTACTGGTACATTCAGAAGGCCGACTCCATAATACGGCCGATAAAGGTGCACACACTCATATGGTCCGGTCCAAAACTATCTGAAGAAAATGTAAAAGAAAAACATATTTTGGGTGTTTTTAATAAATTAATATATTTAGGATTTCGGGTTTGAGTATTCAAATAATCAAATCGAAATATTCAATTTGTAAGTGGCACTGCAAATTGGCATCCACAAGTACATTGGGTACGTTTCGGTTACATTTATTTACATTTTTATCAGATACGTAGTGTGTACGTAGGCGATCTCAAAATAAGTGAGTCAAATGCTAGTCGCGAGTGCGCCTGCGCTCGTCGGAAGTGTATGGAGTCGACCTTCTGTACCTATTTATGTGCTATATTGATGAGCCGCGACTTGTGATGTCACAGCATGAACCAGTCATGCTGTGACGTCACAAGTTGCGATTATCGCGAACGACGATGATTTCATTAGCGCTCGTGAGTAGTCGGATTTTGTGAGTCATTTGCCTTTATAAGTAGGACTGTCTTGATGAGATACATTCATTCAAAATTATCATAGTCTTTTCCCAGTTCATTATTAATACTAAGAGTATAAATATTTCTAAATTGATTTATGGTTTATAATGTTAAACTCCACACGAGCCGCCAGCTCATTAATTTGGTTCATAAAGGTTACGGTTCTGAAGCTTAAAGCAAGCGACACTCAAAACGAGGACTTTCTCAGGCTTGAACCATTAAAAGGATAACATTATGAATCATAATAATTATGGCGAAGACATTCCGTGTTTTTCTTTTTTTCGCTGCATTACATACATAGGTATAATCAAGGAAATTGGATTTGGATTGGATTGATTGGTGTTTTAGCGCAGACAAAATAAAAATATCTCAAGAATCTTTCACCAATGGAATTTGATACGATTAACTTAACAGTTAACTGTCCATTATGATTCATAATGTTATCCTGTTATGATTCTGCCAAAGTGGCCTTTTTAGGTCATCTGAGTTTTAGTCACTACTGTAACCCGGCCCGGCCTGTTACAAGATTATGAGCGTTTGCTCTACCTACTGAGCTAGCCAAGCTACAGTAAATTTACACATATAGGGTATAAATCTGTTAGGGAAAGATTCCATTAAACAAGTACCTACTTACACAATTCAAAGTTTATTGTAATAATACAAAAATGAAGGTACACAAAAAACACAAAAAACAAAAAACTAAGATATTATCTTTCCCAAACACCTGGGCATTCACACCCATACAACCAGTCTCCGGACCTGGTTGTACCGGAGTGTACGCCTGCAATGAGACAATTACAATTTCTCAGAGTCGCTATAGCGAGTCCGAGAGATGAACCACTTAATAACTTCTAGCTAAACCGTACAAGTATCAACCTATCAGGATTGTGCTCATATAGGGAAAATAATTATTATGCAAAGCAAACCCGAGACACAATACTTTAGAACAACTGGTCTTATCACATAGTTCCTACAAAAGGCATAACTCTCCCATAGGTTAAATTATGACACAATCGTCAACTCAATGTTCTTTCAGTATAATAATTCCATCAATTAACGCGATCATTTGACCCTCTCGGTTTCAATTGACACTATCAGTTGACGCGTTTTAAGGACCTTGGCATCATGCATAGGATAAACCTGTGCACACACGAATAACGTGGCCTACGGGCGTAATGGTGACGCTCGCGTTACCTGGAGTGGCCAATTACTTCCCTCATCACTTAGATTCGGCTAAGTAAGACCCTCTTAAACAACAGATGACCACAACACAAGGGATAACCTCAAAGTTGCCGGCGCCCGGATCAATTTCAAAATCATCTGACCAAGGGCTGCACCAAGGCATCACGACTTAATCGCGCATAGCACCGATCTTAAAAGGCTAGTATAACAGCCAGACCTGTAACAACGTCCTCGTGTCAGAACACACATGTAAGACCTAAGGTTGTCTAGCGGTAACAATGAAAATGGTTGAATACTCACAGTATTCAGCTTCTACTGAACTAAATAAAACCCATTCGGGTTATTTGGGCACATCCAGGTCCAACCTAGAATAAGTCCCACTCAATCAGCCTTTTGGCTCGTGTCGTCAGTCGTAAAGACCAGAAACCTCTTTTCTCTTTTCAAACCTGTCAGTTTGAACTCTCGAATATTTCTCCACAGACTAAATATTTTTTTTATTTGAAATGGGTTTGCTCTTGACTCTAGTCTTGGTCAGAGATGACAGAGACAAAGTCTACGATGGAGTGAGCTCACCCAGAAGAAGCCTGTTCACTCTTACTTTAAGAAATTCGGGTTGTATGCACTCGGAAACACAAACGCAGGTAGAGAGTTCCACTCTTTTGCTGTGCGCATTATAAAGGACATTTGAAAACGCTTAGTGCGTATTGGTGGAATAGCAACTAGGTAGGGATGGTAACTTGCAGTGCGTCTGGATGTCCGAAGGTAGAAGGGAGCCGGTGGAATGAGTTCGTGGAGTTCTTGGGCACACTCACCGAAGTACAATCTGTAGAAGACCGACAAGCAGGCAACCTTGCGGCGATGAGTCAAGCTGTGAAGCTTGGCATCCACCAGTTTTACGTCGCCAATGAGCCTTTTAGCTCTGCGTTCCACCAAGTCAAGCGCGGCAAGTTGGTATTTCGCTGAGCCATCCCAAAGTGGCTGCAATACTCCATGCAGGATCGGACTTGTGCTTTGTAAAGGGTTAAAAGCTGTCCGGGCGTAAAGTATCGCTTCACCCTATTAAGGATGCCCAGCTTCTTGGCCGCAGTTTGGGCTTTGTACTCGATGGTGGTGCCGAAGTTGAGACTAGATGTCAACTCCATGCCCAGGAGCTCGAGCCGATCTGTTACTGGAACAGATGTTCCCCGAAAAGTAGGAGTCTGGTCGAAATGACTCCTTTTGGCGGTAAAAACACACGCCTGTGTTTTGGCGGCGTTAAAAGAAACCAAATTGTCATCACCCCATTGGAAGACAAGGCTTAAGGTCAAAACTGTCCGCTCCACCATGGCCTCTCTCACCATGGCCTCTCTCAAGAAATGAACTTCGGCCCCGCGGCCGGTTCGTAAATTTTATTGGTTTGTAATTTTAAACTTATTAGACATTGTTTATATATTAAAATGTGGAAATTATGTCTGTCTGTTTATTTACTCTTAATAAGTAATAATCATTGTAGTTAATTTACTGAACACGACGACGCTAACGCGATCACGAGCCTGCACAGACCCATGATAGATGTCGCCACTTGTTGCGATAAATATCTATTTTTGCAACGTCACACTACACTAGGGTTTGGATAGAGACCTAACGTAGATTTTTCTAGTAATTACAAAATAATACTGTACGCGAAATTAAATACTGTACGGAATACAAAAAATAAACAAATTTGGCTTGTACTTGGCTCTGTTGCGCTCATTAACAACCCAAGAACATATGTAATCCTCAACACTGACATGGCGAGAATAAGTTAATGACATTCTATGTAAAGAAAGAAAGAAAAATGCGTATAATGGCATACAAATAAATACACCTTAAAACTATAAAACAGAAAACAAAGATTATAATGCCGCTCAGCATAATGTCAGATGACAACACAAGGTGCACCACCTGACGCTGATTTTTAGCTGCAACCCACTAGTGCCATACGCTGGAATAACAAACACATAAGGAAGTGTGTGTCCGTTATAATAAATTAAGAAAATTAATTAAATGTGATAATATATAAAAGCTCATATAAAATCAATTAAAATGTTGTGACACACAATATAATATCTCGTGTCGTAGATGATCTGCGATCCCACGCCTCATTGTGTCGGTAATGGCGCCTGTATTGTTACACCTCAGAGGATCGCCGCGCCAGAGATGGATCACCTTCACTATTGATTACTAACATTGTTCTATGATCGATCACATTAGCAGGGATTGATTAGTTTTAGAGGCGTCGATATTAATGAGAAGGGGAGAGTTCATAAGTTTACTGTGAGAGATTCCATCGGCGCAGTCATTATGATTTAGCGATTAGGTTCGGTGGTATCATTTGTGGTCTCGATACCCGTCAGGAATAAAGATTGTTCCGCTCCTTGGTATAAGTAAATGTACCCATAAATATAGAGGGCTGGATATGTGGCAATCGCTTTCAAAGCGTTTCGTCTTTCTACAACAGCATTATCATCTTTTCCGTACCTTATGTCAATTTTATTGACGTTTCCGCTGACAGAATGTCACTTTGTCTTGCCGACCTGCCTTGTTGTTGCCTTCAGGATATAGGTAATTATTATGAAAAATATTATAAATAATGCCCATATTAATATATTCTCCGTCCACAACAACTGGTTGAGTTTCCTCCTCATGCATACAATTCAGGTGCATTTCTTCATCTGCAATCAGTGGTCCACGTGCAGCACAATCAGTCGTCATTAATATTAATAAGTACAACGTTGTTACCCTCAGGGTTGACAAGCAAACGATATTCTTCCGAATGCCACTGCTGCACCGACTGTAGTTTAACTTTGATTCAGAAGCCTGCAGTGTACTATGTGCGACTTCTCGTCGATGTCGATATTCATACTCAGAAGCCTGCAGTGTACCCTGTGTGACTTCCCGTTGATGTCGATCTTCCATACAACCTTTAATCCCCTATTTAACCCCGTTAGGAGGTGAATTTTCAAAAACCCTTTCTAAGTACTTATCCCCGTCACGTCAGAAACTTTTATCCTCCTCATTAGATCAGGAGCTCTTATCCTCGTTACATCAAGAACTCTTGTGCAAAATTCAATGCTTCTGGACCCAGTGGTTTAAGCTGTGCGTTGTCTGTCAGTGAATGAATGGTTGAATTTAAGATTTTTGTTAAGTAGGAGAATATGGTTATAAACAGTCCCCTGCGAGTTCCTACTTCAACTGAGTCTCTGATGGTTAAAAAAGAAAATACGTTCATTTTCGGTAAGCATGACACAGAGAAATAACACAAAACAAAAAAGAACAAGTTGGTGAAAATTTGCGCTACATCCACGCAAAACGTCGCATCAAAATCAATGTAACACCATTTAATGTAAGTTTTTTATACATATACCTACAGTTGTATCATGAAAATATGATGTTCTCATCAGACTCGATAGTGTTTTGTTTTGGCATTCCATTCATTAGCCCCCATCGATTGTTCAACCATGAAATGGCAGCAGCCCTGTTCCCTGCCACAGCCATTTTATTGTACAGCGGGCGCAGCACAATGCGAAAATAATGACGGCGCGACACTCGCGGACACAAACATTTGCTCAGTGGTTATCCAATACCACCGCCACAGTATAAAGACATACAGTATTGTATCTCGGCCGTAACATTGAATTAAATGCCTACAGCCGCGCGGTACGTAAACATGCGGTAGGGCTGCCCGCCTCCAGCATTTTAATTACATTTGCCTACTTTGTGTTTCCATTTAGTTTTGTTATTGTATTTTACTGTGTGTACATAAATAATAAAATAATTCGTCATTTCGAATTAACCATTTATTTAACATTAATCTAATTACAGTTTATTTCTATGAAAACTTGTTCATGTGTATTTTTAAACAAATTATGTTAAATTATTATTATAGTTAAATCAAACGTTCAAGAACTACAAATAAAATTCAAAATTTGTATATTAATGTTTTTTTAATCTTTCCTATCATCGTCCTATCCTTAACAGAATAACACAGATTGGAAGAAGTTAAATAGCAAACATGTATACTATAAAAATTATAATTAAAATAATCTGTTCATTGAAGTAATAAACATATTTAAATTAATGAGTGCAAATAAAAGCAAATTTATCAATTAAATTGTAGATTTCATTTCACTCCTTCCTCCTTTCTTTCCTCCTTCTTTCCTCCTTCTCCTTCATTCATACAAAATATTAATAATTCAATAAAAATAATTAAATTTTATTCATAAAAGTATGCAATCATTTCATTAATGTTTTGTTATGATGTTGTCACGTTAAACTATCGTCCGTAAATCGACTTTACAGACAACCAATTTTTTTCTAGTATTATTCATACACACAGTACAATAAACAACTATTATTAATACTTAATAAAAACCACGTCTTTACTTGGAATTATACAAACTAACAAAACACACATGCCCCGAGGTTTTAACACCAGCGTACCTACCGTTTAATGATTCATGAACCGCCTATAACTACCTACCTCACTCGTGTTTATCACTTTACTCTATTCACTTCATTTATTAATCCAGACATCTTTTTTTCGGGAGATAAAATGAAATACTTATCCATTAAAAAGACACACATTATGTACCTACCTACAAGTAAGTAAAATTATTTTATAGTCTTACCTTTCAGAGTTTCCAGGTAATCTAAAAAAAGTTATCTCTGGATGCGTTATTGACGAATTCATGCAACCAAAAACAGCACAATATAGCCTACTCGTCATATTAAATATGTACTTGAACTTATTTTTAGTGAAAAAATCGCGCGGTTATTGTTAAAAAAACAACACACCGTCCGTTCGTCACTGCGGCACAGTCGCGACTCCGAGCCGCCTGAACGCACACGGAGATCGAAGCGCGTAGGTATAGCCCGCGTTTCGTCCGTTTGTATGAAGACGACGTACTGTATGTCTTTATTTATACTGTGCCACCGCGCCGTGCCTCTGACATATTATTATACTGTGGCATTACATTGCGATGTTCAGGGCTGATTACGTTTGGAGAACCAGTAAAGTACGATAAGATACAGTTTTTCGGTGTTTTAAATATTTTGTTTTTTGCTAAGATATGATTTATAAAATGAAGAATGAGATTTGACGTTAAAAAAAGGTATTGTTTTTTTTTACATATTGCCAAGGGAAAGACTTTAAATTTCAGAAATGCAACAAATCCTCTTATCTCAGTGACATTGGTCTTTAGTCCCGCGCGACACAAATACGTCCTCTTTACATTACATACATTGCTTGCCTTACATTACATTACCAGCTCTCAACACTGAGCAGTCGCGGAGGCTAATATTAAAGTCTTAGAACTCAGACGCGCGTAATGCATGCAAGATTACAAAGAACAAAATAATAGGTAAAATAAAGAATTGACACAATAGACAATTTTGCTTTTATCTTAAAACCGTGTTGTGTTTATTCTCTAGGTTTTCCTTCTGCGAGACAGAATCCGAAGCATCCCAGGGGCATCATTTGCTACACTGGTTCTTACAATTTGTGTATTTCTTTAGCATTTTGTACAGTTTCTTGTTCTAAATCTAAAAGAACTGAGCTCTTCTACGCAACGCACTTTTTCTAAATAATGTTCAGCAGATTTTGAGAGACATCCATATAAGACAGTTTTCATTAAAAAAGGGTCATTTACACGTGAATGTCAATCTCGACTGTCCCAGTAACAAGACAAGCTTAGGAACTAGTATTCATGACAAGGCATAGGTACTATCAACTTGCTTTCACAAAAATTTGATAGTTTTACACCTTTTTTGATGTTAAAAACTTGGTCCTGAAATCAAATTTGTTCGCAAGAAGTTGAACTCTCCTCATCAATACGAGTTTAATTGAAGCTTTATTTAAGCTCGAGTATAAAGCTCACGAATCATAATCTGCACAATATTTTTCGTGCATATTATCGGCTGCAATAAACGTATACCAGCGGCTTGGAATAAAAAAGTGCTTCAGTGAATGATGGCGGCCATTTAAATCGGCATCGGCATCAAGCAGTAAATTGGTAGGCATTACGCCCGACATATCGTTAAACGCACGCGCTTGCAGGACACTGCACGAACATCAGACGCTCGAGAGTGGACGCGACACTATGCTAATAATTACATACTAAACGAGCAGATACATCATGTCTGACAATAATCATAAAACACCATGATTTTAACATGCGTCGTTTAGGACTAAAATATAACCATAAGACAGTTGATATTACAGCCCTATAGTATGGGCCTACCCTACCTGCCCTGCTGTATGGGCCTACCCTACCTACCCTGCTGTATGGGCCTACCCTACCTGCCCTGCTGTATGGGCCTCCTCTACCTGCCCTGCTGTATGGGCTTACCCTACTTCCCCTGCTGTATAGGCCTACCCTACCTGCCCTGCTGTATGGGCCTACCCTACCTACCCTGATGTATGGGCCTACCCTACCTGCCCTGCTGTATGGGCCTACCCTACCTGCCCTGCTGTATGGGCCTACCCTACCTGCCCTGCTGTATGGGCCTACCCTACCTACCCTGCTGTATGGGCCTATCCTACCTACCGTGCTGTATGGTCCTACCCTACCTGCCCTGCTGTATGGGCCTAAGCTACCTGCTCTGCTGTATGGGCCTACCCTACCTGCCCTGCTGTATGGGTCTACCCTACTTGCCCTGCTGTATGGGCCTACCCTACCTGCCCTGCTGTATGGGCAGCCCGTGTCAAAGTTTTAGCCGCCATAGTCTGAGGACTGCGCCTCGAAAATCGTGTACTCTGCCGATATTCGTTTCATTCGGCCTTAAATCCGGTTAATGTATGCCAACGATCGCAGATATGAAGCCATAAAATTGAAAGCGTCCCTTGTTTGTTGAGTGTGTAGCGACAAAACTTTGAGCGACAGAAGGTTTACTATATGACCACAATCACAACCATATTATTATATAGCATGAGGAAGATGAAACAGTGCGAATGTCTTTAGGTCTTTATTCTATCTCTGTATCAATTAGATTCAGTTTCTTATACATTAAATACTCCACCGGATCAACTGAAGTACTACTAGAGTTGAACTAAAGTAGCAAGTTAATTAGTTGACTCATCGAGTGGATATTCTGCATTTATTGTTTTGTGTTGTAGGGGCACATAATTGTCGCCATTACTGTTGATATTTGTTATTTGGCTGAAAGCGGCCTGTGTGTCGCGTGTGTCGCTCTGTTCCGTACTGTGTCGCTGTGTGCCGTAGTGTGTCGCTTGTTGTCGGGTCGTTGCGTGTGTTATGATTTAAAATAGGTGTCAAAATTATTTTTATGGGAATCAAAAACGTAACTTAAAATTAAATTGTTATCTTTTTTTTCATCTAGAATTTTTTGATTGCGATTGTTTTGAGTAGATACCACCATTTAAAGCCTTATCAACACTATCCTACATGTATGTACGACTGCACAATTGTCCCTATTCTTTAAATGAAAATTCTCAGAGAAACTGCATAAAAAGCTATGAACATTATCAGCGCGCGCCCTACAGCGCGGGCGCCGGCTGCGGGGCAACAAGGCAGGAAGGGGGCGGGCGGAGTGGAAGATAGCCCGGCGGCGATCACTGCTCTGCACTCACGTAGTGTCTGTTAGCTCCTGTAGTGTACAATCGAATGACCGATGCAGGTATTTAGTGTTTTTTTTTTGTGTGCAAACCACAATGCCCTCGTCGATAGTTCGTCAAAGACGATCTCGCCATTAACAATGTCAATATCATCAGCCTCCTGCCCTTATCTTAATTTATTTGAGTTCTATGTAGCATTGTTAAATTCTTCGTCCATACATTTGTTTGTATTAGCCGTCATCTTTGTAGTTGCAATGCTGACTACGGCGATAAGGTTGTATTTTGCTTGGCAGTATTTATTCATTAAAACTACGTGTGGACTGTTTGATGGTTTATTTTTAACTAACTAAATCAAAGTAATGTGGACTGTAAATACATGCATAGGTACATATAAATAGCTCCTTATAGACTATTGAACATCGTATGTTGTGAGCTTGGACATTCCGCCCACCAAAGGACCTATCCTTTAAATAAAAATGAAATATAATTAAAACAAAGCAATAGCCATAAACTTATACCATGCGTAATGCATAACCGCGGTGCATAACGCACTGAACGACAAAAAAAAAAAACAGAAACAAAGCAACACTTTTTCTTTCTTTTAAATAGGTATAAAATACAAGGATTATACAAGGTAAGTAACTAAACGCAAGTAGGTAGTATTATGGATAACTATAGCTTAAATCTAGGTGTACATACTGTACATACATACCTACATCATAGGTAAAAGGCGATATGTCGCGCTAGTAGGTAGGGTAAGTAAGTTGCATTAAAACCCCATTATATTTTAGGTTAATAATGCTTTGTAACTAAGTAACATATAGGTAGTATACATAGGTAGGTTGTACGAAGTTAGGAATGCTTATTCAAGTTTATTCACTACATAAAGTGAGGTAAGCAGGTAAGTTCTTAAAATATATAATTAGTATAAACATAACACGAATAGAAGGTAAGTATGCAACGTTAGTTAACTTAGTACGTAAATAGGTAAACAATAATAAAGTGAAGTTAATGAGTAGATTTATTACTAAGATACATTTGGTATATACCCCCTTTCTTTTGATGTTTTAAACTTAATGTGACTTTTGTTTAGGTAGGATATATAATTTACTTGTAGGTCGTTTATAAACACCGTTCTTACATTTAACTGACTGACACTACACGAGTAATGCCATCAGGACCCACATGTTTTTCAATTATTTTTCCCAATATCCACTTACTTGGTGGAATATTGTCTTCTTTTAAAATTACTTCGTCATCGATTTCTGGCTCAGTATTTTTGGTATTCCACTTATGTCTTTGGTTTAGATTTACGAGGTATTCCTTGTGCCATCTGTTCCAGAAATCGTTGACCATTTTCTGAGTTAACCTCCATCTATCTAAACTAGAAATATTACGATTTGTATAATTTTCGTCACTTAAATTTAACAAAGGTTCGCCAATCAGAAAGTGGCCCGGTGTTAGTGGAAGAGGGTCATTAGGGTCATCACTTAGCACAGTTATGGGCCGTGAATTTAAACACGCCTCGATTTGCGCCAACACTGTAGCTAGCTCCTCGTAAGTGAGGGTTGCATCACCAATCACTTTTTTAAGGTGAGTTTTCGTGCTGCGCACCCCAGCTTCCCATAAACCACCAAAATTGGGTGCATGAGGAGGTATGAAATGCCATGTAGTACGCGCCAGGGCTAACAACTCTGCTACTTCACCAGGAATCGAAGATGTGGCACTGTTGAACATGTCCCTCAGCTGCTTGTCTGCTCCCACAAAGTTAGTGCCATTATCACTATAAATATCATAACAATGGCCTCGTCTCGATGTGAATCGTCGAAAGGCTGCAATGAATCCTTTCGCAGTCATGTCGGTGACAGCCTCCAAATGTATCGCACGCGTTGTCATACAAATAAACAAACATATATAACCCTTGTACGATTTAGCTCCTCTTCCCGGTGAAAAACGAATATTGATGGGACCTGCGTAGTCCACACCAGCTGATTTAAAAGCTCGGTCAGGTTTTACTCGCACTTCTGGCAACTGACCCATCAGTTGCGTGGTATTCTTTTTTGAATACCTAATACAAATGACACATTCTCGGTAAATTTTCTTTGTTAGGTCTTTGGCGCGTAATATCCAGTATTTAGATCTCAAATAATTAGACATTACTTGAGGACCACCATGTAATGTCGTATGATGAGCATCCTGAATTATTAGCTTGCTAAGATGGCTCTTAGCAGGTAAAATTATAGGGTGCTGAGTATCATAGGCTGTTTGAGATTTTTGGATGCGCCCGCCAACTCTTAGAATCCCGTTATCATCAATAATAGGACAAAGATTGCGAAGCTTACTACTTTTAGGTACATAGCCGTGAGATTTTAACCGCTTTATCTCCTCTATGAATTCAACAGCTTGGACTTGTTTAATACAATTATTTAACGTTGCCTTTACTTCTCTAGACGAAACAATTTTAGAAAAACATTCACGTTTGTCTTGAGATAATTTAAAACTAAGAAATCGTCTGCAATATGAAATAACTCTCAACATTTTTGATAAAGTAGAATATATAGTCCAAATAAATTCCTCTTTTATATTATTTATAGTAGTCAAAGACCTCACGCGTTCCTCCTCTCGTGTATCTTCGATGTTAGGAGCACTAATACTTAGGTTTACGCTAGACAACCAATCTGGTCCATTCCACCATAGTGAATGGTTCGACAACTCCGGTCCTTGTAAACCCCGTGACGCACAGTCAGCTGGATTCGTATCTGTAGATACGTGCCCCCACTGCTCGTAATCTATAATGTTCAGTATGTCTGACACTCGGTTGCTCACGAATGTGCTCCACCGACTTGGTCCGCCTCTCAACCAAGCCAAAACAATAGTGGAATCGGTCCACGCAAATAAACTATCTTTAGGTACTCCCAACACTTGAGATGTCTCTGAAATCAGTTTGGCTGCCAATACAGCACCACAAAGTTCCAATCTAGGGATGGAAACTTGCTTCTCGATTGGAGCTACCTTTGTTTTGGAGGATATTAGGCTTACGTACACTCGCTCCTCATTAGTGACTCGCATGTACACTGCTGCTCCGTATGCGACCTGCGATGCATCTGCGAAGACGTGCAACTCAACTCTTGATACACGTGTGTAGTGCAACCATCGTGGTATGCTTAGGCCTTTGATGCACCCTAAGTTTTCTCGATATCGTAACCACTCTGCTTGCAAAACACCGTCAATAGGCTCATCCCATTTTAGACCTGTCTTCCACAATTTTTGCATGATCATTTTTGCTATTACCACAATAGGAGCTATCCATCCTAGAGGATCATAAAGTTTTGCTATTTCGGAAAGAATATGTCGTTTGGTTATGGGTTGCTTAGGTTCTGGTAAATTTACAGTATATTCGAAGGTGTCGGCTTCCCTGTTCCAGCTCAACCCTAATACCTTAACAACAGCATTAACCTTAAAGGGCAACTCATTATCTTCCCGTTTATTTTCTCCAATGTACTGTAACAAAGCCTCACAATTACTGCTCCATTTTTGAAGTTGAAATCCTCCTGAGTTCATAAGATTGTTCATTTCATTATAAATATCCACAGCTTCTTCCACTGTCTCGCATCCTGTGAGGAGATCGTCAATATAGTAATCAGTTTCAGTAATTTTTGCAGTAATAGGGTACTTTAATTTGTCGTCTTTGGCAAGTGTCTGAAGTGACTTTACTGCAAGGTAAGGTGCACATGCTGTACCGAAGGTCAGCCTCAGAAGTTTAAAGTGCTTTATTGGCTCATTAGGTGCAGATCTCCATAGTAATCTCTGGTAGTCCGTATCTATATATATCTATCTATCTATCCGTCCCATTTGTCAGACTCAACCCCTAAATTTCTTAATGCTTTTAAACAAGTCGATGTCGTATCTACCAGGTGTTTAATCGAACTTGCAGACTCAGTATGTACATATTTTTGTGTGAAGAGAACTCTCAAAATTGCGTTACAGTTGAACCTCTTATTGTTATAACGTTTTACTAATTCGTTCCAGGCGTCATCATAATTTGCATCAGTAGTAGTGAAATTTCGCAATATTACTTCTGGTTCTCCTGATAAATTACTCTTTAAATAATGTAGCTTCTGTACTGGTGACAGTTTTGTATTTTTATGAATCAAGGAAGAAAACAGGTCGAAAAATGTCTGCCATTCCTCATATTTACCGCTGAAGGTGGGTATTTTAATTTTTGGCAATTTAATTTCGTTGCTGTCTGATGACCTTTGACCTTCCGCAGTACCAAGCATTGAAACTTGAACCGTTGCATCGAGAAACGGCTGAAGAGCTTCCTTCATAGCTGTCTTGTATTGGACATACAATTCTTGAAATATGTCGTATGTATCGTCTTTAAAGTAGGGATCTTTACTTTTTTCATCTTTTGTCAAACTCAGAATAATACTTTTGTGTCCGTCCTTAAAGTTATTCCAAAGCTCTTCTAGTAATTCTAACCTTGTTTCCAAGTAAGGTCTTTTAATCCTATCTTTTGGCGACTTTTTATAGTTCTTTTCTGCATTCTTTAAGTTTTCTAGTAATTCATATTGATAAGTCACAAGATCTTCCATAGTAACTTGATATTCTCAATAATAATAATATGCTTCATACAACAATAACACTTGAATAGTCAACGAATTTCTGTTCACGGAAAAAGTTATGTTCACAATGTCCACAAGTAGAAGGTATGTTGCACTTTTTGTTAACTACGCACTTATTTGTAAAAAACTTCGTAATCCGATCACTCACTGAATAATTATAACGCTCCCCCCACCGAATAACATGGTAATGTGGTACTACGACAGTTTTCGTTTTATTGCATATTCGGTGTCTAAAGCATTAATTATCTTCTTGTAATTTTTTTTGTATTTTTTCTATGTATATTTATAAAAGTACAATAATTTCAATGGTACCGTAATGAACATAACAACATTATTCCCTTAAAATCTAAACACACTTTTTGCACGAATAATACCATAACATGTTATTACTGATCATGCAATCGTTAACTTTTTCGGTAAGCGACGATTACCATTATATTCGCGTAAGAAATGCATGCCTTTTTCCACGTAAAGTATAAAACAATTATATTTGTGTATTATTTTTTTTACAATATAATAGAAACGGCTTATTCGATTTAGATGCGGTTTTCACTAATATATTGTAGTAAGCTTCACTTAACATTTAGTGTTTATTTCATTTCAATCGGTTCATAAATAAAAAGTTATATCAATTTAAAGAATCACGGCGGATATTTTTAAGGTATACTATCAGAGTACGTACATGGACGCGCACTCTTGAGGCTAACTGATGAATAGCGTTTGATATTTGATCTGGTGAGCGTTGATAGTACTTTGGAAGAAATGCTATTTGTAGATGCACCCGGTGGAACGGTTAAAACATTACTTACGAAAGTTATTTTGGCGAAGGTACGAAGCCAAGGTAAAATCGCGCTTGCTGTCGCTTCATCAGGCATAGCAGCCACATTGTTGCCAAAGTGGGAAAACTGCTCATACAATGTTCAAAATTCCGATCGATTTAGACCGCACAGAAAGCCCTGTTTGTAATATTTCAAGAAACAGCTATAAAGCTAAGGTTCTTCGTGATTGTAGCCTTATTATATGGGATGAGTCCACAATGGCCAATCGAAAAGCAGTAGAAGCAGTAGACAGAACGTTACGTGATGTCAAGCAAAGTGATCAACCCATGGATGGCATTACTATGCTTTTTTGTGGCGATTTTCGTCAGACTCTCCCTGTGGAACAAGGGCTGTTGAAGTTAGAGCCTGCCTAAAGAGTTCTCGACTGTGGCATTACATTATACCTTTGTATTTGACATTAAATATGCGTGCGCAAATTAGAGGCAACGAAAATGCTCAAGAATTTTCAGATTTGCTACTTGAGATTGGTAACGGTGTGTTACCGCAGGAACAAGGAAAAGTTTTTCTTAATGAAAACTTATGCAACATAGTTTCATCAATGCGAGACCTCATATCATCTGTGTATGGAAACGCAACGCAAATACCAACTTGCGAAAATTTCTGGCTTTGCGAAAGAGCTATTTTAACGCCACGAAACGACCAAGCAGCAACAATAAACGCTGAAATTTCGAGCTATGTTCCGGGGGATTATGTTGAGTATATCTTCATTAACAGAGTCATGGAAGAAGGAAAATCTACAAGCTACCCAGTAGAATTTTTAGAATCCCTCAATGCTCCTGGACTACCAGCACATAAAATAAAATTAAAAGTAGGCGTACCGATAATGCTTCTTAGAAATTTAAGCCCCCCAAAACTTAGCAATGGCACCTGGTTAAAAGTGACCAATTTACAAAGAAATCTGATAGAAGCAGAGATTTTAACAATGTGTGGAAAAGGTAAAAGTGTTTTCATTCCTCGGATTCCTCTCATTCCAAACAATTTTCCATTTAGTTTTAAACGAGTCCAGTTTCCAGTCAGCCTATGTTTTGCGATGACAATTAATAAAGCCCAAGGTCAGACACTGAAAGTTGTAGGTGTAGATCTAAGTATCAGCTGTTTCTCGCACGCTCAGTTGTATGTGGCTCTGTCACGGGTTAGCAATCCTAGGAGCCTGTATGCTTTCATCCCCGATGGCCATACGTCAAATATCGTATACAGAGAAACATTACTGTAAAGTAAATTTTTAGCTACCCAAACGACGGTATATGTAATTCAAAATATGCTGCCCGAAAAGTCACTATTCCACGCTGACGAAGTCGCGGGCACAGCTAGTTAATAAATAAAAGGACTGATTATGATAAATAATAAAACCTTTGTTTTATTTCATAAATTTTAATAAAACGCTATTATAAATTATCCAGTATTAATATCAACTTCCTCTATTATTGTTATTTTTCTGCCAAATCAAATAATAAGTACTGGATTATTTAATAAAACATGTATTTGCAACATTATATTACTGTTAATCTTTTGACACCACACATCGACGAATATTACTGTAATGTAATATTACATTATACACTATCGCTTGGATTTCACACGAATAATATCGTAATATCATATTGCCGTTAGGTTTTTTGACACTGTATTACAACGAATAATACTATAATGCATTAGTATTGACTACGATATTGTTGCGTTTACACGCGAATAATATGGTAATGATGCGTTGCATACTATACTTTTGCCATTTAATTTCAGTAACATTATTTTTGTGAATAACTTAATTTTATTAAAGTATTACAAAAAAATCATAATATAAATTAGATTGTAAAAAAATTAGCTTTGTTTTGACGTTTAAATGTCTACCTTACGATCTACCCGTGCCGAGATATACGCATAAAACAGTTTTTTATTTTTCCTGTAAAATTTTGATTTATCGATTACCATATTATTCGGTGGGGGGAGCGATAAGTACTTAGTTATGTTCGTGTTTTTAATACTGTTCGTAAAAACCACGAGTTAGCAACAGTTTGCATTCACTATAAAAAACTTCCATAGAATCCTTATCGCTTTCTTTTGTTCTCGCGACGCGCTCGTCCACTGCCGTTTAGCGGTAAACATGCGGCTCGAATTAGGACCATATGACTACGGCGATAAGGTTGAATTTTGCTTGGCAGTATTTATTCATTAAAACTACGTGTGGACTGTTTGATGGTTTATTTTTAACTAACTAAATCAAAGTAATGTGGACTGTAAATACATGCATAGGTACATATAAATAGCTCCTTATAGACTATTGAACATCGTATGTTGTGAGCTTGGACAAATGCTAATAAATACACAGCATTAAGATGTGTGATCAACACGTGGTACCATCAGGAGAACAAACAATACGCACACGATGTATCCCCAGCAGTAGCTGTTCCCTGCCATTTGGTCGCGTCACTTGGTTGGCTCTTACATCACACCTCCGCGCTCGCGCTCCATCTCGCAACCGCAACAGTTGAGCGCGAGTGCATAACTTTCAATATTCATGCGCCATCACCACGCTATCACTTAGCGACAGATTATGCGCGATGAATATGCGAGCGCGCGCGTGTCGCGCCGAAACGCGCCGCTCCTCGCCCCGTCTGCACCCGCCTTTATAAATACCACATTATTATTTATGAGCGACTAAATTTAGTGACTCCTATTTTTCAAGTGAACAAAAGATGGCTCTTGTGTATTCAGCCCTTAGAAACTGTTTCAATTTAGGTAATGCAACTTGCAAATGCAAAGTTTAGATACTGCGAGTATGTGAAAACTAAGTTATCTATTCCAACATTTAGTTACATGGGAAGTGTATTTAGCTGCAAAGATAAAGAAAAGTAATAACCCGAAACATCTTTTCACATTTTCCCCTTACGATAGGACCTTATCTTCACATTATCCAGAGCCGTATTCCTCGGATGGTACTTACGAGTTCATTTCCAAGTCCATACTTTTCTTGTAACAAGTACATAGTGTTCGGGATAAGATCGGTGTTTTACTAATAAAATCTTCCTTCGAACTTGAGCGAGTTAAGACTACGAACTGTTTACATTCAATCTGTAGCGATTTCTTCTGTGCAAGTGGAAACGCAAGTGACAAGCCGTCGCGTAGCACTTGCTACGGCGTAGCAATTGCTACGGCGTAGACCTTGCTACGACGTAGTTAATGCTGCGTAGCCTTATAACGAGCCCACAAAGAATCGATGTGTCCGTGAATATTTCATGTAAATGTGTCCGTTGTTCACGCACCTTGCTGGCGCGACGTTATCCCCTGAGTGATGGCGCTCATCCGTCGCCTGCCATCCATCCCAACCCTCCATCCCTCTCGCCACTTCCTTAGCAAGTAGTGAGCATTTGTCACGCACAGGGCTGCGATTCACTGCCACTTACTACGGATCTATTAATTACTGACCCGTTAGGGATGCTCCTGAATAGCTTTGTAGCTTAAAGTAGGACGAACGAAATTGATGGCGTAATGAGAAGACATCGGATTAATGGACTTATATTTATAATTGAGCCGCAATCGCAACCCACTTGATTATCAATATAATCAGCAAAGTAAGTGGTGTATACGATAGCTGTCGAAGATAATCACGACTAAGTATGTGTGACACCTCCTAGCAGTTACAAGTAGGTGTGATGTCTGAATAATTCAGAAGATCGCTTTCGCTTGTCCCCAGGGAGGAGGTTTCAGGATTTTCGGCGTAGGCACCGTGAAAATTATTAGCAAAGCATGAATAAAACGATTTTGTTTATTTTTCGCCGAGGAGCGCAGGCTGTTAATATTTGATGCTCCTTCATTTTTTACTAGCTGTACTAAACTCTCCGCATCTAATATTTATTTTTTAGGATCGTTTTATTTTGACATTCAAAAATATCTTTTATGGACTTGTTTTACTTATTCGGAATATGTCGCATTGTGGCAACCCTGAGTAATCGATAAATGAGATGTCGGAGCGAGCACCATGATTACAGTATCGAGTACCGTTAGTACTCGTAGTGTACAGTAGAGCGTTTCCGAGTTGTCCTCCAACTTGGGCGATAGTCTTTAGTTCTCCTTAGTGCTCGGCTCCACTTTTTGCTCGTCCTTGGAGCCGTTTGTCCGGCCTCGGTGACAGGCTTTGACGACCGCTTGTCTACCGGATGAGCTCGTGGCAGATTATCTTTTATCTGATGTTTAAATGTTTGCGAGAATTAGCCCCCATCTTCTAGAGAGCAGCGAAGTGGTGTAAAGCTGTCCTATTTAGCGCTACTTTCATTTTGTTGCTTTCTTTCTTTAAACTTAATAAAAGTATGGATAGTTTCATGAAATTTTGTAGTAAAGAACTTAAAGTTAATAGTCCGCAAAACTTAATGAGGTTTTCATTGATATAAGTACTCATAAAGATATTTTAAAATCCTGCTAAAGTATCATAAAAACTGCCATGATAGGCCGAGTAACCAGCGCGCGGCGGCGCGTCACGTCGAGTTTTATGACGTCATTAATCTGGCTTCGGAGGCCGAAGTAAATCTTATAATGCCTTGATAAGCTTACACCTGAAAATAAGAAAAAGATGAAAATAAAATATGAACTATTTTTGTCTATTGCGGTCTTAATAAAACATTACAAACAAGGTCGTACTTTCCACCTAACACCCGGCTTCTGAATTGACTCGACTGATCTAACTGATACTTTATTCAATGCAGCCCGCAATGTTTAACATTTCTTACGTTTTTTGCAAAGAAATATCGAATTTCGCGGCCACACTGAAGGAATCTCCTTAGGCAATGCAAGATTTAACGAACGCTGCCAGCTTTGGTGTCAACTGTAAAGTGCACTAAGCAATCTATACTAATATAATAAAGCTGAAGAGTTTGTTTGTTTGTTTGTTTGTTTGAACGCACTAATCTCAGGAACTACTGGTTCGAATTGAAAAAATATTTTTGTGTTGGATAGTCCATTTATCGAGGAAGGCTATAGGCTATATAACATCACGCTACGACCAATAGGAGCGGAGCATCAATGAAAAATGATGCAAAAACGGGAAAAAAATATTCCTTTTGAGAGCTTTCGTTGCGTACGCTGCGTAAACGGTTAAAGTTACGCAAAAATCATGTATGACGGAATTGTTTCCCTTTAAAAGTTCTAAAAAAAAGTCCGCGACAGCATATGTCTATCTTTTAAGGTTTACTCACTATAACCTTTTTATGGTAATCAAATTTCTTCTAAACTAATGCATTATTTGCGAAGGTTTTCTTTATAAACATGATATTAATCCTTATCAAAATAAATACGTTATTCATCACAAGTATTTAATGTTGAATAAAATTGCCCTTGACATCATTTGATTTCAATGAATATCTTAGGAGTTGCATAGTTTACATGTATAAGTAATAATCTTAAGTAATATCTTCAAGTAATGGAATATATTTTTTGGAATATATTTTTAACCGACTTCAAAAAAGGAGGAGGTTCTTAATTCGGATGTTTCTATTTTTTATTTTTTATGTATATTCGGGCATAACTCCCTCATATAATATGTATAGACAGACGGATTTGCAAAAATTTTTTTGTTCGAAATATTTTTATTCCGGAAATATTTTTACTCCGAAACTCATCATCAGATCTTTATGAAATTTAAATAGGACCAATTTAAATTTCATAAAGATCTGATGATGAGTTTCGGAGACAGACGACGGAACTCTTCAATAAATGCCAGCAAATCAACCGCGATTGCTGCTATAGCATATGTATGCATTGTTTACGCAATCACACAACATAACATTACGCCTGTACCTTTGAAAGGGGTAGGCAGATGTGTTCAATAGCTTCCTGTCACTGATATTCACATACCAAGTAGTGTTATATGAATTTGTTTGGGGTAGGCAGGTACAACTAAAAAGTGAAAAATAAAAACTTAAAAATAAAAAAAAAACAACCGACTTCCAAAAAAATACTACAAAGTGAAAAATAACTTTAATTTCGAAAGTCGGTGTCAAAAAATGAAAAAACAGAACCAACGACACCGACTTCCGAAATTAAAGTTATTTTTCACTTTGTATTCTTTTGGAAGTCGGTTGTTTTTTTTTTGTCAACAAATTTTTAGTAGGTTTTTTCCTGAAATTACCGCGGGTGAAACGGCGGGGCACAGCTATTATTAAATAAAGTTACCTTTAGCAGTTAACAGAACAGAAAAACAAACTGTTGTTTGTTTGTTTGAACACGCTAATCTCTGGAATTATCAATTATTTTTGTATTAGATTGTCCAATCCATGTGGAAAGCTTAATCACGCCAGGACTCTTTGGAGCTGAGCAATAAGAAATAGGTCAGGAAGAATGCTAAGAGAAAACGATGTGATAGCGCGGGCGGGTGATGCGATGCGATGGGTTGGGGGAGCAAGAAATTTCACGCGGACGAAGTCGCGGGCAGAGGCTAGTTGCTATATAAATAAATGCTATTTTAGTTTGTTCATAGTTTAAGTACTAGTAGTAAGGATACTATATTGTATTGCATAAATAGAGTTTGACAAGATCTCAACTTGAAATTGTCAATTCAGAAACCGGGTGCAGGTCTTTCAAATAAAACGATAACAGGCCTTAGATAGTTAATTAGCAGAGTTCCTCAGTAGTTGGTAACACCGAGCAGTGCTAGGTCGCTAGGTGTTCTTAATGGCAGACTAATACAAGGCAAGTGATCAAAGTCGACTTAACTCGTGTTCACAGCTTCTATCGAGCACGAGTTAAACACGACTGTTTTTGATCAATACAAGATATATTATTTGTTATTTGTCCTACAGGTAATAATGAGTTTTTTCCGGAGAACAAGCATCAATGAAATCTGTGATCAACACCATATTGAATGAATATTGACAAATAAACAATGGTAGAATCTTTTAATACATATAACATTTGTACACGAGTTCAATAAATACGTATGTAGATCTTTGAAGACAGTATAAGTGAGTAGTGTTGCTCGGTATTTTTTAAGCTGTAAAATGATAACAACAAGTGTTATGGTGAATACCACGATTTATAGATATTATGACTGATGAAACAGCCACAGTGTGACATGGCTTAGTATTTACACCCGCCAACGTCTAAAACGTTATTCATAAATGTCTGTAATTTTACGTCACAGAAAATAAATGTATACAACACATAATTGTAGTGTTCCTAGTTCACAACACAAGGTATATAAGTGCAATGACGTGCCTCGGCTGATACACGGCGCAGTTCAGCACTATCGAAAATATGTACTTGATAAATAGCTGCGAAGAACCACAGCACTACCTACCAAATCATAATGCAGTGAATTTGAAACTCTCAGCCGAGGGCTGTAGATAATAAAACTGCTCTGGGCTTTAAAATGTGGATCGCTTCTGCGAAGACTGCTCCGAAACTTTATAGATTTTTTTTGTCTTGTAGGCATCATGCGATCGCAGTAGCTTGGTGGCTAATCTGCTTTGGAATAATCATAACTATAATAATGTTTATGAATGCGAAAGTTGGTGAGTTTATACTGACAGCGGAGAAGCTTGTTTTTAGGACCGTTAGCAGCATCTGCCATTTTACAAAGTTGTGTGCACCGAGTGGCCTAGTTTTTGTCATTGATGCATACAAACTTATGGAAAACCCAGTAAAAGCAACTCCAGCTAGGATACCGCTTAGATTATCTTGATTCTATTTATAATTAAAGCCTAATTCTTGTAATTTTAGTAGAATGTATCCAGGAAACACTATACACCAGTAAAGTCGTGTGTGAAAACAAGTGTTCCATAATATAGACGCGGATTATTATTTAAATGTGATTAAGGGGCCTGGCACAAAATCGACAAATTTTGATCAATTTTGTTCATTCGTTGCGAGAAAGGGCAATAGAATTTAAACAAAATTATTTGTGCTTTGACAAGTCGAGTTCTTTGTCTTGCATGTGGCGGAAAGGGATTTTTCAAATAAACTAAGTATTCGTGGAAAATCACTAATCTTCGCAACAAGTTTTCCGAAAAATGACGCGAGACTGACGTTTGATCGTTTGGTTATAAGAAACTACTTATGATTTTGAAAATTAAAAATTATCTTTAACATCATTATATGGTGTACTTGCATGTGGTGGAATTACTTTTCTCAATTTTCATACAAAATATAGCAGAAAAAAAATGTTGAAATAACGTAATATTCTAAAAACTTCCTGACAAATAAGTATTTTTTTCTAATACTTTGAAACACTTTTCAGAAAATTTAAAAATTACATATTAAAGTTAAGATAACCATTTAATAGAATCAAAATTTTATTTTATAAATAAACAATATCTTAACTTTGTAAATAAATGGCAAAGTGAACTATATTATCGACCGCGCAAAATCGATCCCGTCAGTAGCAACCGGGCCTTCCCAGCGTGAGGACGTATCACTTTGTATCGCAGGTGCGCACGTGTTCTCCGTAAACATATTCCAGAAATGGTACACCGACTACCACTTTTTGATCCGTTTAGTATTTATTTTATTTTCAGTACTTTGCTTGTTTTTGAACAACATTAAAATTGTGCATGCCTGATTTTTATATTATATAAAATAGCGGTGTGCTTGTGTTCGTAATTCTTCTCATCCTAAATGGCTTGACTGATTTAGATATATTTTTTTTTTAATTCTTATTGTGTCACTTGGATGGTTGGTCAGTGGGTTGTCTTAGGAGCGGATGTTCTTAGCTATTGTCGCGGGCCAACGTCTGCCTACAGCGTCCGCTAGTTATATATAGACTGTATATTTCATCGATTTTTTTTTAAGTGAAAACTTCTTTATGCGCGTTAAGGGTAAAAACTTATGAGTTCATGTCACCGACATGCCCGCACAGACATGCTGTTGTAGCAGTAAGAGAAGTATTTTTTTGGAACAAAGTTCTTTAAAGTTACTGAAGTCAAAATGTAAATCCAAGATGGCGACTGCGACAATGTTCAAGTTTTCGTCATGGGTATCGTTTGCATGGTTTTCGATGGTGTTAAAGCCGATAGTGGGGTCAAAATGAAAATCCAAGATGGCGGCTGCGAACATTTTCAAATTTTTGATCATGGGTGTTATTTTCATAGATGCTAACGCCGATAGTAGAGCCAAAATGAAAATCCAAGATGGCAGCCGCAAAAAATTTCAAATGTTTTGGTAGAGGGAAATCTTATTCGTTCGTGTCACCGACATGCTTATGTTATCAGTATCCATAATGTGGCTATAAGTATGACGTGTTGAGCTTGTCGTTGCTCGGAGTTCCGATAGATGCCATGGCTGCATATTATTTTTAATGGTTTACAGAAAAAAAAAATTAGTCGTCGTCGTCGTTTTTTTCATGGTTTTTGAGGGTTTTAAAACCGATAGTGACGTTAAAACGTAAATCCAAGATGGCGGCTGTGAAAATTTTGTTTTATTTAAATCATACGTGAAAAGGAACCGCGTTCCTGACGGAGGCCCTCCGACCACACACGTATTTTTTAGGGTTCCGTAGTCAACTAGGAACCCTTATAGTTTCGCCATGTCTGTCCGTCCGTCCGTCCGTCCTCGCTTAATCTCTGTGACCGTTAGCACTAGAAAGCTGAAGGTACCAATATGTATATCAATCACGCCGACAAAGTGGTAAAATAAAAATTGGAAAATAATGTTTTATTAGGGTAGCCCCCCTATATGTAAAGTGGGAAGTGATTTTTTTTTTCATTTCAACCCTAACGTGTGATATATTGTTGGAATGGTATTCAAAAATGAATAGGGGTTTACTAAAATCATTTTTTGATAATGTCAATAATTTCGGAAATAATCGCTACAAAAGTAAAAAACAATGTGTCCCCCCCCCCCTCTAACTTTTGAACCATAAGTTTAGAAAATATGAAAAAAATCTGCAACGTAGAACTTTATAAGAACTTTCTAGGAAAATTATTTTGAACTTGATGGAAACAAAAGTTTTTGTACAAAAAAGACAAAAAGTTGTACAAAATAATTTCTGGACTAAGTTTGTAGTATAATCGTATATGCAAGCATTTTTTTAACTTCGTTTACATATTTTATTATCCCTTTGTGTTCGCGCTAAAAACCGTCACGAGTCGGAGCGCCTGCCGTGGAACGTGCAATGTTGCACGCTCCGTGTTCGCGCACGTACCCACTACCGGGAGCAGTTGCAGGAGCGCGAACATAATGGATACCCACTTTTAAACTCATAAGTGGGAACACTTATTGTGACGGACGGGAAACTACGGAACCCTACACTGAGCGTGGCCCGAAATGCTCTTGGCCGGTTTTTTTAATGGTTCAAAACCTTTAGTTTGACTAATCAATCGATGGAGAATTTTAGTGATTAAGCCCTACACTGCCCATAAGTTACTGGTATTATCCCATGATCTACAACAAATTTGTATATTAATATATACAAATTTGTTGTAGATCATGGGTCGATAGAAAGAATCGCATTACCAGTGCACCGCAAAAAAAAAAACGACAAAACGTGGGACTGGCACGCATCAGACAAATTCTAACAGAACGTAATTCGAATCAAATCGCTACGACTTCGTCTCAAGAATATGTAAGCTTTTACTTTCGATCAACGCTAGAATTGCATAAAGAAGTATTTACGAGTACCTACATTCTTATTTTTAAATGCTGGTAATTTTAGGAAATCGATGACAATGGAAGTTCTGAAAATACAGTAATTACTAGTGTTATGTTCTATGGTAAAGTTGACATGAGTTGTTAAAACTCATATCAGCTTGATCTAGGCATGGCATCACCTTTGTCTTATATTTATGTTCGTATAACTCGTCAAAATGTAGGGAACAGCTGTTTTTTGTTTTTGCGATTTTAGGTGTGGTCTCATAGTAAAAGTTGTTCATAATGATAAGTACAATAACCTCCATTGTAATATATTATAAAAACACCACGAATACTCGATACCTATGAAATTGTCGTTTTATTAAACTGCCACTTCGAACTGTAAATGTTAGTAGTTACAGTTTGACTTGGACTTCCCAATTCCTTGGTTCGCGGCCAGTAAAATAAAACAGCAATTTCACAGGTATAGACTTAATATTCAAATTTAGTTGTTTTGCATTTTCCAAAACTATATTTTTATCCCAATCCAATTCCAATCTTCCTATTTTATTTTTTTCAAATAGGTACGGGCCCAGTCCCAAGAAGATTTTTTCAAATTGTTTGAAATAAGTTTATCTTAGTCATCATTGACATCGATGAAGGAAAACATTGAATTACCTAAATATGCATACTACTCGTAGATATTTATGTAAAACGCTTACCTCAATGTTATTGAATGTCTTAATGTACTTAAATGGATCTAACACCAAATTGTACCATTTTTATGTTGATTTTGGCAATTATACTAAACGAATACTATGTTAGACAAACATTCCAGACTTATATTTCTTAACCGTACCTATATGAATAAAAAAAAATCATCTATAGGATCAAAACTGTTTAAACGATCGCTACGCTCGATTTTTAGGCGTGTGTGCGTAAACGTTGCACACAAACATAGTATTGCAATGAATTTACCTAAACTCTAGCGAGGGCATTTTATGGACGGACTCTTAACATGAATCTCGTGGAGCGGAGCCGATTACGTGTAATTTGTAATTAAAATTAATAACATGCGCGCGTGAGTGTGATGTGCGCTTATCAAAACGAGATGTATCGATGTTCCGGGTCGTGATAACATTATCGAATGTTAGTGTAATACACAAGGGAAATATAATATAATGTCAAATTATTCATTGATATAGTTTATTTGTGTTTAATTTAAGTATAAAACAATCGCAATATGCAAGTTAACTGAACGGGCTCAACGGGACTTTGTTATAAAAGAAGTAGTGGACAGTATCAAATAGGTGTAATACCATTACATATTCATCTTGTGTATAAAATAAAACAATGAAATGCCCGTAGTGGAGCGCGTCTGTGAGCAAGTGGAGTGGTGGGCGCGCAGCGGCCGTCGCATACCGGCTTCGGCACCCCGATGCCCCGCGCGTTCCCCTCGGTCAATCTCGCGCATAACTGATGCACCGACATAACTGTTTTTTAAAGGTTCGGGCAAACAGGCGCGACGCGCGATTTTTTCGCGTGTCGCGCCTGTTTGAAGGAGCCTTAAAGTGGTTTTTAAGTTGCATTAAATACCGAATTGAGGGAATATTTAAGTTGATTTTTATTAATATAATGTTGCGCGCCACAATTGATGCCTGATACATGGTGAGATTAGTTACCACTAGCGCCATCTAGTGTCAGGTAGCAGAACTAGTAGGGTCAAGGTTCTAGAAATTCCGAGAACTATCGACATCGAGTCAGTCGGGACCGGTATGTACTCGAACGTTCTCGATGTTTATATAGTAGCTCTGTGGCATTATACAGGGTGAAATTAAATTCATGGGCATCCTTTTAAGGGGTCATTGTACTCATCATTATGAACAACTTTTACTATGGGACCAAACCTGAAAACGCGAAAAAAAATCAGCTGTTCCCTACATTTATGTTCGTACGAGTCGTCAAAATGTAGGGAACAGCTGATTTTTTTTCGCGTTTTCAGGTTTGGTCCCATAGTAAAAGTTGTTCATAATGATGAGTACAATGACCCCTTAAAAGGATGCCCATGAATTTAATTTCACCCTGTATAAGGCCGGTGTGAGCCGCGAGACATAGTTTTGAATAAGCGATACAAGCGAGTACATCGAAGCGATATTCAAGTGCGACTAAGAGTAATCAGTAGTAAAATTGTGTTTCATAATTAGTGTGTTTGAGTTGTAATTAGTGTTGTGATTAAAGTGTCAATTTTTGGTTATTAAATCAGCAGTTTTTATTGTCACGAACCCCAAGCTCGTAACAATAATATACGTCTTCATTTTCTTTGTGTTGAAAACGAATAAACTACGAGCTAGTTAACTCTTTGCTTTTCCATAAAAACAACTTCCTTTTTCCGGGCATAGCTCCAATTTCGGGGTTGTAAATTATTGTTTTGCTGAAAATCTCAATTGCAATACATTACAGCCAGAAATTTTACTAGAAACCCTGCACGATAGTCCCGAAGTAGTTTTAGGATTCTGTAACAAATAAAACCCTCATTGGTTCGTTGAGTGAGTTGATGAAAACCCTCATTGTCTGTTTTAATAAGACCCGAGATGTACGAGTGTGTCTATTTGCCTAATTTGTCTGACATGTCAGAGTAAAGTAATCCTTAATTACTACAAAAATATAAATAACATATTGTTGTAGTAAATAAGGATTTCTTTTGAAACCTTTCAAAACTCCTCGTAGCAACATTACATGATCAGGTAAGCTGTGAGTATTCTAGCGTTTTATAATTATTGTCCAATTCATCACGTCATTGGTGACGGGCCACTGTCGGCACATAGATACGAGCTCGAGTAGAAACACGCTGAGCAAGCAACTACACAGCAGCGCCCGCGTTTCGCCACGTTCCGGAGTGCATACAGCGACGGTGGCGCCACCTCGTGGTGCACACTGTTTGAACTACATTGATACACTACTAGGTCTAGTAGGCGCAAGTGGGCTGTGGTTCTCGAAGTCTGGGGTTTAATTCGGACAGAATTTATACAAAAATCAATCAATCTGCCTAGCCTTTTCTCTAGTATATTGGGGTCGGCTTGAATACCAGTAACGACTGTCAAAGATCTACGATTGACATCCGGGATTCACAGCTTAAGGAGATGCACCAGGTAGCCCGCGAAATTACTATTGTCTTACGTTTTGTGCAATTTGTAGTTTCCTATAATCCCATTGATTGATATGTCATGAAATAGTCATTCAATAGGATCATATGAAGTCAGAGGGTTGTATTGATGGTATTAATGATTATAATGATGTAAATTCATGCTCATTACGCCCGTGAGTTATATTTTAATCAACATTCAATATGACACTGCTCTGCAAATTGCAAAAAACGTAGGAAATTTGGATTTTGTGGGCTACCTACCGCTACCCCCTTAACGTGCTTTCCGACGTCCGGAGGGTCTCGATATGTAATGTATGATCATGCTCACCCATCCACGAAGCAACCTCGGCAAGCTCTGTACATAACCCACACTATACAATAACGTCGTCTGGTTTCGTGTCTGTATGTTTATTTGTCTGTGTGACCGCTTACATCTTCTAAGCTACACAATATGTATTTTGATGCGGTTTTCACCATAATTTAGAGAATTTATTCTGGAAGGTTTATGTGTATTATATAATATTTACCTTGGTTGTAGAACAGACATCTCGATGTTTTGACATGTCGCCACAACAATCCATTGCAACCGTGCGAAGCAGGGCGGGTCGCTAATTAATAATATAAAAATGATTGAAAAGGGAAGTTACGTTCTTAGTACGTAGATCGTACGAACAACAGTAAAATTCAACTCGCTGACACCAGTCAGGGGATTATTATTATTATATATAACAATATTATAATAATAATAATCCCCTGACTCATTTCGGTCACTGTGGCCAATCTTAACGGAGGTTAGCCAGGTCCGCAGGAGATATTATAGTGCAAAAGTGTGTGCGTAAACACAGGTGCAGTCTCTGTTCCTGTACTCTCATATTCCGATGGGACGGTAATCCGACACGACCGGGGAGAGATCAGGCGCAGGACCAACGGCTTCACGTACTTTCCGAGGCACGGTGGTGTGGTAGTAAACCGCCAACTTCCAAACTCCGGACTGTTACTAAGACATTCCTAATGGAAAATCCAATAACACTTTGCCCGACCCGGGAATCGAACCCAGGTCCCCACGCTCAGCAGTCACGCTTGCGACCACGAGACCAACAGGCGCTCAGCAGACACGCTTGCGACCACGAGACCAACAGGCGCTCAGCAGTCACGCTTGCGACCACGAGACCAACAGGCGCTCAGCAGTCACGCTTGCGACCACGAGACCAACAGGCGCTCAGCAGTCACGCTTGCGACCACGAGACCAACAGGCGCTCAGCAGTCACGCTTGCGACCACGAGACCAACAGGCGCTCAGCAGTCACGCTTGCGACCACGAGACCAACAGGCGCTCAGCAGTCACGCTTGTGACCACGAGACCAACAGGCGCTCAGCAGTCACGCTTGCGACCACGAGACCAACAGGCGCTCAGCAGTCACGCTTGCGACCACGAGACCAACAGGCGCTCAGCAGTCACGCTTGCGACCACGAGACCGACAGGCAGTGGAACTGACTGGGATATAATATAGCTCGTGCAATACCATCACAGTGCGAGGTGTGATCCGAGGATGGCCAAAGCGTGATTAGTTCTTTCGCAAAACAAAATAGTAGCATGTAGTAGTAGAAGCGTGCTGCATGTTACTCACTCCTCGCCGTCCCCGGAGAATAAAATGATAACTGCCATTATCCTAGTTTTAGTGTTATGTCATTTTTGGGATCTGTGGGTGTTAATACATCTGTTCAATTTTTTTCGCAGTTTTTAAACACTTATTTACGAAACAAAAAATATTACAATAGTATTCAAAGATTTTAAACAGGTCATAAATTACGAGAATAAAGTGTTAATATAATAATATCAAAATGTATTCCCACTTGTTAGTATGACAAACAGTCATAGAATTATATTCTCGTGAAAAAATATTCGACTAAATAATGATAAATGCAGTTATCATTTTATTCTTCTTCAAAACCATCCAGTCGCTTCGTATAAGATGTGTCAGTAAAATGACTGTTATGGTTTTGAACAGTGAGACATATTGTCATCCTCTTCGCTCACATAGTTTTATTAGGAAACCAAATTCAAAGTCCTTACCAGATTTTTTTTCACAATATTTACGAGAATAAAACGATATTGAAGTATTATCAGTATCACTTTTACCCTAAAAACCCGTAGAATAAAATGATACGTGACGAGTGCAATATTTGATCCTGGTCAGGCTGTACGGAGAATAAAATGATAATCGACATTATATTATAACTTGGACGATGATTAATTTTGACTTACTTCTTATTTTTTAAATAATATCTCTATTTTGATACTATAGAACAAACAAAAAATAACCCTTTTTAAAAGTTGACAATCATCTGTCTACGTCCAGTATTTAAGAAGCAATCAATGAAAACGTATTTTTTATTTTTCCTGAAAAGTTGCATTTTTGTAGTTATCATTTTATTCTCCGGGGACGGCGTCCTGTTCATGGCATCTTAATACAAAATCTGTGTTAACGGTTGACTCTGCCGCTGCCTTTACCAATAATTTGTGAAGGCTATGAAGTCATTCAGTAAGGGGTGAGCTCCGTCTTAGTGAGTCAGTGAGACTCACTGAGACTCAGTGAGAGTTAATGATTAATGCCGGCGGAGATTAGTGCCGACAAATTAGAGTTATTAACTAGAGAGCTGACGCCAGCCGCCGCTATCGCTCTAAGATCTTTTGCATCATAATCTTTTGTTCTTTCTATTAAGGATCATGTTTTATTATTGAAGGTGTCTTCTAGGTTATTTTGGGAATTTTATGGTTTATGCAAAATTGATAATAAATTGAATGGTGGCGTGTGGTAAAATGGACTCTAAGGCCGAGATCTGATAACGTTACTTAGCTCGTGCTTTGACAAAAACATGGTCCCCTGTCTTGTACTCGTTGTTTGATAGTTGTACGACAGTGGCAGGAATAACGTTAAGCCAAAGTATATGCTAGGGAAAATATAAAGATCTCGGCCTAACAGAACACAAAGTACTTTGACTTAGTACCCCGCACCCATGCACCGGGCGCCAGGGGGGCGAGGCGATGCGCTGCTCCGGCGGGAGGCGGCGACTCAGGGAGAGGACAACAATTAGGCGACATTCCAGCGTCTGCAATCTAAGTGGAATGCCTTTAGGTGAGTGAACGATTTATCGGCCGCAAGCGCAAATTTGTAGGCGAACCGCGCGAGCATCCCGAGTTTAGGTCAACCATCCACTGCTACGTAGGATGTGCACGGAGAGGTTTGCCGCCCATTGTGCTAAAAGTTCGTAATCTCGTAAATTCATAACGGCATGTCAGTGGTCAAAATTAACGTCAAAATACAAGAGATTTTTCCAACGGAGTATCAGTGACATGTATTTTGTTTTGTAATAATTGGGCAGACAAACGTTCTTACAAAGTTCACTGACATCGCCTTCACGTCCTCTGAAATGGTTTGTATTTGAATAAAAAAACTTACAAGTTTAGTCGTCTCATTTGGTTTGATATACCCTGCTCAAAAAACTTTTAACCAACAAACGATCTGTTTCTGGACGAATAAACGAAGATTTTGTCGGCATGTCAGAAGTATTGTGAGAGGGATTTATGAAAGTGTTGTTAGCTTTTCCCTGAACTTGATGACATACACAAACTGTGGCTTTAATTTTTGTAATTGGTTATAAACTGTTTCAATTACCTAAAGAATTAAATAATAAGTATAGATAAAATTCAAAAATTCAAATTCACTTATTAGTGTGATAGTTACCTAATTTTGCACGCATGCGGAGAGGTCGCAGAGTTCATTGCTAGCAAAACCCTCTCCTAACATCCAACTCGTGGTCAAACTTTCCCCGGGTCACAGAGAGCACATTAGGTCATAAACAAAACATTTGGACAACAGGTACACTGGTACGGGCAGGTTCCACAATTATCTCCAAAAGTTTGCTTTAGCGGCCATTGTGAGCTACATAACAACCAAAGCGTAGCGTTGCGCTACGTCGTAGCAGATACGCTACGCCGCAAATATAACTTCACTAGCTGTGCCTAGCGGTTTCACCCGCATAAGTTTCGATCCCGTGGGAATATCGGGATAAAAAGTAGCGTATATGTTATTCCAGTGTGTCAGCTACCTCCATACCAAATTTTATCAAAATTGGTCCAGCTGTTTGAGCGTGAAGAAGTAACATATAACAAGTACCAACAACAACAAGAAGAAACGTAATAAGAAGTAACATAATATGTTACTTCTTCACGCTCAAACAGCTGGACCAATTTTGATAAAATTTGGTATGGAGGTAGCTATTATATATAAACACACACACACACACTCACAAACTTTCGCCTTTATAATATTAGTGTGATTGTGATTACGTTTCTTTGTTTCGTCTATTCCCGACTATTGTAAACCAAAGTGTTTAAAACGAACATGTAAAGAGTGTTATTTGTTAGCATTGTCCCTATTCTCAAACTACACACACGCTACACAAGTTACTAATCGTCTCGTTAGTTTATTTAAGCACCGGATACCATACCCAAACTATGAAAATAAAAATAATCTAAATATATTCTATATGGGAGCTTGTTTTCATTAGAGTAAGGGGAAGGGTCACATTTGTTAAATATTCATGCGGCGAAGTCCTAAGCCGCTTTATATTAAAACTAGCGCTGTCTCTGCCTGTCCTCACACTCGAGATTAAATTATTTCGCTTATTATAATCTGTTTTGTGTACAACGGATCGCTGGCGACGTGATTAGGGTGTCGTCACGGTGCTGACGTCATGTGTTTATGTTATTTCTCTCCACAAATAAGATGAGCGTAGCATACGTAACGAAGTTAGCAGTGGTCATACATACCTACTTGTGTCTGAGAGAATATTATTTTATTGTTTACGGACTATGCACCCGGTTGATAGAACACTATCAGATAACTCATACAGTACACGTTATCATAGCCCCGTGAGGCTAACTATTTTTATAAGCTAGTCATAAATCAAAAGAGATACAATGTAAATCCACATGCTTGTATAACGCTCGCAATTGACGCGCGTGTTCTGAATAAAGTGTTTACTTTTTAGTTTTTTTAGATTGCGGGTTCGATTCGTGCCTGAACATATACGAGTTTTTCCTTATCTGCAATCCAGTCATAAACTCATCTAAGATTTTATAGAAAATGTCTTGGAGAAGGGAAACGTGTTTAAATATTGAAAAAACTGTTTAACAGAAAGTAGTTGCGTTTGTACCTCGCAAATCGCACGCACCACACGAGTACTAACTAGTTGAAGTTGAAGCTCGCCGTAATCTGTGAATAATTGAAGCTGCAAGCTTCTGACTTATGCAGCGCCGCTTGTGAACATTGTGAGCATACTTTATTAGGTACTAAATCTATTGATTCTGTGGGTTTTAGATGACCTATTTAAAAAATATTGAACTTTTAAGGGCGCATTCTACCAAACTTTTATACTTAGAGTAAGTCTTATACTAAGAATAAATTTTGAATTTTTGACAGGTTTTCCATATAAGAACTGTCAGACGTCAATTATAATACAAAGCTGACTTTAGTAAAATCGGCCCTCAAAGGCTAGAGCCTTTAGAAAACGTTTTAGAAAACGGATACTGGTCCCGATAATGGCTAAAAACAATACATTAGAGTTTTTTTTCCAATTCCAATAATAAAAAATATACGAGTCGACTTAGTAACCTCCTCCTCTTTATCATTGGTTAAAAACCAATAAGAATCCCTTAGTGTCCATGCATCAACATCAAGCATTTGTGTACTTTGTAAATTTTTATTTGTATCTGGCATGCACCTGTAAATACAAGGTGCGTGCCTTTCTTCCCTGTAAGACATTGTAATAGATTACGTTCCATAAAAGGCTTCCATCAGATTTATAGCAGCCCCTCGCGTGTTCATGCTCGCTGTACCCGCAAGGTGGGCAGGGAACAGGCAGGAAGTAATTGAGCGATAACTCAGCGTCGCGGGGGTGACAGCGCCATCTAGCGGACACCTGCACTCATGCACAGGGGTTGTTGTCCATGACAGATAAGTAATTGATGTAAGGAGCATTACTGCGGTAAATTTGATAACTATTTTACCGTAAAACGTCTTTACAATCACACCGAAACATACGAGTACCAACGGGTACCAAGTGGACAGAAAAGAGAACCGTAACGAAAAGGTCTGTATCTTGCCGTAATAATTCCCAAACTACGTCTTAGAGATGTAAGTGCGGTTTTTTTAATAGCATCTCGCAGGTCGACCTATGAGATTGTTGTTTGCTTAACTGGTCTTGCGTGTGGGTACCTCAATAAATTAAGGCGTAGTTTATTTTATTAATGGAAAACAAACAGCTCATTTATCAAATTAAATTTCAGTCGACAACATCCATCGGTTTCTTACTAAACTTCAATATACCCGACGAACCTGCATACTTATCTCTTGTGTTGACTATAACTAGGCCCGGTGTCATTATTTTACTTTAGTCAGCTGACTGATACACTCTTGAGTGTGCGTCGGTAGCTGGCGAGTAGGCGAGGAAGACGCACCGCGCAGACTGACGAATACCGGCGCTCTCACTCGTTTCAAATCAGTATAGCTTACGACTCGGAATTGATAGAAACAATAAAAAAGTGTATTTCGGACCATATTTTTAATACAATTAATTTGTATAATTAATTAATTGTAAATATTTACTTAAATAACCTCCATTAATGGACCTCCATTGATGGTCTTTCTTCTGCTGCTCTTATCAAAATGTGAGCTACATTTTTAAGTAAGTACTATGGTTATTATTACAGATCTATTTGTACTCGAGAGAGCACGCAGTAGGTACTTCCATTAGATAGTTACGCGAACAATTCAACCTTCGGCCTTCAGCAAATATCACGATATTCGCATACATAAGTATATTTCTAATAATTTCTATCATATAACGTTGCTGAATGTATAAAATGTTTTGTAACATTCTCAGAACTTGTGACGAACGAACGCTTGTTTGTGATGTATGGTCAATTATTTGAATAGAAATCGGTTCTATCAAATGAAATAATTATTAGTACTAGGTTTGAATTGTATTGTATGACGGGGTGGTGTCCGCAACTCCACGCCTAAGCGTGAATTTTGACTACAGTTGCTGAGGAAATCGATCATTTGATCCAACCCAGTAACAAGATAACACGATTTTAATTATTTACATAGCTTTACACGTGTACATAACAAACAAAACGTCGAAGCGGTGGCGATACCATATCGACATGATGAACCGCACTCAAACATTTTTGAGATTTGATTCTCTTCTCCTTCCAATTAGCTCCAGGCAGAGCCGGGAGCTATCACTAGTTAACAATAAAATTATCAAAACAAATCCAATGAAATTGTAAATCTATTTAATAAAAAGTATTTGGATAATCTAATCACACAGGGGTGGGTTCTTGTTTCTAGAACATCATGTCGCACTCATTAGTAGAGTTCAGCTCATTTGTTAGAACACACAACGGATCATTATAATATGAGACCAACGGATTAACTTCGTATCAGCCTACTATGACTTCAACATCCCATTACTTATTAATGCTAACAGAATACACAGTCACGTGAGCAAATCCGCAGGCACAGCTAGCGACGATATTGTCATAATATTAACATAACAGTCCACGACGGGGACGGGTGACGGGGGTTCAGGTCTCGATGTATTTTGTGTATCTTGTCAAGCTCAAGACACTGCCATAACCTCAGAGACATATTTAACGCAATTATTATGAGCACAGTCGAGATAAATACGGACAAATGTCTCATAGAAAAGGCGAAGCAGTAAATGCTTTTGCGTGGGTTCTAATTTAAATTATTCACAATTACTTTATGAAATCAATTTATTGATAAGCATTATTAAAATAGTATTATCGGTACCAGTACTTATAACACTCGTAATGTCAGTTAATTTATACGGTAGATATTTATTTTAATTTTATGGAAGGAGCCGAACCGCCGTCCTCCATTGTCGAAAAAATAATGAGACGTCATATAACTCGGGTCATATTACATGCGGCTGAGCGTACCTGTCGTGCGGCACAATGTATCCAGGGCATTGATACGAGGTCTCCCAATATGGGTACCTGATATGGACATTTTACGACGGTATAAGCTTTTTATGTATGAAGTATTGGCAGGGAGGGACCGCCTCGCATATATTACGCAAGTAAATCACTTCTTAATGTTAAGTTTGGAATGTATACGAGATTTTGCAAACAAAAATTCGGTAATACGGTAATTTCGTGATGTGTAATAAAGTACTTGAAACCCAATGAGGGTTTCAAATACTTTACGTAGTAATATTCACGTTTTTATTGAACTTCGAATTCGAACGCAAATAAAGCCAGTAAATTACATAGCAAAAACACACCTACACACATGTCACCTACATACATGTCACCTACACATATGTCACCTACACACATGTCACAAACACACATGTCACCTACACACATGTCATCCCTACACACATGTCACATACACACGTGTGGGTGTAGGCAGAAACTTCAGAACGCCACCTGCTACGATCCTTAGATAATCTTTTTTAATAATCTCATAAAATATTTTATGAAATTATATTATATAAATATTGTTGGATACTACTACCCGGCCCAGGAGCGCGTGGGACGCGGTCACTACAAGGAGGCTACAGCAGGCGGCTGGCCAGGCTCTCTGGTCTTTGTTTGACGGTCTATGGTTTTTGACAGCCTTGCGTGCAGAAGCGCTTTCCGTCAGCTGTCAGCCGTTCGGTGTGATCTGTAATATCTTGTTAATTTATTTAATTTGTTTAGTGATGATTTTGTTCCTCTGATTGTAATTTTGCTATGGTTGATAATTATTTTTATAATTCATGTAATTACTTTTTACGATATCAAATAATCCTTCTATTTAATTGTGATTTCACTTCTGTCCTAACAATATTATATAAATTATTAGCTAAACCTCACCGTTATAACGTTTTTCAAATAGATATATTTGTAAAACGTTATAACGGTGAGGTTTAGCTGTTCTGCATGAGTAGGTATCTACATAATAAGTAAAGCATAGTGTTCCCTCACTGTTGAACTCGAAATCGAGCAGACTCGCGGCTATTTGTATAAGAATGCGCCGAACGTTGTCGACATTAGAGCATAACAAGATCAAACAAGCGCTTCGCGAACAACTTGTAACTTGTTAACTTCTCAATTTAACTGTTAAAATAGCCGTTATTTTGTCGCTTAGCAACTCGTCCGACCGCTCGCTAACTTATTGCGATGCTGCGCTCTCTTCTTCAGGCTATCTGCAAACAAATCCCCGTTTATAGTTTATGTTTCAAAATAATTATTTATTGCCATTTAATACAGATATTTCAGTGTTGTTTTGAGTACATACGTATTAGATACAGGGGCGGCAGTACTACCTCCTATCCAAACAATCTAAAATATACAGCTGTAGGGGTTTTGTTTGCAAGCAACCTCCGCGAACCTTTTAAGTTAAGAGAAAACGATAATAATAGAAGAAAGAGTGGAGCACCAGCTCGGACAGCTGACAGCGCCTGTCTGGATGTACAAGTAGTTTGTTCGAGGAATAATTGGACGTAGTTAAGCAGAAAGGACTCAATCCACACTTTGGCCAAAGTTGAGTGAAGTATGCCATCGTACTCCTGAGGGTCGAATCTATCATGTAGTGAAAACCCTATTTTGAAAATGAACACGAAAACTAGTTTTCTCACTACCCTGACTCAACCCACAGTATGAAGAGCATACAAAATGTATTTGCTGAACGAACTCAGTCCGATTGAATTGTTTCTGAGTTATGACATTTCTATGAGTATGTTCTTAAGGTCGATAAACCAGAATAAACTCAAACAGTTTGGATCTTTTCTAAGAATTAGTTTTGATTGGAAATATCATATTATCAAATAACTGAATCGACTCAAACAGGTTGGGTCGTTTCTGTGATATACAAGGTTTACTGACATCAAATATTTCGTTTTGTTTATCAGAGACTCAAAACACTTGAGATATTTCAGAAAAACAGCTTTTGGTGAAAAGCACATTTAATATCAAATGGACGTAGTTAGACAGAAAGGACTCAATCCACAATATGTCACTTTTGGTTTATGGGCGTTTGAAGTTTTAGCTGTAATTTCTCTAACAAAAAGCTACATTTTTTTAAATGTTTTCCCTACATTATTAAGAAGATAGTTTATATTTTATTTTTCCATCAAAATAATTATATATTTTGCAATAGATTTCGAGATATTAAGTAAAATGTGGGTTGAGTCCTTACAATTAAACTTAAGTTTGTGAAGACAGGTATTTTTATTACTTTCTCAGAATGGACTCGCTACCCATCGACTAGAAAATTTGTTATTAAAAACAAACACGTATTATTATAAAAAAACGTTATATAATAAATTGACCTTAATCATAGAGTTAACAAAATCACGTAAAACGCCATAATTCAAATTTAAAGAATAGAAAAAAACAGCGCAAAGATAAGTGCTCATATCAATTTCCCTCAACTTCCAAATCAAAGTCAAGAGTTGGCCCGTATCCATCAACATCCTCGTTGATACAGCTGTTTCCTTTAAGGTTATTTAAAATGCGTGACAATCTTCGGATATTAAAGTAAACATAGATCTAAGATCTTCGAGCTCACTCAAAATAACACAGTGCCAAACTATCTAGGTCGTCAGTTGGATTTGGTTCTGAGCACAGGTTTTAGCAGGGAGGTGTCGGTGGTGGCGGCCGACGATGCGCTCGTGCCCGTCGATGCGCATCACCCGCCGCTCGCGGTCAGAGTGCACTGTGCGCGCGCGCTCCCCGCACCCGCCGCGTCCGCCCCACCCGCGCCCTCTGCCGGCGGCAGTCCCGCAGCGGGTAGTGTTAGGCCGCAGTGGAACTTCTATCGAGCCGATTACGAGTTGTTATACTACATGCTGACTTCCACTGATTGGAGTATGATTTACGGCATGCATGATTTAGAGGATATGTTGAATATTTTTTATGATAAACTGAGTGATATTTTAGATAGATGTGTACCCCGGAAAAAGCTTAAACGGGAAAATTCTCGATACGTTTATCCCGAATGGTACACCGCAGATATTATAAGAGATATAAAGAATAAAGCTAGATTTCATAAGACTTTCAAAAAAACAAAGCTTGATAGCGATTATTCTGAATTTTCAAAGTACAGAGGTCGTATTAAAAAATCAATAGAAATTGCACACAAAGAACACAAGTTAAAAATACAAAATCAATTTTCAAAAGATCCAAAATCATTCTGGCAATATATTAGGTCCAAACGAAGTAGGTTTAACAGGCAAATTATCATACAGGACGGACAATATCTTTCGGATGAGGAGAGTGCTCGACAATTTGCGTTATTTTTTGAATCGGTTTATAATAAAGAGCGGCCGCGGCTGGAGGCGAGGGCGGCGGGGGCGGAGGCGGAAGCGAACAGTGCGCGAGTGCACATCGAGACCCTCAGTCTTCAAGACGTTAGGGAAGCGCTCATAAAGCTCAAGCCAAAGCGCTCATCTGGCCCCGATGGCATTCCGGCTTTTCTGTTCCGAGACTGTGGCAGGGTGCTGGCTGAGCCCCTGCATCATATCTTTAATACTTGTTTAAATCAAGCAACGTTTCCGCCTAGGTGGAAAATCACGCGAGTGATTCCGGTTCCCAAGGGTAAGTCAGGTCCGGATGTCAGTGGCTACAGACCGGTGGCAGTGTTGTCGACACCTGCAAAAGTGTTCGAGTCTGCCATACAACGCTGTGTGCAGGCTCAAGTGAGCGCACAGCTATCGGACGCGCAGCACGGGTTCCGGCCGGCGCGCAGCACTGCCACTAATCTGCTTAACTTCATGGCGAGGGTGGTGCCGGCCGTCGATGCTGGTGTGCAGGTAGACGCGACATATTTTGATTTTAAAAAGGCGTTTGATACCGTCGACAATGATGTACTGCTAATGAAGCTGGCAAAAATTGGCTGCACTCCGCACCTACTACAGTTCTTCGCCAGCTACTTGAAAGACCGACAGCAGTACGTTGACTACAACGGATTCGAATCCGAGCCATACTACACCAGGTCAGGCGTGAGCCAGGGCAGCAATTTGGGTCCTCTCGAATTTATTTTAATGATAAATGACTTACCAGACGTAGTCAAACATAGTTTATGTTTGTTGTTTGCAGATGACCTCAAATTGCTGCTCGAGGTCAAGTGTGAGTCGGACTGTGAGAGATTGCAGGAAGACATAGATAGAGTGGTAGAGTGGAGCCAAAAAAATAAACTCTTTTTCAACACGGCGAAATGCTCAGTGATGACTTACTCGCGCGAAGACTGCCTTAGCCTACGAATACAAAGTAGAGGAAGCGCCGATGCAGCGAGTGTCTCAGGTACGAGATCTAGGAGTACTGCTTACCCCGGATCTAACTTTCCGGGATCATATAGTTAAGATTTGCAAGAAGGCGTACAGAAACCTGGGTTTCGTGCTGAGACAGTCGCAGGGATTCACAAACATTACCACGCTCAGGGTGCTGTATGACGCTTTGGTAAGGAGTCACTTGGAACACAGTGCGGTAATTTGGGCTCCTCATGAAGCGAAATACAATATCATGCTGGAGCGAGTACAAAATAAATTTACAAGACACTTGTATTTTAAACTTTATGGGGTTTACCCATTTTACCCGCTGATGTATCCTACACTGTTTGTACTGGGTATGGTGGGGTACAACGAACTCAGAGTGCGCCGGGAATTTACACTTGCAGCGTATGCGCTAAAGCTCCTGCGTGGAGTAGCTCATAACCCGGGTGTGCTGTGTCACCTGAAGCTGTGCGTGCCAGATCGGTACGTGTGGAGACGGAGGCGACCGCCACTGCTGGCCGTGCCTGCTGCCAAAACCAACCTGCTGTCGAAAACACCTCTCATCCGCGCAATAGGTGTACTAAATGAAGTCCATGAAAGAATTGACATATTTTCGTGCAATTTGAGTGAATTCGCAAGAGTTTTGTTGAATTATGTTAGTTATATTTAAGTATTAATATTGTGTGTTAGATTGTTATGTATTGTGTAAAGTGCTTTGTATTTTTAAAGTTTAGATTTTTATTTTAAGTATTAGCTGTAAGTAGATTTTTCATTGTATTTTTGGTAGGTATGTGTTTTCAAACCGCTATTGTATTGGGGTCATCCTGTCAAGATAGTGTGTGTAAGTTTAATAAATAAATAATAAATAAATAATAAGCTTTGCTTGAGGAATGGCTTTTCCCTGGGGCCAAAGAACTTCAAAATCTTCTTCTGAAAATTGGATTGAAAACCCTTTGTTTTTTTTTTATTAATCTATCTTTAGAATATCTCCACTCTCTGACGTCATAGTAATTAAGTATGGATCTTATTTTTCAACAAAATTTCTTTCATCTTTTCAATTTGTTTCATCTTCTTTCAAAATTTGTTCACTTACATGTTGTTGAGTTTACACTGTGGTGGCGCCTAACACCAATTACTTGTGCGGAAATAGAAGTTATTGCGTTTATCCCAGACGCTGGGAGCTGGTTGGATAGTGGACTGTATTATTGCGGGGTTGTAGAAGTAGGTACGTGGATAAATCTGACCTTGCAAATGCGACACGAAATTAGGACGACGAAGCTGTGAATGAGGATAAAGGAATTTGGCAGGAACCATGCAACACCACTGACCTGTAGATTCGCCGTCTTCCTCCGCGTGGGTCGGCAGAAGGTTCGAGTCCTTGCTAAGTTCAGGGCAGCGCACGAGGGGGCGCGCAGACGCCGTTTACCACATAAACACGCACTTTCTAGTGTTTTAGACAATAGTTCGTAAATGCACTCGCGGCAAATCGCAAACCGTAAATTTGTAATAAATTAATAAGGGAGCATGTTCTTAGTAACGCTACTCTCGTTCAAGTGGACGAGGGTCTTCATACAGTCACCGTCGCGGTGACAAGGACAGCGATAGTCCAGGTGTGCATGTGGGAAAAGGATGGGATATGGTAGGATAGTGACGCATTTTGCAAGTCATTTCTACTTCTACCCTACAATGAAAATTATAAACGAATACGAAATCCAACACACTGTAATAAAGGAAGATAACATTGCGTAGTTTATATTTTAACATTGTGTTCAGTTATTGGCACAACTATTATCAGCTGCGATAGTAGAGTCGCATCCTCGCGGGGCCGCGGGGCTGTGACCGAACATCCAGCCTGCGGGCTCAACACGGATTTAACCATTCATTAGTAACAGTAACATTGATTATATGTTCACGAAATTCAATAAAACTGACGAAGTGATGTTTAAATATAAATTACAAAGTAATTTACTAACTTATTTATATTTTAAATAAGGACTGTGAATAGAACTGTAAGGAAAATTTGGTCAGATGATTAGAAAATTCCATCGCAATAAATTATTACTTGGAAATAATTACTTTTATAAGCTTTCATTATCTAGTTTTGGATTAATTCATTATTCTGGCAACATAGCTGGATTCCTTGAATAACGTTGTCAAACATTTTTAAAGAAGTAAGTTTAATAAAGTTAAAGTGTAATAATTAGGGCCATTCTTTGATGTCAAACCATAATATTACTACATGAGTAGACAAACAGTGTTACACAAACATATGCGGCTTATGTTTGACGGGTTTCTTATTGCTAACTGTTTGTTTTCATTTATCATTAACTTGTCATTTCTCTATTGTGTAGTCTATTGCTTTACTGTAATGTTGCATGTTATAAAACGATCAGTGCACAGTGCACAGTGCACAGTGCTGCAGTGGAGCAAATCCCGTATTTTTAAGAACGTTCGCGTTCTAAATTCGTCGCAATTTTTCAAAAATACAATAAATTTACATACATTTTTGACAAGTTTTTGACATTGAATGCCAGTGAGATGAGATTGCGACTTAAATTTGAACGTTTTTTACGTACGCGAATTGACCTTAAGGTCTTTTTGTCTTCGCGATAGATATGAATTCTCAGTAAATTGAAACCTCACTAATTTCAACCTTAGTGAGGTTTTAATTTACTGAGAACTGTTGTCAAAAGTGGTAAAGCAATTACGAGGTCGACTTTACCGACCTACTTATAAATTAATATTAAATGTTTTTTTTTTGTTAATAGTCCGTCAAATAAATACGAACTTCATTTTGTGATTACATTTTAAACATTTTAAGTCTCTTTTCGTCACCATAGCTGCTCCGCTCACACAAAGCCTTCGCTCTGGTTGGTACCTGCCATCCTAGAGGTACCTCTACCTCATCGACTATCTTTTATATCCCTCCAATTATTTCCCTCTTGGTGAATTTAATCAAAGTGCCTGCGCTGAAATATTAAAGGTAAAATTGGTAGCTTGCCATCACGCAGTAAATAATATTTTTAATTTATTGGGTATTAGTAAAATTAATAAAGCTGGTGAAGATGCTTATGTAGGGAAACAGAACTTCACATATTGGACTCTTTTCAGTCTAACTAGATGAACCTATGGAGGTATGAGGAACAGAGTGTAAAGTTCACTCAACCTCCATAGAAAAGGGAGGATCCTCCGACCAGACGGGTGTTGTGTCTGGCGGGCAACTGCCCGTTGATTCATGTCGGGCCGTTGTATCTATGCTAGTTGCTCGGTAAACTCTGCTTGCGCGATGCAGGATTTGCGTGACGTCAGTATGACACGTTGTTTTGCATGTGGCGTTGTAGATACCGCTACATCACTCCCCCCGGAGACCGGAGGTCGATAGTGAGCTGAGTCTTGTATCTTGCGATGCTTGCCAGGCCAACTGAGGTTCCAGTGAGTCGGAACCGGTTGCCGCATAGTTCACGGTGAGTCGGAACTGTCTGCAAAGATGTCCCCAGTGAGTCGGGGTGGCGCTGCGTTATGCTCCAGTGCGTCGGATGTGGTACAGCGCCGGGTTGAGGCTGACTGCTGCGTCGACCAGGAGAGGAATTGAGCTCTTCTTGTTGACCGGCCGAAAGTGCAGTGTGCTGTGCCAAGGTTGCTGCTGATGAGGCTGAGGGTGATGACCAGGTATGCGCGGTCGCTGCATGCTGGTGGTCAGGATACCCGTTGAAGCCGTGGATGCTGGCTGGCTGGGTGACTCGCCACTAAAGCTTGCGGGAGTGATGATGATAACGTCACGCTGAAGTATTTGCACGAAGGCTGCGCTGACGTTCATGTTCGGGGTCACCAGTATGGAGGTATGAGGAACAGAGTGTAAAGTTCACTCAACCTCCATAGAAAAGGGAGGATCCTCCGACCAGACGGGTGTTGTGTCTGGCGGGCAACTGCCCGTTGATTCATGTCGGGCCGTTGTATCTATGCTAGTTGCTCGGTAAACTCTGCTTGCGCGATGCAGGATTTGCGTGACGTCAGTATGACACGTTGTTTTGCATGTGGCGTTGTAGATACCGCTACAAACCTAAAACAGTAACATCCTGAATAACTTGTCCTGAATAATGAATTCTACACAGGTGGGATTCAAGAAGCCTAAAATTATGCCATTTTAATATTTTATGAGAACAGGTACCCTACTCAATCTGTACAGTCGATACCGGCTTACCTCACACCGCCCGTGATATTATAAGACAAAGCCTAATCCGGCGCGTGATTAGCCGCTTACGACACGTGTCGACTCCAGTTGATTCCTATATTTATCGAAGGCACACAATAGCAGTACGTGTAGAGCTCATGTGAAGTGCGGACGATGCGTGTTTTATCGAACACCGCTATAAAACGTTTTATGGCGAATTTTTGCGTATTTCGTTAGGAATGCGGAACTCGTCGCATCCTCTCGGACTATGAGAATACTTGTGTAACGCAATAGAGAATTTGATGGCGTTTAGAGAAATGTCGAAATAGAACAGTTATTTATGTTTTTTTTTTGGCACTTACTCGTGTATTATTAAAATGATAAGGTTCCATATACATTCGGACATTGGTAAATTAGTACAGCTATAATATTATTATTGGAGAAATGGGGTTCGTATTTCAACCATTTTTAAAAGGGTGTATGTTTGGCTAGAAAAAGGAAACTTATGTGACATGAACAGTGACTACATTTATACCGAACATGGTTCCCTTAGATACGACATTGGTAGCGCAGCAGCCTGTCCCATAGAAAACAAACTCAAAAATTTTATTCTCACTCCGCTTTATGCGCAGATGTTCCCCAAACAATGCGTAGGAGGACACAGCAGTTACCTACACGTTGTTTAAGAGTATGCCAACATACAAACAGTCAAATGGAATACATTTTTAGGTGCATTCGTATATTATGTTCTAAGCTTATGAAGGTTATAAATGGGAATGTTACCTACAGTAGCAGACTTTACGAGTTCAGTTGGGAAAGGGTAGGATGGGGTAAAAAAGGGTTCCATCCTGGGTTAGTGTTGTCGGATGGGCGAGAACGTCGGCGGCTGTTTACGAGCGCGATATAAACCTGAATCATAACACAACAGCTGAACACAAACACTGGATAATGTTATTACACAATGTTGCTACGTATTGGTTTCTGATTTAAAGTAGTTTAAAAGAAAAGAAAGGTAAAAAATAGGTATGGGCAGTCAGCCACATGATGTTGTTGGCGCTTGACGGTGAAATAGGAATGGGGCAGTCAGCCACAGTGATGTTGTTGGCGCCTGACGATGAACTGAATAGGTATGGGGCAGTCAGCCACATGATATTGTTGGCGCCTGACGGTGAACTAAATAGGTATGGGCAGTCAGCCACATGATGTTGTTGGCGCCTGATGGTGAACTAAATAGGTATGGGGCAGTCAGCCACAGTGATGTTGTTGGCGTCTGACGGTGAACTAAATAGGTATGGGGCAGTCAGCCACATGATGTTGTTGGCGCCTGACGGTGAACTAAATAGGTATGGGCAGTCAGCCACATGATGTTGTTGGCGCCTGATGGTGAAATAGGCATGGGGTAGTCAGCCACAGTGATGTTGTTGGCGCCTGACAGTGAACTAAATAGGTATGGGGCAGTCAGCCACATGATGTTGTTGGCGCTTGACGGTGAAATAGGCATGGGGCAGTCAGTCACTCACAGTGATGTTGTTGGCGCCTGACGGAGAACTAAATAGGTATAGGGCGGTCAGCCACAGTGATGTTGTTGGTGCCTGACGATGAACTAAACAGGTATGGGGCAGTCAGCCACATGATGTTGTTGGCACCTGACGGTGAACTAAATAGTTATGGGGCAGTCAGCCACAGTGATGTTGTTGGCGCCTGATGGTGAACTAAATAGGTATGGGGCAGTCAGCCACAGTGATGTTGTTGGCGCCTGACGGTGAACTAAATAGGCATGGGGTAGTCAGCCACAGTGATGTTGTTGGCGCCTGACGATGAACTAAATAGGTGGGCAGTCAGCCACATGATGTTGTTCGCGCCTGACGGTGAACTAAATAGGTATGGGGCAGTCAGCCACATGATGTTGTTGGCGCCTGACGGTGAACTAAAGGGTAGGTTTATGTTTAAAGAAACTTTATTCTCAATGAAAACATAACATCTAACATACCAATACTTGAGAACAATGCTAACCATAATTTCTGAAGCCCGACCCACCCAACGCATTTATTTCTCCAGAAGTCTAACATATTAGCTGAGCTGAGTTCTAAATGCATTGAATGAGTGTACATTTCTTATTCGCAAGGGTAATTTATTATATACATAGTATGATTACTGATCAAATATCCTTGTTCTTCTTAGGTAATGTATTCTATGACAGTTCATTTGTTCGCGCAGATATCATATTGCCAATAATTTCAGGATTGTCCTCTACATAATTACTAGTTTAAAAGTCAAAATAATATAAAATATTCATACATCCAGTGAGAGTGGTAGGTACTGTGGGGGGGCGGGGGGTCCAGATGCGAGTTTCACAATATAATTAAAAAAAGCTTCGACTTGAATAAAATATATTTACGACTTTACATTATCATGTTATTTCTAGCACTGCCTCTACTAAACAAAAAATATTAGAATATTTGACAATTGCTTGAACGTTTGAATGGAATAAACCAGCAATTATACTGCTAAAGGTAGGGCTACACCGATAGCCTCTACAGAACCCTACTTCCACGGATGCCACAAAAACTGATACACCATAACTATCCACAATTGCAAGTAAACTACAAAGGTGACCAAATACTGGAAACTAATTTCACAAAATTTCTAGGACTGCATATTGATAACGATATGTCATGGAGAACTCAAATTGATGATGTATGTGGGAAGCTCAGTAAGTTCTCCTATGCTCTTTATATGCTAGGCAAAATTGTGAATAGGACAGCGCTCCTAGCAGCTTATCACGGTTATGTCGCCTCTGCTTTGCGGTATGGCCTTATATTCTGGGGCAATGCGACTAGGGTAGAGGAGGTATTGATAGCACAGAAAAAGTGTATTCGAGCTATATGTAAAATAAAACGAACGGATTCATGCAAGCCACATTTCCAAAACTTAAAAATATTGACTGTACCATCACTTTATGTCTATGAAACCTGTATCTTTGTAAAAAACAACATGTCTTTACATGAATTTGTCAAAAGTCAACGGCGCTCAAAAAAGTTGCACCCGTTATGCACTAAAACCAAGTTTCTTTATAATAGTATATTTGCAATGGCTCCAAAACTTTATAACAAATTACCTGATCAAATTGTATCAAGTAACAATATGAATGAGTTTAAACGTAAGCTTTTTAAATTATTGAATGACAAGGCGTATTATTCTGTTAATGAATATATGTATTAATGACAAATTAAAATAATAGTTGTGTAACTGTAGGTATATCTCTCTATAATTAAAATGTTGCTCTCGCAGTAAGATAATGAATTATCATTATCTTACTGCGAGAGCAACATTTTAATATATATATAATACATATTAATGTATAATACATATTAATGTATTGACATTTCTATTGAATTTATTATTGTATACGAAATTGTGACTAATTACCTATTTGTTTATGTGCCGTTTTTATTGACATATTACATTAGATACTATTGCATGAAATTGTGACATCTACTTACTTATTGACTTTATTAAATTTTGTTATTTGATATTTTGTATGCCTTTTGGCGGGACATAGCATGGACCAACATTTTTTTTTGTATAACATCATTCTGTATAATTGTACCCTATGTTCACAAAATGAATAAATGAAATGAAATGAAATGAAATCCCTGCGAGCTTACCGTGCTTACATAGCTGGTACCATTGATACTGCAGCGCGCATTGCTCCGCGTGGCACAGGTCACGTGTCGTGGTGATATTGCAGCGCGCATTGCTCTGCGTGGCACAGGTCACGTGTCGTGGTGATACTGCAGCGCGCATTGCTCTGCGTGGCACAGGTCATGTGTCGTGGTGATACTGCAGCGCGCATTGCTCTGCGTGGCACAGGTCATGTGTCGTGGTGATACTGCAGCGCGCATTGCTCCGTGTGGCACAGGTCACGCATCGTGGTGATACTGCAGCGCGCATTGCTCCGCGTGGCACAGGTCACGTGTCGCGGTGATACTGCAGCGCGCATTGCTCTGCGTGGCACAGGTCACGTGTCACGGTGATACTGCAGCGCGCATTGCTCCGCGTGGCACAGGTCACGTGTCGCGGTGATACTGCAGCGCGCATTGCTCCTCGTTGCACAGGTCACGTGGCAGTAAGCAGGTACTAAGTTAGTCATTCTTATTTCTTCCTTTTACTTTTCTTCGACATATTCCAAAAACAGTAACTCCGTTGTGATTTTCCTCCCAAAATAAACACGTACAATTGGACGGATTTCTGACATATGACTTTGATCCCGAATTTGTTGTGAGTGAGCTCAGAGACAGTACGTAATATGGAGTTATCGTTATGTCGCACAAGAATAGAACAAAAGAGACTCCATCACGTCAGCCGGGGTCAACGCCCGCGCAATATATCCACATTACCCTCGTACTAAACGAATAACTGGAGGGTCCCTACTTTACCTTTTTGTTAGATAACTAAGTATCGTTAGGTACTCGTAGGATTCCACCTTTACGTTGCCAATTAATCCCTGAACATGATTGCAATCAAACGGTCGCGGGCTTGTAGACGAGGGACTACATCGTCCCAAGTAACAGATGATACCACCAACCTACCGACCCCACTGATACGGATCGTAACCAGGTAACTATCGGTTACGAGGAGCGCCACTTTTTGTTGAGATACCATCCTACGTACTACCATTAGTTTTAATGGGCCGATTAAAATGTTCATTGTGATGTAAAACAGGAGATCTGAGGGGGTGAGGCAGCGAGCGGAGGCGGGAGGCGGACGAAAGATTGGAAAAACGCTGGTAATCAAAGAATTAATTGATTCGCGGCTAGCGGCCGGTACCTTTGTTCCTCGTTCTGAAATGGTTTTTAAAAAAGGGGATTACGTTTGTTCCTGAGCGGTTTTAAGAAATTAATTGTTGTATAATTGTTGCGGAGGAGAGCTGTTTGGATACCTGCGTTTGTTTGGGAATCAAACGGAGGGGAGGTAGGGCGAGGGGAGGAAATGCTTTCGCATCCTTACTAATATTAAAATTCAAAAGTAACTCTGTCTGTGTGTTACCTTAAAATTTTACGCCTAAGCCACTGAACTGATTTCGATAAAATTTGGCAGAGAGATAAGTAGCATAGTAGTTGTTGCATCATCAATAGTAGTTGCATCCCAGGGAAGGACATAGGATTGTTTTTATCCCGATATTGCCACGGGATCGACACTTATGCGGGTGACACCGCGGGGCGCTGCTAGTGTCGATATAAAGTAAATGTTTCGTATTGTAAAGCTTTTCACTTCAGATTTGGTTTTTTCGGCAATACGAAGTTCTTTTTTTTCAATGCATTAAATATTTGTCTGATTTAAAAAAAATCTGTTTTCAATGGGAGATTTACATCTTGTTACATGGTTATTCATTGATTTGTATACTATTATTACATACTTTAATGCTATATTAATGTATCACACAACAATAACATAGACAAAGAGCTTTCGCTAGAGTTACCCGACCGACTATTATCATCATGGTCAAAACAGTTCAGTTCATCGTCGTCTGCCTCGCCTTTATCCAACTATGTTGGGGTCAGCTTCCAGTCTAGCCAAATGCAGCTGAATACCAGTATTTTCATTTCATGGATCGACTGCCGATATGACCTCAATACAATTACTGGGTAATGCTGGGTGATAACCCCTTGGTTTCGGGATGACTTTCGGGCTTCTGACGACGACCGATTCCCTCAGTTCATCATAGTGGGTTTATAGTTCATGAGTTTCTAGTAATGACTGGTTTGGGACAACATTTTACTAATATTATAAATATCGTAAAACGCACTGAATGCCCTTTGCTTCGGTTTCATGGTGTGACATGAAACACTGAGCACTTTGCTCCGGTTGCCTGGTGTGACTTAGAACAATCACTTTGGCTCGATGGTCATTACTGTTAGATACAAAACGCATTATGCGCGTTATACAACATTCATGTTTCACAATATAGGCCAAGCTGTCGTCGTGCAATATTAATTTTGATTGGTAATATTTAGTAAAGCGTTGAAATGTTGTATTCATTGATTCATGTTACTTGAATGCAGACAGATATTAATTACATTATTACACTTACGATACCTATCATCATCTGCGTACCCTTTGCCCAACTATATTGGGTCAGCTTCCAACTTACGATAAGTAGTCACCCGCTGTCTTATTGCGTATCATCGTATGTATGCTCCCTAACCTGACTTCATTGGGCGCACGTTGTATGTGTGCTCCCTAACCTCTTACATGTGACTTCATCGGGCGCACGTCGTATGTATGCTCCGTAACCTCTTACATGTGACTTCATCGGGCGCACGTCGTATGTATGCTCCCTAAACTCTTACATATAACTTCATCGGGCGCACGTCGTATGTATGCTCCCTAACCTCTTACATGTGACATCATCGGGCGCACGTTGTATGTATGCTCCTTAACCTCTTATATGTGGCTTCATCGGGCGCACGTCGTACGAGTATGTATGCTCCCTAACCTCTTACATGTGACTTCATCGGGCGCACGTCGTATGTATGCTCCCTAATCTCTTACATCTCACTTCATCGGGCGCACGTCGTTTTCTCTCCTGGTGTACGGTGGCAAACTCCAGCGAGTGTGTATTATTGAGTGCAGTAGGTGCGAGCCGGCATTAAGCGAACAAAGCATTTGCCATCGCGAATAATTCACTCGCCGAACTAACAGCGTTTAAGTGCCCTCCAACCCGATCTAAGCTTTGTATTTATACTTTTCTTCACATCTCACCTTGAGAGCATACCAATTTGCACCTTGTCTTCATCAAGAAAGGGTCTCAATTTGATTGCTTGTATCGATGTTATAGTCCGTTTACGCTCGTCAAGTGTATTTCTTTCGAGCGTCTTCTATATGTATATCTCGGCGGGAATTATCCGTTGTATTCGAGGGAAAAATCTCTATTGCACCGGGCACAGATGCATTTCCAGAGATTTTCCACTTTCACCCCTTCTTCCCTCCGTAGTAGCTCCCCGCGCCCTGTGCTAGGTTGCTTCGTTAGGTTCTCGCCGAGTTTTAGTTTTATTTCATTATCTGCGCGAGCTAGTGAGCTCGTTTTGTTTCACAACTGAATGTGTCGCGGATTAGAACAGGAGAAGGTGCCAGGCGCGAGTGTACGATGTGGGTCTCGTCGGTACCCACTTAATTGGTTTTCGGTTGTAGCCAAATTGCTTTATGTTAGTTTCCGATTCCGTGGATCCTCCGTATTTGACTAATTTATACCCTAACAGTAGTAGATTGTTCATATATTGTCATTTGAAAAATACTTAAAATGGAATCAGATGTTTGGAATCATAATTTATTGAGAATTAAGCTCAAGAATTATAAAATCAAGCTTTTCGTAGAGGAAAATGTCTAAGCATATCCAACCGTCTCTGTCTGTCCGTTGTCGGCGCTTATAATAATTTTTCAAGCTCTTACTGATAACACAACATTGTCGATGCTTGCTACAAGGATCCATAAATAACGCGCTCCCGCGGTAATCCCGCGCCCGGGATTCTCCCGGGATTGCGGCCGCGGCCTTCCTTACGCCCATCTGTTTTGAATTAAGCCCTTGCAGTTTAGGGTTAAAATGAGTTTTTTATTGCATTACCGGCGAAATATTAATTATTTTATGGGTCGGTGGGTGCCATATCCGCTCATTCTCGCATCGTTTAGGGGTTTAAAGTCGCTTGATCAATAAATAATCGTGACCTTTCGTCTGTAGGTTTCCTGTGTGATTTATGTTATCTTTATAGATTGTAGTAGAGATTCAAATATTGGCTCAATTTGGAAAGTAGATAGGTTTGCAAGACTAGTGAGCTAGATAGCGGACGCGCAGGGGACAAAGTTAACAACAATAATATTCCGTTTTTATTTAACAATGACTCAGTTACATAAAGGACGCGAGAGATAATAATATTAGCATTGTTCCAAGTAACGCAATTCTTTGGTTTGGTATCTGTTATAATGAAATTGTATTTTATTCTTTTCTTTGCACTGAGACCTAGTAAAAAGATAGATACACACTCAAACGAATTCAATTAAAGAAAAACTGTTTTAAACAAAATCAATGTTCATACAAGCATGTTTTCAAAGGAAGTTATTTTAATAAAAAAATCGTTAGGTTCAGAACTGTCTGTGTTTACAGAATTGTTTTTGTGTCAAAATCTTTAACTTTGGGTAAAGGAAGTACTTGAGATGTTGTAGTAAACATGGAAGAACTCTGAAATAACTTAAATTTTGGCATTCACCGTGCGACCAAACTCAAAGCATTTATTTCAATTAAACCATTTACTGGCACTTTTGAATTGTCAAGAAGTCGGTCAGTCAGAAAGTATGAAGCTAGTTGCCTAGTAGACCCCAGAGACGCATAATTGTTCAGACGTTGCGTTTATGGCTCGCTTTACGATCGTTGCGGGTTGTGTTGCGCCTGCGAATAACGCACACGCACAATACCTACACTACACAGATTTTTTTTGTCATTCAGTACAACCTGCATCTATTGTGCTTTAACGAATTTTTTAATATTCATTTTTAAAGTGGCATGACAAGCTGATAAAATAAACATTAAGTTATTTCAAATATAATGATGTACGAAAATGATATAAGCGTACAACTAACACTAAACACAATGTGTGAATATTGTATCATATTATTCCGGATCGTATAATTATAGCACACTAGGCTGTCACTGATGGCACGCTTGTTGATACTACGAACTAGGAATAACCAATCTACGGTCAGCGACATTAATTGTCACTGAAATTGATACCCTATGTCAATTTGCCATATTATAGCCAATTCATACAATTGTCAAAGAATGTAACTTGTGGTTTAAATATACGGGTAATTTGAGTTGCTAGTCAATTTGCTTAACATTTAACTTTTTTGACTTTACGTTGTGATTTGATATTAGACCTGGCTGCTGAAAGTCACGTGTATTTCCAATTTGATCACTATATTTATAAGTAGATAAGTCTATCTGTATTTGTCAAGAAAATCCCCATTATGTGCAGCCTGACTAATGCATACAAGTAGCCCCACGCCACATCGCGTACAGTCCTCGCCGCGCCGCGCTCCCGCGACGCTCCTTAGCGCCGGCTGTTGGATTCGATACTCTCTGCGTCGCGGGTCTAGCGCGCCTCGCATTACTCTACATCAGGCGGTAAGCTGCTGAGCTGCTGAGCGAGCTGGAAGACTGCAGTCACACATCTATCTTGTACGGAGAGGTGAAACAAAGAAATTGGAGTCGGCATAAATTAGTAATTTACGTCTACAGGTCGCTTGATAGGATACGCTAATAACACTTTAATGCACATCACTAAAGGACATTGTAAAAAATGGCCTATGAATCAACACGCATGAAACATGGGTCAATATCAACAAACTGAATATTTTTTCAATTTTGGTGGCGAAATTATTTCTTCATTTTACGTGAAAAATAAGGACCGGTGGCGTGAAAACGCCACCAAAACCACCAAAATTGAGCCACCAAAATTGAAACCAGATATAAAAAAAATCTCTAAAAATAGGGGTTTTTAGTTACAATTAAATTAATATCACTGATTTATGCGTAACCCAAATCACTATCTATAATGTGTAGGTTACTATTAAAACACTTTAAAATTAACAGCAAATCGATCCACCAAAAATTGAACAATTTTTGTCCCCCGTGCCACCCAAGATGATACTTACGTTTTTGGCGGAAAATCATAGCACTAATCACACACCTGTTACGCGCAAGTGCACAACTGAGAGATGTGAAATAATAAAATGTGATTGATCGCACACGCACGAACACGAAGCTTCATTTTATAGTATGTTGAAAAAGTGCCACCAAAATTTTGATTTTTACTTGGACAAACTTTGATCGACTACTCTGTGCTTTTAAATTAGATTTTCTAATATGGTTTAATTGTTTTTAGATAATGTGTCTTAAGCATATACTAACGAATTTATTTATTTTTTATTGTACAGCAAATTGTTGCTTTGGTGAATGCAATTATATCAAAAAATGGAGCTGGGACAAGCCACCTAACTTGAATTTTAAGGCGATTTATTTTTTCCCTATTTATTTAAATACACAGTTATAAAAAAAATGTGGCCTTAATTGAAACAAGTTACGTAGCTTACTATAAAAAAAATAAGAAACATCCTATCATTTAACACCTCGATTCTCAACGTGGACGCGTAAAATTTGCTGCTGGGATATTCACCCATTTACTATAATTACTAGTTCTTTTAATAATATACATTACAAATATTTCAATAGAACGGACACTTCTTAATTTCGAAAACATTTTAAAAAGTATTCACTTCCGTCATAATCATCGGTGTTATTATTTTTTGGTTCAATTTGAGGTTTTTAATAGGCAAAGGTATTATAGCTCATACAGCCAAGTCTTTGTTACAGCACTCTTAATAAGAGTTTGACACAGACAAGCGTCAGTATTCTCAACGCTTGATATCCGATAATGGTTTTTAGTTATGCGCGTCCGCTATGATGTCGCGGAACCATAATACGGCTTATCAAAAAACTCGATTGAGCGCTGTTTGAAACGTCAAACGAGCAATAATATGGACACTGACAATTGATGAATTGACAGATGACATTTGACATTTGGTAGTAATGTCACTTGGCGCGTGCCTTCTGTTATTGCTACATACCGAATGTTTTTATTGACGTAATTATAACCTCAAAATCCGAAAGTGTTTTGATTTTTTCCGAATTCTCAAAAGTGTCCGTTGTTTTAATTTAAGTTCAATCGAATATATACATTATCTAAAACCCAAAAAGTAAATACACCTCCCTGTTGGATCTTAGGCCAACTATGTATGAACGACGAGCAATGTCCTTTACAATTGAAGACTCTCAGGTACTGTAAAGGTTGTCCGCTAAGGTCGACTTTATGTAGTGCAGCCTGGCAATAGATTAGCTCTGGTCCCATTCGAACAGTCAAGTTTAGATCTAGGTGTCAAATATTTTGAATTAGGTTTTTTTTGTTTAGAAAAAAAATATAATTTAATCGAGAAAATGTAAAGACATTCATTCAAAATAAACGTATAGAAATCGTAACATTGTTTGATTTCTTAGAAGAGCTCATCAGCTCTCCACATTACCTACAGTAGAGGCTTTACCTGGGTGGCCTGGCCAACTGGCCCCCAAGAACTTTATAAGTTAATGGTACGTACCTATAATTATATTAAGTGATAAACATTATTTTAAAGGACATTGCTCGTCGTCCACACATATGTAGTTGGCCTAAGATCCAATAGGGAGGTGTATTTACTTTTTGGGTTTTAGATAATGTATATTATATTCGATTGAACTTAAATTAAAACAACGGACACCTTTGAGAATTCGGAAAAAATCAAAACACTTTCGGATTTTGAGGTTATAATAACGTCAATAAAAACATTCGGTATGTAGCAATAACAGCATTTATTACTGAATGTAAGTAGGTACGTATTTAAAATGGATTATAAATTGTAGGTAACGTTTTATTGCCACACTGCTAGGTCAGTCATAATACTCTGAACTACTGTTTCGAAAACAGCTCTGCTGCTATAATTTTCGTCATATCCCGCTGATGCTGAGTTTTAAAGGCTTGCATCCTTGTTTTCCAACCTAATCGTTATCCAAGTGAGAGCAATATAGGGTAGTTAGATAAAATCGGAAAATTAAGAAAATGCAAACGAATTCAGTATGCAACCAACGCAAACGCAGATCGAGCACAGAATGCGCGCGCCAAGTGAAATTACTACAAAATGTCATCTGTCAATTCATCAATTGTCAGTGTCCATATTATTGCTCGTTTCAAACAGCGCTCAATCGAGTTTTTTGATAAGCCGTATTATGGTTCCGCGACATCATAGCGGACGTTTGTAACTAAAAACCATTATCGTATATCAAGTGCTGAGAATACTGACGCATGTCTGTGTCAAACTCTTATTAAGAGTGCTGTTACAAAGACTTGGCTGTATGAACTAATTAAAAACCTCAAATTGAACCAAAAAATAATAACACCGATGATTATGACGGAAGTGAATATTTTTTTAAATGTTTTCGAAATTAAGAAGTGTCCGTTCTATTGAAATATTTGTAATGTATATTATTAAAAGAACTAGTAATTATAGTAAATGTTGCATGCGTCTTGATTCATAGGCCATTTTTTACAATGTCCTTTAGATGAATAGAAACACAGTAGACAGTCAGCTCGGATTATCTTTAATTAAAATTAAATACGAGTTTAATTCTCCAGCAGGTTCCTCGATCCCTTATAGTAGAAGAGCCCTTATATTTTAGTTTTTTTTTATCTTAACTATTTGTGAATGTATAAAAGTCTACACAATGAAATTTAATAGCTATTTATTCACCAAGGGGAGTAAAGTAAGGGGAGTAAGATTACTAATCGAGTGTGCATTTGAGGCCCAACGCGAAGCGGAGGGCCGTAAACCACACGAGTTTAGTAATCCGTACTTACCCTCGAGTGATATATACTGCTTTATACTACACTTGTTGTACTACATTAATAAATTGTTATCATTGTCACTGAAATCACTCATTTTAACTTGTGATTTACACCGCCAAACTTTAAATTTTACCAAGAAAATTGTTTCTACAAAATACGTCAACCAAAAATAAGTCTTTTTTTTTCTTTAAATTTTAGCGCGTCAAACAGTTTTCGCGCCAAAAGACGTTAAGCCGCGTCCCCACTAGAGCCGCGCGGCACGCGAGGCCGAGCCGCGCGGCTCTAGTAGGGACGCGGCTTTAGAGAAGGTAAGAACGCCCCGTTTCGCAGGTTCCAACTTACGCGTGTGTTAAAGCGAGAGAGTGTTATAAATCTCTCGCTCTATCGCATATAGGTTTGAAGTTTGCCGGCCTTATCGGAATGTATGCTACCTGCTTTAAAAGTTCTAGTGGCCAGTACTTTTTATGGTAAAATTAAATCGTTTCATTGCCAACGTCATCAAGACTTTAAAAAAAATACAGCATGTGTGCAATTCACACGTGGTAGAAGTGGAACCTTCAAATCACTATACAATCCATCCATCCATCCATCCATCCATCCATCCATCCATCCATCCATCCATACATCGATCCATCCAAACACTCAAAACACTCAAAAACACTCAAGAACACTCAAAAACACTCAATAACACTCAAAAACACTCAAAACACTCAAAAACACTCAACGACACTCAAAAACACTCAACAACACTCAAAAACACTCAAAAACACGCAAACCACTCAAAAACACGTAAAAACACGCAAAAACACGTAAAAACACGCAAAAACACTCAATAACACTCAAAAACACTCAATGACTCTCAAAAACACAAAAACACTCGAGAACACTCAATAACACTCAACAACACTCAAAAACACTCAATAACACTCATTAACACACAAAACACTCAATAACACTCGATAACACTCAAAAACACTCAAAACACTCAAAAACGCTCAATAACACTCAAAAACACTCAACAACACTCAAAAACACTCAACAACACTCAAAAACACTCAACAACACTCAAAAACACGCAAAACACGCAAAACACGCAAAAACACGCAAAAACACTCAATAACACTCAAAAATACTCAAATACACTCAATAACACTAATAAACACTCAATAACACTCAAAAACACTGTATGATGCTGTCTCATTCTCTCTCCCACGTTAAATCTTATATGTCTCTTTTTACTGCCGCTTTTTCGTTTCATAAAATTTCAAGTCACAACGATGCGAAAGAAGATTTCACTTCAAAAAAAAATCAGGGTAGTAATGAACGCATTACTACCCTGATTTTCAGGGCAGTAATGAAATTCTATACAATATAACTGCCTAGATTTTTGAGAAGGTTTCATGAACAGCTTTCAAGCCTTTTAGTGGGGTAGTATACCAATACTACCCCACTAAAAAAAGGCTTGAAAGCTTGAAGCTTGAAGGCTTGAAACTTAAAATATATTTATATGTACTACACTTGCTTAGTAAGTATACCAATACTTACTAAGCAAGTGTGTTGAAGCTCATTTCAATAGGATAATAACAAACATACAGTCCACGTTTCATTATATGTACTATAGTACATATAATGAAACGTGGACTGTATGTTTAAGTAGCTAGCCGCCGACCGTATTAAATATGATGTGAGGATATTTTATACTACACTTGCTTAGTAAGTGTACCAATACTACCCCACTAAAAGGCTTGAGAGCTGTTCATTAAACCTTCTCAAAAATCTAGGCAGTTATATTGTATGGAATTTCATTACTGCCCTGACAATCAGGGCAGTAATGCGTTCATTACTAACGCGTTTTGTTTTTGAAGTGAAAACTTCTTTAGCATCGTTGTGACTTGAAATTTTATGAAATGAAAAAGCGGCAGTAAAAAGAGACATAAGATTTAACGTGGGAGAAAATGAGACAGAAAGCATTATACAGTGTTTTGTGTTATTGAGTGTTGTTGAGTGTTGTTGAGGGTTGTTGAGTGTTGTTGAGTGTTGTTGAAATGTGGTTGAGTATTGTTGAGTGATGTTGAGGGTTGTTGAGTGTTGTTGAGTGTTGTTGAGTGTTGTTGAGGGTTGTTGAGTGTTGTTGAGTGTTGTTGAGTGTTGTTGAGTGATGTTGAGTGTTGTTGAGGGTTGTTGAGTGTTGTAGAGTGTTGTTGAGTGTTGTTGAGTGATGTTGAGTGTTGTTGAGTGTTGTTGAGTGTTGTTGAGTGTGGTTGAGTGTGGTTGAGTGTTGTTGAGTGTAGTTGTGTTTTGTTGAGTGTTTTGGGTGTTGTTGACTGTTGTTGAGTGTTGTTGAGTGTTGTTGATCACAACAAATCACAAAAGACGTTAAGCCGCGTCCCCACTCGGCCTCGCGTGCCGCGCGGCTCTAGTGGGGACGCGGCTTAACGTCTTTTGGCGCGAAAACTGTTTGACGCGCTAAAATTTAAAGAAAAAAAAGACTTATTTTGTTGGTTGACGTATTTTGTAGAAACAATTTTCTTGGTAAAGTTTAGAAGTTTGGCGGTGTAAATCACAAGTTAAAATAAGTGATTCCAGTGACAATGATAGCAATTTATTAACAACAACTCCACAAGTGTAGTATAAAGCAGTATATATCACTCGAGGGTAAGTACAGATTACTAAACTCGTGTGGTTTACGGCCCTCCGCTTCGCGTCGGGCCTCAAATGCACACTCGATAAGTAATCTGTGCCTTACTCCTCTTGGTGAATAAATAGCTATTAAGTTCACACAACCGCACACAATACAGGAGAAACGCTAGTTAAAAAAACCACGTATTTATTTTATGATTAATCCCGAATTAAATAAAGCGAAATAACAAAAGACTTCTGTAATGTTATTCGTATATTTGTCTGAAATATATTTGATGTGGAGTGTGCGCTCATTGTTCGCTTTATCGCCGCTGTGCTTTTAAACCTGCTCAAATATGTGCATTACAGCACAATGGCTGGAACCGAACACGCATTCGTTGAGAGCTCGCTATAAATATGTCGGAGTCTCGCGCAAATAGCTGCCAATGTCGTAGGTCGTACCAATGTAGCTTCCACATGTACATACCGGCTTGTAGGCGAGCATGCTTCATCGTTTATCATCGCTTATCATCGGGGGACTTAGCAAAGCGCGACCATATCCAACGTAAGAAATCTTTGCACCATTATTTTAAATCCGTCTGTTTCGTTATACACAATCTGATACAAAGCTTCCATAACACACAACATATTGTCGGTTCATGTAGCTAGTATTGCTTATCCATAGCTACATAAAAAGTCGTAATCAATCATTCACGTTCTGATTGATAAGGGTAGCGTTATGTACATACTGATTAAAAGCGATACAAGATATTTATTTATTGTTTAACACAATTTACCTGTTATTAAAACAGCTGCACCTAAATAATTATCTACTGTTTCCAACACAAAAATAAATGGACATAAAAAGAGAGTAATTATATTTGTGTCAACATTTTCTTTTTCTCGGAGATCAGACTCAACAAACCTTGTATTTTCGTATAATTTACTTTAAGCACCTGCGTAATATAAAAAACACTGGCACTCCGGTAGTGCCGACAGAAGTGAAAACTTGAACAATTACGAGTGTATTTTGTGAATCGTCTTATAAACAAAATGTTATATATCCGTGGTTCAGCGCCATCTCGTCGTTGTTGGATGAACTACGTAGTTAGTACGCGAGGCCCTCGTAGTTCTTCCCGATGTGCATAGATGGCGCTGTCTTACGTTTTACGTCTTACGAATTTTCGATCAGGGTCACGTGACCTGACGCCAGTTTAGAAGTTTTTACCCATTCCAAAAAAAGTACACAGCGCCGCTAAAGAAGTTTTCACTGCAATAAATATTTGTAAAAAAATTACGTGAAAGTTATTTCGGTAGGTGATTGATCTGTTTCGGGGAACTCGACTCAGTAGGACAGCTTGTCAAGTTTCGGGGAACACGTCAGGGGCCACACGCTCGGCTTACTTGAGACTTATCAAACTTTATTAATATTTTTACGTCTCTGGTCCTTTGAAAAGCGTTCGTACGAGGGCCCCATGCAAACTCACAGACTAAGCCCGTTAGACGTTTTTAATTCAATTAAATTAGGCACCATCCGACGATTTTAAAAATCGAAAGCGATGACCCTATTTTTTTTATTTACCTAAAAAATAGCCCCATTCATTCTGGATCGAATGACATAATACATACCATTGTTCTTCTAAAGTTTTGATATACAATAACAATAACATCACGCGAATATCGAATTGCGCATGCGTCATCGCGGCCATTTATTTTTTTAATGAATTTCAACTGCAGATACAGTCCCCGGCACGTAACTTGGCAAGAGTCGTTTTTCCTTTCTTTGACTTTTTTTCTTCCTTTCCTTTCCTTTCTTTTTTCTTTCTTTTTTTTTCTTTCTGTAACTTATTTCGTAATGCCGATACAACCACTTGGCCTTTGGCACAAATGTACTACACTCGAATAAAGAACCTGGAACGCAAGCAATACATCCATAGGCAAAATTACTAAAAATAAAAACGTCCCGAAAGTGGTTTTCGTTCGATGTCGATTTTGGGCAGCCGGACAGTTTAGAATTTTCGGGAGCTGTCTATTTTCGACAATGTACCAACGCGTGAGTGGTGGCTAAAGTGAACAGGGTTGTGAAGAACTATTGCCTCTTCTTGACCAATGTTTTTTGTAAAGTACACAGGTAAAATGATTGTAAGCTGTTCCTGCTGTTCCCTAAGCTTCTCCAACTTTTGGAGTTCCCCAACTCGTCTCCAACGTTTAGAGTTCTCCAACTTTTGGAGTTCCCTAAGCTTCTCCAACTTTTGGAGTTCCCCAACACGTCTCCAACTTTTAGAGTTCTCCAACTTTTGGAGTTCCCTAAGCTTCTCCAACTTTTGGAGTTCTCTTCTTAATTTTCAAACAATTTCAGATATCACATACACATTGTCATACAATAACTAATTCATATAACTAAATTAATGGCACTTTTTTTTAACAACTCATTTTTCTCAACTCATCATCTTATCAAAAACATGTTAACTTATAAATATTAGCCATTTTTATTTCTACAATATAATAGTACCTAACTAATTTTCTTTACAATTATCAATTTCGTCATCATCAGAACATTCAGTACTACTTTCATTAAGCTCTAAAGCAGCTACATGAACCCATGGCAACATTCTATTAGCAGCTACTACTGTCTTGCGATTGTTTTTCGTGGTACTTAATCCGGGAATCGCAGCTAATTCATATCGATCATTTCCAAGAGACGCAACTACGCGATATGGACCAACGTAAACCGGAAGAAGCTTGTTACTTTTACCGTCATTACTAAATGAAGTTTTCGTAATCTTTACTAAATCTCCTATTGCGTACGTACGAGCTGGACGTCTATCCCTATCATAGCGATGTTTTTGTTTAGTCTGTTCTTCGTCAATCTTATCTTTTACCTGCTCGCGAATAGTTACAAGGTCAGTTGCGTCTCTAGTAGCTTGACGTATTTCATTCAAACGTGGATCTATTTCACTACTCATATGAGCACCGAACATTACTTCTGCTGGGGTTCTCCCCGTTGTCTTCTGTACGGTATTATTTAAGCCCCATTGAATTTTACCAACCTTAGTATCCCAATCCCTTTCATCGTCCCCGAGATTCTGCGCCGTTAAGGAATTCAGAATAGTACGATTGTAGCGTTCTACCTGTCCATTCGATTGTGGGCTAGCGACTGCATTCAACACATGTTTGATACCCTTTTCGGAACAGAATCTCTTAAACGCATGAGAGTTTTCGTATTTTTCACCGGTTTTGCGAAAACGAACTTAGTAAAAGCATCGATAATAATAATAATAATAATAATCGTTTATTTGCATGAAATATGGTGCTTACAGATGTCATAATACAATTCATAGTACTTCATATTCCGCCTACTAAATTCAGCATGCAAATTTTTGATGTGCCATGATTCATAGTTATATTCATTAAAATTATTTTAGAAAAGTCAATAAGATAAGAAATTACAAATGTCAAATTAATAATACAGGCAAGTCTAAATTAATAAAATTACAGGAATGTCAAAATTGATTAAATTACATTCGATGACGACTAATAAGTAAGAATGACCTTTTTTTGACTTAACGAAGGGACCAAGGTGGTCAATGTGGAGCGTGTGAAACGGGATATTTATTTTGGGTATAGGATGTAATAGGCCTTCGGACCTATTAGGTCCCCTTTTCGAATATGCGCATTCAAGACACGCATTAACGTATTTTTTGACAAACTTTGCCATACGTGGAAACCAATAAGCCCCTTTAATCCGCTCCAAAGTTTTTTCAACGCCAAGATGCCCTATGTCATCGTGATTAAGACGACATAACTGCCACCTAGCTCCTTTTGGAACTACCCAACGAAGTTTAGTAGTGTCGCCATCGACACACTTATAAAGTCTATTATCGTTAATAACGTAAATTATCCTTAATATATTTTAGACCTTCCGGGTCCAATTTCGTCTGCAAAATATCGCGAATCCTATTCAACTCGGAGTCGCCCAACTGAAGAGTAAGTAACCAATCATCACTATTTAATAACATTACCATACATACAATAAGATACATAGGATATGTATCGACTTCACTAGACAGATCCTCAGTTTGGGGATTCCTAGACAGAGCGTCAACATGCGACATCTTGACACCAGGACGATACTCAATCACGCATTCGAACTCCTGCATCATGAGCCACCACCTTGCGACTCGAGGAATTAAATCGCGCTTGATGAAGGTAGTTCGTAGTGCCCCGCAGTCTGACACAATTTTAAATTTCTGCCCTAATAAATATACTCTAAATTTCTTTAGAGAGCAGATGACCGCCAGATTTTCCAACTCATATGAGTGGAAATTTTTCTCTTCCGGAGAAGTTTGGCGGCTGTAAAAAGCCACGGAATTAAAGGATGTAGATCCAGACGGGCGCTGCAATAGTATTCCACCGATTCCAACTCGGCTGGCATCAGTATGCAGTTCAGTTTCTGCAGACGGATCGTAGATCGCTAGCACTGGTCGTGCAACAAGTTTTTCCTTAAGAGTACCTATTGCATGCTTGCTCTTGCTCGCAAGACCACGCCCAGGAAACGTCTTTCTTTAACAATTTGTTGAGAGGGTGTGCGATCTGAGCAAAATCCTGAATAAATTTGCGGAAGTAGCTCGCTAACCCCAAAAACTGGCGCACACCATGCTGATTTAAAGGGCGAGGAAAATCTGTTACCGACTGTATCTTTTTAATGCCAGGTCTTACGCCCGCGGAACTAATTTCGTAGCCTAAATAATCTAACTTATCTTTTAGAAATTCACACTTAGTCAAGTTAAGCGTTAAGTTAGCCTTGTCAAGCAACTTTAATATGTGCCCTAATTTAACTAAACAGTTGTCTATGCTTGTTCCATAAATAAGCAGATCATCTAGGTAAGCTGTAGCTTCATTGAATCGCGCAGAACCTAAAACCTTGTTCATCATGCGCTGAAAGACTGCTGGTGCATTCGCTAAGCCGAACGGCATACGGTTAAATTCGTACTGACCATCCGGCGTCACGAAAGAAGTTAGCGCTTTTGACTTTTCGGAGATAGGTACCTGGTAATAACCGGATGCCAAATCCAGAGAGATAAAGCAAGCTTGTCCGGACAACCTAGCAATTTCATCATCTATTATTGGCATGAGGTAACGTTCTTTCACCGTTATAGAGTTGAGCATCCTGTAATCGATGCATAACCGGAGCTTACCATCCTTTTTGCGAATCAATACGATAGGACTTGCATACTCGGACGCTGACTCTCTGATGATACCGGCGCCGAGCATGTCATTCACCATTCCGCGAACTTTTTGACGCTCATTGTGGGACAATCGGTATGGACGGTAAACTACCGGTGTTTTGCTGTTCAACTCGATACTCATCTCTACAACATCGGTGCAACCTAGTTCCTTCAACGAAGAAGCAAAGCAATGCTTGTATTTTTGCAATAGATCGAATAGCTTAGATTTGTCCGATTCATTAACCGACTCTCCTACACGGATCTGGCTAGTGTCAAGGTTATTATGAAGGTTCGAGGGAACAGAGGCTTTCTGGTGCGAGGAATCAATTTACAACTTTGACGACTACTGCTCGACCTAGGTTTGAACCCAAGGGTAACGAGAATTGTGAACTAAGCGGCGTTAAATCGACAAATGTCCTCCCATGTTTGACTAAGTATAATCCACCCGTCACAACACATTGCTGACCCGGCTTTCCGAACAACTTGCCATGTAACATAATGTATCCCTCACAGCAAGGCTCTACTGAAGCTCTTACAGAGGCTCTTCCAAATAATATCACACTGCTGGGCACACTAACTTTAACCAAATCGTCACTATCTGTATGCATTTGTGAAAATGGCATTTCGTTATCAATGCTCATAAATTGCAAATCTGTGGCAGTTTTATGCACAATAACGTGAGGTTGTTCTGTGAAAGTTTGACTAACTAAAACGGGGACATCTAAGTATTTGTCACTCACCACACGGCAAGTAACGTTCGCGGGTACATTGTCTACAGAAAGTTCAACGTTAACTTTTCCTACGGATTGTACTAATTCGTTACCAAAGCCCTTCAAAATCGTTTGCACACCGTCATGCTGAAGACCTAGTTTCACTCCTAGAGACTCGGTAATCAGCGAGACCTCGCTACCAAAATCAATGAACGACTTTACATGCAGACCATTAATTGTTATTGTTTTAATAAATTTAGAATTTGGTTTGGAGGCCGAAATAAGCATAGTTTTGATTGGATCGTTTTTCTGAGAATTTGAATAACATTTGTAAGCGGTATGACCAACTTTACTACACTTGGTACACGTTATGAGGGGCTTTGGGCACCTAGAAAAAATATGTCCCTTTACCTTGCAATTGAAACAGTGAAAACTTGAGGAACCATTAGTTTTGGTTGTTGGCTTAACATTTGCTACATCTGAATCGTTCCCTGTTTTAAACCGAGAGTTAGCTACGCGTTCGCCAACATTAGTACTCTCTACTCTTACTGCTCATTAGATACTGCAGTAACTGATCAGGATGACTGCACCTTAACGCCAAAGCCGCTGATTTCACCGACTTATCACTAATTCCGTGAATAATGCAGTCAACGGCGCGTTTGTCATTAATATCACACTGGTTTAATAGAGCTAGTTTATCATAGAAATAGTTTTTAATAGGTTCATTGTATCTACTTCTTCGCTTTAGCATCTTCTCCAGGGTTTGGCCATAATTTTGTTCGAATGAAAATGCACTCAATAACTTTTCTTGCCGAGTGGCAAGAAAAGTTATTGAGTGCATTTCCATTCATTCATTGGTCAAGAAAACAAAATGGAATTTAAACTTTCGTACCAGGTTTTGGCCAACCCCTGGAGTTTTTGCATTGCGTGATGTATAGTTGTTCTTTCGTCCCATCCATAAACAGAAGCGCACTCGTTTACCTTTTTTATCCATACGTCAATGCGTTGATTTTTCAAAGAAGGGTTAAACTCTGCCAAAATGTTTTTAGAATCGTGACTTCGGTTCATCGGTGCAGTTGTTGATGGCTGGGACGCAAGTTGCTTAATAGAAATTAACAAATGAGCTAGATCTTTGGTACTAAAGGAAACGTTACTTGATTTTTCAGGTTGTTCCACGTTATTAGAAATATTGTCATAACTGTTACCGTCACGACTTTGCGTACGACGACGCTTCACATAGTTTCCGCGATGTACGGAAGATTCACGAGAATACGGACTATACCGGCGCTTTGACGATAAGCGACTACGTGCTCTGCTCAACTCATTTTCCAGAGCTTTGAGACGCTCTCGCTTTCGTTCCAGCTCCTTCTCCTTCTCGCGTAGACTTAAAGAAGTAGGGCTCCGTCGAAGACTGCTACTTCGATTTTGAAGGCGCCTCGCACTGCAGCCGCTACGCGCTCTCGATCGGGCTTCTGGTGTGTGGCGACTTCGACTTCGCTGTCGCCTGTGACTGCTATGCCTCGCTCCGCCGCTATGATGCACTGTCGATCTGGCTTCAGCTGTGTGGCGCGATTGACCCCGCATTGGCGTTGATAGGCGCCGCGAGCTAGTGCCTCGATTGCGTGGCATAGTTCGAAATCACTTCTGAATTGTAATAAAACTGCCACACTTCAGTAACAGTATTTATTGTCTTGGTTCTATAATATGACAACTATGTTAACTTAAATACAGATGAAATACCAGCAATGTAAAAGATCAATTATTTTGCGTCCGACTTCGTCGCAACAATCGTACAAGACAAAAAATATCCTCCCACCAATCTCCCGCCATTCCATTCCCATAGACCACACTTCCAAAGACAATCACACCAATTTTATCTTTTCGGTGTTATCATCACAATAAGTCGATTACAAATAATCGAATACAAAAATAAATTAATTAAAAACAACTAAATTACAGCAAATTGGATCAAATGATCTAAATAAAATAACAAAACCTAACACTACAGCTTTCTAAAATCTGGCCAAACGATTACGGCAGATATCTATTGTCAGCAACTGCAAACCATGAAGGAAGAACTAGCTGCTAAACAACCGAGATTGGTCAATCGCTCTAAGCCACTGCTGCTTCATAACAACGCAAGACCACACACTGCAGAACAAACAACCACTAAGTTAGATGAGCTACAATATTGGAATGTCTGCGACATCCACCGTACTCCCCGGACCTTGCTCCAACAGAGTACCATTTTTTCCGGAATTTGGACAACTTCTTACAAGGAAAAAAAATCAACTCCGATGCGGCAGTCCAAACCGCCTTCAAAGAGTTCATTGATTCTCGCCCCCATGGTTTTCTTAGTAAAGGGATCAATGAACTACCTATGAGATGGCAAAAGTGCATAGATAACAACGGTGCATACTTTGATTAATTAAATATATTTTACAAAAAAAAATTGACTTTGTGGCGTGGGTGTAGAGAAATGTAATTATATAAGATACACGATTATGTAGAATACACGATTAGGTATTGGCACTAGATGCACGCGCGTGTTCACTGTATCGGTCGCCATCGTATACTGCACGGCGCCGCGGGAGCGAGCGGGGTAGTGACGCCCGCGGCCGGGAGCGCGAGAGGGCACGCTTAGGGAAGCGTCGGCGGCAAGCGCTGTGATTGGCCAAGCGTGTGGCGCGATCTACGATTGAGTGGCGGTACGCGCTACAACTTTATAATAACGGTCGGTACGGTAACGGTAACGGTAACGGTTATTGCATTTTTGATGAAAATGCATGAGATTAGATTGAAAAAACAAAAAACCCGACAGGCAGTAGGTATGTTATTTTAGTTCAATCTCAGACGCCACCTGCATCAGACTGCTTGAAAAGTGAACTAGTTTTGAATCTTAGTTGCAGTCGGGTTTTGATTTTGTCATTTTATTTTAATTCTTTTAGTGTGTTATATTTTTGGAATTGTCTCCTCAAGCCCTTTAATACCCCACATACTAATTGTAATATTTTTTTTTCAAGACTTTCTGTTTTCTGCTCTAAAGTCCGCTATTTTTTTTACACACACAAAACCTAGCCTATAACCGTCGCGTGCCCACTACGAGTCCATAGACACCTCTTGTATTGAAATCTTAGGTTTCTGCTCGATTCCTTGACAATTCAAAAATAAAAGGTTTAATTGAAATAAATGCTTTTGTGTATGATTTATCACTAAACACGTAAACATACATTACTAAAACACATCTGCACAATTTGAAATATAGTTCGTTTTATTCTCTAGATATTTTGAGCCGAAGTAATTATACTAACCGCAGTCATATATTTTAGAGTATTTTATACGTCATGGGCCGACCGTTGTTATTACTATTCATGGCTTGGACTTGTTCCAATTGTACTGTTTTTATGTGCTATGCTTAGTTCCCGTGTGCCTGCAACAATGTGTGCGGAACATGCACGGTGCATGGGGGTGAAGGAACTTTGTGCGATGATCTACGGCGTAGCAAAGTGCTACGAGCTACGCGCTACGAGCGCTACGATATGTCGAACTAACTTGTGTATAAATAGGTTACGAGCTTCGGAAACGATTGGTTGACGGATTGGTTGTGTATGTCGGTGGAGGAACTCCATGATGTATAGATATGGAGGCTGCTCTCGTAGTCGGCTGTAGCGTCGACGTAATAAGAGGGATGGCTCTGCAAGCCCCTTTGTTTGGTACAAGTCATAATTATCGATACATTATTTATCTATGGAGTTTCATCATATTTCAGTTCATCTATGCAAATAACAACAATCAGAACGTCAACGTTCAATAATTTATCACACTAATATTATAAAGGCGAAAGTTTGTGAGTGGGTGTGTGTTTATATGTCATGTTTGTTACTTCTTCACGCTCAAACGGCTGGACCAATATTGATAAAATTTTGTATGGAGGTAGCTGACACCCTGGTTTAACATATAGGCTACTACTTTTTATCTCTATATTCCCACGGAATCGAAACTTATGCGGGTGAAACCGCGGGGCGCCGCTAGTTATCTATAAATATTTTGTGTGTGCACTAGAAATATGGAGCAATTGGTTCAATCAGGTTCCAGACTGGCTAAAGTAGATGCATCCTTCATGGGGTACCTACGGTTTAAAATGTTTACATAATATAAGCTAACATTTAAAATAATAATATAATACAATAAAATACTTCCCCACATACTCTAACTCAATGAAACGAAATTCTAATACTAATATTAAAATTCGAAAGTAACTCTGTCTGTCTGTCTGTCTGTCTGTACCTTTTCATGCCTGAACCACTGAACGAATTTCGATGATAAATGTTAAATGATTTTATTTTTGTAAGTAGGTTTGTACAAACACTTTTACTGGTCAATCATGTTTTTTTTAAAAGTAGATGAGGTCGGCGTTTCCTATGTGACTACTTTGAGAAGAAAGGCCGAAACAAACTCAGAGGTCATAGTCTCTTTTAAAGTCCAAACATATTCTTGGTCAGGACATATGAAGACAATATAGATCGATGTCTGAGATGGTCTTTTTTATCCCGATATTCCCACGGGATCGACATTTACGCGGGTGACACCGCGGGCCGCAGCTAGTTCATCACACATCGAAGCAGTCGAACATCCTTGCGGCGCGCACACGATAAGAAACATATTTGGAAAATCCAAAGTGCACGACTCATAATGCTCATCTAATCAAATTAAAAACCATATATAGTTCGTTTTTTATTAATTATAATTAAACTACTTTGAATAAAAGAGCTATTTTCAATAGGGTTCCTTCTATGAATGAGATAAATCTATAAAAAAAAATTACTCAATTAATTCATTTTTTCGCAACTATAATAATGTTTACAGGTTTCACACTTGATTGACGGGAATTATTTAGAAATATTGTGATGTTTTTTTGGTTTATACTGCATTAAATCAATTTTTGAAAAGTATTATCTATACAATGGTATATAAATAAGGTAGGTTCTGTGAACTAGCAGGAGTATAACAATAGAAACAGTTTCAGAAAGGAGGCAAACAATATTTTTCGGTTGTAAAGCACTCTCTAATGCCTCGCATTATGAGGCGTGAAAACTCATCTGTGTCCTGTCTGTCTGACTGTTTAGTTTATGTGGCGCTCGCGTAATTCCTCTATTTGCTTAGGACGGCGGCGCCGAGACGCCACGCGAAGGGGATTGAAGGGGGTGGGGGGTAATGAACCTTTTCGCTGCAAACAAATATTGAATAACGTTAATTAGCAGAGCTAATCGCAGTCCCGCACGCGCCCCCGCACACCCGCGTACCCCGGACACCCCGCACACCCCGCACACCCCGCACTAGGTGTTTATTTGGTTCACAATAAATGAGTGTACTTCATTCTGCGGCGTTTGGCTGACGACGCTTATTCATGAAATAAAAAGGCGACTTTTAAGTAGCGTTTCTTATGCCAGTGCACGAGGAAGACTGTGAGATGACTTAAGGTTGACTTTGTGTTTGTTAAAACTGTTGGTTTTATCCAGTGTTTCTTTTTCATTTTAAATAAATGAACCCTCTTTTTTAGTTAATTGAAACCAAATGCCGTTAAAATGTGTTTTACGAAGTTTCCCAACTGGCATTTTGGTAATAAGAATTGGTGATAAAAGAGTTATTTAAAAGTGAATTTGGCAAGCAAGAGTGATACAATGGTTTTAGCAATTGGTGTTAGAGCACGCTCTAACCCCTTACAAACTCTCGATTGGGCCCACGTCTTATAGCGCTATAAGTAATATAATAATTTTAATGCTCACTCTTACACTGAGAGTTACATAATAGTTATAGGGTGGCGTTAGTGGCAAACAATTTCTTGTATCTATAATGGTGGTATAATATAAATCTAGCTACCTCAAGCACTTTAAAGTCTGTATTATGGTTATAATAAAAACTATAGGTGGTACACAAGTTCTGAAGTCTACTGGTATAAATTTTATAGTAACATATTAGTTCTTTTTTAGGTCCATTTTTTCTTGGATTTACTTTATGTATCTTGATCAGTGTTGATTAGCAACTCAGGGCTGTAGCGTGTTTTCTTTTTCTATTGTTTTGCATATACATTAGTTCCAAAAGTGTTACTTTATTTCTCAAAAATGATGGCAAACTAAGGAGTTGAAATTAAGTGAATTTCAAGTTACGGATTGTCAATATCTCGATGAGTGAAGTTTGATTTCTTTATCACATGGCTAAAATTTATTGCGAGGGTTACTTTATTGAGAAAATAATATATGTTTTGCGTCTCAATTTTGCAGGGCCTTAAAAATAAGTGATATTTAAAGTAAAAATAAATTGCATTTTATCATGCGGGGCATACACTCAATCTAAATTTAGATAAAAACAGGATATTGGCTCTGTCTTTTACATTCATTGTGTATTGTAGTAAATATTTTGCGTTTTAAAATGAGAAAATTAAACAAAATATGAGTTTTAAACTAGTTTTTTTCTGATTTATTTTTAGGTTATGTTTGATTTAAAATGGTGTCTACTCCTTATTATCCTAGGTTCCTATTATTACTATTAATGAACAAGAAGTACTGGATGGGCTGTAGTTAGAACTATTGTAGCACTTGTTATACCAGAATAGGGTTTTAAATGTTTAAATTCCGTGTTATTATGGCTTAGAATAACATAAAAGTAAATTTGAACCCCACTGTAACGATTAGGGCTCTAAAAATAACTCCATAATACCAATTGCTATCATAAATAGGGGTTTTTGATTACTGAATTAAGTAGCTGTAAATAAGTTACAATTAATACTTTTATAGCAACGTAGGTGGTAAAAATATTTTGCTAACTATTTTCAAGAGCTCTTGTCGGTACAAAGAGTTATAACAAACTATAATATTACTTTTAGTAATTTCTGTTACTTGAATTTATAAAAGCAGGTGCTATGATGGTTGCGACTGTACCGTTTATACCTCCTTAAGTAATAATACGTTTCCTAGGCAAGATAGGTGGTATAAAACATTTACTTAGCACTCTTTAAGAACACTTGAAAATAGTGAGACTTATTAGAAATCCAACTATTACCTTAGGTACTTATTGTTACTTGAAGTTACTACACCTAGTGTTACTGTGGTTCAGCTTTTATCTTTTATACCCACCTTAGTCATATTATGTCTTCTTGTTACCGTTACTCATCTTGATGAGTTATTTAGTTATAGTCATGACCATTGAATAAACAAAAGTTTTACTGGGCGCTTTTATACACCCGTTAAACCAATACAAACGATAACAGAGGTGGAAATTAGCGTCAAAATGTTGGTTGGGTTGTCGCTATATAGGTACCTAAATAATCATGAAATAATGTAAAAGCAAAATCCTCGAAAAACATTGCTGATGAGCATACGCACTCAGCACAGCTCAGCTCAGCACTGCACTCCATTGCTCATGCTGGCCATAACCCTCTCCAAGTTTGTTCTCTACTTGTACCGTGTAAAATAATCACACTGTTCACATAACATTAACATTTCGGACGGCTCAGGGGGCTTACTCTTCAAACTAATTTTAATTCCAATGAAATGCCAATACGATTCCAATGTTAATTTTTCAATCACATGATTCGGTACTCTTGAAAACAATATTGTCAACATTGAAATGAAATTGACATTGCTCCGCGGTTATTTTGTTACACGTGAAGTTAGCTATGTTACGGGCTGCAATAGTGTAGTTCAACTCATTACGATAAACCGGTAATAGGGCTTTAAAATGCTTTATCCTTTAAATAACAAGGCTAAGAAATAAATATGACATAAATAGTTGTTTTATTGTAAAGTATTAAATTCATTTGGGCGTAAGAAATTTATATTTTATTAAAATCATAAAATTAACCATGACTTTGTCTGCATGCGGTAGGATCGTTGCCTACACTAAAAAAAAGTAAGTCAAGTGGTTTTACAAGTGAATTCAAAGTTTTGAACTGCAAGTTTGTTTATGACTATATTGTTGGCGTTCGATTCTTTTTTAGTAAGAAATGATTACTGTTCGATAGGTTACTTAACTAATATTACAGTTTTATACAAGTGGTAAGTAGGATATACAACTTCTCTAGAAAGTAATGTTTTTTATAATGAACGCCGAACGTGCTCATGTGAATAGTGAACATGACTGAGTTATATATACCAGTGAAATGATAACTAAGTTAGAGTAAGTGTAAAAGTGATAGTGAGACCCTATCCGCGCTCCGGGCGCAACTAGCGTGGGAGTTTCAATAGTACTGTTTTTCCGAGTAAGATTTTGATTTCCTAATTAGATTTTAAGTGTTTGTAGTGTTCTAATTAGCTTTCTAATTTGTTTTTATTGTTAGCTATCGTAATAGAATCTGATAGGAATATTTAACGTAGAATTTTTGAGAATTTTAACGTACAGACTCCAAGCACATCAAGCTACCTGAAACTCAAATTTTCCCAATCAACTTTGAACCTTATGCTTTAGCGATAAAGTTGAAAACCTATTAAAGAAATTAGACAGATTGTAGTAACTTGATGTGCTGGCGTCTGTACTTATGAAGAAAAATGATAGAATAATTACGTAACTTGAAAACGAGGTATTTTGTTTAATTGGAATATTTGCAAGATTTTAGTGTCAAATGAGAGGATTATGTTTAAAACTGATATTTCAGTTTGAATTATGTAAATCGGTTTACGGATTTTAGAGATAGAAAGAATTTTGTATAATGAAAACATGCCGAAGTCCGATTTGAGTAAGATAATGTTCTAGAAAGATTTTAATTTATAGAGATAGGATAAAAATGTTGTTATGTAATACGAAAGAGGAATAAAATCCTTGCTCACTCTGTAATTTGGTTTGAATTCGTATTCATTCAAATAGAAAACGCTTTGTCCGTATAAGGCATCATTCAGTGCTCATCTCGTCTTTGTTTCAGTTGGTTTTTATAGGAATTACGTAAAACACTATAATTATATTACTGCTTATAGTGCTTATTATAGGTACTCTTATAACCCACAGAAAACCAGATTAAATAACAAAATATTTTCTAAAAAGTTACACTTTTGTTATTGGAAAAATCACAATCAACAAACTATCACAACGCAATACACAGTTGTCAAATTACACTCAAGAGTACCGTTTACCCCACGCCAAGCCCGATCCCAATTCTACTTATATCCCCAAAATGGACAACCCAATTTAAAAACCATTTGGTGCTAGCATCGAACTCAAGAGCACGAAACGTCACAGTTCCAATGTCTATCTATCGGAATTAAATTCAAGAGTAAGCACCTTAAAGTTAAGTGCGTATGCGGCACCTTCCCACAGCCAATGGCAAAAAATCCATCCTGCGCCGCATCATGTCACCTGTGCAGTTAGTTGATGATTTTATGATTGCGTCAGTGATCAAAGTTAAAGAAGCTGAATTTTGGGCCAAAAATAATTGAAGTTTTTGTCATCGATACGCTAAGAAGAAAACAGAAACACAATAAAATAAAAATTGTGTGTGTGTGTTATTTTAAGGAAAATCTATAGTATGAAAAACAAATTTAAAAGACGCTTTGTAGGTCCCCAAAAGTCATTAATATGTAGGTTGCATTCGTTAATGAAGGGCGCCGTGACCGACCGGCGTCGTTCACTGAACACTGCACAAAGAAAGAACGTATTTAGAAAAAATAACATATCTTTTAAAAACCTCTTCTAAGTATATCAAAGTAATGTAAGCATGATTTCTGAGTATCGTCTCAATCATCACTGAGCCGATAAGCCTTACAAATACGATTACATTTGATGAAAAAAATACATGATAACGGCGTTATTCTGTACAGTGTACAAGCTACTTCAAAGGTTACCTGAATTGAAGCCTCAAATAATATTTGCTTGGAGGTAATCCTCTTAGCATTATTGAGGAGAAACAAAATCCCGTTGGAGGCAGATTGACGTAGTCGCGTGTTGTTGATCAATTTTACTGTTTTTATTAGACGTAGTCGCACGATCAACCAAGTCGCGTTTGTAAGTACCTACGTCAAAGTGCGCGATGATCTCTTTTGGGTAGTTACCTACAAATGCATTTAATAGGAATGTTTACGCCAATACTATCACAACATTGCTCTATAAAATGTCTACCAGCAATTGGAGAAAAGAATGACTCTTATCAACAAACCATAAAACCCGTCCAACCCGCGACATGTACTGTCACGTACTCTCGTACAATCGAGGACTCACACTCGATTAGCTGTGATCGTCAGTTAATCAAACGCGATACTTTTCCTTGTAACCATAAAGACAAAGCAAAGCCCCTTATCAAAGGCAATGGGCCAACATAACGCTGAGCAAACATTCATCGAGTGAGTTCACGCAAACATTGTTCAAATATTGGACTCACTTTGACAAGTTGAATCACACCCACGCTATTTATTGTTTGTGCCGGTTGATCAAATATTGGATTTTTTTGGAATCATTGACAATATCACAAGAATAGACAACGAAGTTAAAGCAGTCTTGGGTTTTTATTTTATTAACTAATATGACAACATAATTATGTGGATTCAGAGACCAACACTTGTAATAAGTTGTACCAATATTGGATAACGTACGTGACACACAGGGTGGACATCGTACTCTCACAATAATTCAATCGTTTGAGAACATATTAAAAGATATTCAATTCAAAAGTATATTAGTCACATGAAAATACTGTTGGAGCTGCTGAAGATTGTAAGACTATCTTTGCATCGTGTAGAATCAATTTCCTTTGTATTGTATAATTGCATAGCACAGATGTGAGTTCTATGTAAGTACCCTATAGCTACCATTTACCGGGTAATAATATGTCTTTCATTGACTCGAATGTGCCCTGGCAGCTGATAGTATGTCATGCTCACTCAAATGTCTCGCTGACGGTGGCGTGTGTGTTGGATCATTTAGCTCCCATCAAAATGGTTGAGCTGAATGGTGCTGATTTATGCGTCATGTTCGTGAACGGGCGCCGTCAGTTGGGGTACCCCATCACTTAGCTGCTTATTTTTAATTAATTTATTTTTGTATTGTAGTTTGTTAAGTACTATTTGTTGTACTCTGGACGCTTTTAACACGTAGGTACGTCTTTCTTAATTTTTTACATCTTTCTCACATTATATAATTTTAAAATCAAAAGTAATGATGTAACTAATATTTTTGTAAAATATCATTTAAAAAGAGTGTCCATGGATTTTCTTGCCCGTTCTTCTCTATAGGTACCTACGCTTTGGAATGGGCAACTAGCTTCATATTTTCTGACTGACCGACTTCTTGACAATTCAAAAGTGCCTGTAAATGGTTTAATTGAAATAAATGCTTTGAGTTTGAGTGTGAGTCAATTCAAAATTAATTAAAATTGAAACACCAATATACAAAGTATTATCTGACATAAAGCGAGACCACAAGGAGGAGTGCTGTGGAAGTGGAACAGGAACTGATTAAGGTGGCTATCGCTGCGGACAAGCGGCGGATATTACAAAATTATCCGCGCAACTACTAGATAAATACGAACAGCGCGCACCACGACGCGAGATAGATGCGACCACCGCTCGTATTGTTCCGAGTATCCATGTTCTATTTCATTACTCAAGAAGTCTTGTAAACTGTGTATGGAATTAATATGGTTTGTGAATTGCAATGTGCTTGTAATGGCAAATTCTAGTTTAGTTTGATGTAGATTGCAGCTATCATGAACGGACTGCCTAATATTCATGGGGGTAATAAATTAAACACTAACTAGAAGTGGAAATAACAAAAAGGAAAGTGTCGGATCACCATTACATCCGTTTCGACGTCTCCGCCCAGACCCCCGGCGGCCGCGGTTTACCGGCCCCGCGTGCGGACGGTCCGCGCTGGGCGCGTAAGCGCATCGACAGGGAGCTTCTCAAGGAGGCCGTTATTGTCCAGGCCTGGTTCCGGCAGTCGGCGACGGACAGACCCGTTGACGTCGAGCAGGAGGCGCTGTGGCTCCGCGGGGCGATGACGCAAATAAGCGACGCGTCCATGCCCCGGGTCCACGCACAGTCAGCAAGGCGCCAGGTGTACTGGTGGACCGCCGAGATCGCGCATCTGCGCGTCGCGTGCGTGGCGGTCAGGCGCCAGTACACCCGATACCGGAGGAGACGTCAACGAGTCCCTGACGAAGAAGCCGCGCTGTATGAGGCGTACCGCGCGGCGAAGGGGACTCTGTGGCTGGCCATCGGCAAGGCGAAGACGCGAGCCAGGGAGGAGATGTTGGAGACTCTAGACGGGGATCCGTGGGGGCGCCCTTATCGCGCGGTTCGAGGGAAACTTCGAGCCGCGGCGCCCCCACTTACGGAGAGTCTCCAACCCGAGCTGCTGGAGGAGGTGGTCGCAGCCCTCTTCCCGGCGAGAGCGGAGCACACTCCGCCGCCGATGGCTTTGCCCACAGCCGCAGAGTCCACCGAAGAGAGCGCCATCAGCGTCTCAGATGTGACACAGGCAGAGATGGGGGCAGCCGTGATGCGGCTCCGGGCCAAGAACGTGGCTCCGGGGCCCGACGGAATCCACGGCTGCGTGTTAGCCTTCGCTCTGAAGGAGCTTGAGCCCCAACTGAGAGGACTCTACACAGCGTGTCTTGAGCGGGGCCAGTTTCCCACTTTGTGGAAATCTGGTCGTCTGGTCCTGCTCAGGAAGGCGGGGCGCCCTGCGGAGTCGCCGTCCGCGTACCGGCCCATAGTGCTGCTAGACGAGGTGGGTAAGCTGTTCGAGCGAATAATAGCAGCCCGCCTCGTCGGCCACTTGTGCGGAGAGGGGCCGGACCTGGACGGCAGCCAGTTCGGCTTTCGGCATGGGCGCTCCACCATTCACGCTGTGTCGCAAGTGAGAGTCCTGGCGGAGGAAGCGGTGGCCCGGGGCGGGGTGATGTTGGCGGTGTCCTTGGACATATCCAACGCCTTCAACACCCTGCCCTGGAACTGTATTCGGGAGGCACTGCGGTACCATCGGGTGCCTCCCTACCTCCGCCACATCGTTGGGGCTTATCTGTCGGAGAGGTGTGTCACCTACGTAGGACGTGATGGCGGAAACCAGCACCGCATGTCGTGCGGTGTTCCACAGGGCTCGGTCTTGGGCCCGCTCCTGTGGAACATCGGGTACGACTGGGTGTTGAGGGGCGAGCTCCAACCGGGCGTGGACCTTACGTGTTATGCTGACGACACGCTGGTCACTGCCCGGGGGAGCTCGCACAGGGAGGCAGCGTTGCTGGCGACGGCTGCGGTGTCACAGGTGGTGAGCCGTATACGTCGCCTGGGCCTATCCTGTATGCAGATGACTTGCAGTTGTACTGTCGAGGGAAGGTTGATGAACTACCTGACGCTATCGACAAATTAAATAAGGACTTGATAGCCATAAAAACCTGGTCTGATAGATTTGGCTTAGCTGTAAACCCTACGAAGTGTCAGGCGATCATCATTGGCAGTACTCGTAGTATTAGCAAGGTAGATGGTACAATCTTGCTGCCAGTTCTATTCAATGGTACGATCGTTCCTTTTAGTACTGACGTGAAGGACCTAGTCTTGTACATTGATTCTACCCTAAGCTGGTGGACTCAAGTCGCTAGGGTGAGCCAGAAGGTTACTGGAACGCTGCGGGCTCTGTACCGTTTGAAAAATTTATTACCATCAAGTACGAAGACAATGCTTGTACAGCCCCTTATTTTTCCTATCATCGATTATGGTGATATGTGCTACTATGACCTGAATGCAGATCTCCTCAATAAACTTGACCGTCTTCTCAATAACTGCATTCGATTCGTTTTCAATCTGCGTAAATATGATCATGTCTCTGCGCATCGGTCGCTTCTAAAGTGGCTGCCCATACGCCAGCGCAGAGAGCTAAGGGCGCTGACCACCTTGTTCTCATTTCTTGACTCTCCGGCCTCGCCTGGTTATCTAGCCCCCACTTTCAGTACATTTGCGCCAACCACAATAGAAATCTACTTTCATCACACAATCGTCTTCTCCAATGTCCCACTCACCGCACAGACTTCATTCACTCTTCCTTCTTCGTTCAGGCTATCTCTCTGTGGAATGCGCTCCCCCAGGAAATCAGGATGGCAACCAACCGATTTTATCCTTTAAAGTTAAGGTTCGCGAGCACATTCGCAAGAAGCTGGCAGTAGGTATCATCACAGCGGTAATATTTTCTCATTGTATGTCTTATTTCTTTTTATTAAGTTTATTTATGTATATTTATTTGTACTCATATTTATATGTAATTAGGTATATATTATTATCAGTTTTAATAGGTTTATGCGTATCTTTATATTTAAAATATTTATTCCTCGATGTTCATGATTGCACCTACCACTGTTTGTCTCTGCATCACCCAAAGGTTGGCTGGTAGAAAATGCCTATGGCATTAAGTCCGCCTCTGTACATTTATGTGCTTAAAGCACGGAGTAAATACAAAAGTATTAAATAAATAAATAAATACAACAATAATTAAACGCAATAACCAACCTTTTTGTTCAATGGTAGAGATCAGTAGAAGCGATCAGCTAAAGTCACGTGGAACGTTCGGCAAACAGTTTGTAAAAATAACATCATTTGCTTGTGGAAATAACTTTGAATTGCGATTGATGACGAAAATATGTTTTTTTTATTGCGAGAATCCAATAACATTGTGGAGACGTGAGCAAAAAACGTACAATGTTACATATGTGCTGTGCTCGCGAGACAACCAAAGCAACGATGGTTAACTGTATAAAATAAATGCATTTATGTTAGGAAGTAATATAAATTAATTCGCTTCCGGTGGAAGCAGAAATTCGTGTCCGTAATGTGGCGCCCGTGGGTACCAATTTATTTCATTATTTTGTTCCTACGATACAAAAGGAGTCAATTAAAAGTTTCCACCTGCAGTCCGCACACAAAGGCAGCCTCTAATAGAAAATCAGTTAAAACCGTCCATACCAAAACCATTTAATGTGGATTTAGATATAACACTACCACAATAGTCTAGAAATATAAAATACGTATACGTAGAGATTTTCGCTCGCTCGGCAGCTGAGCGAAAATAAATCCATCCCATCGCTGCTCCACATGAGCTCCATAGGACGCTGGCACGGCAAAAGGTTAAACATTGTAGTCAAGAATACCAATGCTGATCAAAGAGTAGTTTACCATAATATATATTATATGCTATAAAACATATATTATGGTAATGCTGTAAAAACAGTTCTATGTTCTTTCCATCAAGCGCAATGAATAAACATACGAAATTGAATATCAAATAACTTCTTTCCCAAACGTTAATGAATACGTTTTTGACTCCTCCCGCTCTGGGTGGAGCGGAAGGGAGTGTCAGACTCTTACTGACTAAAACCCACCCGTGTTCCTTCCTTAGCCCTTTATGTTCCGGGCCAGCGGTAACCCTTTCGGACAATCCCGCTGGCATGAATACGTTTTAACGTGAACATAGCTGCAGCAAGTCAATAGACGCGAGCGATATAATCGCACGAACTTCGCTCCCTCTATTCAGTTGTGCAACACTATCCTCACACTATCAAGCGAGTATTCTTTCGAGTTTCAAACAAAAGTAGTTGCAATTCCGAATTGCTACAACGTGCAGATTTGCAATGTGATATGATTATTGTTTCAGTACTAAGTGTTTGTTCGGTATGTAAGGAGTCGTGTCTCAGTTGCTTTTATTTTAAAGATTTTACCAGGGAAATTGCGATTTTACAACGATCAGTAGACGAACGAAACGATCGTTTTAAACTGTCCCTGTACCTGGGATTTTCTGACAAATATTATTATTTAAGATATGATTTCAAATACTTAACCGACGGAATGATCGTTCTTAGAAAATCATAAAGAAAAAGATTATTCGCGTAAATGTAATTGAATACAAGAAGAATTCCTTAGACTATTGAATTCCGCAAGCGCTAACAATCATCCCTTAAGTTCGGTAAGCCGGTAACCACGGAGGCGGACACTCAAACCTCAAACTTTGTCTCAGACAATAAATTACAGATTATAATTCTGATGGCACATGGAGGGGTATGGTGTCGGGGTGAGGCAGGAGGGGGGCGGGGGGGGGGCAGTGAGACGCGCCGTGAATATATCCGTAGTTGAAATTGAATGAATTGTAGCAATGTATGGGATAACTTGTGCTGGCCCTGCACAGTGGCATTATGTAGGCCAGTCTTTACTTTTGATGTCTTTTCGAAATTCAAGTGAAGGGTCTGTCCTTACTTAATTCTCATTTGTCTTCATCAGCATCAGCTCGATGTTGGACTTGTATCCAAATGGACTAGAAAGTTAGAAACGGAATCAATGACACGTCTGACGCATTAATGCTGTTTGTTACTCACATCACCGGCCAAGTACGTCGCCGTACGAGTACGTCATGACATGTCAGCTGATGTACTTTTGACGAAATAAGGCCTGAGTTCACCAACATTCAAACCACCGATTAGGTATTTAAACAGTTGGTTTATGTCAAATTTCCTAAGGAAATTTTAAATACATATACAACTTATTAAATATTTAATCAGTTGATTTAAATGTTGGTGAACACAAGGCTAAAGGTTTCATCGCTGACCGGAAGCCACATACAGAAACTTGTCATCAAAGGATGTAAGCTAATATGAGCGCCTCCCGACAGACATCAATAGGACCTGATGTTTCGCTGATGTACGTATTTATTTCTATGTAGGAACACGACTATTTATCCATTGACATACATCAATTATAACATATAGTAATTATATTATTTGAAACGTCCGCGATGAATATTACAGATGTAACGTAGCGTCTGTTTACAAAATGATATTGATGAACGTCCTCGAACATGATTCACATCACAGTGGTGTGATGTCATTACTATAAATAACTGGTTTAATTGATCATTTTAAGAAAAACTTTAAATATACATTAAAATAATACTGCCAAGAATAAAAAACGAGTGATTTTCAAATGAATTTTTATAATCATCATTTCTTTGTGTATTCAAAATAAATAATAACGTGTATTTTAAGTAAACTCACTTTAAAAAAAAAACTCAGCCGTGTTCTAAACATTTGTTAGTCAAGTAAATATTTCTCAATTTTAAAATATGCAATCCATCTGTGCGAAAAGATTTTGACTCAGTGATCATCATCATCATCATTTCAGCCGAAAGACATCTGTTTAAGCAAGTACTTACATACTTATGAATGTTGCGTTCGTATCTATAGCTAGCTATCGATATGTAGATGATCACACATACAGTCCACTCAAACGATTTGTCAAGTTGTAGTTGAAAATAAATCTTCGCGACAAACACACGTCTATTTTTTCTAAAAGTCCTAATAAACCAAATACAACCTTATTGCAATACACATATGGTCCTTCGAGCCGGATTCAAGTCATCGACCGACCCAGGTGCGATCGAGCGCCGTGAGTGAGAACAATAGCATTCCTGAGCGATAAGGATTTTTTCTGTGAAGTGGTTAAGAACTAATTAGTGAATACAAATAAATATACTATATTACGTGCAGCGAACTTATAAAACGCAATACATATGCCTCTACCCGCACTGACGCATTGGGATTGTGACATGATTTGACGCAAAGTGTAACCCTATGTTTGATTCTCGTTTGCCTCTCTCCTACGCCTAACACCCAACCACTCACTGATTTACGATTAAGATTCAATAATTGTACTGTTGCCTCTGTAACAAACGAAGCTTGTGACCCTTGGTCTAACAAAGCTCTCACAATGTATTTGCAACCATTCCTACTATCTACTAACACATTAGCAGTAGCTAATAGGACACTGTTTGATTGTATATGTTCACTCGAAAAGTTGGTTACAATATGCTCATTATTAGATACAGAAATAGGCGTACCTGTAGATTTGTCGTTTGCGTCGTTTGCTATACCTGTAGTTGAAGTTTCACCTTCCTTCGGTTTCTCGTTCTGCTGTCCTCTCTCGAAATGCAGAAGGGTGTGATGCCGCCGTCCACACTTTCTACAACACGGTGACTGTCGACACTTGCTCACGGGGTGTGTAGGCGCCAAGCAATTGAAGCATAACTTGTTCGTCTGTACAAATTCTTGTCTTTCATTTGGAGATTTATCTCCAAACTTCTTGCAGGAATAGATGTAGTGGTCACCACTACACAACGCACATTTTGCTTCGGGCCTTTTTTCATCGCCGCTGGTAACATTTGAATGGAAAACCTTGGGTTTAGCTACTGGTTTGGGTTGCACCGTTTTAACTTTAGTACTTTCTATCATTTCTAAAGCTCTAAACCTTGCTTCTAAAAAGTCTCTTAATTCCGACCAAGTGGGTATGTCGTTATTATATGTTACACTAATTTGTTGTTCCCACAACTTTATAGATTCAGAATCTAACTTTGATACAACTAAGTAGGTAGTTACCATATCCCGGGTATCAGTCTGCATACCCATGTTCTTCAACGCCTTCAAACAAGTCGAAGTTGTGTCTACTAGTTGTTTAATTAAACTAGCCGACTCCGTCTGGTTTTTGCGTAAATAAAATCTTCATAATTGCGTTGCTGTTGAACCTCGTATTATTGTAACGTTTTATTAATTGGTTCCAGGCCTCATCATAATTTGTATCTGTTATAGAAAAGTTACGTAATAGTACTTCAGGTTCTCCAGATAAATTGCTTTTTAGGTAATGCAGCTTCTGTACACGTGATAGATGTTCATTGTCGTGAATTAGAGTACAAAACAGGTCGTAGAATGGTTGCCACTCCTCGTATTTTCCAGTGAATGTGGGTATCTGTATATTGGGCAACCTAATTCTTGGATTCTTGAAATCTTGCACGTCGTTAATTGAAGAGGATTGAGATAAAGCAGGTTGAAATTTTGATTCTTCTAAAAACGGCTGAAGAGATTCTCTTAATGTTGATTTGTAGTTTATGTATGTTTCTTCAAATACCTCATAAATATCTTGCTCAAAGTAGGGGTCATTTCTTTCGTCATCAGGAACTTTTATAATAATACACTTGTGACCCTCCTTGAACTCCTTCCACAGTTCCTCTAATAAGTCCAACCTTGTTTGTAAGGCCGCTTTATTCTTTCTTTCGGCGATTTCTTATAGTTTTTTTCGGTCTTCTTTAAGTTTTCCAGAAGCACATTCTGATACATAATTAGATCCTCCATTGTTATAATTTTGTTCGGCTCCATAAGTATCACAATATGCAGGTAAATTCACCGTAATTATGCGTTTTATAAGTTGGACATAGGCACTGTTGGACATAGGCCATCTCCGAGCACCTCCACATCGACCGGTTCTGTGCTTCTCGCATCTAATGGGTTCCTGCGGCCTTCACAAGGTCGTCGGACCACCTTGTGGTGAGGCCTTCCAAAGCTACGTCTTCCTTTCAGTACGCGGTACCCTTTCGGCCCCATCGGCCATCTGTTCTGCGAGCAATGTGCCTTGCCCACTGCCACTTAAGTTTGGCAATTCTTCGGGCTATGTCGGTTACCTTGGTCCTCCTGTGGATCTCCTCATTTCTGATTCGATCACGTAGGGAAACTTCAAGCATAGCCCTCTCCATTGCCCGTTGGGTGACTTTTAGCCTTCTAATAAGGCACATTTTGAGCGATCACGATTTAGTGCCATATGTCATCACTGACAACACGCACTGGTCAAAGACTTTAGTCTTGAGACACTGCGGTATGTGGGACGAGAAGACATTGCGTAGCTTCCCGAACGCTGCTCAGTCGAGTCGGATTCGACCACGACGAGACGATTGACCTCTTTCTCGAAGTTGGACCTACCTAACTGGACAGTTTGTCCTAGGTAAACATACTCGTCCACGACTTCGAGTGTAGCTTCTCCGATCTGCATGAGAGTGGGTGTTACATGGGCATTTGACATGACCTTCGTTTTATCTATGTTCATTTTAAGACCCACTCTTTCGGAGGCTTTACTGAGGTTATCGAGCATTATACCGAGGTCCTCCATAGTTTCACCCATGGCTACGATATCGTCGGCAAACCGAAGGTGAGTTATGTATTCGCCACTGATGTTAATGCCAGCCCCTTTCCAGTCCAGAACCTTGAAGAAATCCTCCAGTGTAGCGGTGAGCAGTTTCGGAGAGATAACGTCTCCCTGTCTCCCTGTCACCGCGCTGCAGAAGGATAGGCTTCGAGGTCTGGTCCTGGAGTCGGACTGACAGTGGTGTTTTCGTACAGACACTTCAGCACCTCGACGTACCGATAGTCGATCTGGCACCATTGAAAAGACTGCAATACAGCCCATGTCTCGATCAAAGGCTTTCTCGTAGTCTACAAACGCTAAGCAGAAAGGCAGGTTATAGTCAGGTAGGCAGTTGATTATAACAATAGTTTATTTTTCAATTAATATTTTATTTGAACGCACTGCGTACAAATTAATGAACACGAAAGCTTGCCAAGACCAACTCACTTGATGTCAGATAAGTCACTTTGGAAGGTCAGTATCAGACTGTCAGCTAATGCAGCACCAGAGCTGCGTGGCAGAGTGTAGCGTGCGGTGTGATGTTTGTGCAGCAGAAATCAATGCAACCCTGTTATCGCGGCCGTCAGGTACCACATGACACGGACCACTTTTTATTAGATTTATTCCGGTCTGATCCCCAGCACTGCAGTTTGGCCTCTCAGAAATTATCGTTAGGATTCCGGTGGCGCTCCCTTGTATCCGGCGCATCAGAGAAACTGTTTTCTTTCATACAATAGCATAAAAGTCATCGACTCTTGCGTCAGCAAACATGCCCGACGCGCTGCAGAATCGAGAGAGCCTCTCAAGAATCCTAATGGCGTTATTGTATTATACACGAAGAGCGTTGTAGCCCGGCTGGATGTAGTTGAGCCGTAAAGTGCTGGCGTAAAAGTTTTGGCAGTAGGCTCTGAACAGTGTCATTTTTAAGTCTACTGAACATCTTGCGAATCTGTGAACTAACCTGTTAGCACGCACCGACAACGCTCTTCGTTCTCGCTCGATATCCGCATTGTCTTTCAGGCTCTCTGTCACAATGTGCCGTAGGTACTTAAACTGAGCGACACGTTCTAAAGGCACTCTGTTCAGATCGACAGGTGGTATATGCTCCGGTTGTTTATTTCTACCACCAAAGACCATACACACACTCTTCTTCTCGTTGTACCTCAGGCCGTAAGCCACAGCATATCACTCTCAAATATCGAGTCCTCTGAGCAATGGGCTCAGCAACACCATGTCGTCGGCGTAACTACTAATTATGTACCTAGTTGTATTATGTCTATGTACACATAATATACAACCCCCGGTTCCAGTCCGAACGCCACCCGCAGGAATCAAAACCTAAATTTCTGCGCTATTAGAAGTGTTGGTAATAAGTTGAGGCCATCGACGTGCGCTTTGTTACGGCTCGGAGCGAGGCCACCGGGTTGGGACGGTGCACCGCACACGGCGCACGGCACTGCGGTCAGCGTGCCGATCGTTCGCCGTTTGTTATTCAATATTCGCCCACACTCATTTTTTTTCATTTCAAATATCTTTATTTACCAATGAACAATAAACAAAATGCACTTATCCTAAGTTACATTAACTCATTAAAATTAGGCACTTTATGAGGCTAGCGATTCACCTTTCAAAGCTTATTACAGATATGTAGTTTTAACTGCTTACAACATACACATTGCACACAATAACCATGGGTACATGATGTATACAAATTATTTAGTTATAATTTACTGATTGCAAGGTATAACAAAAAATTATTATGCTGATCGCACGGTGTACGTATGTAAATAAGCAACCGGGCGACCAGTCAATGATCAGCGGACGGAGCCTCCCTGCCGCCCGCGCTCCGGTGTATCTGCGGCCGGGGCCGGGGCGGCAGCGAGCCTCTGTCCAGTCAAAATAGACATTTGACTTAGCCAAAATTCGCATAGAGCTGAAAATTGGCAGGGACGTTAAATACATCATTATAAATGAAATGTCAAAAATCCCCTTCGATCCTACTTCTGCAAAAAAAATTATTCAAGGTCAAAAGTACAAAATTACGGTTTTTTCCATTTTTATCGAAAACAGTAAATATTATCGTGAAAATAGGTCAGACAAAAGTTGTAGATCATACAATTCTCTACAAAAATGGTCCGGTCACTTTTTCTCATACGACTCACCATTCGTGAGATATCGCGGTTTTAATCATTAGAAAATTCATATTTTACATAATATGCACACATTTCCGCACCACCTATGAGGTAATGTACTTGGCGCATTTTTTCTAACCGTATCCTATTAATTGAAAGAATAGTAATATTGCTAATGATCAAAGTGGAATAGGTTGTTTTTTCTACGTCATTTTTTTTTTGTTTATCCTGCGCTGTCCCACTCCTGGGGAAAGGCCTCCCTCCACTCCTTCCATCTTTCGCGAGCCCGCGCGTCGTCCTTCCAGTTTTGATGGAGCCACACTTGAACTCGATAATGTATTTAACGTCTCTGCCAATTTTCTGCTCTATGGGAATTTTGGCTAAATTATGACTTATTATTGTCTATTTTGACTGGATTAGGGGTCAAGCCACTGGTCGCTCGCGCCTTAGGACACTCCGGTGGAGGGAACAAAAGGTAGTGATGCGGTAGACGGTAAGTGCCGTATCTATCGATATATGGTAATTTGTCTAAGGTTAATGAACACAAATTTGAAATTAATGGGTTAGTAGTATTAATTTTGTTTTTATTATAAAATCTTGATGCTATTTTTATTACGTGGTTGAATAATAAGGGAAGTTTAATTTGTTTATGTAACTTCTTAAGATTAGTTTTAAATTTGGCATCATAGGATATTTTTACTGCTTTATTTGTACAACTTGCAGCAGTTGATGGTTAGAGAAACATGTGCTACTCCAGACAGGGCAGGCGTAAGTTATACACGGACGGACAAGCGTAGTATAAATTCTGAGTTTAGTATTGCTACTTAATTTACTTTTGCGATTCATTATAAGGTTTAAAGCGCCAAGGGCTTGGGCGCCCTTCAATCGCAAGTCAGCAATATGCTTGGACCAATTTAGATGGCTATCCATTTTGATTCCAAGATAACGCACACAAGTTTTCCAAGGCACTGTATGGCCTGCTATTTTTAAAGTTCTTGAGGGAGGTTGCCTAGCACGGGAGAAAAATATTGCTTCCGTCTTATCCTCATTAATTTTAAGTTTCCATTTCTTAAAATAGTCAAGAAGCAAATCTATAGAATATTGTAGGCGACCTTTGATCAAATCCGTATCATCCGAAGAGGTATAAGAGGCAGTGTCGTCAGCAAAGCAAGCTAATTTGGTTCGAGGTTGAATAGGTATATCATTTAAGAACAGGAGAAATAAATAGGGTCCTACAATGGAGCCCTGGGGAACACCAGCTGGGACATTTTGAGGTGATGAGGTGGTGTTTCCGATGTGAACCTGGAATTTACGATCCGCAAGGTAAGATTGAACGAGTTTAATTAGAAGCATAGGCACATCCAGAGTGAGCAACTTGTGTAGCAGGCCTTCATGCCACACGGTGTCAAATGCTTTTTCGATATCCAACAGAAACATACCTGTGGACTGTTTGAGATTTAGGTGGTGGGATATGTGTTCTGTCACCCTGGCTAGCTGTTGAGTAGTTGAATGAGTGGCACGAAACCCAAACTGCTCTTGGATCAATAACTGCCCAGTGGCTCGTAATAATCTTGTGTAAATTACAGACTCAAAAAGTTTACCAACAGAAGGCAGCAGACTTATGAGGCGGTAGTTTATGGGTAAAGTACTGTCTTTTCCAGGTTTTTTAAGGGGTATTGTTTTAGCATTTTTCCAGATGTTTGGGAAATAGCCCAGACCAAAACAGCCATTAAAAATTTTAGTGACATAGACTATCGCTTTCTGTGGCAAGTTCTTTAAAAGCAAGTTATGGATCCCGTCATGACTTACAGATTTACGGGATTTAAGCCTAGTCAAAATTTTACGAATCTCAAATGGCCGCCGGATCGTTCGCCGTTTGTTATTCAATATTCGCCCACACTAAATTGATCACCCCCCCCCCCCCGCACTGCATTTCAGTGTCGCTGCTCTCTATTGCAATATAAACACGGTAACAGAGGAGTGCTGCTCTTTTTGCAGCACTATGCACGTTGTACGACGCGACGGACGATGCCTCGACAATTACATACACAGGCCGATGCCGAAAAGTTTTGTGCTGCGAAAGGTGAAGTGTTTTTAAACTGAATTCGTCTGTACGTTTGTGTTTACTGAAAAATGTCAGATGCGCATATGATATCGAAATATTTTGTGCCTTTCGATTCCATCATGCCTGTTGTACGCGTATCTGATCTGCTGATAAATTAAAAATAAATCCCGGCGTGAAGCTACATGATGTATTGTGTGACGCTAGGATGTGCACATCGAGTGTCGAACTGCCGTCTCATTGACTGACGTCACTACTAACTCAGTTACTGTGACGGGTATAATCCCACATAATATGAAAGATGGAACTTGTTCACCTCCTCCTCACATACTGTGCAATAGGACTGCTCATTGAAAGCCGCCGCTAACGTCCTTCGTAATGGTTGCGCCGGAATTGTGGAACACATAATAATTTAACACACTAAAGATAACACTTAAGCCGAGCGCGACTCATTGGGTCCACATAATTATCCGGCAGGTCTCGCGGCTCGCCTCTTTGTGCCCTCTTAATTGGCGCGCCTGGAGGCCTCCGCCACCGGCGCGCGGACTCTCAGGAAGAACCTCGTTAATCCGCTCCTCGGAGCATCCCTCGCCGAATTCTCTTTAATGAACAAAATCATTAACTTCACTATGACTTTCTCTTAATTATATTATATCATTTAGTTTCAATTATGTTTTAAACTGGAATGGAACTCTGGCAGTTATTCTAACTTGTACTGCAAGTGAACTCATTGCGAAATTTACGAGAACAAAGTGTAAAAACTGTGTGTTTATTACAGACAGGCGCGGTCTGTCATGTGTGTCTTACAGCGGAAACTTTACTTATATCGGTTGTGTAGTTTTTTCGTTTCTCTAAAAACGGGAGCAAAGCGGCTACGAGCTACGAGCTACGCGCTACGAGCGGCTACGGCGCTACGGATGCTCTCAAAGGGGAGTAAGTTTTCAAAGTGCTTGTGTTGTATGCGCGAATTGTTGGTAAGTAACTCACAGCGGACGGCGGGCGAAGGGGCGAGGGGCGCGGGGGGCGCGCGGACAAGAGGACCGCTGCTAGAAGTTGTTAACATTTACCTGCGAGCAGATTTTTCCCTGACGAAGTAGTCGGAGTATCTTGTTGGGTTTAAGACGCTGTTGGTAACTAGAGTGCAGTTTGAACTCGGTACGTGCCGCTCTTACGGCGATGCAGTTTTATCTGCGAACAGTATTACAAACTTGGATATTATCTAGTCGGGACCGTCTTTTTACATCTCGTGCTACTGTAATGCGAAATTTGTTTCTTCTGGAACTGTTTGAATGTTTCTTGAAACTAGTTTGCACTAAGTGTGTTGCTCGGCCATTCTGAACCCTTTACATATAGCTTGTATAATAACTAAATACCTACTACTAAGTATAACTGAAGGCCAACTCTCGTAATTTAAAACGTTCAAAATCTAGCCGCAGTCTCATCTCGGCGACAAACAAATGTCATTTTTTTTTTAAACTGTAGTTGAATTAGAGGTATTTTTGACCACACATAAGACAGTCATCTCCCCGGACTGCGCCGCGCCGCTACCAACGAACACAAACGTGATAATGAGTATAATGAGTGATAACTTGATTGACCTCCCCTGCCCCTCCGCCGCCACTCTGTTGAGGGTACGTACAGCATTTTGTCGATTTCACACTTTTATACTTTCTGTATGAACCTTATTTATAATTTATTTTAATGAGATCATACATTTTCGTGCTACATGCGATCGAAAAATAAATATTTTCAAGTGATAGCCGGTCGAAAACCAACGCAAATTAAATTTGTTTTTACGATATCTTTACAGTATCGACGGTGGTACTCCCACGAAATTCATGCCCCTTCACGCTCCGGACGAGTAGGCAGCCGTATTTAAGACCGACATTTCGTCAATTTATACCCACGTAATCAAATTGTTATCAATTCGTGAAACAAGTAATAATATTTTTATATTATAAGTGCAGTAACCTGCAGTATCAATCTCTGTATGTGTCTATGCGTCAGGGCGCCAGCGAGCAATCTTTATGCGTCAGAGGCGCCAGCGAGGCGATCGATCATTTACCGCTGACCGGCGACTGGCGCGCGATAAACGAACCGCCGCCCTCCAGAGTCGACGGCAAACAATAGTAACTGCACCACAACTAACCGACACTGACCTAGAGCTTTGGTTTTCTAAGAAAGTGGTGAACGATCACACAATAACGGATGTCCTAGCACAAAGGGTTTTGAGTTTAACACCTTTGTCAAATACTGATGAATATGACAGATTTTCATGACTGTAAAATCATATTATACCGCCATGACAATATGTCATTTTCACCGGAACCGCTTTTCTTGCAAACCGTAGTTTGAAGACAAAGAAGGTCGTTTGGCGTCGCTGTCACCACTGTACCGAACAGTAGATTACACTCAAATCAAATCAACTCATTTATCATTTCGCAACCCTGGCTAATTGGTACACAGATGTCTTTTTTTAAATAATGTCCTATAATTATGTCTTTCAAGAACAGACGACACAAGAAAGTCGTAAGACGAGCCTAAAATGCTTGGGAAGACCTACTAGGCCTTTAAAGAATACATGAAAGGTAGTCTTCCTATATCAATTAAAAGAAAACTCATCGACATGTGCATTCTGCCCGTCCTAACCTACGGTGCACAAAGTTGGTCATTTACTGAACAACAGAAGTCCAAACTCAAGATTTGCCAACGGGCAATGGAGCGCAGCATGTTAGGTGTTAAGCGTACAGAGCAAGTTAGAAACACCACGCTGCGCTCCATAACTCAAGTAGTGGATGTTGGAGAAAAAACAGGGAGGCTGAAGTGAGAGTAGGCCGGACACGTCTCACGAATGCATCGTCACTCACTGGACGCCTGAGGGTGCTCATCGCCGTCGAGGTAGAGCACGTCGCAGGTGGGGTGACGATGCGGTCACATTGGCAGGCCCAACGAGGCCAGAGATCGCACAGGACAGGGAGGTTTGGAGGAAACAACGGCAGGCCTTTGCCCAGCAGTGGAACACAAAGCAGGCTAGCAAAAAAAAATCATCCATAATCCGTCAGATGTCCATGCAAATCATATTCAATTTTTTATAGATTCTTTTGAAGATGCTTTTATAATTTTCAACAATAATTAGGAAATTATAATAATACCACACACAAATGAAATATTTTAGAAATTAACAATAGAGAAATCCCGTTCGGTTCCTATACACAAATATCTCTAGCATATTTATCTCATTACAAGCTTCGATATTACAAGAGGTACCTTAAAGAAGAGGTCTAATCGTTCCAAAGGAATTTTAATAGTGATCAACATAATAAATAAATAAATAATAATAATATGTAAAATGTTTTATTGATAATAATTATATAATAATAGAGTGTAACTGTACATCCACCCTCAACAATCGTCACGTAAGGCCGCAATACTATTAAGGATGTGATGGCACATGAAAATTTATATGATAAGTTAAAGGAACCTACTAAGAGCTACAAGCCTAACAGTCCCCACGACCCTCAGCCCCACAAGCCCCCAGCCCTAACCTATCGTATACCTAGTATGTGATAAATAAATAAGTTCAGGATGTCTGCACCATGCGACCTAAGGTGACAGACGGATAGTAGACAGGATTTCCAGGTTCGGGAAGGGTCACAGGACACTCACTGCTAGTGTTGCCCAAAATCGGTCTTGGTCTTGCAGTCTTGGTCTTGTTCTTGCATTTTTGCAAGACCAAGACCAAGACCGACTTATTGTAGCAAGACCAAGACCAAGACTGAACCCTGCAAGACTTGAGCAAGAACAAGACTAAGCCTGCAAGACTCTTGCGTCTCGCAGTTAAGTCAAACTGAGATTTGGGCGTTATAGTAGGTATTGGTTTCAATCCCGATTTTGATAGACGTTCCCCAGTATCAAAACTGTATCGTCATAACACTAACAGGTATTGTATTGATTATTATACATATGTTTCGACTATTTATTAAGTAGGTAGGTAGCGTGTTACTTACAAATTTGTTCCCATATGTGATAAAAATGTACCTAGCATAACTTTCTACCAAAGTTCATTTCATACCTTGTAGGTATATCTACTTAGAGTATTATATTATACTTGTATAAGTCTAATGTGCAGATCTAACGTTAGTAGGTTGGTAAAAATTATGTAGGTATTTATGTTTCAAAGTTTATATTATTCTTCTATTCAGCAAAATTTAAAACTAACAGCGAGTCGAGTAGGTACTAGTTGCAGTTTTTAAGCCAGCCGATGTTATGGTACAGACGCCAGCACATCAAGCTACTACAATCTGCCATATTTCTTTAACAGATTTTCAAATTTATCGCTAAAGCATTAAGGTTCATGGTTGATTGGTAAAATATGACGTTCCGCGAATAAACTGTTGGTCGGTCAGTCTATTACGTACAGTAGGTACGTAATACGTAGTACGTTAAGATCACAAATTCGCAAACAGCACGCAAGTTTGCGACCAACAAAATCTAGGAACTGGCAAAAATCCGTTAAAATCGGCGAAATGCAAAAGAAGTGTGAATTCATGGCCGACTCGACGCCGCGCGGGGATTCCCGCAATCTTCCGCAGTTTTTGTCACGTTCAAGCATTTATGCTCTTTATTGTAATAATTTGAAAGTTTTTTCAAGTGCGTTAATAATACGAGGAGACCGCTTGGCGCTGCGGTCCCTTTGTCGCGGCATTTGAAAGCTAATAGCGTAGGTACGAGGACAGTGTTGACCTCGCAAATAAACTTTAGCAATACAGCTGATCAGGTAGCTCTTTCGAGTTTTATTTACATTGCTGTTTTAAGTGAAACAAGCGAATTTACTATTTTTTAATTAAAAATCTCATTGGGTCAGATAGAAATTATGATTTTATATAGTTTACAGTAAAAAAAATTACAGAAAGAAACGTAAAAATTAAGAAAAAGCCGACGAAAAATTTCAACGCAGGGGGTCCAGAATCATGTACTGAATCCATGGTAAGCGGTTGCGCGTCGATGTCCCTGCCACCCTGAGCAATAGGCTAATAGGTATTTGAATATAGTCTAGTCTAAGTAGTAGAGTCTCGCAAGACTTGCGAGACTCTTGCTGCAAGACCAAGACCAAGACTGAGAGCGCAATACCAAGACCAAGACCAAGACCAGGTGTATTGACGCAAGACCAAGACCAAGACTGGCTAAGGTCTTGTCTTGGTCTTGCATTTGGGCAACACTACTCACTGCCAGTCACACAGACTCACGAGACTGATCAGAGATGGCTAAACGTGTCTTAGCCACAGTGAGGGGTAATGAGATAAGAATATAAAATTCGAATCTGATTTATTTACACTACGTAACAGCACTAAGAGCTTATGTACTACTTTTTCTTAATACACACTATTATACAAAAATTTGTGTTCTATGCGTGTAAGATGCTACCAAATCATTATTTTAACGGGGCCGCGCGTGAGCCGGGCCGAGTGCTGAAACAATGTCCAAAGGTAACATTAAACAGTAACATTTTCAACTGAAGCCCTGACTCCAGAGCTGGTGGTACCCGAGTTACAGGAGTCAGTATCCAAACCCGTTTTTGGAACATTACCATATATGCAATCAGATTAAAATAACGTAAAACGACGGAAATTTAGTGCATTCATGCTCTTGAATGGTGTGTGTGTGTTTGTCGTGTTTTGTGTGTTGTATACTGCGTGTGTTTAAATGTGAGTGTGTTGTATAATGTGCGTGTGTGTGTGCGTGTATGTGTGTAAGTGATTGTGCTTGGTGACTGGACTTTGAAGATGACACTATTACCCATCTTCCCAAAATGAAAGAAAGAAAATACGTTTATTTGCGGTAAACATGACGCAAAAAAGAACAAAACAAAAAAAAACAATATGAAAAGGTTGACATGCGTCACATCCACGCAAATCCGTCTTGTCCCCTCCGCAGAATATTGTTCTTTAGGTACAACGGAATGTACGATCGTCGTGAGCTCGGGCTGTATCCATACTGATACAAACACAGGAGCTACTCGAATGGTTCAGGTCGAAAGATAAACATCAGTCCAAGAGCAATGGAACACTTCCTTATTTGCCCCGTTTTGAGAAAATATTTTATCACAATCATTTGAGGAGTCGACTGGTGTTTGTTTAAACGTTTTGTTCCGACATAGTGTTTAACAAATAATAAATAGCTTAGATTCAGTAAATAAGTGAGCCAAATTAGACTGAGAACGATCAAACACGATACCTGATTTGCACAAAATACACTTTTCACAAAAATGCTTGGAAATTTAAGCATTATTTTGACAACCTCAAAACACTACTCGCAGTGCCCTTCTAATTGCGGGCTTTGAATAATATCCATAATGTGACGACTGTCAATGACAATGCAGGTTGTTGCTTTTTCGTACGACAGAATTTTTGTTTTACAATATCTACATCTTTGTCAACAGTGTGCTAGTCGTTGTGTTTAGGCGAGGCGACGGCCGCTACCAATATAAAAAAATACCTGAGAAAGGAAACGTTTAGTAACACGATAACAAAGGATCGGCAGGAGGATTATCAAGTAAATTACCAGATTGAATTCGACGCGAGGGAGCAAGTATAATAGTGTTTTGTCGTCGCGCCGCACGCATCTCATTCAAGCACGTACACGTCGCGTTCCCGGAGCGTTCCCGCAGCGTCCCCATCGCGTTCCTGCGGGTAAACTGAGCCCAGATCAATGTGCTGATACCGCCTTATTTCCACCTTATATCTGGAAATAACAGGCCCACGTCACGAATATTAAATTTATTTTGAAGTTCCGGAGTAAACTGATATGAAACATACTCGCCTAATGTATATGTTGGCTGTTTATGTGGCGTAACGTGTTAACATATGGACATTCATCATATAATTTATATATTTACGATGAACAGCACAACAGACCCACAGAATGTGTAGTGTCCACGCAGACGGGGTCGACCTCGCCCAGATGAGCCACCGCCTAGTGTCCGGCGCGCTGACTGACTCGCGGCGCGGAGCTTTGTTCTCGAGATGCAGACGTGATAGCGCTGCCTTTGTCCTGGACTGTCCGCCTGCCTCGCCAGGCATTACAATATATTTACAGATTAAGTATTCTTCGCAAACGTAACAATATACGCATTTTTATTGTTATTTTTTGTTATTTTTAGCAGTTCTCAGCATCGCGTGTTGTGATCAAGCCCACTGATTACTTAATGAGGTCGACTATTAAACACATTTACATATCCTTTGTACATACGAAGGTATGTATGTGTAGCGGATTATGATATACCCATGACTAACACACACAACTATACACATTAGATAAATACAAACTGTCCATCCACCTGCCATAGTACACCAACTTACAGCGGCTAAGGCACCCACGGGAAAACATAACGTTTTGAGAAGCTCGCAACAAACACGTAGCTATCTCTGCCATGCATAATAAATAACATTAGGTCCTTTGTCTCGCCGTACTTGTGTGAAAAAGCGCGCGAAATAAATAATAAATAAATGAGCGCGCTCTATCTCAGTTAATCACCGTTACTGATTCAGTAACACAGTGTTGTGCTGTGGGGGAGGGGGTTCTGATGGATCCTGTACTGAGCTATCTTGAACATAGTTGTGAAATTACTCAGGTGTACGCCTACAGTAGATATCTGATCAGCTGGGAGCTGTGTAAGTATTATCTAGCGGTTGTAAGTATTATCGCTTGTCTGAAAGGCATTCTACGTTTGCGAAACCCTTTTGAAATAAAATAATTTCTTATTAACTTTTTATTTTTCCGTAACCTAAGATCTGTGTAAGAAAACCGCGCACTCACTGGCGAGTGGCGAGTAACCTCGAGTGTTCCGCTGGCACATTAAAATCTAATGGAAAAACTAGCTCTCAGTCTTGCACTCTGCAATAAGCGACGGAGAGACAAACAAGCGAGTGACTATCTATCCAAATTATCGTAATTATCTATCCAAAACACATTGAACCAACTTAAACTATTAGACTAGTTTTAAACTGACCCAGCGCAATGGTCATTTAAAATGAATTCTAATTATGTAGCTTCCAACAGAATATTTAATACACAAAGACGATACAATGTTTAAAATCAACAATGTCAAGTGCCGGTCACAGGTGCCCGGCACCCGCAGGTGACCGACACCGACTGAGCGTGCACATGACCGCTCGGGGGCAGGGGGGCAGATCAAAGGACTCTTCGTGTACCCTCTTGGTCCCCCGCAGGCCCCGATATAATCTGCCGGGACTTAACTCGTCATAACTTTAGGAAAAGTTGTCGTGCGTAGTTCCGAGTTGGCGGTACCCACGGGCGGCACCAGACGTCCCACTTTATCTTTTAATTTCCCGCCTCCTCCGCGACACGTCGTGACACGGCGCAGCACGTCGCGGCTGCTCTGCAATTTGCGTGACGTGTGATTACGGGTGAACGGGGCCTACCACCAGAATTCACCTGAAGTATACGTATACACTGACGAGAATTTTAAACAGTTCATACTCATTCAGTTTCGTCTCTTCATAATAAAGTCCATTCTAGATGGAGAAATGGAAGTCATAATAAAAAAATACCTTTTTATTTTCAGGCTTCGAACGCCCGTAACGTGTTAGTACAACAAATTACTTATGATAGTAGAGCAATAAGGTACACACGCACAAAAATAAATGCGCGGACTGCATTTTTGTTGCAAAATAATAATAATAGTTCTCCAGACTGAATTGCGGTCATGGCAACCAATCTCAGCGGCGACCAGCCTTCGGCGCGCGAGATGTTATAGTGCAGGCGCACGGAACAGATAATAAGGTTGGAATGGTAATGTGGGCGGAGCAAGCGCGCCACAGACGTTATGATTCGAAAATCATAACTCAACCGATTCATTCATTTACCGCGTTCAGTGCGCGTCGGAATACTTCGGAGAACAGAACTCTGCTTAATAATGCCGTGTTGTGCAATTATAACATGTAAGACAAAAAGTCAGACCTCAAGTATAAAGCGAAGAGGTATATCTTTCCATCGGTAAGTCCAAAATAACACTTAATTACAATATTATTTGTCAAAAACATAAAAATATACTGATCATTATGAAATACCAAACATTAACAACATTATTGCAACAATTTACAAAAAATATACATTGCCCGCTGTGTACTCTCTCAATAAACACAATGACCAAGTACGCGTACAATGTAGGTACTGCATACATTGCGTCCTCTACACTTCAACCGTTGACGTTTCGTCCTTTGCTCTGATTGGCTATGATGCACGGCGCATGTTTATCGATAGTGAGGTAACTATGTGGCTAAATAAAATCATCGATAGAATTCTCGTCTATATTTACGTTTGACAAAGATAATTTTTGGACCTATGTCTTTTAAGAAATGATATAGGTACTACTTTGACTTAAATAAATATCAAAATTAAAATTAAATTCTAAGTTAACTAAAACTATACAGACTATAAAAAAATAGCGTTGAAAAATTCATCCGCATCGCTGTCGACTGGTTATCTGTTCCGTGTGCAGGCGTGTGCGCGCAGACACAGCTGCACTCTCTCTTCCCTCACTCTCATAGTCCAATGGGACGGCAGTCCTACACAACCGGAGATAGACCAGGCGCAGGACCAACTGCTTAATGTGATTTCCGAGACACGGAGTATCATACCGCCAACTTCAAACTCTGGGCATACAGCAAGGAATTTCTAGGTAACAACTAAGAAATGTCTAATGGGAAAACCCAGTAGGTAACAAAACTCAAACTCAAAGCATTTATTTCAATTAAACCATTTACAGGCACTTTTGAATTGTCAAAAAGTCGGTCAGTCAGAAAATATGAAGCTAGTTGCCCATTCCAAAGCGTAGGTACCTATGGAGAAGAACGGGCAAGAAACTCCATGGACACTCTTTTAAATTATAGTTTTACAAAAATATTAGTTACATCAATAATGTGAATTTATAATTATATGTGAGAACGATGTAAAAAAGACGTAGGTACGCGTTAAGTGTCCAGAGTACATCAAATGGTAAGAAAACAACAATTCAATATTAAAATAATTAAAAATAAGCCGAGGCAGCTAAGTGATGACCAGCCCCAACTGACGGCGCCCGTTCACGAACATGACGCATAGATCGGCACCATTCAGCTCAACCATTTTGAAGGGAGCTAAATGATCCAACACACACGCCACCGTCAGCGAGACATTTGAGTGAGCATGACATACTAACAGCTGCCAGGGCACATTCGAGTCAATGAAAGACATATTATTACCCGGTAAATGGTAGCTATAGGGTACTTACATAGAACTCACATCTGTGCTATGCAATTATACAATACAAAGGAAATTGATTTTATGCAATGCAAAGATAGTCTTACAATCTTCAGCAGCTCCAACAGTATTTTCAAGTGTTAATCAATTAGTTGTGGTTGTGGAGCAGGACCAGCCTTGAGCCAGGCATTTTTATCAGCGATGTAATCCCCTAACTTACAATATGCCTGACTGCACAGTGTGCATTTTATACAAGACTTGAATTTTGTCTCATTCATTTCAAGAATGTGGGGAGGTATTTTATTATAACATTTTAAGGGGCCTGGCACAAAATCGACAAATTTTGATCAATTTTGTTCATTCGTTGCGAGAAAGGGCAATAGAATTTAAACAAAATTATTTGTGCTTTGACAAGTCGAGTTCTTTGTCTTGCATGTGGCGGAAAGGGATTTTTCAAATAAACTAAGTATTCGTGGAAAATCACTAATCTTCGCAACAAGTTTTCCGAAAAATGACGCGAGACTGACGTTTGATCGTTTGGTTATAAGAAACTACTTATGATTTTGAAAATTAAAAATTATCTTTAACATCATTATATGGTGTACTTGCATGTGGTGGAATTACTTTTCTCAATTTTCATACAAAATATAGCAGAAAAAAAATGTTGAAATAACGTAATATTCTAAAAACTTCCTGACAAATAAGTATTTTTTTCTAATACTTTGAAACACTTTTCAGAAAATTTAAAAATTACATATTAAAGTTAAGATAACCATTTAATAGAATCAAAATTTTATTTTATAAATAAACAATATCTTAACTTTGTAAATAAATGGCAAAGTGAACTATATTATCGACCGCGCAAAATCGATCCCGTCAGTAGCAACCGGGCCTTCCCAGCGTGAGGACGTATCACTTTGTATCGCAGGTGCGCACGTGTTCTCCGTAAACATATTCCAGAAATGGTACACCGACTACCACTTTTTGATCCGTTTAGTATTTATTTTATTTTCAGTACTTTGCTTGTTTTTGAACAACATTAAAATTGTGCATGCCTGATTTTTATATTATATAAAATAGCGGTGTGCTTGTGTTCGTAATTCTTCTCATCCTAAATGGCTTGACTGATTTAGATATATTTTTTTTTTAATTCTTATTGTGTCACTTGGATGGTTGGTCAGTGGGTTGTCTTAGGAGCGGATGTTCTTAGCTATTGTCGCGGGCCAACGTCTGCCTACAGCGTCCGCTAGTTATATATAGACTGTATATTTCATCGATTTTTTTTTAAGTGAAAACTTCTTTATGCGCGTTAAGGGTAAAAACTTATGAGTTCATGTCACCGACATGCCCGCACAGACATGCTGTTGTAGCAGTAAGAGAAGTATTTTTTTGGAACAAAGTTCTTTAAAGTTACTGAAGTCAAAATGTAAATCCAAGATGGCGACTGCGACAATGTTCAAGTTTTCGTCATGGGTATCGTTTGCATGGTTTTCGATGGTGTTAAAGCCGATAGTGGGGTCAAAATGAAAATCCAAGATGGCGGCTGCGAACATTTTCAAATTTTTGATCATGGGTGTTATTTTCATAGATGCTAACGCCGATAGTAGAGCCAAAATGAAAATCCAAGATGGCAGCCGCAAAAAATTTCAAATGTTTTGGTAGAGGGAAATCTTATTCGTTCGTGTCACCGACATGCTTATGTTATCAGTATCCATAATGTGGCTATAAGTATGACGTGTTGAGCTTGTCGTTGCTCGGAGTTCCGATAGATGCCATGGCTGCATATTATTTTTAATGGTTTACAGAAAAAAAAAATTAGTCGTCGTCGTCGTTTTTTTCATGGTTTTTGAGGGTTTTAAAACCGATAGTGACGTTAAAACGTAAATCCAAGATGGCGGCTGTGAAAATTTTGTTTTATTTAAATCATACGTGAAAAGGAACCGCGTTCCTGACGGAGGCCCTCCGACCACACACGTATTTTTTAGGGTTCCGTAGTCAACTAGGAACCCTTATAGTTTCGCCATGTCTGTCCGTCCGTCCGTCCGTCCTCGCTTAATCTCTGTGACCGTTAGCACTAGAAAGCTGAAGGTACCAATATGTATATCAATCACGCCGACAAAGTGGTAAAATAAAAATTGGAAAATAATGTTTTATTAGGGTAGCCCCCCTATATGTAAAGTGGGAAGTGATTTTTTTTTTCATTTCAACCCTAACGTGTGATATATTGTTGGAATGGTATTCAAAAATGAATAGGGGTTTACTAAAATCATTTTTTGATAATGTCAATAATTTCGGAAATAATCGCTACAAAAGTAAAAAACAATGTGTCCCCCCCCCTCTAACTTTTGAACCATAAGTTTAGAAAATATGAAAAAAATCTGCAAAGTAGAACTTTATAAGAACTTTCTAGGAAAATTATTTTGAACTTGATGGAAACAAAAGTTTTTGTACAAAAAAGACAAAAAGTTGTACAAAATAATTTCTGGACTAAGTTTGTAGTATAATCGTATATGCAAGCATTTTTTTAACTTAGTTTACATATTTTATTATCCCTTTGTGTTCGCGCTAAAAACCGTCACGAGTCGGAGCGCCTGCCGCGGAACGTGCAATGTTGCACGCTCCGTGTTCGCGCACGTACCCACTACCGGGAGCAGTTGCAGGAGCGCGAACATAATGGATACCCACTTTTAAACTCATAAGTGGGAACACTTATTGTGACGGACGGGAAACTACGGAACCCTACACTGAGCGTGGCCCGAAATGCTCTTGGCCGGTTTTTTTAATGGTTCAAAACCTTTAGTTTGACTAATCAATCGATGGAGAATGTTAGTGATTAAGCCCTACACTGCCCATAAGTTACTGGTATTATCCCATGATCTACAACAAATTTGTATATTAATATATACAAATTTGTTGTAGATCATGGGTCGATAGAAAGAATCGCATTACCAGTGCACCGCAAAAAAAAAAACGACAAAATGTGGGACTGGCACGCATCAGACAAATTCTAACAGAACGTAATTCGAATCAAATCGCTACGACTTCGTCTCAAGAATATGTAAGCTTTTACTTTCGATCAACGCTAGAATTGCATAAAGAAGTATTTACGAGTACCTACATTCTTATTTTTAAATGCTGGTAATTTTAGGAAATCGATGACAATGGAAGTAGTGAAAATACAGTAATTACTAGTATTATGTTCTATGGTAAAGTTGACATGAGTTGTTAAAACTCATATCAGCTTGATCTAGGCATGGCATCACCTTTGTCTTATATTTATGTTCGTATAACTCGTCAAAATGTAGGGAACAGCTGTTTTTTGTTTTTGCGATTTTAGGTGTGGTCTCATAGTAAAAGTTGTTCATAATGATAAGTACAATAACCTCCATTGTAATATATTATAAAAACACCACGAATACTCGATACCTATGAAATTGTCGTTTTATTAAACTGCCACTTCGAACTGTAAATGTTAGTAGTTACAGTTTGACTTGGACTTCCCAATTCCTTGGTTCGCGGCCAGTAAAATAAAACAGCAATTTCACAGGTATAGACTTAATATTCAAATTTAGTTGTTTTGCATTTTCCAAAACTATATTTTTATCCCAATCCAATTCCAATCTTCCTATTTTATTTTTTTCAAATAGGTACGGGCCCAGTCCCAAGAAGATTTTTTCAAATTGTTTGAAATAAGTTTATCTTAGTCATCATTGACATCGATGAAGGAAAACATTGAATTACCTAAATATGCATACTACTCGTAGATATTTATGTAAAACGCTTACCTCAATGTTATTGAATGTCTTAATGTACTTAAATGGATCTAACACCAAATTGTACCATTTTTATGTTGATTTTGGCAATTATACTAAACGAATACTATGTTAGACAAACATTCCAGACTTATATTTCTTAACCGTACCTATATGAATAAAAAAATATCATCTATAGGATCAAAACTGTTTAAACGATCGCTACGCTCGATTTTTAGGCGTGTGTGCGTAAACGTTGCACACAAACATAGTATTGCAATGAATTTACCTAAACTCTAGCGAGGGCATTTTATGGACGGACTCTTAAACAGTACCCCATAAAAGATGAGTCTACTTTAGCCAGTCTGAAACCTGGTTGAACTAATAGGTCCCTATTTCTAGTACTATAATTATGTCTTTCACCTCTTTTACTAAAAAGATGTAAGTTTTTTCTTACATACATGATATTTTCGTAGATATATTGACAAGGCACCGTCATGATGTTAATTTCCTTAAACAGTTCCCTTAGAGAATCGCGCCTGCGGAGAATATAAATGGCTCTGATAACTCTTTTCTGCAGAATAAAAATAGAATCGATGTCTGCAACACTTTGTGCAACCTGGGAAATTGTACTGAATTGTATCCAGGAGCCATCGCCAGAAGTCGTACTTGCGAATACAACGGGGCAGGCAAGGAATGATATAACAGAGGGCTTAAACACCCCTTACAATAATCCTTCCTCGTGAAAAGCCGCTCATTGTATAATAGGCACCCTGCATTTGTCTAAAAGCGCTATCGGTTATTTTAGATAGTGAGTATTCGGTACGTACACGGCTGACGGCAGGCACCGCTTGACCGCGCCTACACGTGGCGAAGAACGGGCCGCGTCGCGTCGCGGAGCGGGCGGCGTCGCGTCGCGTCTGTTTGTCTCACTAATTTATCGGCCGGACGCTGCGGTCGTTCCTCGTCAAATTGACTCGCGTGCAATCAATTTACATCAAATTAGCAGCCGCTCGGCAGTGTTGCGCATGTTTACGCATTCACAGCGGATGCCTGCGGACGTTAGCGACGAATATCCACCCATAGCGCAGTGAAGCGAGGGCAATTATTGTTGCGGTAGCTTCATTACGCTTTCCACAACCTGAATTGAAACCCATATGTAATCACACCAAACCATCCCTTACAAATGCTTGGTTAAGTAAAACCGTGTTTTGTACTATAGTTCCCCGGCGTATCGAGCACGCCGGGCTCGCGCCGTCGTCTCTTTGTGGAAAGAGTCGCGCGGCGTCATGCGTTCACGTGTATCGAGCACGCCGGGCTTGCGCCGTCGTCTCTTTGTGGAAAGTGGAAAGAGTCGCGCGGCGTCGTGCGTTCACGTGCAGACTCGCGCAACACGCACGCAGAACTAAGATCCGAAATACGATCAAAACTAAGAAATGGACAACGAAGCGAACTTATTGGTGGTTGTTTACACAGCGGCTCGCTGTTTGCTCCGTGGACGGAATAACGTAAGATCGCAATATTTCGCGGCAGCCCAGACGTCTGCGCCGTTCCTTTAGTTTCAGTGCTGTGTCGGCGAGTTTTATCAGCCATTGTCCGTCACTGTTCAGTTGTTCATTGCTGTTTACGACCACTGTTTATGATGCTGCACTGTTTTAGGGTTCCGTTCCTTTTGCTAAATCTTGCTCAACATTTTTCTTTTTTTTCAGCTTGAGTGTGTTGTGTATAATAGGCGTGACGTCAGCATCAAATGATCAAAGATTTAATGATTTTAGGGGAAGTACATATTAAAAGGATTTAAAACACAAATTTAGTTTTGTTTAAAAATTTGAGATTAATCAGCACACACATCACAGCGCATGACGTCACGCTTATGTAAACTTCACTGTGTTTTGTTGTGACTACTACCGATTATGCATTTGGATCGATTTATTATTAATTTAAGTGTAATTTATCCACTCCACTCGACTCTACAACACGAATGTATAACAATGGAAACAGGCTTAGTAAAATACATAGTAAAATATGGCTAAACGACTATTTTACTCAAAACATTTATACTTGGTCTTGATGGGTTACTATCAACACCATGCTTGATTTTAAATGGTGATGTAAAGACAGAATGTAGAAACGACTCAATGGTGATGGCATCTGATTTATCGAACTGACTTTTGTTTGGTTAGCTTTGCTTTTTTTTTGTTTGCTTTTTGCTTTGGTTGGTGTACATATTCTATTCTATTCTATTCTTTACTTCTGAATATTTTACATATGTGTACTTGAACTGATTTATCCAACACTCTTGGTGTTAATTGGGGAACTTCTTCAACAATCTGCTGAACTGTAAAACAAATGTTTTGTTATTTAATTGCAAAGTTATAATTATGAACACAAATAACTAAATCTATAATCTAAATATAACTAGAATCTATGTAGTTTTGAGTGTATCAACAATGTATGTAATAATACTGAGAATAAAGTTAACATTTTTCAATGCTATAATCTAATAAATGAGTTAAAAAAATATATACCTGAACTACCAGAAGCAATTTCTTCAGAACTTGATTGTTCTGTAACTTTACTTTTTTCTTTGAATTGCTTTTCACACTTTTCAAGAACCAACATCCTTCGTTTCTTAGCAATATAGGGTCTCTCTGTTGTGCCAGATGTTTGTATATCCTGATCTGGTTGGCAAATTAATTTGTTGGGCATACATCCTGGTTTCATACGTACTTGTGATACTCCATATAATTTCCATATCATTTGACAACTGAAAAAAGAAAAGTAAACAATTGAAATTGATAAGAAGAATGATAACCAAAACAAACATAACCTCAATAAATTAGTTATTTCATAGCCTCTATATTTCAACTATTTCATGTCCAACGAACATTTTAAGTTTAAAATCTATCAATATATAGATAACATACTCACATCAAACTGGTCTTCACATAAATAAAGTGGCGAATTAGTGACTACGTCGTTCGGGTTTCTCCGTACGAGCTTTAACCATTGATATCATTATTTTCTTGTTTGGGACATATTTAAACACCTTGTTGGGTGTGGTTATTGATGTGTTTTTACACTGAGGCACTGCACAGCACCTTATAAACTTTGGAATTCATTTTTATCACACCAAATATGCAATGTTTGTAAGCTTTCTTTGACTGCGCGAAGACACATTTGATGTTTACCTAGGCGTGACGTCAGAGCCGACGCCATGACACTGCGAGCTGTTTTCGCGCACTATTGAAAAAATATTAGAAAAATGGCTTTAAACTTCGTTAAACTTTAGTTTATTACCGAAATACAGGTTTTTTCGTAAATAGTAAATGTGTACCTACGTACATTACGGATGAGGATTTCAAAATCTTTCGCCATCCCTATTTGGTTGTCAAGAAAATCTCTGACAGTAATTACAACAATTGCGTGTAATTATATCACGGAACCCATCAGCACAAGTCACAGCTCGAAATTAACCAGTTTCTTGTCTCCACTTCTGAATTTAAATATTCTTTTGCTTTGATTGGAAAAGTGAGATTCAATCCAAAAACTTGGGTATCCAATAAACGTAATGAATGGTTCAATCCAGGTACAAAATGGATAGATTTAGCCAAACTTTTTGGAAGATTGCTTGACATTTATTACTGAAATTGAAGGAACCCAACTGTAAAACGTATTTACGTTTCCTGAATTATTCTAATTTCTAATTCAGATAGATTATCGCTGTAGTCGACTTAAGTATGTTTGAAACACATCAATTAGTTTATCTTTAAGTTCTATTGCTTCAGTTAAACCAATCCATGTATGTATGAACTAACTCCCGACCGTATTCCTCCAAGGGTTAGGTAGAGAGTTACAATTACATTCAGTCAGTTTTTTAGTTTTTGTTTCCAAGTAACAGCGAAATATTTTATCATTGCAAACTTCATATAATGCAGCAAGTGACAGATGCCGCTCCTCCCCGCGCCGCGCTCCGGCTAACAGCTGCGTCCGCGGCTCTCGGTGAGCCCGTCGTGTCGCGCACCCTTCCGGAGCCGCCACCCGTCACCGTCGTCCGAGATCGCTTCCGATGATTAAAGGCAAATCGTAAAGTCTTCAGCAGTAATCCTTTAAGAGGACGCCGTTCATAAATTTCCAAGTTCCAGCAGATCCAGTAGATCAATCAACTCGACGCTAATCTACTGTTGTACTGTTTTTAAACTTTACCAAAGTATTAGTGGGGAGCTTTGCTTCAACAGTAAATCATTGAATGCGGTTTCAGCTGAAATTTTTCTGTTTTTGAAGAGTTACCACATACATATGTTTTATCGTTGAATAATATCGGACAATCCTGGCGGAAAAGAGTGTGGAAGTAAAACGAAACACCTACAGCGACCGCGAGTTGCCGCCACACCGCCTACTGACCACGAGCACCGCCACACCGCCTACTGACCACGAGCACCGCCACACCGCCTACTGACCACCAGCACCGCCACACCCCCTACGGACCACGAGCACCGCGCCGCAGTATTTGTTGCACGATACGAGCAAATATTTGTACAGAACTATTAGAAACGTTCTTCAACCGGCTAGAGCGACGTGTTTCCATCATCAGCTTTATCTTCAGCCATACTTTTGCAGCTAGGTGTTTACTTATCTAACACCTTTTTTCGACCGAGCGACGTATATTGCGCAGGAACAAGTTAAAATACAATAACAACATCACAGGTAGCAAATATGTTACTGGCATAATATAATTACATGTTGTCTACACTAATATTATAAAGAGGAAAACTTTGTTTGTTTGTTTGGTTGTAATGAATAGGCTCAAAAACTACTGGACCGTTTTTAAAAATTCTTTCACCATTCGAAAGCTACATTATCCACGAGTAACATAGGCCAAATTTTATTTTGTAAAAAAATAGGGTTCCGTAAGATATTTGGGTTTTTCGGACGCAAGGTGTACAAAATCAACCAGAAAAGTTACTTATTTTGAGTACGCTGCCTAAACTATAAGAGATAAAACCATGAAATGTTCTAATTAATTGTAGATCTTATAAATATCTACAAAAAAGTCCGCGACACACTATACCTATCTATGTCGAGTGAGGCACAACAACCATTTTTTTATTTAAAAATCTTGACTACATTTAAACGCATTTATTTTACTCATGCTATTAATCCTTATCAAAATAAATTATTTCATCACTAAGTACAGTTTATGTAGATAATATTTGGTCTTTGAATTATTAAAATTGGACGTTTGGTTTTGAAGTTATGGCCAAATTAAAATATTACGATTTCTGCTGCACAGCCCGTTGCGAAGTGTGATTTTGGATTATCTTCTCCCGTTCGTACCCAGAATAATACTATTGACACAATGGTACAACAGTATAACAGAAATAAATGATCTAACAGCGTTTGTAAATGACAATGTACCAAAATTAGTACCAGATCAAAGACATGCTTATGAGACTATTGTGGATAGCGTGAACAATAACATGGGGAGATTATTTTTTTTGCACCGGAAAGACTTTTCTCGCAAATTTGATACTTGCTAAGATACGGCAATCAGGGAAGATAGCGATTGCAGTTGCTAAGTCAGGAATTGCTGCAACTCTCTTGAACGAAGGAAAAACTGCTCACTCTACGTTTAAACTACTGCTGTCCGTATCTTTAGATCAACGGTCTACGTGTTCTATTCGGAAAAATGGGCCTCTTGGTAAGTTACTGCAAGACGCGTCGTTGGTAATATGGGATGAATGCACCATGAGTCATAGAGCTCATGTGGAGGCCGTGGACCGTACTTTAAAAGTCCTCCGAAGCTCTGCTAATGTCATGGGTGGTATCACTTTTGTATTTGCTGGAGATTTCCGACAAACGCTTCCAGTCGTCAACAGAGGTACGCGAGCAGATATTATGAAGGCATGTTTAAAATCGTCTCAATTTTGGACATCTGTTCAACATTTGAATTTGCGCACCAATATGAGAGCTCATCTACATGGAAATACGCATTGCAATTTTCCACAATAGCTGCTAAAACTTGGAGAAGGAATCTTTCCATCTTTGAATTTGGGCACCGATTTTGCAGTTACTTAGTTACTTAGTCTGATAGATGCTATATAACCTGACATCGAAAACTTACATCAAAATGATTTTCGTTGGCTGTGTTGTAGAGCAATAGTTTCTCCCAGAAATGAAACAGTCAACGAAATAAACAATTTAATTATGCAGAAAGTACCGGGTGAAGTTAAGTGCTATAAATCCATAGACACCGTCACTAACATCGAGGACACAGTGCACTACCCCCAGGAATTTTTAAATTCTCTGAACCCCGCTGGGTTACCACCTCATGAACTGTCGTTAAAAGTTGGCACGCCGATAATGCTTCTCAGAAATTTAAGCCCCCCCAACATGTGTAATGGCACGAGACTTCTAATAAATGAGCTAAAAGATAATTTAATAGTAGCGAAGATTATCACCGGCCCTGCAGCTGGTGAATTAGCTCATATACAAAGAATACCCATGATTCCTACTGATTTGCCTATACCCTTCAAAAGGCTCCAATTTTCAGTAACAATTTCTTTCGCACTAACGATAAACAAATCTCAGGGCCAAACATTCAAATTAGTAGGAATTGATTTACGAAAAGAATGTTCTACGCATGGGCAACTTTACGTTGCCCTATCACGGGTCGGGGCTCCCGACCATCAGTATATTTTGTAACCTGAAAATATTTTAACGTCAAATGTTGTTTATAGAGAAGCTCTACAATAATCGCTTTAGTTATCTATCCTAAAACAACGGGTTGCACTCCGGGACTGCCGGCAGAAGTGAAAACTTAGTATTAATTACATTTAAATATTTTCATCATTAACAACTTTAACATCCTCATAAAGACAATCTATGCAGCCTGTGGATAATGACTGCGTCGTCGATGTTAGTGTCGGTGTCTGTGAACTATACCCAGGAAAGACACGGTCAGCAAAATGATTCCCAGGTCATTGACCTGGTAGGTTCCAGATTAGGTCCTGGTAGGTTCCAGCAAAATGATAACCAGGTCATTGACCTGGGAATCATTTTGCTGACCGTGTCTTTCCTGGGTAGGCTTTTTGCAGCGGTAACCGACATCCACGCGAGCGGAGCCGCGGGCGACCGCTAGTACACAATAAACAAATAGCTAGAATTTACGAGCTTCGTGTGTCGCTAGTCGCAGTCTGTACACTTCATAAGACGCTCTTTATTACGTTGTGTCTGAAGATGGATGCGTGGTACCTGTGACTGTGACGTCTCACGAACAGGGTCATGTTACACTATAATTGCAGTAATGTACTACAATGAGTATATAACAATAGTGTCTACTATGAGCTCGCTTAATTCTCTCATCTGACGCGGCTTCATTTTCATAATGTTGTCTTTTGTGTTATTTTGAACGCGACATCACAGCGGTGAACTAAATATAGCTATACTTGAACTTTATGTGGGAAATAAATTAGTATGTTTGATGTGGGGAATAACTGACAAAGGTCTACCAACTCTTAGTGTTTGGCCAGACTGGCAGCGCGAGGCGGGGAGCAGCGCGGATGCGGGAACGCGCGCTATCTGCCTGCCTTTCCGCAGTGGAGCGCGGCTTCGTTCTGAGTGTTGTGCTCGAACATGTTTGAGAACCCCGGTCCCCGCGCCAAGCAGGCCGTGCCGCTCACCGCGACCGCGTGCCCACTATGGCCGCTCAAACGAAGTTCTTATGTTTCATTACGCCGCGCAGCGCCCGCCCCGTGCCGGCGTTTGCAGTCTGGCTAAGCACTTAGTTTATTTAGGTTTCGAATCAAATTAATAATGTTCAATGGGCTTATTAGTCGATTCGCACGAGTTTACTCGCCCGTATTATTTGTGGATGAACTCTAGAAATATGTAATAAAAGTAAGTAGTAAAAAGTAAGTACACTTTTCAAAATATTTAATCTTATCACTTCTGTGCGCTAGTGTCCTTTTTAACCGATTTCCAAAAAGAAGGAGGTTATAAATATGTTCGACTTTATGTATGTTTTTTTTTTTGTGTATGTTCACCGATTTCTCCGTTAATGGTGGACCTATTTTATTTATTTTTTTTGTTTGAATGGGTGTACTGTCGAGGCGGTTCCATTGTCATCAAGTTGGAATCTGATGAGAGGATCCCATGGAAATCGAGGGAAACCCTCAAATTTTATAGGCAAAGTTATAGCAATTTGGATATTTTTTAAAGTAACTTGAGCATTTGCTCTCAGAAATCATCATTTGGTAAAGTGGAGCTGATGATGAAGACCACAGATGGCCATCGGAACTACTCAATGATAAATATTTCACGGGTTGCTATTCGATTACTTTAACATGGTTGCTAAGCAATTTATGCTGATCACAATGCGTATGGTGAGAGGTTGTTGAGGAGTTCTCCTGGTTCTTACCAGGAGAACTCCTCAACAATGAACGTCCCAGCATCGAGAAAAGCAATATTTTGTAACATGTGACGTTAGGGCTTAAGATTCATCCGTTTCGGGCGTGTAAGTTCGTGCGAAGCGACTAATAAGCCGTTTCACCATGAGTGCAAGTGTACCGGTCTGTCTGCGATCACTGCAAGTGTACCGCCTGCGATCACTGCAAGTGTACCGCCTGCGATCACTTGGTATGCTTTGGGTCAAATGGATCGTTGTAAGATAATTAATTTACTATCTTTTGCTTTTAACAGAATACACAGTACAATTAACATTTTCCAAAATTTAAAAATTTAAGCGTTTCGAAGAAGCATCTCCACTCAACATTCAGCTCTCAAGATTTCATTAAAGCAACGAAATGTTCTGTATCGGCCAGCATTATGTAAATAATCCCAAACAGCCATAAAGAGGCTTTATACCGAAATCAGAAGCAAACGGCGATTATTCTGCACAATACCGCTGTACCGGCGAGCGCCGCGTTCAGACTCTAATATAACGTGACGGCGATGTGACGACGACGTGACGCCAGGACGACATTAAAATCGGACTCGTACTTAAATCCGTTTAGAGCTCTTAATGCAATACAGCGGATACCGCGCGTTTGTTCCGCCGCGCCGCACCGTCCCGCACTGTCCCGCACCAGCCCGCACCGCACCTCGGCTTGCCCACAATATCATATTTACTATTTTCATCCCGACGCGAATTACTTTTCATTTTCCGCTGCGAGGCTCTTTCAAACGTCTTACTATCGTATACCTACTAGATTTATATAACTCGTTTCGTAAGTTTAAATGAAATTCAATCGGGGTGCGGTGCGGTGTGGTGTGGTGTGGTGTGGTGCGGCGCGGTGCGGTGCGGAGCGGTGAGGCGCGCTAAGGAGGCGGCCGTTAATCGAATATGTCTCCTGTGCCAGATAAATGTGATTCGAATGTTTTATGGTGAGTTCAGACGGAGGGCGCGCGGAGGGTGTTTCACTGCCGTATCAAATTTCCACGAAATTTTAACTAGGATTACAGTTTGTTTTGACATTTACCTACGTAAACGTATTTTCTTTCTTTTCTTTCTTTCTTTCTATTTCTCAATCACCTTTTTATGTTCGTTTGACTATTGGTTCGATATTATGCTTTACTAGCTGCGCCACGCAGCTTCACCCGGGTAAATGTCGATCCCGTGGAAATATCGGGATAAAAAGTAGCCTATATATAATCCAGGGTGTCAGCTACTTCCATACAAAATTTTATCAAAATTGGTTCAGCCGTTTGAGCGTGAAGAAGTAACAAACATATGAACACACACAAACTTTCGCCTTTATAATATTAGTGTGATTATAGGTATTATGTACTTATATCTAATATGATTTAGGAATAACAAGTTAACGATCCCAAGTAACGTTGGCACTAAGCAGGTACAATGTGTAACCCGCCTATTTAATTGGCGGGTTATATCAGCAGTTAGCAGCAAGTAGTTATATCAGCAGTTATATCAGCAATTATATAATTGCTGATATAACTGCTGATATAACTGCTGATATCAGCAGTTATATCAGCAATTATATCAGCAGTTGTATCGGCAGTTAGCAGCAAGTAGTTATATCAGCAGTTACACGACTTCAATAAATCGTTTACTTTTACCATGTCGACTTCCGAAATTAAAGTTGTTTCATAATTTTGAGTTAATTTCTTTTGAAGTCGATAAAAAAATTTAAATGACTTTTTCCTTTAATTGTGCTAGATAAGTTTGTTTCTTGCCAAATTTCATGATTCTAGGTCAACGGGAAGTACCTACCCTATAGGTTTTGATGCCCATGCGAGTCAAAATATGCGTCATAAACGGAACATAAACGCCCGTATCTTTTGATAGCGTTGACTTAGAAGTTTAATTTTTTTACTGCTTCAAGGGATTGCAGCCCTAAGTATTTGATATTAATTTAAACTTGATAACTCGACGCGTTCCTGAGAAAAAGGGGTCTTGACAGACGGACAGACAGACGGACAACGAAGTGATCTTATAAGGGTTCCGTTTTTCCTTTTGAGGTACGGAACCCTAAGAAAAACAATTTAAAATATCGGAGGTCTGTGTCGGATTTAATTTTAACTTTATCTAAAATGATGTGTCCGAGAATTATGTTTAGGATGGCAGGCGGTACGTCGGGGTCAGGCGGTGCATCGGGGTCAGGCGGTGCGTCGGGGTCAGGCGGTCGCCGCCGCGCCGGTCGGGCCCCTGTCTAATACAGCGCGTTGAGTATAAATCGCCACGTCAAATAAATAACCAGAACAGAGTGCCCAGTAAATGTATTCAGCAATACATTCAGACACACGATACTGGAAATACACAACCCGGCACATCACGGCACATCACAGCAGTGAACACACACAGTTCACAGTTCTACGGCAAAACGTGAAAACGCGGCGGCAATTTATCTTCTCGCTGCGGATTGATTTACATGTTCTGCGCGCCACATACATTACACCGAAAAAAGATTTCTTCCCTCGTCAAAAAATAATGAACGTTTCACTGTGACGCATGTTCTAGATTAGCGGAGGAGACAAACAGACGCACATAACAAATTGCTGAGATTAGGAGCGGTGCGCGCCGACACGCCGCACGCCGCGCCTACGCGCATCGCCGCGGGTCGGTGCGGGTCACACAACAATCATCTAAGAGTCTGCGTAATGGCAGATGTATTCAGCAATCCTAATAATATTATAAATGTGAAAGTGTCTCAAACTCAAACTCAAACCATTTATTTCAATTAAACCATTTACAGGCACTTTTGAATTGTCAAGAAGTCGGTCAGTCAGAAAATATGAAGCTAGTTGCCCATTCCAAAGCGTAGGTACCTATGGAGAAGAACGGGCAAGAAACTCCATGGACACTCTTTTTAAATGATATTTTACAAAAATATTAGTTACATCATTACTTTTGATTTTAAAATTATATAATGTGAGAACGATGTAAAAAAATTAAGAAAAACGTAAGTGTTAAAAGCGTCCAGAGTGCAACAAATAGTACTTAACAAACTACAATCCAAAAATAAATTAATTAAAAATAAGCCGAGGCAGCTAAGAGATGACCAGCCCCAACTGACGGCGCCCGTTCACGAACATGACGCATAAATCAGCACCATTTAGCTCAACCATTTTGAAGGGAGCTAAATGATCTAACACACACGCCACCGTCAGCGAGACATTTGAGTGAGCATGACATACTATCAGCTGCCAGGGCACATTCGAGTCAATGAAAGACATATTATTACCCGGTAAATGGTAGCTATAGGGTACATAGAACTCACATCTGTGCTATGCAGTTATACAATACAAAGGAAATTGATTTTATACATTGCAAAGATAGTCTTACAATCTTCAGCAGCTCCAACAGTATTTTCATGTGTTAATCAATTAGTTGTGGTTGTGGAGCAGGACCAGCATTGAGCCAGGCATTTTTGTCAGCGATATAATCCCCTAACTTATAATATGCCTGACTGCATAGTGTGCGTTTTATACAAGACTTGAATTTTGTCTCATTCAGTTGAAGAATGTGGGGAGGTATTTTATTATAACATTTTAAACAGTACCCCATAAAAGATGAATCTACTTTAGCCAGTCTGAAACCTGGTTGAACTAATAGGTCCCTATTTCTAGTACTATAATTATGTCTTTCACCTCTTTTACTAAAAAGATGTAAATTTTTCCTTACATACATGATGTTTTCATAGATATATTGACAAGGCACCGTCATGATGTTAATTTCCTTAAACCGTTCCCTTAGAGAATCGCGCCTGCGGAGATTATATATGGCTCTGATAGCTCTTTTCTGCAGAATAAAAATAGAATCGATGTCTGCAGCCCGACCCCAAAGTAAAATACCGTAAGACATGATGCTATGAAAGTAACTAAAATAGACTAGTCTCGCGGTATCTACATCAGTAAATTGACGGATTTTTCTGACAGCATAAGCTGCTGAACTTAGCCGTCCTGCAAGAGATGTTAAATGAGGACCCCATTGTAGCCTTGAGTCGAGCGTGATCCCTAGGAAAACAGTTTTATCGACGAATTCTAGTTTCTCTTGATTCAATATTATCTGACAATCACTACCCTTGACATTTGGTAAAGAAAATCTTATGCACTTAGTTTTTTTTCCATTTAATACTAAATTATTAGCAGTGAACCAATTTTGGACCTGCAGTAGGGCGTTATTTACGTCGTCAAAATTTGTAGCATGTCTATTTACCTTAAAAATTAAGGAAGTGTCATCAGCAAATAACACCATTTGTGGTTGATTTTTTAATAAATGGAGTAGATCATTAATATACACTAAAAAGAGGAAAGGACCCAATATCGAGCCTTGTGGCACACCAATTTTTACTACTAAACCAAGTGAATTGACACCATTTATTTGAACTTGTTGTTGTCTATCATTTAAATAAGAACTAACTAAACTGAGCGCAAGTTTTCCAAGTCCATAATGCTCAAGTTTCAAAAGCAAGGTTTCGTGATCGACGCAATCAAATGCCTTGGAGAGATCACAAAAGATTCCTATGGCGTCTTGGGCCTCTTCCCACGCGTTAAAAATGTGTTTTAATAAAGTTACACCGGCGTCGGTCGTACAACGTCCTTTGGTGAAACCATACTGTTGATCGTGTAGGATTTTGTTCATGTTAAAATGATTAAGCATTTGATTAAGCATTATCTTTTCAAACACTTTGCTGAAAACCGGCAAAACGGATACGGGTCTATAATTATTGGTGTCCTTTCTGTCCCCGGATTTGTAAAGTGGTATTACCTTACTGTATTTCATTAAGTCGGGGAAGACTCCTTGATCCACACACGAATTAAATACTAAGGCTAAGTAGGGCGCAATAGTCTCAATTATGGAGGTACAGACCTTAATAGACATTCCCCAAAGATCTTCGGTCAATTTGATCTTAATTTGCTTAAAAGCCTTAATTACTGTTACGGGGTTAATATGCCTAAAGTTAAATTCAATCGGGCAGGCTGAAACGTTCGCCCTTACTAAATCAAAAGCGAGCGAGGGCGAGGAATTTAAGGTTTCAGTTGTTTTGAGTGGGATACTAGTAAAGAAATTTACAAATTCTTGAGCCACTTCTTTGCTATCGCAAATGAGACCGCTTGACGTCTGCAGTGTGTACTCAGAATTATGCTTCTTATTCCTGTTCGTTTCATTATTTATAATTTTCCATACGGTCTTTATTTTATTGTCTGCTGATTTTACCTTGTTGCTAATGTATAAGGCTTTAGCAGCCTTACAAGCGTTCTTAAAAGTTCTAGAGTAAGTAGCAACATACTTATTAAAAGATTCCGTGTTAATATAAGGCTTAAGGCCATACAGCTCGAAAAGTCTTTCCCTACTTTTTCTGAGTCCTTTAGTTGCCCAGTCACAAAATAAAAACTTAGGGCTGATACTTTTAGTGTTCTTCTTAAAAGAATTATTGAACTCGGTTTGGACTAACGAAAAGAATTCATTATACAAAATATTAACATTGTTCACTGTAAGGTTCTGATTACTTAATTTACAAATTAAATTGCTATTAAATTTTTTTAAATTAACTGATGTTATTGGTCTGGATTGAATCTGCACTTTTTGTATTGGCATGTTGGACTCAAAAGTTACAGTTTGACCACTGTGATCAGAAGGGAGATAATTAACAATGGCTTTATCTAAATAGTCGCAGGAACAAAAAACATTATCAATACATGTAGCAGTATTCGTAGTTGTTCGGGTTGGTTCTACAAACACATTTGACAAATTGAACGATTTAAACAAATTTAATAATCTACTGGTATTTAAATTATTTTCTAAAATATTAATATTAAAGTCACCACAGATAATTATTGACCTATTACTTGTTGCTAGTTTTGCCAAAACATCTTCCATTACTGACTCAAATATAGAATAGTTTTGATAATTTGGGGGTCTGTAAACGCACACTATAACATGCTTATCTAGCTCAACACAAGAGAGTTCAATGCTATGTTCAACTGATAGTTCAACTATGTCTTTACGAGGTTTGAATTTAATAAAACTTTTAATTAGGATTAGTGAACCACCACGCAACATTGAATTTCGATTAAAACAACTGGCCACACTATAATTGTCATAGTTAATTAACATTTCAGAATCTTTTAACCAATGCTCAGTTATACAAATAATGTCAAACATTGTTTTTTCTAAAAACAACTCAATTTCCAATTGTTTGGAAGAAAAACCTTGAATATTTTGATGAAATAATTTCAAGGATTTCCTCATAGCCCCTTTTTTAGAGTTCACTATTTTAGTGCTAGAAAATACCTTTTTGTTATTAAGTGTAACTATACTGTTAGTGGTACCTTCTGTTGTCTTACAAACTAGTTTAAATTATCTGAGCTAACCACCTTAACATTAGTACTATTACTAATTGTGGTGCTAATTATGGATGACTTCGACATACTAATTATGTCTGGATTAATATTAAGTGCTAATAGCCTAGCTATTTGACGTCTAAAACTAATGGGCAGATACACAGTATCCCTAGTCGACCTTAACTTATCAACAAAAATGTTGGTATCAAAAAATATAAACTTGTCACTATAGTGACTAACTATGAAATGCATGTAATTATTTAACATGTGAATGTAGTTGTTTTGTCTGTTTGACAAGTGCTCAAAATATGGAAAAGCACACAAAATTATTTTCTTACAATTTAACTTAAGTAGGTTGGTGACACTATCAGTGATATCATCTTTTTTAACATTTAAACTGTTACCTATAAGTACAGTAATAATGGCATTAGGATCATATTCATTCCTAGTTATTGAAGTCATTATTTGTTTGTAGGAAGTCTGAGGCATGCAAAAGTTTTGAGAAGAATGACACAGGTTGTTGCTAAGTAATTTACCTAATCCTTTTCCAAAACTATCAGAAAACATAATGGAGCTGTAACAAACTTTACTATTACAAGGGAGAGAACTAGCTTCAGTCTGAACTACTTGTAATGGACCTTGTTCAATATCTGGTATATCTTGATGTGGAATAGAGACATGAGCACTTCCTGACTGGGACGGGTCCTCCGTTGCCTCAGTGTGGAGAGTGCCAAGACTGGACTTGCTTTGCAATGAACAATGAGGGCTGCTGCGAGTCAGCGGGTCCACTCTGTCTGCATTGGAGTTGCACATGTCCACTAACTCATTCGCCGCAAGGATATGCTCCTGAATTTGTTTTTCAGACCGCACATACTTAGTATAAAGTGAATGTATGGACTCTTCTAGTACCTGAATTTCAGACTGTAAGCGTTGAGTGTCAATCTCATAAATGTTCTTACTGTCTTCTAATTTAATTTGATAGTTATTTAATTTATTTATAAGAAAAATACGTTCTTTTCTTAGTTTAATATTATTAGAACTGTGTTTTTGTTGATTCCTGTATTTATTGCATTTATTTATGATTTTATTTAGCTTTGCATATTTTTTAATTTTATTTTGACTAACTTTATAACTACTAATATTATGTTTCAAAATGGAATCCTCAGTAAGGTCTATTGTTATTAAGGGGTTGCAATTAGTGTTTAATAATTCATTATACAAGTTATTGGATTCCTTAGCCTGAGTACATTCTTTTAGTTTCTGTAATTTATTGATTCGAACATTTGCATGAATTAATTCTTCTTCTAGGTCCCTAACCCTACATAAAGCCTCCTCATATATATTACTGCAGTTGTTGAAACCATCCGTGACCACACGCAGCTTGTCCCGTTCATCAACAACATCCAGGTATTGTTGATGTAGGTCTACTAGCTCTTGTTTTAAGCTAGTGTTTTTGAAAACCACCTTCTCGATTTCCTTCTCACTATCATCTATTTCCTGTAACAGCTGTTGACATTTGCTGTTTGAAGCCTTAAGATCTTCAGTGGTCTTTCTCAATTTAAGCTCCAACTCCTGAGCGGCAGCCTTACGGGTCATCACAGGCATGGTTTCAGGAATTAGTACTGAAAGTAGAATATAAGGAACGGTGAGAACTAATAAGAAAGATAAACAAAAAAGGAAAGCTAGAAATGAAAGGAAAAATGGGAGAACTTAGTGTTGTTTAATAGAGAAATGAGATAGGCTGCTGAATCTAATAGAAATTAAACTAGATTAAATCAAGTACAAAGTTACATTGATTTTATTTTAATATGATTTTACTATTCCTTATGTGGGTAGGATGTCTAGATTAAAAAGATTTTTTTTATTTTTTTTTTTAAATCTTAGTTTTACAAAACAGATAACCATGCAATAAACGATAATTAACGTTCTTGTTGTTGAGTATTCAAATATTGTACCTACTATGGATCAATATATTACGATAATTCACTAAGTACAACTTTAGTTTCGTTAGCTTAAATAAATATGTAGGTACATAAACAAAGCGGCATAGACCCACTGCAAAATGCCAAATCTACCAAGAAAAGTGAGTCTAGGACTCAATGAAGGAGTGTTATAGAGTCTAAGAGACGACTGTGTTGTAATTAAATAATAAAAGTAACAATACTCCCCGTTTTAAATCCGTGGGTCGAACATCAGCTGTTCGTAATAGGTTACCGGTAACGGTGGGCAACCAAACACTGCGTTTTGCTTTGAATATTTGCAGGAAAACAATAATCCTGAGTATTTATGCACTTATTTTACATTTAGTTATATTAAATCGCCTTAATTACACTTAAAAATAATTAAAATTGATTTTAAAATACGGAACGAAATTTTGACATATCACTGAGGCAGTGTTGCCAGACCATCCAGTTGTGTATGAAGATGTTTGGATGTTTGTTACTCAATCACGCGTAAACTGTTGAACAGATTTGGATGAAAATTGGCACATAGATAGATCATTTCCTGGATTAACACGATACTTTTTATCCCGATATTCCCACGGGATCGAAACTTACGCGGGTGAAATCGCGGGGCGCTGCTAGTATTCTATACTTCAGAGAACTAGTGTCTTGTCTTTGTGTGTTATCACAAACATTGGCAACATTTTATACTTTACGTGTGCTTAGTTAATTAAAGAAACAAACGGTCAGTCATCGGTGTCCGCATGAATGCAGCGCGCGCTGTTCCTCTCAAAGTGACAGCAATTGTGCCGGAAGTAGAAAAATAAGTGAATAAGTGTTGCATTAATGGTGCTGGATCAAAGTAAGTGACGTGAGCGAGCCGAGCGGAGAGCACTCGCGACTGACGACTGAGCGGCGCTCAGCACGCAAGATCACTCAGGGAGATTCATTATGTCACATTATAATAATATAGAGTAACATTGTCTGCGGGGTGTCAGTTATCGAAGTCGTGCCATTTTATAATTATAGAGTAACTATATGATTGCTGATTGCTGATAGTTGTATCAGCAGTTATATAATTGCTGATATAACTGCTGATATCAGCAGTTGTATCAGCAATTATATCAGCAGTTACATATATCAGCAGTTATATTAGCAATTATATCAGCAGTTGTATCAGCAGTTAGCAGCAAGTTGTTATATCAGCAGTTACACGACTTCGATAAATCGTTTACTTTTACGATGTTTGTAAATATGTGAGCACCATGTATCTATCAGATAATTAATTTATAGTCATGGTTTCATTTTTAATTCTTTTACCTATTGTGGTTTAGTGATTTTATTTTAGGTGCATCGTCTTCAACTATAATTTATATAATAATTATTATATAATTAATGTATACAAAATATTGTAAAACATTTTAAAAGAGTAACGGTGGAGTTTCTTGCCCATTCTTCCGTTCAGGTTCAAAATGTCCTATTCCCAAAATGTCCAATTCTTAAGATGAAGTTGTGTTGATTACTGGTCTTAATTTGTTACTTCTAAATAAAACATATTTTATTCTTTCAACATCATAACTTTCCTAATTGAACCACCAATTGGAAGAAGGGAATAAATCCAAAAAATAAGAACGGAGATAATAAAAAAAAACTTCATAACTTTTTACTTTCAACTTATAAGCTTATGGGACATCAACGATTATTAAGAAAGTATAAATCCTGATTTATTCACCAACAGACCTGCCTTAAATGTATAATATTTATTTATGTATGTTCATCGAAATGTGTTGGATTTATTCCCTTCTTCCAATTTATCATAATTATACCAGGTACAAAATAATTTGAAATAATATATACAATATAATGACAAAAACTATTTATTTATTACAAACACGTAAGGACACTCTGTTATTCTTCAATTTCTTCACTTTCGGATCTTGTAGTTGCCCAGGTCAGAATAATATCGTAAAAATCTTTGAATTCGTCAGGAACATATTGGACTATTTTTTGTATGTCCTTCATTTTTTTTCTCATTTATGGGTATTTTAGTAACATATGCCAGAGTTTCAGGTATTTTCGGGTTTGTAGAAGGTTTTTGGAGCAAAAATGTATCTTTAACGAAACCATCAATAAATTCGGAACATGTCAAGTAACCTTTATGACTTGACTTGAACTATACTCAAAGCCTCTATATTGAGAAATCTTGAATGTCGTTCCCTTGTTTAATGACTTACAGGTTTTCTTAAAACATTGCTGCCATGAGTTTTTAAAATCAAGTATGTCGTTTGAAGAAACAGGTTTAACTGAAAAACCCCTGATTTTTGCGGCCGAAATAAGATCATTATATTCATTTGGAACGTAAATTCTGTCTTTTCTCCTAATGAGTCTTTTAGCTGTCCCAAAATTAATTGATGGGATTTTGTTTATGGAATGAAAAACAGCCAAAAAGAAATATTATTTATATACTCGTAAAGTTGATAGTTGGAAGAAGGGAATAAAGGAAGGATTTGTTTCCTTCTTCCAACTAACATTTTTTTTAGCCGCATGAATCTAGACGAAATGAATGGTCTTTCTTTCTTTTTTCGAACTCAAAACTTAGCCCTACGTCCAAAGAATGTAAAAGTGTATAAAAGTGAATATGTCAAAAAGTGGCGTTTATTCCCTTCTTCCAATTATTGGTGGTTCAATTATAAATTGGAACAAATGTTAAACATAGTATTATATAAACAAGGTAAGACATAAAAAATATGTTATGCCTTACTTTGTTTTATTTAAAAGTAAATTAAGACCAGAGATTTTTAATTTTTTTACTTTAGTTTTTTTTTAGACATTTATTGTTTGACGTAAGTATTAAAAAAGCGCTTTGATGAGTTATTGAACAAAATTTACCACATTCTCTAATATTGGACATTTTTCGAGTAGGACATTTTAGGAATTGGACGTTTTGAGAATTGGACATTTTAAGAATTGGACATTTTGGGAATTGGACGTTTTGTGAATTGGACATACATATAGAGAATTGGATGTTTTGACACCGTTGGACCTTTTGAGAATTGGACATCTTCTCCATACGAAAACTACCTTATGGAATGGGTGACTAGAACCAATTTTATTTGTTGTAATTTCTGACGTTCAAAAGTGCCTTTTATGTGCCTATTTGAAATAAATGCTTTGACTTTGATAACTGACACTCCGCAGACAATGTTACTCTATAATTATAAAATGGCACGACTTCGATAACTGACACCTCGCAGACAATGTTACTCTATATTATTATAATGTGACATAATGAATCTCCCTGAGTGATCTTGCGTGCTGAGCGCCGCTCAGTCGTCAGTCGCGAGTGCTCTCCGCTCGGCTCGCTCACGTCACTTACTTTGATCCAGCACCATTAATGCAACACTTATTCACTTATTTTTCTACTTCCGGCACAATTGCTGTCACTTTGAGAGGAACAGCGCGCGCTGCATTCATGCGGACACCGATGACTGACCGTTTGTTTCTTTAATTAACTAAGCACACGTAAAGTATAAAATGTTGCCAATGTTTGTGATAACACACAAAGACAAGACACTAGTTCTCTGAAGTATAGAATACTAGCAGCGCCCCGCGATTTCACCCGCGTAAGTTTCGATCCCGTGGGAATATCGGGATAAAAAGTATCGTGTTAATCCAGGAAATGATCTATCTATGTGCCAATTTTCATCCAAATCTGTTCAACGGTTTACGCGTGATTGAGTAACAAACATCCAAACATCTTCATACACTTTCACATTTATAATATTATTAGGATTGCTGAATACATCTGCCATTACGCAGACTCTTAGATGATTGTTGTGTGACCCGCACCGACCCGCGGCGATGCGCGTAGGCGCGGCGTGCGGCGTGTCGGCGCGCACCGCTCCTAATCTCAGCAATTTGTTCTGTGCGTCTGTTTGTCTCCTCCGCTAATCTAGAACATGCGTCACAGTGAAACGTTCATTATTTTTTGACGAGGGAAGAAATCTTTTTTCGGTGTAATGTATGTGGCGCGCAGAACATGTAAATCAATCCGCAGCGAGAAGATAAATTGCCGCCGCGTTTTCACGTTTTGCCGTAGAACTGTGAACTGTGTGTGTTCACTGCTGTGATGTGCCGTGATGTGCCGGGTTGTGTATTTCCAGTATCGTGTGTCTGAATCTATTGCTGAATACATTTACTGGGCACTCTGTTTACACGATCAACAGTATGGTTTCACCAAAGAACGTTGTACGACCGACGCTGGTGTAACTTTATTAAAACACATTTTTAACGTGTGGGAAGAGGCCCAAGACGCCATAGGAATCTTTTGTGACCTCTCCAAGGCATTTGATTGCGTCGATCACGAAACCTTGCTTTTGAAACTTGAGCATTACGGACTTGGAAAACTTGCGCTCAGTTTAGTTAGTTCTTATTTAAATGATAGACAACAGCAAGTTCAAATAAATGGTGTCAATTCGAATGGTTTAACAGTAAAAATGGGTGTGCCACAAGGCTCGATATTGGGTCCTTTCCTCTTTTTAGTGTATGTTAATGATCTACTCCATTTATTAAAAAATCAACCACAAATGGTGTTATTTGCTGATGACACTTCCTTAATTTTTAAGGTAAATAGACGTGCTACAAATTTTGACGACGTAAATAACGCCCTACTGCAGGTCCAAAATTGATTCACTGCTAATAATTTAGTATTAAATGGAAAAAAAACTAAGTGCATAAGATTTTCTTTACCAAATGTCAAGAGTAGTGATTGTGAGATAATATTGAATCAAGAGAAACTAGAATTCGTCGATGAAACTGTTTTCCTAGGGATCACGCTCGACTCAAGGCTACAATGGGGTCCTCATTTAACATCTCTTGCAGGATGGCTAAGTTCAGCAGCTTATGCTGTCAGAAAAATCCGTCAATTTACTGATGTAGATACCGCGAGACTAGTCTACTTTAGTTACTTTCATAGTATCATGTCTTACGGTATTTTACTTTGGGGACGGGCTGCAGACATCGATTCTATTTTTATTCTGCAGAAAAGAGCTATCAGAGCCATTTATATTCTCCGCAGGCGCGATTCTCTAAGGGAACTGTTTAAGGAAATTAACATCATGACGGTGCCTTGTCAATATAATACGAAAATATCATGTATGTAAGAAAAAACTTACATCTTTTTAGTAAAAGAGGTGAAAGACATAATTATAGTACTAGAAATAGGGACCTATTAGTTCAACCAGGTTTCAGACTGGCTAAAGTAGACTCATCTTTTATGGGGTACTGTTTAAAATGTTATAATAAAATACCTCCCCACATTCTTGAAATGAATGAGACAAAATTCAAGTCTTGTATAAAACGCACACTATGCAGTCAGGCATATTATAAGTTAGGGGATTACATCGCTGATAAAAATGCCTGGCGCAAGGCTGGTCCTGCTCCACAACCACAACTAATTGATTAACACTTGAAGATTCTGTTGGAGCTGCTGAAGATTGTATGACTATCTTTGCATTGTATAAACTCAATTTCCTTTGTATTGTATAATTGCATAGCACAGATGTGAGTCCTATGTATATACTATACACTATGTACCATTTACCGGGTAATGTGTCTTTCATTGACTTGAATGTGCCTTGGCGGCTGATAGTATGTCTTGCTCACACAAATGTCTCGCTGACGGTGGCGTGTGTGTTGGATCATTTAGCTCCCTTCAAAATGGTTGAGCTGAATGGTGCCGATCTATGCGTCATGTTCGTGAACGGGCGCCGTCGGTTGGGGCTGGTCATAACTTAGCTGCCTCGGCTTATTTTTAATTATTTTAATATTGAATTGTTGTTTTCTTACTATTTGCTGTACTCTGGACACTTTTAACGCGTACGTCTTTTTTACATCGTTCTCACATATAATTATAAATTCACATTATTGATGTAACTAATATTTTTGTAAAACTATAATTTAAAAGAGTGTCCATGGAGTTTCTTGCCCGTTCTTGTCCATAGGTACCTACGCTTTGGAATGGGCAACTAGCTTCATATTTTCTGACTGACCGACTTTTTGACAATTCAAAAGTGCCTGTAAATGGTTTAATTGAAATAAATGCTTTGAGTTTGAGTTTGAGTTTGTTCTGGTTATTTATTTGACGTGGCGATTTATACTCAACGCGCTGTATTAGACAGGGGCCCGACCGGCGCGGCGGCGACCGCCTGACCCCGACGCACCGCCTGACCCCGATGCACCGCCTGACCCCGACGTACCGCCTGCCATCCTAAACATAATTCTCGGACACATCATTTTAGATAAAGTTAAAATTAAATCCGACACAGACCTCCGATATTTTAAATTGTTGTTCTTAGGGTTCCGTACCTCAAAAGGAAAAACGGAACCCTTATAAGATCACTTCGTTGTCCGTCTGTCTGTCCGTCTGTCAAGACCCCTTTTTCTCAGGAACGCGTTGAGTTATCAAGTTTACATTAATATCAAATACTTAGGGCTGCAATCCCTTGAAGCAGTAAAAAAATTAAACTTCTAAGTCAACGCAATCAAAAGATACGGGCGTTTATGTTCCGTTTATGACGCATATTTTGACTCGCATGGGCATCAAAACCTATAGGGTAGGTACTTCCCGTTGACCTAGAATCATGAAATTTGGCAAGAAACAAACTCATCTAGCACAAGTAAAGGAAAAAAGTCATTTAAATTTTTTTATCGACTTCAAAAGAAATTTACTCAAAATTATGAAACAACTTTAATTTCGGAAGTCGGTGTCTTGGAATCTGTATTTTAGTTTCAGTTTTTTGCTACCGCATAATTTGGAATTAATTGAAGACGGTTTAATTTTTTTTAATTACTTTTTTATTTCGTATTTATGTTTAGTTTAAAGTAAAAACTGAAATATTTGTTTGTAATAAGTAGGTAATAGTTTTGTTATAAATATTGCACTAGAATTTGACCAAGGTTTTGAGATGTTTGACATTACACCCGTAGCTCGTATCAATAAGCCAGGCCGTCACACTTACACGTGTATGTCCAAATCTTGAAAATTACTGAATCGATTTTGTTGAAACTTGCACTGTTCCCTAAGTAGAAGTAAATGTAAGCCAATAAAAAAAATGGTCATGATCCGATTAACAGTTGCGGAGAAATGCGTGGACAAACATACATACATCTATAAAAATTTGTATATTTGATTGGAAGCTCGTATGTAAATATAATGCAGTTCCAATAATATTACATACATACGTGTCGAATTGATAACCTCCTTTTTTTTTAAATCGGTAAAAAATACGAAAACACGGGAAACATATTCGAGACACGATTCCCGTGATACTTACAAATACGAAAAATAAAAAAAATTCTTGCTTATTTGCAAAATAGGCAAACGTTATCTAAAAAATATAATAAAAAAAAAATTACTCGTCTTTAAAACTAGTTTTAATAATAATATTATTATTTTTTAGAGTAACTAAGTAGTTTAGCACTATTTTATTTAAAAAAAATATGACAAGTCGTTATTTATGGGTGGATCTATAAGCGACTACATACTTTTTTTTAAAGTAAACTTTCATTCACGAATCACGTCGCTTTATTGTTTGGTTCATGTGGTTATTGTCTAATAGTTTTGCTTTGCCGTTTCATACTCTATTATTTTGTCTTTCCAATCGTTAGTGCTTTAATCATTCTTTTGTAAAATAAATCGTAATGGAATCTGGAAAACGCAGTAAAAATTTTACTGAAAGAGAGAAGTTGCTTGTTATCGAAGTGGCTAAAGAATTTCTCCATATAATCGATAATAAAAGAACGGACGGGACTTCTGTAGAGGCCAAGAAACAGGCTTGGATTATGTTAACAAATAAATATAATGCTGTCTCGGAAACGGGATTTAGGACTGAAAAGCAGTTACATGCCCTTTATGACAACATAAAGAAACAAGCGAGAAAAAATATGAGCGATGATAAGGTAAGTCGTATCCCTCTTATGGACTTTTTACCAATTTGTTATAAGTCCTTATTGTATACAAAGTACAAAGCCTCCCCGTAGTGTACAAGTTGTAATATGGTACCAATAATATACCTACATAATTATATATTTCATGCAGTTACGCCTCAGAGTAATAATATTCATTGACTATCATTATGTTGCACAACAGTGCAAGAAAGGAATGTAATTTATTTGTTTTTTATTTCAGTCCGAGATGTACAAGACAGGAGGTGGAACATTTTGTCCTAAGACAACCGTAGTTGATGAGAAAGTTGTAGCTTTATTAACTCCGCAATTCAAACCACTGAACAATGAATTTGACTCATCCGCACCGTATTACAACTTAGGTAAGTCCAAAAAAATTATTTTAACATCATAGAAATGTATTCACTTAGTTGACTGGTTAGATTCATCTTATTGGCTATGTTCTAGCTTATATGCTATACTTTACCAAGCAATCAAACTAATGTGAGGCAACATTGTAGACAAAATATTGTTAAAATTGAATCAAACTCTCCTGAATATTTTAACTGAAATGGATTGAGGTATAATTAAATAAAAAATACTTATTTAATGTAATGTGGGCTATTATTGTTGTAGAAGTTTAAGCATAGAGAATTTTTAAAAATCTAGTGCTATACTTTTATAATTGCTAATAAAAACAATTACAAATTCACATAAAACATACTCAAATAGCAGGCTTCTATTTGAGTTATTATATCATGTTACACATATCAGTCATAATCAAATCAGTGTTATGTGAGTACAATCATCAGGTACAATGTAGTAACAATTTATTTATTACAGATATTGAAACACAATTACTAAGTGAAGATGTGCATCCTGGTACTTCGCAAGACATTTTCATGGTATTGGATACTAACGATGATAACATGTCTGGAACCCAATCAACTTCGCAAGGTGAATGTTCCAAAAGACCGATTTCGCCGGGTATGAAGGAATTTGAAAGCACACCACGAAGAAAGAAAATTTGTTTAACTGAAACAAAGAAAAAAAAATATAAATAATGTCAGTGCATTTATAATAAAAAGAAAAAACCAAAAGCAAGTAAACGAAGATTGCATAACAACTAAAAGGTTAGAAATATTGGAGATTCAACGACAACAAGAAGCGATGAAATTAGAGAAAACAAAATTTTTATTTTTTATTGGATATTGATATTGAATTAAAGAGAGTTCTTCTAGAAAATGCAAGATTTGACCTAGAATTTAAAAAGAAGAATTTTAATTTGTGATAGGTAATAATTATTATGTAGTAAAATTTTTCTTTTTTTAGCTCTAGGTCCATTCTTGCATTTCCTACAATTTTCAATTATCTTTAATTCAATATGAATCAATAATTATCCCATATTTGTATTCTTTTAGTTTTTATTGATGTGATAACATTTTGTTTTTACCTGAAAATAAATAAATAAATTATTGATTTGTTTTTTAATTTGTGTTCACATAGTATGTACAACATAAAATGTTGCTGTGTTAGCTTAGGTAGAGCTTTTTAGAAAAGTAATACTTTACCAACCTAAAATATTGTTCCAATAATAACAGTCGAAAATGGTTTCCTTCAGAGGAAAGGGGTTGTTGAATAGATTCTGCAACAATATCTTCTTCAGGAGCAGAATCAATTATCACAGTATCATTTTGCTGTAGAGCTATATTATGTAACACAGCCGTTGCAACAATTACAGCGAATGTGTGATCTAATTTTAGTCTTGATTTTTGAGAAAGGCATGCAAATCTTCTTTTCCACACACCGAATGTCCTTTCAACTGTGTTTCTAATAGTCTTGATTTGTGCTTCATTGTAACGTTTTTCTGCATTTGTAGCTGGATTTAAAAATGGCGTCATCATGAATCTTCCACAAGGATAAGCACTGTCTCCCAAGAGGTGACCATCTATCTCGTTGTTATCCAGGCGTTCTCGCAGGAATGAGTTATGATAAACAGTACTGTCATGTGTTGATCCATGCCAGCGAGCATCTATATCACGGATGTGTAACTTTGCATCACACACAACTTGTACATTAATAGAAAAGAAACCTTTTCTATTTCTATATAGTTCTGCTTGCTCACCTCCAGGAGATTGAATTGGTATGTGCGATCCATCAATACAACCAATTACATTTGGAAATCTAGCTGTATTAAAAAATTGTGCCTTAACTTCTCTCAGGTCTTCAAAATTTGACATACTTATATAACTTGTAGCCAGCTTTGCTATTTTCCTGCTTACTTTATAAACTACTCTTGATACAGTGGTTTTGTGAACATTAATGTCATCACCAATGACTACTTGGAAAGTACCTGTCGCGTAAAATCGTAATGCTATAAAAATTTGTTCCAAAACAGACAATGGATATTTGCGATGCGTAATGGGAGCTAGAGCAGGGCTGATGATATCACTTAAATGTATCACAGTGTTTTTATCAAAACGATATCTCAATTTAAATTCTTCATCCGTAAACATTTCGAAAGGATTTCTCCTACGTCTTAAGTTTCTGGGTACTGATATATTATAAATAAACTCCAGTACTTCCAAATCAGACTCTGAAGAACTGCTCGTGCTCATCATTCTAACACTCATTGTTTTCACTTTTGAAAATTTTAGTAAGTATTTAGTTTTCACTTGCAATTTAATTAAATAATACACGTCTAGGATCTTATAACCTACAAAAACCAGTTTGATATGAAATGAAACGTCAGTTAAAGTTATGGAACCGATAAACGGCGCACATTGGTCAGTTAAGTTAACTTAAGTTTAAACGGAGTTTATCTTACATTGCGGTGTTCGGAAACGCACTTTCACAAGTTATCGAACCAATAGCGCTAATGAATAGATAAACTACCGATAAAAGTTCCTCAGAAACCGGGCATTAATCTTTATGCCACTGATGACGTCACCTACCTTAAAAACTTAAAATAATTAAATACTTTTTTTTCAATAACTATTGAGCCAATCATTAAAATATTCAAATTAGTTTCTCAAAATACTCTAAATTTTCAAAAAATAAAATAAAATATAATGGTTAGAAATTTTGGACAATCCCCATTTGTGGACTTAAGCCCGACGACTCATGTCGACCAATATTTAAAAAACTTGGTTTGTTACCGTTACCATCGCTCTACATTTACGAAATATGTGTGTTTGTTATGAAAAATAAGCAACTATTTAAGACTGCAAATGATGTCAATCCTCGGAACCGACGAGATCCATATAAACTAGCTAGTTAAATGATTTGCCTAGACTGTCTAAGTACAATAGTAACTGCTTGGCAATGTGTGTGCGCAATGCGCATTTATAATAAAATACCAAGGCATTTCAAAGCTTTAAATACAAAATTATTTAAAATAAAATTTCATAAGAATTTATGGATAAAAATGTTGAAGTTATTAAAAAAAAAACGATATTTGTTGCTTGTCTCTAAAATTTTGCATGCTATGTTTTATGCTAACTAAACATGCTTGTGCCTCAATTTGTATTTAATAACCTTGTATATCAGGTTTTACGCAAATAAATATTCTATTCTATTCTATTCTATTATTTGATTTTTTTTATTTTTATTTAAATGAAAATCGTTTACTTTTACCATGTTTGTATATATGTGAGCACCATGTATCTATCAGATAATTAATTTATGTCATGGTTTCATTTTTAATTCTTTTACCTATTGTGGTATAGTAATTTTATTTTAGGTGCATCGTCTTCACATATTATGATTATATAAAATGTATGCAAAATATTGAAAGAATTTTAAAAGAGTAACGCTGGAGTTTCTTGCCCGTTCTTCTCCATACGAAAACTACCTTTTGGAATGGGCGACTAGAATCAATTCTATTTGTTGTAATTTTTGACGTTCAAAAGTGCCTTTTATGTGCCTATTTGAAATAAATACTTTGACTTTGACTTTGGTTTTTGTAAAAAGTTTGGGAATTTTCGCAATGGCTAGACCTGTGTTGTAAAATTCCAGCAGCCACTACACAGCTACAAGCCCCAGGTGTTTGATTTTGAAATGATGAAAGTGAAATGAATTCTGCGTGCAGTAACTCTAGTTTGCCTTTCTGACTTGTCATATCACTTTGATTGTTTAATAATGAAATAAATAAAATGTAGAAAACTAAGGAGAAGGCTTTCAACATCATGACAATTTCAATGAAACAAAACAGGTAATATATGAAAACCAAACAGTATTTTATTGCAAAATGTGCAATTATGCAAAAACTAGCTAGGTTTTTCTTATATACTTGTAATATGTTATTTATTGAAACAACTGCCTAGAATTTTTATGCAATCTAATCCAATCAAAAAATCATAATTAAAATTTTGTTCTTCAACAACAAAAACATTTACCTTTCTCTCTACTTGAAAAATCTTAATCTTTAATGTTACTATTCCTATAGATTTTTTTACACCATTAATCGTTTTTAAATTTGCCTGATTGTTATTATTATTATGGGGTTGGTAATTTTTTAAGGATAATAATCTTGCATTAATTAAACTTACATTTGAACCTGAATCATAGACTCCCAATGTTTCTATGGAATCATTTATTGTTATTTTTATTTTGATTAATGGTGGAATTATCAGTTTTTTGGTTCTACTTCATTTAAACTCATTTCTAATTCTGAATTATTAACACTCCTAATCGGATCTTTCTTGGAGCGAAAACTGTCTCTATCCCTGAACCAGCAAACGGATTCTGAGTGATACCGATTTCCTTTCTTTTCTTTTTCACAGATTTTGCATGGTTGGTCTTTCAAACTATTTTGTTTATTTTTACTATCTGAATATACTTCTTTTTTTCCTGCTATCTTCTTATTTAAATGTTCTTTGCCCCGAATGCTATTAAATAAATCTTCGGTTTCTTTTAAGTCATTTCTGTTAATTTCATCTGCTATAAAGTTTGGTAGTCCAGTTACAATTAAATCAATTAAAGTAGGTTTATCTATGTATTTGTTAATCTCTAATAGAAGCCTCTCTTTCTTTAGTGCATATTCTAGTAATGAGCCCTGCCTATATTTATATTGAATTGCATACCTTATCGGTGTCCAGCCTCTGTTCACATAATATATGTCTCACTAAAGTTCTTTTTCCAAATATACCATTCTGAATTAATAGTGTGTTTAATAAGCATTGAACAATACCAGTCTTGACATGATTCGTCCAAAAATAACCGTAACACTTGTATTTTGTGAATATCTTCTGTTATACCGGCACGAGTACATTCAGTTTCAAAGATAACCATCCATTGTGTGACACTAGACGTCTTTTGTGTGAATTTATCTATTACAAGCTTTTCGGACAACTGTTTTAAATTAAACTGTTTAGGTTCTTTCTTTATTTCAGCAAAATTTTCTAAAATCCTTGAAAGTGCTTCTGTTGATGTTTCACTCGTCGTAATCTGTGCTTTTGGTGTAATTTCTTCCAGTATATATCCGTTAATTTGCATATTTCCATCCTCATCCATAAAGGCGTCACGTAGCTCTGGTGTCACTGAAATCCATACTTGTCGTTGTTCGTGTCTTTTTTGCAGTGTTTTTTTTACGTTTTGGTAAATTTGCGTTTTCACTAGTACATCATGTAATTTCACCGGTTGGAATATCTCCGGAATTAAGTAAGATTTTTTCTTGGCATCCATTATTGAGGTTATGCATATGACATTTGTTTTCGGATCTTCACCGGATTTCACAACAAACTCAAATTTTAACTTTTCCATTGTTTACAACGGCTATCAATAATGTTGTTTTGTAATATGTTATTTATTGAAACAACTGCCTAGGTTATTGCTCTGTAAAGAGAAATTTAATTATAAGAAAACATTTTACAAAGTATGTACCATTTTTTTAAACACAACTTAATTCTACATTAAAGTATAAATCACTGTTATTATTTACTAACCTGTAAAGAGAAACAACATTAAAAGCTATCGCTTCAATAATCTTCCTATAATTCGGATAAAAACGTGTTCACATATTTTTCTATCAGTCCAAAGAGTTTTTCCAATCGTAGAACGAACATAGTGCAAGCCTGCTGTCACCACAGATAACGTATGCAGTTCAAGTTAATGCGCGGGAAATTCAAATTAAATTAAGATTATGAGAGCTTCATTTACATACTTAATAATATTTTAATTTCGACTGCCTGAAATCTGATATATTGAGAATCTGATATTTTAACAACATGGGATTTTGAGAGTCTAGTATTCTGAGTTGATAGAATATCGGCATGCAAATAACTTATACTGACTCATGATAAAATGTGATAAAAAAACATATAGGTAAGTACGCACGTACAAGGTTACGTCGTCGACCTATGCAACGCTGCATTCACGTAGTTCGTCTGAGTTATGACAGATGGCGTTACTTTTGCTTGTATGAAGAACGTCTATCTAAAATGTTCAGATGGACGTATCCTTACTTTTGAAATCATTAGTTTTGTTACTTATTTCAATTTGAATTATTTTCATGGCGGCCACGTTATGAATCTCGTTGTGTTTTACAAGGCGCGCTCGTCAATAGTCTGCACTCGACAGTCGGCAGTCTACGAGGTGCGCTCGTCGATAGTCTGCAGTCGACAGTCGGCGGTCTACGAGCTGCGCTCGTCGATAGTCTTCAGTCGACAGCCGGCTGTCTACGTGGCGCGCTCGTCAAACTTTTTTATAAGTACTAAGTTTTTAGAATGTATATTGTAATTTTTATTTATATTGATTTACGTGACATAACTTACTCGTATGATATTTTTGATGACATATTAAGAGAAAACTGACTGAATGTGAGTATCATGCAGGCTAGATTGAATACATGACTAAGTATAACTGCCTGCATGGCCTGCCAAAATATTGGGTCTTAAAATGAACATGGACAAAACGGAGGTCATGTCAAATGCCCATGTAACATCCACTCTCATAAATCGTAGACGCTACACTGGAAGTCGTGGACGAGTATTGTTTACCTAAGACAAAATGTCCAGTTAGATAGGTCCAACTTCGAGACAGAGGTCAATCGTCGAATCCGACTCAGCTGGGCAGCGTTCGGGAAGCTACGCAATATCATCTCGTCCCACATACCGCAGTGTCTCAAGACGAAAGTCTTTGACCAGTGCGTGTTGCCAGTGATGACTTATGGCACTGAAACGTGGTCGCTCACAATGGGCCTTATAAGAAGGCTAAAAGTCACCTAAAGGGCAATGGAGAGGGCTATGTTTGGAGTTTCACTGCGTGATCGAATCAGGAAAGAGAAGAACCGCAGGAGAACCAATGTAACCGACATAGCCCGAAGAATTGCCAAAAGCCAAAGTGGCGACCGGGTACCGGAAGACGTAGCGTTGGAAGGCCTCCCACAAGGTGGTCCGACGACCTTGTGAAGGCCGCAGGAACCCGTTGGATGTGAGAAGCACAGAACCGGTCGAAGTGGAGGTGCTTGGGGGAGGCCTATGTCCAGCAGTGGACGTCTTTCGGCTGAAAGGATGATGATGATGAACTGCCTGGCGGTTTTGAGTATTTTATATATGGCCTACGCAAATGTCCTGCAGAACTGGTAGCGTCGTATAACGGGATGTTGAGCACACTAAAATAGGGTTGAGCTACACGACGACTGATGCATGGATGCCGTCTGTTGGGGCAGGTCAACTCAAAGCTGCAATGGCTCTTTCCAAACATAGGCCTGCATTATTAGACTCGCATAAATAATATCCTATAATATAATGTTTGGACTTTAAAAAGAGACCTCTGAGTTTCTTTCTAAACTTCGATCAATTGATCGAAGTTTCCAAATTTCTTTTCAGGGATCAGTGAGCTAAATGCCGGCGCCATCTAGTTTTTAAAATATTGACCAACACAACATTGACGTTTAAAATTGTCTTAAAAGGTCTACTTACATAAATAAACATTTAATTTCATTTAATTTCGATTGTAACTGTAATCCATTCACCGGACGACGAGAAAGCGGCTTAGCGGCGCATACATAAACTTACATTAGTACCGCTCATATGATTATACAACACCGACTTACGCGAGCCCTAGCTCTAGCCATCTGAATATAGGACAATAGTATCTACGTCATCCAAGAAAATGCTCCGTCTTGAATAACTATAACAATATCATAGACTACCTATGCTGGGTGAAGGATAATCACCAATTTTTACAGTTAGGTATAAACGCTTGTTAAAATACTAACACCTTATTTTAGAAATGCATTAGTCAATAAATATAGGTCGTCAATAAATATTATTATTTCAATTTGAGCCATTTGAATTGTCAGGTTGTCGAAAATGGACTAAAAATAAATTAACCTTCAGAGCCGTTGATTTTGGTATTATCGTGTGCGGCCCAACTCATAACGACTTAAATAGGAAAATCTGATGAAGCAATCGTGGGCTTTCCCTAAATCTGACTTCATAATCATTATCATTTATTTGCATTAGGTAAACTTATTTAAATTATAAGACCCACGCTGTAACAATGTACAGCGTGGGTCTTATAATTTAAATAAGTTTCCTAATAAATTGTCAGATATTTGACATGCAAAATTTTACAATAAGTAGGTATGTGAGTATATTTACGTCCAACGGCATGCTTTAAATGCTAGTTTCTAACAATCATTACTTTTTTCAATACATTGAATAGTATTCATTATTGTTGAGACCGCTCGCGCTCCTCTCAACATCGCCGCGCGCTGGCGGCAGTGAACGAGGGTTGCGGGGACAGCGGGGAGTCAGCCGGCCGACGGCGGAGCGCGGGCCCCCGCGCCACAACGCCAGGACGGGTAAGTAATAGATGATATAACAACAAAATCTCATATAACAACGGAACCTATAATTTTATTTAATATAGTGATTAGTTAATATAATGAACGATTGATATAATTTTAAAATAACTATTTTTTATAAGCATAACATACATTAAATATAACATCGTTTGACACAACATTCATTAAATATAAAATCGTTTGACATACCACTCAAAAGATATAAAACTTATTTGGTGTCATATGATGAAAACGCCTACTTTAAAACATAAAAAACTTTGTTTTATTCTTTGTAAGTTCTATCGTAGTTATAGGTCATAGTAACCTAAGTAGATATTAAACATAACTAGTAACTGATTACCACCTGCGCTAAGATCGGAGCCCCGCTTCGCGGAACGACGAAGCCCCGCTTCGCGGGGCTCCTATTTCTGGGTGGTTTAAAACCACGAAGGCTAAGGCGGGAGCGAAGCGGAGCGGAGCTCCCGCCTTAGCCTTCGTGGTTATTTTTTTTTAAGCCTTCTAACCTAACCTACCCGAGTCGGGGTGTTAACCATAATGACGTTTTTTATATATATTAAACGTTAGACCTAATGATTTTCGATTAAATAAACAATATAGGTACATATTAAACGTTAGACCAAATGATTTTCGATTACATAAACGTTATACTAATTAAGTTTTAGAATAAATAAATGTTATATGAAAAGAAATTATATCAACAGTTGGTATATCTCACGTTGATTATATCTTATGAACGATATATAATGAAATTAGACCAAATGAGTTTATAGGTACGTTATGAGACGCACCCCGCCAGGACAGTCAGCTGTTGCTCCCCTTCGTGCACGGCTGCGCTCATGCGTCTTAGTATCATTGTTTACATATTTAACCGACCGTTGTCATTTTACTTCATTTGCTTAACATACTTGTTTTACAGTCCGCTATATTTTTCATTTTGCTCCACCACGACCTCTCGTCGCGTACACTACTAAAACCAAATGATATGATTGCCATTCCAACCCCTAACAAAGATGTGAAAAATTAGAATTGTCTGTACCTATACAATGTCAAATAATAAGAATATTATGTCAAAGAAGTATGTAAAAAATAAATAAAAAATAAACATCATAATTTGAGATCAGTTAATAGAAATTTATATACCTAGTTATGCCGTTAATGAGGTGCCAGGGAAGCCACATGTGCATAAGGAATTATGGCCAAACTACCTTGTCTTCAACGTAGGTAGTCGTTAATCTTATCTTGTCGCTTTTTTGAATGTAAAGAAAAGTCAGTACATGGTCTTTAAGGCCGTAAGTGTCCTGAAACCGTTCCACCCGTTACTTTGCATGGTAACCTTACCGACGACCTTAAAGATGATGTCGACATAGAGAGGGAGCGCAGGGCTCTGTCAGTCCGGGGCAACATGCTAGCCCGTAGATTCGCCCGTTGTACGGAACAAGTCAAGATCACGCTATTTAAAGCGTCAGGGCATGTACACGGTGGTCTATGGGTTACTCATACAAAAAAATCCCTAAACACTCTGCGCGTCCAGTACAATAACATTTTCAGGATGATGTTGGGACTTCCTCGTTTCTGCAGTGCCTCCGGGATGTTCGCGCAGACTCAGACTGACGGTTTTCATGCCGTCATTCGGAAAAAAGTCGTTTCGCTTATGAGGAGGGTGCGGGGGAGTCACAACAGCATCTTGAAAACTATAGCTGAGGATGTACGTGCCCCTGTGTTGAGGCATTTCGCTCGTCTGGTGGTCTCTAGGGAGGTATCTCCCTATTGGTTATCCTGACGGGGTGGGATGTCACAGCGCAGGGGTATTCATTGTTGTATGTGATTGTCTTTTTGTAAATGCATGAACTAACAATAGTTTTTTAAGTTTTTGTATACCTACTAATAGTCCGGGAGGTACCGCTGCATTTTTTCTAGGAATTTTATACCGAATAAATTTTATTTCAAACAGTTGTTTAATGGTCAGAAATCGGTAAAGTGAGCGTCAGTTGTCGCACTAACGGTGGAGTTAAAGGAGACAGCATGAAAAAGTCATTGGAAAAAATTCTGCTCCCATGATTTTTATACCGAGCCAAAATGTATAATATTATTGTTTTAATCACATTTTTTCAAAAACTAGTTCGTCAGCTGTATTGACGAGGGCGGGTTATATGTATGTCAGTCACGTGCATGAACCTCATTGAAAATTTGGCAAACAAATTAATTTTATACCTTATGAAATTTATACATCTCGATTTTTATACTTTTAAAATAATAAAGAAAATCGTAAGCCGTATTTTCGACGGGGGTAATACCGTCAGTCAGCCTGATAAAAATTTTGCGCGCTCAATGCATTTGAGCGTTGCATAGGCTTTTTGGAAAATAAACTGACAATCTTTACACCCATAAACAATTAGCTGACGATGATTTTTTATTATTTTAATATTTAAATCATCTTATACTTCGAATTCAATAAGTATAATATCAATTTAGTATAAAAAACACCGCATTTTATTTATTAATTTTGTGTCGGTTTCTAATCATATTAATATGTACTGTAGCATCAAGGAATTTCAAGCAGTTAAAGTCTCACGACTCCAACATACCTTTCCTAAAAATTATTTTTCTAGCCCTCAGGTAGAATTGACTGAAGTAAGTATACCCTACTGGAGTGAGACAAACTTATAGAGAATAAGAGAGAAATACTACCCTCTGCTAGAGATTTCGACCAATGTTGCCAACTTAGTGCTTTCGGCACTAGATCTAGTACATTTCTTGATGTTTTAGCGCTCAAAATTCCATAACAGTGCCTAGTCCCCTAACTAGCGCATTTTTAAAAGTCGACAATTTATCACGTACGTTGGTAAAAACAAAACCAATCAATGGCGCGCTCTAAAAAACAGTTAAATTTCAGAACGCACCTCTAATCAATTAATTATCTATGGAAATGCGTGTCGTGTATCCGAATTCTAGAAATACTGAATTGCATTCGACAAGGATAGCATAGCTGTTTCCGTGGAAAGTGGAACAAGGACGCCTGATCTGAGTTTTGTTCTCTAGGGAAATTCCTGAATTGTTCCTTTAGCTGATCTTTTATTCTATATTTCTCTTATTCAGTAACAAACACCCGTCTTTGAGTAATAATAGTATCCTTTCATTGTGTGCGTTGTGTAAAATAAACAATAACTTCTTATATAAAACATGGAGTTGTAGCTGATTCAGACGACGATCTAATTTTGTAATAACAACTTAATATTCTCAATAAAAACATCTTTTTTTAATTATTTTGATTGATTTTATTTATTTGGTGCTCTTTTATCTAAATTAGCACAACTCTAGTGCATTTAGGGTTTGTTTAGCGCATTTCTTACAATAGCAGTTGGCAACACTGATTTCGACTAGTTTATTTAGTTTCTGTTGTGCTGTCCTGTCGAAAGGTATAGTCTTCAAAAGTCTGCGAAAACAAAACCAAATATAAACCGTTATGGCAGTTATTTTTGTTTATCATTTACATCCACTGGCACTTTAGCGTCTTTCATCGATAAATTATTATTTTTCCGTATATCTAAAATAGTTTTAGACTTTTCTAAATAACTTGGAGTGAACGAATGAAGCGGTTTATTTTTTTTAAACAAAATACACAAATTGCTTTTGTTTTCGCAGACATTTTGGAGACTATACCTTTCGACTAAATTTACAAAAAATAAAATAAAATATAATGTTTAGAAATATTGGACAATCCCCATTCAGGAATTCCCATAGAGAACAAAACTCAGATCGGACGTCCTTGTTCCACTTTCCACGGAAACAGCTATGCTATCCTTGTCGAATGCAATTCAGTATTTCTAGAATTCGGATACACGACACGCATTTCCATAGTTAATTAATTGATTAGAGGTGCGTTCTGAAATTTAACTGTTTTTTAGAGCGCGCCATTGATTGGTTTTGTTTTTACCAACGTACGTGATAAATTGTCGACTTTTAAAAATGCGCTAGTTAGGGGACTAGGCACTGTTAAGGAATTTTGAGCGCTAAAACATCAAGAAATGTACTAAATCTAGTGCCGAAAGCACTAAGTTGGCAACATTGGTCGAAATCTCTGTAGCAGAGGGTAGTATTTCTCTCTTATTCTCTATAAGTTTGTCTCACTCCAGTAGGGTATACTTACTTCAGTCAATTCTACCTGAGGGCTAGAAAAATATTTTTTAGGAAAGGTATGTTAGAGTCGTGAGACTTTAACTGCTTGAAATTTCTTGATGCTACAGTACATATTAATATGATTAGAAACCGACACGAAATTAATAAATAAAATGTGGTGTTTTTTATACTAAATTGATATTATACTTATTGAATTCGAAGTATAAGATGTTTTAAATATTAAAAAAATAAAAAATCATAATCAGCTAATTGTTTATGGGTGTAAAGATTGTCAGTTTATTTTCCAAAAAGCCTATGCAACGCTCAAATGCATTGAGCGCGCAAAATGTTTATCAGGCTGACTGACGGTATTACCCCCGTCGAAAATACGGCTGACGATTTTCTTTATTATTTTAAAAGTATAAAAATTGAGATGTATAAATTTCATAAGGTATAAAATTAATTTGTTTGTCAAATTTTCAATGAGGTTCATGCACGTGACTGACATATAAACCCCCCTCGTCAATACAGCTGACGACTATTTTTTGAGAAAATGTGATTAAAACAATAATATTATACATTTTTGCTCGGTATAAAAATCATCGGAGCGCATTTTTTTTTCCAATGACTTTTTCATGCTGTCTCCTTTAGCCCCACGCTATCGAAGCAGCTGACGTTCGGAGCTATTATGTGTTAGGGGAAAACTATTATTGTTATGATTTTCAGCCGGTATAAAATGACTTGCTCAAATATAGCGCCACCTCCCGTACCTCCACCTTTGGATTTTGAGTTGTCCTAAAATAAATAAATTTGAATTTTGATAAGGACACGTGTGATGAGGGTTTTGAACTTTCCATCGCTAAGTTCTGTAACCGGCTTTGGCAACTTGTTATAAAAATGGATGTCCGGTAGACTATGTCTTCTTACTTCTAAATTTGTAGATTCAAAAGAGAGATCAAATGATTCTTTCAACGGTATTTAATGCCAACGTATTGTAACATTTTCATCTGATATTCTATACCTTGATAATATTATAGATATTCGAAGATAAGACAATGACAATACAGTAACGCGCCCTGTCGTTTACTGGAGACAATTTCAATGTAAAGTGTTTTAGTTCATATCGCTATTCGACAACAGCTCTTTACAAAGGTACTTATTTGAAGGAAACATGTAGTAGACAGTTAAAGTCTCGTGGCAGTATGACTGCTGACAAATTAAAAAAAAGAAAAACCGGGTATGTAATGGAATTTCATACATATTTCCCACCCTTGGGTCGGAAGGATTTTCATACAAACTTCCATACCTTGGGATGAAAGGATTTGAAGGGCGGGATAAAGGCGTTTCTTCCCTCTAATTGGTATAATTAGTATGTATTTTCAGAGCAGGTGTGATAAAAAAGAGCTTTGCCGTATCAGGGTTAGAACTTGTGATCAGCCGTCTACGATGAATCGTAGTCGACAAGCGAAGTCACCGCGCACAGTGTGGGATTTGACCTTAGTTGCGGACATCCTGTTTTATGCGTTTTTCTGAGAGATAACATTAAAACAAAACTCCAATTAAAACTCCCATTGATGTATCTGTCATAGTTTTGTAGAAATTCAGAAAACAATGAAAAATCCATAGAAACCATAGAAACAATTTTTCTACTTTCTTTTATGTTTTTTTTAACTAAATGTTTATTGGTTTGATAGCAAATGTACTTTATGAACCAACCAATCCACTAAAACCTAAAATATTGCGCTATTCTAGGCAAAACAATAGTTTTTCTATGATTTCATTTTATTTTTTTATCTAGTCACTATTTACATAGTCGCGTTTTTTTTTCAGTGTCAATATGTTAACTACATTAATTACTATTATCATAAAAAAACCAGATGCGACGGACACACGATAACAGAAATATTGAATTTTAAAATTTTATGTTAGGGTTGCCACTGACAAACGCCTACTATTTTATGACAGGCAATATTTCAAACAAGCTTTCTTAGCATTACTTAGTAGGCGTTAAAAACCCTCTCTACCCAACAAAAAAGTTCTAAGTTTATGACAACCCTATTTCCATAGAAATTATAAAAAATCTTAGAAACGCAATATCTCCAACATCGCGTAAGCTAGTTATATGGATTTTTGTCACGATTTAGTAGAAACATAACCGTATTGAATTTTTGCTAAAAAAAATGCGACAATAACATAGATAATTTCTATTTTTTTTTTTTCAAAAATTTTAAATTATTTTTTTCTCTCGTTTTTCTGCACTTATGGGATTGAAATTTTCACACTAGTAGCATTGTAAACTAGCAGATGGTTTGATTTTTTTACAAAGAGAAATATCACTTTTTTCGGGAAAAATGACTGAAAACGTTTTTCGTAAAAATCCACAACTTAAATGAAAAAAAAAATATCTGCAAATCTAATTGAAATTTTCAATAAAGTATTACTTTATATGGTCTGGGATGACTAGGCCTACTTAAATCCAACATAAAAGTTTAGTGTCCGCAACTAAGGTCAAATCTCACACAGTGCCGCGCCACGAAGTATTTTCTATCTAATGTTGAAATTATGGAATACCTCATACGTTTTCTTTAATGACCGTTAATTAACACTCGATTTAAATTTTGTGAACAGTTGTCATTCACGATGTTATTTTCAGAAACCGTCACTATTCTAGCAATAATTTATACACTGCTTAGTTCTGAAGCTTATGTTCACGATTCCAAGGACGTATTTGATATTGATCACTCATGTTAGGTTAATTTTAGTTTTTTTGTTTTATTTACTGTCACTGAGTTAATAAACCGTTTTAAAGTCACTTTTTCTTGATATTTAGCGTAGATAACGCTTGTACACCCGAATTGGCACTTTAACTTCCTATTTTACTAAACACTACGACTTATTACGAAAAAAAACTATTTATAATTATTTTAAATGTTGCACTAGCATAGTACTTGCTTGCGTGGCTAGTAGCGCCATCTATGAAAAACCCAGATTTTGGCAATTTATAAAGGATATATTTAGGACGAATAAAAGTTATTCTGTGCAATAGCGTTACACGTCCTGATAGTATATTGTAACGTTACATTTTCCTGGGTAGAGTCCAAGAAATTGTAAGGTCACATTGAGCACTCACCTACCTAACTTTCAGTCTGGAGGGGAGCACTGTTAAAAGAAATAAAGAGGACGAGTTATAAGAATTTATTGTTGAATAACCTAGGCCTACCTACATGGAGCTAGAGGAACGAAATTAAACTAGGTGAATGAAAATGAGACACTGGAGAAAGGCGAGCGTCTTCTGGTGTGATAGTGGCCGAGGGACATCAGCTTCAGGCTGTAGAGGGCCGAAGGAGGACCTCAGTCTTCAGGTCGTAGAGCAGGGCCGAGGGAACGTCAACCCTCAAGCCGTAGAGCAAGCCGAGGGAACGTCAACCCTCAAGCCGTAGAAGAGGGCCGAGGGACGTCAACCCTCCAGCCGTAGAAGAGGGCCGAGGGACGTCAACCCTCCAGCCGTAAAGGAGGGCCGAGGGACGTCAACCCTCCAGCCGTAAAGGAGGGCCGAGGGACGTCAACCCTCCAGCCGTAGAGGAGGGCCGAGGGACATCAACCCTCAAGCCGTAGAGGAGGGCCGAGGGACGTCAACCCTCAAGCCGTAGAGGAGGGCCGAGGGACGTCAACCCTCAAGCCGTAGAGGAGGGCCGAGGGACGTCAACCCTCAAGCCGTAGAGGAGGGCCGAGGGACGTCAACCCTCAAGCCGTAGAGGAGGGCCGAGGGACGCCAACCCTCAAGCCGTAGAGGAGGGCCGAGGGACGTCGAACCTCAGGCCGTGCAGCCCGAAGAGCCCGGTGCGGAGTCGCCTTGCTACGGCGTCTTCATAGTCGCTCCGGCCGTAGAGGAGGGAAACTGCCCTCCAAGAACACTCCTAATTTTCCCAAGCTTGTGGCCGAGCTGAGCTCCCAACGTAGACTGACCAAATTCACCACCAGGCTCCTGACATCGACTTTTTAACATTTGAAAAGAAATTCTAGAACATAATAAAAAGTAAAAAATAATGAGGTCGATGTGATTTACCTATACGACCTACAACTAGCTCCAGCAATAAATTAAAAATAAAACTAGGCCTGTCACTAACTGACATTACAAAGGTAAACAAAGATTCAAGAGATACAAATCTACAGAAAAACTTAAGTAACATGAATTACAGGTAAAAGATATGATAAGCCTCCAGGAAATGAGCATAAAGCTACCTAGGGAGGACGAATGCTTAAAATTTCAGGTTAATATTTCCAAAAATGTAAGTAAAAAATACATGTAAAGACATACATTACATTACCCCAAAAACCCCGGAAAATTTTTGAATACAATGAAAAAATTTTCTTATTTAGCATCAAGAGCATTAATCAGAAAATATTAAGCTAAATGAGTATTTACAGAGATACAGTAAGTTATAAAAAATTAAAACAAAGATTCCCCATAACCCCAGAAAATTATTAACTAGAAAAATTTCGAGGTTGAAATAAAACCTTGCTCTTTCATACACCTTTCAACAACTTAACCTACACACTTCCTCAATCATACATCACCAGCATACTTAGGGGATATGGTTCACATTCAATGACGCATACTCCACAAGGAATTATTTTTAAGGTTTACGAAGGCTTATTTATTTAATTTAGGTGTCGTAATCCGCACCTGTTCTAAAACCCGTTGAAATTAAAAGAAATTATTTACAAGTTTTCAAGTTTTTCTGCTTAGAAGAAACAGCCAAGGTTTAAGAGCATAAAGCGCTTAAGAGAAGCCTTCAAGCTTTCAAGTAATTTCTGCTTACAGGAAGCAGCCAAGGTTAAAGAGCATAAAGCGCTTAAGAGAAACCTTCAAGCTTCAAGTCAAGGTTCAAGTAGGGTCAAGGATAAAAAAAATATCTATGTTAAAAAAAGTACACTAAGGCTTATTTTACGAGTTGTGAGACCGCTCGACACAACGGCTTATTTAAAGAGTTGTGCACCGCTCTACACAATGGCTTATTTAAAGAGTTGTGCACCGCTCTACAAAATAAATAAAGGGATTTAACTAAGCCAAAAGTTTTAGGGGAAGGTAAACCTTGTGGAGTATTTACAAAAATTAAAATCTAAATGGTTTTTACAAGGAATAAGGTGAATTATAAGTAATAAGTTCTAAGACCTATAAACAAAAAAATATATAATATTGTATAATACTAAACTAGCAAAAGTACAAAATATAAGAATAGCAAAAGAGTGTATAAGAGTATAAACAAGAGTACAGGATCTCAGTTCTGAACGATTCTAAAGTAGTCTACTTTAAGTACTCGTAAGAGCAGAGTTGAAGAGGGAAAGAGGGAAAGAGGGGTTAGGTCTGAACCGCAACACCGCAGTCAGAAAACGCCAGGGCAGCTCCCGTAAAACAGTAGACGGTAAGTTCCGAGTAAAACGTTAAGGGCAGCAGTAAGTAAGCTCCGAGTAAACGTTAAGGGCAGCAGTAAGTAAGCTCCGAGTAAACGTTAAGGGCAGCAGTAAGTAAGCTCCGAGTAAACGTCAGGGCAGCTCCCGTAATACAGTAGTCGGGCAAGCTCCGAGTAAAACGTCAAGAGAGTCGAGTGTTGGACACGGTCCAAAAGAAGAGTAAGACAGTTTAAAGAAATTTTGGGTATGATTCCCACATGATATAAGTATAAACTATATAAGTGTTTAGGAGGACAGTGAAGTATTTGTAATAGGAGTTACGTAGGTGTATAGGTTTGTATAAACTTCCACAGGATATTGTCCTGTTTCTGTCGTGAAGTGTCCCAACAACCAACTTGGGAGTGTCCACGAATGGATTAGCACATCAAGCGGCCATTGGGTACGAATACCAGTGGGTAAACGTAGTGGTGTGCAAGTCTGTGGGGTGCAGTATAGCGATGTTTTGGTAGAGAGTTCAAGTATAATATGAGATAAACGACTACGGGATATTGTCCAATAGCCGCTGTAGAGTAACCAATCTCCAACCTTGGTAGTGCCCACAAGTGGGTTAACACATCCAAGAGGCCGAAAGGGTGCCAATTATCTTTCGATAACGGTATGTGTGTGAGGTGAAGAATACCTAGATGATGTTTAGTTGTAGAAGAGTTGAGTAAGAGATGAGACGGGTGAAAGATGGAAAATAATAAAATGCTTACCAAATAATTATACTCACTTGAGGAAGTGTAATTTTGAATTTTGAGAACAGCAGAATGCCTAGAAATAAATTAAGAGGGGTGGATTAGTATAAAGTTGGGCGCCAGTCTGTAACGTTACATTTTCCTGGGTAGAGTCCAAGAAATTGTAAGGTCACATTGTGAGCACTCACCTACCTAACTTTCAGTCTGGAGGGGAGCACTGTTAAAAGAAATAAAGAGGACGAATGCTTAAAATTTTCAGGTTAATATTTCCAAAAATGTAAGTAAAAAAATACATGTAAAGACATACATTACAATATATAAAATATAAAAGTGGTTACAATTTTCAACGAACCAAGTAAGTTTGTAGCGGCCGCGGCATCTACATTGCCACATGCGAACTACTTACGCATCATACTGACATCACGCAAAATCCTGCATCGCGCAAGCAGAGTTTACCGCGCAACTAGCATATACAATGTCCCGGCATCAACCGTCAGAGTTAGGCAGACAACAACATCCTAGGCTGGACTGCGAGAGGCCATTGAAAAAAATCAACCGTCGGGCAGCTGCCCACCAGACACGTCACTACCCGTCTGGTCGGAGGATCCTCCTTTTCTATGGAGGATGAGTGAACTTTACACCCTATTCCTCATGCCTCTATTTGAATTTGGACCTGATGATCATTTTGTGAAGATTAGTCAGCATTCCGAAGTTTAAAAATATTAAACACTTAAAAGCAATAATTTATTAAAAGTTATATAGCATGTCGTTAGTCGCGTCTTTGTCGTTGTCGTTCTCGATAATTTCAAGAAAAAATAAAGCCAGCTGCTTTATCAAACAATTGACGGGCATCTCTGATTTTTTTCTTATATTGATAGCTCATCTCTCGTTGGATAGCCCATAAGATGAGGATGTTCTTCAAGAAATTAATTTGTTAGTGTCATTGTAATTTTTCTAAATAAGTAATTAAATTTATTTATGGTGCACTCTGACGATGTTTTAATTGTCTTTCAAATCAAACACTCAAAAATCATTACTTTCAAGGTGTTTGATATTTTTTTTAAATTCTGAATGCCGCCGATAAATTTTCACAAAAGGTTTTAACAGTTTTGGGTACTTTTGTGAATCAATGAAACGTCATATTCTAAGAGTACCTATAATAACTACCTATTATAGAGGGTAATTTAACTAAGAAAACATTACATTCAATAGATGTTTCCAAGTTAAACATTTAAGTACAACTGCTACCAGACACTCATCTTATGATGAGTGTCTGGTAGCAGTTGTAGGTACTTAAATATGATGATGTTAGCTGTTATCAGCTAACATCACAGATAGCGCACGTCGAGTCTTCACAAAAATAAAAAGACTGGTCGCCGACACCAATTTGTTTCCCGGCGCGGCGCGGCGTGGTCGCAGATCGCTCCACAACAAGCGAGAGGAGTGTGGCCGCGGGAGCTCCCCCCCTGCCCGCGCGACCAGCGCAATGGCGGCGCCCGCCGCGCAACACTCGCGCGATCTGTCTCCGCGCGAACAATGCGCGCCCACATAATATTATCGCGCGCTCTCGGGACGCTCGTAATTGCTCGCGTTTTGTTTCGCTATTGTGCGATGACGGAGATGTCGCCTAATGGAAGCAAACGTGGACAAATAGTTGCGGAGACGGCTCTCTTCTATTCTCACGCTTTCTATTAAATAGTAGCTATGTCACAAAATGTTCTTATTCCCGGAGGCATCACAATACTCGTACGAGCATGTGTTCGAGACTTCCATACTTTTGGTAAATTGAGGTGTTCAGGTATCCATGACAGCGAGCTCGCCCAAGCCGTCTTGAAACTGTTCTGAATGGGGCACCTGCAAGCCCAGGCCTCCCCGGACAGCGCCGTCACCCGAACGAAACGACTGGCCTGACGATTTTAAAATAGCTGTCATTCTGTCACCTACCTACTACTCTGATGTTATGTGTGCCATTCGTTTTTCTTTTCGTCAATGTTTTACTAATTCAAAATATAGGATCGAAACATTTGTGAAGCATCACAATTCAAAATTACAGTATTGTCGTGCGGTAAAATTAAAGCGTAATAAACAAAAATAACTCGAGGTGGCGGAGCGCGTCGCGTCCAGAAAAAAACAAGTGCAAAGTAACAATTTATTGTCGTCATTCCAAGTTGCAATCACAGTCCGGCCGCGCCCTCATCCTGAAGTAATAACATTAACCTCGCCCAGCCCGTGGCGCGCCCCCCACACTGCACGCAGACCCGCCAGTCGGTGCCGCTGCAACCAAATTGTATTCTTTGTTGTTTTCATTTGAAACCTATAACTATACGGAATTGAACAGCCGCAACGACGACGGACTATGGTGAGTCGCAGTACCTACAGTTTATTTGTCGAGTTCACGTAATACACTTACGGAATACTGATCACGTGCACATTAAGGACGCTTGTACAACGACCATGAATCATGACTCCGTCCGACCAACGAACGGTTACGAGCTCTGATTATTGAGCCGTCGGCGGCGACATGTTGAGCGCCATCACACGGTACCTGTTGTACAAGAAGGAAGCGAGCGCCCGCGACACGGCGCGGGTCTGTATCCTCTCGGCTCTCGTACAGCGCGAGTACGTCGAGTAGGTACGCGCGTCAACTTCTGTTCGCAACAAGCGGAGCAATCTGTCGACGAGATTACTTTTTGTGAGAGCGCGAACAGTGCCATAATTGTATTATATAGATATCCGCGGCGCAATTTTATATTTTTATGGCACCATTGAAATGTTTAGTGCGAATAAACCGCAAAGAGACATTACGGACGAATTGCCGCCGAGCGAAGAGGACTACAGACGAGACGAGCGTCGTAAACTGTATCGATGTCAAAGTCGAGCCGCGCCCCGCCCGCGCCTACCGCGTCCCAACCGCGCGTACCTACGTGCGTCTTCATCGAATGATATTACTTTGTGGTTTCTCCATCAATTTGAATCACAGAGCATTTGATTTACATCGCTATTTATTTGACTTTGCGGTTACGGATGCTGTAAATACGCGTCACCGAGTAATGTTCCAAGCGATGAGTTCGTAGGCACGTTACCAGCTAGGGGACGCATAGCAGCAACTTTAGTGACCATTATTCTGAATAGTGCAAATCAATACGAATAACTAACAAGGTAAACATAACAAAACATTTCTTAAACAGTCTAGATACATAGTCAAAATCGAAAAATGTAAATATTAATTGCACATAAACCTACATGGGCACTTATGAAACGTCAAAAGCTAGGTGCACTGTTCCAATTGGATAAATTTGATTATTTATTAGTTTTAGTAATATTAGCATAGGTACCATAAGTTACTACGTAAACCTGCTGAACGCAGTCTGCCTTCTCGTCTGCATTACACGGCAGTTCAACGGCACAGTGATGTTATAGCTTCTCCCTTATCAAGTTATTCACTTATTAAACGTAACCCACAGCATCGTTTGTCGGAACACACTAATCGCGCGGTGTGTCGAACCGGCGCGATCCGTCACACGACGCGCGACACGCGCCCGATAAGGCGTTTAACTACAAATTAAATGATTTACGTTGTTCACTACTACATAAAAAAACCTTATCACAGAAACCATACCTAATCAACGTGTGAAATAAATGAGTAATTTAATCTCTACCTACTTATTTCATGCGAAAATTGACTAACGGTGGGTACTAAATCGTTTAGTTTGTCTTATTGTACATACTTCTAGTGGGTGAAAATTTAACCTTGACTATTGCCAAAGAGAAAATTCAAATTCAAATAGTTTTATTTTCTCTTCACAAACAATGGTATCATCAAAATTTTGACAAGCTTAGAAACTAGTTTGTGAGAGACTGGTGCCTGCACTAAGAATACCTGTATAGTAGGTCACCAGGGTCCCACCACACATTATGAGAACATAATTACTAATTTAATAAATGTGAAGGGATACAGGATACAGGGCATAACATAAACTCAATGAGAAAACACACATATTAAAAACAATAAAACAAAAAGACAGGTACATCGAAAAAAGGTGATCTAATATGTGTAGGGTAAGTACGGGGTTCGACTATTTAGGACGAGTTAGTAAATCCTCAGTTGCTTTATAATCTAAATTAAGGAGCCAATTAACCAGAGCAATCTTACACGCCTTTGTTGTTCGATGATAAATCGTTGTAAAACGATTTAATTTATTATATAAATGGGAACCTAAGAAAGGTGGTTAGGTGGATACGTCGACCACTGCAACATAATTAGCTGTTAAGTATAATGTACGACTAATTGTATTGTTCAAGTCATGATAATTAGCAGGTTGTAATCACGCTTTCCTAATACGAACACAGTTTAATACTAATTGGTCATGTGACGTGCGCGCCAATGCGTGGTTGTGTTCGTTGACAGTGGTGCGATCGGCCACGCTCTCGGCTCTCGGCTCTCTGCTGACATTGTAGTTACCGACACTATTAATAAGACACGGATTTTTTACTCTATAATCGCACACGAGAAGACCACCGCACATGCGCCGACGTGTTAGGTTGATAGTCCTGCTGTGCAGCGACCTTGCCTGCCGGAGACGCTCGCTACTACAGTGACGTAATGTTATGCCGGTGATTGTAGAGAGAGTTTTGCAACAGCGGTTGAACCTCCGCCTGCGCTCGTTTATAAGACGTGTTCTAGGATCACCACAGTCCTGATAGCTTGTGTCGCTAGTTCCACCCGCACCTCACCGCTCATTTTCTTCATATTTCTCTTCTATAATAAATAACGCAAAAAAATATTCATTTAAAAACTTATTACAACAAAACAACTTTTTTTATTGAATACGTTTTTTTTTTAATTAGTAGTTTTTATTTTCTACTTTTATATCAACGCTACACACACGCACTAACTATGTGAAGATATAATAACAACATTATCAACATAGACGAACTGCATTAAAACCTACCATTGAAGCTTACTCGAAAGCTTCACAAGGAAGGTAATAAAAATGATATGGGACCACCACGCGGCCTTCTCTGTCACATAAATCGGCCCAGGAATCACAGAGAAATCTTCTCTGTCACATAAATCGGTCCAGGAATCACGGAGAAATCTTCTCTGTCACATAAATCGGCCCAGGAATCACGGCGAAATCTCTCCTAATTTGATTCCGGTAAAAAAGGACTAAAGTTAAGAGTTGTGGCTGCTAGCACGACAACTCAACAATACTACAAAATATACAAAGTATACGATTTTAGAAGTGGTCGTAGTTACTGCTAACATTAGCCGCGCATACTACTTTACACTAACCTAACAATATTCGATTAGTTTCAGAGCTATTTAACATGATGACAGATGAAACGCCGCCGCGCTTAACTGGGATTAAACAAACACATAACTTATGGATTATCTGCAGGTTAAGCTAAAAACGTGGTCGGAGATGAAGGATCACAGTTTATTAGTGAATGGTGCAGCTGAATACGCGGTAGGCTGACTAAGTTCCGTTGTACGTTCATATTCCGCTGATACATTAGAAATTCTTAATATTTACATAATTGTTCGCTTCTCTTGCGACAGACTTCATCTCGGCTCGAGACGTAATCGACACAATCACGTGTTACACAAAATAAGTGAAATTCACTTTGATACAGAAAGCTTTGATCGTAGCGCCTTTGACTCGACGTAGCAATGCGTAGCACCTACGTAGCGACGTAGACCCTCTACGAAATTTGAAGCTCTACAAGACGCAGTCGTATTGTGAATACGTGACACGATTAAGCTGGTGCGTACCCACACCACATACATACACATAGTTAGTTGCTTGTGTTGGGTGATATTGTGTAAGTAGTCGAAATAGGTGAGCATATTAACGATACACGTGACTTCAATCTAATCTATATGTCGCATCACTGGGTGGCCCAGATGCGATACATCGGGTCTTCTTCACGATCCGACATAGTTTAGATAGGTGTGGGCACTGCAGTGGGTACTCGAACGAAAAGATAATTTGAATTTTAAAGTAAATTTAATAAACTAGCGATTAACAACCGAAACGCACACGTGTGTCGGAAACAAACACGTGCGTCGGTATTGAGCATTTGCCGAGACTGTCCGAGCTCGACTGTTCACTGTAGACTGTCGCAACACTCGGTTTCTCCGCCAGTCCTCGCTGCATCCCCTTCACCGACGATTGTGTCCAAGCGGTAGGGCTCGCTTGCGTTTCCGATCACATAATTCTTCGTTTACCAATCAAATTGTTAGATGGCACTGTTCGGTGTACTGTGGCGCCATCTATCCACGACACGGCCATCCCTGACTAGCACTTGTCCTCGGGTGTAGTACCTGTGCACCAAATATATACTCACAGAGTAAACTAGCTCGGCTATCCTGCCAATACCTAATAACTAAGGTAGTTCGGCTGTCCTGCCAATACCTAATAACTAAGGTAGCTCGGCTGTCCTGCCAATACCTAATAACTAAGGTAGCTCGGCTGTCCTGCCAATCTACACTAATATTATAAAGAGGAAAACTTTGTTTGTATGGTTGTAATGAATAGGCTCAAAAACTACTGGACCTTTTTTAAAAATTCTTTCACCATTCGAAAGCTACATTATCCACGAGTAACATAGGCTAAATTTTATTTTGTAAAAAAATATGGTTCCGTAAGATATTTGGGTTTTTCAGACACAAGGTGTAAAAAATCAACCAGAAAAGTTACTTTATTTTGCGTACGCTGCCTAAACTATAAAAGATAGAACCATAAAATGTTATAATTAATTGTAGATCATATAAATATCTACAAAAAAGTCCGCGACACACTATACCTATCTATGTCAGTGAGGCACAACAACCATTTTTTTTTTATTTAAAAATCTTGAATTTTTATTGGACTACATTTAAACGCATTTATTTTACTCATACTCTTAATCCTTATCAAAATAAATGATTTCATCACTAAGTACAGTTTATGTAGATGTAGGAAAAGGTAAAGTGCGTGTCATTATTATCAGGCATATCTTAATTACTGTGGGCGTACTATGTGGGTAGTGTTGGTTATTGCGCAATAGAAAAACGGTTTGCACTTCACATCAGATTATAATTTCATGAACAATTTAATCACATTAGCAAATCAAGCACTGTAGGTACACGATACAACCAGATACGAACGCGAGATAGTTTCTGAGCACATGATGTCCGTATGATGTCCAATGGTCAAGTCCCCCGCCGCTTCGTTGCTCGCTCTTTTATACTGGTGTCAAAACAAGTCGAGCAGTGGGGCGGTGGGAGAAGTCGAGTGACGTACTTGTCGGTGGCGTGATCGGTTCATGTGTTGTTTACGACAACGCCGCCGACATAGATAATATTTGGTAGATAGGCCCAGATGATGGAAAAGACGAGTGGACTGTATAAAGGTTTATTCGGTAGGTACACAAAGTAGCAAAACTAAGTTCTAAAATTATGGTGCGATCGCTGTCGTGGCGGACGATGCAGTGTCGTGCGGTCGGCGCGATGGTCTCGCGTTGCCCGGTCCCCGCGCCGCTCGTCGTCCATGTGTGTGTGATGTACGTGTTCACGTGTGTGTGTGAACATATTCCCGGGCCAGCAGTGAAGGATGAAGTTGTTAGTCCGGCCAGGTCAATTGATTCGTTGAAGTATGCATGAGGTTCATACATAGTATATGTTGACTGATTGAAGTATGAATGATGATGAGTTGTCGGTCCAGATAGGTTGAATGAGTGATCAATTTGGTGGTCCATCTAGTAACGGGCAAATTTTGTGAAAAGCCCTTCTGATAGTGCTTGTTTGCACTTTTATGTCCGCTACGCGAGCCTCGCCGTCTGGTCCTGGATAAAGCTTCAGAATGCGTCCTAGTGGCCATTGTGCTGCAGGTAGCGCCTCGTCCTTCACGATGACTAGCGAGCCCTCTGTGAGCGTGCCGTGTGAACGTTGCCACCGCGTCCTTTGGTGCAACTGGGAAATATATTCTTTATTAAAGCGTCTCCAGAAATGCTGGCGCAGTAGTTCGACTCGTTGATGCCTCGGCAGTCGTGCTGGGTCGCAGTCGGACATCTGTGGGTGAGGTATGACAGTTAGAGTACGACCAATAAGAAAATGGAAGGGGGTGAGAGCTGAAAGATCAGATGGATCGGATGAAAGAGGCGTAAGAGGCCTCGAATTAAGAATACCTTCTATCTGGACAAGTAATGTGTACATTTCCTCATATGTGAGGTGTGCTAAGCCTAGAACTCTTTTGAGATCATATTTTACTGATTTGACTGTACTTTCCCATAAACCTCCGAAGTGAGGTGAGTAGGGGGGGATGAAGTGAAAGTTTATGCCGTGCTCAGCAGCACAGCTGTAAATTGACCCACTGTGATTTCTGAGAAAATCGGTGATCACACGAGCAGCACCTACCAGATTTCTGCCGTTGTATGAATATATATCGTTAGGCTTACCTCTACGAGAAATGAACCTGTTTATTGCTGCTATGTAAGACTCTGTCGTCATATCTGTGACCAACTCCAAATGCACAGCTTTGACTACAAAACAAACGAAAATACAAATGTATGATTTGATTAATACACTTCCACGCCCTTTACGGTTATTAATCATGATGGGTCCTGCATAGTCTACACCTACATCGCTGAACAGTTGACGCATGTGTGACAACAACAGTTGTGGACCGGCGTGTAAAAGTGGTATGTGATATGTTGAAAATATGTTTTTAGTGATATGATGAGCTGGATGCAAAAGAATAGGAAATTTCCTATCGTAATTGTATGGCGAATGTGCTAACCTTCCGCCCACACGAATGAGTTGATTATCTCCTAGAAAGGGATTAAGTGAATTTAATTTATGTTTAGCTGGTAACTTTTTATTGTTTAATAACAATTCGTATTCTTCAGGAAAAGATTCGATTTGTACTATCTTTGCTAATTGATACCTCGCTGAATTAAGTTCTATGGTTGATAATGGCTTGACGTCACCTATGCATACCTGTTTGTTTGTATTACCTGTGTTGTTAGTGATTGAATGTTTATTTCTGCAGTGATGAATGAATCTAAGTATGTAAGCTACGATGCGTGTAAGTTTGTTAAAATTTGAATATTTGTAAATGAAAGAGTTTTTGTTTGGTGTGTCTGTGTGTATGAAATGTGTTTGGGACCGGACTTCTGGAAGGTCAGATACGCTGAGATGCCCTGGTTGTACCGGCCAGCTGTGGTTATCATCATTCCTTAAAAAGTCAGGTCCTGAAAACCATAATGGTGTATGAAGTAGGTAATTGTTGTGCAGTATTACACTTTGTTATAATATCTGCAGGATTTTGTTTGGTTGGTACATAGTACCATGATTGTGCATTAGTATGTTTTAGATTGTCTGTGGCTTTATGTTTGACGAATGTTTTAGTAGTGGTGCTTGACTCACGTATAATACCGTGATGTGGTAGGTAGTATACTGGTGAGCGATGTATGTTTGTACTTGTGTTGTTATGTGATTGTACGCCGACTGATTTTTTGTTTTTGTTTGAATTGTTATATGATTGTAGATTTTTGTATGAATATTGTGAATGTTTGTTAAGAGTCATGTGACCAAGTTGTATGTTTTCTGTTATGAAATTTGTATATTGTTGTTTGTATGTGTGATCTGAATTCATGCGGTTTTCTATGGAAAGAAACCGTTTTTTTGCTTGATTGTATGAATCACCTATGCACTGTGGCGATTTTTTGAATGGAATCGTGACAACAAATGTGCCATCATTTTGTCTTGTAGTTGTTTGATTGAAAATGATCTCGCACGTGTTAGCGGAATAAAGTATAATCTATCTTTAAGTATATCGCACCTTTAGAATTAAAGAGACCTAATTCGAAATTTGAAGATTTTAATTTTCAACCATAGTTGAAAATTCGTGCAAGGTAATTTTATGAGTTAAAACTCATAAAATTACCTTGCACGACCATATTCATCGAATTTGAATAAAACAGAGACTTAATATTATGTCAGTCTTGTCAGATAGGTATGTCAGAGCTGTCTAACCTAACTTAAAATGTTTTATTAAGATTCGATGAAGATCGTGCAAGGTAATTTTAAGAATCAATGTTGAAATCTTCAAATTTCGAATTAGGTCTCTTTAATTCTAAAGGTGCGATATATATATTACCCCAATAGTTATTTAATATGTGTAATACCTATGAATATGGTATTTAGGGAAAGGATTCTATAAATAAAGCACAGAAAGACAAGACCATACATTTATTCAATTAAGGCTTGTCAATAAATAATCAGAAAGCTAGTCGTCCGTTCCAATTCTAGGTCCTCGTGGAGAAGAAGGACAAGAAACTCCACGGAAACAGTATTAAAGTGTTCTATCAACAATTCCTTATATTGCCACACATTTCTAATATTAGCAATATTGGCCATATTATAACATATACAGAACACCATAGTTATCAGCAATAATCTATATAATAATATCAATTAACTTACGTGACATCTGGTCGATCTATTCCACATTATAACGTCACTAGTACTAATAGAGGCCGGAGCTCCGTTTTGGTCAACGTCTCTAACAAGAATCGTCCCTGCCACTCAGAGCTCCCCCTTTTATAGTCGTGAACAAATAACTTTGACGTTTACATCTACCGTCATTTAAAATATCAACGACATTGAAGGTGGATATCCGTTGGGAATACTTATGACAATAATAACAATATCTATAATTAGTATAATCTATCACACGCATCTGTGTCGCACGGATCATTTATCTGTGAATTTGATAAACTGTCTAACTCCCAGAATCGTGATAAGTGATCTGATTGATCATTACTGAAATAACAGTTGTTTGTTTGGTTGTTGGTGTCTGTTGTACACCCTGAAACCAGCCAGCCGAATTCTGTTTCTTGTAATGAAGGCTGGTGTTTACCCAAGTGAATTCGACCGCTGCCAATTATGTGCCAGAAAATCTCTGCACCTAACAATAGGTCAATTGGAGCAGGTTCAAAAAACTGAGGGTCGGCTAGTTTCAGATGTTGAGGTAGATTTATATCTTCTGTGTTGATGCGCATGTTTGGTACTGAGTGTGCTATTGTGTCAAGTACCAGACATGACAGTTTGTTTGTGAATGAATTATGTAATGATTGTATTTGTACATTTGTGTAATGAAATATTTTTGTTTGTTGTTGATTGACGCTTGAAACTGTGCCTTGAATGGATTCTAATGTGAGATTGAGCTTTGTACATAGATTATTTGTGATGTAACAAGAGGTACTTCCATTATCCAGCAATGCTCTTGCCAAGTGTGGTGTTCCATCACTAGCGATAACATGTACTAGGACCGTGGAAAGTAAAACTGAAATGTGTTGTGTACTCGTGTTACTGGCGTATGTAGCGTGTTCCTTTGGCTGTTCCTTATGCAACATTGTATTGTGTTTTTGTTGGCAATACTTGCATGTACCGCCGCGACAGGATTTAGTCTCGTGTCCTGTATGTAAACAGTTAGCACAATAATTATGTAATTTTGAAACGTTTTCTATCCTTTTTTCCACTGTCATTTCTTTAAATACTGGGCACCAGTACAAATAATGTTGAGCTTTACATAAGGGACAGTTAGGAATGCGAAATTGATTTGTGCGAGTTTGTGTGGTTGGTTTGGTTGTATGTGATTTTGAATCTGTTTTGTTTTTTTGTTTTGTGTCTTCAAGATTTTGTAAAAGAATGGCACGTCCAATGAGATATGTTTTTAAATCTTGAAGTGTGGGCTTTTTCTCAAGTGTGTTTTTGTGTTCCTCCCAATATCTGCGTGTTTTAAAGTCTAATTTTGTGGCAACAAGATAAATTACTAACGTGTCCCAGGATTGTGTCGGTTCACCTAAGTTTTCAAGTGCTCTGAGATTTTTATTTATTGTATCGAGCAGTTGTCTGAGCGATGCTGCTGATTCATCGTTTATATTGTCTACGCTAAACAATGCATGAACGTGGTTATTCAGCAGCTGACGCTCGTTATTGTACCTATCCGAAACTAGTTCCCAAGCAACCCGATAGTTGTCTGATGACATTTCTAATGATTTAATAATTTCTGAAGCTTCACCTTTCAATGATGCACGCAAATAATGGAACTTTGGAATGTTGTCTAGTGACTTATTCTTGTGTATGAGTGATTCGAAAGTGTCTCGGTATTCAAGCCAATCATGATATTCACCTGTAAAGTGTGGAAGGTCAATGGTAGGTAATTTAATGAACGCCTTGGTTCCTGGTTCACCTGCATTTGGAGTCTGTACAGACCCGTTGACGCAAGCAGTTTCATTGTCTCGTATCAGCTGAATACCGGCTGCAAGTTGATATTGGTATTCCATTTCAAATTGCTCCCGCTCTCTCAGCTGTTCATCTGAAACCCCAGTAATTTCGTCGATGAAGGTCTGGTTTTCATCATAATCATTTGCAAGGGACTTGAAGGACTCTAAGCGATTTTTTAATTGTAATATATCTACTTCTGACAATGTTTTTTTAGATTTTAATGATTCTAGATAATTTTTAAAAATAGTGACCTTTCATTTGTGACTAGCTCGTCTTTTTTTCTAAGTGCTGAGCTGTGAATCGTCATCTTCGGGAATATTTGACGTGTGTGATTTTTTGGTTTCCATAATTACTGATAATAAAGTAAGACGGTGATGTATTTGAAACGATACTTAAATTAATTATGAAATGTGGCAGGCACTGTGTGAGGATCACGCAACTTTACCAGATACCCTCGGTGTCAGACCAATTCGGTGCGCTCAACTCAAGATCGAGCAAGGCGATGTATGCTGGATAACAAAGGATAAAGTATTAGAATATGTATAGATGATTAAATGTATTGGTTGGTGATTGGATTGACTCGTATTTCTAAAATGATTTGCAAGAAATTTTTGATAAATAAATTTGTAGGTAGTAGGTAGACGTAGAAAAAAAATCTGATGCAATAATTATTGCTTAAAATGTTATAATATTGTTAAGATTAATGGATGGAATGGACTTAATATGTTTGAGTTTCTGCTTGAAAAGTGGTATGGAAGAGAATTGGGTAAGTTCGATGTATTTTGAATGAGATTAGGTGAATTATTGGAGAGAAATGAATTGGTCGAACTCACGAAACCGCTGCTACCAAACCCTTTTTCGTCCGTTATTGCGACTGATGTTGCCGACGCTGCTTGATTGTGCTGCTCCCAGATGCTAGTAGGCTGCGTTCGCTGTTGCGATGACCGCTGTTTGACCTCCAGCTGAATTCTGGACGCTGTGTTGTGTGATGGCGTGGCTTTGTTCTCACGACCGCGACGCGAATTTTTTCACTAACTTGTCTTGCTACGACGGATACGAAGGACCATAGATAGGCCCAGATGATGGAAAAGACGAGTGGACTGTATAATGTGGTTTATTCGGTAGGTACAGAAAGTAGCAAAACTAAGTTCTAAAATTATGGTGCGATCGCTGTCGTGGCGGACGATGCAGTGTCGTGCGGTCGGCGCGATGGTCTCGCGTTGCCCGGTCCCCGCGCCGCTCGTCGTCCATGTCTGTGTGATGTACGTGTTCACGTGTGTGTGTGAACATTTGGTCTTTGAATGATTAAAATTGAACGTTTGGTTATGAAGTTATGGCGAAATTAAAATATTACGATTTCCGCTGCACGGCCCGTTGCGAAGTAAGCGTCTCCAAGGCGGGGTGCGGGTGCGGGAGGGGAGTTTAGGTCTATTAGTAAGGTACACGCACGGTCGGCTCCCTACGCAGCGGTCGTGTGCGACCTCTGAGCTAATCAACAGTTCTTTTCAGGGCTAACCAACAGTTCTTTTCAGGGCTAAATAACAGTTCTTTTCAGAGTTAGAATATTACACGTTATTAACATTTTCTTAAACATTTGAAAATGCCTAAGAGAGCCAGGTCTCAACATTCCAAACATAGTTCTCAAGTACGGGCAGCAAAAATACGACGTATGGGAGAATCTTTACCTGAACGTTCACAACGCCTTGCTGAACAAAATCAGAGAAACTCAGATACGCGCACGAGAGTCGTGTGTCGAGCGTTCGCAACACCTTACCGAACAAAGTCTGAGAACCTCCGAGTTACGCGCTCAAGAGTCGAGGATGGAGCGTTCCCAACGTCTTCATGAACAAAATATAAGGACCTCTCAGTTGCGCGAAAGAGAGTCGAGTGTCGAGCGTTTGCAGCGACTTAGAGCTCAGGCAGAGAGACAGTAGTTGTCCACAAATAGAGTTCGCAATCGAATGTTAGCTAACAGCAACAGACTGGCTTTCAGATATGATCCGCAGGTTGATTATACTCAACAAGCGTCCGTCCAAATCGGAGTCATGAATAAGATCTGCTCTAACTGCTCTGCCAAGAAATGGGCGGACGAACCTAATGGTATGTGCTGTGCTTCAGGTAAAGTTTGTCTTCCTAACATTCAGGAGCCGCCACAACCAATAAAAAATATTTTAAGTAATAACCATTATAGCGTGCGGCAGAGTGTAAATGTTTACTGGCAACCCAGAGTGGTTACCCGGCCGCCCGTAAGAGGGCGCCCGTGGATAATGCTAGAAAGATCAGAGAGTTGAAAAACAGTTGAGTCCGAGCTACCCGCGAATGTGTGCGCGTGAGTTAGTTTTTGTAAAGTTGTGAGTTTGTGACTTGTGTAATTGGACATTAAACTAGCAGTTCATAGGACCTGCGTTTTAATACACCCGTTCCCCGGCTATACCATCCATTATCTGTAGTGTAGTCTTTTTCAAATGACTTCTTTTGGCGCAAAAGAAATCAGGGAAGGTAATTTTATGCCCACTTTTAAAATTGAAGGACAGGTGTATCATCTCATTGGGTAGCCTATTACCACCATCAGGCCAAAACCCACAGTTCTTGCAAATATATTTTATTTCGGATGCAGACCAGTTATCGTTGCGATCAAGCATCGCACCAACCTTAAAAATGGATTTAATTCGCGAATTACAGACCGCTCTTAATAATCATAACGTGTATATGTCGTAGGTTTTTCATAAAATTAGGTTTTTGATGAAAAACCTAGGTTTTTTATGAAAAACCGGAAGATGACACATTTTAAACTCAATTTCATCATAAACCTCTAACAATCCAGATTTTTGATCAAAAACCTGAACTAGTTTGGCTTTATGATAAAACGAGCGCGCAGTATTATTTCTAACGACGTCAGGTCGACGGAGCCCCGCTGCGCGGGGCTCCTATTTCTGTCTTCAGGGTTTAAAGGAACGTAACCAAACCGAACCTCGGGGTGCCCCTGACGTCGACCGTCTTCTTCTGGTTCAAAAGCACAAAAATAGACAAAATCACGTTTTTAACCGTTTCATTTTTCGCCGTTTCACACACACATCACACATATTATTTTTTAAATGTAGTTATGTAATTTCATAACAAATAAATCATTGTTTATTGTTTCTTAATTGTTTTATTTATTTAAAGAAATAGCAACCAACATTGTTTTTATCATAAAACTAATACAGTCTAGGTTTTTGATAAAAAAACTGGATTTTCTCAGGTTTATGATAACATAAAGTAATAATTTTGTCTTCTTCCGGTTCTTGATCAATAGCCTAGGTTTTTGATCAAAAACCTAATTTTATGAAAAACCTACGACATATATACGAAGTTTAAAACAAAACTTATAACTCAACTCCTCAGATAATTTATAGTTAATTATTCATTCAGATCGCACTCCACAGACAGCACACAGAGGCAGATATAATGCTCCTACTGTAAACGAGGTAGTGGTTCTCTTGGTCGATGAAGACAAAGGTCCCAGGGATATAGTCTTACACGGTAGAGACGGACAGCTCAAAGGAGTTTCTGAGCTACATCGGTCCTATGATTCACTACAGTATCCTATAATGTTTGTGACAGGAGTAACCGACATCCACGCGAGCGGAGCCGCGGGCGACCGCTAGTTCATTTTATATTTATTTATAATTCTCTCCATGGTCTGGCAGTTTCAGTAATTTATGTGGCCTAAAAAAACAAACAAACAAACTCTTCAGCTTTATAATATTAGTATAGATATTAGATATATAATATTATAAAGCTGAAAAGTTTGTTTGTTTGTTTGTTTGGTTGAACGCGCTAATCTCAGGAACTACTGGTTCGAATTGAAAAAATATTTTTGTGTTGGATAGTCCATTTATCGAAAACAAAAAAACAAACAAACAAACTCTTCAGCTTTATAATTACTATTATTTCCTTTATTTATTTTTAAACAAACTTATTATATTTTTAAATATTCTTTAGAAAAAATAAATAAAAAAAAAACATTTAAAAATATAAAAAATTGTAGCCCACCGGTATCGGGAACAGGGTCCAAGCTACCGGCGGTCAGGGCTCCAGAGAAAGGAACCTCCTAACGATACGAGCCGTGTCCAGGAGTACCGCTCTCTGCATCAAGCCCTTGACCCAGCTGCCTAACGAGAGCCTCCTCAGGTGTTGGTCGAGGCTCTTGGCAATTAAGCCATTGGCAGTAATGACTATCGGCACAATGATCGCTGAGTCCACACCCCACATGTCGACAACCTCGCGAGCCAAGTCAAGATACTTGATTTTCTTATCTTTCTCGGCTTTCACGAGGTTCTCGTCATGCGGGACGGTTATGTCAACAATCATTGCGCGCCGCTCTGATCGATCCACCACCACTATATCAGGCTTATTAGCTATAATAGTCCTGTCAGTGATGATGGATTGATCCCAGTACAATGTGATATGGCCATTTTCGAGAACTGGGTCGGGCGCATACCTGTAGTACGGCACCTCCGATTCCACAAGGTTGTACTGCAGAGCAAGTTGCTGATGGATAATCCTGGCTACAAGGTTGTGTCTATGCAAATATTCTCCGTTAGCCAGACGAGAACACCCGGAGATAATGTGACAGATTGATTCGCCCGGACGGTGGCATGCCCGACATATGTCAACCATACCGTCCTTCACAATAAATCTCCGGTAGAATAGAATAGAATAGAATACTCTTTATTCGGTAGTTATTCGTCATCATAACTTCGTCCATAATTGCACAGACAAACCCTTCGGTTTCTCCGAAGAGTTCCCCGGAACGTAGCCAGGCTACGGACGCTAGGAAGTCTTCGTCGGGCCCGTGTAGGGCCCGGAAAAAGCGTCCGTGAAGCTCCTTACTCTGCCATACCTCCATGCGGTCTTTAGTGTCAAGCACTACAGGTTTGCGCCAGTTCTCTTTAGCCAAGGAGAGCGCGGTAAGGTCCTTGTCCACTGCTACAACATCTCGATGCATCCCCACGTCGGCTTCTAGGAAATATTCCCTGAGACTGCATATCTCACGATTGTGCAGAGTCTTAGCATTTAAAAAGCCTCGACCTCCACACTTCCGCGGGATATACAGTCTCATAACCGAAGAACGTGGGTGATGCATTCGATATGCCGTCAACAATGTACGGACCCGCCTATCCAGGGCGTCTAGCTCTGTTTGAGTCCATTTGAGTATGCCGAAAGAGTACATCAAAACCGGCATGACCCAACCGTTGAAGGCACGCACCTTATTTCCGCCTGATAAAAGACTTTTTTTTTTTTTTTTGTTTAGCCTGTGCTGTCCCACTCCTGGGCAAAGGCCTCCCTCCACTCCTTCCATCTTTCGCGAGCCCGCGCGTCCTCCTTCCAGTTTTGATGGAACCTATCCAGCTCGTCCCGCCATCTCCTACGTGGTCTGCCGCGACCCCGCCTCACTGTCTCAGGGCACCAATTCTGCGCTATTTGGGCCCACAGTTTGTCCGGCATGCGGCAGACATGTCCTGCCCAGTCCCATTTAAGTTGGGCAGCCTTTTGAGCCACGTCAGCTATCTTTGTTTTGGAGCGCAGTATTGTGTTTCGAACACGATCCGTTAATTTAACGCCTAGTATACTGCGCTCCATTGCTCGTTGGCAGACCTTGAGTTTGGACTTCTGGATGTTAGTTAAAGACCAAGTTTGTGCACCATAGGTTAAGACGGGAAGAATACACATGTCCATGAGCCTGCGTTTCAGTGCCATAGGCAACTCACCCTTAAATAGTTCTTTCAAGGACCAGTAGCTCTTCCAGGCGTTTTCCGTTCTTCTTGAGATTTCTTTATCTTGCCTCGCCTGGAAAGAGACTACTTGGCCCAAGTAGAGGTATTCCTGGACATGTTGTATTATCTCCCCGTCTACTTTTATGCTTCTAGGTGTTTCGTTGCACATAACTTTGGTCTTCGACATATTCATCTTCAGTCCAACCTCAAGGCTTGCATTGCTAAGTTCTTGGAGCATCCGTTCAAGTTCAGTGGCTGAGGATGAAAAGAGAACAATGTCGTCGGCGAAACGTAGATTTGTCAGTCTCGCTTCGCCAAGGACAATGCCTCTCTCCCTCCATTCGGCTGCCAACTTCTTGAAGATTTCTTCGAGGGTACTAGTGAACAGTTTAGGAGATAGCGGGTCGCCCTGTTTGACTCCTTTCTCTATTTTAAATTTTGGACCGGTGGTTTCAAGTTTTATTGCGGCTGTACTATTTTTGTAAATATTGCGTAACAGATTTATATATGTGGGATCAATGTTTTGGTTGCTTAAGGCGTCAAATATGGATGTGTGTGAAATGCTGTCGAAAGCTTTGGAATAATCAACAAAAGCGAGGTATAACGGGATTTTATATTCCTGGTGTTTTTCAATTAGTTGATTGACTGTATGCAGGTGATCTGTCGTAGAAAGGCCTGGCCGGAAGCCTGCTTGCTCAGGGGGTTGGTGTTTATCTAGTTCTTCAGATATGCGATTTTCAATTATTTTTATGAATATTTTGTATATATGTGATATTAAACTAATGGGCCTGTAATTATTAATATCGGATTTATCACCCTTTTTGTGGAGCAGAATAATATTAGAATGACAAAAATCTTTAGGAAAGCTACCTGAATGCAGGATGCTGTTAAAGAGCCGGGTGATGTATGGAAGGAGAATGGGTTCGCCTATTTTCAGTGTTTCTGTGCTAATGCCATCTTCGCCACATGATCGATTGTTTTTCATTTTTGTGAGGGCGACATGAACCTCGTATCCGGTTATAGGTGGAACACTGTCAGAGCAGAAATAATCGGGTGTTGAGAGTGGTTGAGTGTCACATGAGTAGAGGGATTTATAAAATGTTGTACATATATCTAATACTTTTGATCTATTCATTTGCTTTTTACCAGAGCCATCTTTTAAATATGTGATCCATGACTTGTGATTAGAAATACCTTGTTTTGCTATTTTCAGTGAGCAGTTATTTTCTAGAGCATCCTGAACTAGTCTATTGTTGTAATATCTAATATCTTTTCTGATACTACGTTTAACCTCTTTATCTTTAAGTCTATATTGTAAATCTCTGCTTCTATACAAACACTGCCTTTGATCTATTAATTTTACAGTTTCGTTTGATAGTTTTTTGCTTTTGTTTTTGATTTGTATTACTAATTTGCTGGCTTTAGTTAAGCTTTGTATTATTTCATCGTATTGTTGCTGGACATCTCTTTCTTCAGTTTTTGAATCAAGCATATCAAAAACTATTTCTTAATTCTAGTTTAAATTGTTTACTTCCTAGTACGAGTGATTGTTTATTTAATTTTCTTATCTGATTTTTCATATGTTTTTGCCGATTAATTTTGGTGTCTAGTTTAATTATTGCGCGTACAGGTCTGCTTACTTCCATGCTGATCTGGGAGGAATAGAAAAACGTAGAATGTTTCAGCTGCTTATCATCCCGTGCAGGTCGTAAAAGTCGACTAAGGGAAGCGTTTACTCTTACATCTTCTAGTAAACAAAAACCAACTTAGGGCATGCAAACTGCCACAGTTTGCAAATGGCCTGAGTTGGACAATTGGCGTAAGAACAGGACGTCAATTTTAGGGTGGTGACGGTAAATATTAATGTTAACCGCGGCACCCACGAACCGAGTAAGCAGGTTCACTGTTCACCCGTCAACCCGCATTAGACAAGCGTGATGGGTTAAATGTCTAATCCCCTCCACAAACATGATGAAGATGAAGAACAAAAGGCCCCAAATGCCCGGCGGCTCCAGTGGTGTTTCTGCTAATGACGGTCGGCAGCCTCGCCCTGGAGTCAGGGGTGCTAAGAATCCCCGGGTGAGATCGATCCCCCGTTCAACGACCACAGCAAATCAACCGGATACCGATAAACTACTTAACGTTATTACCTACAACATTCGTACTTTGAAATCTGAAGATCGTTTGCTTGAGCTCGAAAATGCACTGACTGAGATCAACTGGGATATTATTGGCTTATCAGAAGTGAGAAGAAGCGGTGAAGATACAATAGAGAGAGAAAACACCATATTCTATTATAATGGACAGAGTGGAGGACTCTACGGGGTAGGTTTTTTAGTTGCAAAAAAATGGAAAAACAACATTTCGGAATTCATATCTTACTCTGACAGGATTGCAGTCTTAAAATTTCAAGTTTCAAGCACACAAACATTATCAATCGTCCAAGTGTACGCTCCCACGTCAAGCCACCCAGACAACGAAGTAGAAGAATTCTACGATCTACTAAACAAAGCCTGTGACGAACATCGAAGCACTTGGAACATTGTTTTAGGTGACTTTAACGCTAAAATTGGACAAAGGCAAGATCTAGACAACACCAATGTCTTGGGTCCACACGGCCTCGGAGCCCGAAATGAACGTGGAACACGCCTTCTCCAATTTACATTTGGACAAAACTTATGTATAAGCAACAGCTTCTTCTACAAAAAACCTCACAGGCGATGGACTTGGGTTTCTCCTAATAATCAAACTAGAAATGAAATAGACTACATTCTTACCTCAAATAAACAAATAATTAAAAACATTCAAATCATAAATCAAATTAAATTTAGTTCTGATAAAAGACTATTAAATACTTTTCTCAGGCGACCAAAGAAGCGCTCCTTCAACGATTGTTTCATGTCGGTAACGTTGATGCCCAGTGCTTCCGACATACCCAAATACTTATAGGTTTCGGTTGCTGAGAGGGATCTAAGATTTATAGAATCTGTGAGCTGGGTTCCCACAGATTCCACAATCCCCCCCCTCGCTTTACATGCATGACCGCACATTTGTCCACACCGAATTCCATCTTGATGGCGCTACTGAAAGTTTCGGTGACCTTCAATAGCTCCATCAGTTGGAAATCGTTGGGGGCAAAGAGTTTCAGGTCATCCATGTAAAGGAGGTGAGATATAACTTGACCACCTCTCTTCAACCGATAGCCTAGACCTGAATCCTCCAGCAGCGTGCTAAGAGGATTCAAGGCTAAGCAGAACCAAAGTGGACTCAAACTGTCGCCCTGAAATATACCCCGCTCTATCCTTATCGGCTCACTATTCCTCTGGGTTTGCCGACATCCTGGATAGCGAAGGACTGTCCTCCATTGCCCCATACACGACATCAAGAAGGTGCGCAGGGTTGCATCAATTTTATACAACTCTAGCACCCTCATGAGCCATGTATGTGGCACCGAGTCATAGGCCTTCTTATAGTCTATCCAACATGTCGACAGATCCTTTCGGGAACGGCGAACCTGTTGGCTAATGGCCATATCGATGAGGAGTAGCTCCTTAGTACCACGGGACCCGTTCCTACATCCATTTTGAGAAGCAGACATAACAGAATTCTCGTTAATATGTTTATTTATTTTAGCTCTCAAAATGGAGGTAAGAACTTTATAGACCGTTGGAAGACACGTAATCGGTCTATAATTTTTGGGTTCCGCAGTACTACCCGATTTATGGAGCAGGTGAGTTATTCCAGTCGTCAGGAACTCCGATAGCGACCCTGACTCTAAGGCTGATTGGAATAGGGCTGCTAAGCAAGCATGCGATCTTGTGAACCATTTGATCCAAAAGTTGTGCAGTCCGTCCGGCCCTGGTGATTTCCAATTTGGCAACGGACGAACTGCACAACCTACATCTTGGGGGCTGATCGTTATTGCCCCCATTTCTGTTATTGGATCGCATGCTCGCTCGACTTCCCGAGTCCACTCACCCTCGGTATGACTGACAGGTACCGACCAGATGTTACGCCAAAATGAACACATGGCGTTATCATCCGGCAGGCACATGTCAGTCACACCTTGGTCCGGTCGCTCCCATGCTCTGTAGACCCACCTTTCATCGCTTTGGAAGGTGCGATTCAGAGTGTACCGTTCCACCCGACGCTTATACCTACGAATACGGTTTGCCCATGCATACACTTTCTGCTTCCAGAAGTCGATGCGCTCTGTGACACGGGACATGTAGTCTTGAGGACTGATATCAGTCCCCGCAAACGCCCGCCTCACAAAGCGCATCACTCGAGGGCGATTGTTGCCCTCCCGGAAGCAGATTAGTTTGCCGATGAACGCTCTGGCTCCAGCAATGCGTCGTTCAATCCTATACTGCCATGCCGGTACGGCTCGTTTCGGTCGTGTAGCTCTGTCATCCGGAAATTTGACATGAGCTACACGACATGCCGTTACAGCCGCGCAATACAGGATTGAATGAGCATCGGTGAGGTTTTCGCAGTTATCAAAATATCTTGACAACTGCGAATCCAGAACAGCCACCAGCGCCCTATTTCTGTTATGCATATTATTATTATTTATTTTGGGTGTTTTTTTTTTCTCAGCTCTTAGGCTGGTTTTAGCTACATTTACGGGCTAAAGCCAAGTAAATGTAGCGTGTGGTGTGTATTACGGTGTGTTTTCTTCCTCTAACTGCATGAATTTCCTAACTATTCTGCAGGTGTTTAAGATGGCAGCTTTCTGTATGTTGATATAGACGGACTCTTCTAAGTCTATTTGTTTTAGGCTACGGAGAAGATGGTTGGGAATAACGCCAGTCGTGGAGACAACTATAGAAATAATGTACACTTTTTCTTTATTATTATTATATTATTATACTATATAAAGCTCGATTTTATATTATACTATATAAAGCTCGATTACCACTCACTGACTCACTCACTGACATAATTGTTCTCCCAGATGGTGAAGGGGGAGGTGGGTATATTTTTACAGATTCGTATACAAGTAACTCTCACGAGTATGGGAAAAATCCCAAACCTCCCCTTTTCTACCCCACTCTCCCCCCTCCCTATCGTATCTCGGAAACTAAGAGTCCCGTGTTTTGTTGTTTTACGGATTCGTATAGAGGAGGCTCGGAAAAGTAAAATCCATTTTTCAAAGTTGCCCCCTTGCCCCCCTTCTCCCCCCGCCCTCTAGGTAGATCTCGGAAGTTAAGAGACTTGGAACATTTTTTTTTTCAGATTCATATCAAGGGGCCCAGAGTTGGTAAAAATCATTTTTCAAAACTCCCCCCTCTGCCCCTCTTCACCCCTCCCCCCATCGTATCTCGGAAATTAAGAAACCTGGGTTTTGTTTTTTTACGGATTCGTATAGAGGAGGCTCGGAAAAGTAAAATCCATTTTTCAAAGTTGCCCCCCTTGCCCCCCTTCTCCCCCCCTCTAGAGGTAGATCTCGGAAGTTAAGAGACTTGGAACATTTTTTTTTTCAGATTCATATCAAGGGGCCCAGAGTTGGTCAAAATCATTTTTCAAAACTCCCCCTCTCCCCCCCTTCACCCCTCCCCCCATCGTATCTCGGAAATTAAGAAACCTGGGTTTTGTTTTTTTACGGATTCGTATAGAGGAGGCTCGGCAAAGTAAAAATCATTTTTCAAAATTCCCCCCATTCTCTCCTCCTTCTCCCCCCTTTAGGCGGATCTCGGAAGTTAAGACTTGGAACATTTTCTTTTTCAGATTCATGTCCGTGGGCCCAGAGTAGGTCAAAATTAGTTTTTTCAAAACTCCCCCTCTCCCCCCCTTCACCCCTCCCCCATCGTATCTCGGAAACTAGGTAGCGGTAAAGCGAAGCGTAGCGTAGCGTAGCGTAGGGATAAGGTCACGATAGCTTTCCGGTGGTAGGTAGGTCCTGAGTGGAGCGAACCTGCGAGACCGAGTGGAGCAAAGGGGGGAAGAATACAACATGGCGGACAGCGTTTTTGTATTGACTGCCTAAGGGCCGAGTTCACGGACTGTCATTTGACCAATGTTTGAGTAATCGGCCGATGAATTCCTAAACATCGTTTATGCAGCCGGTTAAGTATTCACTGCTCACCACGAATATTTTAACCGTGATTATTAAATCGGGCAATCAGCATTCGCTCAAAGTGAATGAACGAATGCTATAAGTGTACTCATTTGCGAAGTCACGTCGTTAGATTTAGTCAACACGAGTTTTGGTGACATCTATATTTAGTAGCATAAAATAAAACGCTTTCAACTTGAGAAGTTCGAAAACGCATTGGGATCATTATGCTAGCCTGTAGTGTCTAATTTGGATGGGTAATAACTTCACACCGCTGTCACTGTCAATGTAATAGACATAAGATTTAACGTGGGAGCAAATGAGACAGAAAGCATTATACAGTGTTTTTGTGTTTTTGAGTGTTATTGAGTGTTGTTGAGTGTTGTTGAACGTTGTTGAGTGTTTTGAGTGTTGTTGAGTGTTGATGAGTGTTGTTGAGTGTTGTTGAGTGTTTTGAGTGTTGTTGAGTGTTGTTGAGTGTGGCTGAGTGTTGTTGAGTGTTGTTGAGTGTTGATGAGTGTTGTTGAATGTTGTTGAGGGTTGTTGAGTGTTGTTGAGTGTTGTTGAGTGTTGATGAGTGTTGTTGAGTGTTGTTGATTGTTTTGAGTGTTTTGAGTGTTGTTGAGTGTTGTTGAGTGTGGCTGAGTGTTGTTGAGTGTTGATGAGTGTTTTTGAGTGTTGTTGAGGGTTGTTGAGTGTTGTTGAGTGTTGTTGAGTGTTGTTGAGTGTTATTGAGTGTTGTTGAGTGTTGTTGAGTGTTATTGAGTGTTGTTGAGTGTTGTTGAGTGTTGTTGAGTGTTTTGAGTGTTGTTGAGTGTTGATGAGTGTTGTTGAGTGTTGTTGAGTGTTTTGAGTGTTGTTGAGTTTTGTTGAGTGTGGCTGAGTGTTGTTGAGTGTTGTTGAGTGTTGATGAGTGTTGTTGAGTGTTGTTGAGGGTTGTTGAGTGTTGTTGAGTGTTGTTGAGTGTTGATGAGTGTTGTTGAGTGTTGTTGAGTGTTTTGAGTGTTTTGAGTGTTGTTGAGTGTTGTTGAGTGTGGCTGAGTGTTGTTGAGTGTTGATGAGTGTTTTTGAGTGTTGTTGAGGGTTGTTGAGTGTTGTTGAGTGTTGTTGAGTGTTGTTGAGTGTTGTTGAGTGTTGTTGAATGTTGTTGAATATTGTTGAATTTTGTTGAGTGTTGTTGAGTGTTGTTGAGTGTTGTTGAGGGTTGTTGAGTGTTGTTGAGTGTTGTTGAGTGTTGTTGAGTGTTGTTGAGTGTGGTTGAGTGTTGTTGAATGTTGTCGAGTGTTGTTGAGTGTTGTTGAGTGTTTTTGAGTGTTGTTGAATGTTGTTGAATATTGTTGAGTGTTGTTGTGTTGTTGAGTGTTGTTGAGGATTGTTGAGTGTTGTTGAGTGTTGTTGAGTGTTGTTGAGTGTTGTTGAGGGTTGTCGAGTTTTGTCGAGTGTTGTCGAGTGTTGTCGAGTGTTGTTGAGTGTTGTTGAGTGTCGTTGAGTGTTGTTCAATGTTATTGAGTGTTGTTGAGTATTGCCGAGTGTTGTCGAGTGTTGTTGAGTGTTGTTGAGTGTTGTTGAGTGTTGTTGAATGTTGTTGAGTGTTATTGAGTGTTGTCGAGTGTTTTCGAGTGTTGTTGAGTGTTGTTGAGTGTTGTTGAATGTTGTTGAGTGTTTTGGGTGTTGTTGAGTGTTGTTGATCACAACAAATCACAAAAGACGTTAAGCCGCGTCCCCACTAGAGCCATGCGGCTTAACGTCTTTTGGCGCGAAAACTGTTTGACGCGCTAAAATAAGAAAAAAAAAGACTTATTTTGTTGGTTGACGTATTTTGTAGAAACAATTTTCTTGGTAAAGTTTAAAGTATGGCGGTGTAAATCACAAGTTAAAATAAGTGATTCCAGTGACAATTATAGCAATTTATTAACAACAACTCCACAAGTGTAGTATAAAGCAGTATATATCACTCGAGGGTAAGTACAGATTACTCCCCTTGGTGAATAAATAGCTATTATTACAAAATCCTATAAGTGCTAAGGATTACTGTCCAATTCTCAAAATTTTACAAGGGTAAGAAATACTCCTCAAAAACACGACCCCGCGAGCTGCTTGCAGCTCGCGCAACGCCCAAAATCTAGTTATACTATATAAAGCTCGATTACCACTGACTCACTCACTGACATAATTGTTCTCCCAGATGGTGAAGGGGGAGGTGGGTATATTTTTACAGATTCGTATAGAAGTAACTCTCACGAGTGTGGGAAAAATCCCAAACCTCCCCTTTTCTACCCCACTCTCCCCCATCCCTATCGTATCTCGGAAACTAAGAGTCCCGTGTTTTGTTGTTTTACGGATTCGTATAGAGGAGGCTCGGAAAAGTAAAATCCATTTTTCAAAGTTGCCCCCCTTGCCCCCCTTCTCCCCCCCTCTAGAGGTAGATCTCGGAAGTTAAGAGACTTGGAACATTTTTTTTTCAGATTCACATCAAGGGGCCCAGAGTTGGTCAAAATTATTTTTCAAAACTCCCCCCTCTCCCCCCCTTCACCCCTCCCCCCATCGTATCTCGGAAATTAAGAAACCTGCGTTTTGTTTTTTTACGGATTCGTATAGAGGAGGCTCGGAAAAGTAAAAACCATTTTTCAAAATTCCCCCCATTCTCTCCCCCTTCTCCCCCCTTTAGGCGGATCTCGGAAGTTAAGACTTGGAACATTTTCAAAGCGATGTATGTACTACCTATGACGTGTTTGTTTGTTTTAATTACCATGCGAGAATTATGTTCATCAATATGCAAATCTTGAGTGTTGTTGAGTGTTGCCGAGTGTTGCCGAGTGTTGTCGAGTGTTGTTGAGTGTTGTTGAGTGTTGCCGAGTGTTGTCGAGTGTTGTTGAGTGTTGTTGAATCTTGTTGAGTGTTGTTGAGTGTTGTTGAATGTTCTTGAGTGTTATTGAATATTGTTGAGTGTTGTTGAGTGTTGTCGAGTGTTGTTGAGTGTTGTTGAGTGTTGCCGAGTGTTGCCGAGTGTTGTCGAGTGTTGTTGAGTGTTGTTGAGTGTTGTTGAATCTTGTTGAGTGTTGTTGAGTGTTGTTGAATGTCGTTGAATCTTGTTGAGTGTTGTTGCGTGTTATCGAGTGTTGTTGAGTGTTGTTGAGTGATGTTGAGTGTTGTTGAGTGTTGTTGAATGTTGTTGAGTGTTTTGGTTGTTGTTGAGTGTTGTTGATCACAACAAATCACAAAAGACGTTAAGCCGCGTCCCCACTAGAGCCATGCGGCTTAACGTCTTTTGGCGCGAAAACTGTTTGACGCGCTAAAATAAGAAAAAAAAAGACATTTTGTTGGTTGACGTATTTTGTAGAAACAATTTTCTTGGTAAAGTTTAAAGTATGGCGGTGTAAATCACAAGTTAAAATAAGTGATTCCAGTGACAATTATAGCAATTTATTAACAACAACTCCACAAGTGTAGTATAAAGCAGTATATATCACTCGAGGGTAAGTACAGATTACTCCCCTTGGTGAATAAATAGCTATTATTACAAAATCCTATAAGTGCTAAGGATTACTGTCCAATTCTCAAAATTTTACAAGGGTAAGAAATACTCCTCAAAAACACGACCCCGCGAGCTGCTTGCAGCTCGCGCAACGCCCAAATACTAGTTATTATTATTATTATTATTATTATAAAGCTGAAGAGTTTGTTTGTTTGTTTTTTTGTTTGTTTGTTTGGTTGAACGCGCTAATCTCAGGAACTACTGGTTCGAATTGAAAAAATATTTTTGTGTTGGATAGTTCATTTATCGAGGAAGGCTGTAGGCTATATAACATCACGCTACAACCAATAGGAGCTGAGCATCAATGAAAAATGATGCAAAAACGGGAAAAAATATTCCTTTTGAGAGCTTTCGTTGCGTACGCTGCGTAAACGGTTAAAGTTACGCAAAAATCATGTATGACGGAATTGTTTCCCTTTAAAAGTTCTAAAAAAAAGTCCGCAACAGCATTTATGTCTATCTTTTAAGGTTTACTCACTATAACCTTTTTTATGGTAATCAAATTTCTTTTAAACTAATGCATTATTTGCGAAGGTTTTTTTTATAAACATGATATTAATTCTTATCAAAATAAATACGTTATTCATCACAAGTATTTAATTTTGAATTAAATTGCCCTTGATATCATTTGATTTCAATGAATATCTTAGGAGTTGCATAGTTTACAAGTATAAGTAATAATCTTAAGTTATACCTACTCTTAAAGTAATGGAATATATTTTTGACCGACTTCAAAAAAGGAGGAGTAGGTTTATTCCGGAATGGTCCCATTTAAATTTCATAAAGATCTGATGATGAGTTTCGGAGACAGACAACGGAACTCTTCAATAAATGCCAGCAAATCAACCGCGATTGCTGCTATAACATGTATGCATTGTTTACGCAATCACACAACAAAACATTACGCCTGTACCTTTTAAAGGGGTAGGTAGATGTGTTCAATACCTTACTGTCACTGATATTCACATACCAAGTAATTGTGACTGTTCCCAAAATTACCCTAGGCTGATAAAATTTTCGTTTTTCCTAATTCTGTTACTTATTAGTGTTTAGGTCGGTTCCCCCTAATGGGGAAGAGCCGCACCCCTCCCCGTACGACTCTGTAGAGCTCGTCTCCAGACTGGACACTCTCCCACCGATTGTAATGAATTCCCAAGAAGTGTTTTGCCTTGTCCCGACTTAGGAAGCTGGGGAACAAGGGGGGATACAAGAAAATAATTTCAATATAACATAAGGTTGGGAATCCATCGATAAGGTAATTAAGGAAAGGAAATCTACTTTTCTTTTGCTTATGAAAGTTACGAGACTTGAGAGGAATACAAAAGGGTAATTGATACGTAAAACTTGCGTTGGAGAATACATTGTTTTGAGTTACGTTACTGAAAGTTCTTACAATAATCTGGTAACCCACCCCAGAGAGCAGAGACGTAGGGCACGACACTTTATAACAGCTGTTACGTCTCACGTGCGCTGCCAGTCCTACTTCTAAAGTGCATAGGCCCTAGAGAGGGCCTGCTACGGTTCCAGCAGGACACGTTCCCTATACTCAAGCATGTCTTACCCAATCCTAAGGTAAAGGACTGCGAAGTGTCTCTACCATTGAGCGAGACAAGTTTCCAGAAGTGCTGGACGCGTACTGTAATAATAACCCCTTATAACGGCCTACTCACCCTTTACTAAGACAATACAAAACTAGCGCAAGCGTACCGCATCGTCAGTCGGTTGCAGAATTCCTTACGAATTGCCTTGCTATACGCCGAAGTGGTTATTTTAAATCGTCACTTCACACTTCCTTTAATCTACCCAAGTCGGGGATGCTTGCAGTGTAATCGGCGTCCTTCAATAATTTTTGTCTACCTATCTAGTAACGGGGCCTTTCCATCTGGGCATCCAAATTATGTGTCTCGCTAAATATTATTTTTTTGTATCAGTCAGTCAGTCAGTCAATCAGGCCTACGGGGGCCGGGTGTGATTTAACGAGACACAATTTCTAACGTTCCTTAGAACGGCTATCAAACCAGTTAGGGGTACTTGGTGAAGCCTACCCCCGCTCCCAGGAAGTGTGCGTACATCAAGTACAATGTAAGATATCCTGCAGTTAGTCAGTCCATAGGGGAAAAGGTAGCCATCACTAACGTTTGATTGGTTTGTGTTCGTAAACAAGAACAACAGACTACAAGTTAGCACTATAATTCAAATTAGCCCTAGCGAGTTGCGAGTATTAATTCGGTTCAACCTTCATAGGCGGTGTGACCGGCGACAGTGTCAAGTCTTGGTCTTGGTTGTCTACAGTCGGATGGTAAATGTCAAACCCCATAGAAGGCTTTCTCCGACTCCCTAAAACCAAACGCATGTGTAGGATACCTCGATTAGGTCATTAAAAGGAACAAGGAGGGATAAAATATTCAACACTCACCCAATCCAATCGTTCACCAACACTCACTGAGATCCACGCGCCTTACACGCTACTTACATTATAGTAGACTAATATAACCTAGTCTAAATTAACAATTATTATTTAACGTATTAATTAATAACACACTCGCCATAACAATCTCTCAATCAGGCATACAGTTTCGTTGCTATTGCCTAAGATCTAACTCTGCTCGTCTAACCTACGTCAACCACTCACTCTCATGGTTTCCTGGTATTCACTCATTCTTCTAACTTAACTAGCCTGGACTCGCAAGTCCGTCTCCTAAAGCGGGTCAACCCCGACTGTCTAATCGTCGTCTAAAACAAACTCGGACATGACCTCTTGGTCTTCACTAAATTCTCCTAACTAATCTAGCCTGGACACGCAAGTCCGTCTCCTAGCGCGGGTCAACCCCGACTGCCCCATCGTTGTCGTTATAATTTCTCACATCCTAACATCCACACCACACTCAGCCCACATTCCAATACTTTCGTAGCATCTGTTTATCGCCTTTTTTTATACAATTTCTCAATTGTTTCAAGGGTCCGTTTTGGGTTTGGGTCGTTCTTAGAATTCGTACAAAATACTGCATCTTAAGTGACGTATTATAAAATATTGGTTTCGACTGATGGCTGGCATATGTGCCAGTCTGTTGTCCATAAAATAGAGAATTTATGTGTCTCCAAGTGTCGGCGCCAAGTGTCAGTTTAAAATAAATATATTATTTTGTTATTAAATAGGTGTAAGTGACGGACAGTCACATAGTGTTATATGAATTTGTTTGGGGTAGGCAGGTACAACTAAAAAGTGAAAAATAAAAACGTTTTAACAAAAAAAAAAAAACAATCGACTTCCAAAAAATACTACAAAGTGAAAAATAACTTTAATTTCGAAAGTCGGTGTCAAAAAACGAAAATACAGAACCAACGACACCGACTTCCGAAATTAAAATAAGTTTTTCACTTTGTATTTTTTTGGAAGTCGGTTGTTTTTTTTTTTTGTAATAAAGTTTTTAGTAGGTTTTTTCCTGAAATTACCGCGGGTGAAACGTCTGATATAATTATCAGCGCCCAGCCTAAACCGCTGATCCTAGAGACATGAAATTTGGAGGGTGTGTTCTTTGTGAAGAGTAGGTATCCACTAAGAAAGGGTTTTTAGAAATTCCACCCCTAATAGGGTGAATGAGGGTGAATAATATTATAAAGCTGCAGAGTTTGTTTGGTTGAACGCGCTAAACTCTGGAACTACCAGTCGGATTTGAAAAATTCTTTTTGCATTTGATAGCCCAATTATTGAGGAAGGCTATAGGCTATTTAACATCACGCTATGGCCTTTAGGAGCCGAGCAAAACGAAAGAAAGTCAGAAAGAACGCTAAGCAAAAACGAAGTAATAGCGCGGGCAGGCGATGCGATGCGACGGGGTGGGTTGGAGTAACAAGAAATTTCACGCGGACGAAGTCGCGGGCAGAAGCTAGTATTCTATATTTCGAAAGTACCTCTTTCTGTATGTTAACTTTTCACACCTAAACTACTGAAAGCATTTCGATAAAATTTGACAAGGAGATAGATATAATCCTAGGGAAGGACATGGGCTACTTCACCGGTAATGTTCCGTGGGATAATTTCAACATACACGCGGGTGAAGCCGCGGGCAGAAGCTAGTTATTTATAATGTTGAAATATTGGATCTCATTCAATTAAGATTACTACACATTGGTATATTAGTTATTGGTATTTGTGGGTATATCATAAGCACACAAACAGTTGAGCGTTTGCTATTCGTACCCGACCGCGCACACATTGACAATCACGTATGTGTGAAATTTAAGCCGAACTTTTTTGCTTTGTGTGTACAGACAGCGTCAGTATGTGCTAACCCCTCAAGTTTTAAAATGTTACACATTAAATTCCTTACAAATAATCTAAAGAATACTTCAAAAAGAACCCATTGTTTCGACTCAGATTCGAACCATCGCATCACCGAACGTCGTCATATTCATACCGGCAGTTTGACGAACTAGCCAGCGAGCCCATATGAATTGCGTTGAAATTGTTATCTACTATAGTCTGAGTCATTTTATCTTTAGGTGGGATGTCTAATCGATAGATGTTATAATTTGAGGGTATCCATTAATTTTACTTACTTACGTTGTCTTTATAAAATTAATCCATACCCTCAAGTTATAACTATAACGTTTGATGTATACGTTCACTTAAAACGGCGAAGAGTAAACGACTACGATTTATTCATTATTTTTAAAATGATTTATGATTTTATGAGAACTAAAATAGTTGTTCTGTGTGAACAAAATGTGAGCATAAAAGGAATTGCGAGACAGCTTGGCATAGCAGTAAGTTCATTATAATATTAATTGTGTTCTCCGATTTTTTCTTGTTGAGCTATTTGCGGTATCTTGTGTGTGGTATTTAATAACTTATTTAAAACCATTTTTTTCTATACAGAGACAAACGGTGCGCTTATGGGGGCGCAGATTTCAAGAAACCGGCGATGTTAAGACAATGACCATGGGTCGGAGAACTACTGGGATCTATACGGACCAATCTGAACATCATCCGGATATTGACACCGCCGTTTACATCCACTCGTTACAGTTCGCAACGGCATGGAATATCTCTCTGTCCACGGTTCGAAGACATTTACACGCAGCGAACATTCACAGTTATCGACCTGCAAAATATGTCTAACAGAAGAGCATCGAAGAGAACGATTGCGATTTGCCCGGAATTAGCAGTTATATTAATTAAGTATGACAACAAAATAAACAACGAAGACATTTAACTCATTTGATTCCACTATTTTACTTTGTATAGCAAAATATTCTAAGTAGATATTGTGACTGTCCGTCACTTACACCTATTTAATAACAAAATATTATATTTATTTTAAACTGACACTTCCGCCGCCACTTAGAGACACATAAATTCTCTATTTTATGGACAACAGACTGGCACATATGCTAGCCATCAGGCGAAAGCAGTATTTTACGTCACTTAAGATGCATTATTTGTACGAATTCTAAGAACGACCCAAACCCAAAACGGACCCTTGAAACAATTGAGCAATTGTATAAAAAAGGCGATAAACAGATGCTGCGAAAGTACCTATGGGAATGTGGGCTGAGAGTGGTGTGAATGTTAGGATGTGAGAAATTATAACGAGGACGAAGGGACAGTCGGGCTGGACCCGCTTTAGGAGACGGACTTGCGAGTCCAGGCTAGTTAAGTTAGGAGAGTTAGTGAACACTGGAGGCCATGTCCAAGTGGGCTGTCGCGAGATAGCGAGTATTAGGTTTTAAGATAAATATAGTTGGGTTTAAGCCCCAGATTAGATTAAACTAATCTAGTAAAAGTGGTGAGTGTGTGTGTTTGTTGGTGTGACTGGGTGAGTCCTTCATTATACTAATTATCCTAGGCTGATAGAGTTATTAAAGTTATATAACTAATCAGACAGAGAAGTGTTGCTGGGGAGTTTGTTGTACCACTTCTTCTCCCCAGCCCAAACACTAGGAAGTGGTGAAGGGTGGGCGCTTTGGGGCTGTCTATAGACCTTCAAGAGAGTTATTCCACGACTCTATTAATTAGTAATTCTTAATTTGTGATTCTCTACTCTATTAACTAGTAAATTCTAATTCCTGAATATTGTATTCATTGCTTCCGGCCAATAACAGAGCTTTAAGAGAGATTATTCAAAACTCTAATAAATAGTGATTGGTTTCAAATCTCAACTCTATTATCTAGTAATTCTTGGAAGTTGTATTCCTTATCTCAGACCAATAATTCGGTCAGACTGACATGAACACGTATCCTGCAGATATGCTTGTTGTGCAAAGGGTGAACTTCCAGTGGTTAGGGTGACCATATCTATCTCATATCCAGTCCAAGGACTGATAGGGACCATGTCTCCTTATGAGCATGATGCCGACGCAATGCCGCTGGAACTAGCCGCTCCGTAGTTAGACAAGGACGGTCGCTCGGTTGCCGCAGGAAAAGCCGCTTCGTCACGTTTATCAGTTCGAGAGAACTGCTAGGGACCATGTCTCCAAAAGAGCATGATGTTGACGCAATGCCGCTGAAAAGCCGCTTACGTCACTATATGGAAGTGTTGCTCTGAGTACTTCAGGTGTAGATGTGAGGTATCGTGTGAGTAATGACTGATCAAATACCCGTTACACTAGCGTATGGGTTACTCACAATTAATAATAATAATATACCCTGGATCCCTCTATTATTACTAACTTTCTAAAACCACATTCAATGTATGTTCATAACTATGAATTCCTAAGTTTAACTTATCATTTCTTTCAATCCTTTCCTTGTTGAGACAAGGCATTGGAATTCTTTATATTTGGAATTCATTCCAATCGGTGGGAGAGTGTCCAGTCTGGAGACGAGCTCTACAGAGTCGTACGGCGGCGGGGTGCGGCTCTTCCCCATTAGGGGGAACCGACCTAAAACACTAATAAATAACAGAATTAGGAAAAACGAAAATTTTATCAGCCTAGGGTAATTTAGGAACAGTCACAATATCATGAGCTAATAAGAGATGTTAATTGATTATCTATTGATAACATGTTTATTCACTTATTATGCTCATGATTGTAATCCTGCCAAACTAACTTCTAGTTCCTAGACAAGTTGCAAACGCTTCAAAACTTGTCTCTTTCTATGTCACTTGTCAGACTGTCAAATGTCAAATTTGTATGCTGAGACGACATGACAGGTCACGTGACATTTCGTTAGGTTATGCCAATCTAAAATATTTCTACCGCTTACTATTTTATCGTTTACCTTAATAGGATGCCACTTGTCTAGGAACCCAATTGTGTCAGTTGGCAAAATAGTATATTATGATAACTGTAAATAAAATTATCAAATCAAAATAAATCTTTGTTGTAAAATAAGATCATAGTTTTGTTAAATAATAGCAATAATAAATATTATATGATTATTAAGGTATTTTATTTTTCTTTATTTTTAAATTCTTTATAAATAATTACTAAAACAAAATAGAAAAATATATTAAAATAATAATTATAATGAACAAAAAGCACATTTCGTGGCTATGATTTGAACTTCCACTCATAGGCACGGCAAGCGGTCTTGAAACCTCTAGTCTATTTAGACGATGAATAAAACGTTCGTAAATGTTAACCCTATTATTGCTTGTCGTTTTCGCAATAATAAAAGTATTCACGTTTTATTGAAAAAAAAACAATAATAAAAACAGAATTTAAAAAAATAAATACTATCTTAAACTTATTTATTCACTAAAACAATAAATTAATTGAAATAAAATGTTTTTGCAAAATACAAAAACCAACTTGGGCCTATCACGGATTTGAACGCACATGTCTTTTGGAGGGGTAATCACTTAATGAAGCTGTCTGTACATGTTTCTAAAAAGTCAAAAACTAATAAGAGTGTATTAAGCTAAAAGTGTTTTCGATTGTTGGTTCGGTGACCGCTACTAGCTCAACTGGTGATTTATTCATATACATAGTATGCTCAGAAGCATTCCTAGCTGGGCGCGATCTCAAGTACTGCGCGTGCACACAGTATTCACAGCTCATCGCGACACGCCATTTGTTTCATTACCCTGTCGCGTCCCATGCGCACACCACCCTCCCGGATGTTCAGGTGTTCCTACTGAGCCATACAACCAAGCTACGTAGAAGCTATATCTATATGTTAGTCTGTTGCTGTCGATATCCTAGTCACGATTGTTCGGGCGCACGCATCCGTGGCGCGCCTGCACTTTCACAGCCTACACACGCGCGACATGCCGTTCCACTCCGACGGCCGCTACTGCAGAACTGATCTGACTGTGCAAGACCTGTACCTACAAGTAGAAAATTCTAGATGTTCTAATAATATATTAATAGCTAGCTTCCGCCTGCGGCTTCGCCCGCGAGGTATGTCGATAAAAACTATCCTTTGTCCTTCCCCGGTATGTAATCTATTTCTCTGCCAAATTTTATCGAAATCCGTTCAGTGGTTTAGGCGTGAAAAGGTAACATACAGACAGACAGACAGCTTCTTTCGAATTTATATTATAGTATTAGTATGGATAAATGAAAAAAAAATAGGATATAGAATAAATGCGTTGAGTTTGAGTTTGACTGCAACCAACTTAGATGTAGCGATCATTCGTCGCACTGTTCGCTTCGCTCGCACTGCTCGCGTACGATCGGTCATAGTTCTAACCTAACCCAATTGGTAGGAGTGGCCCTAGCTTAGTTACTGCGACTTACTGTGAGATGTGGCCAGAAAGTGAAACAGAGACTCATTTTTAAAAAAATCTTACATCATTAGTAGATCAATAAGTTTTTAGAGGATCAATTAAATATTTTGCTAATGTAAGTGTCGCCAGGCCGAGTCGTGTCTACCGGCTGCACAGCGGGTGTGCACGCTCCTCGAGCGGAACGTGTCTACGTGTGCGGATAGCGAGTGCGGCATGGCGGCGTGCGATGCGTGCGCGGCCTGATATGGTCTGTGTCGCCACACCAACATCTTAGTTTACTCTAAAGTCTGATGCAATAATTCCAATGATTTTACTTACTTCTTGAAATTACGAATTATGTTTTTAGATAAGAAGCGAACCAAAATTATAATAAATTGCTATTTATTAAATATTCCCGATAAGATTAGGAATACCATTGTGAGTGTATAACTATACCTCGTTTATTGATATCGGTTATAATTATTACCTACTTGCAGCGCTCTGTGTCGATGGCAGTCAGCCAGTCAGTCGCGGAACGAACCGGACACTTAGATATATAGGTAGACTTCCATACTTATACATATATATATATATAGATAGGGATAGGGACACTTCCACACTTGATTGTGATGCAGACTGTGCATGACGTCATAGCATTGATAGGATCTGTGCTCCGCCCAGCATCAGTTAGGACATAGGAACATCGTCGTGGACGTTTTGCAGAAAAGCATAATCCGCTACAGCACAGAGACCTTAAGAGGAAACGCGGTCACGTAGTCGTTGGCGTACATTCCATGCTAACGTACGTCTGTTTTCCCCCTGGTTCACGATACTAGTCCAAATAATTTCTTACCATAGGTATAATATGTTATATCTACCTCTGCCATGTCCATGTCATGTGTGTTGATTTTTGGTGTAATTGAACGCCAACCACCACGTGACCGCGTTCCTCATAAGGAATCGCTCCACCCTAGGGATGCGGAATATGACCTTCGACGAGAACATAATAAAAAGTTAGGTACAGACATATTCCTCACCACTCATCACTATCAGTCATGTGTTTGATACTCCTAAACGTTATTTCATAATGCACTCAGTTTTGCCAGAATTAAAAATATGAAACTCGTAGGCCAAAAACAAATACCTAAATACCAAGTATTGTGACGGTAGTCTCAGCGCTGGCTACGTCATGAAGTGTTGACTGGCGCTGCAACACCGGCGACACGTGCGAGCGTGACGAGCGCCGCGTTACAATAGCCCCCGGCACTGATACACGACGGCGACAGAATGCAGCGCGTCACTAAACTATCTGCTTCCGCACGGCCCGGACCGGCCTCATTATAGCAAGAAAGCGTCGTCTTTTGTGCTTGTATTTATTTCTGTTTCTCAACAATAGCATATTGTGACGCGGCGGACGCAATCAGCCGGCCTGCACCGCGCTCGCCTGCATGCACGTTACTACGCTACACAGACGTCCATGAATTTCAAACGTTAGAATGTTCATAATTTCACCAGTATTTCGGTTTCACGGATGCGTGCGCCGTGCCACTTACAAGGTGTGGACGAGGCAGTCAAACTCAAAGAATTTACTTTAAACCATAAACAAGCACTTTTAAACTTTCCAGGATTAGGTCAGTCAGAAAGATAAAGTTAGTCGTTGCATAGCGTAGTAGGTTCCTATAGAGAAGAACGGGCAAGAAACTCCTTGAACACGAATCATCCGCGTTCCATCCGAGTCTTGTTCCCCACACATCGAACCGACACGGACACGGCTCGCGCCCGGCACGGTTAAGCATACGACCATCCTAACTACTAATTTTATTAATACAGCTTCGGTTGAAAACATATTCGATCGCCTCTCAGTCTACATTTTACAAGTAACTTTATCTATACATTTTAAGAAGACACCTTCAACGTAATCAGAAATTAAAAACGTTTATTTTATACTTTAACTACCCAACTACGGCAAAGCCAAAACAAGGATACGATTTAAATAGACTTTTTATGCATGTATGTCCATCTGATCTCTCACTACGCCTAAACTGCTGGTTGTATTTTGACAATGACGAGGTATCGTTGGAAGTGTCATGTTGTTCCGCGTGTTCTCAAGAAATTATGACGACATATCCAACATACAAAACGCGGTTAAAGCGATGTAAAGCGTTACCGGTTTTGCCGGTTTTCTGATCCTATGCACTGTGATATTCAAAATGCTTAAAAAAGTTTTTTGACACACTCTTAGCAATTTAAGAGAATCTAGGTCGAGTTGGCGGATGAGCAGCTCTGAGAGTTCCTTGTCGCTTAGTTTTCCAGCAGACACGATCGCTTCAAATTGCAGGAACCACAGCTTGATTCTGTTTCTCCATAGAGGCGGTATCCGTTGGTAGTACGAGTCGGCTGACAGTTCGTGTGAATCTTTTTGCGGTGCTGATGTTTCGCTTGCATCGTTCAGTTTTGAAATGCTCGGGTTCATTTTTGCTTCAAGGAGATTCTTCCGTCGGGGTCACCACTGTTAGATACGCAGGGTATTGAAAATGAGACGCAAATGCAGGTTGAGTATGTAGTGTGTTTATTTCCAAAAGCCGGTTCCTTATAATATATCAAACTGTAGCAAAAATCGATACATAGTGGGTACATTTTAAAATTTGTTTGAACAAAATATTTGGTAAATACCCTGCTTGCTTATTTTGTATGTGAGGGTGATATTCCGCTACAGTTTTATTATATAGTATAGCTATAGTATTTATATTATGGATATCACTGTATGTTTTGAACAATTTAATATTTTTATGGGCATATAAAAGATTTTCATAAATATACTGAGAAGGCACAGTCATTATATTAATCTCTTTAAATTTGTCTCTGAGAGAGTGTCTCGGACTTAATTTATAAATTGATCGAACAGCACGCTTCTGCAAAACAAAGATAGTATGAATATCGGCGGCATTTCCCCACAATAGAATACCGTACGATATTACACTATGAAAATAACTAAAATACACAAAACGGGCAGTCTCTATATCAGTTAAATTACGAATTTTTCTAACAGCGTATGCTGCGGAACTTAGCTTTTTTGACAATTCATCTATATGTGGACCCCACTGAAGCTTAGCATCCAAAGTTATGCCCAAGAATACTGTGCTGTCTTCAGGATTCAATTCCTCGCCCTTTATCAACACATTAGTTTTCACCTGCCTAACGTGGGGTAGCGTAAACTTAATGCATTTGTTTTTTTTCTCGTTTAGAAGCAAATTATTAACATTAAACCAGTGGACTACTTTTGAAATCGCGCTATTTACATCGTCAGTAACCAACTGCTGACGTTTCAGTTTAAACAAAAGTGAAGTGTCATCTGCAAACAACACTATATCATGATTATCCTTTATGAGGTACGGCAAGTCATTAATATAAATAAGAAACAAGAAAGGACCAAGAATTGAGCCCTGTGGGACTCCCATCGTTACTAAAGATCCGGGTGATCTTTCTCCATTAACGTCAACGCTCTGAATCCTTTTACTTAAGTATGAAGTAAGAAGATCCAGAGCAGTATTCCGGATCCCGTAGTGGTGTTGTTTCCTGATTAACGTTTCGTGAAGAACGCAATCGAATGCCTTAGACTAATCACAAAAGATGCCCAAGGCATCGCATTTATCTTCCCATGCAATATAAATATGTCCTAAAAGTTCAACACCGGCATCAGTAGTTGAATGACCCCTTGTAAAACCAAACTGTTTGCTATGTAATAATTTATATTTATTAAAAAATCTTTGCATTTGGTCTAAAATTAATTTCTCAAAAATTTTACTAAAGGTAGGTAGTACAGAAATAGGTCTATAATTTGTGGGGTCTGATGTACTACCTGATTTAAACAAAGGTATTATTTTACTACGTTTGATAAGGTCAGGAAACTCCCCATTGTCAATACAACAATTAAAGATAAGAGCAAGAGTAGGTGCTTCAATGTCAATAATAGACTTAGCAACTTCTACAGAATTACCCATAGGTCTGCAGTCTTTTTTACAAAAAAGTGTGAAAGGTTTTAATTATATCTCTACATGTAATATATTCAAAATAAAAATCCGAATTGCAACCATTAACATTTTCCTTAAGCAAAGACTCAGCAACAGAAGGTGACGAGTTTAGGGATTTAGTAGTTGAAACGGGAATATCTGAAAAGAAATTTTCAAATGCCTCGGCGACTTGTGAGTCTGATTTTATTATGTTGTCATTAATAGACAGGTTGTAATCAGTACTTCGGTTACTAGACCTTCCCGCTTCGCTATTAATATTATTCCAAGTTGGTGTAATTACATTACTGCTGTTTTTAATCTTTGAATCCAAATAACGTGACTTGGCCATATAACAAACTTTTTTAAATAATTTTGAATAATTTCTAACACAAATTAAATTCATCAGTGAGTCCTTTCATTGTACAGTTCATCAAGCCGTGTTCTACTTTTATGAATACCAATGGTAGCCCAATCACTGAAGGATGCATTACTATTAACCGAGATAGTCTTGGGAATAAAGGTGGAATCAAATATTTTACAGTATATATTAAAAAAAAATTATCATAAAGATGATTAGGATCAGCATGAATGGACAAAACTGGTAATTTATTAATGAGTTTAACTTTAAAAGCCTCCAAGCGACTTGCAGTTTTGGGGTTAACAGTGATATCCTTTTTAGCCACTTTTTTGTTTTGGTTTTGAATAGTAATCCTTTGCCCGCATTGATCAGAATCTAGTAAATTTATAATTTATTTGTGGCTTGGTATAACATCTGTATAAATATTATCTAGGCATGTGGCACTAGTAGGGGTTATTCTTGTGGGCTCCAAAAATAGGTTTACAAGATTGTAGGACTGAAACAGACTTAAAATTTTACTACAATAAGCTGAGTTTTCTAATAAATTTACATTAAAATCACCACAAATAATAACGGCCTTGTTTGAGTTACAAATCCTGTGTAACACTTCATCCATTACCTTTTCAAAGCAGTCATACAATCCTGAGGGTGGTCTATACACACTTAATACAATTGAGTGCTCCAATTCTATACAGGCAATTTCAACCGTACGCTCAACAGATAGGCTCACAATATCTTTACGATCTTTAAATGTGAGCTGGTTACTTACTAAAATTAATGAGCCACCATGTATAGCATTTATTCTGCTGAACGAACTACCAACCTGGTGATTATTAAAATTGAACAAGAACTGGTGCCTTTTCAGCCAATGTTCTGTTATACAAAGAATGTCAATACTATTGAAATTCATGAATAATTCTACTTCTAAATCTTTGTTCATAAATCCTTGAATATTTTGATGCACCAGGTTGATACTATTTACTGATTTTAAACTTTTTTTTAGTTATTTTTGCAATTCTGTATGTTATAGCTAAAATATACACAAACAGAAAAAGAAATTTAAAAAAAACTATAAAACAAATCATTCAGTCTGTTTAGTTCACCACTAACCTAATACATAGGATGTAATAAGTAAGTGACGAAAAATAAATTACACAAAGCAATGTGCCAGAATTCGGAACACCACGCTGCATTCCAAAACGGGCATACTGGATGTAGGGAAAAAGGTTATAGAAGTTGCCTCTATTGTCTTAATTTCTAATTTAAATTATTATCAATGTCATTAATAGTGACCAAATTATTGGCAGAATTGTTTATAATGTCATTGCATTGCTCGAAAGGAGCAAGTTGTTTAGCCAAATTTTTGGCTGTAATAGAATGTCTTTTATAGTTGTCAGAAAGATAGTACATACATAACAATGTTATATCTATCTTTTGTCAAATACAAATTATTACTAACATAAATTGTTAATATCAACTAAATGGAACATGTTATTATTAAATGTCAAGTTATGCATAGTCATATTCAATACAAATCTTAGCCTATTTTCTTCCCGTGGCAAACTGTTACTGTAAGGGAATGTAAACACCACAACTTCTCTTAAACTAAGGTTGCATAATGTTTTATGATACTGGAGCAGTTCCCCTTTGTTAACGTTTCCCCTATTACCCATAAAAATTAATAAAGTTGTATCCGGGGTAAAGTTACATTTAATAATTTGTTTCATAATATGAAACAAAGAGCAACCAGGCATACAGTAATTTATTATTGAGTGTCCCGGATATTCATCTGTCAACAAGTGACCTAAGTCCTTACCAATCTCATCACAAAATAATACAATATCATTATTTAAAGTTTGTTTACAATGTTTATAGGAAATATTAATAGGAGGAATTATCAAATCAACACAGGGCTGCAATAAGGTAAGGTATTGCAAGTTGTCAATGAATGGTCCGGTGTAAGCACATTGGATGGTGTTTGACAATGCTCACAGTTGGTTTTTTCTGAGTTTACCAGCTCATTCATTGCCAACACATATTCCCTCATTAGTTCTTCAGAGGTATTATATTTGTTGGTCATTGAACTCCCGCACCATTTCCACTCATGTGTGTTGAATAAGGTCATTAACAAAAGCGATAAAAAATATCGGACCCAGTATGGAGCCTTGTAGTACGCCAGTGTGCACAGGAGACAATTGGGACCTATATGTTTCCTCACTTGTACAATTTTTACCTGAGGAACTTGTCTGTGACACCACTGCTTTGATCTCCACGAACATCTTCCTGCTTTTTAAATATGACGTGAGAAGTGCCTATACTTTACCCCTGACACCGTAGTGCTCAAGTTTTTCTAACAGTAATTTATGGTCCACCGTGTCAAATGCTGAACTTAAGTCTAAGAAGCCCAGCTACTCTCTGTTTGTCGTCCAATCTGCTAACTACGTCCTTAATTAGAGTCGATATTGCGTCTTGTGTCCCAACTTATTTCTGATAACCAAATTATCTTCTACTTATAACTCCTTTTAGGTGGAAATGTCTGAGTAATCTAGTTTTAATTAGCTTTTCAAGAATTTTCGAGTGAATAGGTAGTAATGAAATTGGTCTGTACATCTTTGGGTCAGTTTTAGATCCTTTTTTGTGTACAGGTGTTATTTTGGCTATCTTCAGTTGATCTGGAAAAATTCCCTCATCAAAACATTATAAAAAATGCATAACGGTTCCGCTAGTACGTCTATATTGTCCTTTATTACTGATATATTTATGTCATCATAGCCACAAGATTTTTTGTTGTCCATTTCTTTCACCATTTTGAATATCTCAAGGGGAGTGACAGGGTCTAGGACAAGGTCATTGGTTACTCTTTTTGCACTATATTCACAATATCTGATGGTTCGGACATAATCTTATTATTTGATTTTAAAATTAGTTTTGTATTGTTATTGGCACTCTTATTTCTATGTTTATTTATAACTTTCCAAACGTCTTTCGAGATGTTCGTTGATTTTGCTAATTTAGATTGTACTGTTAGCTTTTTGGCCATATTTATTACTTTCCTGTACAGAGCGATGTATTTTTGCCTATAGTCCATCACAGTATCATTTTGTCTATTCCCTTTGCCAGCACAGAGAAATCGTTTCATTTTGCTAGAAACCTTTACACCCTTAGTGATCCAGCGCAGATGCGTATTACGCGTTAAGTGTACCTGCAGTTTCCTTTTCCTAAAACAGCGTGTGAACATATCTTCGAATTGCTTTAAAAATGAGTTTATTCCGAAATCACTCCAGTCTTGATTTAATAGCAAATTTCTAAAGTTTCTTCTCGTATTTGCATTAAAAATCTGTTTGGTAAATTGAACACTACTGTTTTTTTATATTCCTACATAGTTCGTTACTTCTGAATACTGTATTGCAGAGTAATGCCTGCATGTCCATCTGCTAAGCCATTGTGGTCAACATCGCAACTTATCACGCAATGGTCTGATAAATTGGAGAAGACATTGTCTAAGATCGTGAGTCATTTCGAATAAATGTAGTCGAACTAATTAGAGGTCTAAAGTTGTAACATGTCAATAAATTTAATAAGTCATTTCTTTTTTTATTGTCAGTTGATAATTTAAGTCAATATTAAAATCACCGCAAATAACACAGTTCTTGTTAAAAAAATGTTCTAATAGTTTTTCAAGCCTCACCATAAATGTGTCTAAGTTTTTATCATAAGGCGTGCGATAACAGCAACACAGATAGGCCTATCGAAACATCTTTGACACCGCATATTTCAAAACTGTCCATTTTATGTAATTTTTTGGCAATGGTCAGATCCTCATGTTGCCTATCCATTTCTGCTAGAATAATAGTCCCTCCCCTCAATTTATTTATTCTGGTATTATATGATGCAACATTGAGAGATTTAACAAGGAAACTAGTTCTTCGTTAAGAAAATGCTCGCTGATACACAAGTAATTCGAAGGGCTACTCAAGCTATCTAGATATATTTCTAACACATCTTTCTTATTATTTAAGCCACACATATTTTGATGAAAGATGTATAAACAATTACACAATGAACTATCTAAAGATTCGTAGACAGTTGACACATGTTTATCAACAAAAAATGTATCTCTGTCCAAATCTTTTATCTTTTTTTTAAAGTAGTAAGGAATAGTACCAGGTTGTAACTGGCCGATTTTACTGCTTTCATGCTTATTAACGATACTTAAACTGTCACAGTTATTTTTGTATTCAGAGATTAGTAATATCTGTATGTAGCTATTCAAGTTCTGAAAGATATTTACAATAGCCCTATTGTTGACTTTGCCTGTATATTTAGAAAACATTTTACACAAATATCATTTAAAAAGAGTGTCCATGGAGTTTCTTGCCCGTTCTTCTCCATAGGTACCTACGCTTTGGAATGGGCAACTAGCTTCATATTTTCTGACTGACCGACTTCTTGACAATTCAAAAGTGCCTGTAAATGATTTAATTGAAATAAATGCTTTGCGTTTGAGTTTTTATGATTATATTCCAGATGTTTGTTGGTATCAAACAAATATGCATGTTTAAAAGCCTGATTACTTTGGTACACAAGTCAATTGAACGCTTCTATTCTAGTATTAAATAAGTTAACATTCCATTTCAATTTAAAAGTAGGAGAACATAGAATAACATTGGTGTGCATTACAATTTCGATTTTAGATTTTATGTGATTAACCAATTTTTCGTAATTATTGGACTTTCAGAAGTCTTTTTCACCTAGGAGGATTATACAATAGTCATTTAGGGTGTAATCTACTACTACTACTTTCTTGTCCAATGTTCCAAGAAGCTCCACTGTACCCGCATTGGGCATACAGTAGTGACAAATTTGGGCGTTCAGTAAAGTGTTTTCGGCAATACTTAATATATTATTTACATTATTATCACTAATTATACATACCTTATTGAAACATGTGTTTTCCAAAATTGGCAGCACGTTGTAGACAACATTAGGTTCCTTATCAGGTAAATAATAAAATAAAATAAAATCAGCCGATGATAAAATAAAAACTACCTGGCAAATAATAAACAATGAAACAGGTAGGAAAAAACAGCGTAATACTGAATTAAATTTAGAGACTGCTCGTGGCCCCATCAATTCAGATATAGAAATTGCTCAGGAATTTGAAAATTTTTTTGCTAATATTCCCATTAAAACTACTAAAGCTTTAAATTCCTCACCCGCGCTTTCTGCTGACTTACTTAGAAAGAATGTTGAGGCATGCCCTTCGGAGTTTGGGTTTCAACATACAAACCCCCAGGCTGTTATAAAAGCTTTTAAAGATCTTACAATTAAATCAACAGAAGATCTCTGGGGAATGTCTGTAAAAGTTTGTAGATCTATCATCGAAACGATTGCGCCCTATTTAGCTTTCATATTTAACATCAGTGTAGACCAAGGAGTCTTTCCAGATCTCATGAAACACAGTAAAGTAGTTCCTTTGTTCAAATCCGGTGATAGTAAAGACCCAAACAATTTTAGGCCTGTCTCAATTCTGCCGGTTCTCAGTAAGGTGTTTGAAAAGTTGATGCTCAATCAAATGTTACGCCATTTTAATAAAAATTCGATCTTTCATGAACAACTGAGGACGTTGTACCACTGACGCCGGTGTCAACCTAATAAAGAACATTTTTAACGCTTGGGAAGAAGCTCAAGATGCCATTGGAATCTTTTGCGACCTCTCTAAGGCGTTCGATTGCGTAAACCATGAGACACTTCTGCTGAAACTTGAGCATTATGGGATTAGGAATTTAGCTCTTGATTTACTAAAGTCATACCTAAAAGATAGAAAGCTTAAAGTTCAAGTAAACGGCGTAAACTCATTAGGATCTGAAATAGCGATGGGCGTTCCTCAAGGTTCAATATTGGGTCCATTCCTCTTTTTAGTTTACATTAATGATTTACCCCAATTACTTCAAAATCAACCAAAGATGGTGTTATTTGTAGATGACACCTCATTGATCTTTAAGATAGACAGACGGGCACAAAATCTTGACGACGTGAATAACTCTATTCTTCAGGTCCAAGATTGGTTTACGGTAAATAATTTGGTACTAAATGAAAAGAAAACCAAATGCATTAGATTTAGGGCACGCCACGATAGCAGGGCACGCCACGATAGCGGCGGTAAGACCCCTCTTTGAGGAGTGGCTAGAGAGGCGTCATGGCGCCCTCACGTACCGCCTGACGCAGGTCCTCACCGGACACGGAAGTTTCGGGAGGTTCCTGCACATAATCAGGCGGGAGGAGACGCCCGGGTGTCACCATTGCCAGGATCGCCCAGAGGACACGGTGGAGCACACGGTGGAGGTCTGCCCCGCTTGGGCGGAGCACCGCCGTGTCCTCGTAGAGGCCATCGGCAGCGGCGGCGGCCTCTCGCGTCCGGGCCTGGTTCAAGCCATGGTCCGGGGCGAGAGGGAGTGGAGAGCAGTCGCCTCCTTCTGCGAAGCAGTCATGCTAGCGAAGGAGGCGGCGGGACGGCTGAGGGAGAGAGCCTCCCGTCCCAGCCGCCGCGGGAGACGCTCCGGGCGTCGGGAGCCGCGCGACGACTCCCGGCCACCGTAGGCGCGGGCCTGCGGGCGGAGAGTAATGGGTAGCTCACCGTCCGATCAGGACCAGGCCCGTGCCGGACGGCGCGTACGTGTTCCACGCGCGCCTCAAAGAGATGTCAGCATTAAAAGAAGGGGCCCGTAAGGGCCGAAGCCTGCCGGGTCAGCGGGATTGTCCGAAAGGGTTACCGCTGGCCCGGAACACAAAGGGCGAAGGAAGGAACACGGGTGGGTCTTAGTCAGTAAGAGTCTGACACTCCCTTCCGCTCCACCCAGAGCGGGAGGAGTCATTTGATGATTTCCCATCCTGAAAAAAAAAATGCATTAGATTTAAATTACCTAATGTTAGAAGTAGTGAATGTGACATCATAATTATTGAATGGAGAAAAACTGGAATTTGTTGATCAAACTGTTTTTCTGGGAATCACGCTAGACGACAAATTGCAATGGGGACCTCACATAACATCTCTTGCGGGGCGGCTTAGCTCGGCCGCTTATGCTGTTAGAAAGATAAGACAGTTAACTGATGTAGAAACCGCGCGTTTAGTCTATTTCAGCTACTTTCACAGCATTATGTCGTACGGCATTTTACTATGGGGTCGAGCTGCTGACATTGAATCCATCTTTATTTTGCAAAAAAGAGCTGTCAGAGCCATCAACGTTGCCGCGAATCTCTCAGGGAACTTTTTAAAAGGATTAATATTATGACGGTACCTTGCCAATTCATTTATGAAAATATTATGTATGTAAGAAAAAATCTACATCTTTTTAATAAAATAAGCGATATACATAATTTTAATACTAGAAATAAAGATAAAATACATCAACCTTTTTTCAGATTAGCCAAGGTACACACATCTTTTATGGGGTACTGTGTTAAATGTTACAATAAAATACCTTGTGTTATATAGCAATTAAATGAAAGAAAATTTAAAACTCACATTAAACGTACACTGTGTAAACAAGCATACTATAAATTAGAAGATTATATCCAAGATAAGAACGCTTGGAAACATGCTGGTCCTGCTCCATAGGACATTCTAGAGTCTAGACAATATCAAACGGGTTGCTAATTTAAGTGTAAATTTATTCTTCTTTTTTCTTTTTTTATTTAAATTGTTTTACATTCTGTAACTACTAACTCACACCCTGACTTGTTACTTGTAATTTTTTATTTAAATGAAAATCGTTTACTTTTACCATGTTTGTAAATATGTGAGCACCATGTATCTATCAGATAATTAATTTATGTCATGGTTTTATTTTTAATTATTTTACCTATTGTGGTATAGTAATTTTATTTTAGGTGCATCGTCTTCACATATTATGATTATAATTATAAAATGTATTCAAAATATTGAAAGAATTTTAAAAGAGTAACGGTGGAGTTTCTTGCCCGTTCTTCTCCATACGAAAACTACCTTTTGGAATGGGCGACTAGAATCAATTCTATTTGTTGTAATTTTTGACGTTCGAAAGTGCCTTTTATGTGCCTATTTGAAATAAATGCTTTGACTTTGGTAAGTTTGAAACTTCAGACGGTGGTTTACTCGTATTTATTCTAATTTGTTGAACAACGTGTTTTTTGGTTTATTTATCTGTATGTCAGTTTGTTTGTTTTGTTTTACAGTTTGTTAGAGGTTTTCGCTTTGGAGTACTTTGGTTTGTTTTAATTGGGCTGATTGTTGTTACTTTTTTGTATAACTGGTTTTTCTTAACCAAGTCTTCATTTGTGGACCTAAGTTTACTATTTTCTAGATTCAATATGTCTATCTCCTTGTAAGCACTATCTAATTGAGATACCGAGTTTTTGGATTTCTTCCTTTAGTGCTCGTACTTGATTCATAGTCTTCGTCCACTGATATGTCAGGCATGCTACTAGCAGTGCACTCAATTATCTGCGATGTTGAGTCATTGTCATCTGGAACATGGTCCGAATTGATTCGAACGCGCGTACGACGAAATGTAATATTTTCTAGGAAGTTCATGATAGAAATCTTGAATTTAACTTAATTTAATTCTCAAAAAAAAGAAAAAAAGCTTTTTGTCGTTACACGTATTGTCTAGGTTTGAACTCGCAAACTCTTCACTGGCAGTCGTTACCCCATACCACTTGGTCAATCTGACATTGAAATGATATATTAATTGAAACACAGGTGTTTACAATAAAACGGTCGATAGTGTACTCAACAATATTAATTGCTATGTGGATTTAAATGGTATAAAAATATTCTAGCGTGCTAAATAATGTGCGATGTAATCGTACATATTCCCGGACGAGTTAGGAAGGATGCAGAGTAACTTGACTTACAAAATAAAATAAAATTAACGTAAATAATTACAAAAACAGAGTAAATGTAAAACTATTAAGTAATTATATAAACTTAGTTATGGGCTAGTTCCTATATTAACGCGAGGGTTGCGAGGAACGTGGATGCGCACGCAGTCGAGGTGTCCGGTAGCTTCACTTGTATCGCTGCTGCGGTGAGGTACTGCTGGCAATGGTCTTGATCCCTCGGCAACTGATGGTGGCAGTGATGACGGAACTCGCCATTGGCATTTGTAACGGCGAGCTATCACGATGATGACAGGAATGCCCACTATTCCAACTAATACGTAGATCATAACGTAGTGATGAATATCGTGATAAGATAGATCATGAGGTAACATCACATCCGCTTGTTTCATTGACTGTATCCTTTTGTCTACTTCGTTGATTTCTTGCTCTAAATCTTGAGTTTTATTCTCTAAACTTAGTTTAGGTATGCTGATATTGATGATGTGGTTAATAGGGGCAATCACTGGTGCATAAATATCAGAGTCCGTCCTTATTTCACTTAAATAAGCCTTGTTTGTCTTGATTATGCATCCATGAACTATGCTCAATACTCCGGCTTGGGTCAGCTGATGTGCGGTTATTTGATCGCCGCATATTGTGCGAACGTGACACCTATCGCAGCAAAAGTAAAAATAACTGTTCAAAGTGTACGTTTCTTGTAAATTGTCTTTACAGAGTCTTGAGATGGTTTTGCATTCCGAATTTTCTGTTTCACAAAGGTTCTTGTGTCCTTTAATCTGGTACCTATATAGGTCGTAAGACGTGGCAGTAATAAACACCTGAAATGGTTCGACATGATCTCAAGTCTTCTTCGGACATGTCGATGTAGGTATCTTTCTTCATGTTGATAGATATGTACTCGGATACTGGGACTATGCTGATCATTTCACTTGGCCCTGTTGTCTTGGGAATCGGAATCGTCTTGAAGGTTTCGTACGAATCTCGACTGATCAGCGGTAATTTGATTTCAAAGATTATAATGTCCTCCAGAAGTCTTGTTTTTATTTCTAGAAGGTCATATATCTTCCGAAGGTCCGAGTGTATGTCGTCAACTGGCAGTGAGACGTCCTTGGAGAGCTTGCTAGAAATCTTACTTAATTCATTCATGAGTTGTTCGGGTGTGATTAAGTGTAAGTTGAAACGACCATTGTAGATATCTGTGACAGTGTCTAATAACGTATTCTGTATGCTTTTCAAATTGTACATCATATTACTTGCTATTATAGCTCCCATGTTGAAGTCATTAATGATGCTGTTTGCTTCGATATTGTTTTTCAATTTATCAACTGCTGCGTCTAGCTTGTTCATGTGACGATTTATCATTTTAAGCTGTTGATTCATATCTTGCTCTGTGCGCTTCAGAAGATTGTTCTCTGCTTCCATGAGTGAAGTCTGATTTTTCCATAAAGAAACGAGATGCTTCTCGTTTTCCCGGACGAGAGAAATGTCCTTCCGATATTTTTCAGCGAAACTTTCATCGAGCACGCCGAATAAGCTATTAGCGATGTACCCCACGCCGTTGATAAGGCCACGGCGCTGACGCAATTGGTGTCGCGTGCTGGAATGCTGACTTTGCAAAACTTAGTTGTAGTGCTCAAGTTCTGAGAACGCGTGACGTAGCTGTAGTACGATTACGTCACAGTGAACTTGATCTTGGATGGTATCACATGTTTGTTTGAGCGATTGAATATACTTGTTGAACGTTGCAATTGATTGCCAGTACGTATTCATGCTGTAGTAAACAACAAGGTTCCAATCATCTCTGATAAGCATCATGTTAGACACTTTGTCAAAATATAATCTTTGACTTGTTTCAAATTGGGTTATCTTCATGTTGCATTCTGAACGTGTAATAAACGTGAAGAGTAGCATCAAAGCAGTAACCATTGTTGTTAAGTTAAACTTGCTTTTCGTTGACCTCCTTGTTGAGGATCTTTTGGCTTGCTGGTGGTCCAGATCTTGATGCTTGTCTGGTGCCATGTCGCACTGTGGGGCAACTTCTTTGTGTTCTAAAAGTACGGATACCTTTATGACGGGACGCTTCATAATGCCGTTCTTTGTCTTTAAGGTCACGACACGTACGTGGCCGTCCTTGCCCGGATGTAAGTCTACGACTCTTCCCATAGCCCACTTGCCGGGTGGAAGGTTGTCATCGTGGATGAGAACTACGTCGTCAAGCTTAACATTGGGTTGAGGTTGCCTCCATTTGCTTCGCACAGTCAATTGGGCAAGATACTCTGTGCGCCATCTCTTCCACAGATCTTGTAATATCCTTTGTGTTAGCTGCCAGCGTGTTCGCAGATCTTTTTCTGTCTCAACTAACGTTAACGTTGGACCACCAGTTATAAAGTGAGACGGTGTCAGGAAATCTAGGTCTTCAGGGTCTTCTGAGATTGAACACAGTGGTCTTGAGTTAAGACAGGCTTCGATTTGGGTTAAGAATGTAGTGAACTCTTCATTATGTCAATTTTTGTTCACCAATCACTTTCTTGAGGTGCAGCTTAAAACTTTTCACTGCAGCTTCCCATAGGCCTCCTGCTGATGGCCATGAAGGAGCGTTGAAATGCCATGTGATCTCATCATCATCTCATCATGTGTTGTCATCGATAATACCCTGGATTTCTTCATATTCGTTTTGTAGAACCTTGCTTGCCCCTACGAAGTTACGGCCGTTGTCACTATACAAGTGAGAAGGTGTGCCTCTTCTGGCTGCCATTCTGCGTAAGGCAGCGATAAAAGATGATGTTGTGAGGTCGGAAATCAGTTCAAAATGCACGGCCTTCGTCACCATGCAGACGAATACTGACACGTATCCTTTGGTGGTCTTGACACCACGACCCTTGTTGGTTTTGATATAGACATGGCCGGTAAAATCAACGCCAGTGTGCATAAAGGGATGGGATGGACTGACCCTTGCTGCAGGTAAGTCTCCCATCAGGGGTTGTTGTTTAATAGGGTTTTGTTTTCTACAGGTAACACATTGACGTATTTGTTTTTTCGTTGCATTGTTGCCCCCGATTATCCAATATTTTTGCCTGATACATGCTAATGTAACTCGAGCTCCGCCGTGAAACGTCCCAACTAGCAAAGAGATCGTATAAGCTTACTCTCACGACTATGAATCGAAAAACACTCGTATGAAAGATCCTATTATTTCAAAAAGCCGTTTAAAAGCAGCTGTCTAGATATTTTAGCCTTCAACGCTTTTTGACTCTATAAACATGTCTAGTAAACGTGTACTCGACGAATTCATATTGCACTTACTCGATAATTATATAAAGATATCTCTCGATCACCTTCATGCAACAGTAAGTCCTATGACAGCTCTTTGAAAGCAACTGAATTGCTAATTTGTCGTAAAACTAGCTTTTATAGCACTATCTTTCGACATGATTGTATTTATTACAGCATAATTATAGAGTAAACGCTGTTTATTCGACAAAATAGCATCTCAGTTACTATACCGGCACTTAATGTCATATAATAGCTTTTTACAAGGCTTTCATTCCGCTTTATTTTTGAAGTTGAGAAAACGCTTTAAAATTATCTATTACAGCCCCAAAGGTGCTCTAAACATCATTTGAAAGCCGTCTTACAGCATATAATTGTGGTATGAAAGTTGAATAAAATCTTGTACTGCACTGTAAACGCCATTTTGTTACAACAACAACCGTAGAATAGAATAGAATAGAATAGAATACTCTTTATTATGTACACCATATAAATTACAGACATAAATATAGAAACTGTACAAAGGGTGACACAATGGTGGTCAATGGTGGGTGACACCGTATTGTTTTTATTTTGTGAAAATCGATTATAATCGGTGGAAAATATTAAAAGAAGCGGAGGGTTCCGACGGAAAGTAAACAAGATTTATACACGATTAAAACAATCAACATCTACATTAGCAGTAACCACAGATGAAGAGCAATCAAATAATACAAGTGCGGGTTCTGTAGAAAATATTTACACTTCTACTGATTATGAAATTTGTGAACCGTCAGCTAGTGAAGTGTGTTCTACTTTTGAAAATATCTCCGCTGATCAAGACTCTGATTCTTATAGTACTGATAATGACAATTTATAGTTCAGAGTCCGGGATAGTGAAAAATTTAAATGATGAGTTACGTTTTAATTTTAAAGAGTGAGTGCTCCATTTCAATATTTCTCATGATACTTAAGAAAATTGACAACAATTTTTAATAAAAGAATTCCTAATTTACTGCCAAAAGATCCTCGGTCTATTTTGAATACGAATACATCAAAGATTAATGTATTAACTGTTGGCTCTGGATTTTACTGGCACAACGGATTAACAGAACCTTTGCAAAAATGTTTAGAAATTATTGATTGCAATTCTGATGTTTTGACTCTGCTTGTAAACATTGACGGCCTGCCAGTATATAATAGCTCAAAACTTCAATTTTGGCCAACATTGTGTAAAATACTAGAAATTCCCACACTGTCGCTACTAGTTGTCGGAATATATGCAGGTCAAGAAAACCATCGGACTTAGATAAATATTTAGAACAGTATGTGAGGGAAATAAAAGATCTTGAAAATGGTCTCAGAATTAAAACAAAAAAGTGCCACTAAAATAATTTGGAAAAGTCACTCATATAATAAAAATCACTAAAATATTTTGTTTGTGTTTAATTTTCTTTTAAATTCCTCTGGAGTATTAATAACAGTATTTTGATCTAATATTAAGGATTTAACATTTTGCGCTAAGGAACCCCAAACTAACTGCAATGGCGGTCTTAGAAGTCGTAAAGTTGAAACCTCATTTCTATTTCTCAGCTAAAAGCCGAGTGAATGCTTTGTGATGATAAGTGAATTGCTATTAATGGCGAATTAGATAAACAATTAAATTAATATTATTTGTAATTCATTATTTACTAAGAAATCTTATGGCCCATGAAAATATTAACTAAAATGTAAGGAATATAGACGAAAAATTTAACCCCGCATAGGAAAGTAAACACCTTTGAGCTAACTTTAGTTCACGAATTGTCAATATGATTGTAAAATTGTATGGCATAAATAATATGGCAAAATTTAATACTTATATTAAATTTAACTATTTTATTTCTTTTCACAAACTATATAGTCTATGAATGCTGCTTGGTTGCATTCACACGATCAAAGAGTCGAGTGATTGCAACCGCACTGCTATATTACAATAAATTTGTCGAATGAAAGAGCTTCTACCGACTTGGGAAAAGCTAATGTGTTGAAAAATGGCATAGTGATGATTAATATAATACTAGTAACTTTCGAGCTGCGATTACTCTATATTCTTTCGACTATTTGGCTATTCAGACGATAATCTTACGATATTTACATCACTTAAAGCAGAGAGAAGTGCGCCCAAATCGCGTTGAGAGAACGTGCACAGATCATTTACTCGACATTTTCTCACCACCAATAGCTGAAATAGTAACGTGCTGCTGGCATTTTTACGATATCTTTTGCTAGTTGGGGTGAGTTTGTGTGCGTGATCTATTATTAGTTCCGTCAAACGATTTTGATGAGGCAATATTATGGGATGTTTGAGTTCTGAATGGATAACAGCATGATGCAGTCTTCCACCTACACGTAATATTCCCTCTTCGTCTAAAAACGGGCTTAAATTCAAGATCTTGCTAGTCCTGGATACTCTGTTGTTTTTCTTCAGGTCTTGTATTTCTTGTTCAAATTCCACACCCTGAACTTCTTGTATTATTAAGGCTTTTGCTTTGCGTTGCTCGGTTAAGGTAACGTAGAGCTTCGTGACGTTTTCTGATTTTCGGGTTAACAAGCGCCGTAAACGTGCTAGTACGTGTACAACCATTGTAAACGAGCTCGATTTGCTAAGCAGTTTCTTGATGATCCTGTTGTCCTGTGACGCGTTTTGTATCGCAATATGAACTTGCTTGTTAAGAGCTTCTTCCTCAGTGGAGTAAGTTCCGCGACATGTTTCGATTTCAGGCTTGAAATGATGTAGCCAAGTAGGTCCGTTCCACCACAGATTGTGTTTCTTTAGCTTCAGACTTGTTAAACCTCTGCTAGCGCAATCTGCTGGATTTTATGCTGACTTCACATATCGCCAGGATTCAGAAGGCATCTCCTTTGTTATTTGTCGCACCCTGTTGGCAACAAACACTCTCCAGCGATTGGGATCGCCTTGTATCCAACCCAGTGCCGCCATTGAATCGGTCCAGCCGTAAACCTTGATGTCGTGGCCGTCCAAGCTTGTTTTCACTTTGACCATTAGTTTAGAAAGCAGATGAGCACCACTTAATTCCAATTTGGGCAAAGAAATATTTTTGTTGTGAGGTACGAGTCTTGATTTCGCAACCATCAACGTTATGTTTGTTTGACCTCGATTTGTAATTTTGCAGTATATGACACACGCGTACGCCTTTTGCGATGCATCGCAAAAACCGTGTAATTCAATATTGTTTCCGGTCGTGTCTGTACCTATCCATCGAGGTATTTGGCATCGATTTATGTTTTCTATGTCTTGTTTGATTTTGTTCCATTCTCGGTTGATTTGCTCAGGAATCTTGTCATCCCATTTTAGGTCCTTTTCTTTCCAGATGTCTTGGAACAGTACTTTCATTTGTGTGGAAAGTGGAGTGAGCCAACCGAGGGGATCAAATAACTTGAATAACTCAGACAGTAACTTCCGCTTCGTTAGATGTGTTGTATCGGGACTGGTCTCAATCCTTGATTGAAATGTGAAGATGTCTTGTTGAAGATTCCAGTGAAGTCCCAATGCTTTCGTTGACTCAGCTTGTTTGAAGTCGTAACGTTCTTGATCGCAGCCCTTGCTGGTGCTGTCAAGCAATTCTTGATAATTGGACCTCCATTTTCGTAAATTGAAACCACCTGCCTTGAGGGTCGCCTGTAAGTCTCCCTGTAGTTGTTTTGCTGATGCTACAGAGTCGGAACCGTGTAACAGATCGTCCATGTAAAAGCATTCCTCGATCACTTGAGCTGCATATGGGTATCTTGATCTCTCGTCGTTAGCCAACTGCTTTAGAGCCATCATTGCTAAGAACGGAGCGGCCTTGGTGCCATAGGTGACTGTAGTAAGTTGATACTCTTGTACTTGTTGCTTAGAAGTATCTCGCCAAACGATTTTGTAAATTTTGGTCGTCTTCATGTGCCCATATTTGCCGAAACATTTTCTCAACATCAGCGATGAAAGCTATGCGATGTTGTCTCAACTTCAATATAAGTGTCATAAGATCCTTTTGAAGGTTGGTTCCTGGATGCATGCAGTCGTTCAGACTAGCCCCAGTGGAAGTTTTTGATGAAGCATTGAATACTACTCGCGAGTGACGTAGTTGTTGACTCATTACGTAGTACGCAGTGATGTGGTAGGAAATATTCTGGTTTCTTTTTACTATGCGCAGGTTTCATGTGACCAAGCGATAAGTATTCATCAATAAATGCCTTATATTGTTTGGCAATAGAGTCGTTTTTGTGAGTTTCCTTTCTATCTGATACAGCTGAACGACTGCCTTATGTTTCGATTCCCCAATATCCGTGTTGAAATTGGACTTCAGTGGCAATCTCACTTGATATCTCCCGTCTGCCAGCCTTGTTGTGGTCAACTTGTAAAATTTGATGCATTCATCTTCTTCGTATGAGTTTTTATCATCTTCAGGAATATCTTCTATCTCCCAAAATTTTTGAATGTCTTGTATGTTGTTTAGGACTAGGTTGCACTGAAGACTTGTAACGATCTGTACCTTATTAAAATAGAGGGTAAGCAGACCGTCCAATAAATTTTATTAGGGAAGATAAAATACAGCAAGTTATAAAAAACAGCTAGTTATAAAAGTACTAATTAACACGCACTCCCGGAAGTTTATAGTTCACACACGCGCGCACTCTCTGGAGTTTTATAGTTCACGTTATGGAATCAGCTCAGCACTGTAGGAACGGGTATCAGGCGTCAGGGTAGCAAGTTATACGTGGTTAGCTCGCGAAGATTAGAAGTAGAAAGTCCCAGGTGGAATCTTTAGCTGGATCCCCTGGGTTAGTCAAAGATGTCGCAGCAGAACCAAGCAGTTCAAGATGTCACAGCAAAACCAAGCAGTTTTCTGATGCTATGTCTCAGTCCCAAGACTCGAATGCCAGCAGCCTCCAGCTGTTCGTGAGCTCGTTTCTAAGTAGTCTTCCTTTTTCAAATATCAGTTTTCTTCTATGTGGCCATCATCTCATCTGACATGTGTATCCGGCCAAGACATATCCACGAGTGCGTAAAGAATATTATAAATCTAATTTAAAATTAAGTTATTTAAACTAAACGATCATAATAATCCTAATAATACAAAAGCTAAACATATTGATAAAAATAATTTAAGTTATTTAGACCAAAGAGTAATTACCATAGACTAAGCCAGAAATACATTTAAAAAGTAATTGACAGTTTGACAATTGACGTGTCACAACATGAAAATTAAGTAAAAGTATAATGTAGATTGATTGAACCGTACAACGTTGCCGAGTATACTATTTTTACATTTTTACACTTGACATTGGCTAAATTGTGGTGGTTTTTCCGCAAAAGCCATTAAACGAAGAGAAGAAGAAGAAGTATAATGTAAACATATAAACAAATAAAAAGGATGATAAATAGTATTAAAGTGTAAGTAATGATAAATAGTATTATGCGTGATGAAAGTAAAGTGTAAGTAAGCATAAATACTATATTTCCCCAACGACCCCGAGAAAATTTTTGGCCTAGAACAAAAATTTTGCTAAGGTTAAAATATTACAGCATTCACAAAACTTACATAACTCATTCAAACACACCGACATCTTACGAAGTTAGGTCAGGTAGGATTCACATTCAATGATCACTACTCAACCTGATAAGTCATAACTTTAAGGCTTATTTAAGGAGTTGTAATCCGCTCGCGTCTATAAACCACTAATGAGATGAAAATATAAAGATTTAACAAGGGCTTATTTTTGGATTGCTGATATAAAAATGTGGATCAGCTAATTGAACCTGATCCAAAAATGCCCATGATGGTTTTGATAATGTTGAGTTTGGTAGGTTTCTTGTTAGGTTTTTCATTATGAGAACATTGGTGCTAAATTCATAGTTGTCGTCAAATGATGTACAGTTGATACTCAACATTCCTTTACATGTATTGTTATTCATGCCGATGCCAGTGATAACTCCCTTGCATTGTTGTCGTGGTAGTCCTAGCTGCTGAGCTGCGTTTTCGGTGATCAACGAAATTTGTGATCCTTGGTCAATCAAGGCTCGCATAGCCCTTTTTATTCCATCAGCTCCTGTCACCTTGATAATCGCAGTTGCTAACAGGACTGTCGAAGCTATTTTTTGTTGTGCAACATGATTCGCGTGGCGTGACTCTTGCTCAGGTGGCACGAGGCCGGAAATGGTGTGTGACGTGACGTCGTGTCCTCATTTGTATAGGCATCGTGTAGCACTGTATTATGTTGCCCTTTGCATTTTCGGCAACGATTGCTTGACGTGCACCTTTTTCCATTGTGACTGTACAAGCAATTTGTACAGAAATTTAGTTGACTAATTGTTTTTCTCTTCAGAGCGGGTTCCATTTCTTTGAATTCCTTGCAGTAATATATGCCATGATGATCCTTGCAGACGGGGCAGGAGAGGGATCGAGTCTTCTGGGATGTAGCCTTGTTACTGACGAAATATTTTTTTCCCTGACTTGATCTCGAGTTCTCCGAATTTGAAGGACTTTCGGCTTTTTGTGTCGCATCTTGTTTACGACGTGCCGACTCCATTGTGGTGAACTTGTTTTCCAGAAATTCTAAAAATTCCTTTAAAGACGGCAGTTCCCTTGGCTGTTTGAGTGAGCTGAAATATTCATTGAGAGTTTCGGAATCCATTTTCAGAGTTAGCAGGTGTACTATCATTGGATCCCAGGTGTCAATGTTGACGCCTAAATTCTTGATTCCATTAAGGCACTCTGTTGCTACGTCGTGAATACGTTTGATGTGTTTTGATGTCGCTTGTTGCATGACTGGAATATTCACGAAGGTGTTTATGTGAGTGGAGAAAATGAGTTTCTTGTTGTTGTAACGGTGGTTCAATATGTCCCAGCTAGCAATGTAATTATCTGAGCTGATCGCAAGATGCTGTATTAAGCGTTCTGGTTCACCTTTAATCTTGCTCTTTAGGAATTGCATCTTCTGTGCTGCAGACAAATACGGGTTGCCGTGTATTGCCTCTGTAAACAGGTCCTTGAATGATACCCAATACTGATGATTCCCGGCGAATACAGGAATATCAAGTTGCGGCGTAGATTTTTCTCGATGTGATACAGAAAATAATTTACGGTTAATTTATTTCTTGATATTATAATACATATCTGCTCATGGTGCGTATATGATGTTTCGTAAGTTTCGTCTACCTCATCGAATTCGCTGTCTATTTTCCAATGGAGACCATCAACAGCTTTCCAACGGGTTTCTAGAGTTTTCAAAATGTCTTCAAACTCCCATTTTTCTTCTACGGCTGATAAATCTACGCTGGATACGAAGCGGGCAAAGGCTTTAAAGTTGCTGCCCTGTTTACGCAACTTTTCATCAAACTTGCTATCAGTTCCCCGAGTAGTGAACTCCTGAGTTAGCATTGGACTCATCGGGGTTGTTATATCCTCTGCGGACGACGCACCTGGCTGCTGCCGCCCAAACCGAGTAGGCTTTATCAAACTTGCCCCCTGGATCGAGTCTCTGACCTCTATGTAAAACGCTTTATTCTCCTCATAATAATTTCCGGTAAAATATTCCTGGTTCTTATCTTCGTACATACACAGTCTTTCATGATTTTTCTGAAACTCGTTCCAATAGCTATTCAGAGTTTCAATCTTTTTCTTGATATATTCTGAAGTTTTGCGATCTTGACCATCTTTCTTGAAGTTTGACCAAAGTTGTTGCACGCCATTGATGGCAGCTTGCTGCTTGTATAATAATTCTTCCATCTTGATACTTGATAAATAGGATAATCAAATAAATTTATTGATTATCCTTGCTGACTTGCGGAGTACTATCGCCGTCAACTTGCTTGAACTTGCTGAAGATCGATCTGTTTTGGGTTGCTAGCTAGCTTTTGCTTGGTGTCTTGTCTTGTATGAAGCCTTGATGCTGAAGTGCTTGTCTTGTTTGTAGCCTTGATGCTTCTTGTAATCTTGGACTGCTTCTTCACTGTCACTTGTTCTGTGTAAGTGGTCTGATATCCTGCCGTGCAATCTTATGGGAGGCCGACGGAACCGATTCGCAATCGCACGAGAGAAACCAAATCACCAACACATAGCTCGAAGGACCATATGTACGAGCACTTGCTTGCTGGTACGTGTGATAGGTTGAGATGGAAGAAACACTTTTCTTGCTGACTTCTTGATAAGTTATTTATTAATTGAAACACAGGTGTTTACAATAAAACGGTCGATAGTGTACTCAACAATATTAATTGCTATGTGGATTTAAATGGTATAAGGGTCATATTCAAAAATATTGTACTTTTTAACGTCCAACATAGTTATTTTTATAACAAGGCATGATTACTTATATAAATACTCTAATAAACAGATTGAAAACTTGTTTAAATATGATACAAAACAATAAAATCCTCCCTAAATCTTAATAAATAAATAATTTCAAATAAAATCTACCAAGGGGTAGATTTTGTTTCATAGAGGCAACCTGTGTCCACATTCTTGGCGGTACTTTTAAAAATATTTTCTTATTCAATATTATGTTACAATTCATAAGCATTTTATTTCTTAATAGAGTATGGTTCGAGCCCAATGAATTCGATAAATATATATAATTATCTACAAAACGTGTAATTTATAATTAATTAATTGATGCGTGTCCTGATTTCACTAATTTCTGTTATTCCTTTCTGTTATGTCATATTTTTATTCTCTTTATGGTAGTTATCAAAATTATTTTAGTGGTAAAATTAGTCACTTAACTGTCTTATTCATTGACTAATCAAAAACGTTCGGCCATTTTGTTGAACATACGGTGTCGAGATTTTTGTGGTGCAGTGATTATTCGACAATTGAGAGATACATTTTACTGTGAGACGTTTAAATCATTGGTAAGTACTTTTATTACTTTATAACACAGCTTAGAATAAATGGGTACTGATGCAATTGCTATAAAATAAAAGATTCGTCTGAGAGTAAGAATTGGTACAGCGCAAGAGATTTTTTTTAGTTTAGACACTAGCAATCCATTCATATATGTTATCATATCGGTTACTTTTTTCTGTGACGTAACAGATATGAACGGTTAAGGTTTGTTCACATTGTACACAAATAACAATACATTTTAATCAGACCTACCCCACTTCTTTCTTATTTTTATATTGATAATTTTGTGAAGGTGATCTTCACGAAACGACAATATGGATAGATTCGATAGAAATCTGTCCCCAGACAATATAAAACGTGAAAAATGTATTTTATCGATGTGCAATCAACGATTTTTTGGTGGCATCATGAATATAATGTAATTTAAGGTACACACTCACGTGTGTCTGCTGTACCTTTACCATGCCTATACCCTATTCAAACTAGATTAATTAATTAATTAGGCAAAATGTAAACAAACCGTACAACTTATCCTATTTTTTTATTTAAGCTTAAAATCATTAGACAAAACTTTAGAATAGAGTAGGTATTCTAAGCCTCCTGGCATCGTAAAATAGATTTTTTTTAATGGTAAAAAAATATCGTTCGTTACATTTGTCTTTGCTTTGAGGTAGTGTTGAATAGTATTTTTTGATGGTTTGTAGATTGGTCTGGGATAATTAAAAGTACTTCTGGGATGGTTAGTTGTGGTCCTCTTTTAGAATTGTTCGGGAATTACTTTGGAATATTTGGGAAAAAAAATATACCCGGGGACTGGGGATGGACTCTCTGTTTTGGATCTCTGCAGTTTTATATTAAAATATACAATTTGGATTTCAATGGTCTATAAATATGTAGATGTTTAATTTTTTGTTTTTAGGCAATATACCACTAACATCGGCTGAACGACAGCGAAATTATAGAGAACGAATGAAAGCTAATAAACCTGAAATATGGATGAAAGAAAAAATAAAGAAGCTGACGATAGACGGAGAAAATACCTGAAGATTTGTTATATTTTGTATATCTTGTAGTATTTGAAGTGTATTTTTTTTTAACTATAGCGTGTCTAATGCCAATTTGACAGAATCGATGCGATTAATACTTAATTATTAAGTTTAAAAATTATATGTTCTGTGTTGTGATGGTTTCATACGAATGTGCCAGATATTGCACTTATGACTTCTGAAAGACGTCAAAAGTAAGCATCTATAAAATATATTGTCAAGTGCAGTTTGGGTAATTACCTAAAAGAGATGATTACACAGTTTTAAAAAGTGGATTTTGAGTGGAAGTGGACTACTGCTCATATATATGAGCAGTAGGAGTTTCCTTTTCCAGTGAAGTTTCCTTTTATCACCCAAATTACACTTGATAGGTGATATGACAGAGCTGCTTAGAACAACCTTTCAGAAATGGACGGTTGGAATGTACCTAATTATTATTTTGCACTTTGATTTACTTTTAACGAAACTCACTGTCTATTTATGCTGAAATGAAACAGCATGAAAAAAACTTTGGTTAAATTTGCAAACTGATTACATAAATAAAACTAATTTATCACTAATTTTGGTGTTTTATTAAAATCTTACTAATCCCAACACGTTCATGCACCCAGACCAAAGATAAATAACTTTTATAGATCCTATTCAAGTTTGCTTGAGTCAAGAGGTAAACAAAATTTTCAAAAATGTCCTGTTTCTTTCTTTTTATTATCTATTTAATTAATTCAAAAGTTTTCGTTTATTTTATTATTCCAAGAGAATTAGGATACACAATTATATTTTTTTATTTATGTTTATAAATTTTAATGTTTGATTGCATTTTATCTCAAGCCATTATGAATAGGATAAAGGATAATATTTTTCTTTTTATTATTACTTCTAATTTTCTTTAAAAAGTATGTGATTATAAACTGGCCCTACTAATTCCTCTCTGTTACTTTTCTGTTACAACGAAATCATTTTCCTATCTGTTTCATATCCGTAACTTACATTTATTTTGAATACGACCCATAAAAATGCTTATGCTAGCGTGCTAAATAATGTGCGATGTAATCGTACATAATGATAACAAAATCGATTTAAATCCATATTACGAGTGTATTTGCAGGGGAAGGTATTTTATGAGCGGAATTGGGTTCAGGACAGGCCACCGTGATGATAAAATAACACTTTGTATTTTTTTTTTGATGTATTAGAGGGTACAAATCAATGATTTTTTTTGCCAAGGTAGAGAAGTACTTACGTTGTTGAGAAGAAATATATAAAATTAAAAATCAGCACATTGCACTACCGTTCTCAGGTTTGCCGTGTATTTTTTTGGAAAATAATATTGCTTCAATAATGTTAGATACCTGTTCTAGGATAAACCTGTATCACAGGCGGCATGAGCATACTTTATGGTAATTATAGGACTATAAAATTCTTAACAATATTGTGTAGTTTTTTTTGTCCGTGTCTAGTATTTTTTTTATTGGTTGTCTGATCATAAATTGTATTAATTAAAAAAGAAAGAAAGATAAAGTTTATTTGGACACAATTATTTGAGTAAAAACCAGTAGAACTAGAGCATTCACCTCGAATTGGAATATTTATTTCTTTTTTTACTTATGTCTTAGTAGGTAAAAGTAATATAATATACACAGTCATTTTCTGACGATACAGCTGCGTCAGCTGCCAGCCTGCCATGAACACTTCTTAGATTGCTTGTGCTGCATGGAGCGAGCGTTTTAGTGATCCCGATGCAGCCCAGCTCGCTCTCTGATGGAGCAAGACAGTCGACACAAGATCGCAATTTGAACGTCACTTTACGAAACATTTAGCATGCGGAGTTAAAAGTGCCGGAAAAACAGCAGCGGCTGGTGACGCTGCAGGAACGTCAGCCGCGGACGGAGCAAGCTGAGCGGTCTGTAGACCGCAGCGAGCGAGTACGGCGGCATCAGGTCGTACGGTGATGGAATGGCGGAGAACTGTGGGCCGGGCGGGTAGTGCGGTGGCCGTAATCGCGGGCTCGGCGGTGGCCCCTGCGCTTCAGGCGGCCCCTGCGCTTCAGGCGGCCCCTGCGCGCCAGGATGCGGGTATGCTCGGGGCGGCCAGTGCGGCGCAGCAGCGAGCTGCGCTGGTGACCCTGGCCCACGTGGTTGCTTGACGTATTCCCATGGAGGCATTGCAGAAATTCGTGCCGGCGTCACTATGTATGGTACTGATGAAAATCTGGGACTCTGCGATGATATCACTTCGTCTGGCTTTTCTTTCTTTGATAACGAAGGCAGCTCTGCGCTATAAGACTGCGATACACCTTCCTCTGTGGATACTTGGTTGGTTGGTGTAATATTAATCGTTACCTTCAGTGAGTGAGGTGTTTTTTCTTTTGGACGGGTCGTGATATTCGGTGGGGCTGTAACCATTTCAGTTGGTAGTGTAAGTTCAACCTGCGCTGTCGTCTCCTCTTGAGGTGTTGGCAACGTTGTGTCCGTAGTTGGCTTCACTGTTGTTGTCAGCTCGGTCGACTTTAAGTCATTTGATTCCGATTCGTACGAAGTTTCTTCGTTTGAAGTCACTTCTTTTGAGCTCAGTTCATTCGATAACATGTCGTATGTAGCCCTGGAGTCTGTGAGGTGCGACAGCGGCGGGGCGATGCTGGTGGTAGTGGGAGGCGGCGGGCGTGGTGGAGGCGGCGGGGGCAGGATGCAGTAGACGGTGACGTTGACGGTGGCGAACCCGGCGAGCTGCCCAGCGCGGTGCACGCGCGCTAACCGCGCCTCGCTCATGGCCACGTCCGGCGGCGCGTCCGCGTCACACACGCGCATGTCCGCGCCCGTTATCTGCGCCTGCGCGCACGGTGGCGGCATCTGCACATCGATGACAACAAATTACAGTTCATGTTTTCTAGGCAATGGTACTGGTATTCAGCTGCATCCGGTTAGACTGGAAGCCGACCCCAACATAGTTGGGAAAAGGCTAGGCAGATGATGATGATTTTCTAGGCAATGCTTGCATCCGGTTAGACTGGAAGCTAACCCCAACATAGTTGGGAAAAGGCTATGCAGATGATGATGATTTTCTAGACAATGGGTGCTTACAACTACTGTGCCATAGCTTGCTTTATGTTCTAAAATAAAGAATGTGTGTATGTTACTCACAGGTACGACGATGTTCCAGTCGGCGACCCCTGGTGCCAGGTGCGTCTCGACAAGGCGCTGCGCCGACCCCGCGGCGCTGCCTGTCCGTCACACAACAACACATGACCTACGACACGCTACGGCAGCTGATGACACTGACCCACACGCAACTTTTTATATGTAGAATTTATCAATAACAAAATATGGGCTTATTCCACTATTCTCCCCTGACAGAATCCTCCTCAAGGGGGAAATCTGGACCCTAATGAAAAAAAGACCAGAAATCCCCCTTTTCATTTTAAGTTATTCCACTTTCCCCCCTGAAAGAATCTCCCTCGAGGGGGAAAACTGAACTCTAATGTAAAAAAAATCCAGAAATTCCCCTTTTCATTTTTGATTATTCCACTTTTCCCCCTTATTTTTGATTTTAATTTCTACGCTCTTAAAGAAAATTTAAAAAAAAATAGTGATTCGACAATATAATATTTATACATAATCAGTATTTTTTAATATTTATACTTAATGAGAACCGGCCCATGTCCAGCAGTGGACGTCTTTCGGCTAAAATGATGATGATGATAATGAGTATTTTTTTTCACAGAATTTTGTTAGGTAATAGATGAAGAGTAAAAACAATCACAAACAAACAGCGATGAGGGAAATTGGTTGATTTTAGTCAAAATAATTTTAAAAACAGTTTAAACAAAGTACCTAGGTACCTAGAAAAACTAAATGATTTAGCAAATCCCCCTGAAAGTTTCCGGTGCCACCAGTCGATATTTTGTCCATACAAATTTCGGGAGAGTATTACTCCACTGTTTGTCATTGTGCATCCAAAGTTAAACATGATATCGTTTTGTCTTATTATTAATGTTGTTTGTACGGAAACAGAATAGTAAAATAAAAAGCCATTAAAAAGTTATGAGCCAACAAAGATTCATTTTTCTTGCTATTTTTAACGTAATTTTGTGTGTGAATAAGTAATACAAGAACTGTAAAATCTTCAAAACTAAAGCTCAGTTATCGAACAGTTCAATAAACTTTATTGGTAATTGATTTATACAGTGGTTTTTTTATTAAACTCGATTTTCCGAAGCACTTTTCAATTTTTTTTACGCGCCTATCAGTTCGGAAGACCCAAAGCCAGGTGAGCCAGCGTGCTTTTTGGCTATGACCAACAGTGAGCTCGAGCTCGCGACTAGTTTACTCCTTACTTAAATATAAATCAAATATCAAGTTTCTCGACAATTTGCAGAAAGTAAAAATGAAGTACAAATATAAAGAGAAAGTAATATAATACTTATAAGACAATCACTTGTAGATAACACGGTTGACTAGTAATTAAACAAAAAGTAGCCTAAGTATGTGTTTTTTCAATCTCCAAACCAAGTTTCATAACAATCGATAGAGCCGTTGCTGCGGCAGCGTGAAGAGATATCAAATCAAATAAACAAATGTACTTTCGCCTTTATCACACTAATATTATAAAGGCGAAAGTTTGTAAGTGTGTGCGTGTGTTTGTTTGTTACTTCTTCACGCTCAAGTGGCTGGGCCAATTTTGATAAAATTTGTATGGAGATAGCTGACACCCTGGAATAATATATAGGCTACTTTTTATCCCGATATTCCCACGGGATCGACACTTACGCGGGTGAAACCGCGGCGCGCAGTTAGTAATAAGTAATTGTATAATCCATACAAATATTATAAATGCGAAAGTGTGTCTGTCTGTCTGTTACCTCTACACGCTTAAGCCGCTGAACCGATTTAGATGAAATTTGAATCCCGGGAAAGGATATATTCTTTTTATCCCAATATTCCCACGGGATCAACACTTGGGCGGGTGACACCGCGCGCGCAGCAACAACAACACGCGCCTGTTTAAAGTAGGTATTTAAACTTGAATAACATAAAACAATTTAGTATACATTAATTTATAAATAGCTTTATTGAGTACGTCACACTCCTTACATTTTAAGACCTCAAGGAGGATTTCTGGACGTTGTTTTTTTCGATTCCAGTTTTCGCCCCTGAGGGATTATCAAGGGGGAATTCTAGCCTTTTTTGTATAGATTCCACTTATCCCCTCAGGGGGACTTTCAGGAGGGAGGACTTGTTAGCGATCCGGTGCTGAACTGGTACTTAATGTGCGCTGAAATTTAGCATGATGAAAACTAACCGTAATGGGCGAACCCACAATTGCTTGGCAGTCGTTCCCGAAGACTATAGTGAGCCGAACGCAGCGCGGCGACGCTCGCGACGAGCAAGAGTGCCGCGAGCGTCCGGCGGGGGGGCATCGCGCGCACGAGGCTGAGTGCGGGACGGGCGGCGCACGTGTTGCGCGCGGTACTACGGCCATCTAACGGTAAAGCGTTTCCCTACCTCGCCGACTTATTGTTAATTTTATACGTGTTCTGAAAATTGTTTTCTATGCAAACAATTAGTAATCACTGTAACTAATACGCAGAGCGAATTGTAACAAATTCACTTACTTATTACCCGACTGCGCCAGAAGGAGGGTATGTATGTATGTATAATTGTTTGGCACGCTCTGCAGCCTGAACGCCTCGATGGATTTTAGTTTGAGAGGTGTCGTTAGATTCATATTTACTGTGAGAGTGACACTGGGTATATCAAAATAAAAAAAAACAAAATGGCAGATTTTTGGCGCCAAATTCTAATGTTTGGCACGCTCTGCAGCCTGAACGACTCGATGGATTTTAGCTTGAGAGGTGTCGTTAGATTCATATTTACTGTGAAAGTGACACTGGGTATATCAAAATAAAAAAACAAAATGGCGGATTTTTGGCGCCAAATTCTAATGTTTGGCACGCTCGCTCTGCAGCCTGAACGGCTCGATGGATTTTAGCTCGTGAGGTGTCGTTAGATTCATATTTACTGTGAGAGTGACACTAGGTATATCAAAATTTAAAAAAACAAAATGGAGGATTTTTGGCACCAAATTCTAATGTTTGACACGCTCTGCAGCCTGAACGGCTCGATGGATTTTAGCTTGAGAGGTGTCGTTAGATTCATATTTACTGGGAGAGTGACACTGGGTATATCAAAATTAAAAAAACAAAATGGTTGATTTTTGGCGCCATATTCAAATGTTCGGCACGTTTTGCGGCTAGAACGGCTCAATGAATTTTAGCTTCTAAGGTGTCGTTAGATTCGTATTAATTGTGAAAGTGACACCGGGTATAAATTTTCAATCATAACACAACATAAGCTGGGAGTACCTCCACGCGGTGAAGGCGGTAACAGTTTAACTGGCTAAAACTCCCATAATTAAATATCAATGCCTTCGGGCTTATGTTGTTGTCATTGTGTGTTGTGACCTTTTGATATCCACCTCCTATTTGGCACGGTAGCCTACCCGGTAACGCAGGGGAGCAGCCATATAGTATACCTATCTATTTGTATTGACAAATAATTTATAAGTAAGTATTACACCATCGTACTGAAGACCTACCTCAAGTATTGACCATCTTGCACTTGATCGATTAAAAATGGCTTTATCCCGAAAAACCAAAAATAATAGAACTAAGATTGCTACTTTGAAAAAGGAATCACCTAATAAACGCGAGAAACGTTTAAAAAAACAAAGAGAAAGAAGATCTCACTACCACAGTCAGCTTTCTCACGAATCTCGTGAAGAGCTTATAAAAAATATAAATTCACGTTCTAAGTATAGACGTGACAACGAATCACCATCCGGCCCCGAACCCGAACACAGCGACTGCACAGAATACGTTAACATGTTGAAAATGTTCGGGAAATGGAGTCTCCATTGTCTCGCTCTGTGCGACTCGGAAACATGCGTGAGCATGCTAAAAATAATCGGGAAATGGAGTCACCATTGTCTTGCTCTGTGCGACTCGAAAACATGCGTGAGCATGCTGAAAATAATCGGGAAAAAGAGTCTCCATCGTCTCGATCTATGCGTCTCGAACAAATGCGAGAACATGCAGTAAATGTTAGAGAAATCGAATAACCATCTTCACACAACTTGAGACTGGATCGCATGAGACAACATGCAACACTCGTGCTAATGAATCACCTCTACCTCTCACACGAGAACAAAGAATATCAAATTTGAGAGCAAATTCCCGTGTCCGACGACAGTTATTTGCAAATGATGATGCAACATTCGATGATTTCATTTTTCAGGTAGCAGATGTGGAGTGTTATTCATGTAAAAAACTTCTGTATAAAAAACAATCGCGAAGCGTGGTTTCTTCTTCAATTACAGTCGTACCCCCAGACGCTCTAGACCGCTTTGTTTGTTGCAATAGATGTGCTACCAAATTGTTAAAAAATCAGTGCCCATCGAATTCCTTTTGGAATAACATGTCTGTTTCTCCTGTGCCACCAGAACTGGACTGTCTCTCTGAGATGGAGGTGCGCCTCATTTCTCGGATAAAACCTTTCATAAAAATTGTCCGCTTGAGCGGCCGTTACGGGCAACAAGGTTTTAAAGGACAGGCAATCCTCTTTGCTCAGCAAGTAGAAGAAGTAATAGAGCAGCTTCCGATAAATGCTGCAAGTGCTGGAATGAGCATCGTAACAGAAAATCTTGAAAATGTAACCCACAATAGAAGGTTCTCAGTAGATATTGAGAAAATTAAAAGGGCTTTACATTGGCTTAAGCGTAATAATCATTTGTATTCTAATGTACAAATTAATTCAAATATAACAAATGTAGAACTGCAGTCAAGTATTATGGAGGCTATAGTTACTTTACAAAATGAAGCTCATGTAAGAATCGAGCCACAAATTCATTTAAAACCGCTGGGAAATGACAAATACATCTTGCGTGGATCTTTTCATCAAGCTAGCGAACAATTTGAAGAAAATTCTCGTAAATCGTAATCGTCAATGTACGGCAAATGCTGCGACTGCAATCGCCTATTCCTGCATACAACCGTTGGAGACGTGGGCTTGTTCAGATGTGGATCGTGTTTTATTGGCCGGAAATACGTACTTCAATCAGTGCATGTCACGACTGGTAGTAAGGCCACCATTTTTAAATACAGAGGAACTTTTACCTTCTCTTTCAGTAGCTCGAACAGAATTCAATCTTAATATTCAAGCTGATATTGTCATTGGAGTGGTTAATTCCAGTGCACCATCTGATGTACTCGAAGGATACTTTCCTACTTTGTCATCAGGGATTGAATTCTTTTTTACATGTCATGAAAAAGGAATTATCACATGTCAAACAAATATTGCTGTAGCAATATTGAAATTGAATGATGCATATTATTTATTTGATTCGCATTCAAGAGGACCCAAAGGATACGTTGCACGTAACAGAGGCACTGCGATGTTAATGAAGTTTCCAGAACAAAGTACGTTGTGTCAACATCTTGTCAACTACAGGTAAGGGGACACCGAGATATGCAATTTAGTATCTCGGCTCTAAATGCATGTTTAAGTGAGCAACCAGAGGACTCAGAAATATTATTGCAGAATGAGCAAGACAATATAGAAAATCGCAACTGCAGCGAACAAGATATCAGTAATTTACTGGACGAGGGAAATAATTTCGTTACTACAGCACTTATACCTATTGACATTAATATACCGGACTTGACAGAGGTTGTTTCCAATATTGACGTGGGAGAAAGATCTATTCCCATTTATACGAGTTAAAACGGAAAACTGCACCTCCTATAAGTATTTTCAGAGAGCAGAGAGCAGAAGAACTTGCATGGGTAAGTTGTTCCCAAATGGTCGAAATGGACTTCGCGAAGAAAGAACATTTCCTATAACACCACTGGATTACTATCAAACGCGAGTTATGAGCAGCGATAAAAGATTCCAAAATAATGAGTACTTATTTTATGCCCTCTCTGTTGTTGAGTTATGCAAAGCGCAACAAAATGTATCAGTATGTGCGCGCTTACGCCAGGACGGAGCAAAGCCAACAGATGTCATACAAAATGTTCATCTGGTAATGCGTAATATTCGCGGTACGTCTGCATATTGACACAAATCATACACAGATCTTCTCGCAATTGTGAGAAATTTAGGCCCCCCTCACTGGTACTTAACACTATCATGCAATGATTTAAACTGGTCCGAAATGCTAAACGCTCTTTTAGTTGCAGATGGTCGCGCAAATTATCCCATTGAAGACTTAACCTTTTCAGAAAAACGGCGCCTTGTCGCAAGCATATCCGGTAACTTTGTCAAGACATTCTATGATGCGTTTTAATGCATTGTTTGCAAGGTTGCAAAAAGAAAATGATCCAATTTAAGGAAAAAAAATCGTTGATTTTTTGGTGGCGGGTAGAATTTCAGCTATGAGGAAGTCCCCATGTTCATAATTATGGTTTTATGGTGCGCTGATATGCCACCTTTTGACACTGCTGAAGGAGTGCAGTTACTGGAGCAGGTAGTGACCTGCGAGATAACAGTCACAGACGAAGATCCTGAATTGCACGATTTGGTTGTCCAATTACAAACACATAGACATACATGTCTCATCAATTTTGCGTTATGGTATTATAATATGGGGTAATTCTGTAGAACTTAACAGTGTTTCGAGCTCAAAAGAAATGCATTAGCTCAATATGTGGAGCGCACCCACTGGACAGCTGTGTTCCATTATTCAAAATATTAAAAATATTACCACTCCCAGCACTATATATTTTTGAAATTTGTATTTTTGTGTACCAAAATAAGCATGAATTCAACCTGCATAATGATCTTGTATCTAGACCTAGCCGCAAAGTTCACATGCTTCGTGTGCCTAGACGAAATAATAAACTATTTTCTAATAATGTGTTTTGTATGGCGACCAAAGTTCACGACCAGACCAAACTGTTTTAAAACTCTCAACTTTAGGACATTTAAATCTAAATTATTTAATTCTCTCTTATGTAAATGCTATTACTCGACTAATGATTTTATGAATGAATGAAATGAAAAGTTGACTTAGATATTAGAATAATTATATTTTGTTCTTATTATCTCTTTAACTTAATTTAATCTTTTTGACATTTCCATTCCAAATATTTGACTAATTGACAATTTGAATGTTATTCTAATTTATTTAATTCAATGTTATATCTAATAAAATAACCAAAACCCTGAAAATGTATTTGTACGCCGGAAACGGCAGAATATTATGAACTTTTAAAAGTATGTAACAACTCTGTAACAATATTCTGACAAATAAATGGACTATGACTACCCAAAGTTGCTACAAAAATAACCCAAATATTTGCAGATTCGGCTTTCCTAGACCGATATCGGATAAAACTGCAGTCTTAGATGACGACCAAGCAACCAGAAATGGTGGGAGATTTTATATTCTGAAAAGAAATTAATCAGAAACTATGACTAATTGCTATAATCCTCGTTTACTAAAACTGTGGCGTGCCAATATTGATCTTCAGCCGTGCGGTTCAGCTCTAGGAGTAGCCTACTACAATTCAAAGTATATTTCTAAGGCTGAACCTGCAGAAGTTTCTAGATCAATTAGACAGGCTATACAAAATGTAAGAGCTCGTGGTGAAAGCAATTCAGGTCGCTTGATTTGTGCTATACAAAATGCTATTCTAACGCATAGGGAAATTTCAGCAAATGAATGTGCCTTCCGTTTGTGTCACTTAAAACTGCGTGACGGTTCTCGTAAATGCGTATTCGTGAACACTTGCATGCCAGAACAAAAATATCGAATGCTGAGGATTGATTCTGAAAATTCTGAACCATACAAAAACTTGTTTGACAGATATGTTCACAGGCCTGTCTCTCTTGAGCATCTTAGTCTAGGTGAGTTCGCAATCTGGTACGATGTTATTTCTTCTAAATTCGATGTTGATGAAGATCAGCAAGATATTGACGCATATGAAACTCACAACGAGGAAATGCCTGTTGGTCCATATATTACATTACTTGACAATCTCGGAAGAATGAGAAAAAGAACACGTCCAGCCATACTTCGAACACGTTACTTTACGTTAGCCTCAGATCCAGAAGCGTATTATTATTCCTTAATATTGACTCATATTCCATTCCGAGCAGAAGAAGAATTGTTAGATGGATTCGACTCAGCTAGAGCAGCTTTTTGGGCTAAAAGGAATCAACTGCATCCACTGCAAGAAGGTTTTGATGCAGAAATTATGATGAGATTTGAAACGGAAATTCAGCAAGCAATTATTCGTATTGTAGCTGAAAGTCTGGCAGAAGGAATTTCAGAGCATCAAAATTTTCATACAAATGTTGATACTCTCGCTCAGCCTATTGAAAACGTATTAGACGATGTAGGTCACATTATGATTGACGAAATTGAAGAGCAATACGATAATTGTATGCCAGACAATGAGTTTGAGAGAGCTGTTGTATCGCTAAATTTGAGCCAGAGACAATTGTTCCAAAAAATATCCGCAAAGTTATTAAACGTAACAATTTCTGACCAAATACTGATTTTTGTTACAGGTGGGGCTGGCACTGGTAAAACGTTTACTTTGAAAGTCATGACCGAACAAATTCGAAGGTTAACTCACACAGAAATAGGAAAAACTGTAGCCGTCACTGCGCCAACGGGTGTAGCAGCCCGACTCATTGGTGGTAGTACTCTACATTCCACTTTTGCGTTGCCGATTGAAAAGGGACGAGCTGAAACATTACGCCCTCTTACTGGAGAAAGATTACAAAGAGAAAGACAAGAGTGGAGATCTATAAATTGGCTAATTATCGACGAAATATCGATGGTACTGTTACAGTTCCCCAATGCTAAGGGAAATCCTTAGTGATCAATTATATTTGATTGCATAGGTTTCCTAGAAATTGTCACGTCATCATATAACGGCAGCATTGCCTCACACTCCCGCGGAGAGTCAGTCTCGTCCTGATCGCCGAATCGTTACCATCTCTTAATATCGCTGTGTCTGCCAGTTTCAACCTAGTGAACCCAAAAATTGTAACAAGGTCAAACCGACTAATTAAACCATTTATTCCAGTACATTTAAAGTGTTTTTTTTAAAACAAGGTTTATCTGACCTCGCGTAACATTGGTGGCAGCTTAAGGGATTTTAAAAATCCTCGGATCGCCTCAATTCAGTGAAAATTAAATTATAAAAGAAAAACCACACTTACCTACTTGTGTTGTGATTGTGACAGTGAAAAGTGAAGTGAAAATCCAATCTTATCTCTGTATCCTGTCGCTGTATCCTGTCGCTGTGCCTCTCCGCACAGTACCGCTGTATCCTACTGGTCCTATCAGGCCCTCACCTGCTGTGTTGGTGTAACGGGGTGCACCCCGAATATCTGTGACTCCAGTGGGTGACCTCGCCTGGCTAAGAAATGATTCGTGTTGCCGTCGCATTCGCAGTGTTCCTGTAAGTACATCTGTTCCACATCGAAACTATCTGTGTTGTGAAAATAGTGCCAGTGATTTAAACTACAAAGTTTCATCGCATAGTTTCAACCAAATTCGAACTTCTAAGTGCTAGACTTAATAACATTCAGTTAATTAATTATTGTCCGAGTACACTATCTTATCACTCAGCTCCGAGAATAGTTCAACATTCTTTTCTTATCGCAACTCCGTACTTCCTGCGCTATCTTTGTTTTACTAACTTTGCATGCCTAAAGACGAGCCCAGTACCATGTCTAAAGACACAAAAGAAATTGACATGAACTTTATAAGCAAATTTATTAACAAATTCGACGGAAACCGCGAAAAACTTAATGCGTTCTTAAATAATTGCAGAAATGCAATAAGCCTTGCATCACCGTCTCAACAAGACACAATATTAAAATACATTTTAAGCCAACTTGAAGGCCGTGCCGAAAGTGCATGTTGCATTAGGGAATTCGAAAACTGGCAACAGCTAGAAGAATTTCTCAAAAACCAATTCGGCGAGAAAAAACATTATGCTGCACTACTCTCGGATCTCCAGGACTGCTGTCAGACTAATAGCGAAACAGTCAACCAGTTCGCACTACGTGTAGAGACATGCTTAGCTAAACTGTTAACCGAAATCAATATTTCAATACCCACAAAAAAGAAAGGTGAACTGGCTGGCCGTGTCGCTGCAATGCAAGACTTAGCATTGCATACATTTATGAGTGGCTTAAATTCTCGCCTATCAACTGTAGTTAGATGCCGTGACCCTGAAACTTTAAATGAAGCCATTGGCTTCGCTATGTCCGAAGAAAAAATATTACAGACAACCTCTAAACGTAATCCATCTGCAATCAATACCAATTCACCTTATCAAGGACGTTTGCCTCAGCGTCGATTCCAACCAAACCGAAACCTTGCACAACAAGGTGCTTCAAACGAATCCAATGGTCAAAGACCACCTGCATTTGGTCCTCCAGTATGCCGTTATTGCAAAAATGTGGGCCATACCATTGAGGAGTGTAGGAAACGAGAATTTAATAATCGCTTCAGAGATAACCAAAGACCATTACCAAGGCGCTACCCAAACAATCAAGGTCAAGTTCACGCAATAAATAGTAACGAAGACTACGTGGAAAATACTGTAGATAAACCAAACGATGATTTAAACGAATAAAGGGCTCACGGTGGTGTCTCGTGAGACCCAAACCTCAAATTCAAAAACAATTCCATTTCAAAGACACCAATACTATATCCGCTGTATCCGCTGTATCCTCTGTATCCGCTGTATCCTCTGTACCCGCTGTATCCGCTGTATCCTCTGTATCCGCTGTATCCGCTGTACCCTCTGTATCCGCTGCATCCTCTGTACCCGCTGTATCCTCTGTATCCGCTGCATCCTCTGTACCAGCTGTATCCGCTGTATCCTCTGTATCCCCTAACAATAGGGACTCACGAATAAACCGCAACACTGTATCCTCTGCATCCGCTGTACCCTCTACATCTGCTATATCCCCTAACAATAGGGACTCGCAAACTAGTCGCACCGCCGTATCTTCTGTATCCACTGTCCCCGATAAACGTAAAATAATTAATCCTGATGCCAAACCTACTTCAGACTCGATCGCTCCTCGTCCAATGGGCATTGTTCATATTTTTTTAAATGTTGTAATTGAAAAACCATTTCGAGGAATAGCGTTACTGATCATTACGGACTAATTAATTTTGAAAAATATTCATATGTTATTGATATTTTTGATAAAATACGATTGACCTTCTTTGCCCTTCAAATTACGTACGACTGGCTGTACAGTTTTGTATCGTTGCCTCAGAAAATAAAAAGTAAGAGGCAAGTATTGTCTACAATCTGTCAAATGTCAAATTGTTGTAAATATGTCAAAAATATAAACATTCTTGTTTATAAATCTCATTATTACATTACATAAGGTACATTATTTCAACACTCGACAATATTAATTTAATATACTGGAAGAGTTATGGAATACAGGAAGTGCTTTGTTCCAACTTGCAGCAATAATAGTAATAATGTCGCCGCGTGCGTTATTATTCTATTTCTAAGTCGCCGCGTCGATTGTTCTAGTGACGATAGAGAGTAGTATATTCCTTGGAGGACACTTACACATAAAAAAACCATTTGTAAATAAATACGCTAAGCTAGGATTCGATTATTTAAGACGTCTATTCGGCCTATTGACACTTTGACAGATGTGACATTGTTGACGTTGTGTTGACAGTTTAAAATTTTTAATAATGTACTAGTAAGGCAACGGCACTTAATCTTGATGCTATTGGATGACTTCACCTACCTTAAAAACTTAAAATAATTAAATAATTTTTATTAAAATAACTATTGAGCCAATCATCAAAATATTCAAATTAGTTTCTCAAAATGCTCTAAATTTACAAAAAATAAAATAAAATATAATGGTTAGAAATTTTGGACAATCCCCATTCCTGAAACAAAAATTTATGAGATTAATATTAGTCCATTTAAAAGACGCTTACCTCACATCCTTGTCCATACCCAAGTGTCGAATACCACCTTATCCCTCCTCGTAGATTCTGGTGCAACTGTAAGCCTTCTAAAAAAATCTTCTATACAGATACCAGTTGACATCACAACAGAAATAATACATTTGAAAGGTATTGACCCCATTGATCAAGCTTCACCATCGATTGGCCATTTCCCACTGAAAATAAAAATAGATGATAAAAATAGTATCACGCATAAATTCCATATAATACCTCGAATACACTTACCTTATGATGGTGTTATTGGCACTGATATGCTAATCGCTTTCGGCTGCACTATCGACTACACTCGTGAAACCTTAAAAATAGGTAAAAACGAAATAAAATTACAGTTCAATGCGCCTATCTATGTAATTCCTCCCAGGACTGAAACTGTCATAGAATGCTCTGTTTCCAACCCCGAGGTGAAAGAAGGACTCATACTAGACCAATGCTATCACGAAGATATATTAATCGCTAATTGTTTAGTCGCAGTTAAAGAAAACAAAAGAATTAACCTATCAATAATCAATACCTCCGAAACTCCTGTTACCCTAAAGTCAAATTTGGATATCACACTCATTCCCTTGATGATCATACAGTCTGCCATTTCAAACACACCAACTCTTACCTCCGAACACAAGAAGTATTAAACCTTCTTAGAATCTCCCACCTTAATCCTGAAGAAGCAAATGGGTCAATATCAACAAACTGAATATTTTTTCAATTTTGGTGGCGAAATTTGTATCTTAATACAAAAATAACAAACAATATTTGTATTGAACATTTAATGATTTCAGATGTCTTACACAATGTTAAGGGTCAATATCAACAAACTGAATATTTTTTCAATTTTGGTCGCGAAATTTTTTCTTCAGTTTACGTGAAAAATAAGGACCGGTGGCGTGAAAACGCCACCAAAACCACCAAAATTGAGCCACCAAAATTGAAACCAGATATAAAAAAAATCTCTAAAAATAGGGGTTTTTAGTTACAATTAAATTAACATCACTGATTTATGCGTAACCCAAATCACTATCTATAATGTGTAGCTTACTATTAAAACACTTTAAAATTAACAGCAAATCGATCCACCAAAAATTGAACAATTTTTGTCCCCCGTGCCACCCAAGATGATACTTACGTTTTTGGCGGAAAATCATAGCACTAATCACACACCTGTTACGCGCAAGTGCACAACTGAGAGATGTGAAATAATAAAATGTGATTGATCGCACACGCACGAACACGAAGCTTCATTTTATAGTATGTTGAAAAAGTGCCACCAAAATTTTGATTTTTACTTGGACAAACTTTGATCGACTACCCTGTGCTTTTAAATTAGATTTTCTAATATGGTTTAATTGTTTTTAGATAATGTGTCTTAAGCATATACTAACGAATTTATTTATTTTTTATTGTACAGCAAATTGTTGCTTTGGTGAATGCAATTATATCAAAAAATGGAGCTGGGACAAGCCACCTAACTTGAATTTTAAGGCGATTTATTTTTTCCCTATTTATTTAAATACACAGTTATAAAAAAAAATGTGGCCCTAATTGAAACAAGTTACGTAGCTTACTATAAAAAAAAATAAGAAACATCCTATCATTTAACACCTCGATTCTCAACGTGGACGCGTAAAATTTGCTGCTGGGATATTCACCCAAATGCTCTTCACGATGTTTGCTCTGAATACTCAGACATATTCTTCATTCCTGGTGACAAACTTTCCCACACAAATGCACTCAAGCATAACATAACGACAAGCGTTCAAAATCCAATAAATGTAAAATCTTATCGGTTCCCAGAGGTACACAAACAAGAAGTCAACAGACAAATTGACCAAATGCTCGATCAAGGAATCATAAAACATTCAGAGTCTCCATGGTCTTCACCAATTTGGATTGTTCCAAAAAAAATCGATGCATCCGGACAACAAAAATGGCGTATAGTAATCGATTACCGAAAACTAAATGACATCACTATTGGAGATAGCTACCCTATACCGCAAATATCCGAAATTTTAGATCAGCTGGGTCAGAGTAAATATTTTTCGACCCTTGACCTTGCATCAGGATTTCATCAAATTTTAATTAATGAAGAGGACGCCCCTAAAACAGCGTTTAGTGTACCTCAAGGACATTACCAATTCACGAGAATGCCATTTGGCTTAAAGAACGCGCCCGCTACTTTCCAACGGTTAATGAATACCGCTCTCACAGGCCTCCAAGGCATACGATGTTTTGTGTACCTTGATGACATAGTCATATATTCTCACGATTTAAATTCACACATCGATAATCTTTCGTCAGTATTCCAAAGGCTCCGAAATTACAATCTAAAACTACAGCCCGACAAGTGCGAGTTTCTCCGACGTGAAGTAGCATATCTTGGCCATCAAATTACTAAAGATGGTGTAAAACCTAACCCTGAAAAGATAAAAGCAGTAACCCAATTTCCTACTCCCAAATGCCCGAAGGACATTAAATCCTTCCTCGGACTTGTGTCCTACTATCGCCGTTTCATTTCTAACTTCTCTAAAACTGCAAAACCCCTGACTCAACTTTTAAAAAAGGACGTCCCCTTCCTTTGGGAAAACCAACAACAAGTCGCCTTTGACGAACTCAAGTACAAACTTACCTCTGCTCCTATTCTCATTTATCCAGATTTTTCTGCCCCTTTCATCTTAACGTGTGATGCCTCTAACTATGCTATCGGTGCCCTACTCAGTCAAGGTCCAGTTGGTAAGGATAGACCAATAGCATATGCCTCTCGGACCCTTAACAAAAGCGAATCTAATTATAATACCACTGAAAAAGAACTCCTTGCTATTGTGTACGGTTGCAAAACTTTCCGCCCATATCTTTATGGACGAAAATTCCTAATAATTACCGATCATAGGCCATTAAAGTGGTTGTTTAATCATAAAGATCCTGGTAGCAAATTACAAAGATGGCGCCTGAAACTAATGGAATACGAATATGAAATTGGCTATCGAAAAGGAAAACTTAACGCCGCCGCTGACGCCTTATCCCGATATCCTGTAAACCCAATTCAACCATTAGATTGTGATCCCATTCCATCTACTTCTAAGCAAGATGCAGATAATTCCACACCTCCATTCAGCCCTTTAACTCTCGAGGATCTTGATATCCAACTACCTCCTGGTTCCCTAAACCTTGACGATAAATTACCATCTGTAGACCTCTTAGAAAACGATGATTCACCACCAGGTATCGACGATCCTATTACGCCTGAAACATCTAACGATTCCCCGAACTCCACAACAAATCATTCTCGTAACGATAACTATAGCAAATTCCTGAAAACGATGAGCAACAAAGACTTTAATAGCAACGCTAAAATCACAGAACACAACGAAAGCATCCTGAAGACTAACTGCAAAATCATTGTCATACCTACTTCCATCGATCTCGATGACTCCAACCCTCACGTAGAAGAAATCTTGAGCACTGTCGAAAACTCTAACGAATTCCTAGATAAGGAAAGAACCCTCTACTCCTTTATCTCAATCAATCACAAAGGAAAGACAATATACTTCCTATTCACTAAAGTATATCATTTTGATAACAGTTCTTATGAAGACATTTATAAAAGTATACTAAATCTGCAATCTGACGTACTAAATAATCCTATCGATTCCAACCTAGACTTAGCTATTACTGATTTCCAAAATCCTTTCGACAAACATATCTGGGCGAAAATATACAACATATTCTGCTATATCTTTAACAACACTCAAGTATCAGTTCATATTTATCATAATACCATAATTTTCCCTACACCCTCGGAGATACCTAAAATACTTCGCGAAAACCACGACATTCCTATCGCAGGACATCTAGGATCTACGCGAATGTTTAATCGAATAAAAGAAAGGTATTTCTGGAAAAATATGAGGACGGATATCGAAACATACGTAAGAAATTGCTCCCCGTGCCAAAGTAACAAAGCCCTAAGACAAATTAATAAATCACCAATGCAAATAACTACCACTTCCACTAAGCCATTCGAGCGACTCAGCCTCGACCTTGTGGGTCCCCTTCCAGAAGCTGGCCTTACTAAGCTCAAATTCATCGTTACACTACAAGATGACCTTACCAAATATTCCCTGGCCTATCCCATCGTTAATGCGACAGCAGAGGAATCATGTGAGTGTTTAGTACATTTTATTTCCGTTTTCGGCATCCCAAAGTCTATTCTAACCGATCAAGGCACAAACTTCACCGCAGAATTATTTAAAAGAACCTGCGACTTTTTGAAAATTAAGCAAATCTGGTCTTCGCCATACCATCCTCAAACTCAAGGTGCACTTGAACGAAGTCACTCAACACTTAAGGAATACCTCAAATCTTATGTCAATGAAAGTCATTCTGATTGGCATAAATATGTCTATACTGCTATGTTAGCGTATAACACCTCCACTCATTCCACTACTAACTTCACACCGTACGAGCTCCTCTTCGGCCAGAAGCCTTTTATTCCAGACTCCGTCTACGAATTACAATCAGACCTTACATATCCAGAATATCTCAAATCCCTGCATCATCGTCTAAAACTCTCACGTGAAAAAGCCATCGAAAATATACAAAGATCTAAGGAAAGATCTAAACAGTATTATGATGCCCGCTCGCGATCTGTTCAATATAAAGTAGGGGATTACGTATATCTCAAAAATCATGTACGTTTGCGCAAAGCCTTTTCACCAATCTGGAAAGGACCATATAAGGTTGTAAAAGTCAATGGTAGAAACACCTTGACCTTACTCATAAATAGACGCCATGTGACACACCATTATAACGAAGTCAAACTAGCTCCTAGATCTGAAATGCAGTCCTATTTGTATACTCAATACTAATTGTAAAAATATTTTATTACAGTAATTCTGCACTGGGTCAGGAGTTCATTACACCCCTGACGAACAGTCCTGGCATCTACTTCGACCCCTTAGGTTCTTTAAGTTTAGTCGATAGTCACCTTAGTGTAGTTATTCCTTATGATATATCCTTTATTAACCCGCACATTCTTAACCTTCGTCTTGTTCTTGATAAATCCAAACAAATATGCGACAATGGTAAAGTCTTTGATTATTATTAGAATGTAGTAATCTCTTTGAACCATTGAACACTCGTTACAATGATATAGCCCATGACAACGAAGCTATTTTTCATCTTACATCTCACCAGTCCAAAAGATCTGCACTTCTAGGATTCGTAGGCACTATATCAAAAAAACTATTTGGCACAATGGATGAAGACGATGCCATTCGATATGACAATGCCATTAAAGAAGTAGAAACAGACCAAAAGAAACTAGCCCTTCTAATGAAAGAAAATATATTAGTCACTACTACTTCACTTAGATCCTTCAATGAAACTCTGTATATAATAAAACTAAATGAAAAACATCTCAAAAATGCAATGGATGAATTGTCCCAAGATATTCTAAATATGACTTACATTTCAAAAGAATTAGGTATTAGGTCTCGTATGCTGGAATTAACTTCCATGATAGAAAATAGTCTCTTAGCGTTGTCCTTCAAAGTTGAAGACATAATTAACTCCATTATGTTCACCAAATCTAATGTCCTGTATCCCACTATCTTAACACCTAGAGAACTTTATACCGAATTGGTCAATAATTACAGATTCTTACCGGAATCTAAACAACTTCCAGTTCCTTTGAACCTTGATAACATACATACTATTTTAAATATATCAGAAATATCTAGCTATCTTAATAAAGATAAGGTAGTGTTTACAGTAAAAATCCCTCTCATTAACCCTATATACTTAAATGTATATCATAACTTACCATCGCTGGTTCCACATGATAAAAATAATCCAAAGTCATATTCGACAATCATCCCGTCCTCCAAATATATTGGTATCAGCAGAGATAGGTCAATGTACTGTAAATTAGACAATCTGGATTATTGTAAAATAATCAATAATGATCATTACCTGTGTGAAATATCAATATTATACTCCTCTTCCGCAACGCCTTCCTGTGGAACGGAAATTATTACAAAAGTACTTACCTCAATCCCTTCGATTTGTGAAACCAAATTTATTCAAGGTCACGTTAGCATCTGGCAACCACTACGCCATAATAGATGGTTATATGTAATGTCAGAAAAAACTAGAATAAGTATTGAATGTAATAACTCTCAATCTACTGAAATAGAATTTAACGGAAATGGTGTATTGTACTTACCTCCTAAATGTGTTGCCTACTGCAAGGACACTCGTTTAACCTCGCATGAAAATCGTAAAGTTCAACTGAAATCCATTGTTTCTAATTTTAATATTTTAAATGATTCATGTTGTAATATAGCAGCTTATAATAACATTGTATCAAACTTACCTGTAGTTAATATTAAGAATGTTAATTTAGATGCCTTAGCTTATGATAATCCTGAAATCCTAAAAAGTCTTAACAATATAATTGAAAAACCACATATTGTTTTATATCAAAAATACTATTCAGGTATTACAATTATAATTATAATTTATATTATGTGCTTTATTGTATAAGGTGTATAAAACTGGCATACACAGGAAAATAATGAAATTTAAGGAAAATAAAACTCCCAAAAATAATGACCCTGAGTTAGATGATATTGAACTCTCTGACGCTAACACGAGACCCTCTCTCCGAATCGGCTGACTCGTATTTCACTAATTAAAACATAAACTTCACTTTAAAAGGGTGTAGTTTACTCTAAATCGGGGGGCTGTTACAGTTCCCCAATGCTAAGGGAAATCCTTAGTGATCAATTATATTTGATTGCATAGGTTTCCTAGAAATTGTCACGTCATCATATAACGGCAGCATTGCCTCACACTCCCGCGGAGAGTCAGTCTCGTCCTGATCGCCGAATCGTTACCATCTCTTAATATCGCTGTGTCTGCCAGTTTCAACCTAGTGAACCCAAAAATTGTAACAAGGTCAAAGCGACTAATTAAACCATTTATTCCAGTACATTTAAAGTGTTTTTTTTAAAACAAGGTTTATCTGACCTCGCGTAACAGTACCATATTTGACCCGGAACGTTCACATTCGCCTGCAGCAACTAAAACAAGATGAACGCTACTTTGGTGGGATACCTAAATGTAATTTTATTCGGGGATCTTATGCAGTTACCGCCAGTATCCAAGATTTCAGGCGGTGCTTACTGCTTTCGACAACCGTCTTATCTGTCTGGTGAAATTAATCTGTGGCAATTATTCGATTTTTGTGAATTACCCCAAAATATAAGACAGGCAGGTGACACTACTTTTGTTGACGTTCTAAACAATATACGCGTAGGAGAACTGAGAATGGACCAACTTGAAATCCTAGACGGTCGTAGAATTCCTTTTACAGGGTTATTTGGTGATGGAGAAGCCGTGAGAATTTCCCCTACTACGAAACAGGTTGATTCATACAACTCGGCAATGACTGCTGAGTTAGGTAAATCATTAAAACTTTATGAAGTAAATGCTGTGGACATCTCTTTAGAAGCGAAAACATATGGACAGTGCCCACGCAAAGAATTTATATCTAACGATCCTAACAAGACGGGGGGCATTCTCAGTACATTGCGTATTGGGATTGGATCGCGAGTTATGTTACGCCGTAATATAAATGTTAACCATGGTCTAGTCAATGGCGCTATGGGCGTTATTCCAAAGTTTGAGTGGCCTGCTCTTCACAGGGACCAAATGGAAAGCGGAGAATTACCACAAGCAGTGTTTGTTGAGTTCGAAGACCGCACAATAAAAAATAATCAACCAGGAGTTGGTGTACGGATTGAACCATGTACGATTGATTTTGATTATTGGCGGTGGCGGTCACTCTAAGGTGGAAGGCACTCTAACGTAGGTGTTTTTCGACGCTCTGATTTCGGCGGTGTTGGACGCTCTGACGTCGGCGGTGCAGGACGCTCTGACAATGGAGGTGCTGGAGGCGCTGACGTCGGTGATGTTGAGGACGCTGACGGTGGTGGAGACGGGAATGCGGACGGGCGTGGTGCGCCTAAGTAGTGGTGCGGCGCGAGACGGCGTAGCGCAGCGTGCAGGCGCTCGATGTCCTGTTGCTGCAGTGCCAGTTCGCGCCGCAGCTCTGCCAGCGACAGCAGCACCGCCAGCCGTCGCGACTCATCCTCCAACACCTGCCCACCAACACAACACACGCACACTTGCTTATTTTTTATTATCTTTTTAGCAACTTATGTTCCTAAAATAGAATTGTATGCTGGTAGTATAATGGAAAGATAAACATGTCGTAGATTTAAAAAAATGAGCTAATAAGTCTCTCAAATGATTATTGTAGTATTACGGTGAGGGTAAACGCCGTGACGAGCTCGGCAGGGGGTAACCACTCTGCCCGCGTGCCGAGAGGCGGTGGCACGTGGGCAGAGTCGTGTGGAGGGAAATGACTGAAAGGAGAGTCTTGTGAGGGCAACGAATGGATGCAGAGCTCCACTTTTCCTACGGCGCTATCGCTCAGCCATGGCTGACGCCCGCCGTCAAACATTTTTGAAGTAGATGGATACCTATCAAATAGCTTCTTCGGCTATACGCCATGCCGTTTATATCGCCTATCAATGATGACCTAGTTAAGAACCGGTCAATCGGACAACTTTTCAGAGAGAATTTAGAATTAAACACCATGGATATATTTAATATACGAGTATAATGTGGAGACGACGACACGATAATGAATAAAGTGCAACTGGCCTCTTTCTTCTAGTAGGTATTCCAATCTGTTTCCGTTTAGGAATAAACAGGGTGGAATGCTGAAGTAGGACCTGAAGAGGAAGTACCTACCCTACATTCTGATGCTAACAATTTTTATGCAAAGGAAAGATTCGATTTTTTTTTCATAAATACTATATTCAAACATTTAAACTAATCTAAGAGAGGTACTTCAAATTGTGGTTTCAAAGCTACGTCGCGTCGTTTTATCTGAAGTGGATACGTTTTTTATGTTGCGTACCTCTTGATAAGGTTTGACACTCTACAGGTACTCAATGATCCTAAGCACGTTGAATGTTTAGAATCCCAGGATTTACAGCCTCACAATACCTTATTGTCCTGTTTTTCCGCTTGTCTGTTCACTTCAAATATAATAATAAGACCTCCCAGGCCGAACACTGCTACTTCACCTGCCGACAAACACGCTGCATGAGAGTACAGTGTGCTATGTGGCGGAAACAACATCATCTACAAACATCGGTGGGCACGGTAGTGCCAAGACGAGCTAAGCGAAGCCCAAGGGCACTACCTACCTTTTCTCGAAGCGCTTCGTCGTTTTTTTGAACCCGCTTATCTCCCGCGTAACTAGGATTTGAATTATACCATATAAACAAAATTCTCGGGATATTATAACAATAGTAAACTTATTAAACATATAAAGTTTCAATTGCATAGCTCTTACTCTTTAGATTTTATTAATATCTAAAAAACCCCGATTTCGTTACTGACTCACTGATGATCACCAAAATTCTTATGGTACTTCCTGAAGACGTAGAAAGCTAAAATTTGGTATGTAAGCTAGTATTAGTACACAAACAACAAGAAAATTCTAATACTTGGAATTTTTCTCCCCCAACCCCTTAAACCTTATGTGGCTTGGCCGTTTCGCTACCATCACATGGACGTAAGGTGAAAAATGTATTCACTGTTCATTACTACTATATCACTTTAATTAGCAAGTTAAAGGCTCAGGGCCTAAGTATGACTAATGGTATTATTTTGTATGAAGAATTATTTTCATTAGTGCAAACAGAGTTCAATAATTCCTTTAAGAAGAAATCTAAAACTATTTGCCCTAAGTTTTTATTCAGTGACTGGGCAACTAAAGGAATCAGGAAAAGTAGGGAAAGATTATTTGAACTGTATGGCCTTAAGCCTTATATTAACACGGATACTTTTAATAAGTATGTTGCTACTTATTCTAAAACTTTTAAAAATATCTGCAAAGCAGCTAAAGCTTCTTTCATTAGAAACAAGGTTAAATCAGCAGACAATAAAATAAAGACAGTTTGGAAAATTATAAACAATGAAACGAACAGGAACAAAAAACATAATACTGATTACACACTGGACACATCCCGCGGTCTCATTAGCGATAACATCGATGTTGCTCAGGAATTTGTAACTTTCTTTACCAATATCCCAATTAAAACTACAGAAACTTTAAATTCCTCATCCGCACTAGCTATTGAATTATTAAGATCGAATGTATCAGCCTGTCCTGTGGAATTTAAATTTAAACATATAAACCCTGTAGTCATTATAAAGGTATTTAAGCAACTGAAGATCAAAATTACCGAAGATCTGTGGGGCATGTCTACTAAAGTTTGTCAATCCATTATTGAGACAATTGCACCCTATTTAGCTTTAATATTTAATTTGTGTGTAGATCAAGGAGTTTTCCCGGATGTAATGAAGTTTAGCAAAGTTATTCCTCTTTTCAAATCTGGGGACAGCAGGGTCACTAATAATTATAGACCCGTATCGGTATTGCCAGTTTTCAGCAAGGTGTTTGAAAAAGTAATGTTAAATCAAATGCTCAATCATTTTAATCGTAATAACATCCTACACGATCAACAGTATGGTTTCACCAAAGGTCGTTGCACAACCGACGCCGGTGTCACCTTATTAAAACATATCTTTAACGCATGCGAAGAGGCGCAAGATGCAATAGGCATTTTTTGCGACCTATCCAAGGCGTTTGATTGCGTGAATTACGAAACACTGCTCTTGAAACTTGAGCATTACGGTCTAGGTAAACTTGCTCTTAGCTTAATAAAATCATATTTAAATGATAGATTTCAGCAAGTTCAAATTAATGGTGTGAATTCATCGGGTTTAAAAGTCAAAATGGGAGTACCGCAGGGCTCAATATTGGGGCCATTCCTATTTTTAGTATATATTAATGATTTACCACATTTACTGAAAAACCGACCACAAATGGTGTTATTTGCTGATGACACATCATTGATTTTTAAAGTAAGCAGACGTGCACAGGAGCTTGACGACGTAAATAACGCTATGCTTGTGGTCCATAATTGGTTTACTGTAAATAATTTGGTATTAAATGAGAAAAAAACTAAATGCATTAGATTCGCTTTACCGAATGTTAGAGGTAGTGAATGTCATGTTGTATTGAATAAGGAGATACTTGAATTCGTCGAAAATACGGTTTTCCTGGGGATCACGCTTGACTCAAAGCTACAGTGGGGTCCGCACTTAACATCACTTGCAGGGCGGCTAAGTTCAGCCGCTTACGCTGTTTGGAAAATTCGCCAATTAACAGACGTGGATACCGCGCGACTGGTCTATTTTAGTTACTTCCATAGCATCATGTCTTACGGTATTTTGCTGTGGGGACGGGCTGCAGATATTGAGTCTATTTTCATTCTGCAAAAGCGGGCTGTCAGAGCCATCTACAAGCTCAGCAGACGCGGTTCTCTACGGGAACTGTTTAAAAAAATTAACATCATGACGGTTCCTTGTCAATATATAATTGAAAACATTATGTACGTTCGAAAAAATGTACATCTTTTTAGTAAGATAAGTGACAGGCATAATTTTAACACTAGAAATAGGGACAAATTAGATCAACCGCGTTTCAGATTGTCTAAAGTAAAAACTTCTTTTATAGGTTACTGTATAAAATGTTATAATAAAATACCACTCGATATTCTTCAACTAAATGAGAAGAAATTTAAAACATGTATTAAACGCACACTATGTAGACAAGCATATTATAAGTTGGATGATTATATCGATGATAAAAATGCTTGGCTTAATGCTGGTCCTGCTCCACAGGCACTTGAGCTCACTAGTTAAAATTTCAATAATTGGAAGAGGTGCTTCCCTTTTTCTTTTTTCTTTGTGTTTCTGACATTAAGAACATAATTCTTTTTTTTTTGTTTTATTCAATAAGTCTTAATTGTTGAATACTTCGTTATTAAATAATATCTCTTCCTATTTGGTAGTAAAATTCTATTAATCTCTTAAATAAATTACAAACTATAGTGTTGTATAATATTTAGAAGCATTTTTAAATTTTGTAAATGTAAGAACCATGTTTTCGTTTGCTATGATTTTTTTCATGTTGACTTGAAACAGCATGGCGGTTGAGAACATGTCATGCTCACTTAAATGTCTCATCGATGGTGGCGCGTGTGTTGGATCATTCGGTTCCCTACAAAATGGTTGAGCTAGATGGTGCTGATCCACGCGTTATGTTCGTGAACGGGCGCCGTCGGTTGAGACTGGTCATTTCTTAACAGCCAAGGCTTATTTTTAATCTTATATTTTGAAATGTTTCTTCATTTGTGTTTTTTTTTACATTGTTCTCGCATATAGAAGCAACAATAATTATGTACCCACGATTTGTAATATCTTGATTTAAAAGAGTGTCCATGGAGTTTCTTGCCCGTTCTTCATAGAGATCTACGTTTTGGAATGGGCAACTAGCTTCAACTTTCTGACTGACTGACGGACTATTTTAATTTTGACAATTCAAAAGTGCCTGTACAAGGTTTAATTGAAATAAATGCTTTGAGTTTGAGTTTGAGTTTTTGAGTTTGAGTTTACTTTTCTGATATAAAATAGTTCTTGTAGTAGCAAAACGGCCAAGCCTCATATTTTGACTAAGGTGTAGAGTTTGTGAAGTTAGGGCTTGTAGAGTTAGGGCGAGTAGAGTTAGAAGCTTGGCTCTACGTGAGATCTGATAACTTTTTGACAGTGCGAGCCATATGTTCTCGTCTTGGCAACATTTTACATGAAAATGTTTTTAGTGTGATTGCTAGGATTTAACTATGTTTTTTATAAATGACTGAGTACGTAAACCTATCTTGTTTTAATTTATGTTAACAGACCTACTATGATTTGTGTCTGCATCAAGGTTGTCGATCGACTGGTGGGTGGTAGAGAACGGCTAGCTCACTAGTCACTATGTCCGCCATTTACTGCATGCATCAGCATTCAATTAATATTTTCTTAAAGTAACTTCGAGGCAGAATAATTCAATAGTGAGCACTGTCCGGAAATGGCAGACAAAAAGTAAATGTCGCTGTCAATCATATTAAAATATGCGATCACTGGATAGGACGGTGAAAGAAACAGTTTTAGTCAGCTGTGTCGCGCAAAGAGCGTTGCAGTGTACCGAGTATGTCGGCGCCGGAGTTGACCGCGGCCTGCTCGGAAAGAGGCGGCAGCTTGCGCGGCTGGCGCAGCGCCAGCGTCCACAGGCGCACACGCAGCTGAAGTACGTGGTGCGCGCGCCCCGCGCCCGCGCACACCCAGCTCCGGAACATAGGGTGCGCCACGGCGAGCCTCTGCGCACACACACACCGTCAGCTCACCCTCCATACAGCCGCGCTGGCACTGCCTAGTCTTTAGTAACACACTCAATCACACGGAGTAGGAAATTAAATGCCAGTAGAGCTGAGCAGCGTGCACTACATTTTAAAGCTACCAATAATGTAATCGATCTAGTAGCACCTTAATCTTATTGGCTGCGGGCTTGCTAAGCTGGCGCGCCAGCAGCGTGGCCAGCCGGAACAGCGGGAACTGTGCGGGCGCCATGCCACCGCGCTACAGTCTGCACGCGTCTGTCTGCTTTCCGTTTCCGTTCGTTTGGAGTTCACTTTTAATAGTTTTTGTTGAAGCCATTACTAAAACATACGCAAAGATGCAGATGATGTAAAATTTTGCAATAGATGTTTTGGTTTATTTTTTTATTCGTTTTAATTTTGTCACATGTTTACAAAATTAATATTCAAATTAAGCATGACTATAGCCCTGTGTGAACTCGCGGCCCCACCAGTAAGTCCCGACTTTTAATTAGCTGCAGTAAAATGACACTTCTTGCTGTCATTTCGTTAAAAATGATGCCACATACACACGTATCTCTAATAGTGATGTGATTAATAATAATAATAATAAGGGCAACACTGATACGTCAACAACGAACATTATTCTTTCTTATCTTGTATTTCCTGATTTTATTATTTTCCCGTCTTTATTGATATCATAAAAAACCTTTTGGAATAAAATATATTAAATCTACAAACAATAAACCAAAAATAAAATGAAAAACCTCTACAAACATAGAAAAAATAAAAATGACGGCTGTCAAATTTGGCCTCCAAACAAAATACATCTGTGAAGATAATGAAAATTATAATAAAACGAGCTTTATATAGTATAATGTTGACGAGATCAGCAGCACGCCGTGCACATCTACCACCTCCGAACTCGTCGCTCAGCCCCGCCCCGCCGCCGCCGCCGGGACCCAGCCCCATCGAGAGTTCTGTGACACCGCGTGGCAGTTTGGTCAAGCTCGAGCGACGAATATTTTGAATTTTTGGGGTTGAATGCCCAACTGTGAAAATGTTATGGACTTGTTGTATGTAGGGAAGTAGGACCTGTTGTATGTAGGGAAGTAGGGAAGGACGAATGATTCCCTTGATGGATTTATTGCTACTAATTAATATAATTACACAATTGTCCTACTTAAATACTATGTTTTAGGAATGCACAGCGCTAAACAATATTGCTGTGCATGAGTGTGACGTACAAACTACTACAAAGGTCAATGTACAGCGTAGCTCGTACAGGGGGAATTAACCTCACTGCGTACTGCGTTAGGATGCTGTCTCTGTTCCAGGAACTGGAACCAACCGTCAACGTTTCGGCCTAACGACTGTCGGATCAGGGGGTCTACTCCCTAAGTCCGTCAACGAAGCAACGAGCCCGTCGGGCGGTAGTCCGATACGTCGGAATAAACCCTACTCCCTAACGATTTCGGGTTCATCAGTTTCTAACGGAATCATAGACAATATTCGTGAACGAAAGACGCATGGCGATAGAGTTGCGCTATTTTACCGGTTGATTACCGGTTTCCTTATTTTGTAGATTTCTAGCATATTAAACAAAATTTAATACTTCTGTCGTCAGAAAATGACCACATTGTTCAAGATATCCTTTTTATTATGTCTTTAAATATAGAATTGAATTATTTTGCCCTTTATTTCGGTAATAAACTAAAGTTTAAAGCTATTTTTCTAATATTTTTTACAATAGTGCGCGAAAACAGTTCGCAGAGTATAATGTACTCTGTGGTTCGCAGTGTCATGGCGTCGGGTCTGTCGTCGTCCCTAGGTAAACATCAAATGTGTCTACGCGCAAAGAAAAGATGACAAACATTGCATATTTCGTGTGATAAAAATGAATTCCAAAGTTTATAAGTGGTGTGCAGTGCCTCAGTGTAAAAACACTTCAATAACCACACCCAACAAGGTGTTTATACATGTCCCAAACAAGAAAATAACGTTCAATCTCAGAAGATCCATTGGCCAGATCCATGATGGATCTAGTGGCGATTGTTTTCTCATTAGGTCTATTTATATAAAAAAATAAGTAAAATGGATCTAATGAGAACTTTTGATGTGAAAAAAATTAATGCTACAAAAACAAATAAATATCACTAAAACAAGTTAATATAACAAATTTTAACAAATTAGTATCCTGACACCTGTACTGGTGAAAAAGATTAATTGAGAAGAGGATGAGGAGATGATGGAAGGGCAGTAAGGAAAAATCGATAATATTTAATCACAAGCAAAAATAAGTTTATTTTACAGAGAAATTGACACTTATTTTTTTTAATATTAAAACTCAAGTATTCCTAAGTAAGTACTTATCGTAATTTTTCTAAGAAGTGGCCGATGCCAATTTGGCCATTTGCGAGCTGCATTTGTGCGAATAAAATGCAATTGTCATTTTGAATGCTCGTTTTACGGCGTTTAGGTGATGACCTTTTTTTAAATCTTTCTAAACGGTCACAATTGAGTGAAGTCAGTGATGACTCTTGATGTAAAATGTGCAGTATCTGTAAAAGATGCACTTCATTTTTATTAATGTTCGTATTGATGCCATAATTCCAACCTTCTACACTATTGTTAGTGCGGTGGCGTAGCCCATACACACACCAGATCCGATAGTAGTAGTCATTCATCCAGTATTTCTGAAAGTAATTTATAAATCTAGGTAGCTCGTTCTCGTTTGGCGAAATCTCACTTTTAATATAATCCCAGCCATCGTTTATAAGGTTTTCAGGAAGTAAAGCCAGTTTACAACATAATGTAATTATCCTCCTGTTATTTTTAGTTAGCTTTATGTTTAAAGCTTTCGCTTTACGAAATAGGGCATTAGAAAAATGGTAGTGGCAGCCATGAATTTCCACATCCATTTTTGACAATGCAAGCATAACTGCCTTTTCAAAATCAATGGTGACTATCTTGGGCTGCCACTCTGGAACCTGGGCTCTAATTAAATTAAACAGGATCGTATACGCTTCTGTCGTTTTATGTGTCATAAAGGCAAAAACCAATGGCACTATGTTGGTACTGTTAGAGTCGCTGCCTATATCTGCTTGAATGACATATATCTGTCCAAAAGGTGTTGGACAAGCTTGATATGTCCCATCCATAAAATAATTAGTAAGCAATTTTAGACGCATTTGTGCGTCTTTTGAACAAAATACAACAATTCGCATACTTTTATGCGAGTAGTCCGCAAGTAAAAAATCTTCATATTGTTTAGGTACTTCTACCTCCTCTGGACTTTTTGAGCTTGTTTTCTTAACTTGAGCCAACTTATTTCTTCGACGATATATCCCAGATTTTTTTTCATCGAAAGTAGGTACTGGTTTGTTAGATGATAAATGCCATCCTTTGATTTCTATATAAGAAAGTGCCTTCTTATATATGCGAGGAGCAGGTTCTTTACCATATATTGCTTCTTCGCAGTAATCATTTAATGTGCCTTCTATAAAATTATAAGCTACATCAGGAACACAGGCGTCGCAATGGGGTTTCCGTTTTGTTGGTAAAAATGTTTTTTAACTAGAAGATGATATCTTATAGGCAAAGAAATCACTCACCGAATTTAATGTTACTGATCCAGGACATTTTAATTTTGAAGTTTTGTAATTTTCACAACGCCAGAGACTAGTGCCTTTTTTATAAAGAACATGCTTATGGAATCTGTAGCCCTCGCATAATAATACTTTACCACGCCCACTTTTAATAAATTTCAACTCTTCGTGCGCACTCATTTTCCGTAAATAATCTTCTTCTTCTCTTCGTTTAATGGCTTTTGCGGAAAAACCACCACAATTTAGCCAATGTCAAGTGTAAAAATGTAAAAATAGTATACTCGGCAACGTTGTACGGTTCAATCAATAAAAATCTTCCAAAATCATTCGTAATCTTTGGCAGCCATCGTAATGGCTGCCAAACCGTGAACCCTCTATTCTCTCCGTAAATAATTATAAACACACTAAACTGCAATGTCAATATGACAGATATATTCATTTATTACTCTTAATTTCTCATATCAAAAAGACTCATCATGTAGGTTGAATAAGATCCATCATGGGTCAGGCTCATGGGTCTTTTGAAAAAAAAATCTCAGTAGATCCACATCTTGAAATCAGGATCCAATGAGAAAACATTCGTCACTAGATCCATCATGGATCTGGCCAATGGATCTTCTGAGATTGAACGAAAATAGAAGTCTCAGTAGATCCACATCTTGAAATCAGGATCCAATGAGAAAACATTCGTCACTAGATCCATCATGGATCTGGCCAATGGATCTTCTGAGATTGAACGGAAAATAATGAGATCAATGGTTAAAGCTCCACGGCGAAACCAGAACGATGTAGTCACTAATTCGCCAATTTATATCTGTGAAGACCATTTTGATGTATGTTATTATACAACGTGTAACAGAAACCCTATAGCTATCCTTAAGCACTAAAGATAACAGCTGGTATAGAGTCACTATACTTAGTTTCAACTCAAAATAAAATACTCTAAGAATTGATACCAAATTTTCGGTATCTTAGGTTTCTGAAATTCAAATCATAACAAACATGTCACCGCACTACGTAGGTCAATCACTTTACTCGCCAATATCACGATAAATCTCTTCGGTAATTCTGCGCGCCTAGTACTGTACTAGCCTACCAAACGCGGCGTCTTTGTCGGCGCGAACTGACGAGATCAAACATGCCGCCTACCGCTTTGGCGGTGCGGCGCGCCGTTCCGCCAAAGCATAGGCGGCATGTGCGCGCGCGCAATACAATACCTACTTTACCGTGATGTAAAAATTAATGTGTAATTATTGATTTTCAGTTTACTCGTTAATATTAATATTAAGCCATAAATTGCACGTAAAAACCGAGATAACAAAACTTACGTAAAATATCGAAACAAAGTTTAGGTAGGTTAACTAGTTTCATCTCTTATTATTACTTATTACCGAGAAAACAGTAAAATCTTAAAGTTTTGCTTAATTTAGTAAATTGACTTACATTTTTAAAGGTGGGGTTCGATGTGGTGGCCTTGGTACTGTATGCACAAGGCCGCTCGCTTGTTCATAGACTCCTGAACATTGCGTAGCATGTCTGGTGTGATTGTCCTGAAAGCGGCCTCAATTCGTACTTTCATTTGGTCCACTGTATCACACTGCACTGCGTACACTGCATTTTTAATGTACCCCCACAAAAAAAAGTCTAACGGGGTTAGGTCTGGGGATCGCGGAGGCCAAGCCACGCTTGTGCTACCACGCCCAACCCACTGAGAAAAGCGCGCATCTAAATAATGGCGAACATCTCGAGCAAAATGTGCCGGTGCACAGTCATGTTGGAAAATTAAATTATTCCTCATCACGAGATTGACATAGCTTAACACTGGTAGCACTGTGAGGACATCGTCTAATTCATTCCTCAGGAAGCTTAAATAATTTTGGCCGTTTAAGCTTTGCGGCAAGAAAACTGGTCCTACGACAACGTCTCCAATTATACCTGCCCACACGTTCAGTCGCCATTGGTGTTGAAATGACGACTCTGTCGAAGCATGCGGGTTCGTGTGAGACCAAACATGTTCGTTGTGGATGTTGCTTATTCCCGCTCTCGTGAAGGATGCCTCATCGGTCCATAGTATTTTTGAACCAAAATCTGGCGAAGCTTCTGACTGGTTTCTGTACCACTCGCAGAAGGCCACGCGAGGCAAAAAATCTGCCGGTATCAGCTCCTGGGTACGACGGAAGTGGTATGGGTGCTGACCGTCATTGCTTAGCACTCGCCATACCTGCATGTGGTTAGAGGCACCCAGCGCTAATGCAGCTCGACGTGTGCTAGTGCGTGGATTGAGTTCAAAATGTTCCAGAACAGCTTCTTCAAATTCTGGATCGGTAGTACTCGGGCGACCCTCTGAAGCAGGTGCGTGGAATGACCCAGTTTGGTACAGACGATGTACCATCCGGCTAAAACATGCCGACGAAGGCAGCTGTCGACGGTCAGCATCTGGTCTACCCTCAATAAAACGGTGACGGTACAGTTCTCGGGCAGCTCGCAAATTACCATGTTCTGCTCCGACACACAACATCATTTCGTAATATTCGCTATTACTTATCGACATTTTCAAACACAACAAAAAAAAGTCAATTAGGTGTGACCGTACTGAACTGATGCGCGTGTCACAGGGACTAGAAACGAGTGCACTAGACACGGAACAGACGTCGACTGGCGAGCAAAACAATAACAATGCTAAATAAATCTCCTATTCCCTGCTATCCTGGTACCTAAATATTATTTCGTTAAATTTAGATACCTACGAGTATAGGGTGGCTGTCCCAATTAGTGTCCAGTACTATTAAAAAATATTGTTCAAGGATTCAAGATTATTTTACATCTTAATAATAATTTCAACTAAACTCCGTTAAACTTTCAAGTAAATCTAACACACCAGAGTTACGTACCTAATTCAAATTCAAAATTGAAAAATCATTCATTTTTTTTCACCACATCACGCAGTGGGACGCTGAACGTGCCCCCGTGATTTTTTACCAAATTCAATAAAAACGTGCTTCCGCGCGTGGAATTTTGCTCCGTTCCACGAACCCCGCTGCGTGACACGGTGGTGCAGTGTGGGCCTCCCCTTAGACTCTTACTGACTAAAAACAACATTCCCGCAACCTCGGAAATTCCCGCAACTCCGGACAATTATTAAGTAATTTCAATCCATTAAAAATCATAATTTATGGGGCCGCGTTATCTCTTTAGAAGTTGTATTTACCAGGAGTAATTGAAACTACAGGACGGCAATTGGTGCACGTACCCTACTAACCCATTAGGTTTACACACACTAAGATGCTTACATTGTGTGTGTAACGACGTAATCAGGGTTCTGTGAGCAAAAGATTTTCAATTCGGCAATAACAATTCCTAACTCATGCGGTCCTAGTACTTTTATTAATTTCTTTCCACAGTTAGATGCAGTTTTGCGACATTTTTTATTGACTTCGTTTGAATTATACTAAAGACTAAACGTGCTCAAACCAATAAAACCCATGTACTATTGATAAAGCACCGACAGACCGTGAACTTCCGATAATTCTTTCGGTTAGTCCTACAGACAAAAATTATGCGGGCGTGCTATTATTTTGTAATAAAAAAATAGTATTAACTTGTTGTTAATAGTTTTCGACATAATTATTTAAAAAAAAACCTTATTTTTAAAATTATGAACGGAACCGTGCAACCGAACTGTGATTTTATTTTGTACTAGGAGAAGCATCAATACCGAAGAGGTGAATTGAAATGATGTTTTGGGTTCAGTTGGACAAAAATTCTTGTTCTAAATCCTTTTCTATTCTAAGTTTTAATGGCAAATAATAATGTTTATTTAAGCAATTAATTCTTGGTAGGATACACGTAAGGATTCGATTTTTTATGATCAATTCAATGGTACGAGCTGACGATTTTTCGAAACAATTCGTTTTAATGCGATCTTCAAGCAAATCGATTCAATAGTAAGGTGAATCGAATCTCCTGGATCGTATGTGTAAAAATTATTATGATAAGGGCTCATAATAGTTCAAGTTCATGTTTGCCCAAAGTATTATGCTGACAATCATAAACAGCGAATAGGTAGGTTTATTTATTTCAAACAAGATCGATTACATACATAATTATGCCGACACTTTTTAGATTGTCCGCATTATTTAAGTTAGCACTAAGCGAAGATTGAAACATTTGATTTTAACCGACTACATCTGTACCATCTGAATGAAAGTCATTTAATTACGCTGGAAAGGTTATCAATTATTAATATTATTGATTAAAAGTTTAGACGTACCTACCTGACTGGCAACTGTAAATATGTCACAAAATAAAGGTGTGTTAAATGTTGTTTAAAATTTTTTTGATTACGATTTTTGTTGAATTTTTAGTAGATCGATTCAAGAGCACGGGATTCGTTCTGTGAATCGATTAAAAAATCAATTTAAAGCAAAACATCGTTTATCCTTATGGCCACCAAAATAAAAGGATAGGAATAACGTTGGGAAATTCAATACAGGAATATTGTTTTTTAATTAAGTAGGTATTTATTGTGTTGTAGGTACGATGGTAAGGTGGGGTGGGTGAAAGATTACTATTTACTATGTAGATAATAATTATTTACAAAGTAATCTTCTACAAAAGGACAACTACATAAAAAACCAACAAGTGTGTAAATAATACGTGACAGTGCAAACAGGTACCTACCTAAATATTATTTCGTAAAATTTTAATACATAAACCAAAATCAAAGTTTAGGAAAAGTCAGTATATTTTGTAAACAAAAAATAAACATGCGGAACCTTTTATTCATTTTATTCAGAAATACCAGGAGTAAGAGGTTTATTTTTACTCACAAATGGTTCACTGACACCGATCAGCTGATTTAGTGCTAGTGATGTGTTTATTTCAATTTGAAAAGTTCGGTTTCTGGTATCAATGTATTAAAAATTCTCATAAGTTCTGAACATGTAGATATAGGATTAAAAAACCCTTCCAATATCGTTTGATATCATCCAAAGAAGCCGTGCCTTTGGTATGTATATACCCTTTCCGTTACACGTTGTATATTGTAGGTTTTAAACTTAAATGTTCGTTTGACGTGAAATAGTTGAAATATTATGTCCGTGACTACCGCAGGACCACCAACGCCAATCGCTTCCATATTTGGTAAATAATTAGTGCTCAATTGGTACTAATTAGTACTCGAACAACAAAATTGGTACCTTAGTAGTTTTCGAGAAAATCGACTTTGAAGGTGGTCCTGCGGTAGTCACGCTCCCTTCAGCAGGACTACCATGAGCGCCGAAAAAGGGCCCACGCTACAGCTATTCTAAGTATACAAATAATTAGTACCCATAAATGTGATTTATTTCGTAAAAAAAAAACAGAACTGTAATATTTGTATTTACCGAGAAATCAACGATGATAACTTTCTCGCAATTGTTCAGCAGGACCACGATTTTGAATGTTGATTCCAAGTTAGAGAAGCTTGTCGCTTTCCTCAAACCTACATAGAAAATTAGTACCCTGCAAGATAAAATTAGTACCCAAAATTCAAAAGTAATACTCCAATAGTTTACGAGATATACGATTCCATTGGTGGGGTGGCGGTAGTCACGGTGCCAAATTTTCATTTCAAGATTTCCCTATTAAAAACTCTGTGATTTCTTCCCAAATTTATACAAAAATTAGTACTCCTAAAGAAGTTAAAGCGACTAGAAATCCAGATTCCTAAGAGTTGTATTTTAAGAGAAATTAGCTTTCATTACTTTTCCATACTAAATCTCCGCGTATAACCCGACCAAATTAAGTTGTCAATGGTATTAAGCTGTTTAAGAGATGTACACTCATGCCCATAAATATAAGGATGTCGAAATAGTATTAACATTCAATATCTAAATTTTTATACAAACTGAACTTTTATACCTAATAAGAAAAAAAATAACTTATCGCTACCCATCGCCTGTGATACATTTGTTATTGACGTGGGCAGGTAGGTAAGTACATGGGGATTGTCCAAAATTTCTAACCATTAGATTTTATTTTATTTTTTGAAAATTTAGAGTATTTTGAGAAACTAATTTGAATATTTTGATGATCGGCTAAATAGTTATTAAAAAAAAATTATTGAATAACTTAAGTTTTTAAGGTAGGTGTCGTCATCAGTGGCATAAAGATTAAGTGCCGTTGCCTAACTAGGAAATAATTAAAAATTTTAATCTGTCAACACAACGTCATCAATCCAAAGAGTACTGTCACATCTGTCAAAGTGTCAATGGGCCGAATAGACGTCTTAAATATCGAATCCTATCTTAGCGTATTTATTTACAAATGGTTTTTTTATGTGTAAGTGTCCTCCAAGGAATATACTACTCTCTATCGTCACTAGAACAATCGACGCGGCGACTCAGAAATAGAATAATAACGCACGCGGCGACATTATTACTATTATTGCTGCAAGTTGGAACAAACCACTTCCTGTATTCCATAACTCTTCCAGAATATTAAATATTGTCGAGTGTTGAAATAATGTATGTAATGTAATATAAACAAGAATGTTTATATTTTTGACATATTTATAATAATTTGACATTTGACAGATTGTAGACAATCTTACTTTTTTTTCTGAGGTAACGATACAAAACTGTACGGCCAAAGCCGACGTAATTTGAAGGGCAAAGAAGGTCAATCGTATTTTATCAAAAATATCAATAAAATATGACTATTTTTCATAATTAATTAGTCCGTAATGATCAATAACGCTATTTCTCGAAATGGTTTTTCAATTACAACATTTAAAAAAATATGAACAATGCCTATTATTTTTCTGTAGGTATTGTAAGTAGGTACCTACCTTCTGTGTTGTTGTGAATGAATATCATTAAAAGCGATAGGTATTTTTTATTTATTTCTTTCCTACTAATTGACCGTTGCTGCAGTAATACCTACCTAAGACCTTGTCCAGAAGGAGCGAATTCACCGCGAAACGTTTCGCGAGAATTCATTCGCGCGTTAACGAGATACTAGGCGCCAATACATCGCGTCCACAAGCATCGCGCGATTTCAAAATCCGCGCGTAAATCGCGTGTCTTCGCCAGCCTTCGCCATACTGGAGACTCCTTGTTGCGTCCAGTTGACGCGCGAACTTCAGAGCGTTCTCCTCCATGTTTTCTACTGACAAATGAAATTCGAACCCAAATGCTCGCGCGTTGGTACGCCCCTTCTGAACGCAAAGGTCGCGCGTAATACGCACGAGAGAATCGCGGCGAATTCGCCCTTTCTGGACAAGCTCTTAGTATTAAAAAACTAATTTACTATGTTGCTAATAACGTAAGTATAAAAGGATTACAAACCTAAAATTAAGTAATAGGTACCTTTTATATCAAATCTCAAATCGTTTATTGCAATCCATAATGTAATTACAGGTGGTAAATAAAAAATACTAGACACAATTATGGACCCTGTCGGGCACAACAAATATTTGAATAATATGCATTGCAAAGGGCACACGCATATTTTAGTGTTTTCATATCACTGTGTACTAATTATGTGCCTATTATGTTCGACAAGCCACGTCAATAACAAAGGTATCACAAGCCATGGGTAGCGATAGGTTATTTTTTTCGTAATATGTACCTACATACACAGTTTGTATAAAAATTTAGATATTGAACTATTCCGACATCCATAAATTTATGTGCACGAGTGTACATCTCTTAAACAGCTCAATACCACCATTGGTGCCTATTCCCTTGTTCACAAACTAAACTAAATTTGAGTTCAGTTCATCTTTTTCTATCTATTTCATTAAGAAAAGGACAAAAGATAAGTTTTAGTTTAGTCCTACCAAATTAATCAGCGTCTGACGTAAATTGACGTAACATTAGTAGGCATGTTTTTAATCACGTCTAAACTTGTATTGAGTAGTGTCATGCTCTGATTACTTTGACAGGTCAAAACTGAAATTTATTGTCTGTCCTTTTCATAATGAAACAGAAAGATAACATGCACTGAACTCAAATTTAGTTTAGTTTGTGAACAAAGGAATTGGCACCGTTGACAACTTAATTTGGTCGGGTTATACGCGGAGATTTAGTATGGAAAAGTAATGAAAGCTAATTTCTCTTAAAATACAACACTTAGGAATCTGGATTTCTAGTCGCTTTAACTTCTTTAGGAGTACTAATTATACTATATAAAGCTCGATTACCACTCACTCACTGACTGACTGACATAATTGTTCTCCCAGATGGTGAAGGGGGAGGTGGGTATATTTTTACAGATTCGTATACAAGTAACTCTCACGAGTATGGGAAAAATCCCAAACCTCCCCTTTTCCACCCCACTCTCCCCCCTCCCTATCGTATCTCGGAAACTAAGAGTCCCGTGTTTTGTTGTTTTACGGATTCGTATAGAGGAGGCTCGGAAAAGTAAAATCCATTTTTCAAAGTTGCCCCCTTGCCCCCCTTCTCCCCCCCCCTCTAGGTAGATCTCGGAAGTTGAGAGACTTGGAACATTTTTTTTTTCAGATTCATATCAAGGGGCCCAGAGTTGGTCAAAATCATTTTTCAAAACTCCCCCCTCTCCCCCCTTCACCTCTCCCCCCATCGTATCTCGGAAATTAAGAAACCTGGGTTTTGTTTTTTTACGGATCCGTATAGAGGAGGCTCGGAAAAGTAAAATCCATTTTTCAAAATTCAAACCTCCCCTTTTCCATTCCACCCCACTCTCCCCATCCCTATCGTATCTCGGAAACTAAGAGTCCCGTGTTTTGTTGTTTTACGGATTCGTATAGAGAAGGCTCGGAAAGGTAAAATTTATTTTTCAAAGTTGCCCCCCTTGCCCCCCTTTTCCCCCCCTCTAGGTAGATCTCGGAAGTTAAGAGACTTGGAACATTTTTTTTTTCAGATTCATATCAAGGGGCCCAGAGTTGGTCAAAATCATTTTTCAAAACTCCCCCCTCTCCCCCCCTTCACCCCTCTTCCCATCGTATCTCGGAAATTAAGAAACCTGGGTTTTGTTTTTTTACGGATTCGTGTAGAGGAGGCCCGGAAAAGTAAAAACCATTTTTCAAAATTCAAACCTCCCCTTTTCCATTCCACCCCACTCTCCCCATCCCTATCGTATCTCGGAAACTAAGAGTCCCGTGTTTTGTTGTTTTACGGATTCGTATAGAGGAGGCTCGGAAAGGTAAAATTTATTTTTCAAAGTTGCCCCCCTTGCCCCCCTTTTCCCCCCCTCTAGGTAGATCTCGGAAGTTAAGAGACTTGGAACATTTTTATTTTCAGATTCATATCAAGGGGCCCAGAGTTGGTCAAAATCATTTTTCAAAACTCCCCCCTCTCCCCCCCTTCACCCCTCCCCCCATCGTATCTCGGAAATTAAAAATCCTGGGTTTAGTTTTTTTACGGATTCGTATAGAGGAGGCTCGGAAAAGTAAAAACCATTTTTCAAAGTTGCCCCCCTTGCCCCCCTTCTTCCCCCCTCTAGAGGTAGATCTCGGAAGTTAAGAGACTTGGAACATTTTTTTTTATACTATATAAAGCTCGATTACCACTCACTGACTGACTGACATAATTGTTCTCCCAGATGGTGAAGGGGGAGGTGGGTATATTTTTACAGATTCGTATACAAGTAACTCTCACGAGTATGGGAAAAATCCCAAACCTCCCCTTTTCCACCCCACTCTCCCCCCTCCCTATCGTATCTCGGAAACTAAGAGTCCCGTGTTTTGTTGTTTTACGGATTCGTATAGAGGAGGCTCGGAAAAGTAAAATCCATTTTTCAAAGTTGCCCCCTTGCCCCCCTTCTCGGGGCCCTCTTTAGGTAGATCTCGGAAGTTGAGAGACTTGGAACATTTTTTTTTTCAGATTCATATCAAGGGGCCCAGAGTTGGTCAAAATCATTTTTCAAAACTCCCCCCTCTCCCCCCTTCACCCCTCCCCCCATCGTATCTCGGAAACTAAGAGTCCCGTGTTTTGTTGTTTTACGGATTCGTATAGAGGAGGCTCGGAAAAGTAAAATCCATTTTTCAAAATTCCCCCCATTCTCTCTCCCTTCTCCCCCCTTTAGGCGGATCTCGGAAGTTAAGATTATTATATAATTATTATACTATATAAAGCTCGATTACCACTCACTGACTGACTGACATAATTGTTCTCCCAGATGGTGAAGGGGGAGGTGGGTATATTTTTACAGATTCGTATACAAGTAACTCTCGCGAGTATGGGAAAAATCCCAAACCTCCCCTTTTCCACCCCACTCTCCCCCCTCCCTATCGTATCTCGGAAACTAAGAGTCCCGTGTTTTGTTGTTTTACGGATTCGTATAGAGGAGGCTCGGAAAAGTAAAATCCATTTTTCAAAGTTGCCCCCTTGCCCCCCTTCTCCCCCCCCCTCTAGGTAGATCTCGGAAGTTAAGAGACTTGGAACATTTTTTTTTTCAGATTCATATCAAGGGGCCCAGAGTTGGTCAAAATCATTTTTCAAAACTCCCCCCTCTCCCCCCCTTCACCCCTCCCCCCATCGTATCTCGGAAATTAAGAAACCTGGGTTTTGTTGTTTTACGGATTCGTATACAGGAGGCTCGGAAAAGTAAAAACCATTTTTCAAAATTCAAACCTCCCCTTTTCCATTCCACCCCACTCTCCCCCATCCCTATCGTATCTCGGAAACTAAGAGTCCCGTGTTTTGTTGTTTTACGGATTCGTATAGAGGAGGCTCCATAAAATAAAATCCATTTTTCAAAGTTGCCCCCCTTGCCCCCCTTCTCCCCCCCTCTAGGTAGATCTCGGAAGTTTAGAGACTTGGAACATTTTCTTTTTCAGATTCATATCAAGGGGCCCAGAGTTGGTCAAAATCATTTTTCAAAACTCCCCCCTCTCCCACCCTTCACCCCTCCCCCCATCGTATCTCGGAAATTAAGAAACCTGGGTTTTGTTTTTTTACGGATTCGTATAGAGGAGGCTCGGAAAAGTAAAAACCATTTTTCAAAATTCCCCCCATTCTCTCCCCCTTCTCCCCCCTTTAGGCGGATCTCGGAAGTTAAGACTTGGAACATTATTATTATTTCCTTTATTTATATTTTAACAAACTTATTATATTTTAAAATATTCTTTACAAAAAAAAAAATAAAAAAAAACATTTTAAAATATAAAAAATTGTAGCCCACCGGTATCGGGAACAGGGTCCAAGCTACCGGCGGTCAGGGCTCCAGAGAGAGGAACCTCCTAACAATGCGGGCCGTGTCCAAAAGTACCGCTCTCTGAATCAAGCCCTTGATCCAGCTGCCCAACGAGAGCCTCCTTAGGTGTTGGTCGAGGCTCTTGGCTATTAAACCATTGGCTGTCACGACTATCGGCACAATGATCGCTGAATCCACATCCCACATGTCGACAACCTCGCGAGCCAAGTCAAGATACTTGATTTGCTTATCTTTCTCGGCTTTCACGAGGTTCTCGTCATGCGGGACGGTTATGTCAACAATCATTGCGCGCCGCTCTGATCGATCCACCACCACTATATCAGGCTTATTAGCAATAATAGTCCTGTCAGTGATGATGGATTGATCCCAGTATAGTGTGATATGGCCATTTTCGAGAACTGGGTCGGGCGCATACTTGTAGTACGGCACCTCCGATTCCACAAGGTTGTACTGCAGAGCAAGTTGCTGATGGATAATCCTGGCTACAAGGTTGTGTCTATGCAAATATTCTCCGTTAGCAAGACGAGAACACCCGGAAATAATGTGACGGATTGATTCGCCCGGACGGTGGCATGCCCGACATATGTCAACCGTACCATCCTTCACAATAAATCTCCGGTAGTTATTCGTCATCACAACTTCGTCCATAATTGCACAGACAAACCCTTCGGTTTCTCCGAAGAGTTCCCCGGAACGTAGCCAGGCTACGGACGCTAGGAAATCTACATCGGGCCCATGTAGGGCCCTGAAAAAGCGTCCGTGAAGCTCCTTACTCTGCCATACCTCCATGCGGTCGTTAGTGTCAAGCACTACAGGTTTGCGCCAGTTCTCTTTAGCCAAGGAGAGCGCGGTAAGGCCCTTGTCCACTGCCACAACATCTCGATGCATCCCCACGTCGGCTTCTAGGAAATATTCCCTGAGACTGCATATCTCACGATTGTGAAGAGTCTTAGCATTTAAGAAGCCTCGACCTCCACACTTCCGTGGGATATACAGTCTCATAACCGAAGAACGTGGGTGATGCATTCGATATGCCGTCAACAATGTACGGACCCGCCTATCCAGGGCGTCTAGCTCTGTTTGAGTCCATTTGAGTATGCCGAAAGAGTACATCAAAACCGGCATGACCCAACCGTTGAAGGCACGCACCTTATTTCCGCCTGATAAAAGACTATTAAATACTTTTCTCAGGCGGCCAAAGAAGCGCTCCCTCAACGATTGTTTCATGTCGGTAACGTTGATGCCCAGTGCTTCCGACATACCCAAATACTTATAGGTTTCGGTTGCTGAGAGGGATCTAAGATTTATGGAATCTGTGAGCTGGGTTCCCACAGATTCCACAATCCCCCCTCGTTTTACATGCATGACCGCACATTTGTCCACACCGAATTCCATCCTGATGGCGCTACTGAAAGTTTCAGTGACCTTCAATAGCTCCATCAGTTGCAAATCGTTGGGGGCAAAGAGTTTCAGGTCATCCATGTAAAGGAGGTGAGATATAACCTGACCACCTCTCTTCAACCGATAGCCTAGACCTGAATCCTCCAGCAGCGTGCTAAGAGGATTCAAGGCTAAGCAGAACCAAAGTGGACTCAAACTGTCGCCCTGAAATATACCCCGCTCTATCCTTATCGGCTCACTATTCCTCTGGATTTGCCGACATCCTGGATAGCGAAGGACTGTCCTCCATTGCCCCATACACGACATCAAGAAGGTGCGCAGGGTTGCATCAATTTTATACAACTCTAGCACCCTCATGAGCCATGTATGTGGCACCGAGTCATAGGCCTTCTTATAGTCTATCCAACATGTCGACAGATCCTTTCGGGAACGGCGAACCTGTTGGCTAATGGCCATATCAATGAGGAGTAGCTCCTTAGTACCACGGGACCCGTTCCTACATCCATTTTGAGAAGCACACATAACAGAATTCTCGTTAATATGTTTATCTATTTTAGCTCTCAAAATGGAGGTAAGAACTTTATAGACCGTTGGAAGACACGTAATCGGTCTATAATTTTTGGGTTCCGCAGTACTACCCGATTTATGGAGCAGGTGGGTTATTCCAGTCGTCAGGAACTCTGGTAGCGACCCTGACTCTAAGGCTGACTGGAATAGGGCTGCCAAGCAAGCATGCGATCTTGTGAGCCATTTAATCCAGAAGTTGTGCAGTCCGTCCGGCCCTGGTGATTTCCAATTTGGCAACGGACGAACTGCGCAACTTACATCTTGGGGGCTGATCGTTATTGCCCCCATTTCTGTTATTGCATCGCATGCTCGCTCGACGTCCCGAGTCCACTCACCCTCGGTATGACTGACAGGTACTGACCAGATGTTACGCCAAAATGAACACATGGCGTTATCATCCGGCAGGCACATGTCAGTCACACCTTGGTCCGGTCGCTCCCATGCTCTGTAGACCCACCTTTCATCGCTTTGGAAGTTGCGATTTAGAGTGTACCGTTCCACCCGACGCTTATACCTACGAATACGGTTTGCCCATGCATACACTTTCTGCTTCCAGAAGTCGATGCGCTCTGTGACACGGGACATGTAGTCTTGAGGACTGATATCAGTCCCCGAAAACGCCCGCCTCACAAAGCGCATCACTCGAGGGCGATTGTTGCCCTCCCGGAAGCAGATTAGTTTGCCGATGAACGCTCTGGCCCCAGCAATGCGTCGTTCAATCCTATACTGCCATGCCGGTACGGCTGGTTTCGGTCGTGTAGCTCTGTCATCCGGAAATTTGACATGAGCTACACGACATGCCGTTACAGCCGCGCAATACAGGATTGAATGAGCATCGGTGAGGTTTTCGCAGTTATCAAAATAGCTTGACAACTGCGAATCCAGAACAGCCACCAGCGCCCTATTTCTGTTATGCATGGGCAAACGAGGTAAGCGTGGTCTGAGTTCGGGTGTCATGAACCGATATTCTCTGATCGCAACCTCCAAAGTACTCCTCATCACCTCACTGCACTGGATACTTACATTAGTAGCCATGTCATTACTTACGTCGTTTTCGCAAATTAATGGTGTGGTAGACTGTGGTGGTGCCACAGCCTGCGACGGCGTAGCAATGACATGGCTACTCTGCATTTCAGTCCGCAAGCGATCAAGCACGGTGTCATCCAACATACGATTACGCTGGATGACTCGTACCTGATCCGACAGTCGTTGTGCCGATACGTTGACAGCCGGCTCAAGCACCTGAAACAGAGAGAGCATCCGAACACGGTACGCGGTCAGGTTGTTTCCTCCCTCTGTAGCCCCATAGTATGAGCGCATGACGTTCTCGTTGATGGATTTCGTCCATCGCATGCGCTGCACACTTCCGCCGGGAGCTGGGACCCTATCAGAGGCCGGTGGGCCTCGAGGTCCTAAACCGTCCGGCGGCCGGCGTCCTCCCCGTCGACGAGCAGGTGGTGGCGTCGTGGGCGGAGAGAAATACTCGTCGCTCGAGCTCGACGCAACTGCCGCGGCCGGTGTCGTCACAGCGCTCACAATGGGGCTGGGTACCGGCGGCGACGAGGCGGAGCTGAGCGAAGAGTCCGGAGGTGGTAGGCGTGCTCGTCGTAAGGCGGATCTTGTCAACATGTTTTCATATTCGTTTTATTTGTTCGGTTTTATTGGAGGCGACATGACATATGTCACCTCCGGTTCGGCAGTTTTTGATGAAGATTCGAAATATTATGGTTCATTATACTTTTTCTATTGATTTTAATTTAAATTGAGTGTTTGGGTTTTGGCTGTAGACTTTCACAATAAAACTGCTTCTAAAATTCAATTAATCTATTTAAATAAAACTATTAGAACGAATTGGCTTGTTGACGTTGTCACGCTTTTTTTTTTTTTTTTTTTTTTTTTTTTTTTTTTTTTTTTTTTTATTATTATTATTATTATACTATATAAAGCTCGATTACCACTCACTGACATAATTGTTCTCCCAGATGGTGAAGGGGGAGGTGGGTATATTTTTACAGATTCGTATAGAAGTAACTCTCACGAGTATGGGAAAAATCCCAAACCTCCCCTTTTCCACCCCACTCTCCCCCCTCCCTATCGTATCTCGGAAACTAAGAGTCCCGTGTTTTGTTGTTTTACGGATTCGTATAGAGGAGGCTCGAAAAAGTAAAATCCATTTTTCAAAGTTGCCCCCCTTGCCCCCCTTGCCCCCCTTCTCCCCCCCTCTAGAGGTAGATCTCGGAAGTTACGAGACTTGGAACATTTTTTTTTCAGATTCATATCAAAGGGGCCCAGAGTTGGTCAAAATCATTTTTCAAAACTCCCCCCTCTCCCCCCTTCACCCCTCCCCCCATCGTATCTCGGAAATTAAGAAACCTGGCTTTTGTTGTTTTACGGATTCGTATAGAGGAGGCTCGGAAAAGTAAAAACCATTTTTCAAAATTCAAACCTCCACTTTTCCATTCCACCCCACTCCCCCCCATCCCTATCGTATCTCGGAAACTAAGAGTCCCGTGTTTTGTTGTTTTACGGATTCGTATAGAGGAGGCTCGAAAAAGTAAAATCCATTTTTCAAAGTTGGCCCCTTGCCCCCCTTCACCCCTCCCCCATCGTATCTCGGAAATTAAGAAACCTGGGTTTTGTTTTTTTACGGATTCGTATAGAGGAGGCTCGGAAAAGTAAAAACCATTTTTCAAAATTCAAACCTCCCCTTTTCCATTCCACCCCACTCTCCCCCATCCCTATCGTATCTCGGAAACTAAGAGTCCCGTGTTTTGTTGTTTTACGGATTCGTATAGAGGAGGCTCGGAAAAGTAAAATCCATTTTTCAAAGTTGGCCCCTTGCCCCCCTTCACCCCTCCCCCCATCGTATCTCGGAGCTATTATTATACTATATAAAGCTCGATTACCACTGACTGACTCACTCACTGACATAATTGTTCTCCCAGATGCTGAAGGGGGAGGTGGGTATATTTTTACAGATTCGTATAGAAGTAACTCTCACGAGTATGGGAAAAATCCCAAACCTCCCCTTTTCCACCCCACTCTCCCCCCTCCCTATCGTATCTCGGAAACTAAGAGTCCCGTGTTTTGTTGTTTTACGGATTCGTATAGAGGAGGCTCGGAAAAGTAAAATCCATTTTTCAAAGTTGCCCCCTTGCCCCCCTTCTCCCCCCCCCTCTAGGTAGATCTCGGAAGTTGAGAGACTCGGAACATTTTTTTTTTTCAGATTCATATCAAGGGGCCCAGAGTTGGTCAAAATCATTTTTCAAAACTCCCCCCTCTCCCCCCCTTTACCCCTCCCCCCATCGTATCTCGGAAATTAAGAAACCTGGGTTTTGCTTTTTTACGGATTCGTATAGAGGAGGCTCGGAAAAGTAAAAACCATTTTTCAAAATTCCCCCCATTCTCTCCCCCTTCTCCCCCCTTTAGGCGGATCTCGGAAGTTAAGACTTGGAACATTATTATACTATATAAAGCTCGATGGAGGTGGGTATATTTTTACAGATTCGTATAGAAGTAACTCTCACGAGTATGGGAAAAATCCCAAACCTCCCCTTTTCCACCCCACTCTCCCCCCTCCCTATCGTATCTCGGAAACTAAGAGTCCCGTGTTTTGTTGTTTTACGGATTCGTATAGAGGAGGCTCGGAAAAGTAAAATCCATTTTTCAAAGTTGCCCCCTTGCCCCCCTTCTCCCCCCCCCTCTAGGTAGATCTCGGAAGTTGAGAGACTCGGAACATTTTTTTTTTCAGATTCATATCAAGGGGCCCAGAGTTGGTCAAAATCATTTTTCAAAACTCCCCCCTCTCCCCCCCTTTACCCCTCCCCCCATCGTATCTCGGAAATTAAGAAACCTGGGTTTTGTTTTTTTACGGATCCGTATAGAGGAGGCTCGGAAAAGTAAAAACCATTTTTCAAAGTTGCCCCCCTTGCCCCCCTTCTCCCCCCCTCTAGAGGTAGATCTCGGAAGTTAAGAGACTTGGAACATTTTTTTTTTCAGATTCATATCAAGGGGCCCCGAGTTGGTCAAAATCATTTTTCAAAACTCCCCCCCTCTCCCCCCCTTCACCCCTCCCCCCATCGTATCTCGGAAACTAGGTAGTGGTAAAGCGAAGCGTAGCGTAGCGTAGCGTAGCGTAGGGATAAGGTCACGATAGCTTTCCGGTGGTAGGTAGGTCCTGAGTGGAGCGAACCTGCGAGACCGAGTTTTTATATTATCGGGCAATCAGCATTCGCTCAGAGACTATGAACGAATGCTATAAGTGTACTCATTTGCGAAGTCACGTCGTTAGATTTAGTCAACACGAGTTTTGGTGACATCTATATTTAGTAGCATAAAATAAAACGCTTTCAACTTGAGAAGTTCGAAAACGCATTGGGATCATTATGCTAGCCTGTAGTGTCTAATTTGGATGGGTAATAACTCCACAGCGCTGTCACTGTCAATGTAATACATAAGATTTAACGTGGGAGCAAATGAGACAGAAAGCATTATACAGTGTTTTTGAGTGTTATTGAGTGTTGTTGAGTGTTGTTGAGTGTTGTTGAGGGTTGTTGAGTGTTGTTGAGTGTTGTTGAGTGTTGTTGAGTGTTGTTGAGTGTGGCTGAGTGTTGTTGAGTGTTGTTGAGTGTGGTTGAGTGTGGTTGAGTGTTGTTGAATGTTGTCGAGTGTTGTTGAGTGTTGTTGAGTGTTTTTGAGTGTTGTTGAATGTTGTTGAATATTGTTGAGTGTTGTTGAGTGTTGTTGAGTGTTGTCGAGTGTTGTTGAGTGTTGTAGAGTGTTGTTGAGTGTTGTTAAGTGTTGATGAGTGTTGTTGAGTGTTGTTGAGTGTTGTTGAGTGTTCTTGAGGGTTGTTGAGTGTTGTTGAGTGTTGTTGAGTGTTGTTGAGGGTTGTCGAGTTTTGTCGAGTGTTGTCGAGTGTTGTCGAGTGTTGTTGAGTGTCTTTGAGTGTTGTTCAATGTTATTGAGTGTTGTTGAGTATTGCCGAGTGTTGTCGAGTGTTGTTGAGTGTTGTTGAGTGTTGTTGAGTGTTGTTGAGTGTTGTTGAATGTTGTTGAGTGTTATTGAGTGTTGTCGAGTGTTGTCGAGTGTTGTTGAGTGTTGTTGAGTGTTGTTGAATGTTGTTGAGTGTTTTGGGTGTTGTTGAGTATTGTTGATCACAACAAATCACAAAAGACGTTAAGCCGCGTCCCCACTAGAGCCATGCGGCTTAACGTCTTTTGGCGCGAAAACTGTTTGACGCGCTAAAATAAGAAAAAAAAAGACTTATTTTGTTGGTTGACGTATTTTGTAGAAACAATTTTCTTGGTAAAGTTTAAAGTATGGCGGTGTAAATCACAAGTTAAAATAAGTGATTCCAGTGACAATTATAGCAATTTATTAACAACAACTCCACAAGTGTAGTATAAAGCAGTATATATCACTCGAGGGTAAGTACAGATTACTAAACTCGTGTGGTTTACGGCCCTCCGCTTTGCGTCGGGCCTCAAATGTACACTCGATTAGTAATCTGTGCCTTACTCCCCTTGGTGAATAAATAGCTATTATTACAAAATCCTATAAGTGCTAAGGATTACTGTCCAATTCTCAAAATTTTACAAGGGTAAGAAATACTCCTCAAAAACACGACCCCGCGAGCTGCTTGCAGCTCGCGCAACGCCCAAAATCTAGTTATTATACTATATAAAGCTCGATTACCACTGACTGACTCACTGATTGACATAATTGTTCTCCCAGATGGTGAAGGGGGAGGTGGGTATATTTTTACAGATTCGTATAGAAGTAACTCTCACGAGTATGGGAAAAATCCCAAACCTCCCCTTTTCCACCCCACTCTCCCCCCTCCCTATCGTATCTCGGAAACTAAGAGTCCCGTGTTTTGTTGTTTTACGGATTCGTATAGAGGAGGCTCGGAAAAGTAAAATCCATTTTTCAAAGTTGCCCCCTTGCCCCCCTTCTCCCCCCCCCTCTAGGTAGATCTCGGAAGTTGAGAGACTTGGAACATTTTTTTTTTTCAGATTCATATCAAGGGGCCCAGAGTTGGTCAAAATCATTTTTCAAAACTCCCCCCTCTCCCCCCCTTCACCCCTCCCCCCATCGTAACTCGGAAATTAAGAAACCTGGGTTTTGTTTTTTTACGGATCCGTATAGAGGAGGCTCGGAAAAGTAAAAACCATTTTTCAAAGTTGCCCCCCTTGCCCCCCTTCTCCCCCCCTCTAGAGGTAGATCTCGGAAGTTAAGAGACTTGGAACATTTTTTTTTTCAGATTCAGGGGCCCCGAGTTGGTCAAAATCATTTTTCAAAACTCCCCCCCTCTCCCCCCTTCACCCCTCCCCCCATCGTATCTCGGAAACTAAGTAGCGGTAAAGCGAAGCGTAGCGTAGCGTAGGGATAAGGTCACGATAGCTTTCCGGTGGTAGGTAGGTCCTGAGTGGAGCGAACCTGCGAGACCGAGTTATTATATTATCGGGCAATCAGCATTCGCTCAGAGACTATGAACGATTGCTATAAGTGTACTCATTTGCGAAGTCACGTCGTTAGATTTAGTCAACACGAGTTTTGGTGACATCTATATTTAGTAGCATAAAATAAAACGCTTTCAACTTGAGAAGTTCGAAAACGCATTGGGATCATTATGCTAGCCTGTAGTGTCTAATTTGGATGGGTAATAACTTCACAGCGCTGTCACTGTCAATGTAATAGACATAAGATTTAACGTGGGAGCAAATGAGACAGAAAGCATTATACAGTGGTTTTGTGTTTTTGAGTGTTATTGAGTGTTGTTGAGTGTTGTTGAGTGTTGTTGAGGGTTGTTGAGTGTTGTTGAGTGTTGTTGAGTGTGGTTGAGTGTTGTTGAGTGTTGTTGAGTGATGTTGAGTGTGGTTGAGTGTTGTTGAGTGTTGTTCAGTGTTGTTGAGTGTTGTTGAGTGTTGTTTAGTGTTGTTGAGTGTTGTTGAGTGTTGTTGAGTGTGGTTGAGTGTTGTTGAGTGTTGTTGAGTGTTATTGAGTGTTGTTGAGTGTTGTTGAGTGTTGATGAGTGTTGTTGAGTGTTTTGAGTGTTTTGGGTGTTGTTGAGTGTTGTTGAGTGTTGTTGAGTGTTGATGAGGGTTGTTGAGTGTTGTTGAGTGTTGATGAGTGTTGTTGAGTGTTGTTGAGTGTTGTTGAGGGTTGTTGAGTGTTGTTGAGTGTTGTATAGTGTTGTTGAGTGTTTTGAGTGTGGTTGAGTGTTGTTGAGTGTTGTTGAGTGTTGTTAAGTGTTGATGAGTGTTGTTGAGGGTTGTTGAGTGTGCTTGAGTGTTGTTGAGTGTTGTTTAGTGTTATTGAGTGTTGTTGAGTGTTGTTGAGTGTTGATGAGTGTTGTTGAGTGTTTTGAGTGTTTTGGGTGTTGTTGAGTGTTGTTGAGTGTTGATGAGGGTTGTTGAGTGTTGTTGAGTGTTGATGAGTGTTGTTGAGTGTTGTTGAGTGTTGTTGAGGGTTGTTGAGTGTTGTTGAGTGTTGTTGAGTGTTTTAGGTGTTGTTGAGTGTTGTTGAGTGTTGTTGAGTGTTGTTGAGTGTTGTCGAGTGTTGTTGAGTGTTGTTGAGTGTTGCCGAGTGTTGCCGAGTGTTGCCGAGTGTTGCCGAGTGTTGTCGAGTGTTGTTGAGTGTTGTTGAGTTTTGTTGAGTGTTGTTGAATCTTGTTGAGTGTTGTTGAGTGTTGTTGAATCTTGTTGAGTGTTGTTGAGTGTTGTTGAGTGTTGTTGATTGTTGTCGAGTGTTGTCGAGTGTTGTTTTGTTGAGTGTTGTTGAGTGTTGTTGATTGTTGTCGAGTGTTGTTGAGTGTTGTTGAATGTTGTTGAATCTTGTTGTTGTTAAGTGTTGTTGAGTGTTGTTGATTGTTGTCGAGTGTTGTCGAGTGTTGTCGAGTGTTGTTGAGTGTCGTTGAGTGTTGTTGAATGTTGTTGAGTGTTGTTGAGTGTTGCCGAGTGTTGTCGAGTGTTGTTGAGTGTTGTTGAGTTTTGTTGAGTGTTGTTGAATCTTGTTGAGTGTTGTCGAGTGTTGTCGAGTGTTGTCGAGTGTTGTTGAGTGTCGTTGAGTGTTGTTGAATGTTGTTGAGTGTTGTTGAGTGTTGTTGAGTATTGCCGAATGTTATCGAGTGTTGTCGAAAGTTGTCGAGTGTTGTTGAGTGTTGTTGAGTGTTGTTGAGTGTTGTTGAGTGTTGTTGAGTGTGGTTGAGTGTTGTTGAGTGTTGTTGAGTGTTGTTGAGTGTTGTTGAGTGTTGATGAGTGTTGTTGAGTGTTGTTGAGTGTTGATGAGTATTGTTGAGTGTTGTTGAGTGTTTTGAGTGTTTTGGGTGTTGTTGAGTGTTGTTGAGTGTTGATGAGTGTTGTTGAGTGTTGTTGAGTGATGTTGAGTGTTGTTGAGTGTTGTTGAGTGTTGTTGAGGGTTGTTGAGTGTTGTTGAGTGTTGTTGAGTGTTTTGAGTGTGGTTGAGTGTTGTTGAGTGTTGTTGAGTGTTGTTGAGTGTTGTTGAGTGTTGTTGACTGTTGTTGAGTCTTATTGAGTGTTGTTGAGTGTTGTTGAGTGTTGTTGAGTGTTGATGAGTGCTGTTGAGTGTTGTTGAGTGTTTTGAGTGTTTTGGGTGTTGTTGAGTGTTGTTGAGTGTTGTTGAGGGTTGTTGAGTGTTGTTGAGTGTTGTTGAGTGATGTTGAGTGTGGTTGAGTGTTGTTGAGTGTTTTTGAGTGTTGTTGAGTGTTGTTGAGTGTGGTTGAGTGTTGTCGAGTGTTGTCGAGTGTTGTCGAGTGTTGTCGAGTGTTGTTGAGTGTCGTTGAGTGTTGTTGAAAGTTGTTGAGTGTTGTTGAGTGTTGTTGAATGTTGTTGAATCTTGTTGAGTGTTGTTGAGTGTTGTTGAGTGTTTTGAGTGTTGTTGAGTGTTGTTGAATGTTGTTCAGTGTTGTTGAGTGTTGTTGAGTGTTGTTGAATGTTGTTGAATCTTGTTGAGTGTTGTTGAGTGTTGTTGAGTATTGCCGAGTGTTGTCGAGTGTTGTTGAGTGTTGTTGAGTGTTGTTGAGTGTTGTTGAGTGTTGTTGAGTGTTATTGAGTGTTGTCGAGTGTTGTCGAGTGTTGTTGAGTGTTGTGGAGTGTTGTTGAATGTTGTTGAGTGTTTTGGGTGTTGTTGAGTGTTGTTGATCACAACAAATCAAAAAAGACGTTAAGCCGCGTCCCCACTAGAGCCATGCGGCTTAACGTCTTTTGGCGCGAAAACTGTTTGACGCGCTAAAATAAGAAAAAAAAAAGACTTATTTATTTTGTTGGTTGACGTATTTTGTAGAAAAAATTTTCTTGGTAAAGTTTAAAGTTTGGCGGTGTAAATCACAAGTTAAAATAAGTGATTCCAGTGACAATTATAGCAATTTATTAACAACAACTCCACAAGTGTAGTATAAAGCAGTATATATCACTCGAGGGTAAGTACAGATTACTCCCCTTGGTGAATAAATAGCTATTATTACAAAATCCTATAAGTGCTAAGGATTACTGTCCAATTCTCAAAATTTTACAAGGGTAAGAAATACTCCTCAAAAACACGACCCCGCGAGCTGCTTGCAGCTCGCGCAACGCCCAAAATCTAGTTATACTATATAAAGCTCGATTACCACTGACTGACTGACTCACTCACTGACATAATTGTTCTCCCAGATGGTGAAGGGGGAGGTGGGTATATTTTTACAGATTCGTATAGAAGTAACTCTCACGAGTATGAGAAAAATCCCAAACCTCCCCTTTTCCACCCCACTCTCCCCCCTCCCTATCGTATCTCGGAAACTAAGAGTCCCGTGTTTTGTTGTTTTACGGATTCGTATAGAGGAGGCTCGGAAAAGTAAAATCCATTTTTCAAAGTTGCCCCCTTGCCCCCCTTCTCCCCCCTCCTCTAGGTAGATCTCGGAAGTTGAGAGACTTGGAACATTTTTTTTTTCAGATTCATATCAAGGGGCCCAGAGTTGGTCAAAATCATTTTTCAAAACTCCCCCCTCTCCCCCCCTTCACCCCTCCCCCCATCGTATCTCGGAAATTAAGAAACCTGGGTTTCGTTGTTTTATGGATTCGTATAGAGGTGGCTCGGAAAAGTAAAATCCATTTTTCAAAGTTGCCCCCCTTGCCCCCCTTCTCCCCCCCTCTAGAGGTAGATCTCGGAAGTTAAGAGACTTGGAACATTTTTTTTTTCAGATTCATATCAAGGGGCCCAGAGTTGGTCAAAATCATTTTTCATAACTCCCCCCTCTCCCCCCCTTCACCCCTCCCCCCATCGTATCTCGGAAATTAAGAAACCTGGGTTTTGTTTTTTTACGGATTCGTATAGAGGAGGCTCGGAAAAGTAAAAACCATTTTTCAAAATTCAAACCTCCCATTTTCCATTCCACCCCACTCTCCCCCATCCCTATCGTATCTCGGAAACTAAGAGTCCCGTGTTTTGTTGTTTTACGGATTCGTATAGAGGCTCGGAAAAGTAAAATCCATTTTTCAAAGTTGCCCCCTTGCCCCCCTTCTCCCCCCCCCCCCCTCTAGGTAGATCTCGGAAGTTAAGAGACTTGGAACATTTTTTTTTTCAGATTCATATCAAGGGGCCCAGAGTTGGTCAAAATCATTTCTCAAAACTCCCCCCTCTCCCCCCTTTCACCCCTCCTTCCATCGTATCTCGGAAATTAAGAAACCTGCGTTTTGTTTTTTTACGGATTCGTAGAGAGGAGGCTCGGAAAAGTAAAAACCATTTTTCAAAATTCCCCCCATTCTCTCCCCCTTCTCCCCCTTTTAGGCGGATCTCGGAAGTTAAGACTTGGAACATTTTCTTTTTCAGATTCATGTCCGTGGGCCCAGAGTAGGTCAAAATTAGTTTTTTCAAAACTCCCCCCTTTCCCCCCCTTCACCCCTCCCCCATCGTATCTCAGAAACTAGGTAGCGGTAAAGCGAAGCGTAGCGTAGGGATAAGGTCACGATAGCTTTCCGGTGGTAGGTAGGTCCTGAGTGGAGCGAACCTGCGAGACCGAGTGGAGCAAAGGGGGGAAGAATACAACATGGCGGACAGCGTTTTTGTATTGACTGCCTAAGGGCCGAGTTCACGGACTGTCATTTGACCAATGTTTGAGTAATCGGCCGATGAATTCCTAAACATCGTTTATGCAGCCGGTTAAGTATTCACTGCTCACCACGAATATTTTAACCGTGATTATTAAATCGGGCAATCAGCATTCGCTCAGAGACTATGAACGATTGCTATAAGTGTACTCATTTGCGAAGTCACGTCGTTAGATTTAGTCAACACGAGTTTTGGTGACATCTATAATATTTAGTAGCATAAAATAAAACGCTTTCAACTTGAGAAGTTCGAAAACGCATTGGGATCATTATGCTAGCCTGTAGTGTCTAATTTGGATGGGTAATAACTTCACAGCGCTGTCACTGTCAATATAATAGACATAAGATTTAACGTGGGAGCAAATGAGACAGAAAGCATTATACAGTGGTTTTGTGTTTTTGAGTGTTATTGAGTGTTGTTGAGTGTTGTTGAGTGTTGTTGAGTGTTGTTGAGGGTTGTTGAGTGTTGTTGAGTGTTGTTGAGTGTGGTTGAGTGTTGTTGAGTGTTGTTGAGTGTTGTTGAGTGATGTTGAGTGTGGTTGAGTGTTGTTGAGTGTTGTTCAGTGTTGTTGAGTGTTGTTGAGTGTTGTTCAGTGTTGTTGAGTGTTGTTGAGTGTTGTTGAGTGTGGTTGAGTGTTGTTGAGTGTTGTTGAGTGTTGTTGAGGGTTGTTGAGTGTTGTTGAGTGTTGTTGAGTGTGGTTGAGTGTTGTTGAGTGTTGTTGAGTGATGTTGAGTGTTGTTGAGTGTTTTTCAGTGTTGTTGAGTGTTGTTGATGAGTGTTGTTGAGTGTTGTTGAGTGTTGTTGAGTGTTGTTGAGTGTTGTTGATGAGTGTTGTTGAGTGTTGTTGAGTGTTGTTGAGGGATGTTGAGTGTTTTGAGTGTTGTTGAGTGTTGATGAGTGTTGTTGAGTGTTGTTGAGTGTTTTGAGTGTTGTTGAGTGTTGTTGAGGGTTGTTGAGTGTTGTTGAGTGTTGTTGAGTGTGGTTGAGTGTTGTTGAGTGTTGTTGAGTGATGTTGAGTGTGGTTGAGTGTTGTTGAGTGTTGTTCAGTGTTGTTGAGTGTTGTTGAGTTTTGTTCAGTGTTGTTGAGTGTTGTTGAGTGTTGTTGAGTGTGGTTGAGTGTTGTTGAGTGTTGTTGAGTGTTATTGAGTGTTGTTGAGTGTTGTTGAGTGTTGATGAGTGTTGATGAGGGTTGTTGAGTGTTGTTGAGTGTTGATGAGTGTTGTTGAGTGTTGTTGAGGGTTGTTGAGTGTTGTTGAGTGTTGTTGACTGTTTTAGGTGTTGTTGAGTGTTGTTGAGTGTTGTTGAGTGTTGTTGAGTGTTGTCGAGTGTTGTTGAGTGTTGTTGAGTGTTGCCGAGTGTTGCCGAGTGTTGTCGAGTGTTGTTGAGTGTTGCCGAGTGTTGTCGAGTGTTGTTGAGTGTTGTTGAGTTTTGTTGAGTGTTGTTGAATCTTGTTGAGTGTTGTTGAGTGTTGTTGAATCTTGTTGAGTGTTGTTGAGTGTTGTTGAGTGTTGTTGAGTGTTGTTGATTGTTGTCGAGTGTTGTCGAGTGTTGTTTTGTTGAGTGTTGTTGATTGTTGTCGAGTGTTGTTGAGTGTTGTTAAATGTTGTTGAATCTTGTTGAGTGTTGTTAAGTGTTGTTGAGTGTTGTTGATTGTTGTCGAGTGTTGTCGAGTGTTGTCGAGTGTTGTTGAGTGTTGTTGAGTGTCGTTGAGTGTTGTTGAATGTTGTTGAGTGTTGTTGAGTGTTGTTGAGTGTTGTTGAGTGTTGTTGAATGTTGTTGAGTGTTGTTGAGTGTTGTTGAGTGTTGTTGAGTGTTGTTGAGTGTGGTTGAGTGTTGTTGAGTGTTGTTGAGTGTTATTGAGTGTTGTTGAGTGTTGTTGAGTGTTGTTGAGTGTTGCCGAGTGTTGTTGAGTGTTGTTGAGTGTTGTTGAGTGTTGTTGAGGGTTGTCGAGTTTTGTCGAGTGTTGTCGAGTGTTGTCGAGTGTTGTTGAGTGTTGTTGAGTGTCGTTGAGTGTTGTTCAATGTTATTGAGTGTTGTTGAGTATTGCCGAGTGTTATTGAGTGTTGTTGATTGTGGCTGAGTGTTGTTGAGTGTTGTTGAGTGTTGTTGAGTGTTATTGAGTGTTGTCGAGTGTTGTTGAGTGTTGTTGAATGTTGTTGAGTGTTTTGGGTGTTGTTGAGTGTTGTTGATCACAACAAATCACAAAAGACGTTAAGCCGCGTCCCCACTAGAGCCATGCGGCTTAACGTCTTTTGGCGCGAAAACTGATTGACGCGCTAAAATAAGAAAAAAAAAGACTTATTTTGTTGGTTGACGTATTTTGTAGAAACAATTTTCTTGGTAAAGTTTAAAGTTTGGCGGTGTAAATCACAAGTTAAAATAAGTGATTCCAGTGACAATTATAGCAATTTATTAACAACAACTCCACAAGTGTAGTATAAAGCAGTATACGAGTATATCACTCGAGGGTAAGTACAGATTACTCCCCTTGGTGAATAAATAGCTATTATTATAAAATCCTATAAGTGCTAAGGATTACTGTCCAATTCTCAAAATTTTACAAGGGTAAGAAATACTCCTCAAAAACACGACCCCGCGAGCTGCTTGCAGCTCGCGCAACGCCCAAAATCTAGTTATTATACTATATAAAGCTCGATTACCACTGACTGACTGACTCACTCACTGACATAATTGTTCTCCCAGATGGTGAAGGGGGAGGTGGGTATATTTTTACAGATTCGTATAGAAGTAACTCTCACGAGTATGAGAAAAATCCCAAACCTCCCCTTTTCCACCCCACTCTCCCCCCTCCCTATCGTATCTCGGAAACTAAGAGTCCCGTGTTTTGTTGTTTTACGGATTCGTATAGAGGAGGCTCGGAAAAGTAAAATCCATTTTTCAAAGTTGCCCCCTTGCCCCCCTTCTCCCCCCTCCTCTAGGTAGATCTCGGAAGTTGAGAGACTTGGAACATTTTTTTTTTCAGATTCATATCAAGGGGCCCAGAGTTGGTCAAAATCATTTTTCAAAACTCCCCCCTCTCCCCCCTTCACCCCTCCCCCCATCGTATCTCGGAAATTAAGAAACCTGGGTTTTGTTGTTTTATGGATTCGTATAGAGGTGGCTCGGAAAAGTAAAATCCATTTTTCAAAGTTGCCCCCCTTGCCCCCCTTCTCCCCCCCTCTAGAGGTAGATCTCGGAAGTTAAGAGACTTGGAACATTTTTTTTTTCAGATTCATATCAAGGGGCCCAGAGTTGGTCAAAATCATTTTTCATAACTCCCCCCTCTCCCCCCCTTCACCTCTCCCCCCATCGTATCTCGGAAATTAAGAAACCTGGGTTTTGTTTTTTTACGGATTCGTATAGAGGAGGCTCGGAAAAGTAAAAACCATTTTTCAAAATTCCCCCCATTCTCTCCCCCTTCTCCCCCCTTTAGGCGGATTCGGAAGTTAAGACTTGGAACATTTTCTTTTTCAGATTCATGTCCGTGGGCCCAGAGTAGGTCAAAATTAGTTTTTTCAAAACTCCCCCCTCTCCCCCCCTTCACCCCTCCCCCATCGTATCTCGGAAACTAGGTAGCGGTAAAGCGAAGCGTAGCGTAGCGTAGCGTAGCGTAGCGTAGCGTAGCGTAGGGATAAGATCACGATAGCTTTCCGGTGGTAGGTAGGTCCTGAGTGGAGCGAACCTGCGAGACCGAGTGGAGCAAAGGGGGGAAGAATACAATATGGCGGACAGCGTTTTTGTATTGACTGCCTAAGGGCCGAGTTCACGGACTGTCATTTGACCAATGTTTGAGTAATCGGCCGATGAATTCCTAAACATCGTTTATGCAGCCGGTTAAGTATTCACTGCTCACCACGAATATTTTAACCGTGATTATTAAATCGGGCAATCAGCATTCGCTCAAAGTGAATGAACGAATGCTATAAGTGTACTCATTTGCGAAGTCACGTCGTTAGATTTAGTCAACACGAGTTTTGGTGACATCTATATTTAGTAGCATAAAATAAAACGCTTTCAACTTGAGAAGTTCGAAAACTCATTGGGATCATTATGCTAGCCTGTAGTGTCTAATTTGGATGGGTAATAACTTCACACCGCTGTCACTGTCAATGTAATAGACATAAGATTTAACGTGGGAGCAAATGAGACAGAAAGCATTATACAGTGGTTTTGTGTTTTTGAGTGTTATTGAGTGTTGTTGAGTGTTGTTGAGTGTTGTTGAGGGTTGTTGAGTGTTGTTGAGTGTTGTTGAGTGTTGTTGAGTGTTGTTGAGTGTTGTTGAGTGTTGTTGAGTGTTGTTGAGTGTTGTTGAGTGTTGTTGATGAGTGTTGTTGAGTGTTGTTGAGTGTTGTTGAGTGTTGTTGAGTGTTGTTGATGAGTGTTGTTGAGTGTTGTTGAGTGTTGTTGAGGGATGTTGAGTGTTTTGAGTGTTGTTGAGTGTTGATGAGTGTTGTTGAGTGTTGTTGAGTGTTTTGAGTGTTGTTGAGTGTTGTTGAGTGTTGTTGAGTGTGGCTGAGTGTTGTTGAGTGTTGTTGAGTGTTGAAGAGTGTTGTTGAGTGTTGTTGAGTGTTGTTGAGTGTTGTTGAGGGTTGTTGAGTGTTGTTGAGTGTTGTTGAGTGTTGTTGAGTGTTGTTGAGTGTTGGTGAGTGTTGATGAGTGTTGATGAGTGTTGTCGAGTGTTGTTGAGTGTTTTGGGTGTTGTTGAGTTTTGTTGATCACAACAAATCACAAAAGACGTTAAGCCGCGTCCCCACTAGAGCCATGCGGCTTAACGTCTTTTGGCGCGAAAACTGTTTGACGCGCTAAAATAAGAAAAAAAAAAGGCTTATTTTGTTGGTTGACGTATTTTGTAGAAACAATTTTCTTGGTAAAGTTTAAAGTTTGGCGGTGTAAATCACAAGTTAAAATAAGTGATTCCAGTGACAATTATAGCAATTTATTAACAACAACTCCACAAGTGTAGTATAAAGCAGTATATATCACTCGAGGGTAAGTACAGATTACTCCCCTTGGTGAATAAATAGCTATTATTACAAAATCCTATAAGTGCGAAGGATTACTGTCCAATTCTCAAAATTTTACAAGGGTAAGAAATACTCCTCAAAAACACGACCCCGCGAGCTGCTTGCAGCTCGCGCAACGCCCAAAATCTAGTTTTTGTATAAATTTGGCAAGAAATCACAGAGTTTTTAATAGGGAAATCTTGAAATGAAAATTTGGCACCGTGACTACCGCCACCCCACCAATGGCATCGTATATCTCGTAAACTATTGGAGTATTAATTTTGAATTTTGGGTACTAATTTTATCTTGCAGGGTACTAATTTTCTATGTAGGTTTGAGGAAAGCGACAAGCTTCTCTAACTTGGAATCAACATTCAAAATCGTGGTCCTGCTGAACAATTGCGAGAAAGTTATCATCGTTGATTTCTCGGTAAATACAAATATTACAGTTCTGTTTTTTTTTACGAAATAAATCACATTTATGGGTACTAATTATTTGTATACTTAGAATAGCTGTAGCGTGGGCCCTTTTTCGGCGCTCATGGTGGTCCTGCTGAAGGGAGCGTGACTACCGCAGGACCACCTTCAAAGTCGATTTTCTCGAAAACTACTAAGGTACCAATTTTGTTGTTCAAGTACTAATTAGTACCAATTGAGCACTAATTATTTGCCAAATATGGAAGCGATTGGCGTTGGTGGTCCTGCGGTAGTCACGGACATGAAATATTGAGGCTATGAAATAACTAATTTATTGAGGTTATGTTTGTTTTGGTTATCATTCTTTATCAATTTTACTTTTTTTTTCAGTTACCAAATGATATGGATAATTATATGGAGTATCACAAGTACGTATGAAACCAGGACGTATGCCCAAAACATTTATTTGCCAACCAGATAGGGATACACAAACATCTGACACAACAGAGACTCTATAATGCTAAGAAACGAAGGATGGTGGTTCTTGAAGAGTGTGAAAAGCAATTCAAAGAAAAATGTATAGTTACAGAACAATCAAGTTCAGAAGAAATTGCATCTGGTAGTTCAGGTATATATTTTACTAACTCATTTATTAGAATAAAGCATTGAAAAGTTAAATTTATTCTCAGTATTATTATATACATAGTTGGTACACTCAAAACTACATAGATCCTAGTAATCTCCTGTTTGTGTTCATAATTATAACTCAAAAAAAATAAAAATAAAATCATTAAATCTTTGATTATTTGATGTTGTCGTCACACCTATTATATATTTTTTGATGTATCCGTCAATGATATTCAGTTTTTGTTGTAGTCTGTAAGAGATCCAGAGCCAGTAGCCACCTCACCCACCCATGCTGCTACACCTGCCGACCCACTACTATCTACATCCACTGAGGCACACCAAGTGGAGTTGCATTGCCATTGTTGATTAGTCTAGAATAAAAGAAAATCTATGTTTTGACGGATAGGTAATTGAAATAAATTATTAAAGTTAATTAATTGTTTTATTAAAAAAAAAATCCAATATATATTAGTATAGTGTTTTATTATAAAAAACCCATTATATATATTAATAGTCATTGGCAAATCTTAGCATGTACTAAACTCTAATGGTAAAATCCCGAAACATGTCTTTTTTACCCGACTGCGCGACGCAAAGGAGGGTGATGTGTTTATCAGCCTATATTTATGTACTTATGTATGTATGTCTTCCACCAGTCCCAACACCCATTAAGTCCTGTAAGCAAAATAAAAAAGTTTATAAAAGAAATACCCTAATAACATTATTATTATAAATACAAATACCCTATACATTTATTGACATGTTTTATTATTTTGGAAGTTTTCTTGTGAGACTGCATAAGTACCTGTTTCTTTCCAGCAATTGCACTAATGTGTCTCTCGCTCTTTGCCCTTGCTGATGAGCTTGGTGCGAAGACATTGCCGTAGAGGTAGACGCATCTCCCTGTCTATTGCGCTCTATTTGCAGGTCTTCCTCGCTGAGGGGAGGTGCTTCTAAGCCCGCCCGATTACACATATTGTGTAAAACACAGCAGGCAATGACAATTTTACCTGAAAAAAAATTCAAATGTGCTCTGAAATTGATGAAATCTGATACTGTTCAACAGTCCAATGCGATATAAGAAAAACATAGCTATAGTATAAATTATGACAAATACCTGCTGTGACTGGTGCATAATGCAGCTCTCTTGCGCTAAGAGGCATCTCCATCGGCCTTTAAAAATTCCAAATGTATGCTCTATAGTGGAGCGAGCACGTTTTTGTTTATAATTGTATCTCCCTTCTGGAAAATCTTCGGCAGCATTGTCTATTGGGGTCATCATTAATTTCTGTCTGTGATAAAAATCTGTGAACATACATACAGCTTATTAAAATTTAAATTGATACAATCTATTTTATTGCACAATCTATAAGTTTAGGTATAAACACTCTTCAAAGAATAGTTACGTAGTCCTTGTCCAAATGGCATGTTTCCGTTTTAAGCAATTAAGGCTATATTAAGTTTCGAAAAATACCTAGATTTGTTTTAGAAGAAAAATGGTATAAGCTTTTAAACTTACTGTCTTTTTATAAGGTTCCTCTCAGTCAAATTCTGTAGAAACTTCACATATTTTTGTAATATTGAGGCGCTGTTGAGTGAATTTGTGACATGCTGCAGACAGCGTGACACTGTCTGTTGTGCCATTGGCACATCACTACTAAGGCCCACTGAACCTTTGTAGCTCTTGGTAGTAGAACAGCGAGGATCTAAAAGTAAACAAAAACCACAGTAAATGGGTGGGACCGATTGGTAATACAGCTGAATAAGTTACAGAATCTATAAAATGTCCTTACCTTCATTCTTGGATCAACACCATTTCGGCGTATGTGTTGCGGCAAAAGAGGAATTAAATCCGCACATAAGTCCTCGAATAATTCCCGAGTGAGCCTATAGTTCCCTATGAACTCAACGTCGGGAATACTCGCCAATCTACAGTTTTGGCGTAAATTATGTCTACGTTGCCTCCGCTCTTCTTGTAAACCTTCTCCAATAATTAAAAAAGCAACCATAGTTGTAAATCTTAACTTTCGTCAAGCTTTCGTCTACAGCACGAGAACTATTTTGATGTCGTATCAACTGACATAACTATCCGTCACAACAAGTGTCAAGTTCATCTGGACGGACGGGCAAAAACACATCGGGAGTAGGGACAATCGTCAAATCGCGTTGTTATTCAGTCTTCGCTCGGGCCCCGACCGAATCATCCGTCCGTTGGTGATCGGGGGTAGGAAATGCCCGTTACGACGGACTTCGTGCTTAGGGAGTAGACCCCCTGGTGCGGGTCATCCAACGCAAACACAGGTTGGACGATATCGCACTTGATAGGCTGCGCTCAGAGGTACTGAGCAACCATATCGTCTCGACTTCGGCACAAACTGCGGCACAAGCGTCAACTGTTGATGCCATCCCGCCGCGGTCCAATCCACGCGCGCCGCTCTTAGACGTCGCGGGGGGAGTCAAACACCTCACTCCCCCCCCTGCCAGATGGGGCCCGCAGCGGCGGGCCGGCACCAGTCGGGGGTTGCGGAAGGATCGTACGTTCCTGCGACCCCCGGCGTAGGCGTGAGAAAAAGTAAGTAGCCAGTGCAACGTCCAACTGAGGAGCGCACTGGAGGATGCATTACGCGAGTATAAATCCACTCCAACCGAACTTAGACCCTGATTACCACGGTTACCTATGCACAAGAAAAATAGGGCGCTGGTAGGGGCCTTGGACTCGCAGCTCAAGAATTTATTCGAGAGCAGCGAGGATCTTGTTGATACACACTCGATCCTGTATTGCGCAGCTGTTGCGGCATGTCGTTTAGCTAACGTCAAGTTCCCAACTTATAATGAAACTACTCGCCCAAAACCAACCGTACCAGTCTGGCAACGCAGGACCGAGGGTCGTATCGATAGGGCCAGGATACTCATCGGCAAACTATACTGCTTCAGGGAGGGCAATACACGACCACGAGTGATGCGCTTTGTAAGGTGGGCATTCTCGGGGACTGGAATCAGCCCTCGAGAATACATGTCCCGTGTCACAGAGCGCATCGACTTCCTGAAGCAGAAAGTTTGTGCATGGGCGAGCCGAATTCGGCGGTATAAGCGGCGGGTTGATCGAAACACGCAGAATCGTAAGTTCCAGAGCGATGAAAGGTGGGTATATAGAGCTTGGGAGCGCCCTGAACAAAATGTGATAGATGTATGCCGCCCGGATGGTGCCGCCGCAAGTGCATTCTGGCGCAGCATCTGGTCGGTACCCGTCTGTCACACTGAGGCTGGCTGGATGTAGAATATCGAGCGAGTGTGTGAGACTATACCAGAAATGGATGCAGTCATAATTATGCCATCAGACGTTGCCAGAGCGGTCCATCCTTTACCGAATTGGAAATCGCTGGGACCGGACGGACTGAACAACTTCTGGTTGAAATAGCTAATTAGTTTACACACTTGCTTGGCATCTCAGTTCCAGTCATCCTTAGAGCCTGGGTCGCTACCGCAGTTTCTAACAACAGGCGTTACCCACCTGCTCCATAAGTCAGGTAGTCCCGCGGAACCCAAGAATTATAGACCGATCACGTTTTTGTAGACGGTTTATAAACGACGGTTTCTTACATCAATTTTAAGAGTGAAAATCAATACGCACATTGAGAATAACTCGATTATGTCTGCCTCTCAAAATGGATGTAGGAATGGGTCCCGCGGTACTAAGGAGCTACTCCTCATAGACATGGCCATTAGCGAGCAGGTTCGTCGATCCCGCAAGGATCTGTCCACATGTTGGATATATTACAAGAAGGCCTACGACTCGGTGCGACATACATGGCTCATGAGGGTGCTGGAGTTGTACAAGATAGATGCAACTTTACGCACCTTCCTTGAGTCGTGTATGGGGCAATGGAAGACGGTCCTTCGTTATCCAGGATGTCGACAGATCCAGGGGAATGATGAGCCTGTATGGATTAAACTGGGAATATTTCAGGGCGACAGTTTGAGTCTACTTTGGTTCTGCTTAGCCCTGAATCCACTAAGTACACTACTGGAGGATTCAAGTCTAGGCTATCGGTTGAAGACAGAAGGTCAGGTCATATCTCACCTTCACATGGATGATTTGAAACTCTTTGCACCCGGCAAATTGCGTCTGATGGAGCTACTGAAGGTAACTAAAACTTTCAGTATCGCCATCAGGATGGAATTTGGTGTGGACAAATGTGCAGTCATGCATGTAAAGCGAGGGGAGATTATGGAATCCGAGGGAATTCAACTCTCGGATTCCATAAGCTTCAGATCCCTCTCCTCATCCGAAAATTATAAGTATTTGGGTATGTCAGAAGCGTTAGGCATCAACGATGCTGACATGAAGCAATCGTTGAAGGAGCGCTTCTTTTGTCGCCTGAAGAAGGCATTCAATAGTCTTCTTTCGGGCGGAAATAAGGTGCGCGCCTTCAACAGTTGGGTCATGCCGGTTTTGATGTACTCTTTTGGCATACTCAAATGGACTCATACTGCACTCGACGCCCTGCATAGAAGGGTCCGTACACTACTGACCGCAAACTAGATGCATCACCCACGATTATCGGTGATGAGACTGTATATCCCGCGGAAATGCGGGGTCGAGGCTTTTTAAATGCAAAGACCCTCCACAACCGCGAGGTATGCAGTCTCAGGGAATAAATGATAAATGATAAATGATTTTATTTTTGTAAGTAGGTTTGTACAAACACTTTTACACGTCAATCATATTTTTTAAACTAGATGAGGTCGGCGTTTCCTATCTGACTACTCTGAGAAGAAAGGCCGAAACAAACTCAGAGGTCATAGTCTCTTTTAAAGTCCAGACATAATCTTGGTCAGGTTATATGAAGACCATGTAGGTCGATGTCTGAGATGGTCTTTTGAGGAAAGAACCACACAGATTGAGAGGACCTGTCCAGTCAGTGCACGCATTTGTCAGAAATCGTGCAGCTCAACTCAAGACTTAAGGAGCTCAACGATCCGACGAACAATACCAAAGAAAGGACATTTGGGTAGGCCACAAAAATTACTCAAACTGCCAGACCATGGAGAGAATAATAAAAAATATAAAATGAATAAAATAAATGACCCACATCGTCTTCATATTCACAAAAATTAAAATAATGTAATACTTTACAAGTAAGCAAATGTCATTGTTTTAAAAAAAATATATTAATGTCAATATGTATATTATATAAAAAAAAAACAACAAAAGAACAACAAAAACACTCAAAATGCATAAATTGGAAGCAGCTCAATCCCAAGCCTTTTTATCCTCAATATAATCTTTAACAGTATAAAAAGCTTTCTTGCACAACTTACGTTTAATTAATAATTTAAATTTATTAAGGCTAAGATCTTGAACGTGGCTTGGTAGTTTATTATAAAAGCGTATACATTGGCATCTGAACGAGCCACCTATTTTCTTGAGCCTTGTTGCAGGTACAACAAATTTGTGTTTGTTTCTAGTATTTATATTATGGATATCACTGTATTTTTTGAACAATTTTATATTTTTATGGGCATATAAAAGATTTTCATAAATATACTGAGAAGGCACAGTCATTACATTAATCTCTTTAAATTTGTCTCTGAGAGAGTGCCTAGTGAATATTTTTTTAAATCCGAAGTGGGTATGCACCGTGATGTGGTCGCAGTGGACAAGGGGCTCACCCCACTCTCCATGGGTAAAGAGAACTGGCGCAAACCTGTAGTACTTTCTACTGATGACCGCAAGAAAGTATAGCAAAGCAAGGAACTTCACGGGCGCTTCTATCGGGCTCTTCATGAGCCCGGTGTAGATTTCTTAGCGTCCGTATCCTGGCTACGTTTTGGTCACCAAAGTCTAAGTCAAAGCATTTATTTCAAATAGGCACATTAAAGGCACTTTTGAATGTCAGAAATTACAACAAATAGAATTGATTCTAGTCGCCCATTCCAAAAGGTAGTTTTCGTATGGAGAAGAATGAGCAAGAAACTCCACCGTTACTCTTTTAAAATGTTTTACAATATTTTGTATACATTAATTATATAATAATAATACTTATGTGAAGACGATGCACCTAAAATAAAATTACTATATCACAATAGGTAAAATAATTAAAAATGAAACCATGACATATAAATTAATTATCTGATAGATGCATGGTGCTCACATATTTACAAACATGGTAAAAGTTTTATTTAAATAAAATAAAAATTACAAGTAATAAGTCAGGGTGTGAGTTAAATAGTTACAGAATGTAAACCAATTTAAATAAAAAAAATATATAAATTTACAATTAAACTAGCCTCTGCCCGCGACTTCGTCCGCGTGAAATTTCTTGCTCCCCCAACCCATCGCATCGCATCACCCGCCCGCGCTATCACATCGTTTTCTCTTAGCATTCTTCCTGACCTTTTTCTTTTTGCTCAGCTCCAAAGAGTCCAGGCGTGATTAAGCTTTCCACATGGATTGGACAATCTAATGCAAAAATAATTGATAATTCCAGAGATTAGCGTGTTCAAACAAACAAACAACAGTTTGTTTTTCTGTTCTATTAACTGCTAAAGGTAACTTTATTTAATAATAGCTGTGCCCCGCCTTTTCACCCGCGGTAATTTCAGGAAATAACCTACTAAAAACTTGTTGACAAAAAAAAAAAAAACAACTGACTTCCAAAAAAATACAAAGTGAAAAATAACTTTAATTTCGGAAGTCGGTGTCGTTGGTTCTGTATTTTCATTTTTTGACACCGACTTTCGAAATTAAAGTTATTTTTCACTTTGTAGTATTTTTTTTGGAAGTCGGTTGTTTTTTTATTTTTAATTTTTTATTTTTCACTTTTTAGTTGTACCTGCCTACCCCAAACAAATTCATAACACTACTTGGTATGTGAATATCAGTGACAGGAAGCTATTGAACACATCTGCCTACCCCTTTCAAAGGTACAGGCGTAATGTTATGTTGTGTGATTGCGTAAACAATGCATACATATGCTATAGCAGCAATCGCGGTTGATTTGCTGGCATTTATTGAAGAGTTCCGTTGTCTGTCTCCGAAACTCATCATCAGATCTTTATGAAATTTAAATTGGTCCTATTTAAATTTCATAAAGATCTGATGATGAGTTTCGGAGTAAAAATATTTCCGGAATAAAAATATTTCGAACAAAAAAAATTTTTGCAAATCCGTCTGTCTATACATATTATATGAGGGAGTTATGCCCGAATATACATAAAAAATAAAAAACAGAAACATCCGAATTGAGAACCTCCTCCTTTTTTGAAGTCGGTTAAAAATCTTAAGATTATTACTTATACATGTAAACTATGCGACTATATTACTTGTAAACTATGCAACTCCTAAGATATTCATTGAAATCAAATGATGTCAAGAGCGATTTTATTCAAAATTGAATACTTGTGATGAATAACGTATTTATTTTGATAAGGATGAATATCATGTTTAAAAAAAAACCTTCGCAAATAATGCATTAGTTTAGAAGAAATTTGATTACCATAAAAAAGGTTATAGTGAGTAAACCTTAAAATATAGACATATGCTGTCGCGGACTTTTTTTTAGAACATTTAAAGGGAAACAATTCCGTCATACATGATTTTTGCATAACTTTAACCGTTTACGCAGCCGTACGCAACGAAAGCTCTCAAAAGGAATATTTTTTTCCCGTTTTTGCATCATTTTTCATTGATGCTCCGCTCCTATTGGTCGTAGCGTGATGTTATATAGCCTATAGCCTTCCTCGATAAATGGACTATCCAACACAAAAATATTTTTTCAATTCGAACCAGTAGTTCCTGAGATTAGCGCGTTCAAACAAACAAACAAACTCTTCAGCTTTATAATATTAGTATAGATATAGATTTCATCACGTAAATAATAGCTCTACAAGATTATTCTGGCGCGCGGCCAATATCGGAACTAACGCCGCCATCTCGCTTTTTGAATATTGTCGTGGATGGATGGCGCTACAGTACCTATAGCGGACAGCGCTATCTAGCAATTTGAATCAATTGGTAAACAAATAATCATGTGATCGGAAACGCAAGCAAGCCCTACCGGTTGGACACGATCGTCGCTGGAGCGGATGCAGCGAGGACCACAGAACACATTACTCCTAGCGGAGGCGAGGACTGGCGGAGAGACCGAGTGTTCTGACAGTCTACAATCGACAGTCGAGCTCGGACAGTCTTGGCAAACGCTCAATACCAATGCACGTGTTTGTTTCCGACACACGTGTGCGTCTCGGTTATTAATCGCTAGTTTAAAGTTACATCTTTTCGTTCGAGTACCCATTGCAGTGCCCACACCTATTTAAACTATGTCGGATCGTGAAGAAGACCCGATGTTTCGCATCTCGGCCACCCAGTGATGCGACAAATACAAAAAGTCAAAGTCAAATCATTTATTTCAAACAGGCACATAAAAGGCACTTTTGAACGTCAAAGTTAAGTTACATTTTGTTAAAATGATATTCATACAACAATTGCACAAATTGTTAACCAATAGCGCGATTATCGTGTTTCATTCTGGAACATCTAACGTGGTCGGACCTCAGTCGAGAGTCCGATATCTGTCACACGTGTCAGAGAGATTTAATTTTTTCATTTAGTGGATTTTAGTACTTACGTGAAATTGGCAAAATTGTGGTGTTTATTCCACAAAAGCCATTAATCAAGAGTTGAAGTTGAAGTTGAACCAATAGCGCCCCCCTGTCAACATGTTTCGAGCGCCAAAATATCCTTGTATTCTGGCGATGTATCGGCTAAAATTCTAAATGATGTATGGCCTTCTTTTTACTTATTATGTGCCATGTGTGGCTTGGTGTTTGCCAAAAAAAACAGAATTGTCAATCATATATAACAAATACAACCTAGAGGTTGAGATATTCTTAATATTATTTATTTTATGTAGTTTCGGTTTAATAAAGAGTTTTACATTTTGAAGTGAACTTTACTAATCATTGTTTTGTAATAACCATCATGGACTTGAGTCACGAGTACGCGGTGAGACGGTGCGAAATGGGCAAGCAGCCGCTATACTGCGTGCAGGCGCCGCAGCTGCTCGACACCATCGTGCCCGACCCCTTGGAGGCCAAGAAGTACATCCTGCGCAACCCCGTGCACCAGCCCACGCAGAACACGCCTTGCTTTTCGCAGAACTATGTCAACACCGAGCGGTACGTGACATCCGCTCGCAAACCACGCGCCGCACGCATATCACGCACCTCTACTGGCGTTTTGATTGCAGAGTGGAGTACACCGAATGCGGCGCAAACCATGCAGAAGGCGGCTGGCCAAAGGACGTGAACCTTAATGACCCCGAAGCCACGCAGCGATACCGCCGCAGAATTGAAAAGGATGATTCTTACATTAACTGCGTGATGAAGCATGCTGGAGTGAGCATGTCCCTCTCGTTGCCGTCTTAAAACGAAACCGACTGTGGTAGCAAATAACAACTTTGTACAGTCGACGAATTAGAGGCCCTCGATTTTCAGCATAATCAGTCTATAATGTTCACACACACACAAGCCCTCACACACACCCTCACACACACACACTTGAACGCAGACCTATTTTCGAAGTTTTGGTCCGATTGATGATATGGCGATTTCTCCACGATGTTTTTCTCCATCGTTTTGAGTGCATGCCAGCCTACTCGTAAGTCCGACGCTAATTGACTTGTAATTATCATGGAAGTCTACTGCGCAGGGTCAATGCATTTAGGTTATCTGTATGGACGTATTTCTGTGACAAAGGCTCGTATTAAAAAATTGCTATGACTTTTCATTCCGTGTGTAAGTAGGTAACTACTTATTGTTTTCTTAATTATGTTTTAGGACTTGGAGCATTATGTCTTGCAAAATAACGCCATCGACATGTACCAAACTTATTACTCAGAGCTCGATCAACTGCCGAGACAAGAGCACAGAGAGTGCCGCACTGTGAACGTGTATCGAGACGACCCGGCGAACAATGGCCGGCCCATCAGCTCCATCTGTTGGAAGCCGGACGGAGGCCAGCACTTCGCGGTCTCCTACCTACGGGTGGACTTCTACAGGAACACTCAGTCTTCAGTCCACGCAAGCATATGGGACGTGGAGAACTCCAACAGCCCCGTGACGACGTTGGCACCGCCGTGCCCCATGCTGGACCTGCAGTACAACCCCAAGGAGCACAGCACACTGGTGAGCGCGCTCATCAACGGACAGGTGGCGGCGTTCGACGTGCGCTCGCCGCTCGCGCCCTCGCACCTGTGCCCGGTGCACGTGGCGCACCGCGACGCCGTGCACAACGTGCTCTTCAGCAGCTCCAAGACCGGGATGGAGTTTTTCTCGGCCGGCACCGACGGCGCCGTCAAGTGGTGGGACCTACGCAACATCAGCGAGCCCGTCGAGGAGCTCTGCCTCGACATGATCAAGGCCAACGAGGAGCAGTCCATGTCCAGGGCGAAGGGAGTCAGCGTGCTCGAGTTTGAGCCCACGATTCCCACGCGGTTCATGGTGGGCACCGAGGACGGAGCAGTCATGTGTGGCAATCGTAAAGGGAAGACGATTGTGGAAAAAATACCAACCAAGGTATGATTTCGGTATTTTAATTCCTAATGAAAAGTATTTGCATGATGAATCCTGTGACTGGTTTTCAACAGTATTCAGGGTGATCATTTGAGATGGGCATGGAGGGCACCTAACCGTCAGAAGTCAAAGTAATTTAATTGCATAAGACACCACCAATAATTGCATAGAACACCACCAATAATTGCATAGGCCACATCCAATAATTTCATAGGACACCACCAATAATTGGATAGGACACCACCAATAATTGCATAGGACACCACCAATAATTGTATAGGACACCACCAATAATCGTATAGGATAATTTTTGGAATAATGGTTCAGACAGCTAGGTAAATGAATTACTTTTATGGTGTCAAACGGTGCAAAATCGTAAGTCCTATAAAGATTAAAAGACTCGTCTAGATTAACTGAGGTTGCAGTACTTACTGAAATACAAACCGCAGCAAACACCCTTGCATACCTACTTTTCATAATGGTAGTGATCAATCATCATCCCTTCCACGATCTTTTACAACCGTGTATGCGTACCTACGTTTTAGTCATGAAAATAACATCATATTCACAAAGTATTGTGAAATCTATATGAATAAACCAAAGTCGGGTTAGTTACATGGGTTACACCATTTATAACTCAAGAACGGCTGGACCCATTTTTATTATCTTGATTTGTTGAATTTGTCTCCGCCTCAAATAACAATAACTATTAAAACCTGAGAAAAAAAACTGGTCAAGAGCGAGTCGGTTTCGTGCACCGAGGGTTCCGTACCATCATGTTTTTAATTTATCATCGGCGAAGGCCTATATTCGTCAGAGAATTTTAACAGTGTGAACTGCGGTGTAGAATATGGCAGTTTTATGTTAGCGCCATCTCTTGTCCTATAGGGGAACTAATGTAACTTTTGTTGATGATTTCTGAAAAAGTGTGCTATTTAGAGACTACGTTTTGTTTCCTGTAATCTTTACATAAACTTCTATCACATAGAATAATTTCAGATTTTTCTCTTTGCAAACTTCGGAGATTAGGGGGGGGGGGGGCGAACGGCATTTCTTTTTACATTACCTATTCATCAAAACTCGGAAACTATGCGACCTAAAAAAAAAGGAAAATGTTTGAGAATGTGCTAACTGCGCTCTTTCATAATAATATGATACCCGACATGCCCTAGTAGCCCCACATGGAATTTTTCAGAACACCTTTCAGTCCCTGTTGCAAAAAATCATCAACATTTCAGCCGAAAGAAGTCTACTGATGGACATAGGCAGCTCCCTCCCCCAAGCACCTCCACTTCGACCGGTTCTGTACTTCTCACATCCAACGGGTTCCTGCGGCCTTCACAAGATCGTCGGACCACCTTGTGGGAGGCCTTTCAACGCTACCTCTTTCCTACGCGGTCGTCACTCCAGAACCTTACGGCCCCATCGGCCATCTGTTCTGCGAGCAATGTGCCCTGCCCACTACCACTTATGTTTAGCATTTCTTCGGACTATGTCGGTTATCTTGGTTCTCCTGCGGATCTCCTCATTCTTCAATTCAATTCAATTCAATTATTTATTGCAATCACATGTGTTTTAAAAGATCTTGTAATAAAAATATAGCTCACATGGACCCTGTCGGGCACAACAATTTTATAAAATATTGGCAGTAGCCTCCAAAGATAATAACAATAATTAGAAATTAATGAATTTATTCTAATAAGCAAAATCATTGAAAAAATGTAAAGCAATATAAACAAAAAAGAGAAAGAAAATAGTCAAAATAAAATATAATAATAGTCAAATGCGGTCATCGTGTCATTAAAATAATAGTCAAAATACAGTTATTTTAAAGAAATTATTCTAATACAATACAATAATGCAAAATGTCAATAAATAAAAAACCAAAATTCAATAAAAATAAGAAATAAAAGTTAATCCATTAAGATGTCATCATTAAAAAAATCGTTCAATGTATAATAACAATTGTCAATTCGATCGACGTCTTGATTCGATCACGCAGGGAAACTCCAAGCATAGCCCTCTCCATTGCCCTTTGGGTGACTTTTAGCCTTCTTTAAAGGCCCATTGTAAGCAACCAGGTTTCAGTGCCATAAGTCATCACTGACAACACGCATTGGTCAAAGACTTTCGTCTTGAGACACTGCGGTATGTGGGACGAGAAGACATTGCGTAGCTTCCCGAACGCTGCCCCACCGAATCGGATTCGACGATTGACCTCTTTCTCGAAGTTAGACCTAACTAACTGGACAGTTTGTCCTAGATAAACATACTCGTCCATGACTTCGAGTGTAGCGTCTCCGATCTTTATGAGAGTGGGTGTTACATGGGCATTTGACATGACCTTCCTTTTGTCCATGTTCACTTTAAGACCCACTCTTTCGGAGGCTCTACTGAGGTCATCGAGCATTGTACTGAGGTCCTCCATAGTCTCAGCCATGACTATGATATCGTCGGCAAACCGAAGGTGAGTTATGTACTCGCCATTGATGTTAATGCCAGCCCCTTTCCAGTCCAGAACCTTAAAGACGTCCTCCAGTGCTGCAGTGAACAGTTTCGGAGAGATAACATCTCCCTGTGTCACATCTCGCTGCAGAAGGATAGGTTTGGAGGTCTGATCCTGAAGTCGAACTGACATAGTGGCGTTTTCGTACAGACACTTCAGCACCTCGATGTACCGATAGTCGATCTAGCATCGTTGAAGAGACTGCAGCACAGCCCATGTCTCGATCGAATCAAAGGCTTTCTCGTAGTCCACAAACGCTAAGCAGAGGCAGGTTATACGCTTCGGTCTTCTGCATAGCCTGTCGCAGCGTATGTATGTGGTCTACGGTGCTAAAGCCTATACGGAATCCGACTTGTTCGGGAGGCTGGAAGTCGCCAAACCTGCGCGCGAGACGGTTCGTGATGTGTGTCGAAAACAGCTTGTAGACATGGCTCAGAAGTGAGATGGACCTATAATTCCTAAGAAGGGCATTGTCGTCCTTCTTAAAGAAAAGTATCACCACTCCTCTGTTCCATGCTCGTGGTGTTTTACCCTCGCGTATGACGAAACCAAACAGCTTCGAAGGGCCTTAAGAACGGGTTTTCCGCCGGCCTTCAGGAGCTCGGACGTAATTCCGTCATCGCCCGGTGCCTTTTTATTTTTGAACTGCTTCAGAGTCATTCTAATCTCGTCTTCGGTATAGTGTCGAGTCAATCTAGCTCTTGGGTCGTTTGCAAGATTCGTAACGGGGTTACTTGTTGACGTGTATATCTGTCCATAGAACCTCTCGATCTCTCTCAAAAGCTCACATTTGGCGAATACGATCCTGCCATCATCGGTCTTCAGTTTCGTAAGCTGGCTCTGCCCAATAGACAGATCTCTAGAAAAGACCTTGGAGCCTTTATTTCGCTCTATCGCGTCCTTAATACGATCTGTATTAAAGCGGCGAAGATCGATTTTCAAGGACTTAGATATCCGTCTATTGAGTTGCCGGTAATTTAGCGCATCATCTGAAGACTGCAGGATTATCTCGCGCCTCTCCTTTATGAGCCGCAAAGTAGGATCCGAGAGCTTCTTTTTTGTATTCGTACGACGGGTCTTGAAGATCTTAGACCCGACCGTATGGACAGTTTCCACGAACCCATCGTTATAATCGTCCACGGAGCTCCCTAGGCACTCGAAACGAGTCTGAAGTTCGAGCTGAAAGCTCTCGGGGTTTTGGACCTGGATCGGTGCTGGGTGGAGTATAGACTTCATCAGTTGAAATTTTTCCAGCTTGATATTTAAGTTCAGTGTGCCTCTTACCATGTGGTGATCACTTCCGGTTTTCACCGCATTGATCACAGAAACATCATTGAATACTTGCTTCTTCGTCGATATAATGAAGTCAATCTCATTTTTAGTTGCACCATCCGGGTTCTGCCAGGTCTACTTTCTGTGCTCACGTTTTCTGAAGAAGGAATTCATCATACAGAGGCCTTTCTTCTCCATAAAATTGTCCAGTAGGTGGCCCCGGTCGTTCCAGCGTCCAACTCCAAATAGCCCCACTCGCAGCTCATCATCGTTTCATTTACCCAGTTTCGCGTTAGTGTCCCCCATGACAAAGGTAAAGTGAGTTTTAGAGCCACGCATAGCTCTAGAAATATCCTCATACATGGTCTCTACCTCATCGACGGGGCGTGACGAGGTCGGGGCGTAAACCTGTACGACCTTCAGCGAATACCTTTCGGATATTCTGAGTATTAGGTACGCCACCCTGGTCGACACACTCTCGATCTTCACTTATGGACGATGAACCCGACACCACCTTGGGACTGCTGGTTGTCCTCCCGGAAATAGAGCAAGTTTCCGGATTTGACGATTATCGACTCCTCCCCCTCTCTTCGGACTTCAGATAAACCCACTATACTCCATCGTAACCTGCTCAATTCTTCCTCGAGTTCGCGAGTCGCCTTTTACGACACCCACGTGAAGTATGGGGTGGTGCCATTTTTTAAGTCCGGCACCACACAGACAAGTCCAAAAAATATACATATATTTTTATTTCTTTCTTATTTGCAAAATAGTTGGACAAACGTCATCTAGAACTATTCAAAATTTCAAGTTGATAGCATTTAGTTCTTAAGATATCCAGCTGTGACAGACAGACAGACAGACAGACTGAGTCTCACCATAAGGGTTCCGTTTTACCATTTGTTTAGCCGGAGTTCGGGGCGATCGGTCAAGGGTGTGTTTAGTCAAAGTGTACGTTTGGCCAACGCAATGGAGCGTATCGTCAAAATATATGTTACGTCAAAACCTCGTATTGTCAACATACACACAGTTTCAACATACCTACCTAATACGAGTACATACTTTTTATACTTATAAATAAATATGTCGCATCCGGTCATGCATTTGACTATTCGGAACGCTAGCGCCACCCGGCGGCGCTTGACAGAGTCTAGCCTGAGTCCGTGGGGGTTAGAAAACAGCTCGACAGAACGATGTGGAGCTCACTTTGGATTTTGGACTTGGACATTGGACATCGTACGGACAACATGTGCTCAGAAACTGTCCAGCGTTCCGTATCTGGTTGTGTCGTGTACCTACCTACAGTGTGTAATTTGCTAGTGTGACTAAATTGTTCGTGAAATTATAATCTTATTTGAACTGCAAACGGTTTTTCTATTGCGCAATAACCAACACATACCCACTGTACACCCACAATAGTTAAATATGGCTGATAATAACGAGACACACTATACTTTCTCCGTCATCAGAAGTGGGATTCGTGTTGGTTGATGCGCAAAATGAGAACGCTAAAAGTGAAAGTGACCGTTGACATTTTAAAAACAAAGTGCAAACTGCGAACGCTTATTAAATAATCGTGTGGACCTGTTAGAGTTGAACCCAGACAAGCCAGATACGGATGCGCGATCATAGTGAATGTTGTTTTGAGCATAGGCTGTATGCAGAAATACTTTCGCCCAGTGACGCGCCAGTTGCGCCCTACCGCCATGTTAGGAAAAAAAGTGTTCCCGTAATTAGAAAATGCGATAGGACGCGTGTGCAAACGTAACAGCACACAATACGACAGCTGATTTGTGTTTTGCTGAAAATTCACTGCAAGGAGGTCAACTTGTGGCCGTCATTAAGGCGCACAAAGGAAGCAGTATCAACGTGGCTATCGTAAATAGTACGAAGGACGTAACGTGGAGCTACCAGTAACGTGGGGTGACTTCAAGAATCGAGCCAAGCAGCCCGCAGCCTTCGGTGAAGCCCTTCGTGTGCTGCAAGTGAGGGAATCCTGGACATGTCGCGAACCGGTGCACGAGAAGTGGCAGCCAAGCAAATGGTGGAGGTGGAGCACGCGCTGCAAGCAGCAACGGCGAGTGGATGTTTGCGTCGTACAACTACGCTCAGGCACGTTAGAACAAAGGTGAGCTGTATTGTTTTGTTACGATTCTGGTGCTGAATGCTCGTTAGTAAAAGTGAGTTGTGCAGCCAAATTAAGTGCCAAACGAGTTAACAATGTTGTTGCGATGACTAGTATAGGTTAAACGCGTGTATTCAGCACAAAACTTGAAATTTTATTACATTTCTACACGACATTTACTTGCAAAGTATTATTTTGGGTAGGCTATTTTGTGTTATTAGAAAACGAAGAGTGAAATCAGAATTATCAGACTAAACTAGATCGGAAGTTCAGAGGTTCATTTAAGGTGGTGGAAGTTTTGACAAGTGATCGTTATGTTTTGAAGTCCCTTTCTTCCGCCGGACGTACAAGTACGCACACGACCGACTGCGTAAAATAACTGACGATGACATGCACGTAGGTGACGATGACGAGACTAGCCATGACGAAAATGATAACGCTGACAAGTCTAGTTGAATACTAAGTAGTCAACTTAAGATTTAGATTACCTAGCATAGTAAGAGTTTTCTTATAATCTGTAACGTTATAGGAAAAATAAAGTAACATGTTGAACAAACCTACTTTAAGAATTATTTTGATAAAGGCTCGAAATGATTATCTTGATGGTGTTGTTTGTGACCGGATGGAGGTCGATTGGTTTGATGCTTATGGCCGGATGGAGGTTATAAGTGTGATGTTGAAGACCTGATGGAGGTCGATTGGTTTGATGCTTATGACCGGATGGAGGTTATAAGTGTGATGATGAAGGCCGAATGGAGGTCAGAGTATGAGCATTGCAATATTTTAATGAGTTTCCTATTATTTTAATGAGTATGGGTGTTGTTCGACATGTCGGCTTTGAGAGAAAGAGTTTGTTGTGATTTTCATCAGAACCTGTAATAATTTTGATCAGAATTGGCCGAGTGGAACATGCACTGCTGTTGATTTTTTTGGTTACAGGTTAACACAGTCATAAGGACGTTTGCAAGCAGAATGACAGTAGTGGACAGCGCTGCATTCTTTGGATCTCCTGTACGAATAATCGCTGATCAGGGACGGTGCTTTTCGAGCGAGGAGTTTCAAGACTTCTGCCAAGGAAACGGAGGATTGCAACCACTAAAGCCATTAAGCCAGCTACAGATCTATTGTCTACCGAATTTGGTGAGTCGTTTTCATTTTGTTTTGACTCTGGTACCGAGTGCTTCCCTGGTAAACAACAGCAAAAAACGGTTACATTGTTAGGTATAGCCCAATCTAGTTAACGATGCAATTTTTAAATACGCTCACGACAGTTATGAATGATGCCAGTAGGTTATGTACCAGTCGAAGTAGATTGTGATCACAGTGGTAGTGAGCTATGAGCAAGCCTGGGTAGTGGCAACCACGCGAGTAGGGGTTCTCTGTCGGCCGTAGTAAAAGGTGTGTAGTCACAGGGGTGATACACGTGGATCCATGCGCTGGATGTGTGAGAGCAATGCGATTGCTGGTCGGCCGGAGTGCCGTGGCGTTAGAGTGGTTTACTCGTGTGTGAGTTTCCAGGTATCTAAGGCTCTTAGTGAAAAAGATTATTGTTGTAATGTGGATAACGCTGGTACATGGCTCTGGTTGATGTTTTTTTTGTTATGATTGATTAAAGTTTGATTACATGGCTCCGGTTGAATCAAGTACGCTCATGAGGCTAAGGCATATGTCATGGCACAGGCCAAGGGATCAGAGTATTAATGACGAATTTGAGGAAAGCCAAGTAAGTCTTGTTGATGAAACAGAGTAGAGATCTAGTGAAGAAGAGAGTCTCTGAGAAGTCTAGTGATAGTGGTGAATCTTAGTTCGGCTGGTCGGGGTCTTGTAGAGACCATAGAGTCCGTGGGACTCGGAATTCAGGAGGAATTCAAAGTAACAAACATGAGGTTTGTTGTAGGGGCCTAGTGAAAAGCCACAGGCCACGAATAAGATTCCTGCTGTGTTTTGTGATGCTCTAAGGATGTTTTATTTGCTGCTCTATCATGTTTAGTTGATTATATAGTTTGTGATCTTGAGGTTTGGGTATCAAACAATGATTAATACTCTGAACTCTGCAATTTTTTTAGTTCGTGCGAATTTTCATTGTGTTGTTTTGCCTGTACCATATTTGGTCAGGAGTGACCGAGCTATGAGATACTTTGTGGGGAATGTTTGTTTAAAGATATAACACACGAGGACGTGTGCATCGCAGGATGGCCGTGTCGCATCCGGTCATGCATTTGACTATTCGGAACGCTAGCGCCACCCGGCGGCGCTTGACAGAGTCTAGCCTGAGTCCGTGGGGGTTAGAAAACAGCTCGACAGAACGATGTGGAGCTCACTTTGGATTTTGGACTTGGACATTGGACATCGTACGGACAACATGTGCTCAGAAACTGTCCAGCGTTCCGTATCTGGTTGTGTCGTGTACCTACAGTGTGTAATTTGCTAGTGTGACTAAATTGTTCGTGAAATTATAATCTTATTTGAACTGAAAACGGTTTTTCTATTGCGCAATAACCAACACATACCCACTGTACGCCCACAATAGTTAAATATGGCTGATAATAACGAGACACTATACCTTCTCCGTCAAATATATATTTATAAGTAAGTAATAATTATATACTACTACACAACTACTACTACTACTACTCCTAACCCCCCCTCCCCCTCCTCCTCCTCCTCCTCTACTACTACTTATATATATATATAAGTAATGAAATACATAGCATTACAAAAAAAAAAACACCAAAGTCTCAGCAAAACCTGTTCTTCGCGATCATCTAGATTGATCCATACGCGGTGCACTCAAGCGCATCGCGCCAAGCTACACGCGTGCACTCAAGCGCCGAGCGCGTCAGACTGCCCTGACAGTTATTTACATAACTACTATTATTATACTGGAGTGTTATACTGAGTTTTATTTTTGCGACAAGAAAACTTGCCCGAATAATAAGCATGAATAGTCGTAATAATAATAAAAACTAAAATAAAAAAAAACTCATAAATAGTTAATACTATTCGAAGAAAGTGAAGTAACCACTGTGGTGGCCAGAGTATGGACACTACTCAGACTCCGCAAACTATAATTTAAATTGCGATTCATTTAGTACAGAATGTAAGGGAAAAGTTTTTTTTGTCACATTTCCAGTAAGTACTGGAACCACATTTCCAGTAAGTACTGGAACCACATTTCCAGTAAGTCCTGGAACCACATTTCCAGTATGTACTGAAACCATATTTACAGTAAGTACTGGAACCACATTTCAAGAACAATCTTTTAGTTATGAAACTCCATCGATTGTCGTCGCGCAGTCACGCTTGCTCGCACAATGATTGTCCGTGCCGGTTTGTCTAGCTTGCAGTCACGTGGAGCATCATGCATGAGGCACAGGCGTCAGCGGTGGTCCTGGTATAATGAATATTTGTGTGTTCAGTTCGATGCTCACGTGGGGCCGGTTTGGACGCTGCAGCGCAACCCCAACTTCTTGAAGAACTTCCTGACGGTGGGCGACTGGACGGCGCGCGTGTGGAGCGAAGACTGCCGCGAATCGGCCATCTTGTGGACGGCCTCGGACCGGCACTGCATCACCGACGGCACCTGGAGCCCCACCCGGTACTGTACCCGCGCGCGGCTCGCGCAGCTCGCTCAGCGGTTCCCGCACAATATAACTGGACTTTGTGCAGGTTTTCGCTGATGCTACTGGCGAAGGCGAACGGAATGCTGACGGTGTGGGACCTGATAAAGCGCCAGCACGAGCCCGTGCTCACCGTGCAAGTGTGTGAGGAGCCGCTCGCCAAGTTGGCCATGCACGAAGCTGTTAGTGTGCTCTCATTCTTTTACCCGCCTTCAAAAAAAGGAGGTTATCAATTCAACACGTATGTGTGTGATATTATTGGAACTGCATTATATTCACATATGACAATATTGTTACGAGCTTGGGGTTCGTGACAATAAAAACTGCCGATTTAATCACCAAAAATTGACACTTTAATCACAACACTAATTACAACTCAAAAACACTAATTAAGAAACACAATTGCACTTACTGATCACTCTTAAGTCGCACTCGAATGTCGCTTTGATGTACTCGCTCGTATCGCTTATTCAAAACTATATGTGTCTCGCGGCCCACCCGGCCTTATATAGTGCCGCAGAGCTAGTACATAAACATCTAGAACGTTCGAGTACATACCGGTCCCGACTGACTCGACGTCGATAGTTCTCGGAATTACTAGTACTTAGAAAAAGGTCAAGTAGGGTCAAGGTCCTAGTACCAAGGTACTAGTTCCGCTACCCGATACTAGATGGCGCTAGTGGTAACTAATGTCGCCATGTATCAAGCATTATTTGCGGCGCGCAACACTGCCCCCTCCTTAGACATGCTCGTCCCGAGCATTATTGGCCCCATAATAACGCGCCAGTCGATCCACATGGACGATCTTAGGAGTACCTCTTGCACCTTTCTGTATCCGGTAAGTTACATCATTGATCTTTGTCACAATCCGGTACGGTCCGTCCCATTTAGCTTGAAGCTTAGGAGATTTCCCTTTGCTGCAGACTGGATTGTGCAACCACACCAGTGAACCTTCGTCGAACCCTTTATTGTTCATTTTGCGGTCATAACGGGTTTTCATCTTTTCAGACATTTGCTGGCCCGATTGTCTGACGTGCTCATAAATGTCATTAATTTTGTTCCGCAAATCATTCGCATAATCAGTTACACTGCGTGGGGCATCAGGTGGTATTCCGGTGATCAGGTCTGCAGGCAGCCGTAATTCTCTTCCGAAGTTTGCGAAAGCTGGTGTCACCGCTGTACTTTCGTGGACAGCACTTCGATATGACAACAAAAACGGTTGTATGTGCTTGTCCCAATCTCGTTGCCGATTTTCCACAACTTTCGCTAGGTACCTCTCCAGTGTCTGATTAAATCGTTCCACCATTCCATCGGATTGTGGGTGGTAAGAAGTCGTCCTTGTTTTATGAGTACCCATAACTCGACAAGTTTCCTGAAATATTTGGGACTCAAAATTCCTTCCTTGATCACTGTGAATCTCCAAAGGTACTCCAAAACGACAGAAGACTTCATGAACGAATTTATCTGCAACTGTCGAAGCTTCTTGATTTGGAATGGCGAAGACTTCCGGCCACTTCGTGAAGTAATCCATCACAACCATGAAATACTTGTTACCACTTTCACTTTCCGGAAACGGCCCCGCAACGTCAAGGGCTATCCTCTCCCATGGTGCACCAACATTGTACAATTTTAATGCACCTCTACTACGAGTCTGAGGTCCCTTTACAGCTGCACAACTTGTACATTTGCGACACCAATCCTCGACATCGTCCCGACAGTGGACCCAGTAAAACCGTTCTCGTATCTTTAGAACATCCGGTACTTGAGCTTTAGGGACAACCATTTGCAAATGACAGCTGTCTCCCCGAGCATTTTCCCATTTACGGCACAGGACTCCATCCTGAACCACAAAGCTGTCCCATTGAGCCCAATAGCTTTTTGTGACCGAACTCATCGCTGAGACGTCGCTCCACCTGGGCTTAGGAGCTCTGGCCTTCATCCACTCCAGAATCGGCTTGATGTCCGAATCTTCCTGCTGTGTACGTTTTAGGCTTTCCTTCCACTCGTTGTTGAGGTCTGTCTTGAGCATCCTCACAGGTACCACTTCCTTACTCTCTTGCCTAGTACAATGCTTGCAGTCTTCAGGACAAGGTCTTCTTGACAATGCATCTGCGTTGCCATGAGATTTTCCGCTGCGATATTCAACCACGAAGTCGTATTCCTGCAGTAGTTCAATCCATCTCGCAACTTGTCCTTCTGGGTTTTTGAACTGCAATAGCCATTTCAGTGCAGCATGGTCAGTTCGTAAGTGGAATTTCCGACCCAGAAGATATTTGCTAAAATACTGCAATGACTTTACCACAGCAAGCAGTTCCCGTCTCGTAACACAATAGGTAGTTCCTTTCCGGCTTTGACAACGACTTGCTGAAGTACGCTATCACAACCTCTTGATCACCATTCCGTTGGGACAACACACCGCCAAGTCCTATGTCACTTGCGTCTGTGTCAACTATAAATTCCTTGTCCGCATCAGGGTATCCCAAAATAGGTGTATTGCACAGACGGTCCTTTAGCTCCTGGAATGCGATGTCGCAACTATTATCCCAGCAGAAATGTCGCTTCTCCTCGGTTAGATTATGCAGGGGTTTGGCTATATCTGCAAAGTTCTTGACAAATCGCCGATAATAGGAGCACAAACCCAGAAACGCTCTGACCTGCGTCTTGTCCTTTGGAACTGGCCAGTCCTTGACAGCAGCAATTTTCTCTGGATCCGTGCGGATACCTTCTTCAGACACGACATATCCCAAAAAGCTAACTTGTCGTTTGAATAGTGAACACTTCTTCGGACTTAACTTGAGGTTGGCACTCTGGATCATCATGAGCACGCGTTCCAGGTTTTGTAGATGTTCTTCAAACGTACGGCCTACGATGATGATGTCATCCAAGTAGACCAGGCAGGCATCGCCAATTAACCCGGTAAGTACAAGTTCCATCAACCTTTCGAACGTTGCCGGAGCATTGCACAATTCAAACGGCATAACTTTAAATTGCCACAGACCCTTTCCTGTCGAGAATGCAGTTTTCTCCTTGTCCTTGGGATCAATTTCAACTTGCCAGTAGCCACTTTTCAGGTCCAGCGTGCTAAACCACTTTACGCCAGTAAGCATGTCCAGCGTGTCATCGATTCTCGGCAAAGGATAGCTGTCCTTCTTCGTAACGTCGTTCAGACGACGATAGTCAACACAAAACCGCATGCTGCCGTCCTTCTTTCTTACCAGCACTACAGGTGAACACCATGGACTAAATGAAGGTTCAATAACACCATCCTTCACCATTCCCTCAATCATGGTTTCCACTTCCTTTTCACGTGCTACCGGCAATCTCCTTGGCCGCTGACGGATAGGCAATTCTTCTCCTGTGTTTATTTTGTGTTGAACTATGCCAGTCTTTCCGATGTCAGCATCGTTGGACGAGAAAACATTGGCGTACTTGAGTAACATCTTCTTTGCCTTGACCATTTCACTTTGGGACAGAGCGCTGCGACAGTCTTCTAAAAGGGTGGTCACTCTCGTTGGTGCATCCTTGCTGAGGGTCCCAGTCGATAGATATTGGCATCGACGCAACCAATCCACTTCCTCGCAAGTACCAACTAGTGTGCCTTTTTCTATAATGTGTTCCTGATCACAAAGGTTCAGCACACGTACCCCTGAGATGTCGGTGGCTCTGACCAAAGTTCGTGCCACTTTCCATGGAAGGTCATTGTCTACCCTTTCCACGAGTAGACAACGATGAGTTTGACCAGGATTCGGAGGAAGACTAACCGGCACAATCGTTTCCGATCTCGGCGGCAGAACAATCTTCTTAAGGCTGTACACATTTCCTGGTAACGCCCCTTCCACGAAAAGTTCCTCTTGTCCACATTTCAAAACACCTTGCTTGACGTCAATCTCGCAACAATTCTTCCTCATAAAGTCAAGGCCCAGGATGCAATCGTCCATTATATCAGCCACGATGACATTATGCAAGTAGATTCTGTTGCCTAGCTTCAACTCTATCTTCTTCTCTCCATGGACGGGTATGCGCTGACCGGTGGCTGTAACCAAATTAATGTGTTCTCGGTTGTGTGCAGAGTCCCCAAGGAGCCGACTTATAAGTTGGGAACTGACGACCGTGCGAGAGGCTCCTGTATCTATGGTCAGCTTACAAGGTGTTCCGTTGACTTCGCCCTTGATGATTAGGCTGTTCCCGTCATGGGTTTGTGTGATCGAAATCCTTGGGGCTCTTTGAACATCAGCCAGCACCCGGCCCGCAGTCCTGGCTATTACTCGTTTCCCTGCTGCTGGTGTTGGGCGGTGCTGTTAGCCGCACTGCCTTCTGGAGATCGGCCGTCTTCTCTTTCTGCAGTTCGCTTAGGGCAACTGGACCGAAGGTGGCCCCTTTCCCCACAGCCGTAGCACCTAGGGCTGTATCCTTTACTGCGCTCGCGAACTGTAGCCGCTGCAACCTCCCTGACGCGATGGGAACGATGATCTTGCCGCACAGCTTCCACCTCCAGTGCATGGGCCAAGGCGTCCTTCAGCGTCCCGTGGTGACCGAGCCTCACAGCAACTCTAACTTCAAGGTCGCGGATGCCGTCGATGAATGCCTGCACCAGGTTCCCATCAATAAGTGCAGGTACGGACTGGTAAGCTTTGCGAACCAGCTTCTCCACTTCCAGGGCCCACTGCTGCAGGTTTTCATTGCTGCGTTGCACGCGATCCTTGAGCTGCGCACGGAACACGTGTTCAAGGTGAGCGTCGCCATACCGAGCCTCCAATGCCTCAAGGAGCTGCTCGTAAGTCACTTCTTTACCGAGAGCTTCCAGAACAGTTAAGGCCTGGTCGCGCAAGCCCAGGGTGAGGGCAGTCATGGCCTGACTTTTATTCCACCCGTTCGCCTTCATGACAGCCTCAAACTGGATTTTGTAGGCCGACCAGGAAGAAGTTCCGTCGAATGGTGGCACTTTGAATCCACGTAGCGAAGGTGTTGTAGCTACGGGAGCTGCGATTCCATCCCCCAGTTTGAGGTTACCCAACTCTTGCTTCACATTAGCAATGACGTCATTAAACTTGCTGATCTGAGTTTCAGCTTCTGACAGGCGGTTGTCATGCTGGGCAACCTTCTCCTTCACCTCCTTCATGTCTTTCCCCAAGGTTGCGTGAAGGTCCTTCATGAGGAACATCTGCTCTTCCTGGCGGCGTACCTGCTCCTCCTTATCCCGCTGGAGCTGTTCCTCCAACCGACGAGCCTGTTCCTCCTGTCGGCGAGCCTGTTCCTCCTGTCGGCGGGCCTGTTCCTCCCTGTCACGCAGCAGCTGTTCTTCCAACCGACGGGCCTGTTCCTCCTTGTCTCGCTGGAGCTGTTCCTCCAATCGACGGGCCTGTTCCTCTCTGTCACGCAGCAGCTGTTCTTTCAACCGACGGGCCTGTTCCTCCTGTCGGCGAGCCTGCTCCTGCAGCATCATCATCAGAGCAGCAAAATCTGGTGCTGATGATGCTGGAGCAGCTGTGGACGGACCGGCCTCCGTGGTCGGTAGCTGGCCTTCCGACCTCTGTGGCGTTGCTCCACCGAATCGCCTCTGGTCCGTCTCTTGCTGGCGTTGACTCCGGGTACGGATACCCTCCATGTCTTCTTTGGGTAAAATCGGCATTTTAAACCTCGCTTCTGACACCAATTGTTACGAGCTTGGGGTTCGTGACAATAAAAACTGCCGATTTAATCACCAAAAATTGACACTTTAATCACAACACTAATTACAACTCAAAAACACTAATTAAGAAACACAATTGCACTTACTGATCACTCTTAAGTCGCACTCGAATGTCGCTTTGATGTACTCGCTCGTATCGCTTATTCAAAACTATATGTGTCTCGCGGCCCACCCGGCCTTATATAGTGCCGCAGAGCTAGTACATAAACATCTAGAACGTTCGAGTACATACCGGTCCCGACTGACTCGACGTCGATAGTTCTCGGAATTACTAGTACTTAGAAAAAGGTCAAGTAGGGTCAAGGTCCTAGTACCAAGGTACTAGTTCCGCTACCCGATACTAGATGGCGCTAGTGGTAACTAATGTCGCCATGTATCAAGCATTATTTGCGGCGCGCAACAATATATTAGGGCTTCCGAACAAATCGATACCGGAAATTTCAATTGTCGTAAAGGACATTTTGCCGAAAATGAGTTATATACATATTTGGAATCAGCGTCGCGAGCTCTATCGATTGGTATATTTGAAATATTTCTATCTTTAAAAAAAAGCCCTTTACGACCTAGGTTTTCAACAGCTCTAGCTCGATTTTTGAAGTGAAAACTTCTTTAGCGGCGCTGTGTACTTTTTTTGGAATGGGTAAAAACTTCTAAATTCGCGTCAGGTCACGTGACCCTGATCGAAAATTCGTAAGACGTGACGCGCGTTGTTGAGGACAGCGCCATCTATGCACATCGGGAAGAACTACGAGGGCCTCGCGTATAACTACGTAGGCCTCGCGTACTAACTACGTAGTTCATCCAACAACGACGAGATGGCGCTGAACCACGGATATATAACTGACGACGAGCAAATCTGAATAAATTCCTTTCACGAGAAGAATAAACCAGTCACTTTGGTCATCATACCTGATTTGCAAAAAACCCTATAAAATAAGGAACACACCTTAACACGCGTGTTTTGTTTATAAGACGATTCACAAAATACACTCGTAATTGTTCAAGTTTTCACTTCTGTCGGCACTACCGGAGTGCCAGTGTTTTTTTTTTTTTACTATTTGGGATGTATCGTAAAAATAATTTTCAATAGGGAGCGTAAAGTCATGTTTTAATTTATTTATGAGGTCGTAATGTCATTTTTGCATTGAACTTGTTATACGACATTATAAACAATATCGATACCAGAAATTTCAATTGTCGTAAAGGATATTTTGAAATTTCAATTGTCGTAAAGGACATTTTTCAGATTAGCCAAGGTACGGACGCCAGCACATCAACCTACCACAATCTGTCAGATTTCTTTAATAGATTTTCAACTTTATCGCTAAAGCATAAGTTTCAAAGTTGATTGGGAAAATCTGACAGATTGTGGTAGGTTGATGTGCTGGCGTCTGTACATAAATCTTTTATGGGGTAAGTACTGTGTTAAATGTTACAATAATAGTATATTTCATTACAAGTGCGGAAAGGTTGTCATTGCAAAGAGTTCCGACAAATGTCTACCCGAGCCGAGGCGCAGCCGAAGGCGAGGGTTGACAGTCGGAACAAGTTGCAATGACGGTTTCGCACGTGCACTGAACGACTATTTTTAATACAGTTGCGAAAAAATGAAGCAATTTAATAAAAACACAATAAATTCAACTACCTAACTAATGGCGCCAACCGTAGAATATAAGCAGAGATTTTTTTTTCTTCACCCATTCTGGTAGGCAATGGGAACTATGCCCATACAGCCTACTTCAGTAGATTTTTTTATTGATATGAAATGAAAATGAAATTTAACGAGATGAAATGAAATGAAACCTAACCTAACTCATTCAATCAAATCATTAAATCTGATATTGAAACAAATTAGTAGCTTCTTTTTAGAAATATACGTATTTGCATGAATCATAAAAACTTCTATGATTTTTTTTAGTAAAAACTTCATGGTTGTTTTTTCTTTTTAATAGACATTATTTTGACAGTTGGGAAAGAGAACGCACGAGTTCGAGAAAGGTAAAAAAAAAGCACGAGTATGTAATAGCCCATATCCCGAACGCTATACGTCCCTGCAATACGCCACTTTTTGAGCAACTGTATTAAAAAATACCTTGTGATATATTGCAATTAAATGAAAGAAAATTTAAAACTCACATTAAACGTACACTTTGTAAACAAGCATACTATAAATTAGAAGATTATATCCAAGATAAGAACGCTTGGAAACATGCTGGTGCTGCTCCATAGGACGATCTAAAGTCTAGACAAAATCAAACGGGTTGCTAATTTAATTGTAAATTTAATCTTTTTTTTATTTAAATTGATTTACATTCTGTAACTGGGTCGTTCTTCTTTTTTACCGACAATGAAACGATGTTTTTCTGTTTTTTTGGTTTTTGAACTATCTATAATTTTGTTTTCTGTGTGGGATTTAAAAAAAACTGCATCTGTATTTCATTAGGACCAATTAAAGTTTCCTTTCTGGCTAATATTGATTTTTTTTTAATGTTAGTTTTTAAAGAAATAATGTGACAAAGTGGCCTTTTTCTGTAGAGACTACATTTCAGTTTACCACTCTGTCACGCCATTTTACGGAAAACAACGTATAAAATATGTTGGTTAGAGAACATGAAAAATGGCATAATATTAATAGATAAGAAAAATATGGACGTTTATTCGAACCGAATTAAAAAACCGTTTATATTAATACTCCAACGAGATGCCATAATAAGACCAAGGACAGACTATTGTCGGTAAAAAAGTAGAACGACCCAACTACTTAACTCACAACCTGACTTATTACCACACCATGTATCTATCAAATAATTAATTTATATGTCATGGTTTCATTTTTAATTCTTTTACCTATTGTGGTTTAGTAATTTTATTTTAGGTGCATCGTCTTCACATATTATTATTATATAATTAATGTATGCAAAATATTGTAAAACATTTTAAAAGAGTAACGGTGGAGTTTCTTGCCCAGTCTTCTCCATACGAAAACTACCTTTTGGAATGGGCGACTAGAATCAATTCTATTTGTTGTAATTTCTGACGTTCAAAAGTGCCTTTTATGTGCCTATTTGAAATAAATGCTTCGACTTTGACTTTGAAACAAAAAATAATAGATAAAAACGAAAAGAGAGATTTATTATTCTAAAAGGCCACTATGTTTTGAAAAAAATATTTAGTGTTTATGTTTAATTACTAATAATTTTAAAAGACTGAAGTTACTTGTCATTTAATTATACTTTAGAATATCAATTGTTTGAGTTTTCAGTTCTGGTGGGCTAAATTTGTTATTATTTTTGGTTATTTTAATTATATCTATAAGTAGTAGATTAGTTTATTGGCTGATAATTCAAAAAATTTAGTGGTTTTTCAGCATCGCAACGATAACTTGCGATTTAAATTAAAAAATAGCATCACATTTTGTTTAAATTTTGAGTTCCTATTAGAATAACATTCTTGTTACTTTTTTATAAAATATTTTGATTAATAAATAAAAAATAATAAAAAAACCTTTTATTTCACCTAGTTTTACTACCTATTGTAGGTATTTCTTTTTTTTTTTTTTAAATCTTTATTGAAAAAAAGAGGATTTGATCATACATGATCATGTCATCCCCATAGTTACATACATCTTACATTCACATCTTATCTACGTTTTAGAGCACAATCAACCATTTTATATACGAATCTCGCTTCCTCTGATAAGGGCATCGCTAGAATAGTGTTACATAGACCGGTGTCGTGTAAGCTAATGCCGTAAGCAAGCGTAAAAGATAACCTTTCGGCTTCGTTCCGAACACATTCCACTAAAATATGAAAAACGTCCTCAATAAAATCGCAGTCAGTACAATTCTTAGAAGTAACTTTGCCCATTAGGTACGCAAAACTATTCAGTGGGATATGTCCGGAACGCAGTCTCATAGCAGATACTATGGTGTGTCTAGACAGTTCTGAGTTAATAAACCAAGGAGAACGGGACAAATTATGTTGGATTGTTTTATACCATATGCCCTTTACTAGAGAGCGCTCATCAAAATATTCGTTCCACATGTTTCTACATTTAATCCTTATCATATAAAAAACGTCGAAATAATAGGGCAAAAAAAACATAGGGATACCATCAGATAATGCTTGTCTAGCGAGATAATCTGCCTCTTCATTTCCTGCCAAGCCTACGTGTGAAGGTATCCATTGCAATACTATTGTATAATTATTAGTGGCTAATGTGGAAAGTGACTCCAAGATGCTGTATGCTATCGGTGTGCCTCGACTATTCGAGGTGCATCGAGCAATGTGTTGTAGTGCACTCTTGGAGTCTGTTAGAACCACGTATTTGCCCGACTGAAAAGATTGAATGTATGAAATTGCTTCTGATATTGCTATCAATTCTATCAACATTATCGAGATGTTTGAGTCTATACGTAGTTTCACTGAACTACTAACTTGCGGGTCATAAATAGCTAATCCGCCACAATTACTTACCTTCGAACCGTCCGTATAAATTTTATAAAAATTTGAATATGTGTCTTTAATAAAACTATTACACAATTGTTGTAAGGCCAAAGAATTATAACTTCTTTTAGCGTTACTTACGGCATCTATGTTAAACTTAATTATATTCGAAATATCCACATTGCTGACCCAGGTATCAAGTGCAAACATATCTAATTGTGTACTAACATGTACAGCAGTATCTTTAAGGTAACTATGAACTAACATTAAAATGGGCTTTTCTTTGCACCTCCAATAAGAATTTTGACTAAAAAGAATTAAGTCGTCCAAAATTTGAATAATCTTATGGTTAGAAAAGGATTTCGCTTTTAACCAATATTTTCCGGCCAGGTAATATCTTCGTACACTTAAAGGCGGTAGGTGTAGTTCGCACTCCATGACGTGTATAGGTGTCGTTTTAATAAACCCACCTATTACCCGCATACACTGATTCTGTATTTTATCCAGCTTGCTTGCATGTGTCTTACAACTATTACCATAAAGGAAACTTGCATAATCTAGTCTACTACGAATACACGATATGTATAAACGCCTTAAATTAGTTGGGTGAATGCCCCAACCTGTTCCCGCTAAAACTTTAAAAACATTAAGCACTTTTGACGATTTTTCTCTTAATTCATTTATTTGTTTAGCCCATCGTAACTTTCTGTCTAACCAAATACCTAAATATTTTACACAATCCACTACTTCTAAAGACATACCATCAACAACTAGAGACACAGGGTCCCGTACAAATTTATTTTGGAAGATACAAATTTTACTTTTGAGTGCTGAAATTTCTAACCCGGCAAGAGAAAGAGTATTAACAAATTGATTTAAAGCTAATTGTAATTGGTGTCTTCCTTCTTCTATATTACTACAGGTTACATATAGCACGAAGTCATCTGCGTACTGTGATATAAAGACATTATTTATTGACTTGCAAATCTCCATTGTTAAGATATTAAATAAAAGCGGGGAAAAGGGATCGCCTTGAGCCAAACCGAAACAACATCTCCTACTTATGACTGAGTTGTTATCTGTCTCAATACTTAAGTTTCTCTCTTTTAAGAAACACCGTAGGTACGTACATATTTTATTACCTATCCCTATACTGTCCAAAATATATAGTAAACGTTCTAAATTTACATTGTTGTACGCATTATCAATGTCAACAAAACAAGCGATCGTTGATTGTTTTTTAGAAAATCCTAGTTGAATTCTCGACACCAAGGTAGACAAATTATCTAAAATGGAGCGCCCTTTGCGAAAACCAATAGTATCGGCCGATAACATGTTATTATGTTCAATAAACCATTCTACTCTTTTAATTAATATATTATGTAATATTTTACACACACAGGAAATCATAGAAATAGGTCGCAATGAAGAGTCAGACTGAGGATCCCGGCCGGGCTTAGGTATAGGTATTATAGTGATGTTACGCCACTGCTGGGGAACAAAACCCATCGTAAAAAAAATATTATAAAAACTAACTAAAATCAACTTTGCATTATTCGGTAAATAATATAGCATTGAATAGGAGATTTTATCGCTACCAGGAGAAGTATCTTTAGTGCGCAAACATTTATCCAATTCGTGTAAAGAAATCTGTGTCCCAAGCTTAAGGTTATTTGAATTAAATATTGGGTCATCAGTACAAACGAAGTCCGGCGCCAGTTTTTGTAATAATACAAACGCCTTCTCTTTACTAATACCCGATCGGGGTACATAGCATCCCTTAAACCATTTCATTTTCTTCCATAAAACCGTATGAGATGTTGTACCGTCTAATGAAGTACAGAAGTCTTGAAAACCCTTACTTCTTGCTATACGAAGACACCTCTGACCTTCCCTAATTTTCTCCTGCAACTTGTCCAAATTAAAAGGTGTAGGGTTACGTCGAAATGTTGATAACGCTAACCGTCTTTCGGCCACTAATTTTGATAAGGAACTATTCCAGTAAGGTTTCGGAGTGAAATTTTTCTCAGGGTCAGAATTAATTTTAATGTATGGAATGTGAATATCGGCAGCTAAATTAATCAACTCAATAAACGAATCATATGATTTTTGTAAGTCTTTCGTGATAATAAAACCTTGCATAAGCGTTTGTATTAAGTTGCGGTACTGAGACCAATCAGCTCTTTTATAATTCCTGCGTACCGGAGGTATGGATAGACTATCAACCTGCATTGAAATTTTAATCAAAAGGTGGTCGCTGCCAAACGTTTCATTAAGCGTGCCCCAATTAAATTGGTGAGCTATGTCTGAGGAAGCCAATGATATGTCTGGAGAAGATTGTTGTACTAAATTATTTACTAATTTAATACGAGTAGGGTTGCCATCATTCAATGTTACGAGCCCAGTATCTAAAAGTGCGTCATAAATTTGGGTACCTCTCTGATCTATTTTATGGGACCAATTTGTGTGGTGTCCATTAAAATCGCCGAGAATCACTACCTTACTGTGAAAACGAGAAAAAATTTGTTCCCAATCACTTTGGCTCGTGTGAACCGACGGGGCACAATATAAGGATACTATATACTGAACACGCTCACAATTGCAAATCTTGACACAAACTATCTCAATCCCCGGGTTAAGGCTTTCGAAAGACACATAACTTGATTTGAGTGACCTGTGGACTAAGACCGCTACCCCACCATAACCGTCATTCCTATCCTTACGATATATCATATAACCGTTTACCTTCAGCTGAGAATCCCGTTCTAACCACGTTTCGCTGAGTGCCGCAATGTGAATTTTCAGTTGACCCAGAGAATGCTCCAAGGATATTAATTTTGGTCGAATACTTTGACAATTCCACTGTGCAATATTTAATCTAAAACAAGGTTTCTGACTAAGAGCCATTGGGGGAAATATAGTCAAAAATAATCTTAAATATAGGCCACTTTGATACGAATTGTACACTCAATAATATTAACCACTCTAAACAACACTTTATCACCCCATGCATCTTGTCTTCCATCGACAATTCCCTTAAAAATATAATTTCTTTTAGTCTCCCTAATAGCTCGTCCAAATGAATACTGTCCTCCTTTTTCTCTTTACCAGCAGCAGTATCAGAAGGAACTGCTGACTCGCTACCCCTATCCATTGTTGATGAGTTTACCGGGAGTTCCCAGTTACAGGAAGGCTTGTCCCTACTACGCGTACGTTGAAATCTAGATGGAGTATTAGCAGAAGTGTTTTTATCATCATCCTCTTTATGCACTGTGATGTCAGCTTTTACTATCTCTGCAAATGTGGGGGTGTCCCGTTGTTGAAATCTAATATCAGGTTGTGATTTTATGTTTGTAGGAGGGTTGCCAGAGTGTTCCCGAGAATTACTTTTTCCGGACAAGGAAATCGAGGGCGGTACATATACTGTTAATGCTTTTCTATAAGTACAATTAAATTCGACCATGATCTCTCTCAACCTCTTCTCCTTTAAAAAAGCTGGACATGAAGCTTTATGCAATGCCAAATGGTTTCCACCACAGTTAACACATTTGAAGTTCTGTGTTTCACAGTTCTCATGGTTATCACCACATTTTGGACAGACTATTTTACTGGAAGGGCATTTCTTTGTAGGGTGGCCATATTTCCAGCATTTCGAGCATTGCGATACGGGAAATACGTAAGGAGTAACTTTAATACGTAATCCATGGACATATATGTACTGTGGAATAAATGAACCTTTAAAACACACCTGTACCGCTTCACTTGGCTGCCAACCTTCTCCCTCTCTGTCTCGACGTTTAAGCCGAAATACAGATATTATTTCCGCAGGTTTATCACACCTTATATTTGTTAAAATGTCCTCGTCAGATAAATCAAGATCAACATCCTTTATGACGCCATAAGATGAAGTCCTTTCCATGGCCCTGTAGATCTTCCAACCTTTTTCTATGAATTCCTGACATTTTTCGATTTTATCAGCACTCAACTCACTGCAAACTTCGACGCGAATCTTGAATGGGTTAATGTATTTTACTTTGGTAATATCAACTATCCCATACGCCTTCAGCATCTTTGCTAATGCAAATTGTTTAGGCAACTTCTCATTGCTAGATAGGTACATCTCAATATCCTCCTTCAGTTGTGATTTTAATCTCTTCCCTTTACTTTGGACTAAATTCCATCCCTCATTATCCTCATCATCTCCGATAAAATCCTCCTCCCTATCCCTTTTCTCCCGCGTAAATTTTTGGTCTTCTTCCATTTTATATTGTACTAAGTTCTCTTCTCTGTTTAGCTCCTCTTCAGCATCTGATCCACTATGTTCGCTCAAGGAACTGCTGCCTGCCATTATTATTGTATTCACATTCTCTAAATGTGGGTTGTTTACATTCATTAGTATTATAACACGCTAATGAGTATCTTCGTTATTCGTGTGCCGCTCGCACGTTGTTAACATAACGGTACTCCGGTGCGCCGACAGCGAGACCTAGCAGCGCACACAACTTTAACCACTAATAACGCAAAAATAATGTTTAATAGCGAAAAACGCGTCTCCCTCGCACGATTACCGCGACGAGACTGAGGTATTTCTTAACTAGATCTTTAGTTTTTTGTTCCTTTTACCCCCTTAGTCTCTGATTTAATTGACTTGTACTACCCATTAATGATCAAGATTAGTCCTTTGCGACTCATCTGACTTTACTATAACCAATTTTTCGTGGCTGTAAAGGACTTATGTTCTATTTTTGTGAGCTGTAAAGGACTCTCATTTTCGTCAATAGTTAAGTTTGGTTTATTTTATTAATTTAAAGGGATAGAACACGAAAAAATAGTTGGGGTTTCTTTTGACATCATGAATATTGTACTTTGTTTGAAAAAGTTATGAGTTAAAAACAATTATTTTTTTTGTTTTTTGTCTCTACTGAAAAGTCGTGTTTTGTCCTTTACGACAATTGAAATTTCCGGTATCGAAATATACAAAGTTTTATAGATGAACTAGCTGCCCGGCGCGAATTCGTTCGCGTGGTGTCCCACTCCTTACCCTACCCTACGGCCCTACACCTACCCCACTCCTACCCTATTCCTACCCTACCCTTACCCTACTCCTACCCTAATCCTACCCTACTCCTACCCGACTCTACATGCAGAGAAAAAAAGATGCCATCAAAAACATAACTTGTAAAAATAGCCTAGTCTCGCAACTCAGTTCTTCTACCGTAAAAGTTGTGAGATCCATGTAATACCAAGTCGGTTAATTTATTCAGTCCCTACTTAAGGGACCTTCTGTCTTAAGTTATTACGTAATTAGCTAGCCTAACAACATCTTATAGTGACCACATCAATATTAAAAATCGTTTATGTTTTAAATAAATAGATTGACTTGGTCATCGCATGAAAACACAATGTATCTCACAAGTAATACATATTATATTAAATTATATTGTTTAGTCTACACCTTTTTTCCATTATAATTATTATACATATACAGGTACACTGATTTATTTACTGCAAATGTATCTTTTTAATCCTATATATTTAGGTATATGGGATTACAAAGTTATTTATGCAGTTGGTGTATCTAGAAAAGTGGACCGAAATTGCAAAATATTGTAGAATTTCCTTGATTTATACACTAAACACTAATTGTGTGATAAATTTTAAGCTCCTATGTCTGCTAGAAGTGCCTTAGAGTTTTGATGATCGGTCAAACAGTCAGTCAGTGATTGAGTGTGTGGCAAAATTAAGAAACTTCGACTAGTTATAATTCTAAAACTACTGGTTCAAATTGCATGAATTTTGAAATATACCGTGTTTATACAATGGCTGCTTGGTTACTGAAAATTCAGACTTCTAGTTTTATCTACAATGCAGTCATAGGGGGGTCGAAAATGGCCTGAACTGTTTCGAGAAAAGGATGGTACGGCCGTGCCGCTTTTTGCTCGACTTGGCGGGGGCACTGCCGTGCCTCCAGAACAAAAATATCAAGAAAATATCTATCAAGCTACATAAAAAATGTATGTCTTGATAATAAACTAAAATACTCGTAGAAATAAAATAAAAGAGAAACAGACAGATTAAACAATTGAATAAATCAAACTAGGTATATTATAATCTTACACTGAAAAAAAAGAATGATTGATTTTACTAAATTCCGCGTAAATTTTATCAAATCCGCGGGTTATATAGGTCCTACACACGAAATTGTTGATTTTACCAAATGATTTTGTTAAATTCACTCTTGTTATAGTAAAATTAACTATGAAAAGGTAAAATTAACTATGAAAAGGGTTGACTATGGCAGTTCATTACTCAACCTACGCTACTTTAGTACATTCAACAATTCTTTTTTTTCAGTGTATTAGCTCCGTATTACTGAACGCACCCTGTTTGACAGGTACGAACAGTTTGTATGGGATGATAAAATTGTTGCTTTTACTATTTTCCAAACTCAAACTCAAACTCAAAGCATTTATTTCAATTAAACCTTGTACAGGCACTTTTGAATTGTCAAAATTAAAATAGTCCGTCAGTCAGTCAGAAAGTTGAAGCTAGTTGCCCATTCCAAAACGTAGATCTCTATGGAGAAGAACGGGCAAGAAACTCCATGGACACTCTTTTAAATCAAGATATTACAAATCGTGGTGTTCGCGACACATTAGTATTATAAAGATAATTGTTAGAGGTAAGGGAGGTGCGGGGGAGCGCGGAGCCCGAGTCTTCAACGCGCGGACCCGAGTGGTGCCGATCTAGCTATAGCGACCGCCGCACGTCTCTTGCGCTCCGTGTTTTTTATACATGTACCGCCCCTTTTTTTTAATAATATACCATCTACTGCATTTCGGAGTTTTACTTCAAAACCATCAACCAGCAGAAGGGTTACAAGCTGGTCCTTCGAGCCGGATCGAGCTGAATGTTTCACACTCCGTCACGCAAGATGGTGAATACAAGAAACACTACGAAGAGGCAGAAAGAACTCGAAGCCGAGGCTGAACAGCATCAGCCCAAGCAGGAACCACCATCGCTTAATCTAGTTCAAGCCGAAGAATCGCCGCCGTTGCCTGGAAAATCACATGAACACATAAAAAATATCTGTGACAAAGCAGTTACTACGGAAGCGGGTAGTGTGAGCAAAAGTGAAAAACCTAAATCACTAAAGTCTAAGGTCGCAAAATCTACATCCTCGTCCGTAATGGCAAGAAAAAAGAAGCTAGAACTAGAAGCGGCAGAAGCTAAAGCCCGCATACAAATGGAATTAATTGATAAAAGATTAGCGGCGGATCTAGCACAATTGGAAGAATACAGTTCACAGTCAGAAGGAAGTGAAATACACACACACAAAGAAGTTGAGAAGTGGTTAGAACGCAGTCAGCAAGAGCTGGAACCGCAGTCTGTGCCGCAGAATGGTAACAAAATGGACAGACCGCACCCGCCGCCGCCAGCCCGCGACGGCACTGAGGATACAGTTCACCTGCTTGTGAATGCACTAAGGGACCTAACCGCTGCCTCCGCCGCTGGTGGTTCTGACGCCAGAATGCTGAGCCGATTATGCACACCGCGAGATTTACCATCGTTCTCCGGTGACCCAATGGAGTGGCTCCAGTTTAAACAGGCGTACGAGGAATCAACACAAGTGTGTAATTTCAACGCTAAAGAGAATCTGTGGAGGCTACGAAAATGTCTTCATGGAGCAGCTAAAGAAGCAGTAACCGCTCTACTGATAGGAGCCACCTCACCCGACATTGTGATGTCCACGCTAGAGTTACAATTTGGCAACCCGGACATTATCATTTCCAAGATAATACAAAGTGTCAATAAGCTCGCGCCAATGTCTACAGATTATTACAAAGATTTAGTGCCATTTGCGATAAAAGTGAAAAACTATGTGGCAGCAGTGTCAGCTATCGGACATGATGAGTACCTGCGGGGGATGAATGTGGTTTCCATAATATTGTCCAAGCTACCTACTGTACTGGTATCGAAATGGGTCGATTACAGTTACCTACTCATCAATGAAGGCACAGAATCAAGGCTTGTTGTGTTATCTAATTTTTTAAATGAAGAAGCTATCAAGATATCAAAAACTGCCGTGTGCTTGACTAACGCATACTGTGATAGTTCTACTAAACGTAAACAAAGTGACTTCCATCACCGTTCACAAACATTGTTAGTGCAAAATGAACCTAAAAGTGAAGATAAGTGTAAGTTTTGCCGCGTATCTAAACATAAATTAACTGACTGTAAAAAGTTCAAAAAGTCATTACGAAAGGACCGATGGCAATATGTGAAACGTTCTGGTTTGTGTTATAAGTGTTTAGTGTCGCGTCATAACAAGGAAACGTGTCCGGCGGCTCCATGCGATAAAGATAACTGTGGCCAGCCGCACCATCCTTTGTTGCACTATAACTGTACGAACACGAACTCTAATAATAATCAAGCAAGTGAAAACATTACGGAAAAAACAGACAATGAAGTGAGTGAACCGCGTGCTGAAGTCGTTACGCATATAAACATGAACTATACAAGTACAATATTGTTAAAAGTTGTGCAAGTAAACATTCACGGACCTAATGGCATAGTTAAAGCGACAGCTCTGCTCGATGACGGATCGACTGTGTCATTGATAAGCGCGGGGCTGGCCGCGCGAGCCGGGGTGCGCGGACGACAGGAGTGCATGCGTGTGCGCGGTGCGTGGGACAATACGGAGTTAGTGTGCGAAACGCAGGTAATTAATACAGCGTTGTCAAACCAAGATGGAACAATGTTTACGTTCAGCGCGCGCAGTGTGAAAGAACTAGATTTACCGAGGCAAAGTACGAACTTGGTTAATTGTGATAAGTTTACGCATCTACAAAGACTGAAAAGTGATTTATGTTTTGGACAGTTTAAGCCTGAAATATTAATAGGGCAAGATAATCTTCATTTAATCATACCATTGGAAGTGATAGTCGGTGGTCTGCATGAGCCCTGCGCCACCCGCACGCCGCTGGGTTGGTGTGTGCACGGCAGGGCGCCTACGAGCGTGACGTCATCTTCACCGACGCGCGCGCCGCATGCAGCTTTATTGATCACTAATAATGAAAACAACGATGACGTCACCGAGAACAAACGGTTGCTTAATGAATTACACGAAGAGGTTCGCCGTAACTTCGCCGTAGAATCTATGGGGATTTCTGCTAAACCGCGGCTGAACTGCGACGATGAACGCGCTCGTGAACTGCTGGAGCAAACTTCAACTCTCGTTGACGGCAAGTGGTACGTCGGGTTACCCTGGAAGGACGAAAAATGCATAATGCCCGACACCTTCCCTCATGCAATGTCACGTCTAAAAAACGTCGAACGAAAAATGAAGAATGATAACGGGTTCAAACAAAGGTACGTGGAACGGGTTCAGCACCTACTGGTTAACAACTATGCTCATGAATTGGCTGACACGCAAGTTACCCCACGAACCTGGTACTTACCCCATTTTGGAGTGGATAACCCGAACAAAACAAAACTTCGCCTAGTATTCGATGCGGCAGCTAAGACGAACGATTTGTCTTTGAATCATTATTTATTGAAAGGCCCCGATTTGCTTATGTCCCTTTTTGGAATAATGTTACGATTTCGTGAGAATCGTGTGGCCGTGACGGGCGATATTAAAGATATGTTCCTGCGAGTTAAAATTAGAACTGAAGATCAGGATGCACTTCGATTTTTATACAGAAGTGAGCCAGAAGGGCCAGTGAAAACCTTTGCCATGTCGTCATTGATATTTGGAGCAAATTGTTCACCGTTCATTGCGCAATTCGTGAAAAATAAAAACGCACAACGCTTCGAGTCAATATATCCATCAGCTACGCAGGCTATATATCATCAACACTATATGGACGACTGGATCGACAGCCTGCCAGATGAAGACACTGCTATCCAGCTAATTCACCAAATAAAAATGATACATCAACAGGGAAACTTTGAAATACGAAATTTTACAAGCAATAGTAAATCGGTACTCGATACTTTGCCAAAAGAGACCCTCGGAGAGACAGCCGTAAGGTTTAAAATCGGCGAGCAGTACCAAGGCGAGCGAACACTTGGCTTATTATGGCGGCCCGATGAAGATACTTTAGGCTTCGATGTATCATTTAAGAAAATACCTATAAATATAATTAGCGGCAAACAAAGGCCTACGAAACGGGACATGCTTCGAGTGGTAATGTCAATTTTTGACGTTTACGGATTTCTCTCGCCATTCACTATAATCGGAAAAATTATTATTCAGAATACTTGGCGATTAAGTCTTACCTGGGATGAACCGATACCCGATGACGTATATAGCGAGTGGGGTAAATGGATAGACCTGCTAAAAACATTGCATAACGTGAAGCTGCCTAGATACTACTGGGACGCCGCGGGTACGAGCCGCGCCGGCGCTACGTGCATCAAACCGGTTTCTCAGCTGTTGCTGCGAGATGACGCGCCCGCGCCGGTAACTGAGGCCGCCCCTCCGCCGCGCATGAATGCTCGTTATGCGAACCTACAACTACATACATTTTGTGACTCATCGTCTATAGCGATGTGCGCGGTAGCTTACTGGCGCTGGGAATACAATGGAACTTTTAACGTAACATTTATAGCAAGCAAATGCAGAGTGACGCCTAATAAAAATATATCAATACCAAGATGTGAATTACAAGCTGCAGTTTTAGCAGCTCGACTGGCGGACGCAATTACTAAGGAACACAAAATAAAACCTGAACATAGAACGTTTTGGAGCGATTCTAGTACTACGTTACACTGGATAAGAAACGCGGCGCGTACTTATAAACCGTACGTAGCACATCGCCTAGGCGAGATTGACGAGTTGACGCTTGCTAATGAATGGAGATACGTACCTACAAAATTAAACGTTGCTGACATCGGTACGCGGATAATGTATGATTGCGGTATCCTGGAAAATGAATGGCTTAAGGGACCTACCTTTTTACGTAACGAAGAACGTGACTGGCCGACCGATGTGCTGAAACCTGTAAATAAAAACGATTTAGAATGCGTAACTATGATACAAAATGAAACAATAGACTTACCTGTACCAGAACCAACTAGGTTTTCTTCGTGGTTGCGCCTACTTAGATCTACTTATATGGTACTTACCTTTATTAACCGATGTAGAAAACTTACCGATGATGATAATGTCACTGGCATGGAGTGCGCTGAAAATTTATTGCTGAAGTACTCGCAGGCTCAGTCGTTTCCACAAGAAGTGAATGACCTGAAAAACGGGAAAAATATACAGAAAAATAGCAAAATAATTAACTTGTCTCCGTTCCTTGACGAACACGGAGTGCTGCGCGCTGGTGGCCGCATAGAAAAGGCCACTGATGTATCACCTAAAACTAAGAGACCTGCAATTATGGATGGTCGAAATTATATCGCACGGCTAATTGTTAAACATTACCACATAAATGCCACACACGGTTATCAAGAAACAGTTGTGAATAACTTAAAACAAAAATATTGGATTACCAGAATGAGACCTACGGTGAAAAATGTTTCATCCAAATGTATGATATGTCGAATTAAAAGGTGCAAACCTGAAATACCTAGAATGGGAGACTTACCTTATGCTAGGGTGGCCCATCATCAGCGCGCATTCACATTTTGTGGTGTTGATTTATTCGGCCCCATGGAAGTCGCTGTTGGTAGACGTAGAGAGAAGCGGTATGGCGTACTGTTTACATGCTTGACCGTGAGAGCTATACATCTGGAAACAGTCGCATCGCTCACGTCAGACTCCTTCATCATGGCTCTCCGTCGCATGGCTGCCAGAAGAGGCTGGCCTCAGCAGATATTTTCTGATAATGGCACTAATCTGCGAGGTGCCGATGCAGAACTCACGAGATCGCTGCAAGAACTTAATGAAGAAAAGCTAAAGAATGCGGCCATGAATCAGGGTACCAGGTGGTCTTTTATTCCCCCTGTCAGCCCACACTGGGGTGGGGCATGGGAAAGGTTAATCCGTAGCGTCAAGACTTCACTAAAAGTCGTACTGAAAGAACGAGCACCGAGAGAAGAGACTTTCAATACTCTGCTAGCTGAAGTTGAAAATATGGTTAACAGCCGGCCATTGACCCACGTGTCAGTAGAGCCCAATAGTCAGGAGACATTAACACCAAACCATTTTCTTGTGGGGTCGTCATCCAACTTGCCACAGATTGGTATTTTTGACGGATCAGAATTTTATTTAAGGAAACAGTGGCGCATTGCCCAGCTGCTTGCCGACCAGTATTGGAAACGTTGGGTGAAAGAGGTTCTGCCCGACCTAGTACCGAGGAAGAAGTGGCATGCTGAGCAGAGACCTTTACAAGTGGGAGATCTTGTACTGATAGTAGAGCCTGACGGACCCCGGAATGTGTGGCCGCGGGGCTTAATACAAGAAGTCATGCCTGGAAAAGATGGCCGGGTCAGAATGGTTAAGATTAAAACCAAAACTGGCCTACTGACACGATCTGCCACGCGTGTCGCTCGCCTCCCGATTGGGGATGAGTGCTGCTAGGGCAGCACTGGGGTGGGGCATGTTCGCGACACATTAGTATTATAAAGATAATTGTTAGAGGTAAGGGAGGTGCGGGGGAGCGCGGAGCCCGAGTCTTCAACGCGCGGACCCGAGTGGTGCCGATCTAGCTATAGCGACCGCCGCACGTCTCTTGCGCTCCGTGTTTTTTATACATGTACCGCCCCTTTTTTTTAATAATATACCATCTACTGCATTTCGGAGTTTTACTTCAAAACCATCAACCAGCAGAAGGGTTACACGTGGGTACATAATTATTGTTGCTTCTATATGCGAGAACAATGTAAAAAAAACACAAATGAAGAAACATTTCAAAATATAAGATTAAAAATAAGCCTTGGCTGTTAAGAAATGACCAGTCTCAACCGACGGCGCCCGTTCACGAACATAACGCGTGGATCAGCACCATCTAGCTCAACCATTTTGTAGGGAACCGAATGATCCAACACACGCGCCACCATCGATGAGACATTTAAGTGAGCATGACATGTTCTCAACCGCCATGCTGTTTCAAGTCAACATGAAAAAAATCATAGCAAACGAAAACATGGTTCTTACATTTACAAAATTTAAAAATGCTTCTAAATATTATACAACACTATAGTTTGTAATTTATTTAAGAGATTAATAGAATTTTACTACCAAATAGGAAGAGATATTATTTAATAACGAAGTATTCAACAATTAAGACTTATTGAATAAAACAAAAAAAAAAGAATTATGTTCTTAATGTCAGAAACACAAAGAAAAAAGAAAAAGGGAAGCACCTCTTCCAATTATTGAAATTTTAACTAGTGAGCTCAAGTGCCTGTGGAGCAGGACCAGCATTAAGCCAAGCATTTTTATCATCGATATAATCATCCAACTTATAATATGCTTGTCTACATAGTGTGCGTTTTATACGTGTTTTAAATTTCTTCTCATTTAGTTGAAGAATATCGAGTGGTATTTTATTATAACATTTTATACAGTAACCCATAAAAGAAGTTTTTACTTTAGACAATCTGAAACGCGGTTGATCTAATTTGTCCCTATTTCTAGTGTTAAAATTATGCCTGTCACTTATCTTACTAAAAAGATGTACATTTTTTCGAACGTACATAATGTTTTCAATTATATATTGACAAGGAACCGTCATGATGTTAATTTTTTTAAACAGTTCCCGTAGAGAACCGCGTCTGCTGAGCTTGTAGATGGCTCTGACAGCCCGCTTTTGCAGAATGAAAATAGACTCAATATCTGCAGCCCGTCCCCACAGCAAAATACCGTAAGACATGATGCTATGGAAGTAACTAAAATAGACCAGTCGCGCGGTATCCACGTCTGTTAATTGGCGAATTTTCCAAACAGCGTAAGCGGCTGAACTTAGCCGCCCTGCAAGTGATGTTAAGTGCGGACCCCACTGTAGCTTTGAGTCAAGCGTGATCCCCAGGAAAACCGTATTTTCGACGAATTCAAGTATTCCTTACAACTTCTTCATATTTTCTCACCTTTTAAACCTTCCATGTACTTCTACAAATATTTCAAAACCAAAATTAGCCAAATCGGTCCAACCGTTCTCGAGTTTTAGTGAGACTAACAAACGTCATTTCATCTTTATACATATACACAGTCTGGCCATAAATACTGTTACAATTAAAAATAAGAAAGATTTTGATAGATTGATAGACATTTGAATTTGGAATCTGTCATTTTTATACGATTGTTCATTGAGTTTTCTAATTTTGACGTCAATACATTGTACAATATTTTTCGATATTAAAATGGAGTGGGGTGATAAAGAGAACCGAATCGCTGTGATTGCATTACACAAAGTTGGTATGGAGCCAAATGCAATTTTTAAAACTCTCCATACGCTTGGTATTAGTCAAATGTTTGTGTACCGGGCTATTAATCGGTACAATGAGACCTCCTCTGTTTGTGACAGAAAAAGATCTGGCCGTCTACGTAGTGTTCGTACGAAAAAGGTGGTCAAAACAGTAAGAGAAAGAATTCGAAGAAATCCTGTCCGAAAGCAAAAGATTTTATCTCGGGAGATGAAGATAGCACCTAGAACCCTGTTGCGTATTTTAAAAGATTTTATTTTATTTATTTATTTATTTAAACCACAATTATAACACCTTTACAGACTTATCTAAGGCGATGTTATAAGTTACAATGTCTAATATTTAAAAAAAAAACAAAATAAAATCACCTCCCATGCAAGCAAAATTGCAACAACGATATAACGCTGCTGGAACTCCGCCCACATGGCTTGAATCCATCATTGAAATCAATACAATCATACAACAATCATATATTATAATATCAGACCCTTTTCAATTATTAGTTGTGCCTTTTGAATGAATCTCGGCAGGTTTTGCCCAAATATATCCTCCGATACTGTAATAATGTTAATAATACGTGCGGCTCGTGACATAGGGGCAAACTTGAGTAGGTTTGTCCTAGCCGCTGGCACGTCTAACAGAGCGGGGCGGCGGCGCGCACCTACGCACCCGTCCGGGCGCGCGCAGCCGCAGCGCTGCCAGCACCTCCGGGTGGTGCAGCAACCCTAGCAGTATGCTCGCCACGTACTTGACCAGCGCGACGTCCCTTCTTACTGCCGGCCTGGCGTACCCGACCATGCCCAGGACGAACAGACTCGGATACATCAGGGGATAAAAGGGATAAACCCCATACTGCTTACGGTAAAGAAATCTAGCAAATTTGTTTTGAATTTTTTCCAACATGAGGCTGTATTTTCCTTCATGTGGGTTCCAAATGATTGCACTTGCTTCTAGGTGGCTTCTCACGAGTGCATTGTATAAAACTTTAACAGCTGCAGTATCTGTTAAATCCTTACACTGTCTCAAGATGAAACCAAGATTTCTGAAAGCCCTGCCGCACATCTCAACTATGTGTTTGCAGAACGTCAGCTCAGATACCATCTGTACGCCCAGGTCTCGTACAAGTGAGACGCGCGAATTATGATTATTTGGGTAATCGGCGAGCTTTCTTAAAGAAACAACTTTCAGATGATAAAAATATAATAAACTTTTAGTACATGTTATCGAATGAACAGGGTAGGAGAGTCTGCTTAAAAACTAACTTACAAGCTACGCGGCCGGAGCGACGCCTACGTACACGCACACACTTACACCATATGCACTACCGACACACACTATAACACCCCCCGCACTAGTTCGAAGACCTTTCTTCTCCCAAGAAAAAGGGCTGAGTGCGGCCTCCGTCTGTTGCTGCGGCTACTGACGTTTCCTGGTTCTTCCTATGTCTTTTTATTAAATATAGTATTCCAGCAACCAATCCAATAATACATAGTACCGTATATATAGGTACGGTCCAATAGTGATAACTCTTATCTTGCAGGGCATCAAGGTTTAGAATATTATCCCTTTCAATTAAATTCTGTAATTTATTGATTTGTTCCAATGGGATATTTTCCAATAACAACGGCTTATCTTTATTTTCAATATTGATTTTAAATACCGGAAATGACAAAAGCTTTATAGGTGTACCTTTTATCAGGTTTCTGTAATTCTTTATGTGGTTTAACTTTGTAGAGACAGTGCATCCCTCAGGCACCTCAAATAAGTAGGTGCCGAGTAAAGATTGGTACTCTTCCCGATCGCACCTATACTCGATCCTGGTTTCTTTTAAGAATGACAGAATATAATGAAAATCATCCAGCTTTTGAATTATTTCTGTTCCGGCTTTAAATTGTACCAAGTTGCAGTTGCTGTCTATTTCTTGTTTTAATATCAGTTGGTAAATGCAATCGTTTGTCTTCGAAGCGGCTATAAGGTCGACTTCTGGGCAATAATATATTTCCTGGAACCTTTTACATTCTCCATCCATATAGTGGTAATTATTACTATTCATTGCCAGATATGGTTTAGGTGGAATTAATATTGTATTGTTAAATGTTGGGGTAGAAAATAGATGATAATAAGTGAAAGTATCTAAATGCATAATAGGGAACTTCAGAACAAATACAAATTACATTATCTACATAGTAGGAACCACACTCAATAATATCATAATAGTCTCTTATCTCAGTGTTCTCATGTACAAGCAACTCAGAAGGTTCATATTGGTTTCTTAGAATATTAAACATGAAGTTAATATTTTGTGAACTGATTACACTGTGATGAGTTACTGATAATTTGGAAAAACTCAAAGCATTTTCTAGTGATGTAATACAATTCAAAATATTTTGTAAATTGATTTTTAACAAATTAAACAAACTGTTAATTTTAATAAAATCACTTAACCTAAAGTTTGTCATATTAACATTAGACATGATCTCATTTAGTTTAATATGTATTTTGAACTCATTTGATACAATAGTAGACAAGGTCATATTGAAAGTCTGCAAAATTTGTTTATTCAATGTAATGCCAGCATTATATTTATCTTTCAAACTATTCTGATTATTTTGTAAAATATTTATGGCTTTACTATAAAATAATGCGTCTTCGTGATCGAGATTACCGGTGATACTTTTTATGATGGAACCCAAACCATTGATAAACCCACGTTTATTTCTCGGGTTTTTATACATAGTGTTGAACTTATCATAAATTGTTTCTAACATGCTAATAAGGATCTGGTTAATAACTAATGAAGTATCGCTAAAATAAATTGGATCGGCTGATTTTATGTACTCTATATAAGTATCTAAATAGCCTTCTATATTACTAATACTATCTTTAATCCTATCTAACTCGTAATAATGTATGAACGCATGTTCAGTTTTAATAAACTTAACACTACCTAACTTAAAGGGAAGTATCCCAGGATTGTCCACTAACTTCGTAGTCACGATTTGTTCAGCCCGGATTAATATCGGTATCCTGCAACAAGACATTTTGATATCTCAGAGGTTTCTTCACAATACGTTTGTGGTGGACAATGTTCTTATCGTCTATGACCTTTAACCCTAAATTTTTCTTAACTCTACGACCTAAGTAACGAGGTTTTGTCTTATGCCTAACAGCTAGCGGGTTTTTTATATACAACGCCTTTCCTTCTTCGTAAGAAATGGGTTCTTGCCGGTCTTTATTAGCATTCTGTATAGTTTTAGTCCGGTTACAGAGTAATTTTTTGTTTATTTCATTGTATAATTGTTTGGTAATTTCCTTGTGCCTAACTACATAGTTTTGAAGATAAGTAGCTTCTATATTTATATCAAATGGGTCACGACTACTTGAATGTCCATTAATGACATCAATAGGTTTTTGTGTAATTACTGAGTGAATACTATTATTATATCCTATAACGGCATATAGCATTAGCTGGTTAGTGGATAAGGTTGATTGGGTAACAGATAACACACGGATGTGTTCTAATATGGTAGAATGGAATCTTTCAATAGCTCCATTTGACTGAGGATTATTTACACTGATAAAATGTAACTTAATTTTATGTAGGCTTGCAAACTCTTGTACGGGTAAGTTTTTAAATTCGGTTCCTTGATCTGTGGTAATGCTAATTGGTACTCCGTGGTGTGAAATAAAAATAGATAATGCATTTATCACATTTATTCCTGTTACTGACTCTAGTGGATATGCTTGAGCATATTTAGAAAATACATCGATAATTGTTAAGAATTTTTGTCGATTTACGGTAAGAGTATCAATGTGCAATACCTCAAAAGGTTTTTCAGGTATAGGAACTATCTGAAAGTTTTGTTTATTTGGATTTCTCTCGTATTTACAAGTTTGACAAATGTTACAATTATTTACGAATTCTGTGACTTGATTTTTCATTTTAGGCCAATAATAGTGTAATTTAATTCTTTGTTCAACTTCTTGGATTCCACGGACCTTCGTGGTAGTTCTTAATTATTAAGTATTGTTTGTCTGGACAGGTTACATCTTCGGTTTTAGACTTACAAAAAAACAATTTATAAGCGGAATTTTGAAATACCCTTTGCAGTGTACTTGTAATCAGCGGAATAAACTTAACATCTGACAGATTCAGATTCAGATTCAGATTCAGATTCTTTATTTGTTAACATAGGTGGTTACAAACAGGTGTTACATTTTCATATGCGCTCTATGTTTTGCCATTTGGCGTACAAATATGATCATCAATTTTACATTTAATTATTAATTATCTACGTGCAACATTATCAATTAAAATTATAAAAAAACAAGAATGCTAAAGTGTAAGCGATGCATAAATATTTTCAAATTGTCAACAATAAAATTTAAGAAATAACAAAAATTTAAATGTCAGGAAAAAATAAAATAATTTAAATAAATTTAAATAAATAGGTACAGTAATGTCAAAATAGATGACCTAGTACTAATCTATAGGAGGCGTTATAGAACTGTCGGCCAAATAGTCCTTCAGCGAGTAGTAACATTTATCAATTAATATTTTCATAAGCTCTTTTTTGAATTTGTCAAGGTTTAAAGATTTTAATGTCTCAGGTAGCTTGTTAAATATTTTTGTGGCCATACAGAAAGTGCTTTTATTCATTAAGGCTGTTCTACCACGTGTGATTTCAAGCTCTAACTTATTTTTGTCTCGTAGTTTTCGATAGTGACTTTTAAAAGCTACTTTGTACTGTGAGACGTGTGTTTTGACAAATACATTTGTTTCATAGATGTACAGTGATGGTAGGGTAAGAATGTTCAGGCTTCTAAAGAACGGTTGACAACTATCGGTGCTATTTAGGCCACACATGGATCTAATACATTTTTTTTGAGCTCTAAATATAAAATCTCTATTGACGGAGTTGCCCCAATACATTATGCCATACCTAAGTCTTGATGCAACATAACCATGATAAGCTGTTAGTACAGCTTCTAGGCTGACAGTCTTTGATAGTTTATATAAAACATATGCAAATTTATTCATTTTTTTACAAATTTCGTTTTTTTACAAATTTCGTCTGTTTGGGATCTCCATGTCAGATTGTTATCAATTACGATGCCAAGGAATTTGGCAACAGTAGTTGACTCTATTGGACTCCCTAAATACTGAATTTCAGGGATCTTACTTGGAATTCTCTGGTAAAAATGCATGATTTTAGTTTTGTCTAAATTAATTAAAAGATTATTATTGTTGAACCAAGATATTATTGTATTTAATGTCATATTTATTTCATTCTCATAAGTCATATTATCGTCACATTGAACTACTACTGTGCTGTCGTCAGCAAATAGTACCATAGGGTGGTTTATGTGTCCGGGAAGGTCATTAATGTATATTAAAAAGAGGGGTGGTCCAAGCACACTGCCTTGAGGTACGCCGTATTTTATTGTTCTACTTTTGGATCGATATTTATTCTCGTAACCGTTATTTGTACATATTTGTGTGATTTCTACGATCTGTTTTCGATTCACCAAATAAGATTCGAACAGTTTAAGTACATTTCCTCTAATGCCATATTTTTCCAGTTTGTTTAACAGTATTCCGTAATCTACATAATCGAAGGCCTTAGTAAGATCCATAAAGATAGCACATACAGGATTTCTTTTATCCACGTTTGATAAAACAGGGAGGAGAAGATCATGTAAGGCCATATTAATTGTCTTCTGTTTACGAAATCCCTTTTGCTCTTTAACTAATATGTTTGACTTCTCAAGGTATGTATATAATGATTTATAAATTACTTTCTCAAATATTTTTGAGAAGACAGGTATCAAGGCAATAGGTCTGTAGTTAGCCATATATTGCCTATCATGTTTTTTGTACAATGGGACAATTATGGAAGTTTTTAGGGCTTCGGGAAAAACTCCATTAGAGATACTCATGTTAATGATGTGACTGAGATGTGGAGCTATATATTGAGCGGCTTCTTTTATAACTTTAGTGCTAATTCCGTCATAACCTACGCTATTTGTATTATTGAGTGAGTTTATATGGTAAATTATATCTTGCGGTATAGTTGGTTCCATAAATAAAGAACTAGAAGTGTTGAAGTGTATTGGAATTTGCGGAATTGCATTATTTTTAGGTTCGGTAACTTGGTCAACATAAAAATTGTTAAAGGACTCTGCTATTGCTGACGGGTTTGTTATTTGTTTTGAGCCTGTTCGAATTTCTGTTATTGGCTCTTTAGGAAAAAAGGTTTTTGAGTCGTTAATTACTGTCCATGCCGCTTTTGATTTATTTTGCGAGGTCTTAATATAATAGTTATTTTGTGATTTCTGTGTCAATGATATTATTTTTTTTAGTCTAGCTGAATATATTTTGAATGTATTTTTATTCTTTAAGGTGGGACTTTTTCTGTATTGCCATAGCAATTGCCGCTTCCTTTTACTGCATTTTCTTATCCCATTAGAGATCCATTTTGCTTTTTTTGTAATGGATATTGTTCTCATTTCGTAAGGAAAACAGAGATTGTAAAAACATTTAAATAAGTCTAGAAAATGGTTGTAGGCCTCGTTAACATCACTGGTGGTATAAATGTCTGAAAAGGTGAGACATTTTATGCTGTTTTTAAATTTTTCTATATTCTCTTGGCAATAATTTCTTCTTTTAACTCGCCAGCACTTTAAAGCAAATGTTTTCTTAACTGGACATTTCAAAAGCTGCGCCGTATGATCCGACAAAGCGAGTTCTATAATTTCTCCTTTACAGCCCTTTACATTATGTGCAATATTGTCTAAACATGTCCTACTGCTTAGCCTAGTGGGTTGAGAAAATTGTAATTTTAAGTTATAGCTTAGCAGTGTATACTCAAAATTCAAAGTTAGCATATTTCTTTTCAAAATATTAATATTAAAGTCTCCACATAAAATAACTTTTTTACTTAGTTTTAAACATACCAAATGTAAAATGTTGTTCAATTTGTCGTAAAAACTGTCTAAATTAGATTGAGGCACCCTATATATGCATACAATAATAATGTTGTGTTCTGTCAATTCTAACGCGCAGCATTCAATTATGTTAGTTAGAGAGTGTTTACTTATATTTAGCACCTTATATTTATGGTTAGTTCTAGTTAAAATGCATGCGCCACCTCTTTTACATCCTCTGGAAAAACTAGTTGCTAGGTTGTAATTTGGTAAGTTCAATAGTTCTTCCTGTTCATGTGTCATAAAATGTTCAGTTATGCACACAGCATCGATCCTTTTTCTATTACTCTCTAGTTCCTCCAAATAAACATTAAGGATATCTGCTTTGTTTAGGAGTCCAGCAATATTTTGATGCAGAATATATAGGTTATTGTACACGAAAAAAGTTCGAAGTTTCCTTTACATTTGCATTTGTACCGTTGAAGACGCTTTCTTGTGTAACGTTGCTATTTACCTGGCTATTCGTTTGACCATAAAGTTTCAAATCAATCAAAATGTTACTCATAATATTTTCATATATGTTCTAGATATATACCATATTTAATATTTGGTTTTAGGTGTTCTTTGAATAAGGTAACAATACTTTTTTCTAAATCATTTTCATTTATTTGCGCTAATATTCTTTTTTTTTCGGGAAAGATATTAACGGTTTTAGTATTTGTGGGCGAATGATGTACGAAATCTAAAAATAGCTGATTATCAAAGGTGTTTACATTTTTCTCAGAAATAGGGATTTCTAAGACAGGGTTTTCTAGTTCAGTATGAATGGTGCTATGATTATCGATTTGAGTGTTAGTTGCCTTTTTTGAATGATTCACAAACATTGATAACGGTAAGTCATCTTCGTCACTGTAAGACGTAGATTCAGTTTCATTGTTATGTATTTCAACTCTAGATAGAGCGTCGGCATTTGTATTACTTTTTCCTTTTTGATAATTATATGATGTTATATTCAAATTCCTCTAAACGTAATCTCCACCTCGTTAAGCGACTATTGGGTTCTTTTATATTCATCAAATACTGTAGAGGTTTGTGATCCGTGATAATGTGAAACTTCCTTCCGTATAAATATGGTCGGAAATATTTGGTGGCCCATACAATTGCCAGCAGCTCTTTTTCTATGGTGCTGTATTTTGTTTCGGTATCGTTTAGAGTCCGCGATGCATACGCAATCGGCCTATCGGCTCCTATAGGTCCTTGTGATAATATGGCGCCTAGGGCAACATTTGAGGCGTCTGTACGCAAATTAAAATCTTTTTCAAAGTTAGGATATTGAAGAATAGGATCGTTAATAAGTAAATTTTGACAATGTTTAAAACAATTAACGTAATCAGAGGTAAGTTGAATTTTAGCTCCTTTTTTTAAACAAGATGTTAGTGGTTTAACAAGATGGGCAAAATTTGGTATGAATTTCCGATAGTAACCAACTAAACCAAGGAAGGACTTAATTTCTTTGGTAGTTTGTGGTATAGGGAATTGTTGTATGATTTTAATTTTATTTGGATCCGGTTTTACGCCGTCGGCTGTTACAATATGACCTAGGAAAGGGGTTTCCTTTTTCAAAAATTCAGTTTTGTCAAGCTGTATTTTAAAATTAGATTCTCTAAGACGTTGGAAAACGGCTTCTAAATTAAGAATATGTTCTTGTAATGATGAACTGTATACTATTATGTCATCCATATAAACTGTCACATTTTTGAGCCCACGCAAAACATTATCCATGACCCGTTGAAAAGTCGATGGAGCGTTTTTTAAGCCAAAAGGCATGCGTAAAAATTCGTAATGACCACGATAACCGTCATCAATACTAAAAGCAGTTTTTGGAATGTCCTTGGGATGTAATTCAATCTGGTGAAAGCCTGATTTTAGATCTAAAACAGTGAAATACTGACTTTTACCTAGTTTATCTAAAATATCACTGATATTTGGAATTGGATACCTATCACTCACAGTTTTCTCGTTAAGTTTCCTAAAATCAATCACCAAACGCCATTTTGTTTTACCAGAGGCGTCTTGTTTTTTCGGTACAATCCAAATAGGTGAAGACCAAGGGCTATTTGAAGGTCTTATAATTTTTTGACGTAACATTTCACTTATTTGTTTTTCTACTTCCTGTTTGTGAACATGAGGATATCTGTAGGATCGTGTAAAAATAGGACTGTCATCTTTAGTATTTATCTGATGTTTAATCTGGTTAGTGAAGGTTAGAGGACTATTTTCGGTGTAAAATATGTCATTGTAACTGCGGCATAGTTTTAGTAAATTAAACTTTTCTTCCAAATTTAAATGACCAGTACGAACCAAAGACTCAATGTCTTGTTCATTTTCATTTATCGATTCAAAATTAAATATGTCAAAATTACTGTGAAGTGTCTGCGCCTTAAGTGGCGAAACTAAGCTTACGATGATATCATTCTTAGTAGGATTCACTATCTCAAGGTATGCGTAACCAGACTCCGACTGTGTTATCGTCGCGGGAATGTAACAATTGTTTATATAAGTCTCGGGTATGAATATATCATCACGCTGAATATTAACTGGTACTTTTACACATTTCGTCGAATTTGACCTAACTAAAGCTTCAAAAAGATTATTAATTCCGGAATTCAGAACTTTTATAGGTATTTCCGCGTTCGGCGTAATTAACTTTTTATTGTGGAGGTCAACGTTAGCTTTCAATTTTTCCAGCATTCTATAGCCAATTAAACCATCAAATACATTATGAAATTTATAAATATAAAACTTTGAGGGGCATTTTTCATTGAATTCAGGAAAGCTTGGTATTTCTATGGAGTAGTTATTGTCAGTAGTACAATTTAAGTTTGTTACAGAAAATGGTTCATAAATTAAGGGTGTATTTTGAAAATGTTTTTCAATTACTTCCGGAGACAAAAATGACTGATTAGCACCAGTGTCGATTAGCAACTTAAGGGGTGGTTCATTAATTTCGATAAAAGGCAATTGTCTTTTAGTATGAATATTTATTTCCGTCAAGTTTCGGGGTTGGCACTCGAACCCTGGTGAAAATTTGGATCATTCTGTGTAGGCCAATATTGTGTATTGTCATATTCGAGTTCATTATATTCATAATTATTCTCATTAGAATAACTTGCATACGGAGCATCCTTATTAGTACAAGGTACGTCGCCACTGAACTCGGCGTGGGAGTTGTTTGGGTTAGTTTCGAGAATGTGCAGTTCTTCGAACTGATTGCACATTGCTGCATCGGGATACTGTGTACTATGATAATTGGGCACTGATGGTCTTAATGGAATATTTGCGGAATTATAGGAAATTCCACTCATGGGCACAGGTTTAGATTGGATATTATTCGGTTTATTGTTAGTATTAGTGCTATTTGGGTTTTGCTGCAACGCTCGGTTTGGGTTCTGTGGTCTATTCCACGAATTATTGTTAGAGTATGGCCCATTAAAATAAGGTTTCGGTGCGACAAAATTATTATTATTATTCCTGCTAAAATAAGGTGTAAACGGTTTGAAAGGTTGCGAGTTATTGAACTTGAAATTTTGATGAGGTTGTAAGGGTTTATTTAAATTTGGAAAAGGCAAATTTCTGGAATTATTATTGTTATTCTGGAAAGGCTTGTTGTTATTAACCATTGAGGAATTGTTACTTTTCTGTACATACCTAATATTTTCTTCCTCTTTAATATAATTAAGAGCTGTGGGCAAATCTACAGGGCGCATGGCTCTTATAGTTGTGCCAAAAGGTTCTTTCAGCCCTGCTAGAAAAGTTTTAAGGGTTTGAGCTTGGAAAAAGCTCCTTTTGCAATCCTTTACAGCCTCAACTGTTTCGTGAAGGTTTACGTAATTAATAATAGTGTTTAAAATGTTCATGCAGCGGTTGTAATATTCCTGAGCGGATTCGTTTTCCTGCTTCATATTAACTAAATCTCGGTTCAGCGAATTTTCATCCCTTTGGTCCCCAAAATTTTTTAGCAATACGGTTTTGATATGTTCCCATGATGAAACACCATTAATATTAACTATTTCTTCGGCTTTGCCTTCCAATTTGTTTAAAATATTGTGTAAAATGATGGAATTATTAAAGCAATCTGCATTAGTTCTATCATAAAACTGTGTTAATATAGTTTCGGATGTTTGTATAAATCTGTGTAATTGGTTCGGGTTCCCATCATATTTAGGGATAATCATTAAAGCGGTTTTAATGGAAGATAACTTTTGCGAATCCATGTTGCAAAATATATTATTCGCCTTGCGATATTTTATAGACAACGAAAACACACACAAATACACAGTATAACAACAAAATTCAATCAAAAGTAACAATTGAGATCTCTCCTTTTCAATACAAAAATAAACAGAACAAAAAATTATTAAATTATTATTAGTACTGTAGGTACTTTTTCTGAAGTTCTCTAAAAATTCATAATATATTAAATCCACCAACAATCAAAAGAATCTGGACTTACGATGTGATGAAGGCCCAGGTCCACAACTTCATGATTGAAGCCACTTCTGTTCTTCTCGCCGAAAACCACAGTAGGAACACGGTTTCAAATGTTGAGAAAAGTCTTTGCTTTTGATTTTTGAAAAACGCGGTTTTTCTTCAACTTTATCCTTGCGACTGCGCCAATTATGATTATTTGGGTAATCGGCGAGCTTTCTTAAAGAAACAACTTTCAGATGATAAAAATATAATAAACTTTTAGTACATGTTATCGAATGAACAGGGTAGGAGAGTCTGCTTAAAAACTAACTTACAAGCTACGCGGCCGGAGCGACGCCTACGTACACGCACACACTTACACCATATGCACTACCGACACACACTATAACACGCGGCATAAGTTCGATGTCCATCTCGTACTGATGTTGTAATGGAGCACGCGCCCTGCTTTAACTCATCACACAACACTTTTCAATATTAAAATGCAGCTTGTTGGATTTACTCCATTGGACTACGTTATCAATGTCAGACTGGAGCCGATTACAGTCTGCAGTGTCCTCAACCTTTAGGAATAATTTTAAGTCATCCGCAAACAGTAGACACTTCGCGTCTTTCACAACTGTAGGCAGATCATTAATTATAAAAATGAATTCCAAAGGCCCAATATTACTCCCTTGATTTACACCGGAGAACGTGTAATAAGGTCTGGGTTCGTGTCCCCTAAACTCGACGTACTGTCGGCGCTCGCCAAGGTAACTAGCAAAGAATTTAAGCAAGTGCGGTGCGGTACATCGTTATCCACGGTGTCAAAAGCTTTCCGGAAGTCAAAATACGCCACATCCACCTGCCCTCCGGCATCAATGACGGGCGACAGATAGTTAACAATTGACAACAAGTTACCCCCCGTACTGCGTTCCCGGCCGAAAGCCATGTTGAGCGTCTGACAGTTGCGAGCCCACTTGAGCATAAATACTGTTATGCAACACAGATTCAAATACCTTCGCGAACGCCGACAGCACCGCCACCGGTCGGTATCCACTCACGTCAGTGCCTGCCCCCCCTTTAGGGACTGGGATAACACGCGTGATTTTCCACTCGTCTGGGTAGTGACCCTCCCGCAAACACAAGTTGAAAACGTGCAACAAGGGCTCCTCAAAAACCATGCGACAATCTTTGACAATGTAAGGGGGTATGCCGTCTGGACCCACAGAGCGTTTGGGCTTGAGACGCAGGAGCGCCGCGCGCAGGTCTCGCGCGTTGAGGCGGTCAACATGCACACGCGCCGCCGCGCCCCCGTCGCTCCGCCACCTGCACACTCCGCGGCCACCGGGTCCAACGTCGGCCGCTTCTCATTGTACACAGAGTGAAAATACGAGGCGAAATATTTCGCACACTCCTCCTCTTTCAGCAATAAGCCGTTCTTTGTGACTTTGGGTTTATTGCGCCTAGATTGCTTACTCCTAATAAAGTTCCAGAAGGACTTCGGATCCCCTCGTAGGTTCTTCTGAAGTCTGTTCTGGTAGACTTCATAGGTTGAAGCTATCTTTAATTTTACACGAGTTCGAAAACTAGAAAACATTTCATAATCACTCTGGGAGCCAGTAGATTTATATAATTTGTGATAACGCCATTTATGTTTGATATCTCTTATCAAATCAGATGTGTACCATTCTGGATAACTAAACCTAGACCCATGCTTATTTTCTTTAACATTTTTCTTAGGAACGGTCTCGTCAAGAATCTCATTCACTATTTTATAAAAGTAAGTTAAAGCCGCCTCGGAGTTCTGAATATTAAACAAAAACTCCCAATTTATTAATCTAAAAGAATTATACAAAACTTGAAAATCAGCTTTATAGAAATTCCACCTGTGTCTATTGAGTGACGAAACACTTTCATTCTGAGAAAGCCCCCGGCTACCCACTGGTTCCCGATGAGAAAGCCTGGCGCTAATGACCAGCGGCGGATGTTGTGTATCAATATTAACTAAAGGTTCCTCAGAGAGTTGTACCCCTAAGTCACTTAAATCAAACGTAGACAAAACCAAATCTAAGGCACGATTATTAACATTGAGAACATTATTTACCTGCCGAAATCCATTGTAGGCAATAAAATATTCCAAATAACTTTGAATTTCCACCGTCGTAGACGGCATATTAAAATCACCAATCACTAAAACTTTGTCATGTTTGACACAAATGTTCTCTAATATATGAAATAAATGCATGTACTCAGTAGCATCACATTTTGGCGGAATGTAAACAACACAACGCAAGAACAGAAAATTATATTTTCTGTATACCGTCGCGCACACAATCTCAAATAAGGCCTTGTCCACATTTTCAACAGAAACGCGATTTAAACCAAAACGCGGGGAAGTCGCCAAAAATACTCCTCCTTGTTTTCGCCCGTCTACTCGATCACATCGTATTATGTTGAATTCACTTGGAACTAATTCTCCATCATAAATCCCTTTATTGAGACCTGACTCTGTAATTGCAAATATATCATACGTCGATGCCAATATATTATTATAGAACGCATTTGTTTTCGTTCGTAATCCTCGAACATTCTGATAGTATACTTGAATGTACTTATTGCTGGCTTTGATTGCCTTTTGCTGGTTTGCGGGAGTTTCGAAACCACACCCATTGGCTGAATTGTGCATTTAATGGCCAACTATCCACGTTATTAAGCTTATCAAAAAGTGATTCCGGAACTCCGATCATAAATGACGCATAGTCTCTTGCACTCTTCGGAACTATTTTTTCCACTTTAATATCTGCGCATCCACAGATTCCCGCCACATATATCGCCTTCTCAGTTGTGTCTGGATGTAGTGACCACACATGCAAAAACTTCTTCCTCTGAATTGCTTGAAGCGTAACTATTTGAGTGTTTCCTCCTTTTTGTATGGCATTAGCAACCTTTTTCGTTTTTTTTTATTATTAGCTACTACTTGCCATTCTTCGGAAACAGCATTATCCACCAATACTGTGCCAGCGCTTTCCGATATACTCTCGCTGGTTTCCTGCAGTATGGACGCAGCCTTATTCTTGGCTCGCTCGGTCGCTCGGCGCGCACGTTCCGTCACCTTTTCGTGCGGTTCCTTAGCAACACTATCAACGTTCATCTTACTTGCATGCTGAGCAAAAGGTATCCCAACTGGTTTTTCCATCTCGCTTTTTGAAGTATCCGTAGAAATAACTTGAACCTCGATCTTCTCAATTTTAGTGGACAAATCTGCAAGTACCCTCGTCTGTTCCTTGATTGTGACAAAATAATTTCCGATCGTCCGCTGCTGATCTTAAATTTTATTGTTTTGCAACTCAATCACTGCAGTTTGAGCCGCAATTTTTGCTGTCAACGCTGCCACTTTCTTCATTAGCTCGTTGAACGCCGATTCAACATTAAATTTGGACATTTTAACTATTAATCGAAATAAAATCACGGAGACGAAGTTCGCGTGTCAAAGTGCAAGTGCTACGCTACGCAAGATGACTTAGGACTTGCAGCCTATAAGAGACGCACTGGTCATTTTTTAACTGATAAATTAAAAAAGAATAGGGTGGTAAAATCGAAATAACTACTGAAGCGGTACGGTAAGGGAGGTCACAGAAAAATTTTGTTTACGGATGAGAAAATCTTTACAATTTGAGCAACATTTTAACAAAAAAAAATGACCGTATTTATGCTCAAAGCTCCCAATTAGTCGACAGAGTGCACCGTGGGCATTATCCGACTTCAGTGATGGTTTGGTGGGGTGTTAGCTATGAAGGAGTGACTGAGCCATATTTTTGTGAAAAAGATATTAAAACATCGGCACAATTGTATCAAGATACCATTCTTGAGAAGGTAGTTAAGCCGTTAACAACACCATGTTCAATAACCAAGTATGGTTCTTCCGTCCTTCCAACAAGACTCGGCGCCGGGTCATAAAGCTCTGTCCACGCAGTCTCGGTTGGAAGTAAACGTTTCGGACTTCATCAGAGCTGAAGATTGGCCGTCGTCTAGTCCCGATCTTAATCCGCTGGTTTATGATTTATGGTCAGTTTTAGAGAGTACGGCTTGCTCTAAACGCGATGATAATTTGGAGTCCCTTAATCAATCCATACGATTGGCAGTGAAGAATTTTCCCATGGAAAGAGTGCGTGCTTCTATTGATAACTGGCCTCAACGCAACGTTTAAAGGACTGTATTGCAGCCAATGGAGACCACTTCGAATAAGCTTTTTATATTTTAAATTGTTTTATATTTATGTATTAAACTAACACACTGTAAAAGTAATAAATATAATTTGCAATAAAAAATAAATTTCTCTTCGTGGCAACATTTATGGCAAGGCTAGGTATATAGAGTATTAAAAAATATTAGTTGGTGGTAGAAAAGTGAAAATTTAGGGTTGCATGTATTTTTTTACGCCGAATTATAAAAAAATCAAAATAAAAAGTCTAAAAAATTAAATTTTAGGGTGGACCACCCTTAACTTAAGGGTATGAAAAATAGTTTACGCCTTATTCTAAGACCTACTGAATATACACACAAAATTACATAAGAATCGTTCAAGCCGTTTCGTAGGATTTTGTTACAAACACTATGACGAGGGGCAGTGCCACCATTGCACGGAAGTGATATAAATTAAAGCAAATAAAACAAAATAACTTCAATCTGCAACAGTTTATTGTGCGTGTGGGTTGTTGGGCCTAATTATCTTAAACATAGAAAAAAAATAATTCATGCACTAGAGCATAAAAACCGACTTTACTACGCACAACATAAAGGCGAACTTTTAGAGCATAAGAAGTGAAAATGATACTAATACCTCTCTGTCTGTCTGACTGTATGCTACCATTTCATGCCTAAACTACTGAACGGATTTTTGGCAGAGAGATAAATTGCATCCCGGGGAAGGACATAGGATAGTTTTTATCCCGATATTCCCACGGGATCGACACTTTCTCTCTCCGGTCGTGTCGGACTGCCGTCCCATTGGACTATGAGAGTGAGGGAAGAGAGAGTGCACCTCTATCTGCGCGCACACTTCGCACTATAATATCTTCCGCGCCGAAGGCTAGTTTCCGTTGAGATTGGCCGCCGTGGAAATACGATCTGGGGGACGTTATTTATTTATTTAAATAAATCTAATACCTAATTACCTACCTACATAAAACAAAGTCGGGTTAGTTTACTCAAGAACGGCTGGACTAATTTTTATGATGTTTGTTTTGTTGGATTTTTCTCTGCCCCGAATACTAGAATAACCCTAAAACACGGGGAAAAAACCAGGAAAAAATGACAAGTTATTTCATTTTCTCATACAACATTTATTAGTTCTGAGACAGTACGAAGTTTGCCGCGTCAGCTAGTTAATAATAATAAATAGTGTGCTTCCTCCCTCTTAAATTGGCACAGCAATCGACAAGCTGTATCGCATGTCGGTTGTCTGTCGTCTGACGTGTGACGTCATGACGTGCTTGTGCAGGGCGCGCTGCTGACGTGCGGCAGCCGCAGGGGCTGCGTGTACCTGCTGGAGCTTTCGTCCAACCTCACCGGTGTCGACAAGAACGACAAGGTGCAACTGACGCAGGTGCTGGAGCGCGAGGCCAAACGCGAGCGCATCCTGGAGGCGCGCTTGCGCGAGATCAAACTGAAGCAGCGCCAGGCGGAGGAGGCCAGCCCGGCCACGTCGCTAGCGTCGGTGGACGGCGCGGCCGGTGACGCCGACCTGGACGCCGCCACCACCGAGTACCACGCCGTCATCAAGAAGGAGCTCACCTACTTCTGAACGGAGACGGACGAACATCCTCATACTTTTAGTTACTTTTTGTTTTATAAGGATTTATTTTTAAACTGTACCTTTGTAGTTTACGTTAATGAATACGTTCCAATTGATTGATTATAAATATTTTTAATGCCTATTAGATTTTGGTATATTTAATTTAAAATATCTACCTATAAGTTGATATCGTTTGTTTTTGGTTTTGTAAGATTTCAGAAATAAATTAAATAAACATTATATTATTTTCATCAAATGTGTTTGTGTATTATTTATTATATTGGGACTGTGCGCGACAGTTTTCAAGGCTAGGTTCTGCCCACTTTTATCTGGCCCGCGCCCAAGGCTCGTGAACAGCAAAACATAAAAGCTACGACTAGGTACACAGAGTATTTATTTACTGCCGCATGGGGCAGTAGGTTGTAACGTCGCACGTTACATTTTGCACAAATCAAAACATAATAATTAAATTAACAACAAAATCACAGCAACATTCCAATGTTTACATATTACGTTCAACTGTCAAAGAACCGCAGACGTCAAAATAATAATAATAAGTCAAATAATTTTGAACAATTTTCAGTTAATTTAATTTTTAAAAGCAGTTTCAATAATTAATGTGAAATACAACAGCCATAGCCCAAATAGTTAATTTAAATACAATTTTATAAAAATATACCTAAAATGAACCATAGTATAAGAATAAACTTTAATCAAAAACTGCCGAATCGGAGGTGACATCTGTCATGTCACCTCTGATAAAACCAAACAGAAAATGTTGACGAGATTAGCAGCTCGACGTGCACGCCTTCCACCTCCGGACTCTTCGCTCAGCTCCGCCTCGCCGCCGCCGGTGCCCAGCCCCATTGTGAGCGCTGTGACAACACCGGCCGTAGCAGTTGCGTCGAGCTCGAGCGACGAGTATTTTTCCCCGCCAACGTCGCCAACACCCGTACGTCGGCAGGGGAGAGGCCGGCCACCGAAGAGCTTGGGACTTAGGGGCCATCCGGCCCCGAGCCGGGTCCCCGCTACCGGTGGTTGTGTGCAGCGCATGAGATGGACTCAGTCTATGAACGAGAACGTCATGCGCGCATATTACAGGTCTACAGAGGGGGGAACTAACCTCACTGCGTACCGCGTTAGGATGCTGTCTCTGTTCCAGGAACTAGAACCAACCGTCAACGTTTCGGCCCAACGACTGTCGGATCAGGTGCGGGTCATCCAACGCAATCACAGGTTGGACGACATCGCACTTGATAGGCTGCGCTCAGAGGTACTGAGCAACCATATCGTTTCGACTTCGGCACAAACTGCGGCACAAGCATCAACTATTGATGCTACCCCGCCGCGGTCCAATCATGTTGAAGAAGAAGATGATAGGGTTGACACAGTAAGTAGCCAGTGCAACGTTCGACTGAGGAGCGCCCTGGAGGATGCGTTTCTCGAGTATAGATTCACTCCAGCCGAACTTAGACCCCGATTACCACGGTTACCCATGCACAAAAAAAATAGGGCGCTGGTGTGTGCCTTGGACTTGCAGCTCAAAAATTTTTTCGAGAGTAGCAAGGATCTCGTTGATACACACTCGATCCTGTATTGTGCGGCTGTGGCGGCATGTCGTTTAGCTAACGTCAAGTTTCCAAGTTGTGACAGAGCTACTCGACCAAAACCAGCCGTACCAACCTGGCAGCACAGGATCGAGCGTCGTATTGATGGGACCAGGGTACTCATCGGCAAACTATACAGCTTCAGGGAGGGCAATACACGACCACGAGTGATGCGCTTTGTGAGACAGGCATTCTCGGGGACTGGAATCAGCCCTCGAGAATACATATCCTGTGTCACAGAGCGCATCGACTTCCTGAAGCAAAAAGTTTGTGCATGGGCGAGCCGAATTCGGCGGTATAAACGGCGGATTGATCGATACATGCAGAATCGCATGTTCCAGAGTGATGAAAGGTGGGTGTATAGAGCTTGGGAGCGACCTGAACTAAATGTGATGGATGTATTTCGCCCGGATGATGCCGCCACAAATGCGTTCTGGTGCAGCATCTGGTCGGTGCCCGTCAATCACACTGAGGCTGACTGGATGCAGGATGTCAAGCGAGTGTGTGAGACTATACCAGAAATGGATACAGTCCTAATTACGCCATCAGACGTTGCCAGAGCGGTCCGTCCGTTACCGAATTGGAAATCACCGGGACCGGACGGACTGCACAACTTTTGGCTGAAATGGCTAATTAGTTCACACACTTACTTGGCATCGCAGTTCCAGTCATCCTTAGAGTCTGGGTCGCTACCGCAGTTTTTAACAACAGGCGTCACCCACCTGCTCCATAAATCAGGTAGTCCCGCGGAACCCAAGAATTATAGACCGATCACGTGTTTGTCGACGGTTTATAAACTTCTTACATCCATTTTGAGAGCGAAAATTAATACGCACATTGAGAGTAACTCGATTATGTCTGCCTCTCAAAATGGATGTAGGAATGGGTCCCGCGGTACTAAGGGGCTACTCCTTATAGACATGGCCATTAGCCAACAGGTTCGTCAATCCCGCAAGGATCTGTCCACATGTTAGATAGATTACAAGAAGGCCTACGACTCGGTGCCACATACATGGCTCATGAGGGTGCTGGAGTTGTACAAGATAGATGCAACTCTACGCACCTTCCTTGGGTCGTGTATGGGGCAATGGAAGACGGTCCTTCGTTATCCAGGATGTCGACAGATTCAGGGGAATGATGAGCCTGTATGGATTAAACGGGGAATATTTCAGGGCGACAGTTTGAGTCCACTTTGGTTCTGCTTGGCCCTGAATCCTCTAAGTACACTACTAGAGGATTCAGGTCTAGGCTATCGGTTGAGGAGAGGTGGTCAGGTCATATCTCACCTCCTTTACATGGATGATTTGAAACTCTTTGCCCCCAACAAATTACGTCTGATGGAGCTACTGAAGGTAACTGAAACTTTCAGTAGCGCCATCAGGATGGAGTTTGGTGTGGACAAATGTGCAGTCATGCATGTAAAGCGAGGGGAGATTATGGAATCCGAGGAAATTCAACTCTCGGATTCCATCGGCCTCAGATCCCTCTCCTTATCCGAAAACTATAAGTATTTGGGTATGTCGAAAGCGTTAGGCATCAACGATGCTGACATGAAGCAATCGTTGAAGGAACGCTTCTTTTGTCGCCTGAAGAAGGTATTAATTAGTCTTCTTTCGGGCGGAAATAAGGTGCGCGCCTTCAACGGTTGGGTCATGCCGGTTTTGATGTACTCTTTTGGCATACTCAAATGGACTCAGACCGAACTCGACGCCCTGGATAGAAGGGTCCGTACACTACTGACCGCAAACCGGATGCATCACCCACGATCATCGGTGATGAGACTGTATATCCCGCGGAAGTGCGGGGGTCGAGGCTTTTTAAATGCGAAGACCCTCCACAACCGTGAGGTATGCAGTCTCAGGGAATATTTTTTAAATGCCGAAGTGGGTATGCACCGTGATGTGGTCGCAGTGGACAAGGGGCTCACCCCGCTCTCCATGGCTAAAGAGAACTGGCGCAAACCGTAGTACTTTCTACTGATGACCGCAAGAAGGTATGGCAAAGCAAGGAGCTTCACGGGCGCTTCTATCGGGCTCTTCATGAGCCCGGTGTAGATTTCTCAGCGTCCGTATCCTGGCTACGTTTTGGTGACCTTTTCGGGGAAACTGAAGGTTTCGTCTGTGCAATTATGGACGAAGTTATCTTGACGAATAACTATCGGAGACATATTATGAAGGACGGGACGGTTGACGTGTGTCGGGCATGCCACCGTCCGGGTGAGTCTATCAGACATATTGTCTCTGGTTGTTCTCGTCTGGCTAACGGCGAGTACTTGCACAGACATAACCAAGTGGCCAGGATTATTCACCAGCAACTTGCTTTGAAATATAAGCTTGTGGATTCTGAGGTACCGTATTACAAGTATGTGCCCGACCCAGTTCTTTAAAATGACCATGTCACGTTGTACTGGGATCGATCTATCATTACTGACAGGACTATTGTTGCCAATAAGCCTGATATAGTGGTGATAGATCGATTAGCGCGCCGCACAATGATTGTCGATGTTACCATTCCGCGTGACGGTAACCTCGTGAAAGCTGAGAAAGAGAAACAAATTAAATATCTCGACTTAGCACACGAGGTTGTTGACATGTGGAATGTGAGCTCGGCTATCATTGTGCCGATTGTCGTGTCGGCCAATGGTCTTATAGCCGAAAGCCTCGATCAACATCTATCGAGGCTCTCGTTAGGCGGTTGGATCAAGGGCCTGATTCAGAAGGCAGTACTCCTCGATACGGCTCGCATTGTGAGGAGGTTCCTGTCTCTGGAGCCCTAACCACCGGTAGCTTGGACCCTGGTCCCGACACCGGCGGAAAACTATTTTTTTATATTTTTAAATGTTTTTCTTTTATATATTTAAAGAAATATTTAAAAATGTAATAGAATAAGATATCTAAATAAATGAATGGCATAATAATAATAATCTTTATTTTCCAGCTTAACAATTTACATTACCACTTGATTTATCATACCCTTATAGTCTTATAAATTGTAGGTTTATACAGAGTTATAAATCTCTGACACCCAAGCTAAGATTGAACTTGTGTTATGGGTGTCAGGGCTCTCAAATTAATACCAGGAAGACAAATATAAGTTCGGAAATTCATAGTGTGGGATCTATATACCGAAAAATTAAAATATAATTTAAACTTACTTATACAAAAACAAAATAACTAATCAAAGAGAAAAAAAAACCATCTGTATAGTGTTATTTTATGTATTGTGTAGTAATAGTGTTGTGTTGAGTAGTGTTGTATAGTGTTGTGTTGAATTGAGTTGTGTAGTGTTATGATGTGGGTATGCTGTTAAGGTGTATTTGATGATATGTCGGACGGGGTACTGTTTGGGTGAAAGTAGGTGTGCGGCAAAGCTACGTATTGAGGATCTTTTCAACCTCATCATAGCTCAGGGTTATGATACATTCACAGACCTTTGCTTTGCAATCAAATTTATTTAATGTGTAGATGTTACATTGTTTGTTAACAAAGTTGTATATACGACTACCAAGGATTCTAAAATGTCGTTCTGCAAGTTTCGTTCTGTGCCTCTCTATTGGACATACATCTGTATTCCTACGTTTTTTTAAGCGATTTAGATCCAGCTGTATGGAAGTATGTCTACGCAACGTGCAATTTAGCACAAAGAGCTGCCTCACGGTCAAGACCTGACAATCTTTGTACAATTGAGACGTACTGTACCGATAGTGTTTAAAAGTCATGACCTTGAGGACAGCTCTCTGAGCCCTTTCAAGCTTTATCATACTTGTCTTCGCTGCACCGCCCCAGACCGTTATGCCAAAAGTTAAAATTGACTGACAAAGAGAGAAATAAACCATACGTAAGGTATCTACGTCAGCACTGTACCGCAGGCTTTTGAACACGGTAATTAGTTTTCTAACTCTGCCAGACAATACACCAATTTGAAAATTCCATGATATGAGGTTGTCTATTAGTACACCGAGATATTTGACACTGGTTTTTCTTGTCAGGGGAAAACAGGAGCATTGGCCTGGGTAAGCATTGCAATTAATGTGAGCTTTAACTGAAAAAGTGAGGTCAGGCTGCGAAGTCGATTTGAGGGAGAAAGTGATAAAGTTGGTTTTATCCACGTTTAGAGTAAGGCTATTCGCTGACAGCCAAGACATGACAATGCCAAGAACAGATTCTGCTCTCTCTCGAGCTTCGTCCCAACTCTCAGCATGTACTAGAAGGGCTGTGTCATCCGCATATGTGTAGATGGAACAATTTGGGAGTGCTAAATCACATAAACTATTCACATAAATCAAAAAAAGTGTAGGCCCCAGAATGGAACCTTGAGGCACTCCAAAAGACAGTCCACACTCATCACTAACATACGTGGTGACTTTAACACACTGTGTTCGCTCAGACAGGTAGCTCGCAAAGATAGCGAGTGCAGGGCCTCTAACACCAATTCTCTCCAATTTTTTTAGTAGGATGGGGACAGAGACAGTATCAAACGCCTTAGATAGATCTAAGAATAAACCTAGGCACTTAGATTTCTTATCTAGTGTCTCGATAACATCGTCAATCAGGGCCGAGAAAGCGTCTTCACAAGACTTACCCCTACGAAAGCCAAACTGATTATTGGAAAGGTTCCTGTGGCTTTCCAAGAAAGACATAAGCCGATTATTCAGGACCCTCTCAAGAACCTTTGACAATGCCGGAAGGACTGATATTGGTCTGTAGTTATTGACACTGCCTCTGTCCCCTCCCTTGTGAATAGGATGAACGACCGCTCTCTTTAAAACTTTCGGGAATACACCCTCAGAGATACACAGACCACATATGTGAGTAACGAGGGGTACAAGAGTTTGTCTGCTCATTTTTAGAAGCTTTGAACTGATTCCATCCCATCCCGGGGCAGAATCGGAGCGAAGACCCATTATAATATTTTCAACCTCATCGCAATCTGGAGAGTGAATAACCATTGAGTTCACCTGTGCATCATCCCTGACATATGACTCATGTAAAGTCCCTGAACTTATATGCTTAGCTGCAAGCTCCTTGCCAATATTCACAAAATAATTGTTGACTTCGTTTAAAGAAGACTTGCAGTCTTGGTTGGACAACGACAATAACTCCACAGGTGGAGATCTAGACATTTGTTTATTAATGATGGTGTTTATAACGTTCCAGGTCTTTTTAGGGTTATTTTTGGCTTTCACCAATTCAATTTTTTCGTGATTGATTTTTAGTCTATGTAGAAGCTTATTGCAAAAGTTGCGATAACGCGTATAGGTTAATTTTATAGTATAACTAGATTTTGGGCGTTGCGCGAGCTGCAAGCAGCTCGCGGGGTCGTGTTTTTGAGGAGTATTTCTTACCCTTGTAAAATTTTGAGAATTGGACAGTAATCCTTAGCACTTATAGGATTTTGTAATAATAGCTATTTATTCACCAAGGGGAGTAATCTGTACTTACCCTCGAGTGATATATACTACTTTATACTACACAAGTTGTGGAGTTGTTGTTAATAAATTGCTATAATTGTCACTGGAATCACTTATTTTCACTTGTGATTTACACCGCCAAACTTTAAACTTTACCAATAGTACAGGATACGTAGAAGAAAGACCTTCACCGATCGAGTAACCGGACGAAATGTGTTTTTTACGGAATAAAATATGCTAACGAAAGTAACGGTGATGGGTTGCCTAATGAAATCCTGTCAAGGATATTTTTAATTAATTATGTAATAGGTAATTTTTTTTCGATATCTTCACCGATAGCGTAACCAAAAAAATTTAATGCTAATCGAAAGTATGGAGTCTATAGAATATGCAAACATAGGGTTGCCTACCTTTTTCTTGTCAAGGCTATAGGGTTGCCTAGTTTAAAAAGGTGATTCGAAAATGGTACCTTCACCGATCGAGTAACCAAATAAATTATATATCAAAATGAAGATTATTTTTTTGCGAATACGATGGTACAAGGTTGCCTACGAAAAACCTGTCAAAAATCAGGGTTGTAAGGCGTTGAAATTTGAAAATTGAAACGTATGAAAGTGTGCAAGAAAGAGAGACTCCACATTATATCCAGTGCGATAAAAGAGGAAGCAGCATTGCAGCTGTTCGCGCCACATCAGATCCTTGAAATAGTGCGAGAGAGAGAGCCTATACGTAATATCAAATGCGGTAGAGGAAGACGCACCATAGCGACGGGCTCCGCCCCTTCTGGCCTATGAAAGAGAGTGCGCATGCTCTGTACAGTTGACAGATCTCTGTATGAATGTCAAGTGTTGTTTTGGAGCAACTTCCCGCCATTCTTATAGAAGTAATAGCGTGCTACGGAATATAAAATCGTGCTGTTTATTATTTTTTTTTTTATTGAATTCATTGGTGAATTTTACTTACAAATTAAAAATCTCGAAAACGTGCTTTTTATGTGGCTTGAAAGAGTCCGTAATTGACTTTGATGATGAAACGCTAAAAAACTGCAAATTAAAGTTGGCGTTTCGGATAAAGCATTTAAAAAATTTTAAATATATGCGTATAAAAATTAAAATAACTATAGGTTAAAAATTTTTGTCCTATATTTTTTATTCTATTTATAATAATTTATTTTCTAAAAAAATGGGCCTAGTTTCTGTCAATTTCTGTTTTGTTACAAATAAAATATAAAAAATTTATTTCAGTAATAATTTGGAAAATTATATATAAGTATCACTTATTTCTTGCTCTGCAATGAAATTATTGAATTCTTCAATGTAAGTTTTTTTAAAACAGTTATTTTCTTGTAACACTGTGAGTGATAACCAACTAAATCGAGTGATATATCAGAGGGGCAATTCTCGTAATTTTAACAACGTTCACAGTCTGATCTCAGTCTCAATCTGTCAAAAAATACTTTTAATTTCCCTACATTTTGACAAGTTTTTGACATTTGCTTGTCGCCGAGATGATACTGCGACTAGATTTTGAACGTTTTAAATTACGAGAATTGGCCTTCAGTTATGTTCACATCAGACAAACAGCACGATTTTATATTCCGTAGCAAACTATTACTTCTATGAGAATGGCGGGAAGTTGCTCCAAAACAACGCTTGACATTCATACACAGATCTGTCAACCGTACAGAGCATGCGCACTCTCTTTCAATTTTTTTTTTAAACCTTGCCCCACCTTAGGAATTACTCCTGTATCGTGGGTACGTTTACGAACATTTAAATTCACATACACAAACAGCCAGACTCGAAACAATTACCTGTAGGCAATACAAATATTTGTTCCGTGCGGGAATCGAACCCGCGACACGCAGCGCAGCAGTCGATCGCTCAGCCACTGCGCCAACCATGTCGTCGTTTCATAGGCCAGAAGGGGCGGAGCCCGTCGCTATGGTGCGTCTTCCTCTACCGTATTTGATACTACGTATATGCTCTCTCTCTCTCGCACTATTTCAAGCATCTGATGTGGCGCGATCGGCTGCAATGCTGCTTCCTCTTCTATCGCACTGGATATAATGGGGAGTCTCTCTTGCACACTTTCATACATTTCTATTTTCAAATTTCAACGCCTTACAACCCTGATTTTTGACAGGTTTTTCGTAGGCAACCTTGTACCATCGTATTCGCAAAAAAATAATCTTCATTTTGATATATAACTTATTTGGTTACTCGATCGGTGAAGGTACCATTTTCGAATCACCTTTTTAAACTAGGCAACCCTAGGCCTTGACAAGAAAAAGGTAGGCAACCCTATGTTTGCATATTCTATAGACTCCATACTTTCGATTAGCATTAATTTTTTTTGGTTACGCTATCGGTGAAAATATCGAAAAAAAATTACCTGTTACATAATTAATTAAAAATATCCTTGACAGGATTTCATTAGGCAACCCATCACCGTTACTTTCGTTAACATATGTTATTCCGTAAAAAACACATTTCGTCCGGTTACTCGATCGGTGAAGATCTTTCTTCTACGTATCTTAGACTACAAGAAAATTGTTTCTACAAAATACGTCAGCCAACAAAATAAGTCTTTTTTTTTTCTTATTTTAGCGCGTCAAACAGTTTTCGCGTCAAAAGACGTTAAGCCGCATGGCTCTAGTGGGGACGCGGCTTAACGTCTTTTGTGATTTGTTGTGATCAACAACACTCAACAACACTCAACAATACTCAACAACACCCAAAACACTCAACAACATTCAACAACACTCAACAACACTCAACAACACTCGACAACACTCGACAACACTCAATAACACTCAACAACATTCAACAACACTCAACAACACTCATCAACACTCAACAACACTCAATCACACTCGACAACACTCAACAACACTGAACAACACTCAACAACACTCAACAACACTCAAAACACTCAACAACACTCAACAACACTCAACAAGATTCAACAAGATTCAACAACACTCAACAACACTCAACAACTTTCAACAACACTCAACGACACTCAACAACACTCGACAACACTCGACAACACTCGACAACACTCGACAACACTCAACAACACTCAACAACACTCAACAACACTCATCAACACTTAACAACACTCAACAACACTCAACAACACTCAACCACACTCAAAACACTCAACAACACTCAACAACACTCAACAACACCAAAAACACTCAACAACCCTCAACAACACTCAACAATACCCAAAACACTCAAAACACTCAACAACACTCAACAGCACTCATCAACACTCAACAACACTCAACAACACTCAATAAGACTCAACAACAGTCAACAACACTCAACCACACTCAACAACACTCAACAACACTCAACAACACTCAACAACACTCAACCACACTCAACATCACTCAACAACACTCAACAACACTCAACCACACTCAACATCACTCAACAACACTCAACAACACTCAACAACACTCAACAACCCTCAACAACACTCAACAACATTCAACAACACTCAACAACACCCAAAACACTCAACAACACTCAACAACACTCATCAACACTCAACAACACTCAACAACACTCAACAACACTCAACAACACCCAAAACACTCAACAACACTCAACAACATTCATCAACACTCAACAACACTCAACAACACTCAATAACACTCAACAACACTCAACAACACTCAACCACACTCAACAACACTCAACAACACTCAAAAACACTCAACAACACTCAACCACACTCAACATCACTCAACAACACTCAACAACACTCAACAACCCTCAACAACACTCAACAACACTCAACAACACCCAAAACACTCAAAACACTCAACAACACTCAACAGCACTCATCAACACTCAACAACACTCAACAACACTCAATAAGACTCAACAACAGTCAACAACACTCAACAACACTCAACAACACTCAACCACACTCAAAACACTCAACAACACTCAACAACACTCAACAACCCTCAACAACACTCAACAACACTCAACAACACTCAACATCACTCAACAACACTCAACAACACTCATCAACACTCAACAACACTCAACAACACCCAAAACACTCAAAACACTCAACAACACTCAACAACACTCATCAACACTCAACAACACTCAACAACACTCAACAACACTCATCAACACTCAACAACACTCAACAACACTCAACAACACTCAACAACACTCAACCACACTCAACAACACTCAACAACACTCAACAACACTCAACAACACTCATCAACACTCAACAACACTCAACAACACTCAATAACACTCAACAACACTCAACAACACTCAACAACACTCAACAACACTCAACAACACTCAACAACCCTCAACAACACTCAACAACACTCAACAACACTCATCAACACTCACCAACACAACAACACCCAAAACACTCAAAACACTCAACAACACTCAACAAAACTCAATAAAACTCAATAACACTCAACAACATTCAACAACACTCAACCATACTCAACAACACTCAACAACACTCAACAACCCTCAACAACACTCAACAACACTCAACAACACTCATCAACACTCAACAACACTCAACAACCCTCAACAACACTCAACAACACTCAACAACACTCAACAACACTCAACAACACTCAACCACACTCAAAACACTCAACAACACTCAACAACACTCAACAACACTCAACAACCCTCAACAACACTCAACAACACTCAACAACACTCAACAACACTCAACAACACTCAACAACACTCAACAACCCTCAACAACACTCAACAACACTCAACAACACTCAACAACACTCAACAACACTCAACAACACTCAACATCACTCAACAACACTCAACAACACTCATCAACACTCAACAACACCCGAAACACTCAAAACACTCAACAACACTCAACAACACTCATCAACACTCAACAACACTCAACAACACTCAACAACACTCAACAACACTCAACAACACTCAACAACACTCAACAACACTCATCAACACTCAACAACACAACAACACCCAAAACACTCAAAACACTCAACAACACTCAACAACACTCATCAACACTCAACAACACTCAACAACACTCAATAACACTCAACAACACTCAACAACACTCAACAACACTCAACAACACTCAACAACCCTCAACAACACTCAACAACCCTCAACAACACTCAACAACACTCATCAACACTCACCAACACAACAACACCCAAAACACTCAAAACACTCAACAACACTCAACAAAACTCAATAAAACTCAATAACACTCAACAACATTCAACAACACTCAACCATACTCAACAACACTCAACAACACTCAACAACCCTCAACAACACTCAACAACACTCGACAACACTCGACAACACTCAATAACACTCAACAACATTCAACAACACTCAACAACACTCATCAACACTCAACAACACTCAATCACACTCGACAACACTCAACAACACTGAACAACACTCAACAACACTCAACAACACTCAAAACACTCAACAACACTCAACAACACTCAACAAGATTCAACAAGATTCAACAACACTCAACAACACTCAACAACTTTCAACAACACTCAACGACACTCAACAACACTCGACAACACTCGACAACACTCGACAACACTCGACAACACTCAACAACACTCAACAACACTCAACAACACTCAACAACACTCATCAACACTTAACAACACTCAACAACACTCAACAACACTCAACCACACTCAAAACACTCAACAACACTCAACAACACTCAACAACACCCAAAACACTCAACAACCCTCAACAACACTCAACAATACCCAAAACACTCAAAACACTCAACAACACTCAACAGCACTCATCAACACTCAACAACACTCAATAAGACTCAACAACAGTCAACAACACTCAACCACACTCAACAACACTCAACAACACCCAAAACACTCAACAACACTCAACAACACTCATCAACACTCAACAACACTCAACAACACTCAACAACACTCAACAACACCCAAAACACTCAACAACACTCAACAACATTCATCAACACTCAACAACACTCAACAACACTCAATAACACTCAACAACACTCAACAACACTCAACCACACTCAACAACACTCAACAACACTCAAAAACACTCAACAACACTCAACAAGATTCAACAAGATTCAACAACACTCAACAACACTCAACAACTTTCAACAACACTCAACGACACTCAACAACACTCGACAACACTCGACAACACTCGACAACACTCGACAACACTCAACAACACTCAACAACACTCAACAACACTCAACAACACTCATCAACACTTAACAACACTCAACAACACTCAACAACACTCAACCACACTCAAAACACTCAACAACACTCAACAACACTCAACAACACCCAAAACACTCAACAACCCTCAACAACACTCAACAATACCCAAAACACTCAAAACACTCAACAACACTCAACAGCACTCATCAACACTCAACAACACTCAATAAGACTCAACAACAGTCAACAACACTCAACCACACTCAACAACACTCAACAACACTCAACAACACTCAACAACACTCAACCACACTCAACATCACTCAACAACACTCAACAACACTCAACAACCCTCAACAACACTCAACAACACTCAACAACACTCAACAACACTCAACAACCCTCAACAACACTCAACAACACTCAACAACATTCAACAACACTCAACAACACCCAAAACACTCAACAACACTCAACAACACTCATCAACACTCAACAACACTCAACAACACTCAACAACACTCAACAACACTCAACAACACCCAAAACACTCAACAACACTCAACAACATTCATCAACACTCAACAACACTCAACAACACTCAATAACACTCAACAACACTCAACAACACTCAACCACACTCAACAACACTCAACAACACTCAAAAACACTCAACAACACTCAACCACACTCAACATCACTCAACAACACTCAACAACACTCAACAACCCTCAACAACACTCAACAACACTCAACAACACCCAAAACACTCAAAACACTCAACAACACTCAACAGCACTCATCAACACTCAACAACACTCAACAACACTCAATAAGACTCAACAACAGTCAACAACACTCAACAACACTCAACAACACTCAACCACACTCAAAACACTCAACAACACTCAACAACACTCAACAACCCTCAACAACACTCAACAACACTCAACAACACTCAACATCACTCAACAACACTCAACAACACTCATCAACACTCAACAACACTCAACAACACCCAAAACACTCAAAACACTCAACAACACTCAACAACACTCAACAACACTCAACAACCCTCAACAACACTCAACAACACTCAACAACACTCAACAACCCTCAAACCACACTCAACAACACTCAACAACACTCAACAACCCTCAACAACACTCAACAACACTCAACAACACTCAACATCACTCAACAACACTCAACAACACTCAACATCACTCAACAACACTCAACAACACTCATCAACACTCAACAACACCCGAAACACTCAAAACACTCAACAACACTCAACAACACTCATCAACACTCAACAACACTCATCAACACTCACCAACACAACAACACCCAAAACACTCAAAACACTCAACAACACTCAACAAAACTCAATAACACTCAACAACATTCAACAACACTCAACCATACTCAACAACACTCAACAACACTCAACAACCCTCAACAACACTCAACAACACTCGACAACACTCGACAACACTCAATAACACTCAACAACATTCAACAACACTCAACAACACTCATCAACACTCAACAACACTCAATCACACTCGACAACACTCAACAACACTGAACAACACTCAACAACACTCAACAACACTCAAAACACTCAACAACACTCAACAACACTCAACAAGATTCAACAAGATTCAACAACACTCAACAACACTCAACAACTTTCAACAACACTCAACGACACTCAACAACACTCGACAACACTCGACAACACTCGACAACACTCGACAACACTCAACAACACTCAACAACACTCAACAACACTCAACAACACTCATCAACACTTAACAACACTCAACAACACTCAACAACACTCAACCACACTCAAAACACTCAACAACACTCAACAACACTCAACAACACCCAAAACACTCAACAACCCTCAACAACACTCAACAATACCCAAAACACTCAAAACACTCAACAACACTCAACAGCACTCATCAACACTCAACAACACTCAATAAGACTCAACAACAGTCAACAACACTCAACCACACTCAACAACACTCAACAACACCCAAAACACTCAACAACACTCATCAACACTCAACAACACTCAACAACACTCAACAACACTCAACAACACTCAACAACACCCAAAACACTCAACAACACTCAACAACATTCATCAACACTCAACAACACTCAACAACACTCAATAACACTCAACAACACTCAACAACACTCAACCACACTCAACAACACTCAACAACACTCAAAAACACTCAACAACACTCAACAAGATTCAACAAGATTCAACAACACTCAACAACACTCAACAACTTTCAACAACACTCAACGACACTCAACAACACTCGACAACACTCGACAACACTCGACAACACTCGACAACACTCAACAACACTCAACAACACTCAACAACACTCAACAACACTCATCAACACTTAACAACACTCAACAACACTCAACAACACTCAACCACACTCAAAACACTCAACAACACTCAACAACACTCAACAACACCCAAAACACTCAACAACCCTCAACAACACTCAACAATACCCAAAACACTCAAAACACTCAACAACACTCAACAGCACTCATCAACACTCAACAACACTCAATAAGACTCAACAACAGTCAACAACACTCAACCACACTCAACAACACTCAACAACACTCAACAACACTCAACAACACTCAACCACACTCAACATCACTCAACAACACTCAACAACACTCAACAACCCTCAACAACACTCAACAACACTCAACAACACTCAACAACACTCAACAACCCTCAACAACACTCAACAACACTCAACAACATTCAACAACACTCAACAACACCCAAAACACTCAACAACACTCAACAACACTCATCAACACTCAACAACACTCAACAACACTCAACAACACTCAACAACACCCAAAACACTCAACAACACTCAACAACATTCATCAACACTCAACAACACTCAACAACACTCAATAACACTCAACAACACTCAACAACACTCAACCACACTCAACAACACTCAACAACACTCAAAAACACTCAACAACACTCAACCACACTCAACATCACTCAACAACACTCAACAACACTCAACAACCCTCAACAACACTCAACAACACTCAACAACACCCAAAACACTCAACAACACTCAACAGCACTCATCAACACTCAACAACACTCAACAACACTCAATAAGACTCAACAACAGTCAACAACACTCAACAACACTCAACAACACTCAACCACACTCAAAACACTCAACAACACTCAACAACACTCAACAACCCTCAACAACACTCAACAACACTCAACAACACTCAACATCACTCAACAACACTCAACAACACTCATCAACACTCAACAACACTCAACAACACCCAAAACACTCAAAACACTCAACAACACTCAACAACACTCAACAACACTCAACAACCCTCAACAACACTCAACAACACTCAACAACACTCAACAACCCTCAAACCACACTCAACAACACTCAACAACACTCAACAACCCTCAACAACACTCAACAACACTCAACAACACTCAACATCACTCAACAACACTCAACAACACTCAACATCACTCAACAACACTCAACAACACTCATCAACACTCAACAACACCCGAAACACTCAAAACACTCAACAACACTCAACAACACTCATCAACACTCAACAACACTCAACAACACTCAACAACACTCAACAACACTCAACAACACTCAACAACACTCAACAACACTCATCAACACTCAACAACACAACAACACCCAAAACACTCAAAACACTCAACAACACTCAACAACACTCATCAACACTCAACAACACTCAACAACACTCAATAACACTCAACAACACTCAACAACACTCAACAACACTCAACAACACTCAACAACCCTCAACAACACTCAACAACCCTCAACAACACTCAACAACACTCATCAACACTCACCAACACAACAACACCCAAAACACTCAAAACACTCAACAACACTCAACAAAACTCAATAAAACTCAATAACACTCAACAACATTCAACAACACTCAACCATACTCAACAACACTCAACAACACTCAATAACCCTCAACAACACTCAACAACACTCAACAACACTCATCAACACTCAACAACCCTCAACAACACTCAACAACACTCAACAACACTCAACAACACTCAACCACACTCAAAACACTCAACAACACTCAACAACACTCAACAACACTCAACAACACTCAACAACCCTCAACAACACTCAACAACACTCAACAACACTCAACAACACTCAACAACACTCAACAACACTCAACAACCCTCAACAACACTCAACAACACTCAACAACACTCAACAACACTCAACAACACTCAACAACACTCAACATCACTCAACAACACTCAACAACACTCATCAACACTCAACAACACCCGAAACACTCAAAACACTCAACAACACTCAACAACACTCATCAACACTCAACAACACTCAACAACACTCAACAACACTCAACAACACTCAACAACCCTCAACAACACTCAACAACACTCAACAACACTCATCAACACTCAACAACACAACAACACCCAAAACACTCAAAACACTCAACAACACTCAACAAAACTCAATAAAACTCAATAACACTCAACAACACTCAACAACACTCAACCATACTCAACAACACTCAACAACACTCAACAACCCTCAACAACACTCAACAACACTCAACAACACTCAACAACACTCAACAACACTCATCAACACTCAACAACACTCAACAACCCTCAACAACACTCAAGAACACTCAACAACACTCAACAACACTCAACAACACTCAACCACACTCAAAGCACTCAACAACACTCAACAACACTCAACAACACTCAATAACACTCAATAACACTCAACAACACTCAACAACACTCAAGAACACTCAACAACACTCAACAACACTCAACAACACTCAACCACACTCAAAGCACTCAACAACACTCAACAACACTCAACAACACTCAATAACACTCAATAACACTCAACAACACTCAACAACACTCAACCACACTCAAAACACTCAACAACACTCAACAACACTCAACAACCCGCAACAACACTCAACAACACTCAACAACACTCAACAACACTCAACAACACTCAACAACACTCATCAACACTCAACAACATTCAACAACCCTCAACAACACTCAACAACACTCGGCATCACTCAACAACACTCAACAACACTCAACAACACTCAACAACACTCAACCACACTCAAAGCACTCAACAACAACACTCAACAACACTCAACAACACTCAATAACACTCAATAACACTCAACAACACTCAACAACACTCAACCACACTCAAAACACTCAACAACACTCAACAACCCGCAACAACACTCAACAACACTCAACAACACTCAACAACACTCAACAACACTCAACAACACTCAACAACACTCAACAACACTCAACAACACTCATCAACACTCAACAACACTCAACAACCCTCAACAACACTCAACAACACTCAACAACACTCAACAACACTCAACAACACTCAACAACACTCAACATCACTCAACAACACTCAACAACACTCAACAACACTCATCAACACTCAACAACACCCGAAACACTCAAAACACTCAACAACACTCAACAACACTCATCAACACTCAACAACACTCAACAACACTCAACAACACTCAACAACACTCAACAACCCTCAACAACACTCAACAACACTCAACAACACTCATCAACACTCAACAACACAACAACACCCAAAACACTCAAAACACTCAACAACACTCAACAAAACTCAATAAAACTCAATAACACTCAACAACACTCAACAACACTCAACCATACTCAACAACACTCAACAACACTCAACAACCCTCAACAACACTCAACAACACTCAACAACACTCAACAACACTCAACAACACTCATCAACACTCAACAACACTCAACAACCCTCAACAACACTCAAGAACACTCAACAACACTCAACAACACTCAACAACACTCAACCACACTCAAAGCACTCAACAACACTCAACAACACTCAACAACACTCAATAACACTCAATAACACTCAACAACACTCAACAACACTCAACCACACTCAAAACACTCAACAACACTCAACAACACTCAACAACCCGCAACAACACTCAACAACACTCAACAACACTCAACAACACTCAACAACACTCAACAACACTCATCAACACTCAACAACATTCAACAACCCTCAACAACACTCAACAACACTCGGCATCACTCAACAACACTCAACAACACTCAACAACACTCAACAACACTCAACCACACTCAAAGCACTCAACAACAACACTCAACAACACTCAACAACACTCAATAACACTCAATAACACTCAACAACACTCAACAACACTCAACCACACTCAAAACACTCAACAACACTCAACAACCCGCAACAACACTCAACAACACTCAACAACACTCAACAACACTCAACAACACTCAACAACACTCAACAACACTCATCAACACTCAACAACACTCAACAACTCTCAACAACACTCAACAACACTCGACAACACTCAACAACACCCAAAACACTCAAAACACTCAACAACACTCATCAACACTCAACAACACTCAATAACACTCAACAACACTCAACAACACTCAACCACACTCAACATCACTCAACAACACTCAACCACACTCAAAACACTCAACAACACTCAACAACACTCAACAATCCTCAACAACACTCAACAACACTCAACAACCCTCAACAACCCTCAACAACACTCAACAACACTCAACAACACTCAATAACACTCAAAAACACAAAACCACTGTATAATGCTTTCTGTCTCATTTGCTCCCACGTTAAATCTTATGTCTATTACATTGACAGTGACAGCGCTGTGAAGTTATTACCCATCCAAATTAGACACTACAGGCTAGCATAATGATCCCAATGCGTTTTCGAACTTCTCAAGTTGAAAGCGTTTTATTTTATGCTACTAAATATAGATGTCACCAAAACTCGTGTTGACTAAATCTAACGACGTGACTTCGCAAATGAGTACACTTATAGCATTCGTTCATAGTCTCTGAGCGAATGCTGATTGCCCGATAATATAATAACTCGGTCTCGCAGGTTCGCTCCACTCAGGACCTACCTACCACCGGAAAGCTATCGTGACCTTATCCCTACGCTACGCTACGCTTCGCTTTACCGCTACCTAGTTTCCGAGATACGATGGGGGGAGGGGTGAAGGGTGGGAGAGGGGGGAAGTTTTGAAAAATGATTTTGACCAACTCGGGGTCCCTTGATATGAATCTGAAAAAAAAAATGTTCCAAGTCTCTTAACTTCCGAGATCTACCTCTAGAGGGGGGGAGAAGGGGGGCAAGGGGGGCAACTTTGAAAAATGGTTTTTACTTTTCCGAGCCTCCTCTACACGAATCCGTAAAAAAACAAAACCAAGGTTTCTTAATTTCCGAGATACGATGGGGGGAGGGGTGAAGGGGGGAGAGGGGGGAGTTTTGAAAAATGATTTTGACCAACTCTGGGCCCCTTGATATGAATCTGAAAAAAAAAATGTTCCAAGTCTCTCAACTTCCGAGATCTACCTAAAGAGGGGGGGAGAAGGGGGGCAAGGGGGCAACTTTGAAAAATGGATTTTACTTTTCCGAGCCTCCTCTATACGAATCCGTAAAACAACAAAACACGGGACGAGTACTGGGACATGATCGGTAATGTGACTGTCCAGAATAAAAGATACTACCAATTTCTCCACTTTAATCATGACATGATCCAAACAATTTTTTTCTCTGGTAGGGTGAGTATAGGCCGGTAAGAGGCCGTGTGATGCAGTCAAATTCATGTATTCGTTATAATTTGGATCATTGTTAGTTGTACTAATGTTAATATTCATGTCTCCCACCAGAAATATATTTTTGTGGGAGGATACCGAGGCTAGTACAGTATTGAGACTATTAAGAAGTTATCTATCTTACGAAAACATGGCGGCCTGTATACAGCAACGATTACTATGTCAGTGAGTTTGCAGATTAGGCAGTTTGCATCAACAAACTCCGGCTCCAAAATACTATGTTGTAAATCTGCAAGAACATAGATAACTAGACCATCATTTTTATTTAGGCTATTTAAAGACATATAACCCAAGTATCCCTGGAGAATTATTGGAATATTAGTATTTTTGTTCAGCCAGCATTCCGAAAATATGATCACGTCACACCTAATTTTTATGGAAGATAATAATACCAGCACGTCGATTCTGTAAAATTCAAGAGACAACTCGCATCTCACTTCGCTAGCCACTATCACTTCGCATAAGGTTCAAAATGACCTTGATTTTGCATTCTGTAAGCATTACCCAGTCACTTGCGAAGTGAAGTGAGCTCCGAAGCGACCAATATTGTACTAGAGACTGACACACTCAACAAAATGTTAGTCGAGTTTTATCGATTCTAGTTTTTTGACACAATTGTTGAGTTTTTGGGACAGAATTTCAGCTAATATGATGTTTAAATTAAAATTTATTATTTCATTTTTTATTTTGCTTATTTGAGGCAGCTAATATGCAAAAAAACAGAAAACTCTGAATTTGTGCCATGAATATAATCTATGCATCCCTTTCGAAAAAAAAAAAAGTGTCAACCGGGACAATATTTTGGTGCGTGTGCGCTGCTTTGTTTTGTTTTTGTGTTTGATTTGATCGTTCAGTGCCGAAAACAATAGTGAAATAATCATGAAGTAAGTTTATATTTGTGGTTGTAAAGTTTAAAAATGATATTAATTAAAATAGTATTTATTTTGTTTTATAATCCAACAATAATGTTCCAGTCCAAATGAGCCACGTTCCTCTCATCCATCGTCGGCTCAGGTTGAAACTCTGGTAGTGTTTATGGAAAAGAAACTCAGCATGGCGAAGGGTTTCTTGAGAACTCAAAATGCCAGAGAGCGAAGTCGACGCCAGTGGGAGGAACTAGCCGTGCACCTAAATAGTATCAAAAATTTCAAACAGTCGACCAAGGTGAGCGTCACTTTTTTTACTACTTGTCAGAACCACTTAACATTCCTCAAAGCAAACCACTAAAAATGTGCGACGAAGACGAATCTTGGTCTACTCTTAACAGTTTCCCTGTCCCATGAGTCATATATGATTCATGCTGATTGTTTAACTATTGTGTCTACTTTATGGACAGTTAAGTTGTTAAGTGTGTTCGTTGGTTTCATTATCTTATTATTAATTTTACTCAATCAATGACTATTAATAATAAGAAAATGGAGTTTCTTAAATATAGGTAGTTTGAAAAATACATTGTGCATAACAGCATATTTTTATAATTTCTTTAATTATAATGTCTGGTTGTAGTATTGGTCTGACTGGTGGTCTTGTTAGGTGGTTTCCGGTAAGAAATCTAGAAATGCTAAAATAGGTACTAGCTTTTTTGCATCAATCCTGTCTGGCTGGTATTGTCCAAGAATTGGGAAATCTATCTGTTTAAAATACATATAATAATGTAAAGTGTATTTTTATTTGAATTATTTGGCAAATTTTATTATTACCTGTTTCAGGAAAATGATACTCTATCTCCATCACATGAAGCACAACCAATACAAGATGCTGATACTGACTATGTATGATATTTAAATTTAATTCATAATTGTATGTGATTAATTAATGATATAGGTACTCTTATCTAGCATTTATCCGTTATAGATTCATGTACACAACAAGAGTCAGGCACCTACAGAGGAACCACCAGTTATTGTGATTTATGTAAGTTAATATTATTCTACTAACTACTAGGTACATACCCACTATTATAAATCTGATGTGTCTAGATTCTATTAGATCTAAATGTAGTACCTATCTATATTAAAATTAATTACTAATATAATTCAAATACTAATTTAGTTTCAGGGTACTATTTTCAGTCTAAATATTTTTGTCTAATTTTATTCCATAAGGAAGATATAGAAAAGAAAGAAAGAAAATACGAGTAACATTAGTGTAGTATATGGAGTAACATTTTATGCAATTTACTTTTTAGGGTTCCAAACTGATTGAGGATAGTCAAGAACACAATTACAGACTACCTGATCCTGCAATTTCAAGAACACTGTTTGCCTCCTCATCCAGCGCAACTGTTGGAACAAGCCCAAGCATTTTGCAGGTATGTGTCTGAGTGACTGTGAGCTATAGTTTTGGGAGATAGCAACTTAGCTACTTTAGTTTCTTATTTTTGTTGATTATTATTTAATAACATCTACTTTCACTTTAGCAACTTTCCTTGGAATTATCAATATGTATTTAATTATAATATAGGTAAGTGGGTTTCCATTTTAGGATTGTTTCTGTTGTTTCAGAATATCCAGTAAGAACACACTCCTCCAAATCCTCATATCATCTAATCAGTCAAATCATCGTAGCCTGTCCCCTCCACCGATAACACTTTCACACACACCCACCCCTCCTTCACGCCGCAGTTCCACCCGACTAGTACAGATTTCTGAGGGTGGAAGAACAGCAGCTGGAGATACAATGACTTTATGCACAAATCCCGCAGTCCTTTCTGGAGAGGAGTGCGGAAAGAGAGGATTTTAGCTGAAGCTGTAGCTGTAGTGGGGAAAGGGCTGCAAGCATTCGCAGCGGCTAAGAATAGAGATAGAGTGTAGTCATGTAAGTTAATATAATATATAATAAATAAAACTATTTTAAACAGATACTAGAGCGGTTTTATTGAAAGTACATTGGTGATTAGTTTGGATTTGGTTTGACTGAATTGCGAGCAGTTAAGTGACGGTCATTGTAGAAAGCTTCTGGGGAATTATCTTCAGCACCACTAATTGGCGTCACAAGGTAGGCGCGCTGAGCATATCCTGAATCACCTGAAAAAATTAATAAGTATCAAATAATTACATAGAGTCCTTATACTAACATGAAAACATAGCTAGCAGGGCAACAACCTAAGAGATTTTTTTTTTTGAAATGGGTTTACTCTTGACTCTAATCTAGGTCAGAGATGACACAGACAAAGTCTACGATGGAGTGAGCTTACCCAGAAGAAGCCTGTTCACTCTTACTTGTATTATATGAAGAATATTGAATATTCCTATGAAGTGTTTACATGAGAAGCAATAAATTATGGTGGTGTGCTTGTTTACAAATCTATCAGCTATAAACTGTATAAATACTTACAAAAGTAACTTTATACTTAGTAAAAAGAAGCACTTACTTTTACACGAGTTGAAAGTCCTTTGCCTCGACGTTTTGTGGGCTTTATCAGAGGCACTAACTCATATTCCAAATTGGTCAATTAGTTCCTTTGACAATCTATCTAGTCGTCATCTCGGGTTAATAAAAATGAACTGCGAATTTGGTTAGATTGTCGACGCTTTTCTAGTTTATCCAAAGCATGAGCCTCTTCTAATAAAGATTTAAACAAAAACATTCTTGCTATCGTTATCGCTGTATTCACTATATACAAACGCCCAAAAAGTAGTTTTTAACCACTAATTATGTACCTAGTTACTGTACTAATTTTTAACACTGACATAAAAATATTATTTTAACACTATTTATATAGGATTTGTTGTATTTTCACTCGTAAAATAGGTACTTATTATTTGACACTTTGATTCGGGTTCGAATGCGAAGTGAGCATCGAAGTGACGACGGAATTACCTTACAGAATACAAACTCTTACGTCATCTCATACTTTACTTGTCAAAATCTCACGTTCAATTTAGTTCAACTCGCTCACACGCTCGCAAGTGTAGCGCTAGTGTAAATTCGAATTGTCAACCGAGTTTTTAGAATGCCAATCAAGCAACTCACAGCGGATTCAGATGCGAAGTTTGGAATGAGGTCTTACAGAATCGCACTGCAGGACGCTATCGAAATTCTTACCAATGCTACGTATATTTAGATGCAGCACATTCATTGTTTTATTGGGGTTTCCCAATAACTGAAGGCATCTATCAGGGGGGCAAATATATGAATCGTGGGTCCTATATGTATCCAAGCTATTTATGATTTCATTTACGTTATTCATTTTTATTTGATTTAATGTGATGTTGTAGTCGGGGTACTTTTGATAAAAGAAACTCCAACTATTTGTGCATGTAAACTGTATTTGTATAAAACGTATGTATAATGAAACTGTTACATTTAACTTAAAAAGAACATAATTATCGGTAATGGACGGCTCGCGAGGCGCACGAGTATGTTAGCACCGAGCGCGTGCGCAGTTACCGGGCGCTTGTGACTTACTCCTGGTGACATGGGGCGACATTTCTAGGGTTGTACCGAACCGTAACTAGTCACGTAACCTGGCCGGTACACGACGAACTCTAGAAGTGCGGGGAGTTGATAGGGGTCGCGCTATATCCTCCCCCTCCAAGTCAGCAGAAGGCTCTGGAGCTGGCTTGGCAACCGATAGCCTACGGGGTCTGCCCTTCTTTCTACCATGGACGACAACGTGTGAATCGCCTACATACGGTGTTAAGAGACTGGCATGATACTTCCCTCGAGGTTCTTTCTCTTTATCTACAACCTCGTAAGTGGTTGCGGAAACAACTTTACTAATACGATACGGGCCCTCTCGTCTCGGGGCAAACTTACTGGTGAAGCCCTTCGCGGCTTGACTAAGTCGATGGCTATCCACGAGTACGAGGTCACCCTCCTGAAACTTAGTTCCAGGACGGCGGTTTTTGTCCGCTGCATCCTTTCGAATGTCCTGCTGGCGCTCGACTCGCCACTTCACCTCTTGCAGGCGGTGTACAAAGTCCCGTAAATATGGCGTAATTTGGGGTACGTAGTTTTCTTGATCTACGACCGCTCGCAAGTCATGGGCTACGTCCACCGGGGACCGGAACTCGCGCGCAAATGTTAAAAAGGCAGCAGAGTGTCCCGGGCCTTGGTTAGGAGCCGTATTTAGAGCGAACCGTACAGCAGGCAATACTTCAGGCCAACGACGATGCTCTGGATCTATCAGGATCGCCAACATCTGCTTCATTTCGCGATTTTTCCGTTCAGCGGGGTTGGCCTCGGGGTGATAGACTGGAGTTAAATTTTGATGAACACCGAGAAAGTGCATTGCTTTTTGCATCACCGCTGAGACGAATTGTGTTCCATTATCTGAGATAACTCTGCGGGGAAACCCATATCTCATAAAAACCTCTTCTATCAATACTTTAGCGCAACTATCTGCGTTCGCTTCGGTCAAAGGGAACAACTCTACCCATCTGCTCGCAGTATCTTCAACTAGGAAGATCCACTTCTCACCCTTACTACCCTCAGGCAGAGGACCAAACAAGTCCATGGCGAGAACTTCAAAGCGTTGCTGGGCGACAGGAGTTTGCAGCAGCCCAGCAGGTTTAAGATTAGTGGGCTTAAACTTCTGGCAAAGATCGCAAGCCTTGAGATACTTTGCCACGTATTGACGCATATTTGGGAAATAGAATCTTTCCTTGATCTTGGTTAGAGTACGCTCCAGGCCCAAATGACCAGCTGTGGGCGCATCGTGGAGCGCTTTCAAGATCTCGGTACGCATAGAGTCTGGTACTACTAACTGAGGTTCTTCGGATTCGGAATCTGGATCAAAACGGAAAAGGACTCCGTTTGAAAGATAGTAGCCTCGATCTGTCCATCGAATAGTGGCATCACCGTCTTCAAAGTCCGTAAGTATCTTCCTAAGTTCAGGATCTTCGAGCTGAGCTGCTCGCAACTCCTCGGAACTACGGTGAGGTAGGTCTACTGAGACTGGACACAGATCGCAGGTAGAGTCGGGGTTTTCATCCATCGACGGCCGGCATACGGGTCGACTGAGTGTGTCTGCCACCACATTAGCTTTCCCGGGCGTGTACTCCACATCCAGATTAAAAGCTTGGATTTTCAGGGCCCACCGAGCAAGGCGGCCACTGGGGGTCTTTAGAGACAATAGCCACTTCAAAGGTTGATGGTCGGTTGCAATACGGACTTGGGCGCCTTCGAGATAGCCACGAAATTTATCTAGGGCCCACACTACAGCTAATGCTTCCCGCTCCGTCGTGGAGTAATTACGTTCGGCTGCCGTTAATAACCTACTGGCATACTCAATAGGTTTCTCAGACTTCGGATCCGGACCTTGCACGAGCACTGCACCTAGGGCATAACCACTGGCGTCTGTGCGAAGAATGTAAGGTTGCTCGAAGTCTGGCTGGCGCAAAATTGGACTCGTTGTGAGTCTCCGCTTGAGCTCGTTAAAGGCGTTAGCTTCCTTCTCACCCCATTTCCAGGCTTTATTCTTTCTGGTAAGATCGGTCAACGGCTGGGCTACTTCTGAGAATTGTGGAATAAATTTTCTAAACCAGGAACAGGTTTGTAGAAAACTTTTTAGTTCCTTTACATTGTTAGGAGGTATCATTTCCACGACTGCTTTGACCTTCGTCGGATCAGGTTCGATACCTTGGACCGTAATAATGTGCCCTAAATAAGCAACTCTTTCCCTGGCAAATACACACTTTTCACGATTTGCTTTGAGGTTGAATTGACGAAGGCGATCGAACACCTGTTGCAGATCCTGTAGGTGCGCATCCAGGTCATTAGAAATTACGAGGATGTCATCTAAATATGCCACAACAGTTACGTCTTTTAGTCCTGAACGAAAACGATCCATCAATCGTTGGAACGTCGACGGCGAATTCTTTAAGCCAAATGGCATGCGCCTAAATTGAAACGTTCCGAACGGTGAGACGAATGCAGTTTTGTGTCTGTCTTCTGGAGCTACTTCCACTTGCCAGTACCCAGATTTTAGATCGATGGTGGACATTACACAATTACTCTTTGCGGAAGATAGGATCTCGTCGATTAACGGCAGCGGATATTTGTCCGTACGGGTTACAGCGTTTAATTTTCTATAATCGACGCAAAATCGTGTCTCACCATTCTTTTTTGGCACTAATACTACTGGGGAAGCCCATTCTGACTCAGCTTCTTCTATTATCTCCAGTTCCAACATTTTATCAATTTCAGCTCTTATCTTCTCCTTCTTAGCAGGAGCCAGTCGATAAGGGGGCGTTGCGACAGGCGCGGCGTTACCTGTGTCTATCCTATGTAAGGCGAAGGGCGTAGGCCCTCCCCCTGCACTGAAGATATTAGCGTTAACTTCCAATAGTGCAGCCAACTTGTCCCTATCAGATGGTGACAGGAGAGTGCCCTCGCACTCGTGGACACCAATCGTCGAAGTGACCGCAACTCGGTCCTCGTGTTCATACTGTAGCTCATGAAAGCCTGTAGCTCGTAAAGAGAAACGATTTCTATCGAAATCGAGTATCATGCCAGCGTCCTTTATAAAATTCATACCTAGTAAGGAATCGATTGCGCCGGGCAAGACCATAAAGAGAGTGCTTATTGCAACTCCCTGCACTTTTACATTTACACAGCTGTTTCTACAGTTTGGAGACGTTGGGTTCCGTCCGCAAATCTTAACTCTGTTTCGCAACTATTAAATATTTGTCCATTAGCTCGCAAATGTCTTGTTAGACTATCGCTAGCAACGCAATGCTTCGCGCCCGTGTCTAGTAACGCGGTACCTACTGCACCGAATACCTGTAAGTACATTAAAAATAGGACGCACACGCGGGTTTAACACTTTTGCATCTACGGACACTGATTGGAATGCGGTCGACGTGGTCGGCGATGCAGTGGGTTTCTCTTTACACACCGTGCAGTTTGACCGTATCACACCGGGCGCACCACATCCGAAGCACGCTACGGACGGGCGCAGCTCCGATCGGGTCGCAACTGGTTCGCTCTTGACCGGTTCAACAGTCGCTTTATTCCGATTTTCTAGTTTACGACAGTCATCTTTGACATGTCCAAACATCTTGCAGAATGTGCACCTAGGTCTAGCCTTGTTTGGCGGTGCTTTTTCTTGTTTATTGGCCTCAGCACCAGCTGGTGAAGACTTCGTAGCATGTCCAGTGACATGCGGTGGCGACAGCGCGAGCGGCGGGGCGGTAGATGTAGGGGAGTGCCTTTTAGTCGACGCAGTGGTGCAAACTTCTTCGAGCACGTCCTCCACTACTCGAGCCTGCTGTAGCAGTTCGGCGAATGAAGCGAAGGCGCTCCTTGTTACCCTCTCCCGGATTCTCCTATGGAGTAGGCCGTACACCATATCCAGCTGCACTGGATTTTCAGGTAGCGTGTGCAGCGGCAGTTGGGCAATTAGAGCTCTTACCCTACACACGAAGATATCGGTCCGTTCATCACCTTGCTCTCGACTAAACATCTCTCTATATAATCTATGAGGTGGGAGGCGCGGCCCGAATGTTTGGCGAAATAAATGGGTGGCCTCCTGCCAACTTGTGACAGAATGTTTAACACCTTGCCACCAAGTAGCCGCAAAGTCAGTGAGCAGCATTGGCAGGCCTCTTAAAGCCATATCGTCGTGAACACCAACACAGTCTTTATAAATCTGCACAGCATCCACGAATGCCATAACGTCGCCAGAACCATTAAATCTCGCCGTACAATTAGCCAGGTTTGTACTCACAGTCGTCGTCGGCGGTGGCTGCGCGCCCTGCGTAGGCGGCTGCGACCGTAAAGCTTGCAATAGGAATACCAGTTGTTGGTCCGTCATAACAATAGGTGCAGGCATCGGTGGCTGCGGTGTGGCGACGGGCGGAGCATGCCCGTACTGTGGCATCTGCGAGCCAGGCAGCTCACGCCCATACAGCGGTGGTGGTGATGGAGCCGAGGCGCCGGCGGACGAAGGTCCAGCCAGCGGCGGCGTTGACGATCGTACGTCAACGAACAATGCGTGTCCATCTGCAGTAGACGGCATCGTACCGTCTGACTGCTCACCAGCCGTAGCGTGCGTATCTACAGGCTGCTGCGTAGCACGTGAAGCACTATTTTTACGCGACCGTGTTAGCACCATGTCTTTTAATGCACTTTATACAACGTTCCGGCACCACAAATAGGTAACAGTGTACCTAGGCAACCTAGTTCGTCACTCAAGTTCGACAACTCTTCGTACACACCGCGTACTTACGAAAAAAAACGTTCATACACTTACGCGATTGTTCTAACTCTCATGTACCTACAATACAACTAAAACTAGGTCTCTAACACAAAAGACTCTATTTAAACATCCAAGTTATTATTTACATTAATGTTCGACGCGAGTCGGTGTTCTAGGAATCCTAACAAAGGTACCCACAGTTAAAGTCTTACTCGCACGAAGCATTACTATGAACAATGCTCTGGGTTATCGTATGTACACGGATGTTTACCTACAGGATTACGATTTATAGCAATCGTAACACTGAATCCATTGTATAGTCACTATATACACCAAATTATGTTAAAAGTTCCTTAAAAATTTAAAATTGTTGATGTGTGCACAAAACGTAACGAATCTGCGGGCGGCGTGGGCGAAGTATATAACGAATTAAATATGTAACGTCGCACGAAGAAAACCCGAGAAAGTCACTGTTTTTGACACTCACACAGTTTTTTTTTTTACAAACGTTGTTATATACAATAACAGTTTTACACGCAATAATGCCGTTTTTCACAAAAACACGGCCGCACGTTGGGACGCCAGTTGTAGTCGGGGTACTTTTGATAAAAGAAACTCCAACTATTTGTGCATGTAAACTGTATTTGTATAAAACGTATGTATAATGAAACTGTTACATTTAACTTAAAAAGAACATAATTATCGGTAATGGACGGCTCGCGAGGCGCACGAGTATGTTAGCACCGAGCGCGTGCGCAGTTACCGGGCGCTTGTGACTTACTCCTGGTGACATGGGGCGACATTTCTAGGGTTGTACCGAACCGTAACTAGTCACGTAACCTGGCCGGTACACGACGAACTCTAGAAGTGCGGGGAGTTGATAGGGGTCGCGCTATAATGTGCACTTAAAGATTTTGCGTGTAGTCTTATTTTCAGCCTTAAGGCATTACAGAACTGGTCATTATTAATCCCTAATATAACTTGAAATAAACAATATGTTCGAAATTGCCTTCTCACAGCATATCGCATCGAAAGATGGAAACAATTTACTAAGAGTAACGAACATTGTGGCTTATGAATGTGTTGAGTGTACGTGAGTAAGTTGTGTAATTGAGTGATGCATTGTAATGTTCTATTATGTATTTGGTTATTGTATGTGTATGAATGTGACGCTTTATAGTAGTTACAAAAGGTTAAAAAATAAGAATATGAAATAGGATTATGCCTACTTAATATAGAATCTAATATTACTCGAACAGTGAAGAAGTTACTTATCATGCAGTATGTTTTGAAAGCTGGATTCAGAGAGTATAAGGACCGGCTTTTCCCCTTCCCTCTTGCGAATAAATATTTTTCCATTTGCCGTCCAGCAGTATTGGCATCCATTACTTTTAGCAAATTTTCGTGCGTCGTAGAAAAGTTTCCTGGAAGTTGCTGGAAGACGATCAGCGATGTAGATAGGGGAGCGTTCACCAATTAAGCCAGACTGCTCACTATTTAATTTTTCAGAGGGTGGCTTTCCTTTGTTAAAATCACGCACAGCGCGAAGTACTGTGTTTTTCAGAGTGACTGATTTAAATTCCGCAATAATTTGCTTAGAGGGGCCTTGGCTACTCTGCATTCTATAAATATCCCGAATCTCCTCCGGTTTTACCTACACTTCCAATGATCTACACACACCCACAACTATTTCTGTTAGGTCACTTGCGTTTTCATTTGGCTTTGGGGAGATATTACGCAGCTCGATCACGGCAGACCTATGATTTTCTTGCAAATCTTTCATTTGTTTTTCTAGCTGGTCTATATATTTACGTTGCGTAAAATATAATAACCATAGATAATTACAAGTAGTGCGGTAGTAAATAGTAATTACTAAAAGCACAAGATGATTACCAGGCGATGGATGATTACCACCTATCGGGCGCGCGAGTGAAGATTTATCTATGGGCTCGCGTATGTCCCATCTCTATCCAACGCTGCCAACGCGTTTCTTTTCGTTTGACATTAGGAATTTTGGTTTTTCCCGAAGCGGTCACACGTCTCACCAGATCTAATTATATCAGTGATTTCACACGTGTCTTAACTTGCCATTATCCGGGCCTAAAAACAATTACCTAATCAAAGTAATTCTCCGCCATCGAGCAATTAAATTCGGTGTCTTTGAAACCCCTATACTGGGTAAGTGTTGGATAGCATTTTCATGAGTATATTTTGTGTTCTTTGTCCTTACAGGTTAACTTGGCATGTATGCTTAATTTTATCTGATTTTATTATACGCTAATTCATGTATTTCATTTCAATCTAATGCCTTCAGCTCAATGCATTTTGACTTTTCGTGCTTCACACCCAAAATGTGCTATCATGCCTTTTTTCACTCTTCTCATTGTGACAATCCACCAACACCTTCATTAGCGCACTGTCATTGCTACTCGCTCTGCTTAGCTTGGTGTCGCAATCAGCGGAGTTGACCTTTGGTCATCTCGTGACACGCTGGACGTCATGTTCCAGGGTCCAAAGTTCCGGTTAGAGGAACACCCTCAAGCTAACGGCAGCACATCTGTGGCTACGCGGCTGTTTCGTCGCGCTTGCCAATAACGTGCCGGCATCGGAGGTCCCACCTGTTGGCTGTACTTGCCACGTCGGCCGAGCCGAGTAACGACGGTCGGCGCAAACACCTGTCGACCGGCACCCCTACGCATCCAGCGTGGCACCTCGGTGCGGTCATCGCCACGCCAGCTATCAGGGCAGTACAGCGCTACCCACGGGGTGGCTCGGGAACTTGTGACTGTAAACCTACCCACACCTTTCTTAAAATATATTTTTTATGTTGACAAGGTTGCGTGGTCTTATTTATATATAACCTGCGCCACGCTTCCCATTTTCGTCACAAGATATGAAGAAATCCGAATCCATATAATATATAGAGAAATATGGAACCACTGCTCATAACTTTTTGGGTAAGTGCGAGTTGTCCATAAAAGTAAAATGGACCATTTTGTTTTTAATCTGGTTCTAGTCGATTTATGTAAAATTATTTCACTATAATGGAAAAAAAAATTTGAGCAGCAGATGAAGTGGATCATTTTATAAATTTTTCATAGCATTTGTATTCGAGGGCTATGCTTGGAGTTTCCCTGCGTGATCTAATCAGAAATGAGGAGATCCGCAGGAGAACCAAGGTAACCGACATAGCCCGATAAATTGCCAAACATAAGTGGCAGTGGGCAGGGCAATAAGGCTCCGGAAAATAGGTGGCTCGTTCAGATGGCAATGTATACCTACGCTTTTATAATAAACTACCAAGCCACGTTCAAGATCTAAGCCTTAATTAATTAAACGTAAGTTATGCAAGAAAGCCTTTTATATCGTTAAAGATTATATTGAGGACAAAAAGGCTTGGGATTGAGCTGCTTCCAATTTATGGATTTTGAGTTTTGTTTTCTTTTTTTTGTATAATATACACATTGATTGATATTAATGATTTAAAAAAAAAACAATGTCATTTGCTTACTTTGTAAAGTATTACATTATTTTAATTATTGTGAATGTGAAGACGATGTGGGTCATTTATTTTATTCATTTTATATTTTTTATAATTCTCTCCATGGTCTGGCAGTTTGAGTAATTTATGTGGCCTACCCAAATGTCCTTTCTTTGGTATTGTTTGTCGAATCGTTGAGCTCCTTAAGTCTTGAGTTGAGCTGCACGATTTCTGACAAATGCGTGCACTGACTGGACAAGTCCTCTCAATCTGTGTGGTTCTTTCCTCAAAAGACCATCTCAAATATCGACCTACATGGTCTTCATTTAACCTGACCGAGATTATGTCTGGACTTTAAAAGAGACTGTGAGTTTGTTTCGGCCTTTCTTCTCAGAGTAGTCAGATAGGAAACGCCGATCTCATCTAGTTTAAAAAATATATGATTGACGTGTAAAAGTGTTTGTGCAAACCTACTTACAAAATAAAATCATTTATCATTAGATAATGATAAAATAGACATTGATTGTGGCTCTGCTGCAGAGATACCTCTACCAGAGCCACAAAGTACATGTACTCAGGAAAGATATATTTTACTGTTTTATTATGAAAACTGTTGTACGAATAGTGTTTATTGCGTACATGTTGAAAAATATCATTATTAGACAGTGGTTTTATTTATTTTAACTTTACTAAAATTTTCATAGTATTTGTGTCAGCAAAATGTTTTGTAGACACTCTGACTTTCAATTAAATTAAAAATAAAAATGATAACAGTGATTCGATGTAGATCTACTTGCGTCCGTAGCCTGGCTGCATTTTGGTGACCTAAAGAGGTCAACCCTTCGATTTCTCCAAAGGGAGAAATCGAAGGTTTTGTTTGTGCAATTATGGACGAAGTTATGATGACGAACAATTACCGGAGATTTATTGTGAAAGAAGGCACGGTTGACATCTGTTGGGCATCGGTGGCATGCCCAACAGATGTCAACCATGCCGAGGGAATCAATCAGCCATATCATCTCTGGGTGCTCTCGTCTAGCTAATGGAGAGTACTTGAATAGACACAACCTTGTAGCCAGGACAATCTATCAGCAGCTTGCTTTGAAATATAGCCTTGTGGAATCGGAGGTGCCGTACTACAGGTATGTGCCCGACCCAGTTCTAGAAAATGGTAATATCACATTGTACTGGGATCGATCCATCATCACTGACAGGACTATTGTTGCCAATAAGCCTGATATAGTGGTGGTGGTTCGAATGATTCAGAGCGGTGCGCAATGATTGTTGACATAACCGTCCTGCATGATGAGAACCTCGTGAAAGCCGAGAAAGATAAACAGATCAAGTATCTTGACTTAGCTCGCGAGGTTGTCGACATGTGGGATGTGGACTCGGCGATCACTGTGCCGATAGTCGTGACAGCCAATGAGTTAATAGCCAAGAACCTCGACCAACACCTAAGGAGGCTCTCGTTGGGCAGCTGGATTAAGGGCTTGATTCAGAAAGCGGTACTTCTGGACACGGCCTGCATTATTAGGCTGTTCCTCTCTCTGGAGCCCTGACCGCCGGTAGCTTGGACCCTGTTCCCAATACCAGTGGGCTACTATTTTTTATATTTTTAAGTGTTTTTATATTTTTTTATATCCTAATATTTAAAAATAGAATTTATATGCATATAATGATATAAAGGAAATAATCATTCATAATTAGCGTAATGACTGGCAATGCTGCCAGTCTTCGGGGCACGTTCCCGGATGACAGCGATGCGGACGAGTACTTCGACGCCTAAGTGTCCTTTGTTTTTGTATTTATTTGTGCAGTAAGTTAGTCATTTAATTTGGTATCTAGTGTAAATAGTTAGATATGTCATTTTCTCTAAATAGCCTTTAATTAAAACCATTTAAATTCGTCTATTAATGTAGACTTTAAAGAAAATTAATGCATTGTTTTCTTTTGCAAATAAACATTATCTATCTTATTTATGTTTTTAATTTAATTGATAGTCAGATTGTCTATAAAAACTTTTGCTGACACAAAATAATCAGGCGCTTACTGTGAAAATTTGAGTAAAGTTAAAATAAATAAAACCACTGTCTAATAATGATATTTTAGAACACGTACGCAATAAACACTATTCGTACAATGCGTGCCACGAAAGATGAGACTTGACCCCGCCTCCCCCGCTCTTTCCGCCGCCCTTATGACGTCCGGTCCCGTCCCGCAATCAGACCTCATACCGCTAAAGATACCTAAAATCGTGTACTGCGCATGTCAAACCACGTGGTGTGTCAAGTCTCATCTTTCGTGGCACGCATTGTATGTACTAGGCCCTACTATAAGTATATCATCGACATACAAAATCAAATAGAGATTGCCTTTACTATAAAGACAATAGTCATTTTGCGACCGCGTAAAACCACATTCAGTGATAACTTCTGTGAATTTTTCATACCAATATTTTGGGCTCTTCTTTAGACCATAAAGAGATTTTTGTAATTTTAGTACTTGGCCTTCTGGAACTGTCAGTCCTAGTGGAGGTTTTAAGAATACTGTCTCATCAATCCTTCCATATAAGAATGCTCCCTTGACATCCATCTGATGTATTTCATATTCTTTCTGAGCAGCAATCGATAAAAGAACTCTCAATGTTTGCATTTTCAATACAGGTGAGTAAGTGTTTTCTAACTTTTCCTTCTGTTGAAAACCCTTCACTACCAATCTTGCTTTATATAACTCATTTTTTTCTCCTATGTTTTTCTTTGTGAATACCCATTTACTATCTAGTAGTTTTTCTTTCTGTGGTTCAGGTACAAACTACCATGTTTCATTTTCTTTTAAAACCTTCAATTCCTCATTTATTGCCTTATTCCAAAGCTCCTCATCTTTTCTCCCTTTAATGTCATCAAAATTAGTTGGAACCTCCTGGTAACTTGATAATAATGCATATAAAGTATCATAAAATGTATCATCCTGGTCTAAATCAATTTCAAAGTCCTTTTGCCATACTGGTTTTCTTATTTGTCTCTTTTCTCTCCCTGTTTCTAAACTCTCTGTCTTTCTGTTTGTATCATTCTCCATTTCTAGTGTCTCTTCTTCTTTACTATCTTTCTTTTTTCCTTTATTCCTATACTTTGATACTTTTCGCTCTATGTTATCCTTTGATACACTATCTCTCTTCTCCTCATTTTCTTCTTCCTGTTCACTTATTTCATTTTCTTTTTTCTCTATTGTGTATCTCACACAATTTCCACGTCCGGGTTTTGTTTCATCAAACACTACATTCCTTGCCGATATTACTGGCCTTGTTTCTGTATCATACAGCTTATATCCCGAATTGAATATCCAATAAAAATCATTTTCTTTCCTGAATTATCTAATTTATTATGTCGTAACTCTCTAGGCACATGATTGTATGCTGTACAACCAAACACTCTCATAGCTCTTACATCAGGTTTCCTTTCTTCCCATAGCTCTGATGGTGTTTGACATTTTCCTTCAGTCGGACTTCTGTTAGTAACATAGGCTGCAAACAAAACTGCATGGCCCCAAAACTCTTTACTAAGCTGTGAGTCTAACAAAACTGTTTTTGCCTTTTCTATTAACGTGCGGTTCATCCGTTCTGCTACTCTGTTCATCTGGGGATTGTATGACACAGTATATTGCATTTGGATTCTTTTGCTATAACAAAACTCCTGAAATTGCTTTGACACATATTCACCGCCATTATCCGATCGCAACTTTAAAATATTAACATTGAAATGGTTGGTTGCATAAAAATGGTACTGCTTGAATTTGTCAAAAACTTCACTTTTATTAGAAAGTAGATAAACCCAAACAAAATAAGTATAGCCATCTATAAATGTCAGAAAGTACTTGTATCCTTCCTCAGTCAGTGGGGTGATTGGTCCGCATACATCCTTGTCTATTAAAAGGTTGTCTCGTCATTTTACCTAGTAAGCACGGTTCACACACAGAATTATTATTATTACATTTAGTCAAGTCATCAATGCCACTTACCATTTGATTCTGTGAAAGCAAAATTAAATTTTTAAATCCAAGGTGACCAAAACGTCTATGCCACAGCTGCATCACTTGATCATTATTACAGTTACTTAAGTTACATTCATCTTTTAATATTTGCATGTGAATTGTATACAAAGACCCTTCATTGTTTCCAATCATTGTCAATTGATCATATTTATAAATTCTAACTTTACTATTCAAAAATTCAACCCTATAGCCATTACTCTCAATTTTAGAAACAGACAACAAGTTTTTCCTCAACTCTGGCACGTAATAAACATTTTTAATAGTACAGTTTATATATCTCTTACCAACATAACATCTTGCCTTTATATTCCCAAATCCAACCGCCGTTAAACTCACGGCATTCTTGTCATTGGCCGCAGCAATCACTTTTGGTGTGGTCAGTTCCATGTAGTTGTAAAACGCACTTTTGTCATTTGTTAGGTGGTCTAATGATCCCGAATCCACACACCAAGTTATTTTACATTGATCATTAACTTTTCGGTTCCATCCATTGCTAGACAAAAATGCATACTCATTTTCGGTTGATGCCGCATATGTCTGATGATTATTCCCTGGATGGTTAGGGCCTTGTTGTTGCCATGATCTAAAGTCTAATTATTAATTCACTGTAGTAATCTGACGTTTACGGTGTTACTATTTTTTTATGAAAAGAAAATAGTGTGGTGACAAGAAGATTGACATCAATCACTCGCTCATTCATTCTTTACGTTCTAAATCAAATCACATTATTTTATTTATTTTAATAAGAAATTTCCCAGCTTAGTTTTGTTTAATCGATATAAAAATATTAGTAGTTTATAGGCCGATTCTTTCAAAAAGCGAATTATATTAAATGAAACAAAAATGCATTGGATATATTTCTATTCGTCGTCGTCAGACATAATATCAGCACTATCACTGTCGCTGTCAGTAACACTTATTATAAAACGGTCCATAACATTGTCTATTATATGGTCTAGATTGCACATTTTATTTTCTGCTTTTATTACATGACCCACACAACTGCTCCATCTTTCGGCAGTCACGTTTTTAAGTCCTTCTTCAAACAATTTTTTGACTTCTGTCATTTTAAATGTTGTGTTGTTTCTGGCGACGTATCCTTTCGCCTGCGCCCAAACCAGCTCAATAGGATTGAGCTCGCAGTGGTAAGGGGGCAGGCGTAAGACAGTGACTCCGTGCTCCGCTGCCATCTCATCCACAGCATACTTGTCACGGTGTGAATCCTTGTTCTGCCGAACGATGTCTATAAGAGTGGCCTTTGTCATGTTCTCTTCAAATTGAATATTTTTGCTTGTCAGCCACTCCTGTATTCTTGCTTTAATCCATGACATTGTAGGTAGTGATTCTATCTTCCGGGAATGGTAGGGGGCATTATCCATGACCACTACAGAATTGGGTTTTAGTTTCGGCAAAACCCCCCTAAACCATTCCTCGAAACACTCAGCGTTCATTTCCTTATGGTAATCTTCTGTACCCTTTTTGGCCTCGAACATTAATAAACTTTCGTCGACAAATCCCTCTTCCCCGCCAATATGGCCGATGATCAGGCGTTTCCCTTTCCCCGAGGGGGCTTTCAAACCAGTGGTCAAGCCATCTAAAAATGCTTGCCGGGATGATTGTATATTTGTATCAACCCACTCCTTCTTTGATGCATGACCTACAAAACAACAAAATATTAAATAAGATAAATACCTCATAGACATGTATGAGCGGAAGTCGGAAGAGGCTACGGAGTAAGGGGACGGTTTGTTTAGCTTTTCAAAAAAATAATTAAGTATGAAAAACACAAAATTTAAATTACGTAGATACCTTCGTTGACCCAGGTTTCATCTTGATAATAGATGTATCTTCCTTCCCTTCGGTAGGCTTTAATTTTTAGAAGATATCGCTGGCGCCATAATATGATGTCTTGTCATCAATTAGGATACTTTTCCTTGATTTCGTGGCATATTTGAAATTTAAATGTTTTAAATTTTTTCTCATTGTACCCCATGACAAGTTGGGTAAGTCCGAGTCATCATTAACAGCCTTAAGGACCTGCAAAGAAAAACAAGTATTTATACAAAGCGAGAAACGCAATTTTCTAGCAAGATTAAATTTATTAGTCCAGATTAATTTCAAACAAAAAAAGTCAAAAAAATATTACCTTTGCAATGGTGGGAGCTTCATTTGCATAAAAAAATTGGTGAACTTTTCGTCTAATAGCCGCAAACGTAAAATCATCTAATTTATCTTTAAAGTCATGTTTTGGTCCAGTTTTTTGAGGAGATTTAAAGCGTTCATTCTCTTTGTATTCTTTTAACACGCTGTATACAGTGGCTGAGCTAATGCCTAAGATTTCAGCCGTTTTAGACACACATTCTGTTTTTTTCGGAGATTCACACTCTGTTTGTAATAAGGCTGATTTCTCCTCAAAAACGTATTAGTATACATTGCGTAACATCAGTTTTTCGTTGGCGCTAAGAGCAACCTTTGTTCTCTTTTTCTTTGGAGACAGAAAGTCTTGCTGGCGTGATGTTCCTGGTTGAGGATTCATATCTTTCGTATTGATAACGAAGCAACACAAAGACAGGTTAACAAAACAAAACTTAACAATAACAACAAGCACAACGTACAACAACTTAACAATAACAACAAACACAACATAAAAAAACTTAACAATAACAACAAACACAACGTAAAACAACAATGAACAGCGCGTGGGCAAAAGAAACATTCGTGCACTCAGACCAGAGGTTAGAAGCCGAATGGAAGACAAACAAAACAAGATGGCCGCGCGGGTGGCGTCCCGCGTCCGTCACGTAGGGAGGCAATAATGCCCGACCCAATAATGTCCAGCCCAATAATTCGTGTACATCGTCTCTGATAGAATTTATGATTACAATTAATTACTTTTTTATAATAAAAATGTTCCTATTGAATTTGTGTGAATGAGCTGAATCACAACGAACGGAACGCATCACTTCACTATTACAATAAATGTGGCAACATTATTTTACAAAGTGACATTAGCATCTGTCAGTTTACTCCAGTGAATTAATAATTACACTTTACTGTCTGGAATTCCACGACCTCTTCCTTGAGACCTACTTCTGCCTCCAAATGCTGCCCGATGTGGCGCTCTATATCCTCGTCCTTGACCTCTTGAATAATATTGTCCATGTCCACGGGCTGATCCCTGTTGGTATTGGTATCTCGCTCTACATTCGAATTTTTTATGGCCTGGCTTGCCGCATCCAAAACACAAAAAGGTATTCCTCTGGTGCTCTATTATTCGAGGACCCATCTTATTCCTCTTTTCTTCCTCTCCTAATAATCTGTCCTTAACCATGTCTACTGTCAGGTCTGGTATAATGACTCTAACGTTGTTACAATAACATCGTACGATTCTGGCATGGATAGCAATAATATGTTTACTTTTTCTTCCTCTGCTAGGGGACTTCCTGCGTCTTTTAGCTGGCCGAATATTTTTGATAACGAAATAAAATGGTCTCCGAGAGACGTTCCTTCTTTGTATTTTATATTATTTAGTTCCCGCCGTAAGAATAATTTGCTTCTGGTGCCTTTTTTCATAAATTGTTGCTCTAATTTAAATATCATGTTATACGCTGTTTTCTCCTCTTGAATATAATCAATATGCTGTCGGCAACGCCGCTTATAATTTATGCTTCGAGCTCGAGCTTCAAGTTTTTTGTTCTCGGGGACACTCGCAAATACTTTATTTTCTATTGCATTTAGACAATCATTTTCCCGTAGTATGCTGCTAATACGGAACTTCCATATGGCAAAATCTTCGCCAGCAAATTGTTTTATTTTAATACTTTCCGCCATATTTTTTACTTCGTGTGTACTTCGCACTTCTTTTCGTCGGCGCGGGATGAACCACGCTCTGCTACCACTGTTAATAAAAAACTTGTTTCGTTTTGGTTTCTTTACTTTTTATACATATTCAATAAAATAACATTTTTCTCAGATCACTGTAAAATTCATACTTCCATCTGCAGTGCGATTCTGTAACCATCTCACCGTGAAAACTTAGGTGAAGTGAGCGTGGAGTGAACTGTCAGTGTCATCTTACCAGATACTAGGGATTGACCAAGCATACATTTACAATCATAATCGAGATTTTAATAATATTTTTTTAGCCTAATCCTATTGATATTTTTATATAATTCAAAGCTAGTATTTTAGTGGTCAAAACATTAATATTTTGTGGGGTTTTACTTACAATAAAATAGAAAAACAGAAGCGCAGTCAGAATCTCAATCCTGTTTTTTTTTATTTTTTCCCTAGTCTAGTAAGTCCTTATATAGACTGAGGCGCGAGCGCGTCACGCACGAACAGTAAATAAAATTAAAACATTCACGTTTATGACAGCTAGACTGATGAAAATACGCATCGACATTGTTTGGTTATTATGAGCAATTGTAGATCGAGTCTAGTAAAGACTGCGACGATGTTCAGCGTTGTTATTAGCCCAAATCAATTGAATTAGAAGAGATAACCGAGTGTGTCAAGTCATCGAGTGCTAACGGATGCCTAGCTGACGGACCATAGAATGTAATCCCACGTAGTTTGTGTGGCGTGATCACTTCACCCCATTCACGACACTAAATGTCGTAAATCGGGTGAAGTGAAGGTGAAGTGATAAGATCACGCCGCGCTTGCGCGTTAATCACTGTCATTATCACATTGCAGATTGCGTGATCACTTCACCTTCACTTCACCCGATTCACGACATTTAATGTCGTGAATCGGGTGGAGTGAAGGTGAAGTGATAAGATCACGCCGCGCTTGCGCGTTAGTCACTCATTATCACATTAGAGATTTGTTTTTACATATTTAACTTGTAAGGCGTCATGTATAAGAACATTAGGAAAATGCAATACCAACGTCAAATAAATGCAAATATTTTATCGCTCATCGCGCGCCCGTGTTTGCACTGCACCTCTAGTAACCCTTAAATGAAGAAGTGGTTGGTGTCAACCCTGAAGTGTATGTATGGTCCCTAATAGTGCATAACGTAGTAAGTACACTCCTTTAGAATATAAGTAAGCAGTTTACATCAATGCGCATTGTAACATAAATTCACTAGATATTCATTAAAGTACATTCTATCAAGCTGGTTGTCTAATTCTAACGACCCTGGAACCCCCAACATTTCATGGCGACCCTGCCTTAGAGTCTGCCAAGATTAAGCAAAGATTTCGTTGAGCGATTTTCAAAATGTGTAACTCTAAAGTAGAAAAAGACGAGGTATTCGCCAATCAAAACGCGGCTGGTGGAGGTGTTGACGCCGAGGTGATGTTGCCATGGTTACGAGATTCGAGTGGAGTGATATATGGTACATTCCGAATTGCACTGTAATCGACTACAGCGTGCTTACACCTTGACCCCAATTCTGCTGTACTTATGGTATTTATCTATTATTCCCCGCATAATCTTACCACGCCGTACGGTTGTCAAGCGTGGTATTTTGACAGTTCAAACCGGTTTCGGTCATTGTGTCATAGAGAATACGTTAATAGCAGATGTAGTGATTAGGTTATTAAGGAATTGACGTGGTTTCGAAGTAATGAATCATTAAGTGGTCATAGTGAATTAGGGCCCTTTTCTGAATTAACGTGAACGCGATAACGATGTCCCGTGAATCGACATATATGAAGTCATGGCATGTGCCATCTTGCGATAACGCCGACTACCGACCATGCCCTAAATTAATAATTATCACCGATCTTTAAACTAACGTGGCATTTTCGAAATTGTGCTTCTGGCTACAGTCGCCACCTTACCAAAGAAGAAGAAATTCGTGGTGTTTACACAAATAAATACTATAATCCAACCATGAGTAACTATTCAAGTGAATAGGTATATTACTGACTCTCAGCTGCCATAGTGGTGATTTATCTAAATCGGAAAGCAAATTATTCATGTGAGCGATGATGACTTAATTCGGAATGAGCCATATTTCACGCCGCGCAAGCGCGTTAGGCGCTGGCGAATGTTTTGACCACTAAAATACTAGCTTTGATTTATATAAAAATATCAATAGGATTAGCATTAAAAAATATTATTAAAATCTCTTTTATGATTGTAAATGTTTGCTTGGTCAATCCCTAGCATCAGTGGGATGACACTGACAGCCCACTCCACGCAAGTATTCACGGTGAGATTTTTACAGAATCGACATGCTGTTCTTTTTCAAATCCATTCAAATCGTTTGTTTTTGAGACCACAGATAAAAACTCCATTTATTTTTCTTCTTAGAAAAAACCATAGGTTGTGTGAACATTGAACCTCAACACTACCTCTACCTACAGGTACAGATGCGAACTGTAAGAAAGTGCGTAACTACGTTAGTACTATTACCATTATTAGTTAGTGGCGTAACGTGAATTTATTTCATAAAAATCTTAGCAGAGATCAGAGGCAGTAGTGGACATACCTATTGTTGTAGGTACGTCGTACACGCTGTTTTTGAGAATGTTCTTCATCTACAAAAGACCCAATGGGGTTGTACTATCGCACCGGAGGAATCACATCACGATCAGCACTCGCGAGTTAGGTACTTAATACCTCCCTATGAAATCTCAGAAACATGTACTGTTGCGTTTTTTGCCCGACGCGTATTAGCAAAGGTACGTGCGGCGAGGGGACGTGAGGATTCGATGTTGGGGTTTTTAGCCCCTTACCCGAAGGTTGTGGCTAGTTGGTAGTTGGATTACTCCTCCCCCTCCCGAGGGAAAGGGCGGGAGTGCGTTACTGCACACCTAGTTGCCGTGGGGTTTACCTCCCCCCGGCAGTCCGAAATTTGTAATTGGGGTGTGGCTGTAGGAGCGCCCGAAGTGCTTCACGACTGGCTATACGGAACCAAAGATGCATCAACGTTGAATGGTATGCTACCAAATGCTTGGCAGAAGTTTTCTCTGTTGTGAGCAACAAGCGACCAAACGCAGGGCTCCGCGGGCTACAGCTCTACCACGACTCGCGCTCAAAACAAGGGAATTCAAACTCCTGGGTCACCTTCCTTACAGCCCTGACATAACACCGTGTGACTTCTTTTTATTCCCAAAAAAAAAGCTCAAAGGGATACATACAATGTTCGTCGCCGGAAGATGCACTGTCAGCGTTCGAGCAGGCTGTAAACGAGGTGTCTGCGGCGGGCTGGAAAAAGTGTTTCGAAAAGTGATTCAGACGTATGAAACTTTGTATACAGGCTAGTGGATAGTACTTTGAAAAGAATTAAGAAAAAAAATTTTTTTTCGCTAGTCTTTCTGAGTGTCCCACGTACAATTTATAGATGTCAGTGCACTAATAGCACTGAGCTGTATTATATGTATGATAGAGGTCAGTGACTAATAGTCAATGGCGTAATAGTACATACTAATTCCATGGTAAGTGTCATTATAGTTTGTAATCTATACTCGTACTTTAAATAGGTTACATGCTCTGTGCTTTAAATGTGGTTTTAAATCACAGACTACAATATAATGCAGGGTGTTTTAAATCATTGTCATAGTTTCACGTATTTTTTTGCCTACTTCCTTTAATATTAATGGTTGTTACGATAATTCGTTGTTGATTAATCATAGTAAAAACTTATAACCTAGGTAACTGAAATGGCGATAACACGTGAATATACTAAACTACGCAGCCAGTTCGGTCGCCAGCCGATGTTCAGCGTGACACGGGTAGATATGTGCGATAGCATCGCGACCGACCCCACGGAGCAGCGCCAATACATCCTGCGCAACCCTGTGCACTCCATCACGCAGCACACGCCCAACTTCTCACACTGTGAAGTCAACACCATTCGGTAGGTACCTACCGGTGACGTCAGTCTCCACGCGCCCCGCGCCCTCCGTCCCTCGCGCTCATCCAACGCCGCCGTATACTGTTGCAGTGCCGAGTACTCCAACAGCGGTGCCAACCACGCGGAGGGCGGCTGGCCCGATGGTGTGAACGTGAACGACCCGGAAGCCACGCAGAGGTATCGCCGGAAGATCGAAAAGGATGACAGCTACATCCACTGCATCATGTCGATGGCCCCGGTCAGTAGCGTGCCGCTGAACTGCACAACGTCATATGTACTCAGTACTCAGCTCAATATTGTTTGACGTTTTGCAGGGATTGGAACGTCTCGTATTACAAAATAACGCAATTGAAATGTACCAGACATATTATGCAGAGTTGGTGAACATGCCTGCCGTAGAGCACACCAGCTGTCGCACGGTGAACGTGTACCGCGTCCCCAGGCCGGACCGCCCCGTCAGCTCCCTGTGCTGGCTGCCCGAAGGCGGGGCCCAGTACGTCGCCACGTACGTGGACGTCGACTACAACCGTCAGACGCGCGCTCCTCTCGCCGCATACATTTGGGACGTAGAAAACGCAAACACGCCTGACAGGACTATAATGCCACCGTGTCCGCTGCTGGACCTGCAGTACAACCCGAAGGACAAGCACGTGATTGCCGGCGGCCTCATGAACGGCAGCGTGGCCACGTGGGACACGCGCGTGGCGGGCAGCGAGCCGACCCTCACCAGTCCGCCGCACGTGGCGCACCGCGACTTCGTCCGAAATGTCCTCTTCATCAACTCCAAATCCGGCCAAGAGTTCTTCTCGGGTGGGCCCGACGGCGTCATCAAGTGGTGGGACATGCGCAAGTTCGACGAGCCTTCCGACGAGATGATCATCGACGTGGTGAAGTCGAGCTTCGAAGTGCAGAGCATGGTGAAAGCCAACGGCGTCAGCGCGATGGAGTACGAGCCGACTATCCCGACGCGCTTCATGGTCGGCACGGAAAATGGATTAGTCATTAACGGCAACAGAAAGGGAAAAACGGCAATGGATAAGTTGCCTGCGACGGTATTGTTACTCATATTTTATTTAGCTATCTATATACAGGATGGATGAAAACGGTCTTAGGAGACTAACCTGAACTTTTTAGAAAGCATAATCTGCATTCATAGATTTGACATTCGATCCTGTTTCTTATAAGGATCAAAAACTCTATCGGATCAACCGATTAGATACAGAGTATTCCACATTTCAGTTTCTTTCGTGTTTTATCTGATCTAGATAATTTGTACACTTTTTAGGGTTTCGTACCTCAAAAGAAAAAACGGAACCCTTATAAGATCACTTCGTTGTCCGTCTGTTTGTCCGTCTGTCAGGACCATTTTTCTCAGGAATGCGTGGAGTTACAAAGTTTAAATTAATATCAAATACTCAGGGGCTGCAATCTCTTGAAGCAATGAAAAAATTAAACTTCTAAGTCAACGCAATCAAAACATACGGGCGTTTATGTTCCGCACCCTAATTGCGAAACTCTATCGATCTCAATCTGAATCATTTTGAAGCATATTGCTAATCCATTGCTTTATAATATTATGTTCGAAAAATGTAAACACATGTTTATTACACAAACAACAACGTAAAAAACGCAATGAATGTTGTTGAACTGTCAAATGAAACCCATTGCTACTGATAGTGTGTTACGCAATGACCCCGCCCGCGCCGCGCGCTACTGATAGTGTGTTACGCAATGACCCCGCCCGCGCCGCGCGCTACTGATAGTGTGTTACGCAATGACCCCGCCCGCGCCGCGCGCTACTGATAGTGTGTTACGCAATGACCCCGCCCGCGCCGCCTGACCCCGCCCGCGCCGCGCGCCGCGCGCCGTTTATGCCGCATATTTTCGATTTGAAAGGGAATCAAAACCTACAGGGTCCTTTCCGTTGACCTAGAATCATGAAATTTGGGAAGAAGCATTGTCATGTAGCTAAAGTAAAGGAAAAATCCGAAAACCGTAAATTTGTTGTTACATTTAAAAAAAAACGGGAAGAATATTCGAGACACGATTCCTGTGATAAATTATTTACATACCTACAAATTTATACGCAACCCTCGGTGCGCGAGTCCGACTCGCACTTGACCGGTTTTTCTTCTATCACATTCCTTTAGAGGATAGAACTAGCTATTTTTGTCTAAAACGTGCATAGAGCTAACACTGTTTTCGGCTGAGAAATAATAATATTATGTCCATTGGCGTAAAAATTGTTACAGCCCTCCTTGATCTTCCCTATAAATATTGTATTTTGTTTAACTTTAACCAAATAATTTTATTAAAAATAAGAAAGTTTGTCAGATAACCTATTTAATTTGGAATTGAGGAGCGATCTGGAGGATTCGATCCGTGAGTACCGGTTCACATCATGTGACTTTAAATCACGGCTTCCACGTTTGACCCTGAATTAAAAAAACCCGGGCAAGAGCGAGTCGAACTCGCGCACCGAGGGTTGTGTACCATCATGTTAACTTTTCATCGGCGAGGCCTATATTCGTCAGAGAATTATAAGACTGTGCAAGAATATTGCAGTTTTACGTTAGCACCATCTCTTGACCGATAGTGGAACTAATGTAACTTTTTTGATGATTTCTGAAAAATATTGCTATTTAGAGACTTCGTTTTATTTTTTCTGTACTCTTTACATAAACTTCTATCACATAGAATAATTTCAGATTTTTCTCTTTGCAAACTTCGGAGATAAGGGGGGAGCGGTATTTTCTTTTTTACATATTTCGTCAAAAGTCGAAAACTATGCGACCTAAAAAAAAAGTTGAGAATTTGCAAACTGCGCTCTTTCATAATGATACCCCACATGCCCTAGTAGCCCCACTTCGATTTTTTCAGACCCCCTTTCGGTCCCTGTTGCAAAAAATTTACTTATTTTTTTTTTTATCATTTAATTCACAAAACTGATGTACTATCACAAAAGCATTAAAACAGTTACAACACAATGGGCATTGTTCATATTTTTTTAAATGTTGTAATTGAAAAACCATTTCGAGGAATGGCGTTATTGATCATTACGGACTAATTAATTATGAAAAATAGTCATATTTGATTGATATTTTTGATAAAATACGATTGACCTTCTTTGCCCTTCAAATTAGGTCGGCTTTGGCCGTACAGTTTTGTATCGTTACCTCAGAAAAAAAAGTAAGATTGTCTACAAGCTGTCAAATGTCAAATTATTATAAATATGTCAAAAATATAAACATTCTTGTTTATATTACATTACATACATTATTTCAACACTCGACAATATTTAATATACTTACCTACTGGAAGAGTTATGGAATACAGGAAGTGTTTTGTTCCAACTTGCAGCAATAATAGTAATAATGTCGCCGCGTGCGTTATTATTCTATTTCTAAGTCGCCGCGTCGATTGTTCTAGTGACGATAGAGGGTAGTATATTCCTTGGAGGACACATAAAAAAAAACATTTGTAAATAAATACGCTAAGATAGGATTCGATTATTTAAAACGTCTATTCGGCCTATTGACACTTTGACAGATATGACAGTACTCTTTGGATTGATGACGTTGTGTTGACAGATTAAAATTTTTAATTATGTACTAGTCAGGCAACGGCACTTAATCTTTATGCCACTAATGACGTCACCTCTTAAAATAATTTAATATTTTTTTTTAAATAACTATTGAGCCAATCATCAAAATATTCAAATTAGTTTCTCAAAATACTCTAAATTTTCAAAAAATAAAATAAAATCTAATGGTTAGAAATTTTGGACAATCCCCATTTCTGATTGACATCTATTACTTAGATGCGAAACCAGCATGCATAATTTAAGTAAAACAATTAGTATTAAAAAACAAAAATTAAACAAAACTGTTAACTTTTCCATAGATAAGGAGAAAGTTTTGGGAAAGAACAATATAATAAAGAGAAAAAAAATAAAAAAAACTATACAATAATTAAGACTCTAAGTTTAGTCCTAACTGAGGCTGCAGAACCAGCAAAGACATCTATTTCACCACGAATGGAGTTGGCAAGAGAAAGCATGCGGCAAATGGGTGAAAAATGATCGAAATTAGTCCGTAGTAGCCGACTATGAGGCAGGACGACAGTCCTTCGATTTAGTAAGCGGCTACTATTACGTGGGATAGTAAATTTCACTTTTTCTAACAGCTCAGGAGAATCTATATATCTATCTATAATTTTATTTCTTTCTTATTTGCAAAATAGTTGGGCAAACGTCATCTAAAACTATTCCAAATTTCAAGTTGATAGCATTAGTAGTTCTTGAGATATCTAGCTGTGACAGACAGACAGAGACTTAGTCTCACCATAAGGGTTCCGTTTTACCATTTTGGTGCCGGACCCTAAAAAAGAAAAAAACTATTCCTGCTGGAGTAACATTTTTCCAGCAGGAAAATTCTAAACGAATGATTTGAGAGAGAAATATTGTGCATGGGCAGACAGCTTATACCTATGTGTGCAAAAATGTGCGCTGAAAATATAATTTATGCGTTTTCAGGTTTTCGAGTTATTGCATTTCCTGCTGGAGTGACCTTTTGCAGAATTGTGTATCTCTAAAACCATTATACCTGCGCCTGTAGAATAAACATACACGAGTAGCCCCTTTTTACCCGACTGCGCCAGAAGGAGGGTTATGTTTTTCGAGAGTATGTATGTATGTATGTATGTATGTATGTATGTATGTATAATTGTTTGGCACGCTCTGCAGCCTGAACGGCTCGATGGATTTTAGCTTGAGAGGTGTCATTAGATTCGTATTTACTGTGAGAGTGACACTGGGTATATCAAAATTGAAATAAAATAAAATGGCCGGTTTTTGGCGTCATATTATGTTTTCAAATTTTTTATTTTTTCTTAAAACCTATCGATTGGGGTATCAAAATAAAGGGTTTTAAAAAGCGATTACCTACAAAAATATATACAACTTATATGGTTAAAAGTAATTCAAAGTGACAAATCATAAACAAAGAACTAAATCGTATGCGATATTACAATATTTATTACAATCACATTATTTTGTAAACTAAAAAGCTGGAAATAAAAAAAAAGTAATTTAAAAAATTAAAAAACCCGACTGCGTAAAAAACTTAAGTTAATAAAAAAAACAGAAAAGCTAAAAACAAGCCCATTTTAAATTAAATTAAAGTTGGAAGCAGGCGGGACCCATACCATTTTTAATATATTTTCAAATTCAAATGGGTCCCTCCTGCTTCCAACTTTAATTTAATTTAAAATGGGCTTGTTTTTAGCTTTTCTGTTTTTTTTATTAACTTAAGTTTTTTACGCAGTCGGGTTTTTTAATTTTTTAAATTATTTCTTTTATTTTTCAGAATGGGAAATCATCAAATGACCCCTTCCGCTCTGGGTGGAGCGGAAGGTGTCAGTCTCTTACTGACTAAAACCCACCCGTGTTCCTTCCTTAGCCCTTTATGTTCCAGGCCAGCGGTAACCCTTTCGGACAATCCTGCTGACTCGGCAGGCTTCAGCCCTAATGGGCCCCTTCAGTTGATGCTGATATGACTTTAGGCGCGCGTGGAACACGTACGCGCCGTCCGGCACGGGCCTGGTCTTGATCGGACGGTGAGCTACCCATTACTCTCCGTCCGCAGGCCCGCGCCTACGGTGGCCGGGAGTCGTCACGCGGTTCCCGACGCCCGGAGAGTCTCCCGCGGCGGCTGGGACGTGAGGCTCTGCCCTTGAGCCATCCCGACACCTCCTTCGCTAGCATGACTGCTTCGCAGAAGGAGATGACTGCCTCCGACTCCCTCACGCTCCGGACCATGGCTTGCATCAGGGCCGGACGCGAGAGGTCGCCGCCGCTGCCGATCGCCTCTACGAGGACACGCCGGTACTCCGCCCAAGCGGGACAGACCTCCACCGTATGCTCCACCATTCCTCTGGGCGATCCTGGCAATGGTGACACCCGGGCGTTTCCTCCAGCCTGATGATGTGCAGGAACCTTCCGAAACATCCGTGTCCGGTGAGGACCTGCGTCAGGCGGTAGGTGAGGGCACCGTGATGCCTCTCTAGCCACTCCTCAAAGAGGGGTCTTATCGCCACTATCGTGGCGTGCCCTGCGCCGGGTTGCGACAATCGCTCTTTCCATGCCGCCATGAGATCGCGCCAGAAGTCCGTCCGCTCCGCCGCTATTTGCCGCGGAAGCGGAGTTTTCCCCCGGTGTAGTACCTCCGCGCGCCACTCATACAGGCGCGCAAGCACTATCGCCTCCAGATCCCATGGCGGCAGTCCGGCAAGGAGGCCTTGCCCGAGATCGTGCGGTAACCTCGGATAAGCCTTACGGCTACCACCTTCTGGGGCGCGTTCAAATAGTGGGCTGCTCGCCGCCGCAGTGAACGTGCCCACACCGGGGCCCCGTATAGGACTATGGACCGCACGACCCCCGCGTAAAGCCTCCAGGAGGAGGCGTTTGGCCTCTTCAGGTTCGGCAAGAGCCGCTTGAAGGCTGCTTCGGCCTGTTCCATCCAGTTTGGGGGCCAAACGTCGGAATTGCTCGACGAAGTTCTACCGGCTGTCGGGGACGGGACCCAGGTAGTTCATCCTCTCCTACCATTAGTTGGGATCCCGATGGTGGCGTGTTCCGGGGCCCATGAAACGACATGGCCTCGGACTTGTGCAATGCCACCTCGAGACCCAACTGCCGGATCCTCTCCACGGCTATCGCAACCTCGCGTTTCATCGCGTCGGCCGACACGAGTAGCCCTTAATTTGTTCGTGTTTGTGACAGACTTAGATTTAAGAAAATATTTATGATTTTCAAGTATTCGCGCTATTTTGAAAACCCTAAAAAATTTCGCAGCGCCTAAATGAGAAAACATATAAGCTCGCTGAAAATTGTATTCGGTCCTTCTTGACGCTTATAATAAAAAGTTTCAAAAGTGTACATGCATGCGTTATTGAATAATATTGCCTAAAGTCAAAACGACGAGGTCGTAATTTTGAGGGCAAAATACAAGAAATCTGCTCAACCCAAGATGTGTAGGTTAGGTGTAAACCAAAAATAAGTGCGTTTAATAAAGAACATATTATATTATAGTGAAAATATTCAGCTTTAAATGTTTTGCAGTGTGCGTTTCAAGGGCGCGACCACGGCGATATTTAAAAAAAACTATGCCCAGATTTTGTAAAAAAATTTAAATGTTCATTCCTAAAACCATAAGTCAAAGTCAAAGCATTTATTTCAAATAGGCACATAAAAGGCACTTTTGAACGTCAGAAATTACAACAAATAGAATTGATTCTAGTCGCCCATTCCAAAAGGTAGTTTTCGTATGGAGAAGAATGAGCAAGAAACTCTTTTAAAATGTTACCTAGTAGCAAAACCATCTATACTTATAATAAATCTGTAGAAGTGAAAATTCTGTACATTGAAAATATCAAAAAAATAAATGGCAATACCTACCGACATCGAACCCAAAAATGTGATTAAAATTTTTTTTGTCTTTCTGTCTGTCTGTCTGTTTGTTCAGGCATCACGCAAAAACTACCGGTTAGATTACGATGAAACTTGGTATAATTATTCTTTAATATCCTGGGCACCACACTGGGTACTTTTTATCCCTTAAAAGTATATACAACAAAAAAACAAACTTAATTTTGCGGTTCGATCCCTAGGCCCGATTACTGTACCAACCGCAAATAATAAGTTTGTCGTAGGTTACGTCACCCGCAGTGGAGTTCACTAAGGGGTGCTGCACACGGCTAAGATACTAAGTACTTATAATATAATATAATAGTTTATCTTAAGATACAATATCGCTCGCCATACAATTCAATGGACTATCACACACGCACGACGAAGATAATAAATAAGATTTCATATTTTCGTATCTTAAAATGAATTTGTAAATACTAGGTAATAATAAAGCAGAAGAGTTTGTTTGTCTGAACGCGCTAATCGGTCGGATTTTTCTCGGAGTCGATTTAAAAAAATATTTTTACATTTGCTAGCCTAATTCTTGAGGAAGGCTATGTAACATCACGCTATAACCCTTAGGAGCCGAGCAAAAAGAATAAAAGTCAGAAAGATCGCTAAGCGAAAACGAAGTGATAGCGCGGGCAGGCGATGCGATGCGATGCGACGGCGTGGGTCGGAAACAAGAAATTTCACGCGGACGAAGTCGCGGGCAGAAGCTATACTCCATTTAGAATAAGATTAGACATTGAAATAATCCTTTTTTACAGTCCGTTCAACAAATTTTCACTTCTATACCGTAGGCATAAGGACGGTATTGAAAGCAAAAAAGTGGTTACAATACCAACTGTTTACTGCAACTGCCATATGTCATGCCACCAACGCAATAGAATTCAAAATCGGTCGAACGGACTGTAAAAAAGGTTTATTTAAATGTCTAATCTTATTGCAAATGGAGTACCTATAGTTGTAGAATAATTGTCTAGGTTTGTGTCAAAGTTATGGTCAAAAAGTTACAAGGGTTTGAACGTGGCCGCGCCATTGAACGCGGAGAACCGCGCGCGCGCTGTTATTTACCTAAATTTCAGGTCTATGCAACGCTTTGCAAAGACCTGAAATTTAGTTAAATAACAGATTGAATTTGTAAAAAAATTTAAGAATATAGAAAAATTCCTAGGTTTATACTTTAGCAGTTGCAAGACTAAAACCATGGCCTCGCCATTGAAACGGTGAAAAATACGTTATCACCGATATCTCGCTGAAAAAGCATCGCAGACGTCTGAAGTTTTTTTATAGATTTGATATGTAATTTTTTTTAAAAATACACAAAAAGAACCTAGGTTAATATTTCAGAAGCTGTAGTACGGTATCGCGTAGAAATAAGTCGTGATTATCTATCGAAGAAAGTAAGCATTATCGATATCTTTTTTTTGTAAACAACACCTATTAATATGTAGAACTATCGATAATGGACAAAACATTTTTTTTTTTCATATTGTAAAACCTTTTTGTTTTTTTGGGTGGGAAATTATCAAATAACTTCTCCCGCTCGGGGCGGAGCGGGAAGGCGTGTCAGGCTTTTACTGACTAAAACCCACCCGTGTTCCTTCAGTTGCCTGTGCAAGGGGCCACGGTATCTCTTTCGAACAACCTGCGACCCTGGCAGGCAATGTACATTTCAACCGCGCGGCCAACTCATAATATTTGACGAAACTTTGCCAGGAATTAGTGCTAATTTGTTACTTTACACACCCCTTTTCGTGAATTTGTTACAAAAAAAACTAAGACGCTATGACAGAATAGTTGGCCGCTAGAACCGCCACTTGCCGTAATCATCGCCCGTTATTACACAGAAACTATATAATACAGATAGACGAATGATGCATCAAAAGAAAGGTCTTAATTTGTTCAATTTGTTACAAAATTTAAAAACGTCATAACGTAAATAAACAAAAAGTTACGCAATATTTAGTTCTCAGGATATGAGTAGGTAGGTATCTCACCATAAATATCAAATTAATAGAGGCTAATGTGTATGGACAATTAGTTACTAATTTGTTACAGCTAAAAACAGAAAAAAAATACTAGAAAGTAGGTTCAATAATTAGTTAGAGTCGATTTTAGTTGGCCGCTCGGACGGCAATATGCCTAAAATACAACCCAACTAGCACAAACTGTTGCTTAAGAGCTTTGGAGCTAATCCGATTATTCCCAAAGGTGCCAAGCTCAAGCGCCAGAGCGTGCACAGGAGACCTTATGCAGCCGCTTTGCAGCCAAAGGGGCACAACTTTTTGCAATCTACAGTTCCATTAGAACTTCATAATAGTGGGATAAAAGCGCTACAGGAGCTACAACTAATAATTAACACCACACTAAAGCTCTTGTGGCGCTTATTGAATGAATGACAGGTTTAACTGAACGAATAAAGGATCACTGATCATTCATCTTGTCTCTCATTTATTAAATACATCTGTTTTTCCTGAGTCAGACATTACTGAATACAAATAAATAATAAGTGAAGTGAAGGTAAGTGTTTTTGAGCTATATTTTGTGTTATATGCAAGTGGCTAAAAACGCAGATCAGTTTATCGTGCATATAGTTGATATTATTGGAGTATTTTTAACGCGCCTCAATAATTATCTCAGAATATCGTAAAATATGTAAAATATTATTATATAAATATTATTATATCACATACCTACACGATATTGAAATTACATACTTGACTACATTTGTATTTAGTATATTGCTGGTTCTATATTTAGTTATATTTTACTACAAATTGTGATTAAAACCTATACATTTCTCAAGTAATGATAAATAATTGTCTTGTAAACATGGCGTCTATGAGAAGCAGCTTTAACATGCAACTTCAACCTTAATACTTCCTCTCTGCGCGTTAAGTTTCACTCTTCTGAAGGTCCAAGTAATACCTGTACCACTAATGCAGTTCAAGTCTTTACAATCACTTTTATTTCGTACTTACTGCAGATATCGAACCACACTAATGGTTATTTGTTTAGAGATCCGTAGAACTCAATGAAAACCCTAAAATACGATGATCGTTTGTAGCTGCTTCTATATTTTTCGCTCTTTCATTTGTTTAACACTTACTATGTCTTACCATGTTTTCAGAATGCCTTTCAAAATAATTCAAACTTATAATGAAGAACAAAATAAACAAGAACTTTGCATCTGTCCATCTAAGTGGGAAAAACATGGAGAGTTACACTGGCCGAACAAAAAAGTAAAAAATTATGTAAAATAGAAGATTGAACTCCACAACCAAACTGGACTAAAATAAACTGCATTGTTAAGAGGAAAAATATTATGTCATACGAAATTGCTCACATGCAGTTGACAGAAATGTAACTTAGAATGTTAAATTTAGAAAGCATAATTTACTGTAGAATAGTTGAATGAGACTACATGCAGACTTACACACTGATTGTATTGAGGTGCTACAACTATAGATGGGCAATCCACCCGGGTTTAAACCCGGTGCTTTGATAAACACCCGTAAACACCCAATTTTCTGGGTGTTTATCGGTGTCTACGGGTGTTTATCGGGTGTTTATCGGGTGTTTATCAAAAGCACCGGGTTTAAACCCGGTGGATTGCCCATCTATAGCTACAACTAATAAGACTGAAATTTATTGCCATACGTAGATTTATTTATATTGCTACTTTAGACTTATCCTAGTTTGACTGGCCTGTTGGCGTAGTTGCGTCTGTGTGTGTAAAATGTCCCGAATATTTATTTTTATTATTAATAAACGTGTTGACTATGTCTATTATGTAAGTAAGGGCCAATTTGCGAAAGAAACATTTTGATTCAAATATTTGGTCTATTTCGATCCACTATGTCAGACACATGAAAAGACACAATGTTGTGCAAATATTGTTTATACTGTTGTTATTTTAGAATTTACCTAGTTTAATTATTTTAATAATGTCAATTATGGGCCAATTTACCAATAAAACAAGTTGATTTATCTCAAATATTTTTTATTTCAATTTACCAATACAATTATATAAAAGGCGCTTCGATTGTTGTACTCGTTATAATGTGTGTAGTAAACTTATAATATGCCACACCAAGCTATAATTTACTTTGCCTCTGTAACTGGTCCGTTATCAGCAATTGAGAAAACAAAATCTACGGGACCCTCGCTTGTGTTTGTTGAACTCGAACTTGACGCATTATTTTTGTTTGTTTCTAATGAATCCCTTAAAGAATAAATTAAATGAATAGAGTTTTATAAATAAAAGCTAAATTACTCTCACGTAACTGAGTGAAAAAAAACTTACGTGTTATTTAATATTTCAATTACAGAATTCTCACACACAGTTACCTTTTTTAATTTCTGCATATTCTTATAAACTCTCCGTATTTTCTTGCGATATCCACCAGTTCTTTGTTTGAACTTCCATGCTTTCAGATCCATATTTCTTTTAAACTGGCTCAAATTTTTTATAAAATGTAATTTCTCCAGTAAAAATAACAGAATGTATCCAAATGAGTAGGCAATGTCCATTACTCTCCTGCTTCTATTGTGAAGCCTTAATGTCGCTATTAGTAAAACAGTCGATCAAATCTTACTTAAGTCTGCACAAAAGTACAAATCACTTCTGCTATGAAACTATCAGTGGCAGGACAGTGATAAATATATCTTTTATACAGTTCCGTTAAAAAGTCTGCAATTAATGTCTTTATGCAGTTCCGAAGCGTACAGCAGCGGCAATAGAAGCTTTTTTGCAGCTTTAAGCTTTAAGATACATGTTTTAACTCTCTTTTAAAGCTATAGACGGCAAATGGGTTGTAAAATGAACTCTTATAAAACTTAGAGTGGCATTTGGTTCAGTTTCTGCTACCCCTAGTGATATTTACAGCTATGAGCAGTTACGGAAGCAATAGTAGAACTTAAAACCACTTTCTGAACCCCTAAAGCACTACTGTACAGCTAAAAGTTGCAAAATAGGCTGCTATTTCCACTAGTGTGCTAGTTGGGAATGGCGTTTATCTCGTTATAAAAAGTAGGTTTAAGCTAAGTTTTAGTACTAATCGCCAGGTAACGTAACATAGTTTGGATAAATATGGCGAACATAACTGCAGCATCCATATTTTAGAATATATTTACAATAAATAGTAGTATGAAACCGTATGAGAGTAGGGTGACCATGAATTTGACCATAATTTAGCTTTGAAGGAAAGCTCAGGTTATTTCAATACATGTGCCTTTGATTCGGCATTTTATTTGATAGGTCAAGCCTGTATTAGAAGTACAGCTTTCAAAAGCTTTTTGAGTAAATTAAAAGGAGATTGTGTCATTAATTACATTTTTATGCTTTTGAACGGAGCACATGATATAGAGCAAATTTACAACTGTAGATCAGAAATAACAAAAACTTTTTTCCAAAATAAAGACTGCAGTTGCAATGTGGCTTACATATTTGAAAAAATATTTATAAAATATATTACAAGTGCTCAATACTTGAAAACCTGTACAAATTGTAATTACATACAATTGAAAAGAGACGATGTATTTATTTTAATTAACCTTGATATTTTAAAGTTATTTGGAATAACAAGTTTAGAAGAAGCAATTTGTTTTGATGAAAAAATTAACACAATGTGTCAAAAATGTGACACACAGTTGAAAGGTGAACTTAAGTTAGGTGAGATCATAACATTTGATTTAAACGGAGCGGCAGACTCAGTTTTACTCACTGAACTGCCGATCACTATTAACATTAAGGATAATTATTATTTCTTAGTTGGTACAATAGAATTTATACCAGGCACAAAAATAGGCCACTATAAATGTCATTTTTTAAATAACAATACCTACATATTTTTGTTACGACGACAATTCTTTTAAAATTGAAATAAGTACCTGTAAGAAAATATGTCTGCTTTCTGTGTCATATATTCGTGTCAGTTAATTTATAAATATTATGTTATTTTATAAAGATTTGATATTTACCTTGTTGACTTTTATTACTTGATTTTTTTGTCTTTATGTTGATTGAGAATAAAGAAATTTTAATCGATTTGTGAAAAGTATGCTACAGGATGCCTTAACATTTATATAAGCACTCGCCCTAAAAAAATAAGATATGAATATCGAACATTCCAATAATCACTATTCAGTCTCACTTCATTGTGAAAATTCATGGTCAACCTACTTTCATACGGTTACATACTACTGTTTTTTTGTAAATATCTTCTAAAATATGAGTGCTGCAGTTATGTTCGCCATATTTATCCAAACTATGTTACGTTACCTGGCGATTAGTAGGTACTAAAACTTAGCTTAAACCTACTTTTTATAACGAGATAAACGCCATTGTATTTTAGGCATATTGCCGTCCGAGCGGCCAACTAAAATCGACTCTAACAAATTATTGAACCTACTTTCTAGCATTTTTTTCTGTTTTTAGCTGTAACAAATTAGTAACTAATTGTCCATACACATTAGCCTCTATTAATTTGATATTTATGGTGAGATACCTACCTACTCATAACCTGAGAACTAAATATTGCGTAAATTTTTGTTTATTTACGTTATGAAGTTTTTAAATTTTGTTACAAATTGAACAAATTAAGACCTTTCTTTTGATGCATCATTCGTCTATCTGTATTATATAGTTTCTGTGTAATCACGGGCGATGATTACGGCAAGTGGCGGTTCTAGCGGCCAACTATTCTTTGTCATAGCGTCTTAGTTTTTTTGTAATAAATTCACGAAAAGGGGTGTGTAAAGTAACAAATTAGCACTAATTCCTGGCAAAGTTTCGTCAAATATTATGAGTTGGCCGCGCGGTTGAAATGTACATATTTTTGTATGGGATAACTGATTATTTTTGTATGGGATAACTGATTATTTTTGTATGGGATAACTGATTATTTTTCGCGATGTTGGTCCCATGGACAAAGTTGTTCAGTTCGATGGTCTGTAGCACACCCTTAAATATGAGCATATATTTCTGATACACGCTGTAGAACTGAGCAAGTTCTTGTTCGGCCTCCCCCTCATTTGAAATGTCAGGTCACCACTGGTACTTACATAAACACATTACAACTTGCAGTACAGCGCTCACCTGGGTACCGTCTGGCGCGTGGAGCGCAACCCTGGCTTTCTGAAGAACTTCCTGACGGTGGGTGACTGGACGGCGCGCGTTTGGAGCGAGGACTGCCGCGAGTCATCCATCTTGTGGACGCCGGCTGCGCGCCACCGCATCTGTGACGGCACGTGGAGTCCCACGAGGTGCCGCCCCCTGCCCCTCCTGCCCCCGCCGTGAGCCACACTTTACATTAACCACTCTTGCGCCTGCAGGTTGTCGCTGATGCTGCTGGCGCAGTACGACGGGCGGCTGTGCCTGTGGGACCTGCTGCGGCGCCATCACGAGCCCGTACTCACCGTGCAGGTGTGCGACGAACCGCTCGTCTCCGTGCGCGGGCATGAGGCTGTCAGTATTTACTACTTAGTATTGCTCTCGTTGCTGTTCATCGCTATCTAACAACCGTTATCGCTTACATTTCTTTATTGTCTTAAGTATCGACAACATTACAAACATCTGCAAGATTAATAATACACTAGGCTTATTCTCTGTGACGAACAATTACTAACAAAAGTTTCCTAAGCGCGCGCGTAGCAAGCAAGTAAGCGTACAGTCAGCTGCAGAGAAATGGTACCCCACCAAGACTTAAAGATTATCGCCCGAGCACGCTCGGGCCCGCATGTCACGTGAGCCTTGAGCAGCTCCCTCCCCCGCCGCTGCACCCATCTCTGCCCGCGTCCATCCACCGATCCGCCTCAAATATAATTTGCAAGTATTTAATAATTTTATATGGTATTTTATCGGCTTCCTTCTGGCCGAACTGTATAGATACCAAGAATAACTTACAAAAAGACACTGCGTGTGATTAAGATACGAACCTGCTTCACCAGGCGCTAGCCGATCAACTAGACCGTGCCTTATATCACTAGGCTATTGGCTCAGTTATCAACCTCAACGAAAACTGGAATAGCATTACTCCTTTTATCGAACAAGGTTATTAACGGTCTAATCTTCTATATATTAAGGTTTAAATTTCAACTTCCGTGTTATATTTAATACTAGCACCTTACAGTCTTGTTTTACAAAATGCAATACGCAACTCCTCAATTAACTAAAACATAAGGTTGAAATTAGCATAGATTTCTTATTGGATTGAATAGGATGTGTTGATTCCGATTGTTGCACTACCCTAATTTTACTTCAGAAACTTAACTGCTGTATGAACTGCGAGTTAAGGTTGAATTTAGTATACTTCTTCGCCTTATTTACTAAACTGTGATTGAGGGTATTTTTACTTTTCAAATGGTTTCATTTTCGTGTCGATTCGCTTGTGTGATCTTCATCGTAATATTATCCAATTTATTAAGTTTTTGACAAGTTGATTCTATTAATCGATGGTATGGTTCGATTAACAACTTTATTGAAGGCTAAAATTGTTGTTCTGTGGGAAAAGGAACAAAAAAAAGAAAATAGCACGAGATACAAGCATAACGGTAAGATTTACGTTATTTTTACACACATACCTATTTATTGTTGCAATCATGTTGCATTATTACTTACAAATTGGATTTTTTTTTTATGTATTTCTAATATTATTATTTTTATTGCAGAGATAAACAGTTCGTAGATGGATACAAAGTTATCAAGCGACGGGTGATGTGAAATGTGATCACCAAGGCCCTCGCCCGATTGCTTACACTAATGAATAGGAGCGACAACGTAATATGTATTGTGAAAGTTCACTCAGTGGCACCCTTCAAAATTATGCGTTTAAGTGAAGAAGAAGAAATAGAATTACCTCAAGAAGTGATAGACAGTGACGGCCATCCTATCCGTTATGAATAGGCAACTCGGCAGATTGACTGTGTAACTTATTTGATAAAATTGCATTGGAACATAATATGTGAGCAAGTGTTAATAATTCCCAATATCATTCCATAATCAGTGGGATCATTATCTCGTAGTTAATCAAAAATAAACAACCTTTACTATTCACATACACCGTATATCAATCCAGTTACTCTTGTTTACATGTAGTCTAATAATGTGTTAACGATTCATATCTGACCTCACATATTTTTCTAATATTGTGTTAAATAAGGGTTATCAGAAAATGTGATAAAAGGGAAAGATGTATATTGCTATACTGTTATAGTTTAGCATGTTGGTTCTTCCTCTGTAATTCACAGGCACAAATGACAACATTTTATTTTTTAACCAGGCTTTTTCCGATAAGATCATACAGAGTATAAAAAATGTATGTTTTCACAACTTTAAATAAATAAATATTATTGTAGTTATGTTTCTAGAAATATCTATAAACGAACCGTTATCTAATGCTCTACGTTCTAAACCAAACTAAGGTATCTATTTTGTGTTTAGTTAATATTCTAAGTAAATAATGGGGTTATTATATTTAACACAGACAGAAATCTGTATATTCAACTAGGAAGTGGATTCCATGAAGTCCTAGAAATGTAATTAGAAAAATAAATGAATATTGTTTATGCAAAATACCTAGCTTTTATTACAAACCCTCATTTGATTTCTTAATAATAATAAACGAAAATCACCTAATAAAGAAACTAAAAAAAATAAAGGTAAATAAATAAAAAAAGCCTCCTCCGCGGATTTGAACTCGAGACCATCACATTGCTAAGCCGCAGTGTAAACCACTAGACCAACACGCCATTTACGTTACATTACAAAAAACTTAAATAGGTTCGATGTCGTTACCAAGAGGGGTACCATTATTATGAAGCGAACTGTACCAAGGATAGATCACCTGCTTCTCCAGTAATTCAAATAGTTTTATTTTCTCTTCACAAACAATGCTATCATAAAAAAATTTAAAAAAAATTGTGTTAGATAGTCCATTTTTCGAGAAAGGCTATAGGCTATATAACATTATGCTACGACCAATGAGAGTGGAGCAGCAATGAAAAATGTTGCAAATACGGGAAAAATTATTCCTTTTGAGAGCTAAGAAACGTTCATGAGGGGTATAAGTACCTACTCTTAAAGTAATGGAATATATTTTAGTAAGTATTTTCCTCAAAATAACGCGGGGCACAGCTAGTAATATTATAAAGCTGAAGAGTTTGTTTGTTTGATTGAACACGCTAATCTGAGGAACGACTGGTTTGAATTGAAAAAATATTTTTGTGTTGGAAAGTCCATTTATCGAGGAAGGCTATAGGTTATAAATTATATGTAACATCACGTTACGACCAATAGGAGCGGAGCATAGCTATGAAAAATGTTGCAAAAACGGGAAAAATTATTCCTTTTGAGAGCTAAGAAACGGTCATGAGGGTATAAGTACCTACTCTTAAAGTAATGGAATATATTTTAGTAAGTATTTTCCTCAAAATAACGCGGGGCACAGCTAGTAATATTATAAAGCTGAAGAGTTTGTTTGTTTGATTGAACACGCTAATCTGAGGAACGACTGGTTTGAATTGAAAAAATATTTTTGTGTTGGATAGTCCATTTATCGAGGAAGGCTATAGGTTATACATATATAACATCACGTTACGACCAATAGGAGCGGAGCATAGCTATGAAAAATGTTGCAAAAACGGGAAAAATTATTCCTTTTGAGAGCTAAGAAACGGTCATGAGGGGTATAAGTACCTACTCTTAAAGTAATGGAATATATTTTAGTAATTATTTTCCTCAAAATAACGCGGGGCACAGCTAGTAATATTATAAAGCTGAAGAGTTTGTTTGTTTGATTGAACACGCTAATCTGAGGAACGACTGATTTGAATTGAAAAAATATTTTTGTGTTGGAAAGTCCATTTATCGAGGAAGGCTATAGGTTATACATATATATAACATCACGTTACGACCAATAGGAGCGGAGCATAGCTATGAAAAATGTTGCAAAAACGGGAAAAATTATTCCTTTTGAGAGCTAAGAAACGGTCATGAGGGTATAAGTACCTACTCTTAAAGTAATGGAATATATTTTAGTAAGTATTTTCCTCAAAATAACGCGGGGCACAGCTAGTAATATTATAAAGCTGAAGAGTTTGTTTGTTTGATTGAACACGCTAATCTGAGGAACGACTGGTTTGAATTGAAAAAATATTTTTGTGTTGGATAGTCCATTTATCGAGGAAGGCTATAGGTTATACATATATAACATCACGTTACGACCAATAGGAGCGGAGCATAGCTATGAAAAATGTTGCAAAAACGGGAAAAATTATTCCTTTTGAGAGCTAAGAAACGGTCATGAGGGGTATAAGTACCTACTCTTAAAGTAATGGAATATATTTTAGTAAGTATTTTCCTCAAAATAACGCGGGGCACAGCTAGTAATATTATAAAGCTGAAGAGTTTGTTTGTTTGATTGAACACGCTAATCTGAGGAACGACTGATTTGAATTGAAAAAATATTTTTGTGTTGGAAAGTCCATTTATCGAGGAAGGCTATAGGTTATACATATATATAACATCACGTTACGACCAATAGGAGCGGAGCATAGCTATGAAAAATGTTGCAAAAACGGGAAAAATTATTCCTTTTGAGAGCTTCCGTTGCGTACGCTGTTATGTATGACGGAATTGTTCCCCTTTAAAAGTTCTAAAAAAAAACGTCCGCGACAGCATAATGTCTATTAAATCTTTTAAGGTTGACTCGCTATAAACTTTTTATGGTAATAAAATTTGTTCTAAAATAATGCATTATTTGCGAAGGTGTTTTTATAAACATGATATTAATCCATATCCAAATAAATACGTTATTCATCACAAGTATTTAATTTTGAACAAAATTGCCCTTGACATTACTTGATTTCAATGAACATCTTAGGAGGTATCATAGTTTCATTTAATTTGATTTCATCGTAGGTACCTGCCAGGTATTGCAGGGCAGGGTTCTTTGATGTTGAAAACTTGTCAAACTTGGATTGGGAAAAGAATCACCTTAGATAATTATGTTAAGTAGAGCATAATTATCAAAGGTGATTCCTTCAATGTAGCCCGCAAATTTTTCTTTGGTTCCGGAAACCTAAAAATAAAGTTGAACACTGATAAGTTCACTAACTGTGTGTTGTCGTACAGGGCAGATTATAAGTTTACCAACAGTGTGTTGTCGTACAAGGCACATTATAAGTTCACTGACAGTGCGTTGTCGTACAGGTGGCCTACCATGATCTAATTAAAAACGATTCAAAAGCAAGACATTTCAGTTTAGGTTCCTAAACTAGATGCACCTTGGACTTTGAATCTTTGCTCCTAAATTACAACCTTAGCTTAAAAATAAAACAGCCAACAAGGCCAAGGAGCTGTAGGAGATGGTAGTGTTGTGTGTGTGTCTTCTCTTCGTGACGCGAAGGTTGTTTTCGGGGAACACAATGAAACAGTTCAGGCACTTTAGCAACAGTTTACTCTCACCACAAATAACACAATAACAAGCACAAGCGGATAGATAGTTTATATGCATAGGCGATCGTAAGCGTTACAGCGTAGCAAGCGGGCGTGCATCTGCTGTGAGCGAGCGAGACGTACTGGTGGGGCGCGGGCGCGCGCGCGCGCGTCGCTGCGCCAGCGATGGTTCGAGACTCCCTTTGTTTCGGTGAGTAACGGGAATTGGTCCGCGCTTACTCGATGCGACACGACGACGACGCGGTGACGCTCGGCGACTCGACGATGCGGCTATGCGGTACTGGTAAGTTTTATATTATTGTGCATGTTTAGTGTTTGTGTTTGTATTTTGTGTATTTAGTATGTTATGTATGTAGTTATAAATATTTGTAATTAAGTATTTATATATAGTGTGTTAATGTATTGTGGCTACGCCACGTTACTCCCCCCTTGAGACCATCCTAGGATGGGCGATAATAGTTAGGGAATCTCACTTTTCTTCCGCCGAGCGAGTAATTCTTACTTCTTTCTCTTTGCTTACAGGGTTTGGTGTTTCATTTTCAAGCGGAGGGGTCTCTGGACGAGTATCGGGTGTAAGTATATAGGCTGGTTTTAACCTCTCTATCGATACTGTCTGTTCTTTTCCTTTAACCAGCAGCTTAAAAACTTTTGTGCCTCGTTGCAGGACTAGGTATGGCCCAGTGTACGCCGGCTGGAGGGATCCTCTCACGGTGTCATCTCGGACGTAAACGTAAGTAGCAGAAGGTAAGTCTCGGTACACGAAGATGTTACGTCTGCTGTGTCTTGCAGCTGGCTGAGGGCGAATATTGTTCATGATGGAACGCAGTCGTGCAGAGAATTCGGTGAGGTCACTGGTCGTATGCTGGTCGGCGATTGGCTGCAGAAACTCTCCGGGCAGTCTAAGGGGTTCGCCGTAGAGCAGGGATTGAAAAGGTTCCTAAAATACCGGTAAATAACCGGTATTTAGTGGTTCCGGTTGCTAGAACCCGAACCGGAACCGGAATCGAAATTAGAACCTTTATTTTACCGGTTCTTTAGCGGTACAAGTACGAGTCCGAACGAGTTCATACGATGCCGCTCGGCGCAGGACAATTATAGCGGCAAGGTAGGAGATTTTGTAAGAGGGGAGAGGGGTACATTGCATTTGTAGATTGTCCTTTGTCCATTTTATATTAATTTATTAACAGTAACCGTAGATTATATAAACCAGTAATAATAATTACTGTCAATATTTGCTGACACTGTACAGTACAGACTTCTACCTGTGCTTCTACTCACCAATAATTCGAAGGCGAACTGAAAGAAAAGATACGCTAGCCACGCGACAAACATTATCCCTTCTTTCTTAGAGAACCTTTAAATCCGATGATCCGGAACCGGTATATTGGAACCTTTATTTGGAACCGGTACTATGGAACCAGAACCAAACCGGAACCTGAACCGGAACCCTACCGAAAAGAAGAACCTTTTTAAGAACCGAAATGAAGAACCGTAACCCAAATTCGTACCGGTTTTCAATCCCTGCTGTAGAGGAGTTCGGCTGGTGACGCTTGTATGTCCTCTTTGAAGGCGCTTCTCATTCCTAGCAGTACTAGAGGTAAGGTTTCCGTCCATTTTTGGTTTCCATGGCACATTATAGCTGCCTTAAGTTGTATGTGCACCCGTTCCACCATTCCGTTGCTTGCAGGATGATACGCAGTGGTTCTGTTGCGTTGAAATCCGGCTAGTTCTGAAAGCTGTTTCAGCAGCGCGGACTCGAATTGTTTCCCGCGATCTGTCAGAACTTCTATCGGGCAACCATAACGTGATATCCAGTTGCTAACGAGAGCTTTGGCGACTGTTTCAGCGGTGATATCTTGCAAGGGAATGGCCTCGGGCCATCGAGTAAATCGATCCACGGCGGTAAGACAATAACGGTAGCCATCCGAAAGGGGTAATGGTCCAATCATATCAATGTGCACGTAGGTAAATCTGCCGTTTGGTAATTTAAAGGTGCCCACCGGTGGAGTTACGTGCCGAGTGACCGTTGAGCGTTGACATGCATGACAGAGCTTGGTCCAATCACGACAATCTTTATTTATTCCTGGCCATACGTAACGCTGAGCCACTAATTTTGCGGAGGCTTTAGCGCCAGGATGGCTGAGTGAGTGTAGGCTGTCGTAGACTTGCCTTCTGAGCTCTTTTGGTACATAAGGTCGTGGGTTTGGCGTGCTGTCGTCGCAGTAAAGTTCCAGTTTTATTCCAGGTACAATTACTTTGACAAGTTTTAGCGAAGTTCCACCTTTTAAGAGTTGCCTCAGTTCTGGGTCGTTACCCTGTGAAATAGCCAAGTTCTTTGACTCGACAGGCTGAACTATTACCTCTATTCTTGAGAGAGTATCGGCAACTATGTTGTCTTTACCCGGTATGTGTTGGATGTCCGTTGTGAATTGAGCTATATAGTCTAAATGCCGAAACTGACGTGGTGAACACTTTTCCTTGTGACTTTGGAATGCGCAGCAGATTGGCTTGTGGTCTGTAAATACTGTGAAGTGCCTTGCTTCCACTTGGTGTCGGAAATGTTTTATGGACTCGTAAATCGCTAGGAGTTCTCGGTCGTACGGCGAGTATTTCTTTTGTGATGGGCTCAATTTACGGCTAAAGAAGGCGAGAGGTTGCCATCCCCCGTCTTTCTGCTGCTGTAGTGCTCCACCGATTGCGACGTCTGATGCATCCGTGACTAACGCTAGTTTGGCGTCCATGTCTGGGTGCGCTAGGAGAGCTGATTGGCATAGACTCTTCTTACAGTCTTCAAATGCTTGAGTGCTTCTCCGGTGACGTTTATGGGATGATTGCCTTTTATGGTTCCGGTAAGTAGACTATGCAAAGGCGTTTGAGTTGTGGCAGGGTCTTTTAAGAAACGACGATAAAAATTTATCATCCCCAGGAATCTCTTGAGTTCTCGAACGGTTTTCGGGGTGGGGTAGTCCTTAGTGGCTTGGATCTTGCTATCCAGTGGTTTAATACCAGCACAAGATACGCTACAGCCGAGGAAAGTTACTTCTTCCGCCCCAAATACACATTTGGAAGTGTTTATGACCATTCCGTATTCCTTCAATCGTTCGAAGAGGAGGCGTAAGTGACGGTAATGGGTATCTTCGTCGGGGGAGGAAATCAGAAAATCGTCTAGGTACGTGTAGCAAAATTCCAGGTCACGAGTCATTTGGTCCACAAATCTTTGAAACGTTTGTCCCGCGTTTCTTAGTCCAAACGTCATAAAAGGGAACTCGTACATTCCAAAGGGTGTGGTTATGGCCGTTTTGGGGATATCCTCGGGGTTAATCGGTATTTGGTTATACGCCTTAATTAAATCGATTTTTGAGAATATTTGGCAGCCAGCTATGTTCTGACTAAAGTCCTGGATGTGCCGGATAGGGTCGGGGATCGTTCGTGCGTTTAACATTCTATAGTCACCGCATGGTCGCCATCCGTTATCCTTTTTTGCGGCGAGATGAAGGGACGACGACCATGGGCTCTCTGACGGTCGTGCTGTCCTTATTCTCAGCATTTCTTCGAACTCCTGTTTTACAATCTTCAGTTTGTCTGGGGCAAGTCTTCTTGGAGTGCAATATACGGGCGGTCCGTCGGTTGTCCTTATGTGGTGAACCGTATTGTGACGTATGACCCGATGTGTACCTGCTGGCCGAGTGATTTCTGGAAAATCTCGAAGAAGGTTCAAGTACTTTGACTCGCCTGTTATCGTTTTGACTGAAGTTATGGCATCAGATGCAGGAACTGGATTTGCGCTTGCTGACAGGCTGGTCTTGTTGTCGATCAGGCGTTTGTTACGACAGTCTACGATTAAGTCGTAGTACGATAAAAAATCGACCCCGATAATAGCCTTGGTGACGTCCGCTATTATGAATTGCCAGGAAAATGCGCGGCGAAGACCTAAGTTTAGTTCCATTTGTTGGACGCCGTATATGGCGATTAGTGTTCCGTTCGCTGCGAAGACGTTGAGCTCGGTTGTGCGTGGTCGCCTTTGTTTCAGGGCGGAGCGGGGGAAAACGCAGATGTCGCTCCCGGTGTCGACTAAGAACTGCGTTTTTGTCCTTCTGTCCGTTATGAATAAGCGACCAGTAGTTGAACTATGGCAATCATGTGTCGCTACTGATGATTGCCTTTGGCTTTTCTCGACCCGGATTGATAATCGCATGGTTTCAGACATCTACGTGCCTTATCTCCATATCTGTGGTGGAAAATACAGGTGGGGTACTACCTATAGTTTGACTGGGAACGCGTGTTGCTTCTTCCCCGTTGACTTCTATCCCTCGTCCTGGATCTAGAATCTCTTGTTGAGAGGGCCTGCACTTGACGACTGAGCTCTGCAATCTCTTTAGACAATTTCTCGATCATTGAATTTGGAACTGCATCCGTGGCGGCCACTTGTGGCGCGGGTGGTACGAGGTCGTGCACTTTATCAGCCAGGTCTGCGAGTGCTGAAAGTGACGACTCTGGCTGCGATGCTACGACTATTTGTATGTTGCCCGGTAAGCGGCTAGTCCACACGGTCTTTATAAAATCGTCTGGTATGCTTGGGCCCGCTAGATGTTGCAGGTGCCGAAGAAACGCGGATGGTCGCCTGTCTCCTAGTTCCTCATGCATAAGCAACTGGGTAAGTTCCTTTTCACGCGACGCGGATAACCTTTTGATTAGCTCGCTTTTTAACTTTTCATATTTGCCGCTGGCTGGTGGATTAATTAAAATATTTTTCACCTCTGCGGCATAACGGTTTTCAAGTTGCGCACTGACGTAATTATATTTGGTGTCGTCATCCCTGACACCTGAGAGTGCAAAACTTCCTTCTATTTGCGCAAACCAGACTGCAGGTTCCTCCGGCCAGAACGGCGGAAGTCGTACCCCGACACGACAAATTTCGGAAGGTATAAATGTCCTCTCTGTAGAATACGACCCGCCGCGGTCGTCGCTTTGTTTGTCGGATGACATGGCGTTTTTAGACATTTTTAAATCCGGTTTTCACTAGCTTACGGTTTTTATGCTGCTCCGTGCTGTGTCCAAGATCAGGGGTCACCAATGTAGGAGATGGTAGTGTTGTGTGTGTGTCTTCTCTTCGTGACGCGAAGGTTGTTTTCGGGGAACACAATGAAACAGTTCAGACACTTTAGCAACAGTTTACTCTCACCACAAATAACACAATAACAAGCACAAGCGGATAGATAGTTTATATGCATAGGCGATCGTAAGCGTTATAGCGTAGCAAGCGGGCGTGCGTCTGCTGTGAGCGAGCGAGACGTACTGGTGGGGCGCGGGAGCGCGCGTCGCTGCGCCGGCGATGGTTCGAGACTCCCTTTGTTTCGGTGAGTAACGGGAATTGGTCCGCGCTTACTCGATGCGACACGACGACGACGCGGTGACGCTCGGCGACTCGACAATGCGGCTATGCGGTACTGGTAAGTTTTATATTATTGTGCATGTTTAGTGTTTGTGTTTGTATTTTGTGTATTTAGTATGTTATATGTATGTTGTTATAAATATTTATATACAGTGTGTTAATGTATTGTGGCTACGCCACAGAGCCAAACCTGCTTGGATAATTTTAGCTACTAACTCAAATCTAAAATGTACTGCTGAGGTAATGGATTTTGCTATTTCTGATCACTCAGCTCAAATAATCAAAATTCAAGTCAGTAGAACTTGTAAATTACGATATTGGCGCACTCGGAAACGAGACTTCGCAAAAGAAAATTTGGTTAAATTTAAAAATCATTTAAAGAGTTTATCATTTTCAGACGTTTACAACGAGAGTAACCCTAATGAGTCTTATTATAAGTTTATGGAAGCTTTTAAACTTCTTTACAATCAGTGCTTTCCAATTAAATGGATAAGACTTCAATCAGAATCAAAAATTAAATGGATTTCTAAATGCATCAAACTCTGTAGTAAGAAACAAAGAAATTTACTTTGGAAATATAGACTGAAACCGTCAAGCGAAAATAAACAAACATTTAAGACATATTCTCAAAGATTAAAAAAGATCATTAAACTTACTCAAAGGGCACAGAACAATAATATTATTAATAACGCTCACAATAAATCCAAAGCAGCATGGCAAATCATCAACAATAGTAAGCTGATTAAAGAACCTATCCTAAAAATTATGAACCAAAATATGACAGTAACAGAACCCAAAAATATTGCAGCATCGTCTAATGACTTCTTTGTTGACCAGGTACAAAATGTAACCAGTGACACATCTGACGGAATTTCTGACATAATTAACAACTCAAATTCAATGTTTATGTCACCGATAGTACCAAATGATATATTAATAGCAATCAAAACACTGAAAAATACAAAAAGTTATGGTTACGATGAGATTACTACCAGTGTTGTTAAATTTGTTAGTGAAGCGATTGCAGGGCCTCTAAGTCATATTGTAAATGCTAGTATTGAATCAGGTATGTTTCCTAATAGCCTAAAAACAGTAGTAATAAAACCTCTACATAAAAAGAATAATAGGGAAGACATGTCCAACTATAGACCAGTAGCATTGGTCCCCATATTTTCTAAGTTAAGTATTTGAAAAGATTATATATCATGCAATGGATAGATTTTTACATAAATATAATATATTAAGCGAAGAACAAATGTCTTTTTGGAAAAAATAAAAATTTTAATATGGCAATATATAATCTTCTAACAAATATAATGACAAACGTTGACAATAAAATTCCTGTATGTGCAATATTGACTGATATGACTAAGGCGTTCGACTATGTAAACCATGACGTCCTTCTAAAGAAGCTTTACGCCTATGGTATAAGACGAAATATTCTAAATCTAATAAAATCATACCTACAAGGCCGACTGCAGTACACAGAAATAAGGAGAATATGCCCTAAAACTAAACGCGAACTTCAATATATTTCGGGTTGTAGAGAGGTAAAGCATGGCGTACCACAAGGTAGCGTTCTGGGACCCCCGTTATTTCTCTTATACATTAATGATTTGCCCCGTCAAACACATCATCCCATGGTTTTGTTTGCGGATGATAGTACGGCAATCGTAAAATGTTCGGACTTAAAAAAATACGAAAGTGATAATTATAAATAACACATTAAAGTGCATTATTACCTGGCTCAATGTAAATCACTTAATTATAAATCTAAATAAAACGAGGGTAATGCATTTTTACCAACGGATCAGTCCCCCAAATATAAATGTCAGTCATAATGGGGATAAAGTTGATTTAACAAGCATAGCGAAATTCCTAGGGATCTGGATTGACAGTAATCTGACTTGGAAACCTCATTCTGAGGACGTATGTAAGAAATTGAGCAAATCAGCATATGTACTGTACAATTTTTCGCATAAAGTTAGCAAAACTATTCTTCTCACAGCTTACCATGGCTTGGTGGCATCCATTTTGAGGTTCGGAGTAATATTCTGGGGCAACTGTAGCGAAAGGGAGGTGATATTCAAAGCCCAAAAACGTTGCTTAATATCAATGTCAAGTTTAAAATCTACAGATAGCTGTGAGCCTGTGTTTAGGTCTCTAAAAATACTAACATTCCCGTCACTGTACATATTGGAAGTGTCCATATTTTTTAGGTCGAATTTAAATTTATTTCCGTCACTTGTCGACATTAGATCAAGGTCAGGCCCTTTAAGACTACAATACAAGTTCTTATTACATACAGGAAAAAAATATAATGTCAATGGGGCCAATCATTTATAATAAAATTCCACATAATCTCAAAGGACACACCACACGCATATTTAAAACTAAACTGACTGAATTACTATTACAAAAATGTTACTACTCTGTAAATTACTTCTTGAATGACAAAGATTTATAGCCCAGTCATTTTAGATTTATCTGCGGAAAAATTCCTAGTGAGCTGAATTTTTGTACACACCTTTATTACGACGTTGTTATGAAGATGTGAAAAATCGACATTAATATCGTGCCGGCTAAAAGAGTTATAAAGGTCAAAAGGTCACGAAAATCAGTTTTTTGCAAGTATCTCGCGACCTATTGCTCGGACGTCAATACAGGTCATTATAAAATTGTTTGTCGTGAAATTATCTACAAAAAATGCCTCTTGCAATTTTCTGTAAGATTAACCGTTTTTTGAAGTAGAGCGCTGAGAAAGCGACTAGAATGCACTTACATACAGTATTGTATACCGTATACCAAGGCGTAAACTCTATTGTTTTTTATTTATGTTTTTAAGTATCTTAAAAACTTCTATCTGATATTTGGACGTTTTGTGAAAAGTATACTTATATTATAGAGGTTTGGAACTTAGTAAAATCTACTATATATTATACAAACGACCTCCGGCTTTTAAACGACGCCAAGAAGAACCGAGTACATCAAAATCTCCGCGGAAGAAAAGAATTAGAGCTTTTGATTTAAAAAAAATATGTTTATTTTGTTGGGTGGTTGGGTTAGTTGGGTGTGCCATTTTTCTAATTAACTAGCTTCTGCCCGCAACTTCGTCCGCGTGAAATTTCTTGTTATTCCGACCCACCCCGTCGCATCGCATCGCCTGCCCGCGCTATTACTTCGTTTTTGCTTAGCGTTCTTTCTGACTTTTTTTCTTTTTGCTCGGCTCCTAAAGGTCAAACGTGATGTTAAATAGCCTATAGCCTTCCTCAAGAATTGGGCTATCAAATGCAAAAAGAATTTTTCAAATCCGACTGGTAGTTCTAGAGATTAGCGCGTTCAACCAAACAAACTCTTCAGCTTTATAATATTAAGTATAGATATATTTTTTATTTTTATTTATTTTTTCTTACATTTTTAAATATTTTTTTCTTTTTGGGAACTACGGTTTTTGCTTTGTTGTTTAACCATAGATATGGACAATTGTTTTGTTATGTGTAATTTCTGCTGCTTACTGTTTATTTAATTGCTTTTAGTGTTGGCGTTGGCTGGCGGGTGGTGCAGTTGCACCTGATATATTTTTTTAATTTATTATTATATTATATTTATTTATCTTATAAACTGGATAAAGACACTTACATATGATGAAACGGAGGCACTTTTGGAGCATAAAAAGCAGTAGATACACTCTCACATACACTCACACATACACTCACGCATACACTCTTACATACACTCTCACATACACTCTCACATACACTCTCACATACCCTATCTTTCCGCAATCATATTGAAAATATAGTTACTAAGGCTAAGAGAATGCTTGGCTTTATTATTCGTATGTCAAAACCTTTTCGTAATAATAATACCATTATTTTACTTTATAACGCACTAGTAAGGAGCTCCTTGGAATATTGTTCCACTATTTGGTCCCCCTATTATTCAAGTTATACTAATAATGTGGAATCTGTTCAGGCCCGTTTTGTTAGATATTTATGTGTGAAGAATGGGATTCGAAAAGCTATACCTGATTACGATGACAGGTTAAGGCACTTTAAAATGATTAGCTTAAAAGAAAGACGTAACCATTCTGACTTACTAATACTTCATAAAATTATTAACGGTTCCATAGATGCACATTTGGTAAACTATTTTAACTTTCGGTCTAGCCAACGTAGTAAGCGTCATCATCGTATTTTTGAATTGACTACATCCACATTAAATACCACATTTAATAGCCCGCTAACACGTATGGCAAGGCAATATAATGAAAGGTCCAAACAGACAGATTACCCTGTTGATATTTTCTCCATGAGTTTCGCTTCATACAGACGTGCCGTATTTAAACAATGCGATTGATGCATTTAAGTAAGCATCTAAGTAGCTCAAATTGATTTGTTTTGTTGTGTTCTAGATAAATTTAGTGTTCTACTAGACACACTTTTTATGATTGTTTTCTTTTGTCTCTGATATTAATTATTTCAATGTTATGCATTCCTGTTATTTGCATGATTACTGAAATGACAATATTAGATGTTGTTTTTATTTGAATTGTAAGTGATTGTGCTGTTGGTGTGCTTATTATAAATAAATAAATAAATAAATACACTCTCGCAGACAAACACAATACGCACAGATGTTCACACGAAGCATACTCTCACTAACATCCATAATTTTATTTTAACTTTATTTTTTTTTGTTTTTATTCAATATTATTTTTAAGTACCTATACGGTTTTGTTAACTAAAATAAGAAAAAATGCTGTACTATGGAAGAGCGGAGTCTCCTAACACAGGCATTGTTTGCTTAAAAGGAGGCTCCAAACACTATATCCCTTTTTGTAAACTGAAGCATTAATAAATTATTATTATTCATTTATTTATTTAGTTTTCTTATTTTATTACATTTTTAAATATTTCTTAAAATATAAAAATAAGTTAAAAAAACATTTAAAAATATAAAAAAATAGTTTTCCGCCGGTGTCGGGACCAGGGTCCAAGCTACCGGTGGTTAGGGCTCCAGAGACAGGAACCTCCTCACAATGCGAGCCGTATCGAGGAGTACTGCCTTCTGAATCAGGCCCTTGATCCAACCGCCTAACGAGAGCCTCGATAGATGTTGATCGAGGCTTTCGGCTATAAGACCATTGGCCGACACGACAATCGGCACAATGATAGCCGAGCTCACATTCCACATGTTAACAACCTCGTGTGCTAAGTCGAGATATTTAATTTGTTTCTCTTTCTCAGCTTTCACGAGGTTACCGTCATGTGGAATGGTAACATCGACAATCATTGTGCGGCGCGCTAATCGATCTATCACCACTATATCAGGCTTATTGGCAACAATAGTCCTGTCAGTAATGATAGATCGATCCCAGTACAACGTGACATGGTCATTTTCAAGAACTGGGTCGGGCACATACTTGTAATACGGTACCTCAGAATCCACAAGCTTATATTTCAAAGCAAGTTGCTGGTGAATAATCCTGGCCACTTGGTTATGTCTGTGCAAGTATTCGCCGTTAGCCAGACGAGAACAACCAGAGACAATATGTCTGATAGACTCACCCGGACGGTGGCATGCCCGACACACGTCAACCGTCCCGTCCTTCATAATATGTCTCCGATAGTTATTCGTCAAGATAACTTCGTCCATAATTGCACAGACGAAACCTTCAGTTTCCCCGAAAAGGTCACCAAAACGTAGCCAGGATACGGACGCTGAGAAATCTACACCGGGCTCATGAAGAGCCCGATAGAAGCGCCCGTGAAGCTCCTTGCTTTGCCATACCTTCTTGCGGTCATCAGTAGAAAGTACTACAGGTTTGCGCCAGTTCTCTTTAGCCATGGAGAGCGGGGTGAGCCCCTTGTCCACTGCGACCACATCACGGTGCATACCCACTTCGGCGTTTAAAAAATATTCCCTGAGACTGCATACCTCACGGTTGTGGAGGGTCTTCGCATTTAAAAAGCCTCGACCCCCGCACTTCCGCGGGATATACAGTCTCATCACCGATGATCGTGGGTGATGCATCCGGTTTGCGGTCAGTAGTGTACGGACCCTTCTATCCAGGGCGTCGAGTTCGGTCTGAGTCCATTTGAGTATGCCAAAAGAGTACATCAAAACCGGCATGACCCAACCGTTGAAGGCGCGCACCTTATTTCCGCCCGAAAGAAGACTAATTAATACCTTCTTCAGGCGACAAAAGAAGCGTTCCTTCAACGATTGCTTCATGTCAGTATCGTTGATGCCTAACGCTTCCGACATACCCAAATACTTATAGTTTTCGGATAAGGAGAGGGATCTGAGGCCGATGGAATCCGAGAGTTGAATTTCCTCGGATTCCATAATCTCCCCTCGCTTTACATGCATGACTGCACATTTGTCCACACCAAACTCCATCCTGATGGCGCTACTGAAAGTTTCAGTTACCTTCAGTAGCTCCATCAGACGTAATTTGTTGGGGGCAAAGAGTTTCAAATCATCCATGTAAAGGAGGTGAGATATGACCTGACCACCTCTCCTCAACCGATAGCCTAGACCTGAATCCTCTAGTAGTGTACTTAGAGGATTCAGGGCCAAGCAGAACCAAAGTGGACTCAAACTGTCGCCCTGAAATATTCCCCGTTTAATCCATACAGGCTCATCATTCCCCTGAATCTGTCGACATCCTGGATAACGAAGGACCGTCTTCCATTGCCCCATACACGACCCAAGGAAGGTGCGTAGAGTTGCATCTATCTTGTACAACTCCAGCACCCTCATGAGCCATGTATGTGGCACCGAGTCGTAGGCCTTCTTGTAATCTATCCAACATGTGGACAGATCCTTGCGGGATTGACGAACCTGTTGGCTAATGGCCATGTCTATAAGGAGTAGCTCCTTAGTACCGCGGGACCCATTCCTACATCCATTTTGAGAGGCAGACATAATCGAGTTACTCTCAATGTGCGTATTAATTTTCGCTCTCAAAATGGATGTAAGAAGTTTATAAACCGTCGACAAACACGTGATCGGTCTATAATTCTTGGGTTCCGCGGGACTACCTGATTTATGGAGCAGGTGGGTGACGCCTGTTGTTAAAAACTGCGGTAGCGACCCAGACTCTAAGGATGACTGGAACTGCGATGCCAAGTAAGTGTGTGAACTAATTAGCCATTTCAGCCAAAAGTTGTGCAGTCCGTCCGGTCCCGGTGATTTCCAATTCGGTAACGGACGGACCGCTCTGGCAACGTCTGATGGCGTAATTAGGACTGTATCCATTTCTGGTATAGTCTCACACACTCGCTCGACATCCCGCATCCAGCCAGCCTCAGTGTGACAGACGGGTACCGACCAGATGCTGCGCCAGAATGCACTTGTGGCGGCATCATCCGGGCGGCATACATCTATCACATTTAGTTCAGGTCGCTCCCAAGCTCTATACACCCACCTTTCATCACTCTGGAACATGCGATTCTGCGTGTATCGATCAATCCGCCGTTTATACCGCCGAATTCGGCTCGCCCATGCACAAACTTTTTGCTTCAGGAAGTCGATGCGCTCTGTGACACAGGATATGTATTCTCGAGGGCTGATTCCAGTCCCCGAGAATGCCTGTCTCACAAAGCGCATCACTCGTGGTCGTGTATTGCCCTCCCTGAAGCTGTATAGTTTGCCGATGAGTACCCTGGTCCCATCGATACGACGCTCGATCCTGTGCTGCCAGGTTGGTACGGCTGGTTTTGGTCGAGTAGCTCTGTCACAACTTGGAAACTTGACGTTAGCTAAACGACATGCCGCCACAGCTGCACAATACAGGATCGAGTGTGTATCAACGAGATCCTTGCTACTCTCGAAAAAATTTTTGAGCTGCAAGTCCAAGGCACACACCAGCGCCCTATTTTTTTTGTGCATGGGTAACCGCGGTAATCGGGGTCTAAGTTCGGCTGGAGTGAATCTATACTCGAGAAACGCATCCTCCAGGGCGCTCCTTAGTCGAACGTTGCACTGGCTACTTACTGTGTCAACCCTATCATCTTCTTCTTCAACATGATTGGACCGCGGCGGGATAGCATCAATAGTTGATGCTTGTGCCGCAGTTTGTGCCGAAGTCGAAACGATATGGTTGCTCAGTACCTCTGAGCGCAGCCTATCAAGTGCGATGTCGTCCAACCTGTGATTGCGTTGGATGACCCGCACCTGATCCGACAGTCGTTGGGCCGAAACGTTGACGGTTGGTTCTAGTTCCTGGAACAGAGACAGCATCCTAACGCGGTACGCAGTGAGGTTAGTTCCCCCCTCTGTAGACCCGTAATATGCGCGCATGACGTTCTCGTTCATAGACTGAGTCCATCTCATGCGCTGCACACAACCACCGGTAGCGGGGACCCGGCTCGGGGCCGGATGGCCCCTAAGTCCCAAGCTCTTCGGTGGCCGGCCTCTCCCCTGCCGACGTACGGGTGTTGGCGACGTCGGCGGGGAAAAATACTCGTCGCTCGAGCTCGACGCAACTGCTACGGCCGGTGTTGTCACAGCGCTCACAATGGGGCTGGGTACCGGCGGCGGCGAGGCGGAGCTGAGCGAAGAGTCCGGAGGTGGAAGGCGTGCACGTCGAGCTGCTAATCTCGTCAACATTTTCTGTTTGGTTTTTTCGGAGGTGACATGACAGATGTCACCTCCGATTCGGCAGTTTTTGATCAAAGTTTATTCTTATACTATGGTTCATTTTAGGTATATTTTTATAAAATTGTATTTAAATTAACTATTTGGGCTATGGCTGTTGTATTTCACAAATTATTGAAACTGCTTTTAAAAATTAAATTAACTGAAAATTGTTCAAAATTATTTGACGTGTTGACGTTGGTGTTGCTAGCTTTATTATTATTATTATTATTTTTTAGAGTGTTTTCTCTTCTCAGCTCTTTGGCTGGTTTTTGCAACATTTACGGACCGAAGTCAAGTAAATGCAGCTTGTGGTGTGTTAAGTTAAAGATGTGTTGTGATGAGGACCTATTTCGTTTTCATCTATTTGCATGAACTTTCTGACAATGCGACATGTATTTAAAATTGCAGCTTTTTGTAGGGTGATATACAGGGTTTCTTTTAGGTTTAGTAATTTAAGGCTATGGAGAAGGTAATTTGGGATGACGCCTGTTGTGGAGAGGACTATAGGGACTACATAAACTTTTTGTTGGCGCCATATTCTAGTTATTTCATCTTTGAGTTCTGCGTATTTACTTATTTTTTCAGATATTGTCTTCTGAATGTTGTGTGTGTTGGGAACGGCAATATCTATTAGGTAAGTTACTTTATTTATTTTATCCTGTAGGGTTATATCCGGTCTATTGTAGTGAATTGTCCTGTCGGTAAGAATGGCGCGGTCGTAGTAAAGTTTGTGTGTGTCGTTTTCTAATATTGTTTGTGGTGTGTAATTATAGTAAGGAGTGTTTGTGTTTTGTATAAGTGTGTATTTGAGAGCTAATTTTTGGTGAATTACACTCGCCACCTGATTGTGCCTGTGTGTGTAGTCTGTCTGCGTGAGAGTTGTGCATGCTCCTGTTATGTGCTGAATTGTTTCTGGTTGGTTGTGACACTTGCGACATTTATCATTTGTTACTGAGGGATCTTTGATAATAAATTTTCTATAGTTTTTAGTGTTAATAATCTGGTCCTGAATAGCAATTATAAATCCTTCAGTTTCTGGGAATAAATTACCTATTTTAAGAAACTTATTTGAGGCTACTTTGTTCACATGGGATTGTTCTAGGTCATGAGGATGTCGGCCATGCAGTACCTTTTTCTTCCAGTCCTGAATTTTTTGTATTTGCGGGTCATCGCTAGTAATTTGTGGAGTATCTAGCTGTTCTTTTAAGTTAAGTGGGGTGTAGTTGAAATCATTTTGGACTATGGCTTTATGAATGTTACTAGTGCGAGATTTTGAGTGAAAGAATGTTTTAAGTCGACAGACTTGTTTCCGCCAAATGTGCTGGATGTCTATTAGGCCTCTCCCTCCGTGTTGTCTTTTGATAGTAAGTCTTTCTGTTACAGATTTAGGGTGTAAGTTGTTATGTTTTGTAAGAGTGGTGCGTGTGGTTCGTTCTAACTGTTCTGTGTCTGTTTTTGTCCATTTAATAACTCCGAATGAGTATGTTAATATGGGGATGGCAAATGTATTTAAGGCCTTGATGAGATTTTTACTAGAAAGTTGTGTTTTGCATATGGTGTTAAGTCTCCTTTTGTACTCTGCAGTAAGTGTTTCTTTAATCCTAACATGATCTAGTCCCTTTAGTTGCGTGTACCCTAAATATTTATACATATCGGTCGGTTCCATTGCTGTTATGGTGTCTGTGTTATTTACAACATAATCACCGGGTCGTATCTTACCACGTATGATATGAAGTGTCTTACATTTATCCAGACCAAATTGCATGTTTATATCTAGGCTAAACTCTGCTGTAGCTTCTACTAGTTTCTTCATATCTTTTTCGGTTTGTGTATATAGTTTAATATCATCCATGTAAATGAGATGTGAAACTGTTGTTTGTTCTGCAGTGTGTTTGAGACAATATCCGGCCTGACAGCGCTGCAGCAGATGAGACAGAGGATTTAGTGCGAGACAGAACCACAGGGGACTTAGTGAATCACCTTGATAGATACCCTTTTTGATAGATATTTGTCGCGTTGTAACATTATTCTGATTGGCATTTATTTGAAGTGTGGTTTTCCACAGTGGCATTATATTTCGTAGGAAATCTATTATTTTTGAGTTTATCCTATAAATTTCTAGTATTTTTATTAACCAGGAATGTGGAACGCTGTCGAAAGCTTTTTTATAATCGATATAGGTACAATGAAGATTTCTATTCTTTGTAGTGGCATGTTTATGGATAGTAGAGTCAATAATTAACTGCTCTTTGCATCCCATATGGCCCCGCCTGCATCCCTTCTGCTCCTCTGCCATTATGTTGTGGTGTTCAATGTGTGAGTTAATTTTAGTTGTTATTGCTGATGTTAATATTTTATATATAGTGGGTAGACATGTTATTGGTCTATATTGGGAAGGTTGTGGTGAATTAGTAGTTTTAGGCAACATGTATGTTATACCTGTTGCAATAAAATCTGGTATGTTTTGTCGTCCTAATATTATTTCTGTTAAGTTTTTTGCTATGGGTTTGTATAATGAAGTTAACATTTTGTACCAAAAATTGTGTATTTTGTCTATCCCAGGAGATTTCCAGTTATGTAATCTGCCTGTTAGGTATGTAATATCGGCCTCTGTAATCTCTACAAATTCCATTTCCTCTATTGCTCTCCATTTTGTTTCTTCTTCTGTTATCCACGTTGCTTTGTCGTTATGTTGTTCTTGTTCTTCCCAAATGCTAGACCAATATGTTTCTAGTTGCTCTTTTGTAGGTTGGTCAGGTGCGACTGTGTTAATCTCATCTTTTGTATCGGAGTTTGGTTTGTGTAGGTTTCTATAAAACATTTTTTCATTAGTGGCAAATATGGCATTATCGTTTTTGCGCTGTTGTGCTTTCTTATATCTTCTGAGCCTATGAACTTTAAGAGCTAGTTTTTGTTTTAAAGTGTCTAAAAACTCTTCAGGTTTTCTGTTGTTATTTTCGTGTCTGGTGTGCGTGACACTACTCCTAAATATAGCCTCAACTCTCCTTACTACTTTACTTGATCTGATGTTATTAATGTATTGTGTTAGCCTACCACAATCTGCTCTTAATTTTTCTATATCTTTTTCTAACCTCTGTTGCCATGCTGGTTTGATATTCTGTTTTGATCTTGTATTTCCTGTGTGTTGCGTGATTTTAAAGTTAAGCTCTTCAGATACGACTACCGCTGTGCAATATATAAGTGTGTGTATATCTATAAGTTGTGTGTCATCGGAAATAAATTGATTAAGTATGTTTTCATTAAATAAGTTAACTAACCGGAAAAGACTAGGACTATATCGAAGTTTAGGTAGTTTTGGTCGAACGGCGGGGTCCATCCCAGAGTATTGTGCTAGAGTTGTTCTGAATTTGTCACGTATTTGGTGAATATCTCTTGTTAGATTTTGATCAGAAACGGTTAAGGTCTCAATATCATTTTCCAGGGTTAGGGTTATAGATTCAGTTTGTGTGGACGTGTGTGATGTTTGCGTGTAAGCTTGCGATTGGTTGTATGATTGAGACTGAGTATAAGGTTGTACTTGGGAGCACGGTTGTGCGTGTGATTGTTCAGCAATTTCGGTTGTGTTTTGTGATAGTGGCATAGCGTTATCGTCTGTATTATTTTCTGCTTCTTGTAATTGTATTTGTGTTTCTTCTTTTAATTTTTCTATTATTTCTGGAGATAAAAGTTTATTTCTAACTATGGCTCTTCTCTGATCTGAGATCCTTTGTTCTGAGACGATTATTTCAGGATATTGTCGGGTAAAAAGTTCATGCAATTGTTGTCTGTAGGTGGTCATGTCGGTCTCTAATTTAGTGATATATAAGTAAGTTCGCATGATAAATAGGTTAACTTCTTTGCTCCATCTCATGCGAACTCTTGCTTTTCCAGCCTTGGTGGACGCGGGTAAAAAGGAACTAACCTCCCGCGCAACATTCAAGGTCGGAATGGGTGGAATTAAATTTAAACTAGTAATGGGAGGTGATAATAGTGTGGGTGACGATGGTATAGATGGGGATGATGGTCTGTAAGATACTGTGCTTGGACTATACGGTTCTACAGGGGTGTTTGTCCTGTCCGTCAGTCTGTCACCATCGTCAACGATTTCGATTATTATTATTATTATTATTGATAACTACCTATTTCTGTTTATGTCAGACAATGAATCTTATTTTTCTGCCAACCAATGTACTGCTTCTTCTTGCGATGAAAGTTTTTGCTCATTCAGCTACACCCTTGGTGACTTTTTGGTGGCCATATACCTTCGCTCTGATTTTTCTTACAAAATACTTGCTACTTCCTCTTCAAATTATTCTGCTTCTGCGGAGTTTATTTTTCTTGAAGTCTGTATCAAAGGAGCCAAAACCATAATTGGTGTTGTCTACTGTCCTCCCACTGTCGATTACTTCACTGAATTCGAATCAGTACTTGAATCTTTGGGTTCAGAGTATGCACATCACATCATCATGGGTGATTTCAATACAAACCTCCTTGCCCTCAACTCCTCTCGGTCCCGTAAGCTCCTCCATCTTATCGAGTCAGCTAGTCTGCACGTATTGCCGCTGAAACCTACTCATCATAACACTGTTGGCGTTGACACCTGGCTCGACCTGATCCTCACCTCGAATCCTTCCCTAGTTTCCTCCCACGGTCAACATGACGCTCCTGGCTTTTCTCATCACGACATGATTTTCCTTTCATATATCCTGAAACCTCCCAAACCTAAGCCCAAGGTTCTGTACAGGCGTTGTTTTGCGCGCATGAACGTCAAGAAGCTCAAAGAAAAAGCATCTGTGGTCGATTGGGAGCCTATGACGGAAGCTACCTCAGTTGACGACAAGGTTGCCATGTTTAATGAAGTTGTAGTCAACCTTTATAACATCCATGCCCCCGTCAAAAAGGTTAAATTAAAACGCCCACCTGCACCATGGATGACTAAAGGTATACAGATGGCAATGCGACGTAGGAACCGCGCGTTCCGTAAATTTAAAAGGGATCGTACTGATGAAAACTGGAAATCATTTAAGGCCGCAAGAAATAGATGTAATCAGATGATACGCAATGCTAAACACCGCCATATTCTTGATACTATCAATTCTTCATCTTTTGCCGATATCTGGAAATTTCTTGGAACTTTTGGTATCGGCAAATCGCGACATTTAGATCTTCCTAGTTCAATTGACTTAGACGATCTCAACCGGCATTTCTCCACTGTTTCTACCATGGATCGTCTAACCAAGCAACAAACTCTGTCTCTAATTTCTGGTCTATCGCGTCCTCATACTAATTCTTTCAGTTTCATTCCAGTTGAACCGGGAGAGATCAGGAAGATCATTTTCTCCATCAAATCGAAAGCGGTGGGATGTGACAATATCACCCGTGGTATGATCATTACTATTCTGGATCATCTCCTACCCGCGATTACCCACATTATAAATTATTCCTTGTACTGCGGAGTATTCCCTTCCCTGTGGCGCAAAGCCTATGTTCGTCCGCTACCTAAGGTTTCCAATCCCTCTTTTCCTACCGACTTCCGTCCAATTTCTATCCTTCCCTTCCTATCCAAAGTGCTCGAGGCCTGTGTCCACAAACAATTCTCTAACTTTGTTCATTGTAACTCAATTATTAGTCTTCTCCAATCTGGGTTTAGGCTTGGGCACAGCACTGTTTCCGCACTCCTTAAAGTGACTAGCGATATAAGGGCAGGACTGGAAGACACCAAAGTTACTGTTCTAGTGTTGGTTGATTTCTCGAATGCCTTCAATACCGTCAGTCATGATATCCTGTTAGCCATTCTGTCCTATATTATGGTCTCTCCCGAAGTACTGGAATGGTTCTCCTCTTACCTTCAGGAACGTCAGCAGTCCGTTCATGTTGGGGATTCTTCTTCTAGCTGGTGTGATTTAGAAACTGGCGTTCCTCAAGACGGTATACTTTCTCCTCTTCTGTTTTCCATTTTTATTAATCTTATAACTTCCGAACTTCAGTGTGCGTATCATCTGTATGCGGATGACTTGCAGTTGTACTGTCAAGGGAAGGTTGATGAATTACCTGACACTATCGACAAATTAAACAAGGACTTGATAGCCATAAAAACCTGGTCTGATAGATTTGGCTTAGCTGTAAACCCTACGAAGTGTCAGGCGATCATCATTGGCAGTACACGTAGTATTAGCAAGGTAGATGGTACAACCTTGCCGCCAGTTCTGTTCAATGGTACGATCGTTCCTTTTTGGTACTGACGTGAAGGACCTAGGCTTGCATATTGATTATACCCTGAACTGGCGGACTCAAGTCGCCAGGGTGAGCCAGAAGGTTACTGGAATGCTGCGGGCTCTGTACCGTTTGAAAAATTTATTACCATCAAGTACGAAAGCAATGCTTGTACAGTCCCTCATTTTCCCTATCATCGATTATGGTGATGTGACTGTGCTACTATGACCTGAATGCAGATCTCCTCAACAAACTTGACCGTCTTCTCAATAACTGCATTCGATTTGTTTTCAATCTGTGTAAATATGATCATGTCTCTGCGCATCGGTCGCTTCTAAAGTGGTTGCCCAAACGCCAGCGCAGAGAGCTAAGGGCGCTGACCACCTTGTTTTCATTTCTTGATTCTCCGGTTTCGCCTGGTTACCTAGCCCCACACTTTCAGTACATTTGCACCAACCACAATAGAAATCTACTTTCATCACACAATCGTCTTCTCCAATGTCCCACTCACCGCACAGACTTCATTCACTCTTCTTTCTTCGTTCAGGCTATCTCTCTGTGGAATGCGCTCCCCCAGGAAATCAGGATGGCAACCAACCGATTATCCTTTAAGGTTAAGGTTCGCGAGCACATTCGCAAGAAGCTGGCAGTATCATCACAACGGTAATATTGTCTCATTGAATGTCTTATTTATTTTTATTAAGTTTATTTATGTAATTATGTATATTTATTTGTAATATATTTATATGTAATTAGGTATATATTATATTTAGTTTTAATAGGTTTATGCCTATCTTTATATTTAAAATATTTATTCCACAATAGTCTGATTGCACCTACCACTGTTTGTCTCTGCATCACCCAAAGGTTGACTGGTAGAAAATGCCTATGGCATTAAGTCCGCCTCTGTACATTTATGTGCTTGAAGTATTAAGGGCTGGATCTACGCCATTGACCTTGCTCATGTGGGCGTTACCAAGACAAAGCCCCCCGCGTGCGCCTCCCCACCCCTAACAATAACTTCGTGCAACGCGAATATAATTTTGTGCTAAATGTTGCATCATCGCAGCGCCCGGCGCCCGGCCCCCGCCGCCCGCCGCATGCTATCGCTATCGCTTCCAGTAGCTGTATCTAATGCAGAGGTGTAAAACCTTTTGAATGTCCAAGACCGAAAGCAAGGGAAAATATAATTATGTATATTGTATAATTTATAGTTTTTACGCGTTTTAGGTTTAACTATGATGAAGAGACTTTTACATGTTACCATTGTATATCTTGATTTACTCGATAAAATTTACTACTTACTTTAAAAAAATCTGGGAATTATGAACCTGGAAGGACCGGTCAGATTTACCAAAACTGTCAATCTGAATCCATCCTTCCGAGACCGGGTTACCTATAACATCGCCAATTTGCGTGATTTTGAAGGGTTCTATTATACTAACAAAATGTATATGATGTTGCTGTTGTGTTACCATGACAACAAAATTATACCGTTGTCAGACTACTAAAACTGTTAGTTGAAAATATCTATTACTTATAATTACATTGGTAAAACTTATTGCAGAAGTATTAAAGGAAAATAAAAAATCATGGAACATAATATGTATGACGGCGCGGTCATAATATGAACGCGCGGATATTATTATTCTGCGTTCTTTTATTTAATTTGTGTAGTGATTTTGGTTGATCAAATTATTTGTATCGTAAACACTGATTTAGATTTTATTGTCGCTCAACAGAAGAGGGGACTACTTAGTCCGTGTGGGCTTGCAAGTGACGTCAGCGCCGGTAGTGGTATCGCTTGTTGTAGCAAAGTGGGGGTAGTGGGGCGACCGGTGCCTTTATAAAGCAGCCGGCGCGCGTTGTAGGGAGGCACTTTGACTCGGTCCGTGGCGCTGGTCGTACGCTCGCAATTTCACATACCTCTTTGTCTTGATTTTTATAAAGTTTTGTTAATTTTTATGAAAGTGTCGATAATTAATAACGAAAATAATAGTTTGTCAAAATTAATGCTTTGCCTCATTCATTAAACCCCGCTTTCTGCTGCCCGTGGATACGACTAAACACACTCGTCAGCTCGGTAACCCGATTTCAGAAGTGGGATAGGCTCCATTGCCTATCTTTTTTTTTTTTTCTGTGTCGTGCGAAAAGCTTTTGAATCATGTCCGAAAGAGCTACCTACCACTCGTAATAGAGGTTGAAATAGGCGTGATCAAAATAGTGTTTTTGAGACTGTTTAAAATTTTTCACCACGTGTTGTTGTTTTTGTCCGTAATTAGTTTCTGTGCATTTAAACGTGATTCGCCACGTGTTAATTCTTTATTTCGCGGTTAGTTTGTTGTTCACGTAGTGGTCATTTATGTTGCCTATAGTCATAACCATGTCGAGTCGTGGATGCACGCCGCGTGAGAATATACCTAGGCATAATTCTCGGGAAAACGATTCACATAGCGGTCGTAATGTTTGCAAAAGGCGTCGTGACCATTATCGTCAATCGCGTAGTAGATCTCCTAGGCGTCGTCGTGATAGATGGAGTACTCTCAAAGTTCTCGTAAGCGCCGGGATAGTTCGTATGGGTGTCGGGATAGCCCTTGACGCGACCCTTCGGGTGGAGTGCTGGTTCGATCGAGCGCTTTAGGGGAGAGCAGTAGATCTTGTCTGTGTGACAAGGGGTCTGTGTGACAAGGGGTCTGTGTGACAAGGGGTCTGTGTGGCGATCAGTCTGTGTGACGATCGGTCTGTGTGGCGATCAGTCTGTGTGACGATCGGTCTGTGTGGCGATCGGTCTGTGTGACGATCGGTTTGTGTGGCGATCAGTCTGTGTGACGATCGGTCTGTGTGACGATCGGTCTGTGTGACGATCGGTCTGTGTGACAATCGGTCTGTGTGGGTCAGAATGGCCGAGCTTGAGTGTACTACTTACCACAATTTTATTCTTTGCAGAAAGTTCTGATGTCGAGACACACGAGGTCGTGTGAAGGCGCAGGATGGCCGTGACGGCGCGGTCATAATATGAACGCGCGGATATTATTATTCTGCGTTCTTTCATTTAATTTGTGTAGTGATTTTGGTTGATCAAATTATTTGTATCGTAAACACTGATTTAGATTTTATTGTCGCTCAACAGAAGAGGGGACTACTTAGTCCGTGTGGGCTTGCAAGTGACGTCAGCGCCGGTAGTGGTATCGCTTGTTGTAGCAAAGTGGGGGTAGTGGGGCGACCGGTGCCTTTATAAAGCAGCCGGCGCGCGTTGTAGGGAGGCACTTTGACTCGGTCCGTGGCGCTGGTCGTACGCTCGCAATTTCACATACCTCTTTGTCTTGATTTTTATAAAGTTTTGTTAATTTTTATGAAAGTGTCGATAATTAATAACGAAAATAATAGTTTGTCAAAATTAATGCTTTGCCTCATTCATTAAACCCCGCTTTCTGCTGCCCGTGGATACGACTAAACACACTCGTCAGCTCGGTAACCCGATTTGTATATATATGAAAAAATTAAATTTTTTGTTTACAATGTTCATATGATAGTCGTACATTTTAGGCCGGATGTGATGTAATTTCTTGAAATTGATCGTGTCCACATCTTGCGACTATTGTACCAACCACACCACATGTATTTAGGTTATTTTTTTCTGGACTATTGTTTCCATCGATTACAAAATCATATTGCATAAACGACACTTCAGCGTCAATTTAGTCATTAGGCCTGTCAGTGGTTCAGATATAATTTCAATCGACTGTAAGCCGCAATTCAAAGGCTCATGGGATGATAATTATATTCTGTAGTTCTTTAAAAAAATGGCTTACATTTACAATACGTCTACCAATAGATTTTACTCTGAAACAAAATTAATTTAAGTTAATGGAACAAACTGTTCTATCTATTTCACTCAAGATTGTTAAAGAACATAAAGAACCTGGTATCTTCTGTTTCTTTATCATCTGTTATTTGGTTTCGATCTTGTTGCAAACTATGTTCAATAAATAGGTGGTGACTCTTGAGTACTTGGGGGACTCTTGGTAGTAGAACTGAAAAGTCACGAAGATCATTGTGTAAGTGTAATAAATAAATGTCGTTGTTGCTATTACCCAATTTCTTTCCTCAATCTGTAATATCTTGAGTCGTGAGTTTATTTAAAACAAAATTATACATGTTTTCTCCATAATTTATTATATGCACCGATTTTTGTTGTACGTTGGGTGATAATAATTTATTTATTTAAACTTTTCGCACAAAAAGGTACAAAGGCGGACCTAATGCCTTAGGCATTCTCTACCAGTCAACCAAGGGTGGTGAAGAGATTGGATGGCAGGTGCTTTGTTTGATAGGAACAATGACAAAAAAAAATCTATTAAAACTAGTCTATTTATTGGCAGTGGAGCTGTAAACAAACAACGATTTTATAATGCAAAATGTTGGGTTCAATCACGGAATAGAAAAAAAAGAGTGAAACTGTCGATATTCATAAAATAACCGCTGTCACCAAACTGACACAATATTTGAGTGTACGTCATCATTGCGAAGTTCATTACCGCGATGTACGTTACTGCGAAAGTTTGTTATTGCAAACTTACGTTGCAATAACAAACTTTCGCTGTAACGTACATCGCAGTAAAGAACTTTCGCGATAACGTACTTCGCAATCAAGAACTTTCGCGATAACGTATTTCGCAGTAAAGAACTTTCGCGATAACGTAGTTCATAGTAAAGAACTTTCGCGATAACGTAGTTCGCAGTAAAGAACTTTCGCGATAACGTACTTCGCGCGCCTCAAAGAGCTCTCAGCAATCTTACGGAGCCCCCATAGAGGGCCAAACGCCTGCCCGGGTCGTGGGACTGTCTTATCAGGTAACCGTGACCCTGAAACGTAAAGGGCTATTGATGAACTCATTGGATGATACCTAATCGTACAGTGATTGTATTGTAATTCATTAATGATTGTATTATGATAAAATTTAATTTAAATATTTTTGGAACAAAATATAACATGGGTGTAAAAATTATTGGAATCGATTCAGTTACTGATTCTGAACAAACTAGTATATTCAGGTTTCGCATATCCTAAAAATAATGTTGTAGATATCTACACAAACTTTATAAAAGTAAAATTGACAAAATGTTTAACATCCATGTTCGTTACTTATACTTTCATACTTTTTGTTGACATAGTTTTACGTTCATAATACCGAAATATCAACCATAAATGATTTACAAAATAATAGTGCCCTTCAAAACATTTTTGTGTGACAATGGCGGATTGGCGGTGGCTAACGGCTTCTACAAAGGCAGACAATACGAACAGAATAATAAAACGTTTTTCCCGTCGAAATAGAGTTCATTATTAGTTGCGAGGTGCTCTTTTCTATGAAAATATTGGGCCGAAATAAGACCTTATTTTTATAAAGTTAACCGTGTAATTCGATTGTGCATCGGATTCTCAGAATAATTTTAGTAAACTGCGTACTTACCTAGTTTAGAAAAATTTTTAGTTTTCACCGTTTATGGTTTAGTAATAAAGACCTAATTCTCTTTTCGTATTAGTTTATGTTATAGAGTCTGTACCGTATACCTACTAATTTTGTGTATACCTACTTTAAAATTCTAATTGGTTGGGCTACCGACAATAATTTTGTTTCTTTCTTTCTTTTTAAAGAAAACGTTGCCCGACAATAGTAATTACTCCTGTATCGTGGATGCGCGACACAAACAGCCAGACCCGGAACAACTACCTGTAGGCAATACAAATATTTGTTCCGTGCGGGAATCGAACCCGCGACACGCAGCGCAGCAGTCAATCGCTCAGCCACTGCGCCAACCGTGTCGTCAAAGTGTGTTTGCGGAGAAAAGTATCACAGGTCCGTTCAGCACAGCGTCTCGTCCCGCACTGATTTATTGGGCGCCGGAGGGGTGGCTACGCGATCTGCGAGTAGCGATTACGTAAAAAAATCGATTATAAATAATTAAGAAAGTTATTGGCAAAAATAAGCCGAAGGGGACATCGGCATTACTTAATATAATATATTGGTGGCAATTAAAAGATCTTGTGATTGATAGTTTAGGAGAAAAATGGTAGTAAGTTACAAAAACAGAGGTCACTTTGCGTATTTATTTATGATATTTCAAATATATTTTTATTTTTTTTGAGCCGAAGAGGACATGCTTTATATTGTGTAGATTAATATATATTTTTTTGAGAAAAATTCTTGTAAGGATTACGGAAAAAAATGGTTCTAATGTATCCTAAATGAAGCCCAATTCACATATATCGACGCCTTAAATAAATAATAGTACATTATGATATAAGTGCGGTAAGTTGAAAATTACAGCCGAGGCGATATTGCTTGCCCGAGCCGTAGGCGAGGGCTAAAAGAAAGCAGAGGCTGTAATTTTCAAAGCGCACGTATGTCATACGACGTTTTATAACATATTTGCGAGGAAATAAATAAAACTCGGACTGAACTTGCATATTTGCTTGTTTTCCATATGATGAAATTTTGATACGCTTGTAAGTATCTATCGGTCGATTTTTCGGGCGAGGCTTAGAGTAGCCTTTTTCGCTGCCTCTGAGACTTCTGGCGGTGTGGAATTAATAAATTCATCATTACTTGACGACATTTTCAAATAAAAAAAAGTACAGTGAAAAGAAAAAGCGCGCGGAATAATTTTTACTTCTTAAGAGGCGTATTACAAAAAAACGCGAAATTGGAAGTTTTTGACGTTGAAATTGGATGTTTTACGTTCGTTGTGTGAAATAACAATTACTTGGTAAAAATATTTCGTTTTCTCTACTACAATGACCTCAGAACCGATTTTAGATAACTTATTTAATTATTTAGTAATAAGCTTTCTCCCGATGAATGTTTAGGCAAAAACTCACGGAGACATGATTACGGAGCTCTAATTTGGAGATTCTACTGAATATCTACCATCAAAAAAAATATAATTAGCTCTCAAATATCCTATACTTTAATTGTAATAGAATATATTTTCGTTATATGCCTTTTATGTAAAGAAAAAAAAAACTACGTAATTCAATTATCGACCGAAAAGGCTTCCAAACAAGCCCCGATATCTCCAAAGTCCTACATTACTTATGCGTAAAATTTATACCAAAATAATCATCAACATTTGCTTAGAATATAGTATTATTTTTATTTTTTAAATCGCTACTATTATTTTTTAATTAAATAAATAAAAATACTATATATTTCACTGCGCCGGCCATCTGCGATTAGTATCGCGCGAGCGCTTGTCGAGGTTGGACCTATGTCAGTTTATTTCCCGCGCGCCTTCGTTCCGATACTACCGTCGTGTGCGCCGATTGTCGCATAAACGCTGCAGCATTGCTTTTGTGTGCGTGTGAACTACGACCGCAGTTTTTGATCTTTGACCGCAGTTTTTGCAGTAATCGATTATAATATCTACAGTTGATAGCATAGTTGTATAAATTGTATATAGTAGTATGGTTGCAACCTATTCTAATAAATAAAACTAGCTAAAAGCAGAGCTTTGTGAGGGCTCGCGTCGTTTTTCTGCGTGGTAATAATCTTTAAGGCAGTTTTTTTTTATATTTTTTTTCGTAATTTAAATTATTATTTTTTTTACTGATAACACATCTACATATAAATAGAACTTATTATGTTAAAGCCTAAATCAATAGGCGTAATAGTTTTTCCGTAAAGTGTACCACAAAATGCTCAGGTTGTGGGATATAGCAGGGCTCGCTTCGCTCGCCCTGATAACCAAATGTAATAAATAGGTTCTTTTTTTATTATTTGATACAGTCAAACACCATATTTTTACATCAGAAAAATATTTCCCGCAAAGCCATTGATCGAGCTTTTCTTGAGTCGATAACTTCTGGCAGTACACATTTTTCGTAAAAAGCTTGTAATTTGGGTAACATGTTTAACTACCAAAATTCGTCGTCTTTGTAGACTTTTAAATTTTTTATAGGAAAATCTGGTCCAATTATTAGAATAAAAATAATTTAGATATACATATAATAATTTTTAAATTATTAGATTAAAGAATAATTTAGATCATGTCTCTTCCATAAAACACGGTAGGGACAATGAGTCTGTAGCATTGGCACAATTGAGCCAACAAAAAAATATTATAATAGAAAAATGTGGTCTATTCATTGACTCAGATCATTGTTATTTGGGGGCTTCACCTGATGGTCTATATAATGACGGTCTTATTGAAATTAAATGTCCTATTTCAGCTTTCGGAATAGACTTTGACACGGCCGTTCGAGCAAAAAAAGTTAAGGGTTTTAAATTTAGCGATTCAGGTGTAACATTAAATCAAAATCATGACTGGTTTTACCAAATCCAAGGCCAGCTTCATATAGCAAATAAAAATGTCTGCATACTTGCCATATGGACTGGACCAGATTTTCCTATAAAAATTTTAAAAGTCTACAAAGACGACGAATTTTGGTAGTTAAATATGTTACCCAAATTACAAGCTTTTTACGAAAAATGTGTACTGCCAGAAGTTATCGACTCAAGAAAAGCTCGATCAATGCCTTTGCGGGAAATATTTTTCTGATGTAAAAATATGGTGTTTGACTGTACCAAATAATAAAAAAACCTATTTATTACATTTGGTTATTTTATTTATTAGAATAGGTTGCAACCATACTACTATATACAATTTATACAACTATGCTATCAACTGTAGATATTATAATCGATTACTGCATAACAATTAAAATATTTGTGAACATATTTCAACAGTAAAGTTCATAAATAATGAAAAATATAACAAAATAAATTCATAATAAAATTGTAATTACACGTAACAAAGTTTCCGCCCACTAAACTCCATCCTAAAAAAACTTCAGTTACGGAAGATCAAGACCGTTTAGTCGCCATATTCACAGTATCATAGTGCGAGCGAGAAGCATGAAAGAAAGTATCGCTCGCGTAGTTTGCCGCGCTCGGTGCGTAAAATACCTAAATTTGCGTAACGCCAAAATGTACGATGCGCGCGCGTTCGCGCTTTTTTTTTCAGGCATAGGCACAAAACAGCCAGTATTATTAATAAAGTAAATTAATATTTTTGTTTTTGTTACAGATATTAATGGTTGTAATTTATTGTCAAAATTAATTAAATTAAAGAATTAAATGTTTATTTATTATATTTTATCTCCCAAAGTTAATTTTATTCATAAAATGTTGACATCATTTCTGAAATAAAAACTCTTTGCTAAGATTTAAAAAAGTAGGTACCGTTCGTTTTGACGGAGCATCTTGATAAACCGTGCGATTTACTTTACATTACCGCACAAGTGCGTAATGAGATACATTACGATATTGAAATTGGTGAAATAAGAGACCCTTTACGAGCAAATATGTTATAAATAAATATACTGTACCATCTCAAACCTGTACCCATACCTACATTGTTGGCAAATAAATATTTCTGATTCTGATTCAGATCCTGAAACTGCATCATATTAAAGTCGTACCATGACGTCCAATACGCTTAGCGGCATTTGGATCGTTAAAAGTGAATGAAAGATCGCAATTTATGGCTGAACCGCGTTTGAAATGTTTTAGGTGAAAAGAGACAACGCTATTATTATGAAATAAGTTTGTTTTGCATTGTATCATACTTCGAAGTAAAAAAGACACAATTGTTTTTAAGATTCCACGTTAATACGGTAACTATTGTTAAAATAATTCTGAGTCAAAGTAGATATTTATTTAGATAACTTTTGCTATTTATTATACGATTTTTTTTATTTCGACGTAATAAAACAAAATTAAATGATGTTTCGAACGTACCAAGAAAAACAAATGCGGTTAAAAAAGGCATGTAAAATAAATATTTTAGAATTTAAAAGAAATACTAAAGTACACTTACATTGGGTTTTGTATAATTCCACGAAAATAGCACTCAATCACTTTATTTTCATCAATAATTATTCACCAAACGTTTCAGTTTATGTTAGAGAAATAGTAACTTTTATTGAAGCGCTTATATTGACAGTTGAGCATTTTAGTTGAGCGTCATGGTACCAAACAAGTACAAAATGGAATGAATGAAACCAAAACTTGCGACTCAGTTTGGGACAATCGCTGTCAGATGACATGGCCTAAATTGAATAGTTAAACTGACGTCATGGTATGAATTAGAAGAACAGTTCAGTTTAGGTCCTAAAATGGTCTATGAACGTCATGGTACCAAACAAGTACAAAATGGAATGAATGAATCCAAAACTTGCGACTCAGTTTGGGACAATCGCTGTCAGATGACATGGCCTAAATTGAATCGTTAAACTGACGTCATGGTATGAATTAGAAGAACAGTTCAGTTTAGGTCCTAAAATGGATCGCGTTAAGAGCTCGTGGTAGGCCTCCTGGGCAGATTATAAGTTGACTAACAGTGTGTTGTCGTACAGGGCACACTAGTGATATGCGGAAGTGCCAAAGGGAACATTTACATGCAGGAACTGTCCGCGAGTTTGGCCTCTTCGGACAAGAACGACAAAGCTCTGCTAACACTGGTAAGTTACGAAGCGGTGGCGCGAAACGGCATGCGGTAGGCTCGCACCTAGTGACGTGCTCGTGTGCGCAGATGCTGGAGCGCGAGGCCAAGCGCGAGCGCATCCTGGAGGCGCGCATGCGTGAGATCAAGTTGAAGCAGCGCCAGGCCGACGAGGGCAGCCCTACGCACTCCGCCTCCGAGGTGGACGCCACCATAGGTGACAAGGACCTCGCCGACGCCGCACTCGAGTTCATGCAGGTCGCCAAGAAGGAACTCGCCGCGTTTTAGTGCACACCGCGCACTCTGCGCTCCGCACACCGCACCATTCAGATGGTCAATGATACATATTTGCGACTAGCTTCTGCCCGCGGCTCCGCCCGCTTGAATGTCGGAAATTATCCCACGGGAAAATATGTAGCCTAATGTTATTCCATAACATCACATTTCTGCCAGTGAAAGTCCAGTCAAAATCAGTCCAGCCGTTTCGGAGATGAGCTGGAATAAACAGACAGACAGACAAAAATAAAAAATAAAATGTTTGTTATAAGTACCTTTTTTAATATAACGAGTGTTAAAAGACACTTCCCCCTTGCAGGCTTAGCATGACGCTTTCTATTTCTATGAAGAATAGACACAGCTCTTTATACAAAGTGACAGTTCGTTTCTCCATTTTTGACATCGCACCGTATAAATCCTTCTACAATCTGTCATTTTGTCTTTCGTTTCTAACTCGACATCGGCACTATTGCCATAGAGAAAAATAGAATAGATCTTTGTCTAGGTCCTTTTTTTGTAGACTATTTCAGAAGAAAGTTTTCTATCCCAAACTGTCAAAAAAAAATTACATTGACAGCTGACAGTTGTCTAAGGTACCTATTGAAGAAAATTTTGTAATCGCTAAAGACATTAGAAAACTAAGTTTCTCAAGGTAACAAGGTAAGGGAACTAAGGTTCTAAGGTTGGTTCCTAAGGTTGTCTTTAAAATATCGCTCTTAGCGATAAGACCGTCCATTGTGTCAATCTTTGTACAGTTTCTATATTTAATTATTTATGTCAGTAATTTATATGGTGTACTAATAAAGAGTGTTCTATTCTATTCTATCCTAAAACTCTACTCGACGGCCACAAAGTATATACGGTTATCTACAAAATCCCGTAACGACTGTCAAAAACCCATGAATGACAGCCGAGACCAATGGGTTAACGTGCTTTCCGAGCAAAAATTGAGAAATGAGAAAAATTTAGAATAAAAAGAAAAAAAATCCTATGACAAAACAAAGAATTCCGAGTCGAATTATGTAAAAGAATGAATTTCGTGAAAAGTGCAGTTGACTCTTTCTACTTTGCTGCCGTCGTACTGTCTACACGGAACGTCATCTTTGTCTAGTTTCCGTCGACAAACCGGTGCTCGTGCTAAGACTGCTGGTCTTGTTGAGTGTAGATAGAAAACATCGTTTATAGATATCTCGGTCCATAGGAAGCACAGTTGACAGAGATCTCTGTTCATAGATAACACTTCTTGCCGTAAACTTTATTCATAGAAACCACTATTCCAGATACCTTGGTTCACAGAAAGCACCTTTGGTTCACGGAAACCAATTAGATAATTATTTTTATATAAGTTGTACCTACTCCCATTCGCTCGCACTTGTACCCTATGTAGAGTCCCGCGAAGCGGGACTCCAATTTCTGTGTCAAGAGTTTAAAATAGCCTAACCATTTTTTTTTATCCTGGAGAAATGCTCATGCATTCTGCGCTACCACGGGGAGATAGTGCACAGCAGTTATGTGGGACTCTAACCCACTAAAACTCCACAGTGTCCTCCTCTGCCGCTTACGGCGGGAACACGCCAAAACACGCAAGCACAAAACTGCAATATAGGATACATATCACAAAAGGTAACATCGGTAACTTAAGCATTTATAAAGACTTATTACAGTACATTCGAACTGCAATAGCTAAAAATTACACTTTCGCCTTTATAATAACGCTATTATGCGTCACAGAGACAACACTGTAATGCTGCAAGCGTTAATATAGATATACAGTTCAGTATTATATAGTTTTTTGCAATAAATAGTACTGTAAGCTGCCATTAAGCATTTTTATGGACTTAAGCTAAGCTATATTCTGAATTGAAGACCACAAGTGTACCGCGCGTGTGTGCGCTTTAGACCGCTTGCATTTTAAGAAAGAACAATCAGTTTTTCTGTGATTTCAATTAACAATAGTTTAATGCGTCTTGCTGCATATAGTTGAACTTTAATAGTGTTAATCGGGTGCGTCTCATAACGTATAAACTCATTTAGTCTAATTTAATTTTATTATCGTTCATAAGATATAATCAACGTGAGATATAAGTACCAACTATTGATATAATTTCTTTACATATAACATTTATTAATTCTAAAACTTAATTACATAGTATAACGTTGTTTGATATAACGTTTATGTAATCGAAAATCATTTGGTCTAACGTTTAATATATATAAAAACGTCATTATGGTTAACACCCCGACTCAGAGTACCCCGACTCGGATAGGTTAGGTTTTAACCACCCACCACCCACCCATTTCTGGGTGGTTAAAAAAAAATAACCACTTCTAACCTAACCTATCCGAGTCGGGGTGTTAACCATAATGACGTTTTTTTATGTATATTAAACGTTAGACCTAATGATTTTCGATTAAATAAACAATATACATATTAAACGTTAGACCAAATGATTTTCGATTACATAAACGTTATATCAAACAACGTTATACTAATTAAGTTTTAGAATAAATAAATGTTATATGTAAAGAAATTATATCAATAGTTGGTATAGCTCACGTTGATTATATCTTATGAACGATAATAAAATAAAATTAGACCAAATGCATTAGAGCAGTGGTGGCCAAGTGGTAACGGCCGCGGCGGCCGCGACTTACGAGTTGTAGGTTGTAGGTTCGAACCCAGACAGGCGCTTTACTTTGTGTAAATTATTTCATCAACACTGCTCACAAAACGGTGAAGGAAAACATCGTGAGGAAACCGGCATGTCCTAGAACCAAAAATTCGAAGACATGTGACATCTACCAACCCGCACTGGGCCCGCGTGGTGGATTACGGCCCACTCCCTCTCGCTGAGAGGAGGCCTGTGTCCCAGCAGTGGGAACATTATAGGCTGATGATGATGAGACCAAATGAGTTTATACGTTATGAGACGCACTCATTAAAAATGCAAAATAAAAAGATTTCTTATTTTTGTAATATTTCATCAACCTATTTTATAAGTACTATAATTTTCAAGTAAACAGTGATATTTTGAGAGCGCGTGAAAATTTTCGTTTACCTATATTCATATAGTATTTGACAATAAACTCTCATTCCCATTACCCCATTAAAACCGAAAGGGGGTAAACGGAGCCGGTCGAAACCCAACAAAGTTTTGAAAAGGCAGGACCCAACCAACACTCTAACGCTAATTTCCACCTCTGTTATCGTTTGTATTGGTTTAACGGGTGTTTAAAAGCGCCCAGTAAAACTTTTGTTTATTCAATGGTCATGCCTATAACTAAATAACTCATCAAGATGAGTAACAGTAACAAGAAGACATAATAATATGACTACGGTAGGTATAAAAGATAAAAGCTGAACCACAGTAACACTAGGTATAGTAACAATAAGTACCTAAGGTAATAGTTGGATTTCTAATAAGTCCCACTATTTTCAAGTGTTCTTAAAGAGTGCTAAGTAAATGTTTTATACCACCTAACTTGCCTAGGAAAAGTATTGTTACTTAAGGAGGTATAAACGGTACAGTTGCAACCATCATAGCACCAGCTTTTATAAATTCAAGTAACAGAAATGACTAAAAGTAATATTATAGTTTGTTATAACTCTTTCTACCGACAAGAGCTCTTGAAAATAGTTAGCAAAATATTTTTGCCACCTACGTTGCTATAAAAGTATTAATTGCAACTTATTTACAGCTACTTAATTCAGTCATCAGAAACCCCTATTTATGATAGCAATTGGTATTATGGAGTTATTTTTAGAGCCCTAATCGTTACAGTGGGGTTCAAATTTACTTTTATGTTATTCTAAGCCCTAATAACACGGAATTTAAACATTGTAACTCTTTATTTTCACTCGAAATCATAAAAAATAATTTTCTTTCATAGTTGAATTTGGACAATTTATCGTTTCATTATAATTTTTTTGCTCTTCTTTAAATTTACTGTGCGAGATGTCACTATCTTCAAAAGTTTCGTCTGAATCTACTGTACTTTCTTTATCATTTGAAGTGTCTTCCTCCCTGTCGTGATCTTTCTCTTCTTGAAATCTATAATAGTTAAAAACATTCATATTGTACCATGTTATTTTAAAGCTGAATAATTTTATTTCAGCAATTTGATTTGCAATGTATCACAATATTAATAATTATGAAAATACATCAATTAATCAAAAAAAGCATTTAAATTATTAAAACAGAAAATGACATAAATATAGATTTTTTTAAATTAAAAACTATCTAGCATTTAATCTCAATTTTACATCTTTATTCCCTTTTTTGATGGAAGGGTTTTATCGATTGAAAAACGTAACCCTAAAATACCACTACTTTTGCATCTAAGTCGAACCATTATAGAATCAAACCTCTTAAACTTGTACTCTTATTACCTTTAAAACCCTATTCTGGTATAACAAGTGCTACAATAGTTCTAACTACAGCCCATCCAGTATTTCTTGTTCATTAATAGTAATAATAGGAACCTAGGATAATTAGGAGTAGACACCATTTTAAATCAAACATAACCTAAAAATAAAACAGAAAAAAACTAGTTTAAAACTCATATTTTGTTTAATTTTCTCATTTTAAAACGCAAAATATTTACTACAATACACAATGAATGTAAAAGACAGAGCCAATATCCTGTTTTTATCTAAATTTAGATTGAGTGTATGCCCCGCATGATAAAATGCAATTAATTTTTACTTTAAATACCACTTATTTTTAAGGCCCTGCAAAATTGAGACGCAAAACATATATTATTTTCTCAAAGTAACGAGAGTTTGTAAGGGGTTAGAGCGTGCTCTAACACCAATTGCTAAAACCATTGTATAACTCTTGCTTGCCAAATTCACTTTTAAATAACTCTTTTATCACCAATTCTTATTACCAAAATGCTAGTTGGGGATCCAGAAAAGGACACGTGCGACAAGGATGGTTTCATCAAGGTGGAGAAGAAGAAGTAGCAGCCTCCTTGTCGGAACCAGTGCGCGGCACCGCGCTGGCAGGACCCAACATGCTGCTGCGTCCAGCAATCCCGACGACGCAGCTGTACGTGTCCAGACTGCACCACTCCACGAAGGTTGAGGAGATCGTGGAGTACATGCGTGTGAAGACCAACTGGACTTTGAGGGTCGAGAAGTTGGAGTCGCGTCACAATACGAACTTCAAGTCGTTCGTGGTCCGTGTTCCGACACATCATCTCGAAAAGTTTCTCAAGGAAGAGTTCTGGCCGAAAGGTGTTGTGTACCGCCGGTTTCGTGGCCTGCTACATGACACCAGTCAGCGAAACACGATGCAGACACTTCGTGTGCGTTAGTTTTTAGTTGTTCGTTTTTAGTGTAATTTTAATGTTGTATGTATTTATAGTATTTTTAAGTTATAATAATAATTATGTCTGTGCAATTATGGACGAAGTTGTGATAACGAATAACTCCCGGAGATTTATTGTGAAGGATGGTACTAGACACAACCTTGTAGCCAGGATTATCCATCAGCAACTTGCTCTACAGTACAGCCTTGTGGAATCGAAGGTGCCGTACTACAGGTATGCGCCCGACCCAGTTCTCGAAAATGGCCATATCACACTGTAAGTACTGGGATCAATCCATCATCACTGACAGGACTATTATTGCTAATAAGCCTGATATAGTGGTGGTGGATCGATCAGAGCGGCGCGCAATGATTGTTGACATAACCGTCCCGCATGACGAGAACCTCGTGAAAGCCGAGAAAGATAAGCAAATCAAGTATCTTGACTTGGCTCGCGAGGTTGTCGACATGTGGGATGTGGACTCAGCGATCATTGTGCCGATAGTCGTGACAGCCAATGGCTTAATAGCCAAGAGCCTCGACCAACACCTAAGGAGGCTCTCGTTGGGCAGCTGGATCAAGGGCATGATTCAGAGAGCGGTACTTTTGGACACGGCCCGCATTGTTAGGAGGTTCCTCTCTCTAGAGCCCTGACCGCCGGTAGCTTGGACCCTGTTCCCGATACCGGTGGGCTACTATTTTTTATATTTTTAATTGTTTTTTTTTTTTTTCATACTAATATTTAAAAATATAATTTATGTGTAACTAGTTAAATAAAAATAATAATAATTAATATTGTGTTGTATGTGTTTTATATGGACCTTGACGCCTGAAATAAATGAATAAATAAAGAAAATAAAAATTACAATTGTACGCACATGCAGGAAAAAGCAAGGTTTTACTTACCGAAAACAATATTTGCCTATTTCACCACAAACGTCACGTCATAAAATGGTTCACACACACAACAAATCAAAATAATATAATTATAAAGAAGAGGGTGAAAATTATTCACAATTTTGCCACTTGTGAATTTTGAATTCAATAGAAGCGTAAAATTTGTAGTATTAGTTTACCGGCTTTCATATCTTCGGTCCACGGCACTGATAAATTAATCAGGAAAATCCTAGCCTCCACACTGATTAATTCTGATGTGCCGTGTTTCACCGAGGCTATGGATGCCTGGAGAGTCGCTTGCCCGAATACAGATCCACCCGACAATCCATCTTCCCAGAGACGGTGGGATGAGCCGCTCTGCAGAGTAGTACAGAACAATTTACTTGACTCGTCTGCTACTACTGCGGAACGTGCGCGCCTGCTGGCTGTGGGTAGGTGGGAGTCGGGTCTTTGGCTTCATGCACTACCTTCGTCGAACATAGGCACTTTGTTCGACGACACTACTTTTCGCCTCACTGCTTCCCTTCGACTAGGCACTCCTTGCTGTTCTCCCCATCGCTGTCACTGTGGCGAAGATGTCAACAGCCTCGGACACCACCGGGTCAGCGGGATTGTCCGAAAGGGTTACCGCTGGCCCGGAACATAAAGGGCGAAGGAAGGAACACGGGTGGGTTTTAGTCAGTAAGAGTCTGACACTCCCTTCCGCTCCACCCAGAGCGGGAGGAGTCATTTGATGATTTCCCATCCTGAAAAAAAAAAAAAGCCTCGGAAAAAAAGCCTGTCTTGCAGCCGAAGTGCGGGTCGCTTAGCGCGGCACGCGAACATTAATGACACGACGAGCGACGAGCGAAGAGCTACGAGCTCTTGTTAGCGTTCCAGCTGTATTAGAACCCAATGGCTTGGCACGCGACGATGGCAAGAGACCGGACGGTATGTCTTTATTTCCATGGAAGGTGGGTTAGCCTTTAGTGTGGGACGCAACGTGTGTCGATACTCTTGCGCCATCCCATCTTCCTGGCTCGGCATGCTGTGCTGGCGCTGCTGCTGCGGCTGCGGAAAACCTCAAGCGGCGAAAATATAATAACCTTATCGGAAATTATATTTTCGAGCCGTTTGAGGTTGAAACTTTCGGTCCGTGGGGTCCGAGTGCTCATGGTCTTTTTTTTTCTAATTTCTAAACGACTGGTTGACACTTCGCGTGACCCAAGGGCTGGTTTTTACCTTGGCCAGAGGCTAAGCATCGCCATACAACGTGGTAATGCCGCCAGTCTCTTGGGTACGTTACCAGTCGACAGCGATGCGGATCAATTTTCCGACGCAATTTTTTAGTTTCTGTATAGTTTTAGTTAAGTTAGAATTTCATTTCTGTAATTGGTTTTAATTCGTTCTAATTAAAGAAATAAAGAAAAAAATCAATAGAAGCGTTAAAAATATCCTGATGTGTACTTTGTGCTGAAAAATAGGTAACAAGGACTCTATTAATCGGCCTTTGTGCTGTATAAAAGGTAATTAACACATACTCTAATAATCAGTCAATGTTCAGCTCTTGGGGTGACAGTTACCTTTAATAATGCTCAAATAATGCTGATATAAAGCAATTAGTTACAGTTATTCAGTTAACAGCTGTTTAATTTGTGCCCAAATCAGAGTTATATCAGTTGAGACTGAGACAGCGCCTCTAATGTTCTTATTCAGCAGGCTAGTACAGCTTTGGATTCTATTGTGCACAGTGATTCAGCTAATATACAGCGCTTCTGTGTATTAGCACATAGCACGCCGTGACCACCCCAGGGACCAAACCAGCACATGGGCGCCAGACGACCCCGTGTCTGGGCACCCTTGGTCCCCCTGCGACGGGTCAGGTCATTGGCCCCGCCACCTGCCAATTTTCGGCTGCATAGGATAGGGAGAGCGGCCAACGTAATACCTACACTCCTCCTCCCCTGCAGCCCCACCGCGTCCGCCATCATACGTTGGCGACCCCGTCAAGGCCGCGGAAGGTAGGGAGAGCGGCGCACCGCAATACCGACACTTCTCTACCGCCGCGGCACTCCAACACTCAGCCGCGATGCCTCCCATACGACATCGCGGCCCACTACAGTTGTGATGTCGCTAAAGCGGCACCGCAACCTACTTGTTGGCCGCTACGTCGTCGGCTTATCGGCAAAAGCCCTGACGAGCGGCCCCTCCTCGGGTTCCTCTTCGCTTCACCGTGGGTGGTTCAAGCCACGGCTACTGAGCCCCCCCGCCTCGACAATGCGGGAACCCACCGGTGGGGGGGGGTAAACTAACAATTTTTTTTCAGGTTGCCCGATTTGGTGGCAACCTTCAGAACGATATCCACGGCGTCCATAATTTGGCGGCTGAGCGCCACCGCCGACACGCCCCCCGGCAGCCATCTGATCCGAGCGGATCGCCGCTCTCGGGCCTGTCGGGCCAACTCGCTGACTTCGTCAGCCACGACAGCCTTCCTGTGCGCCCGCTTAGCAGCGTTCGCCTCCGCCTTGTTGGACCCCAGCAAAGATTGCAAGAAGCCCTCGCGCAGGTCCACTAACATAGATGGCTCGGGGTCGCTCTCCACGCCCTTCGTCGGACGCTCTACGCAAGCTGGCGTTGCAGGCCGAGAGATCAGCACGAAGCGACGTAGAGAGTTGTGTTGATAACTTTAATGATTATAATTCTGTAAAACATATTTGTTACGGCCGCGAATCATTTATATTAATCAACGTACAACTTAATTTAATACTGACCAGCAAATTGCAAAAAACAAAAAAAAATTGAATTTCGCGGGCTATAGTCATTCTTTGGGGTTACGTGGTCTTAGAGAGTTGTTGACTTTAATTATTATCACATTAAGATTCTGTAAATACATATTTGTTACGGCCGCGAATCATAATATATTAATCAACGTACAACTTAGTACTGACCAGCAAATTGCAGAAAACCAAAAAAAAAATAATTTCGTGGGCTACCCTGGCGCTTTCGCCTTAAGCACGCTCAAATCGATTATTTCCCAACTCTGAACGCAGGCTATGGCCGCATTCCGAATCAAAGCACTCACATCATCTCGCATGCGTTCCGATTTAGATTTTATGATTATAACAGCTGAGTGCTGTCAACAATTCGGAACGTTCGTGAACGCGCTCAAAGTGCTTACGCAATGTCAAAACGATATTATTACAGTATTTCTTTGTATAAACACCACGTTTCTGCTTCAGTTCTTCTTATTTGGTTAGGTGGCGACTGTCAGCCAGAAGCACAATTTCGGAAATGCCACGTTAATTTAATAATTTAAAGTTATGATGCAGCTTAAAACAAAACATACTGACACATCCTTACACACACACTGTCAATTTTGACAGTGCTCATGCTGATATTATTAAAAGGCATGGTCGGCGTTATCGCAAGATGGCGCATGTCATGACGTTATCTATGACGATTCACGGGCAATCACGGGACATCGTTATCGCGCTTACACTAATTCGGTAAGGGTTTAGGCACGCTCAAATCGATTATATCGATTGCATTCCCAAATCGGAACGCACCCTATGTCAGTCAGCTGCACTCGAGTCTGGCGGGAATTTTAAAAAAGAGCGGTAAAAATTTTTTTTCTCAATTTTCTTTTTTATTAAATATTTACTAGTTTCTTGCTTAAGAGTGAATTAAAAACAATAGTAATAGGTGTACAAACTTGAAAAAATGGTGGGAAATGAGGGGGGCGGGGATAACCCGCCCTCTTCACATAAACGTCCTCGGTCCGAGGTCGGAGACGGAGGGAATGGGATGGACTGTGGTAATGGCGGCGGCGGTGAGCATTCTGACTATTCACCGTACATTAAACCTGACTATAAAAGACTTTATTCAGAAAATGCCACTTATGTAGACTTTAAAGTGTTTATTGAAGCTTCCAACAATAAGGATAGAATAGGCAATAAGAGCCCTATCTATCTCAATCATATATTCTCCAGCGAAATAAAAGGGGTGACGGCTATACAACGAATAAACGCAAATAAAATAGCAGTAATATTTAAACAGTATAATACGGCCAATAACTTTATTAACAACAGCGCTTTTCTTAACAAACATGGCTTGAAAGCATTTATTCCGGCTGCGCAAATAGAAAAAACAGGTATAATTAGATTTGTACCAGCAAACATTTCCAACAAAGAACTATACAGCAAACTATCATCAATTTATGAAATAATAGCTGTAAGAAGGTTCACAAAGAAGGTAGGACAGGAGCGAGTACCACTACAAACAGTTAGCATTACTTTTCTATCGAATATTCTTCCGGACAATGTACAATATGATCTATTTTCATATCGAGTTTTTGAATATGTGCCCCCATTACAGCAATGTTTCCGTTGCTTTAAATTCAACCACTCTGCTAGGATATGCAATGGCAAACAAAGATGTTCCATTTGTGGAGGTGAGCATTTATATAAAGAATGTGATAGACCAACAGAGATCTGCTGTTGCAATTGCAGCGGGCCTCATCTTGCAATTTCTAGATTATGTCCGATTAAGTTAAATAAAATTTTAGAAAAGAAAAATAAGATTACTTATGCAAGTGCTACATTGACGAAACAACACATGAGTGATAACACTGAATTTCCACCTCTGCTACCTCCAAAAATGAAACCAACTAACTCTGTAAATAAGTCTGTACATACATCTGTAAATAAGTCTATATCTGTAAATAATACTGTACATAGTGTAAATAAATCTAAAGATATCCCTCCTAAAGTAGACATTAAAGCCCAAATAGTTGCCAACAACGATGTACTTATGGCCCTGGTACAGACGTTGGTGGAACTGGGTAATAAGGGAGATAATACGCCTACCACCGTAAATAGTATAAAAGAAACGCTACTTAAAAATCTCAAGTAATGGATCCAAGTCACACAATATCTAAGCTACGTATTGCTCAGTATAACATTCAAAGTGCTAATAGTAAAAAACCCTTATTGATTCAATTCTTACAAAAACAAAATATTGACATTTGCTTACTTAACGAAACATGGTTTAAAGATAATAGTTTTAGAATACCCGGATATAATATTTATAATAAAAATTCCAAAAATACTCATAATGGTGTAGCAATACTGATTAAACCATACTTAAAGTACAAAGTTTTAAACACTAGATTTTATGAAGACATTCAAACTGTTGCTCTGTCTTTATCTATTGTACATGGTAGCTTGACTATTCTTTGTGTATACTGCCCTCCTTCTAGTGGACATATACGGATCAATAGGTTACGTAATATTATTAATGATCTTCCAAAGCCCATATTTGTCAGTGGTGACTTTAATGCACACCACATTGCATTTGGTTGTCTATCCACTAAGGGTAGAGGTCATGATTTATTTAATATCATTGATGACTTGGATTTATGTATTTTAAATGATGGTAATTTTACAACTGTTAACAACCCGAGACGGAATCCATCTGCAATTGATGTTAGCTTTACTAGTGCTAACCTCGCATCAATATGCGAGTGGTCTGTACATGACGATGCCATGGGCAGCTATCACTACCCAACAATAACAGAGATTTCACTACATATAGATAAATATCATATTAATCCCCCTGTTGATAGGTTTATATATAAAAAAGCAGATTGGGAAAAGTATAAAACTATTTCTAAAACAATATTCAATGATTTAGTCTTAAAACTGTATGATCCTATTTTAACCTATAATGATTTTTGTTCTCGATTGGGTACTTTAAAAGATATGACAATTCCTAAACTTAATAAACCAAATAATTTTAAAAGCAGACCTCCAGCTCCATGGTGGAATGACATTTGTGAAAAAAGTGTAATTGCCTCTTACAATGCATTGAAACTATATAGAAGTGAACCTAGTATGGAGAACTATTTAGATTATAAAAGAAAAGATGCACTTAAAAAAAGAACCATATCAGAACAAAAAAAAATAGGTTGGGGTAACTTATGTAACACATTTAATAGAACTACTCCTATAAGTAAGATTTGGAATATGCTAAAAATGTTTAAAGGTATAAGAGCTGGCAATAAATCACATAAAGATGAGTTCATTTCCCAATTTCTAGATAAATTATCTGACAACAGCAATCTAAATAATGTTAATAGTTTAGGCAATATTTTCGAATTAAATAATGATAATCTAAATTCCAAATTTTTGCTAGATCCTTTTACATGGTCTGAATTTAAAATGAGTTTGTTATCTCGGAAAGACACTACACCTGGTTTAGATGATCTCCCCTATTGTACTATTAAAAATTTAGATGAATCAGCACAAAAAATGTTTCTTAATATTCTTAATTTACTTTGGCATTGTAAATGTATTCCACAATCATGGAAAACACAATGTGTCATTCCGATACTCAAACCAGATAAACCTTCAGAGCTTGCCAGCTCTTACAGACCAATATCACTGTCTTCATGTCTAGGTAAATTATTTGAAAACATGATTAAAAATCGTTTGGATTGGTATATGGAATCTAACGGCTTCATTCCACACGTACAATATGGATTTCGTCGAGGGCGAAGTTGTGCTGACAGCTTCACTTCCTTAATTTCAGACCTGAAACATGCAAAGGATAGAAAGTCACACACTGTTTGTGTATTCCTAGATGTTCAAGGTGCTTTTGACAGTCTGGATCCAGCTATACTTGTACAAGTTATGTCTAGGTTAGGTGTGCCTGGCCAACTATGTAAATGGATATATAATTTTTTGAATGATAGAACACTCTATGTAAGACATAATAATACATTGCATGGTCCAAAATGTGCATCTAGGGGTACAATGCAGGGTGCTACACTATCTCCTTTGTTATACAATACAATATTTACACAAGTGAAATCTGTAAATTTGTTAATAGTAATGTAGATATTCTGCAGTTTGCTGATGATATTGTTATGTACAGTAGTAATTATAATTTAGAAATTGCAATTGACAATATTAACAGAGCCTTGTCCCAACTATTTCACTATTACAATGATGTGCTACATTTAAAAATAAATCCCTCCAAAAGCAGTGTTATGATATTTGGAAATGAGAACACAAATTCAAAAGTAGTTTATAACAGAGAAACTATAAATCCAGTAAATTCAAAGAAATTTTTAGGCATAGTAATAGATAGGAAATTAACCTTTGAGGAACATATTAAATACATATCAAAGAATGCTCTAAAAGGTTTCAATGTAATTAAATGTCTTGCAGGTGTCTCATGGGGAGCAGACCCGAAAATATTATCAATTTTGTATAAAAGTATAGTTAGAAGTCATTTTGATTATAGTTCACTAGTGTATATAAATAGTACTCATGTAAATAAACTAGATCTATTGCAGAACAGGGCTTTGAGAACAATTTCTGGAGCAATGTGCTCTACTCCCATAAGGGCCATGGAAGTGGAGACTAAAACTATGCCATTAATTTTGAGACGCATTCTACTTGCAGAGAGATTCTATCTTAAATTAATTGCTGCAAATAACAGGAAAATAATAAACAAAATTGTACCTTCTGTAAGTAGAACTTTTGGGCCTCTAACAACAGGAGAGGATCTCTTGAATGGTAAATCCCCAACATTGTCCAAAATATTGCTGGAAACAGAAAACAGTTTTACTGGTATTAGAAAACAATGCCCATGGCCATGTTACTCCTTCTCTTATCAGTGTATTTCACATCCCGTTAAAGAATTACAAAATCCCATTAATAATAATTCAGATATGATACAGTTTTTGGCAGATAATAAGAATTATCATGTTATTTACACTGATGGCAGTAAGGGGAGTGATTATGTTCGTGCTGCTATATATGATCCACATACTAAATTCTCTCAAAGCTTTGTTCTATACAATACATGTACTATATTCACTGCTGAGGCATATGCGGTTTATCAGGCATTAATACATATTCGCCAAATTAGCAATTGTAAATACTTTTTGATTGTTTCTGATTCACTAAGTTTGATAAAAGCCCTAACTAACCTTACAGTTTCGTTTAAGTCAAATTATATTCTGTATTACATCAAAGAAATAATTTATCAATATTATCATAAGCACATAAAAATTGTATTCCTGTGGGTACCTTCTCACCGAGGTATCTCTGGCAATGAAGTAGTTGATAAAACCGCATACGAAGGTAATAATGCTATTGATGTTAGAAATGCAATGGGCATTCCTATGACTGACTTCTTGCAATGCATTAGTGAAAATATATGTAAGTTATGGTTAGAAATGTGGAAGAAAGACCAAGTCATCAAAGGAAAGTGGTATGGAAGTATTCAAGAAAGTTTACCTGTTAGACCCTGGTACAATAGATTGAAGGAAGCCAGCCGAGACTTTATCACTACGATAAATAGATTGCGCTTTGGCCATAATACTGCTCCGTCACACCTTGCTAGACTTGGCATTATTACAAGCAATACATGCCCACATTGTGAATCCCAAGAAGGAACCATGGAACATCTTATTTTTGGCTGTCAAAACTTCTTGCTTGACAGATTAGTGTTGGCTAGTGAACTTAGTGATGTGAACATTAAGTGCGATTCTTTATCCCGCCCGCCGCCACTTGAAGAGATATTAAAAGACAAAAATACATTTAAACCGATATATAAATACATTAAAAATACTATTAAATCAATTTAAAAATGAAGTGATAGTGCAGTGCTCTTTAATAAAATAAGATTTGAACTAAAGGTCCAGTTACCAGGTCATAAAATTCCAAAAAAAAAAAATTCAGCTGCACTCTGCTGTGTGCTGTCAGTATCAGTACAAAATAAAACTGTCAAGCACCAAAGACGATTAAATTATAATACACTAAAACTACACTTTTACGTACGTTTTATCAAGCGCTGTAAATGTCAACAGCAGACCAGAAACCCGCACCCAATTTTAAAAATAGCTGTCTAGTATTTTGTTTCGCTTTGCTATTAGTTCAGATAACAGATCAAACATGTTACGTGACTGGAGCAAGAAGCCAAAATAGGAACGCCCCTAAGACGACCCACTGACCGAAACTTGCGTTTGATAAATAACGGGTGAGCTGTTCGGGGTAGGGTAGCAGGATCCAGAGGAATGTCTATGTGGCAGAGCGAAGAGCAGCGCTGCGCGGTGGTACTGCGCGAGGTGTTCAGCTGGCTGGGCGGGCGCGAGCTGGCGTGCGCGGGAGCCGCTTGCCGCGCCTGGCGCCGCGCCGCCGCCGAGCCCGCGCTTTGGCGCCGCCTGCTGCGCGCTAACCACGGTACCACGCCACCGCAGGCACCGACACCTAACGTTGCTGTGTTGTGTGCATAATCCGGTCTAACAGCATGTGCTGAAGTCACAGTAAGGAGTGGTGATGGTGAGTTAAACTCTGCCTAAACATCTGTGTTTATGTGTTATTCTTCCCACTTTTAATTTGTTTTTTTATGAGTCTGTAACCAAATTAGAGTTTCAGGACCATGACAAGAGCATGGTTATGCAACTTGGGAACTTTAATATTATGAAATAAATCTTAAATATTCATTCAACATTCTTTTATTATTTATCTATTTACGCATACAGGCCTTTTTTAAATTGCATATTAGTTGAGCTGTCATTATAGAACAGTTATTGTGTCGGGCACATTCGGGTGCTAAACTGAATTTCAGCTACATATTCAAATGGTAAAAATTGAGTATCATTTGGCAGGAGAGGGGGGTGGTGATGCCCCCTCTCCCTTGGCACCACTTCCATAACAAGGTACTTGCCACACTGTTCTTGAGTAAAACAAATGAATGTATCCTAACCTCAAAACACATCAAAGTTACTTAAAAGGTGCAGTCGGAGCCCTGCATCGTAGAGCTCAATGGTTTGAAGGAAATAACCATAAAGGACATGGCAGGGTCTGAGTTTGCTCACTATGCTCGCTCACTAGACCCTGCCATCCGCTTCGAACATAACCTGTCCGATTCCGGGTGCCCCAAGTCCTGGCTCTTGCATCCTAAATTCTCTTAGTAACAGCAGTAACATTGCCTTTTGTACACACATACAATCAGTGGGGGTACACTAACTTTCTTCTAAGCAGAATTTCTTGGTTGTTATAAAAACAAATAAAACAACAAAACATTCATATTTTTTTTTACATTTCATTTTATCGATTTTGCACGACATTTTACACCATGGACACACATTTTACTAGGACAGATTTGGTTGTCATAAAAACTTGATTACCTCTTTTCACCCAGTAACACCATACAACAACAACATACCTAACAAGCCAAGCTGAATTTGTGTGGCCGGATTGAAATTGAAACTGCTTATTGAAATACTTAATAAAAAATATATTTATTAAAAAATTATAAGGCTAAAATTAGTACAGTTTTGTTTTTTTTTTCCAATTTTATCATGCGATCAGTCTTCCAGACTATAAGCAGATGAGATGACTCCGTCGGCGTGTGGGGCACCACTCCCATTGGAGTTTGCCCTAACTTTTCAAGACACTCTTCGGACTGAGTGTTCTGGTCGAAAATGCCCCGCCGATTTTTTAATCGGCGGATGCTTTCTGGAATAGTAAGCTGCCCCGCAAGCTTAATTCGGATGCTTAAGTAGTCGGCATTTATAGTTGTATCCATGTGTATTTATTTCCTTGTTGACCATTGGAATATTGAGAATTGCATGGATCTGTTGTCTTGACAAACCATGGTGCTTTGGATATTCGTTTAAGGATGAAATTTTATGCCCTTTGTACTTTCATTTTGTTGGAGGCACTGGCTGATCCCCAAAGTTGGATGCCATAGGTCCAGATTGGCTTTAGTATGGTTTTGTATATGAGGAGTTTGTGGTCTATAGCCAGTTTTGAGTTTCTTCCCAGTAGCCAGAATAGACCTCTGTATTTCATATTCATTTCTTCTCTTTTTGTTTCGACATGTTTCCTCCATGTGAGCCTTCTGTCAAGATGCATACCCAGATACTTCACTGACTCGTGGTACGGGAGTTGACTACTGTTTAAGGTGATAGGGTCACAATAATTTTTACGGAGTGTAAATGTGATATGCACGGATTTAGATACGCTGGCTGTAATTCTCCATTTGGCAAGCCATTCTTCAGTTTCTTTTAAACTTGTTTGCAATTTGCGAGATGCTTGTGTTGGACATTTGTGCGAAGCAAGTAGGGCAGTGTCATCCGCGAAAGTGGCAAGTCGGAAGTAAACAGGGTGTACAATACGGGTCCAATAACCGAGCCCTGTGGTACTCCTGCGGATATTTCGTGGAATCTCGAGGTGGATTGATTTTCCCTTACTTGAAATATTCTGTTGGTAATGTAAGATTTTAATACACCATAGAATGTATGTGGTAATAAGGTTTTTATTTTGAATAACAATCCTTTGTGCCAGACTCTGTCGAAGGCTTGTTGTATGTCGAGAAAAGCAGCCGTGCAGTATTCTTTTTTCTCAAAGGATTTGCTGATTGTTCTGCACACTCTATGGACTTGCTCTATGGTAGCATGTTCTCTCCGAAATCCGAATTAGTGATATGGGACAATGGACTTTTCTTTGAGGACATGTAACATTCCATGTAGTAGGGACTTTTCGTAAAGACAGTTTTGCTTAAATAAAAATTATATTGTTAAGATTTACGTGCCTGAAATAGGTAACCTGTGTTTCAGGCGAGAAGAGCTAAAATAGTCTTTTAAAATTAATTAATAATCGAAAGTTGACAATAGACAAATAATTATTTATGTTGAGTAGCTTAACTCTTAGTTTCTAAACTTGATAAATATTTAACGTAGGTGAAATTTGTATACCTATATTTACTTTAACACAGTAAATTTTGTTTCTTCATAAGACATACTTTGGAGAGCATCCTTGAGGATTCTCTTACAATTTGTATAGTTCATAGAATAAATGTTTGCTTTCGATTTTAGTCTATTAGATAGGAGAGGTCCGAGGTACAAGTAAAATTTGGATATAAAAGCATGTTTTGTTGAAATTTGTGGACAAACTATATATTTACATCTTTTATTAGTATATTTAGCGTTGTAGGGTAGAGCTTTGTGTTGTTTTAATACAATGCCCATAAGAAATAGCTGTCGATCTGTTAATACTTCACAAGATTTGTACAGGAGGTTAGTAGGAAAAAGGAAAGAGCGGAAAGTAGACACTTTGAGAATCGCTCTCTGAGCTCTCTCGATGGTTAGTAACATTGTTTTTCCCGCTCCACCCCATGTGGTAATACAATAAGTTAAAATCGATTGACACAGAGCAAAGTATACTTGTCTAACTAATTTTGTGTCAGCAATACAGCATAGCTTTTTAAAAACAAATATCAACTTGCGAATTCTATTATTTCAAGCTATATATTGTTTAAAAGAAAGTGTATCATCTATTATAACACCAAGGTATTTTGTTGTATTTGCCATTTTAACTTTAGGACACACACATTGGTTATTTGTTGGAATTGTGCAGTAATGAGCATATAATGTCGAGGTAGTGCCAGTTGATGTTTGCTTGCGCATCGAAAACTTAATATAATTTGACTTGTCTGTATTTAATTAGTGAATTAAGTTGAAGCCGATACGGATTTTATTAACAATATAAAATCCGTATTGCTCAACTTTGTATACATATTTTCTGAGTCAGCCGAAAATAGAAGGGCAGTGTCGTCAGCATATCGACGGTGAAGTGCCAATACCTCCTAACTGATTTTTTTTTGAGAAATTCCCTTTTTTTTCATTTTGAATTTAAAGGCGTTATTCGCATGTTTTAGTGAAATTGCAAAGTGTATTTTTATTACAACAACATTAAATTAAAATGTGGAAATACATATTACCTCCCAACTAAAACAACGTGTCTATTTTTGAAGGTTTTTATCCAGTATGTGTAAATTTTTGACTTTGTCAGTTAGGAGTTATTGGCACTTCGCCGTCGATATGAAACAATTTGATCTTAGATTACAAAAATCGTTTATCAGAAATAGTGTAGGCCCTAAAATACTTCCTTGGGGACTCCGAAGGACGTTTTTTTTTTCTTGCTGAGAACATCTCCAATCCTTACACATTGGGTACGGTCTGCTCTCTCTTACATAGACGCTCTTAAATAGTTTCAGCTGGGTGCCTCTGATACCTATATGGTTTCAAGCTTGTGTAATAGAATAGGAATAGAAACCGGTGTACGTTACCCCAGCAAGAAAGTGTCTCCTAGAGTTATAGGAGTAGGACGTATAATATGTGCCCTATCTGCTGTAAATGTGCCCCCAAATAAAAAATGTGTGCCCCCTGTCGTTTTGGAAAAAAACGGAAAAAACGATTCCTGCTGGGGTAACGTTTTTCTAGCAGGAAAATTCTAAACGAATGATCGGAGAGAGAAAAATTGTGCATGGCCAGAGAGCTTATATGTGTGCCAAAATGTGCCTCAAAAAAAAAATCTGTGCCCCTTCAGGTTTTCGAGATATTGCATTTCCTGCTGGAGTAACGTTTTGATGAATCGTATATCTCTACAACCATTGCATGTGCCCCTGTAGAGTAAACATACAAGAGTAGCTCTTAATGTGTGCCCCTTAGTGCCCCAATTAGTTTTAAGAAAATATTTATAGTTTTCAAGTTATAGCGGTTTTATGAAAACCCGAAAAAACATCGCAGCGCCTAAATTAGACAAGAAACAAGTTCGCTGAAAACTGTATTCGGTCCTTCTTGACGCTAATAATAACCATACAAAGTTTCAAAACTATTCATGCATGCGTTTTTGCTAAAAGTCAAAACGATGGTGTCCTAACTTTGACGGCAAAATACAAGGAACCGGCTCAATCCGAGATGTGTAGGTGTAAACCAAAATCATGTGCCTTTAGTCAAAAATATATGGTGAAAATATTCAGCTTGGAATGTTTCGCATTAAGTAAATATTAACAAAAAACCAAAATATGTAAGCAACGGCTGGTTATCCGACCAAATTTGAATGACTACTAAAAAGCGACGGATTCATACATATCGATGACCTTCTTTATTGAACGTATTATACCTAAGCTGTTGTCCGTACAGTCGCGTTCAAAAGTTTTGGGGGCTAATTAAAAAATATATTAAATGCACCTTGTGACTATAATAAATGAAACAGCTTGTTGATGTGGAAATTATTATTTTTATTCCCTTAATTTTAATTCTTAAAGTAATTATTGCATCAAATCACAGATCAAAGTTCCTACCTATAAATATTAGAAATTAGTATATAAAGTAATGAAAAATTTGATGACCTGTGGAAGAGATGGCGAGCTGAGTATCCGGCTCGAAGGACCAAAAAGATGTAGGATCTTTACACCTTTTAATGATGATAGTTGAGTGATACGCAAGAATACGTGATAATAGGATTTATTGATGATGATATTAATTGAATGATAATGAGTGCACGCGATTTGAATGATATTTGTGTACTAAAGTATAGACCGCGCGTAGCGAGTAAAGTGCTGACACAATGATGTCAAATTTGTACGTGTTTACACTGTACAAATCGGTTGTCTGTAAAGTCGGTTTACTGACGATAGTTGAACGTGACAACGTCATAAGAAAATACTGATGGAATAGTTGCATTGCATTTGTTAATATTCGCTTGCACTTCAAGCCGCCATGGAACGCTGCAGAGCGAGGCCGCGAGGTAACGCTACATGAGTCATGTTTTTTCGTGAGTGCAGCCAGCTTCATCGATTTATTAGACGTTGTCACGTCAAAAATCCAAGTACTTGATAAGACAAGTATTTTTAAATAGGTAAGTCAAAACAATGCCATTAAATACTTACCACCGCAGATCGTGCCATAAAATTCAACACCCCTACAACCACATAATTGTTATAAAATGCTTAATACGCCACTTTCAACCAACTCAAAAAAAAAGTAAACAAACAGTATCAGTGCAACTGCGTGACTCAACGTAACAGTGTCCTTGGCGTCATAACATAACTGCAACTGTTTACCAATACCAAGTAATAATCCAAACGCACTTCCTCAATAAACACTTCGTACCTATTATTCATAATAGAGCGACGTTACACGTAACCTGTCTCTGTCACACTAACACCGTACGCGTACTAGCTGTCTCACTTTCTCCAAGCTAGACAAAGCGACTCCTTGCGACACGACGTCAGCGGATGCCGCGAGGCCAGAGATATATGCAGCGGTGTGGGGAGGCGAAAAAAGGGAATCTTCTATTACTTAATAGAAAAAAAAAACAGAAAAAAATTGAATTTCGCGGGCTAGTTGGAGCATTCCCCTTAATGATGAAAAACTTACAATGCGTGCCACGAAAGATGAGACTTGACACACCACGTGGTTTGACATGCGCAGTACACGATTTTAGGTATCTTTAGCGGTATGAGGTCTGAGTGCGGGACGGGACTGGACGTCATAGGGGCGGCGGAAAGAGCGGGGGTGGCGGGTCAAGTCTCATCTTTCGTGGCACGCATTGTACTGTTAATTTATCTAACCTACGGCTTATCAATAAATATATATGTACACTAATATAAAAAGACAAACACGGGCTTTTTATTTATATACAAAAAAGAGCTACCTCTTTTTAGTAGTAGGTATTCATCACACATTTCATGAACTATATATTTTTTTAAACATCGGGACCAAGTCAAAGACCTGGCAAATATCTCGATGTATTTCTTTCGTTCACACATAAATTACTGGATGTATTTTAATGAAATTTAGAATCGAGAAGATAGCTTACCTTGGAATAGCACTTAGGCTACTATTTATAATGTACTTAATCATGTGTAACGTCATGGAAACAGCTAGTAGAATATAATCCAATAACAACTTTATTTAATTACTTATTACTTTTGTAAGTCAGTGTACTCAGGCACAACACGTGTGAACCGGTTAGTGAGTAAAGTAAAGAAGGTCATCGATATGTATGAATCCGTCGCTTTTTAGTAGTCATTCAAATTTGGTCGGATAACCAGCCGTTGCTTACATATTTTGGTTTTTTGTTAATATTTACTTAATGCGAAACATTCCAAGCTGAATATTTTCACCATATATTTTTGACTAAAGGCACATGATTTTGGTTTACACCTACACATCTCGGATTGAGCCGGTTCCTTGTATTTTGCCGTCAAAGTTAGGACACCATCGTTTTGACTTTTAGCAAAAACGCATGCATGAATAGTTTTGAAACTTTGTATGGTTATTATTAGCGTCAAGAAGGACCGAATACAGTTTTCAGCGAACTTGTTTCTTGTCTAATTTAGGCGCTGCGATGTTTTTTCGGGTTTTCATAAAACCGCTATAACTTGAAAACTATAAATATTTTCTTAAAACTAATTGGGGCACTAAGGGGCACACATTAAGAGCTACTCTTGTATGTTTACTCTACAGGGGCACATGCAATGGTTGTAGAGATATACGATTCATCAAAACGTTACTCCAGCAGGAAATGCAATATCTCGAAAACCTGAAGGGGCACAGATTTTTTTTTTGGGGGCACATTTTGGCACACATATAAGCTCTCTGGCCATGCACAATTTTTCTCTCTCCGATCATTCGTTTAGAATTTTCCTGCTAGAAAAACGTTACCCCAGCAGGAATCGTTTTTTCCGTTTTTTTCCAAAACGACAGGGGGCACACATTTTTTATTTGGGGGCACATTTACAGCAGATAGGGCACATATTATACGTTCTACTCCTATAACTCTAGGAGACACTTTCTTGCTGGGGTAACGTACACTAGAAACCGTGTCAAAAGCTTTGGCGAGGTCCAGGAAGATTCCTACTGTGTGGTTACCATTATCAAGTTCTTGTCCTAGATAGTCAGTCAGATGGTGTACGGCATCGTCTATTGACATTTTAGGCCTAAATCCAACCTGCCGCTGTGTCTAATATTTCAATATATGAAAAAGTTTACCTGACGATTCCCTAGATGGAGTTGGAATCGAAATACATCTCGCTATGGTTTCGTTACCGAGCAAACCATATATAGTTTTGGATTGTTATTGTAAGTGCGGTTCCTTGTGAATAAAATTGTCCTAATTGAAACAGTACCTATGTGCGTTTCATTGGGTGTTCTCGCCTTCGGACCTTGAAAACCTCTTCACGCTGAGACAATTAATATTTATCCTCCAAGTATTTGTAAAGCCCCTTTTATAATTGATTTTAGACCATAAACATTTACAAAATAGGGCCTTATACTAGATGTAGGTAAAAATAATTAGATTCTACCTGAACTAGGAATAAACCTGTATCACAGAGCATGTAACCTTTACCTGTATCTCAGGTATCTCACTCAAGTGCTTATACATAAATAGTTAAGTAATAACTTTAGTACCTACTATAAATATGGTTTTATTCTAATTGACAGAAATAACGCAACTTTTTTGCATCATCGTAAGTCATTTTTGCAACCATGTTCTAATGAGGTCGTGTTTCTTTGTCAAACTGGAAAAAATTTCATATTTTGTACATTATGAACTGTAAAACTAAAAATTAAAATTATTTTTACGTATTATAACTAAATGATGATGAATGATGATTATAACTAGTAAAGCTAGTAGATTGTAATGTAACTGCAGCTGCACCCCTCGGTTGTAGCCGGCTCGCATGTGGCGTGGCGCCAGGAGTTCGTGTACAGCCGCGCAGGCTGGAGCCTGGCCGCGCGGCACCGCGCCGCCGACACGCTGCTGCACGCGGCGCTGGCGACCGCGGGCCGCGACCTGCTGGCGCTGGCCGGCGCCGACGCCAGCCTGGCCGTGTGGCGGCGCGGGGCCGCGTGGCGCGAGGTGGGCCGCACCAGCCTGCGCGCGCGCGGCTGGAGCGCGGTGGCGCGCGCGCAGTGGGCGGGGCGCGACCGTCTGCTGGTGGCGGGCCCGCTCGCGCTCGCCGCCGACTGGGAGCTGCTCGTGCTGCCTGTTGAAGGTCTGACGGGAACCTGTTACTCTGGTCCTGACGAATTCTGGTCGTTGAATGTCTCTATTGCATCGCAGCGGATGGAAGCTGCGGGTCGGTGGCGAGCCGAGTGCGGTGCAGCGCGGGCGCCGCAGGCTGCTGGGCCGATGCGACCGGTGACGCGTTCCTTTCGTTTGAGCTTCACCGCCTCGGGGCCGGCCTATATTGCACCACCGTGTGGCTCAATGCCGCGACGCAGGTTACTTTCGTATTTTCGGTCCGGTCGAGTGATAGCGATTCTACAGGGTGACTTTTAATTGGACGTATTCCTTACTTGCAAATGGGTCATACTATCACGTCCTGGAAGAAATACGTCGAATTATAAGTCACCCCGTATTTATAATAATATTCATGAAAATCTCGCATTCAGGAGATGGAGTCTGAATATGCAGGGGTGACGTCGCCGTTACTGAGGATCTACAACGAGGACGGCGCCCACTTGACGTGAGCAGCGCTCCCCGGCCGCCGCAGCATGCGCTACCCGCCCCCGCAGGCTTGCGCTCCCCGCTCACCTGCCCCCTCCCCGCAGGTACGCGCTCCCCGCTCACCCGCCCCCTCCCCGCAGACACGCGCTGGTGGCCGAGGAGCGGCCGGGCGCGCGCTGGCTGGTGGCGGCCGCGGGCTGCCGGCTGAGCGCGTGGCCGCAGTCGGCCCCGCGGCCCCCGCCGCTGGTGGCGCTGGCGGGCGGAGGGCTGGCGGAGCGCGTGCGGCGCCACCGCCTGCGCCGCGCCGCGCCCGAGCAGGACGCGCCCGAGCCTGACGAGGCCGCCGTGCGCGCCGGCTGCACGCCGCCCGTGCACCTATGCCGGTTGGCCGCGCCGGTCGTCGGACTCGTCCTTCACGAGAGGTGAGCCAATGTTTAGTGGGATGTCTGCCGCAGTGCTCGTTACCCAGAGCGGTGTTATTTCGCAGCGGAACGTGCATGTGGGCCGTGTGCAGCGACGGCAGCGCCGCGTGCGTATCGGTCGCAGCGCTGCAGCTGCTGGTGCATGTGCGCGCGCCGGCGGGCGCGGGCGGTGCTGGCGTGCACTACGTGCAGCCCGCCGCCTCCGCGTCGCTCGTGGCATGGTGAGTAGTCGCCCGAGGCCGGCGACGCGCGCAGGCGTGCGGCACGCTGATGTCACAGTGCGTGTGCAGGCCGGCGGGCGGGTACTCGGCGCGCGTGGAGTGGCTGGCGGCGGCGTCGGGTGCGCGCGGGGCGGGGCTGGCGCACGACGCGGCGGCGGTGTGCTGCGTACTGCCGCGTGCGGACGAGATGCTGGTGCTGGCGGGCGACGAGCTATACGTGAGTGTCGGGGTGAGGGCGGGCGGTGCGTATAGCTGGTCACTGACGGGCACGTGTTGCAGGTGTGGCGCAGCCGCGCGACGCCGCAGTGGGACCCGCGCGACGCCGCAATGGGGCCCGCGTGACATCGCAGTGGGGCCCGCGTGACACCGCAGTGGGGCCCGCGTGACACCGCAGTGGGACGGCGTCGCCGTCGCTGTCGGGCGCGTGTTACAGGTATGGCGCGGGCGCACCCGCGCGGCGCCGCAGTGGGACCCGACGACGACGGCGACTGCTCGTCGCTGACGCCTAGAGCGACGTTGCGAAACCTCATGCCTCATAATTATCTATCACGACGACACCGAGTATTTATATTTATTACGTATTTGCAATAAAATAAATGTGTCTGGTATTATTGTATTGACAATATCCAATTTGGTCCAACTTATGCATTTTTATTCGTCATACAACTACCATCACAGGCTTACCTAAAACAATAGTGTTAACGTTATAATATTCTATAGACTAAACCTAAACCAATCTTGGAGGAAAAGTTTATCTCATGTCTCGATAGATGGCGTTGCTCGATTTAAATGCACGCTATGGTTTCGTTACCACGCAAAGTATAAGCGTCGTAGAAAAATACGAAATAAATGTTTCGTCCGAAATGAGATCCTCCATGTCGATCTCAAAATCCTCACTATCCAGTATCCACCAATTCATGAAGCGCCTTTCTAAGCACTTCTTCGATTCCGCCCCCAACCATCGAAATCCGCTGGTTGTCGAGGCCGCCAGGTACACTCCCTCCCAAATCAGTAAATTCCGCTGTCCAAGGCACGTTCTCACCGACCCAGATGACCCCATAACCCTCCTCCAAGAGAGCAGTAGTAGATAAATGTATTTTCTTTCTTTCTCAGTAGGGCAACCAGCACGCTTAGGAAAAACAAATACAAGAAATCGACATACCGGCCTCGCCGACGAGGTCCCTCGCGACGTTCCCCAGTAAATGCCCCCACCGACCCTTGCTCGATGTAGTGCCAGCCCGCGCCGCAGCTGAGCCTGTAGATTTAAATTCCCGACTCTGACCTCTGAGTTTGTTTCGGCATTTATTCTCAAAGTAGTCAATTAGGAAATGCCGGCCCCATCGTTCGTTAAATAATCAAAATTCGATCCAGCCTGTCCCAACTTGCTGCCCTCCCCCCAGCGACGCCCTAAGCCGAGGCTCGTACCCCACAGGGGGTGCTCTTAGCGTGTAGTCGCTTAGTTTACTTAGTTAGTTTTAAGCCCCTGGCTGGAGGCTTTGAATTCTCTCAAGGCAACCGCAGGATAGTCCGGTTAAGTAGTCACGACCTCTCAAGGTCAACTACGAGATGCAATTTTCAAAAAAAAAAAACGAAATAAATGTCTCTGTTCTGAGTATGAGGTGTGGTTTTATGCTATAAAATACTCCCGACTCGTCGATAAAAAAGGGCGAAAAGATCTTCGATGATCATAAGGTCCTACGATCCGGAACGGTTTTTGAGAAAAGCTATAAGTGCCCTCTGGTATCGGAGTTGAGAGTTAGGAAGCAGCTAGTTAGTCTTATTGGTGCAAGTGCAAGTCTGAAGCTGACCTAAGGAAGCGAGCGTGCTCTACGAAGCTGAGCGGAGCGTGGTCGACGAAGCTGAGCTGAGCGGAGCGAGGTCGACGACGCTAAGTAGAGCACCAAGGGAAAGTGTTTTTAAAGTGACCAAAGTGCAACTTAAAAACTGTGAGTACATTTGCTTAATTAACAGTTCCAAGTGTCAGAGACTTGTAAAAATCAGAAGTGGGATTGGCCTAAACCCACTTTAAAATAAAAAATCCGTTGAACAAGTGAAACAACCGTTAATTCAAAAATCTAACATGCCTCGACCATCTCGTTCGCGCAGTAGTTCAAATGAAACACCACCGCATAGATCGGATAAGAAGCAGAGTAAATCGCGTCGACACCACCGCAGGTCTTGGTCGCGTCGTGTCCGGTCTTGTAGTCGTGATAATTCCGTGAAACAGGCGTTAGGTACGATTATGTCGCGATTAAGAGCTATAGAGGAAAGCACCGCGAACGTTTCACGTACATCTTCGCAGTCTAATCATGGCAATACACTTCAACGAGATGACCCGGATGATAGTGCGCCAGCCGCAGCAAAAGTACGTGCTGATGCGCTTGTTGCTATTCAAACGAAACCGCAGAATTATTATGTGTCAAATTTTGATTCTGCCATCCACAACTTTGAGGTGTGGTGTGATGAGGTGGAGCACGTGCTGCAAGCAGCAACGGCGAGTGGATGTTTGCGTCGTACAACTACCCTCAGGCACGTTAGAACATAAAGGTGAGCTGTATTCAAACTCAAACCATTTATTTCAATTAAACCTTGTACAGGCACTTTTGAATTGTCAAAATTAAAATAGTCCGTCGGTTAGTCAGAAAGTTGAAGCTAGTTGCCCATTCCAAAACGTAGATCTCTATGGAGAAGAACGGGCAAGAAACTCCATGGACACTCTTTTAAATCAAGATATTACAAACCGTGGCTACATTATTATTGTTGCTTCTATATGTGAGAACAATGTAAAAAAAAAACACAAATGAAGAAACATTTCAAAATATACCTAAGATTAAAAATAAGCCTTGGCAGTTAAGAGATGACCAGTCTCAACCGACGGCGCCCGTTCACGAACATGACGCGTGGATCAGCACCATCTAGCTCAACTATTGTTTTGTTTACGATTCTGGTGCTGAATGCTCGTTAGTAAAAGCGAGTTGTGCAGCCAAATTAAGTGCCAAACAAGTTAATAATGTTGTTGCGTTGACTGGTATTGGTTAAACGCGTTTATTCAGCACAGAACAAATCATAAGAAGCGTTGCGAATAGCGAGCCACAACTTGAGATTTTATTACATTTCTACACGACATTTACTTGCAAAGTAATATTTTGGGTAGGCTATTTTGTGTTATTAGAAAACTAAGAGTGAAATTAGATTATCAGACGGAATAATAATAATAATCTAGATCGGAAGTTCAGAGGTCCATTTAAGGTAGGTAGTGAAAGTTTTGACAAGTGATCGCTATACGTCATAAGCTTTAGATTCTAACCGTACTTACAAGTATGCTCACGAAACGAGTTAAACGTAGAAAACGGTGAGGATAGTTCCTCCACAGAATAGTAGAGCACATACCATGGCTAGGTCGCACTGTACGTACTTGTCTGTAGTCGTAACTGCAACTCGCTTGTGAGTTGTTCAGGGAGCGATTGGCAGCTGGTGGTGCAGCGGGGACCAGGGTCTCAAAGGAGACTATTGTTGTGTTGGTTTTCTAATGACCTGGGAGTCGTAGACTCTATGGGAAGTGATGTGTGTTGGTCGTATCACTTGAGTTGATGACTATATGGGTGGCACGAGTCTCACTAGCTGCTGCGGCAGCCGGGCCATGAGCTTTGTATGTTATCTACTCGTAAGTTGATGCAGTTCCTGAACAATTATTATCAAGGCTTAGAGGAATCTTTTGTTATCAATGATTGTTATTGTTTTTATTAAATGTGGTCAGAATTGGCCGAGTGGAACATTGTTGATTTTTTTGTTACAGGTTAACACACAAGGACGTGTGCAAGCAGAATGACAGTGGTGGACAGCGCTGCACTCTTTGGATCTCCTGTACGAAAAATCGTGATCAAGGACGGTGCTTTTTGAGCGAGGAGTTTCACGACTTCTGCCAAGGAAACAGTGGATTGCAACCACTACAGCCATTTAGCCAGCTTAAGATCTATTGTCTAGCGAATTTGGTGAGTCGTTTTCATTATGTTTTGACTCGGGTACCGAGTGCTTCCCTGGTAAACAACAACAAAAAACGGTTACATTGTTAGGTACAGCCTAGGTCATGTACCAGTCGAAGTAGATTGTGATCACAGTGGTAATGAGCTATGAGCAAGCCTAAGTAATGGGAACCACGCGAGTAGGGGTTCTCTATCGGCCGTAGTAAAAAGTGTGTAGTCACAGGGTGATGCACATGGATCCATGCGCTGGATGTGTGAGAGCAATGTGATTGCTGGTTGGCCGGAGCGCCGTGGCGATGGCGTTAGAGTGGTTTACTCGTGTGTGGGTTTCCAGGTGTCTAAGGCTCTTAGTGAAAAAGATTATTGTTATAATGTGGATAACGATGCTACATGGCTGTGGTTGATGTTTTTTTTTTTGCTATGATTGATTAAAGTTTGATTACATGGCTCTGGTTGAATCAAGTACGTTCATGAGGCTAAGGCATATGCCATGGCACAGGCAAAGGGATCAGAGTATTACTGACGAATTTGAGGAAAGCCAAGTAAAAGTCTTGTGATAAAACAGAGTGGAGATTAAAGTCGAGTGATAGTGGTGAATCTTATTTCGGCTGGTCGAAGACCGTACCAGTAGTTATTACATAGTCGTAGCCCGGTAGAAATCGGTGTCTCTTGAGGCAACTCAAGTAGTCCGTGGGTGCACGATGCGTGTTTAATTCTGGCGAAGGTCGGGACTTGTAGAGACCATAGAGTCAGTGCGACTCGGAATTCAGGAGAATTCAAAGAAACAAACATGAGGATTGTTGTAATGAAAAGACACAGGCCACGAATAAGATTCCTGCTGTGTTTTGTTTTGTCATATGTTTCAGATATTCAATAATGCATACTTGGTGTGTAGCCGGAGACTAAAAGCTTAGTCTGAATGGCTACTGGTCACACATTTTATATGTGTATTGGACATTAGTCCTGCAGACACATCTTATATGTGTATTGGACATTAGTCCTGCAGACACATTTTATGTGTATTGGATATTAGTCCTGCAGACACATTTTATATGTGTATTGGACATTAGTCCTGCAGACACATTTTATGTGTGTATTGGACATTAGTCCTGCAGACACATTTTATGTGTATTGGACATTAGTCCTGCAGACACATTTTATAATTATGTGTATTGGACATTAGTCCTGCAGACACATTTTATATGTGTATTGGACATTAGTCCTGCAGACACATTTTATATGTGTATTGGACATTAGTCCTGCAGACACATTTTATGTGTATTGGACGTTGGTCCTGCAGATACATGGTGTATGTGCCTTGAACGACAGTCCTACACAAACACCAATGTGTGAAGTTGTTTTGGTACACTCTAACATTATAGGAGAGGAATGATCGAAATGAAATATATGTTGATGAAGTGTAATTGGATGATGAAAGATTAGAAGTACCTACAATGAGAAATATTAGTGTGTCAGACCGAATGAGGACCTTGAAAGAGAGATGAATGAAAGAATAGGAATTCTGTCATTTAACATGAATGTTAAACGTTTTTATTTTTTGTCAGATACTGATGACGATGACATTAATGACGCAGAAGCAGGACCATCTTCAGCTCCGTCTGAGAACTCCACAGCCCAAGCTGACTGCAACAGAGACATCAGCGAAGACGTGCCCGAGGACGGCGCACGATCAGGAGAGGCCGTATTAGGAGAAACGCCATGACAGATAGCATTTGGCGACGTCACCTGACGGCTAGTCTATAAAAGCGCTGTTCAGTGAGTAGATCGGTCGGATCGGCTAGTGGTCACCTAGACACCATAGTGTTACGACGTGTGTGCTACAGTGTTGTTCTGCGCGGACCGCAATATTTTATTTACTCCACTTGTGTTTGGGTAAGTAAAACAGTTTTCTCGCTCAAACACAGGGGGAGCCATCTCGCTGCCCGGCGAATCATCGCCGAAGCGGTCGCGGAGGCCACGCCCCCGTGATGCCGAAGCCCGGCAAACGCGGCTCGTTGGGCCGCGATGCCGAGGCCCGGGAGGAGCTCCGTCCGGCGTTGGACCGGGCGTCGTCGCTGCCAAACATTGGCGACGCGGCGTCCGGTGCGCCGCCGGCCGGACCGGCAAGACGCCCAGAAGAGGAGGAGAGAAGAGGGGGGGGAACGGAGACCGCGGCAGCTGCCGACCCACCGACGGCGCCGGCGCCTGCGCGCGGTGCGCCCACGCCGTCGTCGAGACGGCAGCACGCGGTCCCCATCCGCCCAGCGGCCTTTCGTCCGGTGCCCATCCAGGCCCCGGGTCCGGTCATAAACCCCGGACGTGCGTCGCAGACGCGCGCCACCGCGCCGTCCGCGCGTGTGCCCGCGACCGTGCGCTCGACGGCGCCTGCGGCCCGGGCCGCGACATCCGCGGCCCGAGCCGCGGCGCCCCCGCGCGCCGCTGCGCACACCGCGCGAGCCGCCGCGCCGCCAGCGAAACCCGCGCCGCCAGCGCCGGCCACTTCGCCGCCCGCGCCCCCCCGCGCACCCCCGGCGCGCACAGCAGCGCCGCCGCCAAGATTTGTGTCCCCGCCCGCGCCCTCCGGGGCGGCGTTGACGGGGACACCCGCACAAGTCGTGCCAGCTTCCCGCACCGCCGCACCCGGCCCCCGCTTCTCGCTGGCGGGACCGGTGTTGGCTGAGCGTGAGCGGCAGACGCTGAAGATGTCGCAGGCGCCCGATTCGCCGGCGCCACCCAGGGCCTCCGCCTACGACTCGCCCGCGATGATGTCGGCATGCTCCTCACAAACGGGGTCGAGCATGTCGCTGGCATCGCTGGGCTCGGCCGCGTCCGGTCGCGATGACGTGTCGAGAGACACGACCCCGCGATCCGGACGTCGGCCCACAGTGGGCGGAGCCACATCTGCGCCGCAGACGCCTGCGGCGTCACCCTTGATACCACCACCGCTGGGGTTCGGGTTTGAGTTTCAACTCGAATCCAGACCCCAGCGACGCCGGAGGAGTTCCGGAGAGGCCGCAGAGGAAGAGGAGGCGAAGCGGTACTGCCTTGACCCGCCGCGGCCACAGCGCGATCGCGCGCCGCGGGGTCGGGCCACGCCCGCTTCGCCAACCTTCGCGGACGTGACGCGGCGATCGCCGCCGCCGCTGTCACAGACGCCACCACCGACAGAGACTGGGGTAAGTGCTCAAATTCTTGCCCCCCCCACTGACCCTACACCCCCTGATGCCCCCCCCGGCGCCTCGGCAACGACGACGGAACAGGAGCCGGGGGCAGACAAGGACAAGACCGCCAAGCAAAAGAGGAAGCAACGCTACCCGCCGCTGGTGGTGGAGAGGCTGCCCAACTGGGCCGCCCATTTCCGGGCCATCGCGGGAAAGCTGGGCCGGCCACCGAGCGCGCGTCCTTACGGGGGTGGAGTTCGTTTCACCCCCGAAACTGAGGACGAGTACAGGCTGGTCCAGCGCTACCTGACGGGCCTGGAGAAGGAGAGCGGCGTGGCTTGGTTCGCCTACTCCCTACCAGCGGAGAAGAGCATGAAGATTGCCATCAGGGGGATACCGGCTGACACGGAACCCCAGGAGATTGAGGAGGAACTCCGGGCGTTGGGGTACCAGCCGGAGTATGTGCGCCACATCAAGGGCGCACAAGGAAGACCCGGCTGTGTATTTCACGCCATCCTAAAGAAGACGCCCGACGTCCGGGCTATCTATGACACCACCGTGTTCATGAACATGCGGGGTGTCAAGATAGAGGCTTGGCGAGGAAAACGCGGGCCCGCCCAGTGCCACCGGTGCCAGAAGTTTCGTCACAGCTCGCACCAGTGTCACCGGCCGCTCGCTTGCGTCCGATGCGGAGGGGAGCACGTGGCACGTGACTGCCCACGCCCACGCGAGGAGCCAGCCACCTGCATAAACTGCGGTGGCCCGCACCCCGCGTGCAACGCAAAGTGCCCCGTGTTCCAGGCGGAGATCCGGAACAAGCGAGCGGGGACCGCCGCCAGCACAACCACCGCGCGCCGGCCACAAGCGGCCACCGAGAGGCCGCAAACGGTGGACACAGAGGCCCAGAGCGCCACGCTCATGGCGGCGGCCAACGGGCCCACCCAAGCCACCTCCTCAAGGAGGGGGAAGAAGAAGAGGCGCGGGGGGAAAGGAAAAGGCAAGAAGCCCAAACCCCCCCCCCAAGCGACCCAGGAGGAAGAGATCCCTAGGGCCGACCCTGCCACAAGCGGGGCACAGGTCGTGAAAGTCGACGCTACAACTAGCGCCGGCGCAGCGCCGCGGCAGATCGCGGAACTAACAGACAAACAGTTCGCACAGAATGCGAGCCGCGGCGCCACCGGCGCTAAACAAACAAATGAAACCAAGCCCGAGACCAAGAAAGAATTCACGACCTGTGCCATCAAGCTGTTGATGGACCTTATTAAGGCCATCAGGCAGGGTCACGATATTGAGACGGTCATCCTTGATGGCCTGGCCACGTTACTCACCTTGTACCATGGCTAGGTCATTAAGGGTGATTCATTGGAACGCCCGCGGCCTTAGGGAAAAGGTCGCCCCCCTCCGCCATCTCCTGAGGGAACAGGATATCGACGTGGCGCTACTAAGTGAGACGCTCCTGGGACCCGAAGATAGGGTCAGGGTCCCGGGATATCACGTCTACAGGAAGGACGAAAGGTCGGCACACGCGAAGTACCGTGGTCTGGCAGTACTTGTGAGGCGAAGAGTCGTACACCAGGAGCTCCCCTTGCCGTCGAATGAATCATTTTACGCGCTGGGTGTCCAGCTGCACATCGCCGGCGAGGACATAAACATCTACGCCGTCTACAAACCGCCCAGGGCTCGGTTAGAGCTGAGAGAGCTGCGGGCGGTTTTAGAAAATACAAATGGAAACGCAACCATCCTCGCCGGTGATTTAAATTGTAAACACCCAGCGTGGAACTCTATGAACATGAATACCGAGGGGAGGCGGCTCTTCGCGGACGCGGAAGCCTTCGGGTACACGGTGTCCGGCCCGGAGACGCCTACTCACTACCCGGACGTCGCATGGCAGATGCCGGACGTGCTGGACATCGTAGTCCACCGGGGGCTACATTGCCAGATCACGCAGCAGGTGATGGACGACGAGTTACAGTCGGATCACCATCCTGTACTCGTCGTCCTATCGGGTGTGCCGACCCGATTGAAGCCACTAGCGCCACGTCGATCCACGGATTGGACAATTTTCACAGAAAGAGTTGAGACCACCACGCCGACTCGGCCTATCACCACTTCCGCGGACGTGGACCGGACGGCGGAGGACATCACTGCTTGCGTCCAAAGCGCCTTGGAAGCGGCGACGACGACGAGCTCGCAGCCGCAGGGGAGAGTGCTTCTGCCGCCCCTGCCGGCGCGTCTCTATAGGATGATCGCCGAGAAAAGGCGCCTACGCAAGCAGTGGCAACAGACGAGATGTCCCACAATGAAGACGCAGCTCAACCGTCTCGCGGAAAGGGTGAAGGCCGAGTTACAGGCGCACACCACCGCGGGCTGGGAGGAACGCATCGATGCCGCGGCCGACAGCTGGCCGTCGGTACACAAACTGTGCCGACAACTTACGAATACCCCAGCCCCGGTGCGACCGCTACTAAACAGCGACGGGGCGCTAAGGTACGTATCGGAGGACCGGGCGGAGGTCTTCGCCGAATACCTGGAGCGTCAGTTCCGCCCAAACCCGACCAGCGACACCGACCATGTCGCAGCAGTCGAGAAACACCTGGGAGACTACTTCGCAGCGCCGATAGCTCCCGATGAAGAGCCAGTCTTCTTCTCGCCTGGCGCAGTCAGACGCGCCATCCTTAGGACGAGGCCGAGGAAGGCCCCCGGAGCCGACGGTATCACCAACGCAGTGCTGCGCCGCCTGCCCTACCGTATGGTGGCAGCGCTGGCGCGCCTGTTCACGGCGATACTGCGCACGGGGGCCTTTCCCGCCTCGTGGAAGGAAGGGCGCGTCATTATGCTGCCCAAGGCGGGGAAGGACATCCTGAAGCCGGAGAGCTATCGGCCGATCACTCTGCTGCCGACGGTCTCCAAGGTGTTCGAAGCACTCCTGCTGCGACATCTTCAACCACACCTGTCGCCGCGTCCGGAGCAGTTTGGGTTTCGGGCGGAGCATAGTACGACGCTCCAGCTGTCGAGGGTACTGCACCACCTCGCAGCCGCAATGAACAAAAGGGAATACTCGGTAGCAGTATTCCTCGACATGGAGAAGGCCTTCGACCGAGTATGGCACGATGGCCTCATATACAAATTGGCCACGTCAGGCGCGCCCCGTCGCGTCGTGCGGGTGGTCTCCTCTTTTCTGTCCCACAGGTCCTTCAGGGTGGTGGTCGACGGAGCGCTGTCCAGCGCGCGCCCCATCTTGGCGGGCGTGCCACAGGGCAGCTGCGTGTCGCCTGCGTGTTACTCGCGATACACGGACGACATCCCCACGACACAGGAAGCGATGCTCGCGCTGTATGCTGACGACGCCGCGTACATCACTACTTCGCTCAATGCGAGGTACGCGGCGGTCAAAATGCAGCGCGCCCTGGAGCTCCTTCCCGACTGGTTGTCCAAGTGGCGGCTGTCGGTGAACGTGGGTAAGACGCAGGCGATGGTCACCGGATCAGCGCCCCTCCCGCCACCTCTGAAGCTACTAGGAGCCGACGTCGCGTGGTCGCCCCGGGTCAAGTACCTGGGGGTCACCATCGACCGTCGGCTCACGATGGGATCGCACGTCCGCTCGGTCGCCGCACGGGGTAGGGTAGCCCGCAACCTGCTTAAGCCAGTGCTCTCGTCCCGCATCCCGGCGCGCGTCAAGTTGGGCGTGTACAAGCTGTACATACGCCCAATCTTGACGTACGCCGCTCCGGCATGGTTCGCCCTCACTAGCGAGACGAACCGGAAGCTGCTCCGCGCGCAACAAAGTGTTGCGCTGCGGACAATCGTCGACGCCCCTCGCTACGTGAGGAACGACGTCATCCAGAGGGACCTCGGGATTGAGAGCCTGGATGAGTTTGTGCGGCACCTCGCGAAAGGAATGTTCGCGCGTGCCGACGCGTCTGCTTGGCCACATGTCAAGGATATCGCGCCCTGGCACGCGCGCCCCCCTGACGCGAGACCCCTGCCCCGCGACCTGGTAGCGGACGACGACCCCATCGCACCGGATTGACGCCTCGGTGAGTTGCATCCAGGTTACACGCGGCTCACTCGAAACAATAGCACTCCACACAACATAACACACACTCGTTGCGTAGCGTGTGCTAGGTTAATATAGGCACGTTACGTAACGAAAGCAGTCACTCGCTACTAAACAGACGCCATACTCACACGTGATCGCGCAGTGCGGGCTGCGATCACGTAGACACTGAGCGGTGTTACACAGCACAATACCGCTCACACACACACGACTGCTCCTTAGCCCGAATCGTAACTGGCTAGCTCCGGGAGCGGGGCGGGCGGGAGCAATACACCCACTCTGTAGGAGCGTCGAGTCGGCACCTTCGTCATGCTGGTCGGCTCTCGCTGGGCCTCCCCCAGGCAACTGGGGGTCTCACCTGGTGGGGACCGACCGCCGAGGTGTCGTGAAGAAAGCGGCGTTGCGAGAAGAGCAGCGTCGTGGCGCGCCTACAGATACACTACAAGCAACTATTCACAGGGGCACGCATTTCATAAACGCGTGCCCTAGGTTTTCTCACAGGCCACTGTGGCCGATTATAGTGAGAGGCCCGTATTTGCGGGTCGCCGTATGGCATTCGCGGCCGGGGGGCAAAGCCCTGACGCCGCTCGCCACGCCCCCTAACGGGGGCGTCGCGACTTCCAACGAGATCGGTCATTCCGTGGTCGGCTCTCGTAGGTACGGGAAGGTTGTCAGGTGATCGACGCTATTTACTAGCTGTCTTTCTTTTGCCGGTTGTTTGCTTATGTGATTTTAGTTGTTTCTTTTGATTAATTTTATGGTTATAAAATTAGTAAAAGCTGCGTGATTCTTTTTTTTATTATTTTCTACTTCTGGTTCCTAAAAATATATTTTAATAAAACACTTATATTTCGTTTTGCTTTATTTTCCCTTCAATACATATTCAAAATACACATTTTCTCTGAGCACATAACTAAATTCTAAAATCTGTATTTTTTTTAATCTTTGTTTCGAGAGACCACAGACAAAAAGCTCTCTTTATTTTTCTTCTTATAAAACCATAGGTTGTGTGAATAATGCTGCTTAATAATGCCGTGTTGTGCAATTACAACATGTAAGACGAAAAGTCAGACCTCAAGTATAAAGCGAAGAGGTACTTATATCTTTCCATCGGTAAGTCCAAAATAACACTTAATTACAATATTATTTGTCATAAACATAAAAATATACTGATCATTATGAAATACCAAACATTAACAACATTATTGCAACAATTTACAAAAAATATACATTGCCCGCTGTGTACTCTCTCAATAAACACAATGACCAAGTACGCGTACAATGTACCTACTGCATACATTGCGTCCTCTACACTTCAACCGTTGACGTTTCGTCCTTTGCTTTGATTGGCTATGATGCACGGCGCATGTTTATCGATAGTAAGGTAACCATGTGGCTAAATAAAATCATCGATAGAATTCTCGACTATATTTACGTTTGACAAAGATAATTTTTGGATCTATGTCTTTTAAGAAATGACATAGGTACTACTTTGACCTAAATAAATATCTAAATTAAAATTAAATTCTAAGTTAACTAAAACTATACAGACTGTAGCGGTATCTACAACGCTACATGCAAAACAACGCGTCATACTGAGTTACTGACGTCACGCAAATCCTGCATCGCGCAAGCAGTTTACCGCGCAACTAGCATAGATACAAACGGCCCGACACGAATCAATGGGCAGTTGCCCGCCAGACACAACACCCGTCTGGTCGGAGGATCCTCCCTTTTCTATGGAGGTTGAGTGAACTTTACACCCTGTTCCTCATACCTCTATAAGACTATTAAAAAATAGCGTTGAAAAATTCATCCGCATCGCTGTCGACTGGTAATGTACAGACGGCAGCACATCAGGTTACTACACATTGACCTTGAACGCGTTATGAGCAACAACAGCGAGAATCGTGCGAAAGAGATATATAGCTTTTTGTCTGTTCTTACTTGTAATGTTTCGTGCTGCAGCGCGTACGTGAGGGTGTGTGCGTAAGGTCATTCGTTGTGTAGAATAAAATACTGTGCGATAAAAAGTAGCGTAGCAGGTTGAACACTTGAATCGAATCGAAATAATTTCATAGTAATAAAAGCGGCGGCCCGCGCAATGCCTAAAATACCTATGAAAGCTTATAATCGATGTTTTTTATTTCAATGATCTTTTACTTAATCCTTCATTTTTACATGGGTATTATTGGAAAATTATTTACCTAAGTATAACATTTAAACAGGTAGGTAAGTACGGTGCACATTACACAATTAATTAGCGAAACTTCACGCTCTCGATGAATATTGTTAAGTAGACAGACAGGTAGGTATAATCTGATGTCAGAAAAACATTTTTTTTTTTAAATAGTACTTTTCCGACTTTTGTTACCTATTTACTGACGGGCTGGAGGTCACCTGTTTTAACGCGTTCCTTGCTCTTCTATTCTATTATTGATAGTTGCGCCACTGTTATAAACTTCTGTAGTTATCATCGATTAACTATTTTTATAATACCTACCTATTGTAGGTATCCGTTATTGTTCCGAAATAAACGATTTTTATTTTATTTTATTTTCACGAAATTAAATGCTAAAAAGTAAAAACCCATAATACAATCTGCTTGAAATTTTGAAAAAAATATGGATACCTACTTACCCCATCACGAACGTGTCACGTGTGTGAAGTTTAGGCAATTAATTATACCTACAAACAGCCTTTTGTCAGTCCACCGTGTTTAAGATTAACGTTTCGTCGCAACACGATCTTATTACTAAAACGATAAGGTTGAACTTTGTAAATTACCTATACCTACGATGTTTGCTTTTACATGAAGTTCAACATTATTGCGCTAGTTATGAATTTTCAAATCAAATTCTAATCTATTATTATCCCAGATACGGCGGAGCTACCCCCTGCTTTTGGTGCCATATTAACTACACAACCGATCATCATGGAATTTTGCACACCTACCAATCAGAAAAGGATATAGGATAGGTTCCTACAGGAACGCGTGTGAAACAGCGGGAAAAATATCATAATAAAATGCACAATAACAATCAATAATCTTTTTATTCTTAAATTTTAATATAATTGGAAACATAAAAAACAAATACCTACTTGAAATTAAAATACATATAGCGGCCACTCATTTATTACGTAAGACTATTTTTGCTAGTTTTTGACTCCCACCCCCATATATAAGAAAAAATAAGAATCGGCTGACCCCCACCCCCCCTGTACTTATAATATTTAATACGTGAGAATCTAAAGGAAAAAATGAATACACGTTTGGTTTATTGTAATGTTTATTTTCAAAGTAACAATTTTTAACTATCTACAATATTAAAATCATTAATGAGTATTGTTTACGCAAAAAGTGACAACTAGTTCACAAGCGGGGAGCTCCCTGAACGGCGGCGGCTGAGGGGTCAGCCGCCGCCGTCGCCCGATGCTGATGCCGCAGCCCGCGCGCCTCCAATTGTAGGCATGCCATGCATAGACATGCTCCCAGGGTTGATGTGGACTTCAAAGAGGGAGTGGACAATTAATGTTATTAAAGCCGCGCCGAATTGTCCCTCTCTTCGTCTTCAGATCCGCGACCCTCGTGACGCCATCGCGCGCCTCCAATCATAGGCATGCTATGCATAGACAAAAGTATTGTATTTTAACTTTGCACATTTTTGTGATCTTACGTAAGAACTATCAAGACTCCCTCCCAACCCCTTGGAAGAAAAAATAAGACATGGTCGACGCCACTCCCCCCTAAATCGTCTTACGTAATAAATGAATGGGCTTACAGCAAACGTTATAAAACCAAAAAGATAATTTGTTTGCGTAAAACATGGTATACACAGGTTTTATTAAAGCATATGAGATTATATGTTTTGCTTAAAAATTAAAGCATGCAAACTTCACAAATAAACACATTTGAATTCATAAACATAATTTATGTTCAAAAAAACTCCTTAATATTATAGAAATTATGTTCATTCAACCATTTATATAGTTTAATTCTGAATAACCTACAATTTAATATTTTTAATACATTAGGTAATTTATAATAGGTATACATGCTTCATACATAAAAGTTTCGATAACCTATTACGTCAATAAAGAATTATTTCTATTATTTTTAAAATGTCTTTGACACATCTCGGAGACCTTTGGAAGGCGTTATTATTATTATTAATAGATATATTAAAAACAAGTAGATAATATTTATTTGTTACAAGCTTTTCTTTTTATTTGTAACAGATTAATTATACAGTTACATCCAACAATGGCTGCCAAGCAAAATCAAATGCGGTAGCATTTGATTGCCTAACAAAAATAATTAAGCTTTTAACCAGATTAGTATAATTTGACTGGGCTATATGTATAAGGTTCAGCACCCACTGGTGGCACGGCACGACAAGGGATTTTTGTAATACAGATGATTTCGAATCTAATTTAACACTATTAACACTCACATTGCATTGAAATGCCTGCTTTGGTATCCTTCGGCACGTTCTGGCATGACGAATTGTGAACGCTAACCATGATAAAATAAGATCTCAAATCATTTGCGCTTACTAAAATCACTTGTCGTGCCATGCCGCCAGTGAATGACGGCCCTAACTCAAATTATCACCAACAATAGTAAAAAAAATTTCTCAAGAATATAACAAAAACAATGGTGTGAAAAGAAATATAAAATTTCAATTTATAATATTATTATCAATTATCTTTATCACTATATTAGAAGATCCACACTAATTATAAATGCAAAAGAACTTTGTGTGTTATGCCTTCGCGGCTAAACCGCTGGGCAATTGTGATGAAAAATATGGAGATAGTTTGAAACCTGGGGACATCGTCTTTCAGGCGCCTTCTGACTGTGTCCGTTGATATCTAAAACAAAGAAATTTTTGTCAATTTCAATACATACATAGGATTCTTTGTTAAGAGCTTAACTTATCTACATTCGCGATTTATTTGCCAAAAATCGTAAACAAAAAATGACTTTAGGGAAAAATAACTTTAAATCCTACATAATAAAGTTTAGTTTACGCTAAAACTGTAACTTTTTCAATAGTGCTAGTCACTCTGAAATCAACTTAATTGCCATTAACATAAAGTTGATATTTGTTTAACTTCAAATAATATTAATTTGAAACAAGTTTGAATAAACTTTAAATTAGTATGAGACGGTTAAAAAAATATTCTACAAAATATAAACATACACAAATAAACAATCTGCCGAATTGACAACTTCCACCTTTGTTGAGGTAGGTTGTAAAGAACTGAACCGCAACGAGCGGTGCCTTTGTGTCGCGCGCGATTATATCGCGTGTCGCGCCTGTTTGTAGGAGCATTTACTCAGGACGCACACTTAGCTAGTAGGTAGGTATTATTTTAATCAATTTTGTTATTCACTTTTAAAGGAAACTAGGTTTTATGTTAGTGATGAATAAGTTAAGGTGATAGGTAAGTGTGATTATTACAATCTACACATGGACTCACGCTGTACGAAGTTGAGGTTACTCGTGTGCTTAAAAAGGATCGGCAGAGTGGATCGGCGGTGATGAGCTATGCTTCCGCTTTCTTCCCACCGCCGAAGCCAGAAGTAAACTGTTTTTTTCTGGAACGAAACAAATAGCTGTAGTTTATTTGCCCATTATTATTACTCAATCACTATAGGCAGAGAGAACCTTGATTTTAAGCCATTTTTACATGTAATTTTCACACACACACACACACACACACACACACACACACACACACACACTGACACTTTAAAGCCCTTTTTTTATTTCTTTATGCCTGTTCGTTACAATTTCTTTGTATTGTGTTATGTGTAGCCTATGTAATCTTCTTTCGTATTACTTTCTAAAACATTAACTTACTGAAATCAAACTGGCATGTTTTCAATATACAAAATTCTTTCTATCTCTAAAACCCGTGGACCGATTTACATAATTCAAACGGGAATATCAGTTTTAAACATAATCCTCTCATTTGACACTAAAATCACGCAAACATTCCTATAAACGAAAAGCCACGTTTTCAAGTTACGTAATTATTCTACCTATAATTTTTCTTCGCATTAAAATTCTCAAAAATTCCTGTCAGATACATACTAATAATAAAAACAAGTTGGAAAGCTAATTAGAACAATACAAAATATTTAAATCGAATTAGAAATTCAAATCTAGTAAGATTTGAATTTCTAATTCGATTTAAATATTTTAGCGTAACTACATATTACCCAGTGGCGTGCCTAGGGGTCAAAATTAGGGCAAGCCCACAGATTTTCAACGTATAAAAAAAACGCCCAACTGAGGGATTGGCTGATTTTCAGTTATTAATGTTTGTGTTCGAGTTCATTGATTGGTATTTTTTTAATATATTTATTTATTGATAGGTTTAAGTAAGTTTGTTGTTGTGAATTATGATTTTATTAGGGCAAGCCGGGCTTTTCGGCTTCTATGAAGGTACCGCCCCTGATATTACCTACTGTTTTACTGAGTACTTACAGTAAAACAGTAGGTAATATGTAGTTACGCTAGTAGTTTATAATAAGTCGATGGTTAATAGTCGGTATCAACTTGTGCCCTGGAGCGCGGATAGGGTCCTATATAACTATCGTATTATATTCCTATACTATCACTTTTATACTATATAATCATTCACTATTCGCACGCCCGGTGTTCGTTACAGTGCTTAATTGCGTAGGTATTTAGGGTAGGTAGGTAGGGAACAATTAGTTGAAATAGAATATTTTAACCATAAAAATAATGAAATCGAAAAAATCCGATCATATAGTAAAGCAATTAATGGCTCAATTCCTCAAGGAAGTGTCATAGGATGCCTCTTATTTTTACTTTATATTAATGACCTACCTAAGACCATAGAAGGGCCACGTGTCTTATTTGCGGACGATATATCCATATTGGTCTCTTCCCAAAACAATGAAAATATAGGAGAAACTCTCAATTCCATACTTACTAAAACATGCAACTGTATGAACAATCATAACCTCGAGATAAACTACTCCAAAACCAAATTAATAACTTTCCACCCTTACCAAAAAACACCTATAACTTTAGATTTTACTTTCAATGACTCTAAATTAGAAACCATTATTGAATTTACTCTACTAGGACTAGTTATCCATTTATTTCAGGTGTCAAGGCCCATATAAAACACATACAATACAATAAACACACACACAGACACATAAACTGACAGACATATAAACTGGAAATCACACATACAGAAAACTCACTCAAAAATTTCTAAATTCTCTTAAGCCCTTTCGTGACATAAAAAAGACCACCAATTTACAAACAGCTCTCACCACCTATTATGCTTAGATGATAGAATCCTGGTTAACATTGAGCAAACAGAAAGTTGTAAACCTTTTTTTCAAAAACATAATATTTGAACCCTTCCCTGTATATTTTAGAAACATGCAAATTTGACCGGAAACATCAAGAGTTATATTCAAAACGTGAAGACATTCAGACACGCTATCTATTCAGACAAGTTCTCAACTAAAAATGCACTCTACAAGTCCCTATGTAATGTCCATTAAATTATATAATGAACTACCCGCACTAATAAAAAAAGAAGAGAAAATTAACACATTTTTAAAAAAACTTTGACAATTCTTGCTGAATAAAAGCTACTACTCGGTAAACAAATATCTAAGTGATAGACTTAAGTCAGAACTTAAGAAGAACTTGATACTTTAAATTTTATTTATTTATTACTAGCAGCGCCAACAGACAGACACACTTTCGCATTTATAATATTAGTATGGATTATTACATCTCTTAATATTTATATTTATTATTTATATTTTATATAGAAGCTATTAGTTTATCTCTAAAAATACCTACATCATTATTACCTATAATATAGTAGTTTGTTATGTAATGTTATAAAATTAACAAATGCTTCCTCTCTCCTAACTCACTTATTTTGCTGTGCCCGACAGGGTCCATATGATCTAACTATAAGTTTACCACCTAAGAATGCCTACATGTGGAATGCAATAAAAGTATTGAGTATTTACTTTAAAATCCCATCACTACCTACTGGAATAACTTTTATTTAGAATGTCCCATGACAATGCAATCAAAAACAATAGATCATCGAATTTTGTTTACGTAGGTATAAATCTGAATATAAACTTTCTGTTACTTATCCTACATTTTGATGACGCTTGGAACAGCGGGCACTCATTAGGAAAGAACACAAAGAAGATACCTACTTATCCCTTCTGTTAATTTTAAAATTCTATAGAGAAACACCATTGACACTATTTTTCAATACTTACTAACCTTTATAAAATGATAATTACAAAAAATATTACTCACCGATATGCCCGTCTGCCGACAAATATCAATCTCGTCATCCACTCAATCGAAGGGCTATGATACCTTTCAATTTGCGTCGATAAGCATATGCATTCGATAATAAGACAAACTTGTAAAATAATTAAAACACAACCGACTGAACCGACACAAACACGACTCCACCTGACGTAATGAATAAACGTCAAACGAACGATGTCAAATTGTCAATGTCATGAGTGACATTAGCGTGGGTGTGGCTTATTCCTAGTGAGACATGATAATTGGCTGCCAATTATTAGTATGTGCAACCATTGGGCAATATTAGAAACGTTGAAAACTCCACCAATCAAACCAAGAGTACTTTCTTTCTAACACTATACGGCGCGTCGTAGTTATAGATATGTATAGAGTTTACATCGATGTGCTGCCGTCTGTACCCAAGAGACTGGCGGCATTACCACGTTGTATCGCGATGCTTAGCCTCTGGCCAAGGTAAAAGCCAGCCCTTGGGTCACGGGAAGTGTCAACCAGCCGTTTAGATATTTCTTAAAAAAGACCATGAGCACTCGGACCCCACGGCCCGGAGTTTCAACCCCAAACGGCTCGAAAATATAATTTCCAATAAGGTTATCATATTTTCGCAGCTTGAGGTTTTCCGCAGCCGCAGCAGCAGCGCCAGCACAGCACGCCGATCCAGGAAGATGGGATAAGACAATTTTTGGATTATTTTATATTTAATTCATGATTAATGATAGTATATTTTTATTTAGATGTATTTTGAGTAGGTACATTAAATATTATATTAATCATTGAATGAATCCTACCGAATGTTATAAAGGGACATAGACCTGTCATCTACTAGTATACTAATCTCTGATTTTTTATTTAAGTTTCTGAATTATGTGAAATTAATAAATTATTTAAACTTAATAAATATGTTTTATTCCAAGGACAGTGATTATTTGTAATTAATCAAAGTAAAATTAAATTATTTCTTAATATTTATATAATGTTTCAATTGGCCCCATAAATTCATCAGATAATTTATCGACAAAGAATATCGGCTTTGTCAAGCACTAGCGTAGGTATATGAAAATTTTTATTGCATTTATGCGTGTATGAATGCCTACTAGCGATGGGCGTTGAATGAACGAACTAGTTAATTCGACCGTCGACGTACTGTGAACGAATCGACGGTTCACTGATACTGGATGGACTAGTCGAATTCGTAGACGGCTCAGACGCTTTTAAACTGAAACTCGGAACGCAACGACCGACGACGAACGTATTCGATACATGTTCGTCCGATGAAATGAAATAATCGAGCAAACCAATTTGAACTTTAAGTGTTAGCATTATTAAAGTTCAAATTTGTTTGCTCGAGGGAGTTCATATTTGTACTAGTCGAAAAAAATAATTGTTGTGTTACGTGAAGACAAGGATACATAAATGGTAGTTTCGCATGTGCAAAAGAGATATGCGATGGACTGGTCGAACGATGCTAAATAAACCGGTTTGTACTTGTTTGGTATGTTTTCATCTTGTTTTGATTTTTGAATTTTCGACGTTCAGTGTGTGACTAATTGCGCTCAAGGTCAGAGTTAAACCGGTGAATAATTACGAAAGTACTGAGCTTTTTCGAATGCTTGCGAGTCTTATGATTAACTATGATTTCCTTCGTTTTTGGGCACAATTAACTCGGGTGTCATTTTTGTACATAGTAATGACTAATAGAAGCGATATCCAGCATAAAAACAAGCACTTGCAAATTGAAATCCCTAAGTCTATGAAAGCCGATTTCCAGTCCACCGTGCGCCGTAGACTTCGTCACAATGCTTATCAAGTTAACGCGTAAACTAGTCGATGAATTCAACTAGTTGATCGACTAGTCGATAAACGAAATTCAACGGTCTAGTTTCGTTGACGCAAAATACGTCGACGACCCATCTCTAATGCCTACGGGAGCTTATTGCTAGTGGGCGAACGAAATATCTGCCCTGAGATTTGTGTCCCTTCGTCCAGCATACTCACCATGGAATCCTGATATTTCATGAATGTCAAAAAACTGTTCTGAAATAGTGCTAAATAGTGCCCAAAGGAAAAAAATAGTGCTCTTGTACTTGCGAAGTTATAGCCATAGTTCGATGAGTATGCTGGACGAAGGTTTCGCCCAGCATACTCACCTCCGTCCGGAGAATCTGTATACGCTTCAAACATAATTCATACCGTAAAATGCTGCAACTTTGCCTGGATTTTGACGTTTTTTGTTAGTATCTCTGAACCTATTTATTATTACGGCTTTTAAAGACTTTCAGATGGAAAACAGACCTTATGCCTTGCCAGGTAGAATCCAAATCTATTTAAATGATGCCGTTATTCAGAATTACGAACACTCAAAGTCGTAGGCAAAGTTGTAGGTAAAAGACACAACTTTGCCTAGAAGGATATCTCAATAGATATATTGCTGATCTTTTTTTAATATTTTTTTCCATGTAAATGAGACACCGTGCTCAACCCCGGCAGTTACATTATTGCCATGACGGTAATATATATTTTTTTACTGCTAATAGGCAATATTGTAGCAGGTACCAGAAACTTTTCATACAAAAATGTCGTTGACTCTAGGGTTGTCCCAAAAAAATACGGATTATTTTCTTAAACTTTTATTCAATTGTAAAAAAATTAAACAAATTCCTACTTATGAGTAAAACTCTCAAATGTAATGCTTTTTAGCAATGCTGGCTTGTGATTACTATTAACATAATTTTTTTTTTTATAAAATGGTTTTACTAGCTGTAATATTCACTACACCTGCGATGTGGGCTTCTTCCTCAGTTGTCAACTCTGTAGATCGACCAGATGGTTTGTTATGCATGTTTTTTGATTAATTAAAAATGGTCCGACGCGGGATCGCAAATTGCTGTTCCGCTTCGTATGACGAAATTAATTTTTTTTCGTACGAGATCTGCAGCAACTTCTAATATTTCTACAGAGTAGGTTATCGGCATAACTACGAGCTCCTGGTTTTCTCTTGCTTCGTTATGTATTATTCGGCATATTTGCATATAACTGCAATAGAATTAAGACTTACATACTTATATACAAAATCACGCCGAATACCAAAGGGTTAGGCAGAGATACACCTCTGCCTCACCCTTACAGGCGATCAAAAACATAATTGTCGAAATAAAAACAAAGAATGTTTATTGACATAAAAAAGATGTAACATTTTCTATTAAAGCCCTAACTATTGAGCTAGGTGATACCTGTGTTACAGGGGTCAGTGTCTTCACCCGATTTCGGAACATTAAGAATATATGCAATAAAATTAAAATATCTAAAACAAAGGGAATTTAGTGCATGCAAGCTCTTGAGTTTTGATTTAACCGGGTTCCAAGCTGTGCAAATTTCATGCAAATATGACATTTATATAGTAAAAATATATCAATATTAAAATCCGACTAGTGACAACCCTAGACCCAGGTAAAGTTGTGTCACTCAAGTTTCCAAAACAGTGCACAACATTGCCTACTAAGTTATTTTAATGAAATCGTGTCCTTTTAATAAAAATATCAAGCAATATGGAAAGTAGATAGTATTTTCTTACCCTGGGATGTTATAGCTGCACGAAAACACCTTTTCTTTAGCTAAAACTTCAAAAGTTACGCGACACTAAAAATTTTCACCTACTCGCACCGCGCTGTTTGTCGCACAACTGACAGAGTACCAATGAAGTTATCATTACAAAAAATGAAAAATATGTTGCCCTAATAATGTAAAATCATTACCAAATGGTAAAAAATACGAAAAAACTAAGCAAACGCGAAATATCGCAATTGAAACGAAATAGGCAAACTTGGGCTTAGTTGGCAAAGTTGTAGCGTTTTACGGTACTTCAAAAAATAGTTCCCAAATAGTGCCAAACGGTGCCCAAAAAGAAAAAACAGTGCTCGAATAACTTCGGAGTTATAGGCTTCGTTCAGTGAGTATGCTGGGCGTAGGTTCTACGCCCAGCATACTCACCTCAGTGCGCGAATATCGAACGAGCTATAGGTACAATTTACGTCTCAAAAAATTGTGCTTGAAATAGTGCCCAATATCAGTCCAATTTTTGCTTGACTTTTGACCTAGAAAACCATTAAATTTGATTGTAAACTTCTACATACATTACATTGAGTACAGTCGAATACAATATTATTAACTTTCTTTCTAACAATTTTTGTCTTGTGTAAATTATTAATTGTCTATGTAAGGGAGTATTTACTTTAGAATCGCAATATTATTAATTACACATTATTTTAATAATACTTTATATTAATATGATTAAGCCTTCGCGCGTCGCATGGGACCCCGGTAGCTAGGAACAATGATTTTATATATTTTGTCTAGATCACGGCGCTTGAAGGATTAAGATATCAAATGAAGTACCTAAATCATGCATGAAAAATAAAGTTGCTGTTATTAATGCTTACATTACAACTGACAAAATTATTCAAAATAATCATTTTCCGGATCAAGGACGGTACCACAACGTTTACGGAATTGACCTGTATTCCTCATGTGATAAAGTTCAATATAGTGTGGCAGTAATGGATGCACGTACGGTCAATAGGTATGGGGCTTACGACGCGCGGCGCCCGCGACGCAAATGAATATGTTTATGTTTAAATACTAGATGGCGCTGCCCTAACATCTTACGATTATTAGACAAGACTGATCTGTATTTTGAAGGTGATAAGGGTCCATTTTGTGTCACAAAGCAATCGAAACGAACAAGCGCTTCTCAGTTTCTTTGTTTGTTTACTTCGTCGCACATCATTATAATAACGCCGGCTTTTGAGTTTGACTACATAGTGGGTTGCAAAACCAAACAATGTGTTGGTGATGTCATTATTTACCTATATAAAATTGTGTATCTAGTACGTAATCAATATAGGAGCTGCACCCAAATCAGTAAGTATATTTCAATTTATAATAGTGGCATTTAACTAAATTGATTTTACACTCATTCATTAATTGCACTGTACCGACTGCAGCAGTTGAAGCCATCCTAGGAATTCCACCGCTCCACCTGTTCATACAACAGGAAGCAACGATGGCGGCAGTACGTCTTAACACACTAAATCTCTGGGGCAAGAGTAGTACACCACACACCGCGCTGCTTGAGGGACTCCATAAGGAGTTCCCCATCACAAAAGCCATAAACGACCGGGTTCCTAAACAATTTATCTTTGATAAAAAATACAGGATCCAGCTTCACGAGGATCGCCGATGCGAAGGGCTGCGCCCTACAGAGCTGCGTATCTTCACGGATGCCTCCAAAACAGGTAGTGGCACAGGTGCTGGAATCTTCTCGGAGGACCTCAACATACATATAGCCACACCGTTGGGGGTCCACAATACAGTGTTCCAGGCTGAATGCTTGGGCATCTCTCTGGCCGCTTCAGCCATCATGGCCAGGGAAGTAAAGGAACACTCAATCCGCATACTCTCAGACAGTATGGCTGTTCTGCAAGCGCTGAACAGTTATACAGTTGACTCTGGGCTAATATACGAGTGTCACCAGCGCCTCAACCAGGTGGGTAACCTCAATAATATAACCATTCAATGGATCAAAGGACACAGCGGCTCGTTAGGTAATGATGCAGCCGACGAGCTTGCCAGAAGGGGGTCGAGCATGGCACCAGTGGGACCTGAGCCCATCGCGCCACTCCCCTTCGGGTATATACGCACTCTGGTAAGGAAACGCACTAGAGACCAACACAACAAACTATGGACGGACCTAGGCGAATGCAGGCAGGCCAGGGAAGCACTCCCCACATTGGACGGCCGCCTCACGAAGCAGGTTCTCCGTCTAACTAAACAAAAGCTGCGTATAGTTACTGCAGCTTTAACTGGCCACGGGTCATTCAATAAACACCTCTTTGTCATAGGAGTGACAGACAGTCCGCTGTGCAGGGCCTGCATGGAGGACGACGAGACAGCGGCACATGTGCTTTTAAACTGCCCGGTGGTCGCCACGTACAGGGCAAAGTACTTCGGTAACCCAGGTACCCTACATGAGACGGTCAGTAACACCAAGGCGTTGCTGGCCTTCCTCGAGGAGCTGGGGTGGATCGAATAATCGATTTTCCCACCCGTACGCAAAATACGCGCATTGACGTGGAGTTGCGGACACCAGCCCGTATTACCTACCTACCTACCTAATTGCACTGTAAAACTAGGTAGCAAGCGAGTTGTTTTTTACAAAAACACGTTCATTTTTTCGTTGAATATGACACTGTACACTTAAAATTAAGGACATGCTTAAGAAGTTTTAAAAATGGGTACCTACTTAGTTACTTTTTTAAAGGTTTGATGTAGGTAGGTACACACATAATAACGTAATGTAACTTGTTTGTTTATCTAATTGGATCTCAAATACCTATTTATATACCTACTTCTGCGGAGGCCTGGTTTTATCCTCCAATTCTACTGGAAATGAAACACTGTCTTATTTGCTAGGATATAATTTACTTTTCTTCAATTTTTTTATTACAAGCTTGTCCTCGTTACCCGTCAGGATCTGTTCTCGTCTTAAGTTCACGTTAGTTACATTTCAATTTTCAATATCGAAATAGGTAGAATCAGTCAGCGCGAGCGTCGGTAGTAAGTATAAACGTAACTATAGAATTAACACAGATGTATTTTTTAGATAATATGACGTGAAGTGAAGACTATTACCGATTGTCATCCGGCGAATGCACTTAAACTTTTAAGTGTCGTCAACCTATTCATCACATTTTCTATGGGAGTTGTGACTTCGGGAAATCGTCTTCAGCCTCGTGTTTTGCCCCTTCGCTATTTATAATAGAAATCACGCTAAAATAATGGAAAACACGTAAGTGCTTAAGTACCTTTAGAGGAAGGCTGGAGCCTGTCATACCTATATTAAATTATTTAAATACGTGTTATTTTCAGATTATCTTGAAGACACACAATGTTTACCACGTTAGAAGACAACTTTTTCTGACTCGTACTGCGTGAGCGGTGGGGCCCGTTATGTTTTTTACATCTATAGTTGGTATTTTCAGGTAATATAGGTAGTATAAGTACACAAGTGTTCATAATGTTATTGATGTTGATTTTAAATATGTTAGTTAGTTAGTTGTTATTTCATATTATGTTAATATTGAAAACAAATGGCATAATAATTTGTGATAATTCTTGTGAATCTAACGACATGGATCAGCAAGGAAAACGAGGGCCTAAACCAAAGGTTTCATTAGAAACGCAAAAATTAGTAATTTCAGAATTCAAAGATGACTTTTTTAAAAATATTCCTTCCGCAAATGACTCAATTTATAAACAAATTCAAACACGGTTAAATTACAAAATGAGTATTAAATCAATCATATTAAGCATAAAACGAAATTACGAATACTTTTTTGGTGTTGATAAAAAAGAAATAATTCGTAATAATGATTGGTCGCGCCGAAATGGTTCGGTCGGCGAGAGTTGGGGATCGCATCCATTCACTCATCGCTCGCGCGTATATTATGCATGCGAGTGCGAGCGAGTCAGTCGTCTCATGGTCGTCTCTCGATCACCGCTCCGCTGAGGTGCTGCGTCCGCACCGCTCCGTGCCGCTCCGCCCCGCGCCGCCATATTATAATCCATATATGTAATTATCATCTTCCGCGATCATCATAAAAACCCCGTTCAACTGGACGTGCCGCTTGTGCTTGCCGGCTGCCTCAAGTACCTACCTCTCCAAGAAGAAATCGTCAGGCAGGTCATCGTGGAGGCATTGCATGGTGAGTGGATTGCTTTTCTTGCTCTCGTCTGATTGAACATATTTTTGGCGTACCATACCTCGCCTTGCTCATATACTTAATTTATTTCCCGCACTTAATCCAACCGCACCGCATCACCATAATTTTTGGTCCATTTCGAGCCGGACTGAGCCAGTACATACCTTTTAAAATAATCCCTATCTCCTTACCTAAGTAATCCCTACATAATTACGTTTATAACTGTGCTATAATCAAGTAAATTACGCATCTGTAACTTAACAAAGTAGCAAGTTCCATTATATTCAGTTAAAAGTTTTAACTAGCGATAATCTAATTTACTTGTTCAATAATCCATAAATAGCATAAGTACCTACTTATTTTCTTTAAATTTTAACTCGAACACCGGGAACTTAGGTGACGCCACAAAATGGCGTCGGAAGCAAAATTGAAAATGATCATTGCAAAAAAAGAAACTATTTTCGAAAAAATCAATGGCTTATTCAAGATTGCAAAGAAAATAATTCCTTCAAATATTGATACTAGAAGTAAACAAGAATTTCTAGCCGCTTCTTCGAATATCGAAAAATTATATAATAACTTTAACGATCTTTGTGATCAACATAATACATTATTATTAGAAATAGACCCTGATTATAAAATAAGTTTTAGTAATTGGAGCTCTTTCGAAACATTATTTTCAGAAATACAATATATACGTAATAACATATTAGAGTCTAACCGCGCAAATGTAGTTAAGCCCGCGCCCGCGGTCGATTCATACTTTTGCCGCCTACCGCCATTGGAATTAATAAGTTTTTCTGGCCAGCCAGAAAGTTGGCCACTCTTTTATCAATGCTTCAAAACTAACGTTCATGATAACAAAAATCTTACTGATGATCAACGTGTACAGTATTTGGTAGGAAAATTAAATGGCAGCGCAAAAAATGTATTCGCGGGAATAGTTCCTAATGCGTCTAACTATCTTACGATATGGAATTCGTTAGTGACAAAATACCAGGACAAGAGGTTACTTGGGTCTATGTACTTAAATAATATACTCGACATAAAACCTACCTCGGGTTCACCCGGTCAATTAAATAATTTTATTGAAAAGGTTCATTCATCTTGGTCCGCGTTAAGACAGTTAGACATTAGCGATTTATCAGATTTCATGTTTACTCATCTCGTTTTAAAAAGGTTAGATGCTCAAGTACTACAAAGTTTCGAGTTATCCATCCGCGATAAAGATTTACCCACAAGTGATGATTTAGTAAATTTTGTACGGCATCACATAAAGGTTCTTGAACGAACAACTACTGTTCGTCAGAACACATCACCTCAAAATAATCAGGGTACTAACTTACAAAATCGATCGCGATCTTCTGCATCGAAAACTTCGCATAGCTTTGCAGTAACAGAAAAAAAGGAAGTTAGTAATATACCCGCTTGTAATTTTTGTAAAAACTCACAACATACTCATTTATACGAGTGTTTAGAATTTAAAAAATTGGATGTGAAAGATCGCTTTAAGGTGAATGGGTAGTAGTAGACCGCGAAATTCAAATTTTCTTACGTTTTTTGCAATTTTTAGGTCAGTGTCAGATTGTATCTTGATCAAAATATGATTCGCGACAATAACAGGTACATATTTAAGGAATTATAATCATTAGAATCATTAATATATCTTTCTAAGTTAGATTTCTACCACCAACCACCAATCTCTTATGGAAAAGTGTTAGTGGTAGAAATCTAACTTACAAAGATGTATTATTGATTCTAATGATTATAGTTCTCTAAATATGTACCTGCTATTGTCGCGAATCATATTTTGATCAAGATACAACCTGACACTAACCTGCAAATTGCAAAAAACATAAGAAAATTTGAATTTCGCGGTCTCAACTACCCATTCACCTTAAGTTTATTAAAGATAATAAAATGTGCATCAATTGTTTTAGTGATAAACATACCACATTTAATTGTGGTTCTACAAATACTTGTAAACATTGTAACAAAAAGCATCATTCATTGTTGCATTTTAATAATCGCGAGTTTATCTCGCAGCAATCTCAACCTAATGTATTAGGAGCCGCGTCGCTGTCTGGTGCAGGCGCACTGGATAGCGGCGCCAGCGGCGCGCAGCCGGTGTGTATGCATGTAAACTCAATCGCCTCGCCGCCGCCGCCGGTCGTGACTAGTGGTGGTTAATAAAACGTATAGCGCCAAAATATAACAAACTATGTGTACATAGCGTATAGCGTGTGCTATGAGCGGCTCTGATTTCGCGCTATATTATAGCGCCTCGGACTTCGCGCTATATTATAGCGCCTCGACCTACTCAACGAATAAAAGTTCAAACGCGCACAGCGGAGCCAGAACGAGATAGCAAGATAGCGTTCGCACAGCGGGGCCAGAACGAGATAGCAAGATAGCGTCAGCGACTATAATGTATAGCGCGTTAACATCTACCGCGCATCATCAATTCATCAAGTCCGTTTAGCGTGATAGCGTGTTGCTAAATTATAGCGTCACCGCGTTCAGACTGCGCCCGAGTTTTGAAATAGCGCGCTATAATTATAGCGTATAAAATAACAGACTATATGAATATATTTTATAGTTTATAACACGTTTACAGTTTATAGCGGATTTGAACATCACTAGTCGTGACATCTTCGTGTGCCGAGTTGAAAGAATGTACTAATTCTAAGAATTCGATCGCGTTGACGTCGCGTAATAATATAGATTTAGCTTGTGACCAGTTAAACACGTCAGTTGTTTTACCAACGGCACAAGTTTATGTTCCGATAAATGGAAAACGCTTTGTCATAAGATGTTTAGTAGACAGTGGCTCTCAAAATAATCTTATTACCCTCGCATGTTGTAGAAAATTAAAACTAAATATTCAACCGCTTGTTAACTCATCCTTAAAATCAGTAGGTACTATTTCCACTCCAATTAAAGGTTACGTGTCGCTTACAATACAATCGCGCGTAAGTGACGCTCAATACGAATTGACAATGTTAGTGATTGATCATATAGCTGATCCGTTACCTGTTCGCGCGGTACAAAGGTCCGTGATGGATCATTTCAAGAGTTTACCGCTTGCAGATGAATGCTGGGATGTACCTGGGAACATAGACGCGATTCTCGGTACGCAAATGTTCGCATTTGTTTTGCTCGGGAAAAGGGTTATACCAGCATCTACCTCTCAATCAGCTGATCGTAAGGTCACCGCTCGCTCCATACCTCATGCTTTAGAAACCACGCTTGGCTATACATATTGTCATGGGTGAGGTACCTTCTCTTCACCATGATAATGTAGCCTGGTCCTTCGGCCCATTAGTAGATAATTTAAATAATTTAATTTTAAAATTCTGGGAAATAGAGGAAGTACCTACTGTTAATAAAAAGGGTCCGGAATATCAAGAATGTGAAGATTTTTATAAATCGACCGTTTCACGAAATTCATGTGGGCGATATATTGTGTCGTTACCTTTTAAAGGTGAACCTACGTCTTTAGGTAACTCCTTCGTTCACGCTCAGCGTAGATTGTTTGCGCTCGAGCGCAAGTTTCATTCGCTTCCCGCTTTACGTCAAGCTTATAACGACGTAATTAATGATTATATAGATAAGGGTTATCTTTCGGAAATACCTTATTCTTTATCCGCTATAAATGAAGGCTACTTCATCCCGCACCACGCTGTTGTACGGCCTGACAAGTCAACAACAAAAACCCGCATTGTCTTAGATGCAAGCGCTAAAACTGATAGCGGCAAGTCGCTCAACGACTTGTTGCATACAGGGCCTAATTTGCAGGCAGACTTATTTTCGCTTTTGCTTAATTTTAGATATTTTAAGGTAGCAATTACCGCTGATATACCTACGTCAAATGTATCTTAGAATTTCATTGTCAGATGACGATCGTAAATATCAAAAAATATTATATCGTTTTAATCATAACGAGAGTATTCGTATTTTTCAATTTAACTCTGTCGCTTTTGGCCTCCGCTCGAGTCCATTTTTGGCGATGCGCACCGTCCGTCAATTGGCTGAGGACTATCGCGAACGCTTTCCTCTCGCGGCAGATGTCGCCATGAGAGAACTGTACATGGATGATTTAACTACTTCTGTACCCTCTGCTGAAGATGGTACTCGTTTAGCGGACGAGCTGCTCGCTTTATTCAAGGTCGGCGGATTTGATCTCGTCAAATGGGCAAGCAACTCATCGGAACTTCTCGCTCACTTGCCGGAGTCGTATCGTGCTGTGATCGAGTTCACAGATGATGATGATACATTGAAAGTCTTAGGTTTAAAATGGATACCTACTTCTGATGTGTTCTCGTTCGCCACATCCTCCGCGACTACTTGTAACACTAAACGTGCCATATTGTCTACTATTGCTCGCCTATTTGACGTGCTAGGGTTCGTCGCACCAGTTATTCTTTACGCAAAACTTCTAATACAGGATCTTTGGCTTGCTAAGGTGGGGTGGGATGAAGAGCCCCCGGAAATCATTACTGAATGTTTCGTTAAACTCAAATCTGAATTACCGTTATTATCTAATTTACAAATACCTCGCCACTTGGGTGTCGCGGCCGGCTGTGTCGTAAACTTGCTTGGCTTTGGGGACGCTAGTATGAAGGCTTACGGATGCGTCCTATACCTGCACGTAACGAACCCTAACGGTAATATATCCATTCATTTAGTATGCGCTAAGTCCAAAGTGGCTCCGCTAAAGACTGTTTCGCTGGCAAGGCTTGAATTGTGTGCTTCGCTACTTCTGGCTAAACTAGTAAAACAAGTACATACGGTTTTTGATAATCGCTATCCTATAAAAGAGATTTTCGCTTTCAGTGATTCTACGATCGCTCTGTCATGGATTCACTCATCTCCACACCGGTGGCAAGTATTTGTGGCCAACCGTGTGACTGAGATACAGGAAAATTTATCTCCTGACCGCTTGTAATCGGCGCGATATGCCTGCTTGTATGTTTTGTTTTGTGTATGTGTGGATGTGTAAGCGGGGAGGGAGCGCGCGGGGCGCGCGGCGCGCGCGGCGCATCGCTATCTGCATCGGTGGAACATACTAGTACAAATTCGAGCCCCACGTAAACCGCACGCTCCTTTCTCGCATTTTTTCTTTCGGTGTGCTTGTAATTCTGAACTTAAAAGTAAACGGAATTGATTAATTATCTGCGTTTGATTCATTGGTCCTTCAGCCGGATCAGTAGATTTGTCAATGTACCATACGCCGCAGCAGAACAAAATGGTTAACACGCGTAGTACCGCAAGGAAAATACAGCGGAAGGATGAAGAGCAATCATCGACCAAAGTGGATGATGGAAATTCGAAGGTGATCGATTCTTCAAAAGTACCAGGGACATCAGTTGAAAGTGTGAAAGTAGAAGAAAAATGCGAACACGTGTCTCAGAAATCGAAACACTCGAGAACAAGGACGTCATCATCGTCGGTAGTTGCACAAAGGAAAAAGCTCGAACTGGACGCGGCGAAGGAGAAAGCTCGAATTCAAATGGAACTCATAGATAAGAAGTTAGCTGCTGATATAGCGGCCCTTGACGAAAAATACAGTCCACCAGCGTCGGAATCACAAGGTCATGGCCGGGACATTGAGGAGTGGTTGGAGCGCAGCCAACATGAACTGGATAAACAGAGGGTTAACGCACAAGGAGCATTCACAGACCCGCTGTTCCCGCTGCTGCCGGAGGGCGGCGGCACTAACGGTGCAGTTCAGCAGTTAGCCAGCGCACTCAAGGATTTAGTCACCGCTTCCGTACCCACTAGCCACAATGCAAACCTACTCAGCCGCATCAGCACACCACGTGAACTTCCTTTGTTTACTGGTGACCCCATGGAGTGGCTGTTCTTCAAAACTGCATACCAGGAGTCGACAAACATGTGCAACTTTAGTGAGAAGGAGAACTTATGGCGCCTGAGAAGATGTCTCCGCGGTCCCGCTAAAGAAGCAGTGTCCGCTCTGTTAATCAGTTCTACATCGCCCGAAACAGTAATTTCCACGTTAGAACTACAGTTTGGAAACTCGGACATTATAATATCAAAAATCCTACATGACGTCAAAAAGTTAAATCCACTACCGCAAGAGTATCATAAAGACATAGTACCTTTTAGTGTCAAAATAAAAAACTTTGTTGCTTCGGTTCGACAACTCAAACGACCGGAGTACTTACAAGGTGTTGACGTAGTTAACATGGTGCTAACTAAGTTGCCTGCGTTACTGCTATCAAAGTGGGCAGACTACAGTTATCCTTTGATAAAAGAGCAACAAAAGTGCAGGCTAGACATACTGAGTGACTTTTTGAATGAAGAAGCTATTAAGATAGCTACGAGTAGTGCCGGTTTGATGAACATTCGATTTGACAGTAAACGTAAATATCATAATGATAACGAACAAACTGTGTTGTTGCAAACTGATAAAAGTGCTAGTGATAACAAATGCCGCTTCTGCCGTACATCAAAACACGATTTGACAGACTGTAAAAGGTTCAAAAGATCCTTACGGAAGGATCGGTGGTCGTATGTGAAACGCTCCGGCTTATGTTACAAGTGCCTGTTATCAAAACACGATAGGCAAACGTGTCCGGCCGCCGCGTGTGGCGTCGACGGGTGCGCGGAACGGAACCCCACCACCGCTTTCTGCATTTTGTGCCGAGCTCGCGGCAAAATAATAATAACGTAACAGTGGCGGCGCAACCCGAGCAACCCAGTGCGATAACTGAGACTGAAACCAGTGAAACCGTTACTCATGTTAATTCGAACAATAATAAGTGGTCAGTGTTATTAAAGGTAGTGCCGATAAACATTCACGGACCCAACGGCGTGTTCAGCACGAGCGCGTTACTTGATGACGGCTCGACAGTGTCAATGATAAGCGCTTCATTAGCATCGCGCGCCGGAGTGAGCGGTCATAAGCAGGCAATGCGAGTGCGTGGTGCATGGGATAACACTGAACTATTGTGCGACACAGAACTAATGGACTTGACTGTATCTAATACAATAGGTGAAAAATATAACCTCAGTGCACGTAGTGTCAATGAACTTAATTTACCTAAACAAAACTTAACGTCAGTGAGATGTGAAAACTATGATTACTTACGCAAGCTTAAAGACGTCCTTAGTATTGGTCAACTCAAACCGGAAGTGCTAATCGGGCAGGATAATTGTCATTTAATCCTACCTTTGGAGACAGTGGTAGGCGGACGGAACGAGCCATGCGCCACCCGTACGGTCATGGGTTGGTGCCTCCACGGCGTAGTGCCACGTAGATATTCACCAGCGCACATGCACCATTCCACGTTCTTCGTCACTGAGGAAAATGATACAGAGAACCGCAACCTTCACGATCTAAATGAGGATGTTCGACATTATTTCTCCGTAGAATCTATGGGAGTTTCTTCTGCTAAACCACGGCAGAACTCTGAAGAACAGCGTGCCTGGAACCACCTGGAACAAACAGCTACACTAATCAAAGGCAGGTGGCACGTGAGCTTACCATGGAAAGACAACAACTGTGTGCTGCCTGATGAAGCTGAAACTAGCAGCTACCAGCTAGCAGCCGACAGAGACGAAACATAACAGATAGGGGCCCGGGCCCCTAAATATTTTTGAAAAATTAGGATCCTTCATTGCAAAATTACAAATAATATTAAAAACTAACATGACATCTGCTTATTAACAATAATTGTTGAATTGTAAAAAATTAAAAAAATAAAAAATAAACAAAAATCATTCTACTGAGACAAAATAGTTTTTTACAATTAAACTATTAGAGTATCTTGGCTGGTATTACACTCACTACTTTTTCACACTAAAAAGAAGTTCTAGGGCAAATTTTAGCAAGTTCGTATGTGTAGAAGAAAAGATATAGCTTTTTAAATAAACAAAAATCATTCTACTGAGACAAAATAGTTTTTTACAATTAAACTATTAGAGTATCTTGGCTGGTATTACACTCACTACTTTTTCACACTAAAAAGAAGTTCTAGGGCAAATTTTAACAAGTTCGTATGTGTAGAAGAAAAGATATAGCTTCTTAAACAATTAAAAATCATTATACTGAGACAAAATAATTTTTTACAATTAAACTATTAGAGTATCTTGGCTGGTATTACACCCACTACTTTTTCACACTAAAAAGAAGTTCTAGGGCAAATTTTAGCAAGTTCGTATGTGTAGAAGAAAAGATATAGCTTCTTAAACAATTAAAAATCATTATACTGACACAAAATAATTTTTTACAATTAAACTATTAGAGTATCTTGGGTGGTATTACACCCACTACTTTTTCACACTAAAAAGAAATTCTAGGGCAAATTTCAGTAGGTTCGTATGTGTAGAAGAAAAGATATAGCTTTTTAAATAAACACGAAAATCATTCTACTGAGACAAAATAGTTTTTTACAATTAAACTATTAGAGTATCTTGGCTGGTATTACACTCACTACTTTTTCACACTAAAAAGAAGTTCTAGGGCAAATTTTAGCAAGTTCGTATGTGTAGAAGAAAAGATATAGCTTTTTAAATAAACAAAAATCATTCTACTGAGACAAAATAGTTTTTTAAAATTAAACTATTAGAGTATCTTGGCTGGTATTACACTCACTACTTTTTCACACGAAAAAGAAGTTCTAGGGCAAATTTTAGCAAGTTCGTATGTGTAGAAGAAAAGATATAGCTTCTTAAACAATTAAAAATCATTATTCTGAGACAAAATAATTTTTTACAATTAAACTATTAGAGTATCTTGGCTGGTATTACACCCACTACTTTTTCACACTAAAAAGAAGTTCTAGGGCAAATTTCAGCAGGTTCGTATGTGTAGAAGAAAAGATATAGCTTTTTAAATAAACAAAAATCATTCTACTGAGACAAAATAGTTTTTTACAATTAAACTATTAGAGTATCTTGGCTGGTATTACACTCACTACTTTTTCACAATAAAAAGAAGTTCTAGGGCAAATTTTAGCAAGTTCGTATGTGTAGAAGAAAAGATATAGCTTCTTAAACAATTAAAAATCATTATACTGAGACAAAATAATTTTTTACAATTAAACTATTAGAGTATCTTGGCTGGTATTACACCCACTACTTTTTCACACTAAAAAGAAGTTCTAGGGTAAATTTTAGCAAGTTCGTATGTGTAGAAGAAAAGATATAGCTTCTTAAACAATTAAAAATCATTATACTGAGACAAAATAGTTTTTTACAATTAAACTATTAGAGTATCTTGGCTGGTATTACACTCACTACTTTTTCACACTAAAAAGAAGTTCTAGGGCAAATTTTAGCAAGTTCGTATGTGTAGAAGAAAAGATATAGCTTTTTAAATAAACGAAAATCATTCTACTGAGACAAAATAGTTTTTTACAATTAAACTATTAGAGTATCTTGGCTGGTATTACACTCACTACTTTTTCACACTAAAAAGAAGTTCTAGGGCAAATTTTAGCAAGTTCGTATGTGTAGAAGAAAAGATATAGCTTCTTAAACAATTAAAAATCATTATACTGAGACAAAATATTTTTTTACAATTAAACTATTAGAGTATCTTGGCTGGTATTACACCCACTACTTTTTCACACTAAAAAGAAGTTCTAGGGCAAATTTTAGCAAGTTCGTATGTGTAGAAGAAAAGATATAGCTTCTTAAACAATTAAAAATCATTATAATGAGACAAAATAATTTTTTACAATTAAACTATTAGAGTATCTTGGCTGGTATTACACTCACTACTTTTTCACACTAAAAAGAAGTTCTAGGGCAAATTTTAGCAAGTTCGTATGTGTAGAAGAAAAGATATAGCTTTTTAAATAAACAAAAATCATTCTACTGAGACAAAATAGTTTTTTACAATTAAACTATTAGAGTATCTTGGCTGGTATTACACTCACTACTTTTTCACACTAAAAAGAAGTTCTAGGGCAAATTTTAGCAAGTTCGTATGTGTAGAAGAAAAGATATAGCTTCTTAAACAATTAAAAATCATTATACTGAGACAAAATAATTTTTTACAATTAAACTATTAGAGTATCTTGGGTGGTATTACACCCACTACTTTTTCACACTAAAAAGAAGTTCTAGGGCAAATTTCAGTAGGTTCGTATGTGTAGAAGAAAAGATATAGCTTTTTAAATAAACACGAAAATCATTCTACTGAGACAAAATAGTTTTTTACAATTAAACTATTAGAGTATCTTGGCTGGTATTACACTCACTACTTTTTCACACTAAAAAGAAGTTCTAGGGCAAATTTTAGCAAGTTCGTATGTGTAGAAGAAAAGATATAGCTTTTTAAATAAACAAAAATCATTCTACTGAGACAAAATAGTTTTTTACAATTAAACTATTAGAGTATCTTGGCTGGTATTACACTCACTACTTTTTCACACGAAAAAGAAGTTCTAGGGCAAATTTTAGCAAGTTCGTATGTGTAGAAGAAAAGATATAGCTTCTTAAACAATTAAAAATCATTATTCTGAGACAAAATAATTTTTTACAATTAAACTATTAGAGTATCTTGGCTGGTATTACACCCACTACTTTTTCACACTAAAAAGAAGTTCTAGGGCAAATTTCAGCAGGTTCGTATGTGTAGAAGAAAAGATATAGCTTTTTAAATAAACAAAAATCTTTCTACTGAGACAAAATAGTTTTTTACAATTAAACTATTAGAGTATCTTGGCTGGTATTACACTCACTACTTTTTCACACTAAAAAGAAGTTCTAGGGCAAATTTTAGCAAGTTCGTATGTGTAGAAGAAAAGATATAGCTTCTTAAACAATTAAAAATCATTATACTGAGACAAAATATTTTTTTACAATTAAACTATTAAAGTATCTTGGCTGGTATTACACCCACTACTTTTTCACACTAAAAAGAAGTTCTAGGGCAAATTTTAGCAAGTTCGTATGTGTAGAAGAAAAGATATAGCTTCTTAAACAATTAAAAATCATTATACTGAGACAAAATAATTTTTTACAATTAAACTATTAGAGTATCTTGGGTGGTATTACACCCACTACTTTTTCACACTAAAAAGAAGTTCTAGGGCAAATTTCAGTAGGTTCGTATGTGTAGAAGAAAAGATATAGCTTTTTAAATAAACACGAAAATCATTCTACTGAGACAAAATAGTTTTTTACAATTAAACTATTAGAGTATCTTGTCTGGTATTACACTCACTACTTTTTCACACTAAAAAGAAGTTCTAGGGCAAATTTTAGCAAGTTCGTATGTGTAGAAGAAAAGATATAGCTTTTTAAATAAACAAAAATCATTCTACTGAGACAAAATAGTTTTTTACAATTAAACTATTAGAGTATCTTGGCTGGTATTACACCCACTACTTTTTCACACTAAAAAGAAGTTCTAGGGTAAATTTTAGCAAGTTCGTATGTGTAGAAGAAAAGATATAGCTTCTTAAACAATTAAAAATCATTATACTGAGACAAAATAGTTTTTTACAATTAAACTATTAGAGTATCTTGGCTGGTATTACACTCACTACTTTTTCACACTAAAAAGAAGTTCTAGGGCAAATTTTAGCAAGTTCGTATGTGTAGAAGAAAAGATATAGCTTTTTAAATAAACGAAAATCATTCTACTGAGACAAAATAGTTTTTTACAATTAAACTATTAGAGTATCTTGGCTGGTATTACACTCACTACTTTTTCACACTAAAAAGAAGTTCTAGGGCAAATTTTAGCAAGTTCGTATGTGTAGAAGAAAAGATATAGCTTCTTAAACAATTAAAAATCATTATACTGAGACAAAATAATTTTTTACAATTAAACTATTAGAGTATCTTGGCTGGTATTACACCCACTACTTTTTCACACTAAAAAGAAGTTCTAGGGCAAATTTTAGCAAGTTCGTATGTGTAGAAGAAAAGATATAGCTTCTTAAACAATTAAAAATCATTATAATGAGACAAAATAATTTTTTACAATTAAACTATTAGAGTATCTTGGCTGGTATTACACTCACTACTTTTTCACACTAAAAAGAAGTTCTAGGGCAAATTTTAGCAAGTTCGTATGTGTAGAAGAAAAGATATAGCTTTTTAAATAAACAAAAATCATTCTACTGAGACAAAATAGTTTTTTACAATTAAACTATTAGAGTATCTTGGCTGGTATTACACTCACTACTTTTTCACACTAAAAAGAAGTTCTAGGGCAAATTTTAGCAAGTTCGTATGTGTAGAAGAAAAGATATAGCTTCTTAAACAATTAAAAATCATTATACTGAGACAAAATAATTTTTTACAATTAAACTATTAGAGTATCTTGGCTGGTATTACACCCACTACTTTTTCACACTAAAAAGAAGTTCTAGGGCAAATTTTAGCAAGTTCGTATGTGTAGAAGAAAAGATATAGCTTCGTAAACAATTAAAAATCATTATACTGAGACAAAATAATTTTTTACAATTAAACTATTAGAGTATCTTGGGTGGTATTACACCCACTACTTTTTCACACTAAAAAGAAGTTCTAGGGCAAATTTCAGTAGGTTCGTATGTGTAGAAGAAAAGATATAGCTTTTTAAATAAACACGAAAATCATTCTACTGAGACAAAATAGTTTTTTACAATTAAACTATTAGAGTATCTTGGCTGGTATTACACTCACTACTTTTTCACACTAAAAAGAAGTTCTAGGGCAAATTTTAGCAAGTTCGTATGTGTAGAAGAAAAGATATAGCTTTTTAAATAAACAAAAATCATTCTACTAAGACAAAATAGTTTTTTACAATTAAACTATTAGAGTATCTTGGCTGGTATTACACTCACTACTTTTTCACACTAAAAAGAAGTTCTAGGGCAAATTTTAGCAAGTTCGTATGTGTAGAAGAAAAGATATAGCTTTTTAAATAAACAAAAATCATTCTACTGAGACAAAATAGTTTTTTACAATTAAACTATTAGAGTATCTTGGCTGGTATTACACTCACTACTTTTTCACACTAAAAAGAAGTTCTAGGGCAAATTTTAGCAAGTTCGTATGTGTAGAAGAAAAGATATAGCTTCTTAAACAATTAAAAATCATTATACTGGGACAAAATAATTTTTTACAATTAAACTATTAGAGTATCTTGGCTGGTATTACACCCACTACTTTTTCACACTAAAAAGAAGTTCTAGGGCAAATTTCAGCAGGTTCGTATGTGTAGAAGAAAAGATATAGCTTTTTAAATAAACAAAAATCATTCTACTGAGACAAAATAGTTTTTTTACAATTAAACTATTAGAGTATCTTGGCTGGTATTACACTCACTACTTTTTCACACTAAAAAGAAGTTCTAGGGCAAATTTTAGCAAGTTCGTATGTGTAGAAGAAAAGATATAGCTTTTTAAATAATCAAAAATCATTCTACTGAGACAAAATATTTTTTTACAATTAAACTATTAGAGTATCTTGGCTGGTATTACACCCACTACTTTTTCACACTAAAAAGAAGTTCTAGGGCAAATTTCAGCAGGTTCGTATGTGTAGAAGAAAATAAAATAGTTTAATTGTAAAAAACTATTTTGTCTCAGTAGAATGATTTTTAATTGTTTAAGAAGCTATATCTTTTCTTCTACACATACGAACTTGCTGAAATTTGCCCCAGACTTTTTTTAGTGTGAAAAACTAGTGGGTGTAATACCAGCCAAGATACTATAATAGTTTAGTTGCAATAATTAGTTGCATTTTTTCTATAGTTGTGTTGATGGCCTCCTCCATATCCCCTCTAAGCCATCCTCATCCACCTTAAATTTTATGTCATATTTTTTTTCTAATTTCATGTCTACTTTTGTTTACCGTATGTATGCTTTTTATTTTTCATTTGCAGCTTGGTTTTCTAGTAGTGGTGGGATTCTTTTCTAACATTACTCTGATATTTTTTTACTTTATCTCCTTTTTTTTTCTCATCCTTGATTTTTTAGTATTCGTTATTCTTTACGTGTGTAATATAAAAATGCGTGCATTGTTTTCGTATGTTGATGTTCTGCTGTTGTATTTATTGGTTTATTCATATCTGTGTATGTTACTAATTTTTTGGCAGTTTATGTTATATTATTCTTTCGTCATCGATATTTCTTTTACTTATTGCGTTATTCTATTGCCTATTTTGGAACAATAATCAAGAGTTGTATCAAACCCCTCCGGTGGATTATTGCTAATATTTTTTATGTCATATTTTTTTTTTTCTGTACTCGAGTATATGAGGTTCTTTAGCATCTCTTCCGTTATTTTTTGGTGATTGATTCGTGGATCGTTTTCTTTTTTCTCTGCAAGAATAGTTGCAATTCTCTCACGAGCATTTCTTGCATCTTCTGAATCGAATGACAGCGGTGTTCCCGTGCAAATTATGTATATCCATAAACATGTGTGAATTCCACAACTAATACCATCTTTTTGATGCGGTATATCTTTGGGAGCGTATATTTTCCAGTCACTATTCAGATTTCCACATTTGCGTGTGCTCATGAACCAGTCCAGTATTGGATCTAGTCTATCTCGTGATGGAGTACGATGTAAAGAATCAATTACGACAACATATTGTCTTTCAAAGTCTACAATAACTAACAACCAATGATTGTTATTTATATTAAATGGTAACATCCAGATATCATATTTCATAAATTCAGTATCTACGAGCCATTTATGAAAGCTTTTTCTTATATTTCGTCTTAAAATTCCGCTTGTTAAAATTGTATCTACGAACATTATATTTTTTTCGTCTTTGACAGCCTTGTTGGCATAAATCGATGCAAAAGCATTAATTATATTATCACTCAACCATTCGCCTTTTTCCAGCGTTTTGAAGTCTGGTATCTCAATAACGTAACCGTTAACGTTGTTTCGAATTTCAGGAAATCCTGGTGGATATGTATTATTTGGGGAAAAAAAATTGGTTCGAATTTCATTGGTACAGTGTTCGGGTTTTTCTAGTTCTAAGCTCACTTGGCTTTCGTTCTTCAATATGCTATCTGTATTTACTGTTGATAAATTTATGTCAGCACTATAAGAATCAACTCTTTCAATTTTCCCATCGACAGACTGTTGCGTGACGTGTGGTACATTTTCACTTATTTTCTTGACGTTATTTGACATCTTATTAGAATTTTTCTCAGGTGGAATGTTTGGTTTTCGAGATTGATGAAAATGAATGTTTTCACCTTTTCTGAATGTCTTATTTTTCCATGTTTCTTCAGCTCTTTCATCAATTATTTTCTTACAATCTTTGATATCTTTTTTCTGTCTTTCTGTTTTTAGTGTAAATTTTCTGTCGCGAATTCTTGCAGGAAGCAGTTCTGCTTGACGATGAATGAATCGTTGAACGGCCATATTTTGCTCGCGTCCGTAAATGTAATATTTCATTACCTTGTGCCAGTTTTCCACTGCGGCATTGCTATCACGAAGGATTTCGCAATATTGAATTAAAATTGCGGACCATAGTGGAAAAAATGGGAACCATGTTTTTAATAAATATTCAGTAATTTGAGGATAATAATAGTCATTTTTTTCCTTTTGTTCACCATGAGCATCCATGACCGATTTATGTATTTTTTCAAAATGTTGATAATACAATGAATCTTTTTGAAAGTTGCTTTCAAAATCATCATTATCCGCTTCGATATCATCATCATCAGCATTTATTACATCTTCGTAATCGATATTTCGACTTTGACGTTCTTTTTCTGAAAAAGTGTGATCAGTAGTTTCATCATTCATTATTCTATAAAGAAGTTCTTTGAGTTCAACTTCTGATAGAAATGTGGAAAATAATATTATGAAAGTTTTCAACACTTCTGCTGCTTGTTGTATTGATTGGCTATGAATAAGATTAGCAGCTAATCTCATCGCAACTTTATACACTTTCGATTTACGTTTGATCCCAATCTTCTTGATTTTTCGTGAAAATGTTTTGATCATATGTGATGAACATATATGAAGTATGGTCATACTTCGAACTCTGCTGTAACTGCTATATATGATATTTATATACTCTAATAAAGCCAGCTTATTGATGGCTTGAGAAGTAGCTTGTAACAAAGCCATACTGAAATCAGTTTCGATTTTGGTAATTATTGGCGTTTGTGAACTCAGTCGTTTTAATCCTAAATTTACTACGCTTAAGAAGTATGTTATGTACGGAACGGCATGAGCTCCACTTATGAATTCTGCTACTGGGAATGGACTACACTCATCAATTTCGTTACCTCGCAATATTAATGAGTAATAATATATGCGTTTGCATTCATTATTCGGCTTGTTGATTAACGATCCAGTAGCGTCGAGGTAACAAAACCTGTGGCTCCGTTCATTTATTAATATTTTTAATTGTTGTTCGGTGAATAAGATTACGAAAAACGGCTTCAACGACACAGACTGTATAAAATTATTAATATATTTTCCTTTCCACTCGTTTTCAAATTTTTCTTCTAGTTCCACTATTGCATCGGCAAATTTTTTTGAGAGGTTAGAACTCCATCGTTCTTCAGAAGACATTTTTTGAAGGAGTGATAATGTTAGCGCGTTGTTCATATTCCCAGCGTCTAATATTTCATCAGAAACTTGATTCAACATAGAGAACTTCTTCTCAATGGGCCAACAAGTCTGTAATTCTTTCTTGATCTTCTCACGTCGATCACCTTTTATAAATCGTCGATGAACTTCTCTTTCATGCCGAATAGACTTATCTCGGAAGACTTGTACTTGTAAGTCTCTAAATGGCATAATTGGTTCATTGCATATGAACGTGTAATTATCAACACAAGACATATGTTTACAATACGCTACAGCTTGAAAAAAAACGTTACTTTTTTTGGATATTTTTCTACATTTATGCCATCTAAAACTTAACACACATGCTTCGTAAACTTTGTTGAATTCGTCATTGAATTCATCAGTCCAGCCTTTTTTGAGGGATTCACCTCCTGTCCACTTATTACGCCAAAAACTCTCAGGGAGCAACAAGGTTGTGTCAGCTATTCCATAATTTACTACATTAACACCATTATTTGCTGAACTATATTGTTGTGTGCGGAATCCAGGTAGCTCAAAAAAATCTGTTAACTGCTCTTTTTTATTAATAAGAGAAAAATTATTTAATGGTTCAAGATTCTCATCAGTAGTTTCTACATTTTTTTGTGTAATTGATGATGATAACTCTTTGTAATCATTATTGTTTAATGAATGGTTATCACATGGAGAAACGTGATTATCTTTTTCGGGGAAAAAAGACGGTTCATTATTATTTTTGATATACACATTGTCTATATTTGCGTGATCAGTCGTATTCAATGATTCAGGATTTTCATTGTGAGTTATTAGATTTTTATTTATAATCGATACAGATAATTCGTCAATTGATTCAGTGCCGAAAGTATGATCCCTGCAATCACTGACCGAATTAATATCGTCAGGTATACAGGACAGCTTAGAATTCTCAGATATAAGCTCATTATATTCATTATAATGATCAGTTTCGAAATGTGAAGATGATTTGTCAGAATTTTGATAAACTATTTTATTAAAATGATCACGATCATTGGAAAAATTTGTTTCGTTCATATTGAGATTTTCGGAGAAGTCAAAAAGTTTACTAGAATGCGAAGAGATTCGTAACGAAATGAGAGATAAAATTAATTTGAAATATTTTCTCAATCTGTAATAAGATTGTCGTCGTCGTTTCAACAACGCACGAGCCCTACTTATTGATGGAAATAATCTTTTGACAATATTTGTCCAAATACCACATTCATGTATATAACTAGTTTTGAGTAAACATTTTAGTTGATCGTCAATAGAACTGGAACGTTTTAAGCAAGATTCAGCAATAATTGCGTCTGCCAACGCTTCATTACTGAATCCAATCTTAGGAAACATAGTTCTAGATGACTTAGTACTCGTAAATAGAATATGAAAAATTGAAACAATTTTTGCTTATCAATCGAAATATGTCGCTGTAAGCAGACTGTGTAAAACCTAATATTTTCAATGATAGATCAGTCAATTGATCTTCTAATTCCTCAAGTGATTGTCGCTATCAACAGACTGGATCACGAGAAAAAGTCAATTGCACCTATTTATGTTGCTTAACTAAACGAATAATAATATACCGTTTGCTGGAAGTTAAACTACCAACTTCGTAATTAATGTTTTGAGCAAGTTCTATTATTAAAAATAAATATATCAGAAATATCAATAATTGTCCAAAACCTAATATTTTTAATGATAGATCAGTCAATTGATCTTCTAATTCCTCAAGTGATTGTCGCTATCAGCAGACTCGATCACGAAGAAAAGTCAATTGCACCTTTTTATGTTGTTTAACTAAACGAATAATAATACACCATTTGCTGCAAAATTATACATTTATTCCAATGTATTTAATATACTCAACTTATTAAAAATGTTCACTATGATACACAGTTTGTCTTTTGTTTCGAATTTTTTTCAAAATCTTTCTGTACTGCGCACGATCAATTTATAGTCGTGAGGTTTTACTATTTTGTTTTCTACCAACGTAACAATACGATATATCCTATCAAATGTTTCCGTGTATTTTTACAGTGCTGCACTCTTTCGGTGTTGTACAGTACCGGACATAAATGCTGTTTAATTTGGTGAAGGTTATACATGTGATTTCCCTATACCCTCCTATAGAAAATCAAACAGCATTTACGTCCGGTACTGTAGTTCATTTACCGTGAATGCCGTTGTTTTGGCGCCAGTATAATGATTTTTGATTATTTAAAAAGCTATATCTTTTCTTCTACACATACGAACTTGCTAAAATTTGCCCTAGAACTTCTTTTTAGTGTGAAAAAGTAGTGAGTGTAATACCAGCCAAGATACTCTAATAGTTTAATTGTAAAAAACTATTTTGTCTCAGTAGAATGACTTTTAATTGTTTAAGAAGCTATATCTTTTCTTCTACACATACGAACTTGCTAAAATTTGCCCTAGAACTTCTTTTTAGTGTGAAAAAGTAGTGAGTGTAATACCAGCCAAGATACTCTAATAGTTTAATTGTAAAAAACTATTTTGTCTCAGTATAATGATTTTTGTTTATTTAAAAAGCTATATCTTTTCTTCTACACATACGAACCTGCTGAAATTTGCCCTAGAACTTCTTTTTAGTGTGAAAAAGTAGTGGGTGTAATACCAGCCAAGATACTCTAATAGTTTAATTGTAAAAAATATTTTGTCTCAGAATAATGATTTTTAATTGTTTAAGAAGCTATATCTTTTCTTCTACACATACGAACTTGCTAAAATTTGCCCTAGAACTTCTTTTTCGTGTGAAAAAGTAGTGAGTGTAATACCAGCCAAGATACTCTAATAGTTTAATTGTAAAAAACTATTTTGTCTCAGTAGAATGATTTTTGTTTATTTAAAAAGCTATATCTTTTCTTCTACACATACGAACTTGCTAAAATTTGCCCTAGAACTTCTTTTTAGTGTGAAAAAGTAGTGAGTGTAATACCAGCCAAGATACTCTAATAGTTTAATTGTAAAAAACTATTTTGTCTCAGTATAATGATTTTTAATTGTTTAAGAAGCTATATCTTTTCTTCTACACATACGAACTTGCTAAAATTTGCCCTAGAACTTCTTTTTAGTGTGAAAAAGTAGTGAGTGTAATACCAGCCAAGATACTCTAATAGTTTAATTGTAAAAAACTATTTTGTCTCAGTAGAATGATTTTCGTTTATTTAAAAAGCTATATCTTTTCTTCTACACATACGAACCAGCTGAAATTTGCCCTAGAACTTCTTTTTAGTGTGAAAAAGTAGTGGGTGTAATACCAGCCAAGATACTCTAATAGTTTAATTGTAAAAAATATTTTGTCTCAGAATAATGATTTTTAATTGTTTAAGAAGCTATATCTTTTCTTCTACACATACGAACTTGCTAAAATTTGCCCTAGAACTTCTTTTTCGTGTGAAAAAGTAGTGAGTGTAATACCAGCCAAGATACTCTAATAGTTTAATTGTAAAAAACTATTTTGTCTCAGTAGAATGATTTTTGTTTATTTAAAAAGCTATATCTTTTCTTCTACACATACGAACTTGCTAAAATTTGCCCTAGAACTTCTTTTTAGTGTGAAAAAGTAGTGAGTGTAATACCAGCCAAGATACTCTAATAGTTTAATTGTAAAAAACTATTTTGTCTCAGTAGAATGATTTTCGTTTATTTAAAAAGCTATATCTTTTCTTCTACACATACGAACTTGCTAAAATTTGCCCTAGAACTTCTTTTTAGTGTGAAAAAGTAGTGAGTGTAATACCAGCCAAGATACTCTAATAGTTTAATTGTAAAAAACTATTTTGTCTCAGTATAATGATTTTTAATTGTTTAAGAAGCTATATCTTTTCTTCTACACATACGAACTTGCTAAAATTTACCCTAGAACTTCTTTTTAGTGTGAAAAAGTAGTGGGTGTAATACCAGCCAAGATACTCTAATAGTTTAATTGTAAAAAATTATTTTGTCTCAGTATAATGATTTTTAATTGTTTAAGAAGCTATATCTTTTCTTCTACACATACGAACTTGCTAAAATTTGCCCTAGAACTTCTTTTTAGTGTGAAAAAGTAGTGAGTGTAATACCAGCCAAGATACTCTAATAGTTTAATTGTAAAAAACTATTTTGTCTCAGTAGAATGATTTTCGTTTATTTAAAAAGCTATATCTTTTCTTCTACACATACGAACCAGCTGAAATTTGCCCTAGAACTTCTTTTTAGTGTGAAAAAGTAGTGGGTGTAATACCACCCAAGATACTCTAATAGTTTAATTGTAAAAAATTATTTTGTCTCAGTATAATGATTTTTAATTGTTTAAGAAGCTATATCTTTTCTTCTACACATACGAACTTGCTAAAATTTGCCCTAGAACTTCTTTTTAGTGTGAAAAAGTAGTGAGTGTAATACCAGCCAAAATACTCTAATAGTTTAATTGTAAAAAACTATGTTGTCTCAGTAGAATGATTTTCGTTTATTTAAAAAGCTATATCTTTTCTTCTACACATACGAACTTGCTAAAATTTGCCCTAGAACTTCTTTTTAGTGTGAAAAAGTAGTGAGTGTAATACCAGCCAAGATACTCTAATAGTTTAATTGTAAAAAACTATTTTGTCTCAGTATAATGATTTTTAATTGTTTAAGAAGCTATATCTTTTCTTCTACACATACGAACTTGCTAAAATTTACCCTAGAACTTCTTTTTAGTGTGAAAAAGTAGTGGGTGTAATACCAGCCAAGATACTCTAATAGTTTAATTGTAAAAAATTATTTTGTCTCAGTATAATGATTTTTAATTGTTTAAGAAGCTATATCTTTTCTTCTACACATACGAACTTGCTAAAATTTGCCCTAGAACTTCTTTTTAGTGTGAAAAAGTAGTGAGTGTAATACCAGCCAAGATACTCTAATAGTTTAATTGTAAAAAACTATTTTGTCTCAGTAGAATGATTTTTGTTTATTTAAAAAGCTATATCTTTTCTTCTACACATACGAACCTGCTGAAATTTGCCCTAGAACTTCTTTTTAGTGTGAAAAAGTAGTGGGTGTAATACCAGCCAAGATACTCTAATAGTTTAATTGTAAAAAATTATTTTGTCTCAGAATAATGATTTTTAATTGTTTAAGAAGCTATATCTTTTCTTCTACACATACGAACTTGCTAAAATTTGCCCTAGAACTTCTTTTTCGTGTGAAAAAGTAGTGAGTGTAATACCAGCCAAGATACTCTAATAGTTTAATTGTAAAAAAACTATTTTGTCTCAGTAGAATGATTTTTGTTTATTTGAAAAGCTATATCTTTTCTTCTACACATACGAACTTGCTAAAATTTGCCCTAGACCTTCTTTTTAGTGTGAAAAAGTAGTGAGTGTAATACCAGCCAAGATACTCTAATAGTTTAATTGTAAAAAACTATTTTGTCTCAGTAGAATGATTTTCGTGTTTATTTAAAAAGCTATATCTTTTCTTCTACACATACGAACCTACTGAAATTTGCCCTAGAACTTCTTTTTAGTGTGAAAAAGTAGTGGGTGTAATACCACCCAAGATACTCTAATAGTTTAATTGTAAAAAATTATTTTGTCTCAGTATAATGATTTTTAATTGTTTAAGAAGCTATATCTTTTCTTCTACACATACGAACTTGCTAAAATTTGCCCTAGAACTTCTTTTTAGTGTGAAAAAGTAGTGGGTGTAATACCAGCCAAGATACTCTAATAGTTTAATTGTAAAAAATATTTTGTCTCAGAATAATGATTTTTAATTGTTTAAGAAGCTATATCTTTTCTTCTACACATACGAACTTGCTAAAATTTGCCCTAGAACTTCTTTTTCGTGTGAAAAAGTAGTGAGTGTAATACCAGCCAAGATACTCTAATAGTTTAATTGTAAAAAACTATTTTGTCTCAGTAGAATGATTTTTGTTTATTTAAAAAGCTATATCTTTTCTTCTACACATACGAACTTGCTAAAATTTGCCCTAGAACTTCTTTTTAGTGTGAAAAAGTAGTGAGTGTAATACCAGCCAAGATACTCTAATAGTTTAATTGTAAAAAACTATTTTGTCTCAGTATAATGATTTTTAATTGTTTAAGAAGCTATATCTTTTCTTCTACACATACGAACTTGCTAAAATTTGCCCTAGAACTTCTTTTTAGTGTGAAAAAGTAGTGAGTGTAATACCAGCCAAGATACTCTAATAGTTTAATTGTAAAAAACTATTTTGTCTCAGTAGAATGATTTTCGTTTATTTAAAAAGCTATATCTTTTCTTCTACACATACGAACCAGCTGAAATTTGCCCTAGAACTTCTTTTTAGTGTGAAAAAGTAGTGAGTGTAATACCAGCCAAGATACTCTAATAGTTTAATTGTAAAAAACTATTTTGTCTCAGTAGAATGATTTTCGTTTATTTAAAAAGCTATATCTTTTCTTCTACACATACGAACTTGCTAAAATTTGCCCTAGAACTTCTTTTTAGTGTGAAAAAGTAGTGAGTGTAATACCAGCCAAGATACTCTAATAGTTTAATTGTAAAAAACTATTTTGTCTCAGTATAATGATTTTTAATTGTTTAAGAAGCTATATCTTTTCTTCTACACATACGAACTTGCTAAAATTTACCCTAGAACTTCTTTTTAGTGTGAAAAAGTAGTGGGTGTAATACCAGCCAAGATACTCTAATAGTTTAATTGTAAAAAATTATTTTGTCTCAGTATAATGATTTTTAATTGTTTAAGAAGCTATATCTTTTCTTCTACACATACGAACTTGCTAAAATTTGCCCTAGAACTTCTTTTTAGTGTGAAAAAGTAGTGAGTGTAATACCAGCCAAGATACTCTAATAGTTTAATTGTAAAAAACTATTTTGTCTCAGTAGAATGATTTTCGTTTATTTAAAAAGCTATATCTTTTCTTCTACACATACGAACCAGCTGAAATTTGCCCTAGAACTTCTTTTTAGTGTGAAAAAGTAGTGGGTGTAATACCACCCAAGATACTCTAATAGTTTAATTGTAAAAAATTATTTTGTCTCAGTATAATGATTTTTAATTGTTTAAGAAGCTATATCTTTTCTTCTACACATACGAACTTGCTAAAATTTGCCCTAGAACTTCTTTTTAGTGTGAAAAAGTAGTGAGTGTAATACCAGCCAAAATACTCTAATAGTTTAATTGTAAAAAACTATGTTGTCTCAGTAGAATGATTTTCGTTTATTTAAAAAGCTATATCTTTTCTTCTACACATACGAACTTGCTAAAATTTGCCCTAGAACTTCTTTTTAGTGTGAAAAAGTAGTGAGTGTAATACCAGCCAAGATACTCTAATAGTTTAATTGTAAAAAACTATTTTGTCTCAGTATAATGATTTTTAATTGTTTAAGAAGCTATATCTTTTCTTCTACACATACGAACTTGCTAAAATTTACCCTAGAACTTCTTTTTAGTGTGAAAAAGTAGTGGGTGTAATACCAGCCAAGATACTCTAATAGTTTAATTGTAAAAAATTATTTTGTCTCAGTATAATGATTTTTAATTGTTTAAGAAGCTATATCTTTTCTTCTACACATACGAACTTGCTAAAATTTGCCCTAGAACTTCTTTTTAGTGTGAAAAAGTAGTGAGTGTAATACCAGCCAAGATACTCTAATAGTTTAATTGTAAAAAACTATTTTGTCTCAGTAGAAAGATTTTTGTTTATTTAAAAAGCTATATCTTTTCTTCTACACATACGAACTTGCTAAAATTTGCCCTAGAACTTCTTTTTAGTGTGAAAAAGTAGTGAGTGTAATACCAGCCAAGATACTCTAATAGTTTAATTGTAAAAAACTATTTTGTCTCAGTAGAATGATTTTCGTGTTTATTTAAAAAGCTATATCTTTTCTTCTACACGTACGAACCTACTGAAATTTGCCCTAGAATTTCTTTTTAGTGTGAAAAAGTAGTGGGTGTAATACCACCCAAGATACTCTAATAGTTTAATTGTAAAAAATTATTTTGTGTCAGTATAATGATTTTTAATTGTTTAAGAAGCTATATCTTTTCTTCTACACATACGAACTTGCTAAAATTTGCCCTAGAACTTCTTTTTAGTGTGAAAAAGTAGTGGGTGTAATACCAGCCAAGATACTCTAATAGTTTAATTGTAAAAAATTATTTTGTCTCAGTATAATGATTTTTAATTGTTTAAGAAGCTATATCTTTTCTTCTACACATACGAACTTGTTAAAATTTGCCCTAGAACTTCTTTTTAGTGTGAAAAAGTAGTGAGTGTAATACCAGCCAAGATACTCTAATAGTTTAATTGTAAAAAACTATTTTGTCTCAGTAGAATGATTTTTGTTTATTTAAAAAGCTATATCTTTTCTGCTACACATACGAACTTGCTAAAATTTGCCCTAGAACTTCTTTTTAGTGTGAAAAAGTAGTGAGTGTAATACCAGCCAAGATACTCTAATAGTTTAATTGTAAAAAACTATTTTGTCTCAGTAGAATGATTTTTGTTTATTTTTTATTTTTTTAATTTTTTACAATTCAACAATTATTGTTAATAAGCAGATGTCATGTTAGTTTTTAATATTATTTGTAATTTTGCAATGAAGGCACCTAATTTTTCAAAAATATTTAGGGGCCCGGGCCCCTATCTGTTATGTTTCGTCTCTGTCGGCTGCTAGCTGGTAGCTGCTAGTTTCAGCTTCATTGCTGCCTGACTCGTACCATAATGCGATGTCACGACTAAGAGGCGTCGAGAGGAAGATGAGGTCCAGCGCAGGCTATGCTTCGCGGTACGAGGAACGTATCGAACATCTCATGTCCAACGACTACGCTTCTGAAATAAATAACAAATCTATTACATCTGATATCTCAAGAAAAATATGGTACTTACCTCACTTCGGGGTCGATAACCCCAACAAGCAAAAGCTAAGATTGGTGTTCGACGCTGCTGCCACAACAAATGGAGTGTGTTTGAATGATTACATCTTGAAAGGACCCGACTTACTTATTTCGTTATACGGAACCATGCTAAGATTTCGAGAAAACAAAATAGCTGTAACTGGTGACATCAAAGATATGTTTCTTAGAATAAAAATTATACAACAAGACAGAGATGCATTACGATTCTTGTGGAGAGAATCACCGGACAAACCAGTAAAAACATATGCTATGAGTTCGCTTATATTTGGTGCTAACTGTTCACCCTTCGTAGCACAATTTATCAAAAATAAGAATGCCGAAAATTTCAAGTCGTCTATGCCGAGCGCTGTGCAAGCTATTTGTAAACAACATTACATGGACGATTATATCGACAGTGTAGAAGACGAAGAAACGGCAATCAAGCTTGTGAATGACGTCACACACATTCATAAACAAGGAGGTTTTGATATGAGAAATTGGACGTGCAACAGTCAAGCCGTGTTAAATACATTGCCACAAGAAAGCCTACGTTCGACGGACGTAACGTTCAAGGTCGGACAAACAGAATACAATGGTGAGCGTACACTAGGATTAATCTGGAATCCAAAAGACGACACATTAAAATTCGACGTGTCATTCAAACGTATCCCAACTGTTATTATCAACGGGCAGAAAAGGCCTACGAAGCGAGAAATGTTAAGCGTTGTAATGTCAATATTTGATGTTTACGGCTTCCTATCGCCGTTTACAATTAACGGAAAAATCATTTTGCAAGAGACATGGCAACTTAATATCAGCTGGGATGATCCCGTTAGCGACGAAATCTACGCAAAATGGCAAAAATGGATTTGTTTACTAAAATCACTGCGTGACGTAAGATTGCCGAGACACTATCCAGCAGCTACCACTGGAGTGAGCGAGACAGAAAATCAAACCCGCGCGCGGCTATCGTCGCACCTTGAGTCTACGAGTGCTACGCCTACAGCTGAGTACAGCGCTACGAGCGTAGCAGACGCTACAAGCGCTACGCGGGCTACGTCGCACGCGCCTACTAACAGTGACGATAGAAAGACTATTACGCTATGCGCTTATAGGCACCTGCAGATGCATATATTTTGTGACGCTTCAACAAAGGCTTTCTGCGCGGTTGCGTATTGGAGATGGATTGACGACGAGTTAAACGTGCGCGTGGCATTCATCGCTAGTAAATGCCGAGTTGTGGGGAGCAAACCAATTACTGTTCCACGTTTAGAATTACAGGCTGCAGTGTTAGCGGCTAGACTGGCGGACTCAATTAATAAAGAACATAAGATGAAGGCTGAGCGACGAGTATTTTGGAGCGACTCAACAACGGTGCTTCATTGGATAAATAACGATGCCCGTAATTATAAAACATATGTGGCAAATCGTTTAGGTGAAATTGACGACCTCACAGAAAGAAGCGAATGGCGATACGTACCCACTAAGATAAATGTCGCTGACATCGCTACAAGGGAAAGCTATGACTGCTTTGTTTTACAAAATGAATGGATGTATGGACCTGCCTTTTTACACAGAGACTGTGACCATTGGCCGAAAAATATTACACAACCTGAAAAGGAAGATGGAATGGAATGTTTAACTGTCATGCTTCAAAATGAAATTGCATACTTACCGGTGCCTGAGCCTACGCGATTTTCCTCATGGCTACGCTTACTGAGATCTACATCAAGAGTACTTACCTTTGTTGACATGGGATTGAAGGTTATAAATAAATTAAAGAGTCAAGACGACGTCATGGATAGAGCTGAGCGCCTTCTACTTGCTTACTCACAAGCCCAGTCGTTCAGTGAAGAGATTGCCCTGCTGAAAGGCTCAAAACCAATACCTACCACTAGTAAATTACTTACCTTGTCACCTTACCTTGATCAGCATGGAGTCTTGCGGGCTGGAGGGAGAATCGATGCTGCTGCAGATGTGCTACCTGAAATGAAAAGACCTGCAATCTTAGATGGACAAAATTACATAGCTCGGTTGATCATAAGACATTACCATGTCAACGCCGCCCATGGGAATCAAGAAACCGTTGTAAATGAAGTGAAACAAAAATACTGGGTGATCAAAGTCAAAGTCAAAGTCAAAGTCAAAGCATTTATTTCAAATAGGCACATTAAAGGCACTTTTGAACGTCAGAAATTACAACAAATAGAATTGATTCTAGTCGCCCATTCCAAAAGGTAGTTTTCGTATGGAGAAGAACGGGCAAGAAACTCCACCGTTACTCTTTTAAAATATTTTACAAAATTTTGCATACATTAATTATATAATAATATGTGAACACGATGCACCTAAAATAAAATTACTATACCACAAGAGGTAAAAGACTTAAAAATGAAACCATGACATATAAATTAATTATCTGATAGATACATGGTGCTCACATATTTACAAACATGGTAAAAGTAAACGATTTTCATTTAAAAAAAAAAAAAAAAATACAAGTAATAAGTCAGGGTGTGAGTAGTAAAGTAGTTACAGAATGTAAATCAATGTCAAAAAAAAAAGTATAAATTTACAATTAAATTAGCAACCAGTTTGATTTTGTCTAGGCTCCAGATTGTCCTATGGAGCAGGACCAGCATGTTTCCAAGCGTTCTTATCTTGGATATAATCTTCTAATTTATAGTATGCTTGTTTACAAAGTGTACGTTTAATGTGAGTTTTAAATTTTCTTTCATTTAATTGCAATACATCGCAAGGTATTTTATTGTAACATTTAACACAGTACCCCATAAAAGATGTATGTACCTTGGCTAATCTGAAAAATGGTTGATGTATTTTATCTTTATTTCTAGTATTAAAATTATGTCTATCGCTTATTTTATTAAAAAGATGTAGATTTTTTCTTACATACATAATATTTTCATAAATGAATTGGCAAGGTACCGTCATAATATTAATCTTTTTAAAAAGTTCCCTGAGAGATTCGCGGCGACGTAGATTATAAATGGCTCTGACAGCTCTTTTTTGCAAAATAAAGATGGATTCAATGTCAGCAGCTCGACCCCATAGTAAAATGCCGTACGACATAATGCTGTGAAAGTAGCTAAAATAGACTAAACGCGCGGTTTCTATATCAGTTAATTGTCTTATCTTTCTAACAGCATAAGCGGCCGAGCTAAGCCGCCCCGCAAGAGATGTTATGTGAGGTCCCCATTGTAATTTGTCGTCTAGCGTGATTCCCAGAAAAACAGTTTGATCAACAAATTCCAGTTTTTCTCCATTCAGTATGATGTCACATTCACTACTTCTAACATTAGGTAATTTAAATCTAATGCATTTGGTTTTCTTTTCATTTAGTACCAAATTATTTACCGTAAACCAATCTTGGACCTGAAGAATAGAGTTATTCACGTCGTCAAGATTTTGTGCTCGTCTGTCTATCTTAAAGATCAATGAGGTGTCATCTGCAAATAACACCATCTTCGGTTGATTTTGAAGTAATTGGGGTAAATCATTAATGTAAACTAAAAAGAGGAATGGACCCAATATAGAACCTTGAGGAACGCCCATTGCTATTTCAGACCCTAATGAGTTTACGCCGTTTACTTGAACTTTAAGCTTTCTATCTTTTAGGTATGACTTTAGTAAATCAAGAGCTAAATTCCTAATCCCATAGTGCTCAAGTTTCAGCAGAAGTGTCTCATGGCTTACGCAATCGAACGCCTTAGAGAGGTCGCAAAAGATTCCAATGGCATCTTGTGCTTCCTCCCAGGCGTTAAAAATGTTCTTTATTAGGTTTACACCGGCGTCAGTGGTACAACGCCCTTTGGTGAAACCGTACTGTTGTTCATGAAAGATGGAATTTTTGTTAAAGTGGCGTAACATTTGATTGAGCATCAACTTTTCAAACACCTTACTGAGAACCGGCAGAATTGAGACAGGCCTATAATTGTTGGGTTCTTTACTATCACCGGATTTGAACAAAGGAACTACTTTACTGTGTTTCATGAGATCCGGAAAGACTCCTTGGTCTACACTGATGTTAAATATGAAAGCTAAATAGGGCGCAATCGTTTCGATGATAGATCTACAAACTTTTACAGACATTCCCCAGAGATCTTCTGTTGATTTAATTTTAAGATCTTTAAAAGCTTTTATAACAGCCTGGGGGTTTGTATGTTGAAACCCAAACTCCGAAGGGCATGCCTCAACATTCTTTCTAAGTAAGTCAGCAGAAAGCGCGGGTGAGGAATTCAATTCAAGATCAGATTGCGACCAACGGTTAAAAATGTGGTATCAAAATGTATGCTGTGCAGATTAAGGAAATGTAAACCAGCAATACCAAGAATAATACCAAATGAAATGAAAAGAAAACCAAATGCATTAGATTTAAATTACCTAATGTTAGAAGTAGTGAATGTGACATCATATTGAATGGAGAAAAACTGGAATTTGTTGATCAAACTGTTTTTCTGGGAATCACGGTAGACGACAAATTGCAATGGGGACCTCACATAACATCTCTTGTGGGGCGGCTTAGCTCGGCCGCTTATGCTGTTAGAAAGATAAGACAGTTAACTGATGTAGAAACCGCACGTTTAGTCTATTTCAGCTACTTTCACAGCATTATGTCGTACGGCATTTTACTATGGGGTCGAGCTACTGACATTGAATCCATCTTTATTTTGCAAAAAAGAGCTGTCAGAGCCATTTATAATCTACGTCGCCGCGAATCTCTCAGGGAACTTTTTAAAAGGATTAATATTATGACGGTACCTTGCCAATTTATTTATGAAAATATTATGTATGTAAGAAAAAATCTACATCTTTTTAATAAAATAAGCGATAGACATAATTTTAATACTAGAAATAAAGATAAAATACATCAACCATTTTGCAGATTAGCCAAGGTACACACATCTTTTATGGGGTACTGTGTTAAATGTTACAATAAAATACCTTGTGATATATTGCAATTAAATGAAAGAAAATTTAAAACTCACATTAAACGTACACTTTGCAAACAAGCATACTATAAATTAGAAGATTATATCCAAGATAAGAACGCTTGGAAACATGCTGGTCCTGCTCCATAGGACAATCTAGAGTCTAGACAAAATCAAACTGGTTGCTAATTTAATTGTAAAATATATTCTTTTTTTGATATTGATTTACATTCTGTAATAACTTTAACTTACACCCTGACTTATTACTTGTAATTTTTATTTTATTTAAATGAAAATCGTTTACTTTTACCATGTTTGTAAATATGTGAGCACCATGCATCTATCAGATAATTAATTTATATGTCATGGTTTCATTTTTAATTCTTTTACCTATTGTGGTATAGTAATTTTATTTTAGGTGCATCGTCTTCACATATTATTATGATATAATTAATGTATACAAAATATTGTAAAACATTTTAAAAGAGTAACGGTGGAGTTTCTTGCCCATTCTTCTCCATACGAAAACTACCCTTTGGAATGGGCGACTAGAATCAATTCTATTTGTTGTAATTTTTGACGTTCAAAAGTGCCTTTAATGTGCCTATTTGAAATAAATGCTTTGACTTTGACTTTGACTTTGAAGACTTGGAGACTTACCTCAAGCAAGGGTGGCTCACCACCAACGTCCATTTACCTACTGCGGAGTAGACTTGTTCGGGCCAATGGAGGTCACTATTGGTAGACGTCACGAACGAAGATATGGGGTGCTGTTCACTTGCCTCACAGTGAGAGCCATTCATATAGAAACTGTTACCACACTGACGACTGACTCCTTTATTATGGCCCTTCGACGCATGGCCGCAAGACGCGGATGGCCCCGTCATATATATTCTGACAACGGGACTAACCTTAGAGGAGCTCACGCTGAACTGAAGAAGTCAGTTACGGAATTAGATGAGGAGGTAATGAAGAACGAGGCTGAGAATCACGGCACCAAATGGTCGTTCATACCACCTGCTAGCCCTCACTGGGGTGGGGCATGGGAACGGCTCATACGTAGCGTGAAGACATCGTTGAAAATAGTACTTAAAGAAAGAGCTCCAAGGGAAGAGACCTTAAACACTCTATTAAGTGAAGTTGAAAGCATAGTAAACAGTAGACCATTGACTCACGTTTCAGTGGAACCTGGCAGCATGGAGACCTTGACACCAAACCATTTTCTACTTGGGACATCTTTGAACTCACCGCAGCTCGGCAAATTTGATGATTCCTGCTTATTCCTAAGAAAGCAATGGCGAATATCCCAGCGACTAGCGGATATGTTCTGGAACAGATGGGTAAGAGAGGTGCTACCTGACCTTATACCCCGGAAAAAGTGGAACAAAGACCAAAAACCGCTGCAAGTGGGAGATCTGGTATTTGTAGTCGACCCAAACGGCCCTAGAAACTTGTGGCCAAAGGGCATGATTAGAGAGGTGTGCCCTGGGAGGGATGGACGCGTCAGAGTAGTAAAAATTGAAACAAAGTCTGGAATGGTGACGCGGTCCGCCTCACGTGTCGCTCGGGTACTTTTGACTGATGAGTGCTGCTAGCAGCACTGGGGTGGGGGATGTAATCGGCGCGATATGCCTGCTTGTATGTTTTGTTTTGTGTATGTGTGGATGTGTAAGCGGGGAGGGAGCGCGATGGGCGCGCGGCGCGCGCGGCGCATCGCTATCTGCATCGGTGGAACATACTAGTACAAATTCGAGCCCCACGTAAACCGCACGCTCCTTTCTCGCATTTTTTCTTTCGGTGTGCTTGTAATTCTGAACTTAAAAGTAAACGGAATTGATTAATTATCTGCGTTTGATTCACCGCTTTTTTCACATAAGTGGGATAGAAAATCCCAGTGATTGTTTATCAAGAGGTTTATTACCCTCGCAACTCATTAATCATCCGCTATGGTGGCACGGTCCACCTTGGATTTGCCATCCAATCGCTGAATGGCCAATTGCACCATTCAAACCGTCATGTGTTGAAGGTTCTATACCTGAAGCAAAGAGTTCTGTTACTCTAACAGTAATTCCTGATTTGGATACTTCGATACTTCTGGAGCTAGCTCTCAGAGTCTCGTCTTGGAAAAAATTATTACGCATTCTGGTATATGTCTTGCGCTTTCTACGTAAGTTACCTCCCGCTTCGGTAATTCAGGTCTCTGACCTTGAAACCGCTGAGCTCGTGATCCTTCGCGAGTTGCAAGGCAAACACTTTGCTGATGAAATCAAAAATATTAAAAAGGGTAGATTACCTTCGCCTTCTTTAAGAAAGCTCGATCTGTTTGTTGATGACAACGGATTGCTCCGCGTGGGTGGACGACTGACAAATGCTCATATACCTTTTGAAAGTCGGCATCCATTGTTGCTTCCTCGTCGACATCACGTAGTCGATCTACTAATAGATGATTGTCATCGATCCAATTGTCATACCGGTTCACATCTTCTTATGTCTTTATTAAGACAACGATATTGGATCATTTCCGCTCGAAACATTATTCGACAACGCATACGCCAATGTAACTTCTGCTTTCAGTTTGCGCCCTCTCATCCTACGCCTATGATGTCAAGTTTACCCCCTTCTCGAGTGCAAGAAGCTAAGGCTTTCACTCACACTGGCGTTGATTATGCTGGTCCTATAAATATTACTATCACTCGAAAGAGGGGCGTTAAAAGCCAAAAGGCGTACATTTGTCTCTTCGTGTGTTTGACTACCAAAGCCATACACATTGAAATTGCCTCAGACTTGAGTTCAGAAACGTTTCTTGACGCTTTTAAGCGTTTCCTGTCTAGGCGAGGGCCAGTGTCTGTTCTTTATTCCGATAACGGCACAAATTTCATCGGTGCAAAGCGTCAATTGGACGAATTATACACTTTCCTTTCTTCTAAAGATACATCTACCGCATTTCAAACTGAATTAAATAATCGTAAAATTACATGGCGTAATATCCCTGCTCGCGCCCCCCACTGGGGAGGAATTTGGGAAAGCAACATAAAATGCATAAAAACCCATTTGTATCGTTGCATTGGGCAACAATTACTGTGCTATGAAGAATTGTTGACAGTATTAACTCAAATTGAGTGCGTCTTAAATTCTCGTCCATTGTGTGCGCTGTCTGACCAGCCGCACACGATTATAACTCCTGCGCATTTTCTAAACACAACCCCTTTGCAGTCGTTACCTGCTTATGAGGTTGACGCATCTGTGAGTCTTCATAATAGGAAAAAACTGTTGGACAGTTTAGTCCAAAGCTATTGGAAAAAATGGCATGTAGATTGTTTGCATACGCTTCAACTGAGGCAAAAATGGAATACTCCTGATGTACCTATTCAGCCAGGTTTACTTGTTCTCATCCACCAGGATGATTCACCGCCGCTTCGCTGGCCTACCGGCATTGTTGAACAAGTATATCCGGGTAAAGATGGAATCGTGCGAGTCGCGTTAGTACGCACTACAGCAGGGACATTCAAACGCCCCGTCGTTAAGTTGTGCCCCCTTCCTTCGCAATAATTTAAACTTAATCTATCAACTAGCACAGTTATAAACTCGTTAATTTTAAGTATGTAATTTAGTATATCTGTAATTTAATCCACACCTTCAATATTCACCTCTTGTATGTAACCTTTAACTTTACTTCAATCCATTTGATCTCGCTCCGCTTTAATCTAAGATCCTTTCCTTAACCTCTCCTTTTTTTTGTTTCGAAAATCCTACGGATTTCCAAAGGGGGGAGGATGGTCGCGCCGAAATGGTTCGGTCGGCGAGAGTTGGGGATCGCATCCATTCACTCATCGCTCGCGCGTATATTATGCATGCGAGTGCGAGCGAGTCAGTCGTCTCATGGTCGTCTCTCGATCACCGCTCCGCTGAGGTGCTGCGTCCGCACCGCTCCGTGCCGCTCCGCCCCGCGCCGCCATATTATAATCCATATATGTAATTATCATCTTCCGCGATCATCATAAAAACCCCGTTCAACTGGACGTGCCGCTTGTGCTTGCCGGCTGCCTCAAGTACCTACCTCTCCAAGAAGAAATCGTCAGGCAGGTCATCGTGGAGGCATTGCATGGTGAGTGGATTGCTTTTCTTGCTCTCGTCTGATTGAACATATTTTTGGCGTACCATACCTCGCCTTGCTCATATACTTAATTTATTTCCCGCACTTAATCCAACCGCACCGCATCACCAATGATTCTAATTTGATAAATCAAAAGTCTACATCGTCATCAAACGAAAGCATTAATAGTGTTTCGGAGAACACCAGTACGCATACATTTTATATGGATACAATAACTTGGGATAGTATTAAGCCTCAAAGGTATTTTTATCACCGAAATAGCAAAATCGCCCCTGCATGTCGATTCTGTAAAAATCTCACCGTGAATACTTGCGTGGAGTGAGCTGTCAGTGTCATCCCACTGATGCTAGGGATTGACCAAGCAAACATTTACAATCATAAAAGAGATTTTAATAATATTTTTTAATGCTAATCCTATTGATATTTTTATATAATTCAAAGCTAGTATTTTAGTGGTCAAAACATTCGCCAGCGCCTAACGCGCTTGCGCGGCGTGAAATATGGCTCATTCCGAATTAAGTCATCATCGCTCACATGAATAATTTGCTTTCCGATTTAGATAAATGACCACTATGGCAGCTGAGAGTCAGTAATATACCTATTCACTTGAATAGTTACTCATGGTTGGATTATAGTATTTATTTGTGTATACACCACGAATTTCCTCTTCTTTGGTAAGGTGGCGACTGTAGCCAGAAGCACAATTTCGAAAATGCCACGTTAGTTTAAAGATCGGTGATAATTATTAATTTAGGGCATGGTCGGTAGTCGGCGTTATCGCAAGATGGCACATGCCATGACTTCATATATGTCGATTCACGGGACATCGCTATCGCGTTCACGTTAATTCAGAAAAGGGCCCTAATTCACTATGACCACTTAATGATTCATTACTTCGAAACCACGTCAATTCCTTAATAACCTAATCACTACATCTGCTATTAACGTATTGACACAATGACCGAAACCGGTTTGAACTGTCAAAATACCACGCTTGACAACCGTACGGCGTGGTAAGATTATGCGGGGAATAATAGATAAATACCATACAGCAGAATTGGGGTCAAGGTGTAAGCACGCTGTAGTCGATTACAGTGCAATTCGGAATGTACCATATATCACTCCACTCGAATCTCGTAACCATGGCAACACCACCTCGGCGTCAACACCTCCACCAGCCGCGTTTTGATTGGCGAATACCTCGTCTTTTTCTACTTTAGAGTTACACATTTTGAAAATCGCTCAACGAAAACTTTGCTTAATCTGCCCCTTGGCAGACTCTAAGGCAGGGTCGCCATATCGAAGGTCGCCATGAAATGTTGGGGGTTCAAGGGTCGTTAGAATTAGACAACCAGCTTGATAGAATGTACTTTAATGAATATCTAGTGAATTTATGTTACAATGCGCATTGATGTAAACTGCTTACTTATATTCTAAAGGAGTGTAGGTACTTACTACGTTATGCACTATTAGGGACCATACATACACTTCAGGGTTGACACCAACCACTTCTTCATTTAAGGGTTACTAGAGGTGCAGTGCAAACACGGGCGCGCGATGAGCGATAAAATATTTGCACTTATTTGACGTTGGTATTGCATTTTCCTAATGTTCTTATACATGACGCCTTACAAGTTAAATATGTAAAAACAAATCTCTAATGTGATAATGAGTGACTAACGCGCAAGCGCGGCGTGATCTTATCACTTCACCTTCACTCCACCCGATTCACGACATTAAATGTCGTGAATCGGGTGAAGTGAAGGTGAAGTGATCACGCAATCTGTAATGTGATAATGACAGTGATTAACGCGCAAGCGCGGCGTGATCTTATCACTTCACCTTCACTTCACCCGATTTACGACATTTAGTGTCGTGAATCGGGTGGAGTGATCACGCCACACAAACTACGTGGGATTACATTCTATGGTCCGTCAGCTAGGCATCCGTTAGCACTCGATGACTTGACACACTCGGTTATCTCTTCTAATTCAATAGATTTGGGTTAATAACAACGCAGAACATCGTCGCAGTCTTTACTAGACTCGATCTACAATTGCTCATAATAACCAAACAATGTCGATGCGTATTTTCATCAGTCTAGCTGTCATAAACGTGAATGTTTTAATTTTATTTACTGTTCGTGCGTGACGCGCTCGCGCCTCAGTCTATATAAGGACTTACTAGACTAGGGAAAAAATAAAAAAAACAGGATTGAGATTCTGACTGCGCTTCTGTTTTGCTATTTTATTGTAAGTAAAACTCCACAAAATATTAATGTTTTGACCACTAAAATACTAGCTTTGAATTATATAAAAATATCAATAGGATTAGGGTAAAAAAATATTATTAAAATCTCGATTATGATTGTAAATGTATGCTTGGTCAATCCCTAGTATCTGGTAAGATGACACTGCCAGTTCACTCCACGCTCACTTCACCTAAGTTTTCACGGTGAGATGGTTACAGAATCGCACTGCTGGTAGTCTGTATAATGTCAGACGTAAATTAAAACCAAACCAATGGACTAATGTAATTCAAATGCATCTATGGAAAGAAATAAGATCTTTATGCACTTGGTGTTTTAAAAATAATATTGTGAAAGACAATTACGAAATCAAATGCACAGGATATTGTAATCAATGTCACGCAAAAATAATTATAACAACTAACTTAGAAACGGAAAATTTAATTAAACTAGAATGTTGCATAATTAATGAAAATAAAAAGTACTCTCATAACACCAGTAAAAAAAACCGATTACGGTATTACCAAATAAGGGAATTAGGTGAAAAATTACAACACGAAGCAGCAGCTTCTATAAGATATAAATTAGCCTCAACTTTAATGAAGAAAAATGACAAGGAACCTCCAGTATTGCCAAAATTACAAACACTACATCGAATTAAACATGAAAATAAAAAAGTTGATGTTTTCCATCCCAACCCAATATTGTCACTTGTATGTGTGTTTCACCACCTTTTGATAAATGTGTTAGATATGTTTCTGCTTTTCCATTTTATACATTTTACTGGACGGACGATCAAAAGAATTATTATAAAAAATGCCAAAAAGAGTTTAATTATATTAGAGTTTCTATAGACGCAACAGGTTCTATATTTAATAAAAATCTTCGGCCTGTCGTCAATGAACACACACAACTATCTCAAGAGTCGCAAAGTCCTATATTTTTGTATGTTATGATGACAGATACAACCGTTAAAAGTAGCGTGCCAATTTCACAGTGTATATCAGAAAGTCACTCTTTAGATACTATTGCTAGCTGGTTACAATCTTGGTTGGCTAATGGAAAACCTCCAAATGAAGTAGTAACTGATGATTCCGCAGCTTTAGTAGGTGCGGTGGTAAAAGTATTTTGTGGTTATAAATCCACCTCTGACTACTTAAATACATGTTTTAATATTTTAGAAAATAGAACCAAAAAAATTCCAACCTGTTATGTTCGCCTTGATACTTCGCATTTCATAAAAACATTGTACAATCAAAGTATTTTCAAAAATATAGACACTAGAGTAACAAAATTTTTTGTTGATTGTATGATTCTGATTAAAAAATGTGTTTCATACGGAGAGGTAAAGAAAATTATAGAAAATGTTTATATTATAGCAAATAATAAACACCGCGGCAGTAGAAATGGAAATTTAACACGGTGTGAAACGGCGATTTTAGAATTAAAAAACCGGATCAAAACTAATTTGCAGGAATGTGAAATACAAAATGTAGATTCGGAAAATCACGTTCCAATTAAACATTCTTTATGGGAGGGATTAGATAAAGAAGAAAACCCGCTTCTGAAAATGTATAAAGATCTTGAGGAGAAAGAAGATTTAATTAAACAATTGTGTGATGAAGAAACTGAAATCGAAAATATTTATTACTTGCCGGAAATAAATGACACTTTGATTAGGATTCTTAAAAAACTTCCACTATGGGGAAATATAATGATGACTTATTTTAACAGTAATTATTGTACTCCAACCAGTTCAAATGTAGAAAGTTATATGAAAGACGTAAAAAAGTTATTTTTTAAAACAAATTCAAATAAGTACCGCGTAGATGAGTTTATTATTAAACACGAGCCTTTGATAACCGGTTCCATACGCTTAGCCAAAAGTGACTTGATTGATGTTCAAGAAGGAACTGAAAATATTGTCGATGAAAAAAAATGAAATAAGTGACCATAACACACCACAAATAAATACTCTCGTCAATGATGAATCATTTTATGAAAACTCAATTTTTAGGAGCGAACCAAATTATATTGAAGACTGGCGGGGACTGGTGTCTAAACAGAAGAAAAATAAAAAACGAATCAATCGTCGTACAAAATTACATATTTTACAAAACGGCAGTGTTTCTACTTCAGGAACATACAGATTCACGTTTATTAATACGTGTGCTTTTGATTCCGTGGTCCAAAGTTTTTCAATTGCATATTTAGATAGACCTAATATTAGAAAATATATCAATGATAAAAAAAACGATCTTTCACAACTGACCAGAAGTTTGATCACGTATGACAATCTAAAGAAAATCACTAAGAAGGCTAGAAAACCAAAAGATATTTACACTACTCGTTCTAAGGTATTGGCTAAAATATATGATACTGTGGAATCCGATTTTAGTAGTTGCAAAAATTGTGAGTGTAATGTAACTTTTATAATAGATAACATACAAAGTTATGGTTTTTATAGTGCTAATAGATACTTAAATTGTACAAACCAGAACTGTGAAATCAATAAAGGTTCTGGCACAAAATGTAGTTGGATTCCAATAAATGTAAACATATTGACGACTCAAGGTATTGGAGCCCTTAATGAAGCTCTATTAGTAAATGATACTGAAAGGAAATGTAAATACCACACAATTTATACTTATTTGTAAGATAATTTTATTGTGATTAAAACGTTGTAGCAGTAAAACAAAGTACAAGTACCTACGTGTTATATTTTAGAAAGTTTTACCAATATTTGGCTAAACATTTTTTTATATGTATATTATATACAATATTAAAACTACAATTTTTTCTATTTACATTGATTATATTATGAATGTTAACAAAAGCTGTGAACTAGTTAACTAGAATTCTGATTACTTTGGCCCTTTAGATAGTAATAAATAACGTAAGTAATTAAAAATGTTTTTTATTGCTAAACCTTTCATTGATGAAACTATTGGAAAGAGTTTTAAAAATTTGTATAACTATGTCACAGTACTAGTTTTGACTGGTTATAAGTTTTGCCTGCAACATATATACAAAAAGAAACTGTATAATTTCCTTTTTACAATTTTTCAAGATATTAATTTTATTGGCTGCAAATGACTGTTTTTATTCAGACAAACACACAATGCAATGAAGTAATAGACTTCATTTACGCTTAAAGTTTCATTCATTTATTATTATTTATAAAATATATAATAATGCATTTAATCGAAAGTTTTTGACATGTGAGAAAATACCATAATTATTTCCAATAACATGAAGTCTACAATTAGAAAGTTTAATATTTTTGTCCAAAAACATGTGTCGACGACTGTACCCCATTTTACGTTAGTATGTAGAAGTTTACATTAAAATTTAATGGTTTTCTAAGTCAAAAGTCAAGCAAAAATTGGACTGATATTGGGCACTATTTCAAGCACAATTTTTTGAGACGTAAATTGTACCTATAGCTCGTTCGATATTCGCGCACTGAGGTGAGAACGAAGCCTATAACTCCGAAGTTATTCGAGCACTGTTTTTTCTTTTTGGGCACCGTTTGGCACTATTTGGGAACTATTTTTTGAAGTATGAATTATGTTTGAAGCGTATACAGATTCTCCGGACGGAGGTGAGTATGCTGGGCGAAACCTTCGTCCAGCATACTCATCGAACTATGGCTATAACTTCGCAAGTACAAGAGCACTATTTTTTTCCTTTGGGCACTATTTAGCACTATTTCAGAACAGTTTTTTGACATTCATGAAATATCAGGATTCCATGGTGAGTATGCTGGACGAAGGGACACTGAGATTTGTGTGTGTGATTTGGTTGTGTGCGAAATATTTGTAAACATAGTATTGCGCATGTGTAGAAATTAAAATAGTGGGAGTCAAGCGGCGACACTGGTCCTAGTACAAAATTGCAGCGAGGGCCTTTCCAACCTTACCCCACCGACCCTTGCTCGATGTAGTGCCAGCCCGCGCTGCAGCTGAGCCTGTAGATTTAAATTCCCGACTCTGACCTCTGAGTTTGTTTCGGCATTTCTTCTCAGAGTAGTCAATTAGGAAATGCCGGCCGGCCCCATCGTTATATTCATCGTCATAATCAAAATTCGATCCAGCCTGTCCCAACTTGCTGCCCTCCCCCAGCGACGCCCTAAGCCGAGGCTCGTACCCCACAGGGGGTGCCCTTAGCGTGTAGTCGCTTAGTTTATTTAGTTAGTTTTAAGCCCCTGGCTGGAGGCTTTGAGTTCTCTCAAGGCAGCCGCAGGATAGTCCGGTTAAGTAGTCACGACCTCTCAAGGTCAACTACGAGATGCAATATTCATAAAAAAAAAAAATTCCAACCTTATTATCTGTTCCGTGGGCGCGGCCGTCTCGCTCGGCTTCGTGAACTCTCGGAGACGCTCGGCCGGCATCGTGCGCATTGCGTTGTTTACTACTACTACTACGAATACTATTCCGCGCTACTATTTTGATTTTAAACAGGAGGTTTCGAATTTATTGACAATTAATTATTTTTTTGAATTCGGATTATTTTATGCTTATTTTTCTATGCTGATATTTTCATTTTAATCTATTAATGATATAGATTAACGAGTTTAAGGGAACGCCCTCTGTTATTTAACATACTGTATAGCTTAGCTAGCTTAGCATAGCTTCTGCCCGCGACTTCATCTGCGTGACATTCATACTTTCCTCTAAAAATTTCGAAAATGTATATATGATCTTTATCATTTATTTAGATAAATAAGTATTCGGGTCAATGTTTAAGTTTATAGATCAAAGGAACCAATAAACTGTATCCCCGCTTTTGAACCCCACAGGGGTGGAATTTTGAAAAATCGTTCGGGTGTTGTTCATAACTTGACTCAAAGACCCATATCTACCCATTTTCGAGTTAATGGAAGCAAACAGTACAATCCACCCCTTAAACTTATTACCCTTTTCCACCTCGGTAGGATTCGATTTTTGAAAAACCCTAAAACATACTTTTTTTAGGGTTTTAGGGGAGGGGAAAACTGCGCTCTTTCATATGATACCCCTCATGCCGTAGTAGATCTACTTCGAATTTTCCAGACCCCCTTTCAGTCCCTGTTGCAAAAAATACACATATATTTTTATTTCTTTCTTATTTGCAAAATAGTTGAGCAAACGTCATCTAAAACTATTCCAAATTTCAAGTTGATAGCATTAGTAGTTCCTGAGATATCCAGCTGTGACAGACAGAAACACAGACAGACTGAGTCTCACCAAAAGTTCTACCATTTTGGTACGGAACCCTAATAATGCGTGAAACAGAATAGAAAGTCAATAATTACAAATAAAGTAGTTTACGATTTTATTAAAAAATATTACACTCTCACACGACTATGGCTGGTTCAGCTAAGAGTTGACTATAGTGTGTGCCATAAACGCAGGCATTGACGAACATCGTTTGGTTGTTGTTTTCGGGCCCGGCTTGCAGCGCGTCGGCGCGGAGGGGACGCACGGCGCTGCGGCGGGGCCACAAGGCGCAGGTGTCTTCTTGAAATTAACAAACGAGAAGGTACTTTTCGCTACGTTAGTGGGTGGACACGAGGCGGACGAGCCGCCAGCCGCGCGCGTCATTGACACGTGCACTGCCACGCGCTCTGTGCCGGGTGGCACGTACAGCTCGAGCCGGCCGTCCAGGGGCTTCCTATGGCTCGCTGGGCCCGCTCCCGCATCGGTCACAACGCGCCCGAGGCCAGCCTCCTTCAGCTGCTCTTTCGAGCGAAGCATACCTTCTAAGCCACCAGCCACGGAACTTAAAGACTTTGCAGCTATAGAGAGCGTCACAGATGTGTGAGTGTGTCTTTCGCTTTGACAATCTGGAGGGCGGGCACGAAGTCGCTCAACGATTGTGGGGCGGCGACAGCACGGTGACGCGGAGCTCGGCGCGGCCTGTGTCGACGCAGTGTTGGCGCACGAGGAGGAACTTGTTTGTGGGCAAGCTGGTGGAGGTGAGGCAGACATGGTGCACGTGCTGCGGTCTATCTCGATCATGACGCGCGGTCGGTGCGCGCACGGGTCGACGTGCACGTCGCCCCTGATGCGACAGGCGTCGTCGGGCGCCAGCTCCACGCAGCGTGGCGGCGGCGGCGTACGACCAGGCCCGCAGCGCGCGGGAGGTGCGTGCGCGCAGGGCTCGTGCAGCACCGCATACGTGCAGCCGTCGGTGGCGCGCGCGCATTCTCGCTCGCCGCCAAGCGCGTAGGGCGCGGGGCAGGCGGGGGGCGCGGGGGGCGCTGCGGCACGGCACGCCACTTCCCATTCGTAGTCGGCTCGGCGCGCATTCCGCGCTATTTGCAGCCGCAGTGCGACGGGGTCTTGTTCACAGGCATGCGCGCTTGGTTGGTCTCGCGGTGGAAGTGCGTGGGGGAGACACGCATGGCTCGATGATACACCGTTCTGAAAGCATCAGAAAGAGTTAGTTTTAGTGCTGAATTTTAACAGCAATCGTAATGGTAGATATGTGAATACTTGAATTTTAATTTTAGCAAAGCTTGTGTTTAAGAATTCCAGCCTTTCGAGTAGGCCACGCTTTTATTTTCAAGCAAAGTAGGAACCGTCTGCTGGGCGGCGCGGTACTTGCCTCGTTGACGGCGTCCCGGCAGGTGAGCGAAGGGGCGGGAGGGTGGCACGGGCAGGGCGGGCGCGCGCCCTGCGGCGGCGCGCAGCACACCACTCGCGTGGCGCGGCTGGCGGGCGGCTGGCGCGCGCGGCACGGCTGCGGCGCGGGCACGCACGGCGGGCCGGCGGGCCGTGCGCCGCGCGCCTGGCACGTACCGCCGCCCTCCGCCAGGGAGGAGGTGCCGCGTGCCTGCGCCGCGCCCGTCAATGCGCGCACCGCGCGGCTCAGTGTAAGGTAGAGTGCCATGTCGTGTGTCGGTGGACAGTGCGCCTGTGTCGGCGATCTCGAGCCGCGGCCCTCTCGTTCACAACGCCGACCAGACGGTCACGATTTGATATACGTAAGAAACATACTGGATTGTCTTAATTATGTACACATATGGGAGAGTTGGTTATATCGTACTGCCATTTTAATCGTACCACTTCTAAAGGAGATTGTTCAAAACCAGTCTAGGAAAGTTGCACGTATGAAAACCAAATTAATATACAAATTATTTGCTTATTTTTTACAAGCTTTTCACTTCAGGAATTTTGTTTTCGTATCCGGAATTATTATGATTTTAAGATAAACAGTAAATTAACGATTGCTAGGTACATTTCCGTATAGTGATGATGGACGTTTCGTTCTCTTCATTTGTACGAGTTACGTAAGTATGAGCCTTTACATAAAAACATCACAAAAATGATATTAAACTCATAAATAGCTAAATAATTAGTAATATCATTATCATAAATAGCTAAATAATTAGTAATATCATTATCAGTCCGTCGTCGCTCGCGCCGGTGATACGTCGTGTTTGTCATAATTTCGAGTCGGGGAGCTAGCCGTTGCGATAAAACAATGGCTTCAACGGTTGTAAAATGTTCGAAATGTAATGTGGTTATCAATGAGTTGCTAGCCTTTATTTGTAACAAGATACAAGTGATGGATGAGCAAAGTATCGCAAATATCTGCGTTAGTGCTTTTACGGAAAGTGATATTCTAGAAGCGAAGAACCTGCTGTTTGAATCTGTTTCTACTTCAAAACGCAAGAAAATAAGAAGGAGAGAGGGAAAGACACTGCGAAATATTGACGATATTGTATGGATACTGAAGAACTTAGATCCAGAGGAAATTCCAATTTTTGTTGCCAGAGATTTACACAAACTACCTCCGGTTTTATTTGACCATGTAGACGTGACCCGCGTTTTGAAAGACATTGTAAAAATGCAAAGTGATATAAACCGTATTGTTAACGAGTATGCAACAGTGAATCAGATGAGGGAGCTTAGTGCTGAAGTGGAGTCACTTAAGAAGGTGTCAATTGTCAACAACTTTCCTCGGAATATTAATGTCAAAAGGGGCGCCTAATTATTACCTTGCTTTGAGAATGAAAGTGGACCAATGGGGTTCTCACCGATTTGTAGTGATAAGAAAACGATGCAAAAATGTAATGAGTCATCATCATCTCTAAAACAGCAGCAATTGATTCGTAATAAGTCGGGAGCCAACGTTTCCATGTCCACGCACGACCACGACTGTTCGGCACAAAACGACAACAATTCACAAGAAAATAACTCACCTGGGTGCGCGTTGAAGTCCCCAAGAATAAATACAGTTTCCACTTCATTACTCTCGATTATGGCGTGTAATTCACTCAAACCTCTGTGAACTCAGTCAAATTTTCAAAAGTATCAGTTGGCATGTACACTGTTATAACTAAAACCGACCTGTCGTCTCGTCGCCTCCTTTTGTGAGGACGTAATGTCGCTAAAGGAGGCGGCGGAAAGGGAGAGAGAAGCTGTTACCTCTCTCCCGGCCCGCAGCAGACGCACCGGGCGTCGCAGGGTGGCGGACGATCTCCGGCCACCATAGGGCGCGGCCTGCGGGCGACAGACTAGGGGCGTCTGTTGCCCGATCAGAAACAGGCCTCGAGGCGGCGGCGTAGTGTTCCGCGCGCGCCTCTTAGTGGGAGTTCCTGCGGCCACTGGGTGGCATCCGCAGAGGGTGACGGGGCCCGCCTACGAACATCTGGCGGGCCAATACCTGCCGGGGGCGCGGACGAATGCGCAAGCGATACCCGTACCCCCGACAATAGGTACAGGAAGGGAACACCGGGGTGGTTTTTAGCCGGTAAGAGTCCGGCATGCCCCTCCGCCTTCCCCAGGGCGGAGGATGTCCATGAGGATTTTCCCCCCGAGAACAAAAAAAAAAAAAAAAAAAAAAAAGGTTAGGTTAGATTAGGTTACCAAGGGCACACATCGTGGTCGGGGGGGCTCGGATCGCTGTCGAGTCCACCATGAAGTACCTGGGATTGGTGCTCGACAGCCGGTGGGATTTCGGCCCCCACTTCCGGCGGCTGGCGCCCAAGTTGTTGGGCGCTGCTGGGGCGCTGTCAACGCTGCTTCCCAATCTGGGGGGCCCGAGCGCTGCCTGTAGGCGGCTCTACGTGGGGATCGTGCGATCCATGGCCCTGTATGGGGCCCCGATCTGGGCGACCGACCTGACGGCCGGTAGCATCGCAGTCCTGCGAAGGCCGCAGAGAGCGATGGCCGTCAGAGTCGTCCGGGGGTATCGCACGATCTCCTACGAGGCGGCTTGTGTACTGGCTGGATCCCCGCCCTGGGACCTGGAGGCGAAAGTACTCGCGTCACTGTACCGGTGGCGCGAGGAAGCGCGGGCGCGGGGCGAGGGGCTGACGCAGCGCCACATGGAGCTGCGTCGGTCTCAGCTTCGCGAGGTCCTGGTGGTGGAATGGCGGGACAGGCTTTCGCGCCCTACCGCCGGCCTCGGTACCATCGAGGCGGTCCGGCCAGTACTCGAGCGCTGGCTCGGGAGGAGGCACGGCTCCCTGTCGTTTCGGGTGACGCAGGTGCTCTCGGGGCATGGGTGCTTCGGGAAGTACCTGTGTCGCATTAACAGGGAGCCGGACGCCCGGTGTCACCACTGCGTCGACTGCCGGGAGGACACGGCGTGGCATACGCTGGCAGAGTGTGCCGCTTGGGAGGAGCCGCGCCGTGCCCTCATCTCAGAAGTAGGCAGTGACCTCTCGCTGCCGGCCGTGGTCGAGTCCATGGTCGACAGCGAGGAGTCCTGGGACGCGGTGGTTTCCTTTTGCGAAACGGTCGTCTCGCAGAAGGAGGCTGCGGAAAGGGAGAGGGAGATCTCGTCCACTCACCCTGCCCGCAGCAGGCGCACCGGGCGTCGGCGGAGGGCGGACAACGCCCTCTTCCAGCCCCCCTAAACGGGTCCAGGGGCGACGGACTCGGGGACGTCCGTCGCCCCCCACACATCAGGACCCGAGGTGGCGGCGCGACGTGTTCCACGCGCGCCCCTCTTAGACGTCGCGGGGGGAGTCAAACACCTCACTCCCCCCCCCGACCAGACGGGGCCCGCTAAGGCGGGCCGGCACCAGCCGGGGGTTGCGGAAGGATCGTACGTTCCCGCGACCCCCGGCGTAGGTGTGAGATGGAACACCCGGGGTGGTTTTTAGTCAGTAAGAGTCTGACAGACCCCGCCGCCCGCCCCAGGGCGGCGGACATCCATGAGGATTTTCCACCCCGGATCAAAAAAAAAAAAAAAAAAAGGTTACCAAGGGTGCCCAGACACGGGGTTGTCTGGCGCCCATGTGCTGGTTTGGTCCCTGGGGTGGTCACGGCGTACTATGTGTTCTGGTGCGCCGGTGATGGGGAGTATCCGGTAACGGACGGCCGCGGCGGGTTCACGGATGAGTGCTAACGCGTGCCCGTGTTCCCGCCGCAAGCGGCAGAGGAGGACACCGTGGAGTTTTAGTGGGTTAGAGTCCCACATAACTGCACTATCTCCCCGTGGTAGTGTGTAAAAAAAAAGGTTAGGTTAGGTTAGGCGGGGGGGGGTCCCCCCACAGGGGGGTCCCCCCACAGCGCATACGTCCACGTCGTGATCCCCGGGCAACGCCGTGTCTGACCACCGTAACGGAGTGGCAGACCGGCGGCTAAAGTGCGCTGTGACTTGCAGCCAACACGCGGACGACTGCAAGTATGCCGAAAAAGCAAGGACGAGACGCCTCCGGGCGCTTTTTAACCGATTGTTCCTCCGGGGACGACACAAACGGCCCTTCTCAGGGCCAACACAGTGGCCCTTCCCAGGGCCAATCCACCGGCCCTTCTAAGGGCCACGTCGAAGCTGGCCGCGCACCATCCGTGGCCAGTTTATCCAGTTTGCAGGCGGAGTTTTCGGACTCCGGCGAGTCCGCCATGGACACGTCGGCGGCCGAAAACGACCGCCTCCAGCGGAAGCGGGCCTACCTGAGGCTCGGGTCCGGAGGCTCCTCGAGGTCTGTGGGCAAGTCGGGGAAGAAGCCGAAGTCGAAAAAGGCCTCGACTCCTGCTCCGACTCCTGCCTCGAGTCCGACCCACGACGTGGGTCTGGTGGACGCCGAGCGTCAGTTAGGCCTGGCAAGGAGGGAGCAGCTGCAGCAGGACCTTGAGGAGAAGGTCGCTGCCAGGGAGCAGCAGGCGCGGTCCGCCAGGTCGAGGGCTGGCTATGGCACATCCAATGTGCTGTACGCCGACCACTCCCTGGCGGAGCTGGAGCGCATGGCACTCCAGGACAAGGAGGAGGTACTGGAGGTCGCCTCCAAGTCTTCGAACCTGAAGGGGACCTTCCAGAAGGCCCTCAAATGCCGGGCCGTGAGCTTGCACGGCATTGTCACCGAGCTGGTGCATCGCACGGCCACAGAGGAGACGCGGCAGCTGCAGGCGAGGGTGGATCGCCTGCAGCTGGAGGTCAGCCAGCTGCACCAGAAGCTGGCTGAGGCTACGGCCCGGCAGGCCCTACCTGCGCCTGCTCCTGCGCCTGCCCCTGGTCCGGCAGAAGGAGGCTCCTCCCCCCCTGGCAACCTCGTGGAAATAATCCGCGGGGTTGTCATGGAGGAGAGGGCCTTCATCAGGGGCTGCTTCGCCGGTATTGGGGACCGGCTCCCGCCGGAAAAGCGGGAGAGAGAGAGGTTGCAAACCTATATAAACTATCTTGTCTACTGCTGTGTGTGTCCTAGCAACCGTAATAACTTATGTTCGATAATTATATTTTTCTGTTGCACTACAAACATGTATTTTCTTCCTGCAACCGGATCCCATTCTCTAATATGGTAGCAGAGCGTGAGGAAACAGAACGCGTATGATATAATTAATTACATTATCAAGTAATAATTACGAAATCGCGAAAATGAGTAACCAATCCATCGCAATTGAAAAACTCTCCGGGGTAAATAATTACACCACCTGGAAATTTCAAATGAAGATGTTGCTTATTCATGAAGACTTGTTTGAATGTGTCAACGAGGTCGATAAGAAAAATAAACCAGAATGCGAAGACAAGAAGAAACAGGAAAAAGCGCTAGCACGAATCTGCCTCAGTGTTCAGCCATCGGTTTACTCCGTTGTCAGGAACTGCAATACTGCGTTTGACGCCTGGAAGAATATACAGAATTCGTTCGAGGACAAAGGTCTGTGTAGAAGATTAAGTCTCCTCAGAATGCTTTTTAGTTTAAAATTAGAGCAGTTTGAGAGTATGGAGGCGTATCTTACAAAAATTCTAGATACAGCCCAACAACTGCAAGACATAAATGCTTCTCTGGAAGATGAGTTCGTCGCTATAATAATGCTCAGTGGGCTCCCCAAACAGTTTGACCCACTCATTATGACGTTAGAGCATAGTACCCTTTCTCTCTCAAGTGAACTGGTGAAAACTAAATTACTCCAGGAGGCACAGAGACGAGGTGATGCAGAAGGTACGGAACAGAATGCCCTAAAGACTTCGACTTCGATCTCGAAGCGTCCCAAGTGCTTTCGATGCAAAAAATTAGGTCATTATGCTAGAGATTGCAGACAGAAAGCTTCGCATAAGGATAAGCCATCTAGTTCCAGTTGTCAAGAGGAGGAGAAGGTTCAGAAAACTCCTAATAGGACGACTATATTGTCGGCTCTGACGGTAAAGCTGGATCGAGATGTGTGGTACGTCGACAGTGGTGCAACTTGCCACATGACTAATAATAGAGACATTTTGCATGATTTTGTGTGTGATACGCCAAAAGAAATAAGCGTTGCGAACGGTGAAAAGCTTTTTACATCGGGTCATGGTAATGTGAAACTTTTTTTACAAAACCAATGGGTAACTGTCAGTAATGTAGTTTTTATACCGAACTTGTCATGTAATCTGTTATCTGTCAGTGTTTTGACACAAAAATGTTTTGAAGTAAAATTTATATCGATTTTTTGTAAAATTTACAAAAACGGAAAGGTAGTAGCTGTAGCAAAAAGGGATGCATGCGGTCTTTATAAATTAGAAACCGGGGATGCGTCTATAAGTTCCGTTTCGCGCAAACACAGTATGCCAGTAAGCGTCTCCTTGAGTACCCGGGTAGATGTTCAATCTCAGGGTTTATGGCATCGTCGGCTTGGACATCTGAATAGTCGCAGCATGAACCTACTCAAGAGTGGTATGGCGGCTGGTATCGACTATGATGTATCAACATACGAACAATGTATCGCTTGTATTGAAGGTAAGGTTACTAATTTACCTTTCCCTAAGAAATCTTTTTCACGTGCAAGTGAGGTGTTAGGGCTGGTTCACACGGACGTGTGCGGTCCTATGCCAGTGAAATCTATAGGCGGTGCGAGATATTTGCTAACATTTATTGACGATTTTTCTAGGAAGACATTTTGTTATCTAATAGAATCGAAAGACAAAGTTTTTGAGTTTTTTTTTGATTTTTAAAGCTCTTGTAGAGAACGAGACTAATAAAAAGATTAAAATCCTAAGAAGCGACAATGGTGGCGAGTACATCAATACGAGATTTAAGCAGTATTTGAGTAAGTGTGGAATCCGGCATCATACTACTGTTCCTCACTGTCCACAGCAAAATGCAGTTGCCGAACGCGCGAACCGCACGATTATGGAGGCGGTGCGCTGTATGCTTCTGGAAGCAGGTTTGGATCAACGATTCTGGGCTGAGGCTGCGAACACTGCGGTGTACATTAAAAATCGCTCACCTACAAAGGCAGTTAGAGGTGCAACTCCAGAAGAAGTTTACACTGGACATAAGGTAAACTTAGATAACTTACGTGTGTTTGGTTGTTTAGCATATGCTGTACAACATAATCGTAATAAACTGGATCGCAAATCTAAACCTTATATATTCGCGGGATATTGTGAGAACACAAAAGGATACAGGCTCTTGGATGTTGAGAGCTATAAGCTAACAATAGCGAGAAATGTTAAGTTTATTGAGAATCAATTCCTCAAGCATCTGAACTTCACTAAAGTAGAATCAGATATGGTTATAGAACTTAAGACTCCTTGTGTATCCGAGCATAGAACAGTGTCTGAACAAACTTCTGTGACTACTGATGATGCTAATGATAGCGAGGCTTCGACCAGTAACTTGAGCACAGATCATCACTCAGATGCTACTTATGTTCCAGATGTTTCATTTGAGACAGATGACTCGAGAGCAGAATACGTGGAAGCTGATGAGAACTCCTTCCTGTGTAGTTTTTTGACGGGGGAAGCGTGTGGCAGTGATGATCCAAAAACAGTTGAAGAAGCGTTGAATAGTCCTGAAGCCAGGCAGTGGCGAGCTGCTATGAAAGACGAGTATCAATCCTTTTTGGACAATAAGTGCTTTACCTTAACCGATTTGCCGAAAGGTGCAAAGCCAATAAAGACCAAATGGATATTTAAGAAGAAAAGAGGGCTTAACGGTGAACTATTACAATACAAAGCACGTCTAGTGGCAAAAGGATTTACACAAAAGTATGGAGTGGATTATTTTGAAACTTTTTCACCTGTAGTGAGATACGAAACCATAAGAATGTTATTAGCTTTGGCTGTGGAGTACGACATGGAGATTGACCACATGGACGTAAAAACAGCCTTTCTAAACGGTGATTTAAAAGAAACCATTTTCATGGAAATACCAGAAGGTTTTGAAAAAGGTAGAGGCAATAACAAGGTGTATCGACTACGCAAAGCTGTGTATGGTCTAAAACAAGCGCCTAAATCATGGAATGAAAAGATCAATCATGTTCTTGTCAACAAAATCAAGTTTAAGAGATTGGTTTCTGAACCATGTGTATACATAAAGCGAAATGGCGACAAGTTTGTGATTATTGCATTGTATGTTGATGATTTAGTCATTTTTAGCAATTGTAATGCGGAAAAAACTAAAACTAAATCATTGCTGATGAAAGAATTCGTGATGAAAGATCTTGGTCCTGTAGAAAGAGTTCTAGGATTAAGAATCAGGAAAGAGAATGGCAAGATCACTCTAGATCAAAGTGCCTATATTAAAAAGATATTAGAGAAATACAAAATGCAAGACTGCAAATCTGTTGAAACTCCAATGCAGTGCCAAAAATTGTACAAAGCTGAAGAAAAGGATGACAGTTTGGAGTATCGAGAATTGATCGGTTGTCTTATGTATGTAGCGGTCTGTTCGCGCCCTGATATATGTCACGCTGTAAGCGTATTAAGTCAATTCAATAACTGTTTTTCCGATGTCCACTGGAAAGCAGCTAAACGCGTGTTGCGTTATCTTAAAGGTACAGTAGATTACTGCATTACCTATAAGAAAACTGGCTTATCTGTGACGGGTTTTGCTGATGCAGACTGGGCTTCTAATGAAATTGATAGACGTTCTTATACGGGATATGTTTTCAAAATTGGGAATTCTATTACGTGTTGGGAAAGTAAGAAACAGCGTACCGTTGCGTTATCGAGTACTGAGGCGGAGTACATGTCGCTCTCCGATGCTTGTAAAGAAGCACTGTTTATAAAAACTTTCTTGCATGAATGTATAGGTAGTAACATTGAAATAACTATTTTCAATGATAATCAGTCGGCCTTAAAATTGACTGAAAGTAGTATGTTTCATGGAAGGTCAAAACATATAGACATACGTCATCATTTCGTCCGGGAGGCAGTCAGCAATGGTGATGTAAAAATAAATTACATGCCAACGTCCAAAATGACGGCGGATGTCTTAACTAAACCTTTGTCGGTAGAGAAACATAAGTATTTGGTAAACGAGTTAGGTTTGGCTACTGATGTATGTTTACAAGATAAGTTTAAGGGGCAGTGTTAGAGGTTGCAAACCTATATAAACTATCTTGTCTACTGCTGTGTGTGTCCTAGCAACCGTAATAACTTATGTTCGATAATTATATTTTTCTGTTGCACTACAAACGTGTATTTTCTTCCTGCAACCGGATCCCATTCTCTAATAGTACTGGAGGTCGCCTCCAAGTCTTCGAACCTGAAGGGGACCTTCCAGAAGGCCCTCAAATGCCGGGCCGTGAGCTTGCACGGCATTGTCACCGAGCTGGTGCATCGCACGGCCACAGAGGAGACGCGGCAGCTGCAGGCGAGGGTGGATCGCCTGCAGCTGGAGGTCAGCCAGCTGCACCAGAAGCTGGCTGAGGCTACGGCCCGGCAGGCCCTACCTGCGCCTGCTCCTGCGCCTGCCCCTGGTCCGGCAGAAGGAGGCTCCTCCCCCCCTGGCAACCTCGTGGAAATAATCCGCGGGGTTGTCATGGAGGAGAGGGCCTTCATCAGGGGCTGCTTCGCCGGTATTGGGGACCGGCTCCCGCCGGAAAAGCGGCTCCGCCCGCCGCTAGCGGCGGATAAGAGTCCGCCATCGACGGAGCCGGTGCCTGTACCTGCGCAGCCTGCGGGAGACCCGAAACCGGGTGCGCAGACCCAGGCCCCGAAGCCCTCCAAGGGCAAGGGGAAGGGAAAGGGGAAGGGCAAGAGGAGCACGGTGGCCCCTCAAACCCCCACCACAAGCGCGGAGGGAGCGTCTGCCTCTCCGGCAGCCCCCCAGAACACGCAGCGGGAGGACGCCATGCTCCCTTCCACCACCCCGTCCAACCAGGCGTGGACGGAAGTGGTCAGGGGGGGAAAGGCCAAAAAGTCCAAGCCCGCTGCGACTGCTTCGGCAGCCCAGAAGGCTTCGGCGGGCGGGAGGAAGTTGGTTCCTCCCAAAACTGCGGCGGTCGTGGTGACCATCACCCCGGAGGCCGCAGAGCGGGGCGAAACGTACGAGTCCGTCCTAAGACGGGCTCGTGCTAACGCGGATCCCTCTCGGCTGGGGATCGGCAATATCACGTGCCGCCGCACCCAGGCCGGAGCCCGAATTTTTGAGTTCGGGGGGGAGCAGCGCGGCGCAAACGCGGACCTCTTTGCAACAAAGTTGCAAGAGGCCATCGCGGATGTGGCGACGGTCGCCAGACCCGTCAAGACCGCATCCTTGGAGGTGATCGATATGGACGATTCGGTCACCAAAGAGGATGTGGTGGCGGCCGTTGCTGCTGCGGGAGGTTGCAGCGCTAGCGCCGTGAAGGGGGGAGCCATCAGGCCCGGCCGCCGCGGCATGGGCGCAATCCGCGTCGAGTGCCCAGTTGCCGCAGCGGTGGCCGCCCTAAAGGCGACTAAGGGACGGCTGCTCGTGGGCTTCAGCTCGGCTGTGGTCCGGCCGCTTGAGGACAAGCCTGCACGGTGCTTCAAGTGCTTCGCGCCGGGCCACACCCGATCTACGTGTCCCTCCAAGTCCGACTGGGGAGAGTCTTGCTTCCAGTGCGGACAGGAGGGACACAGGAGTGCCACTTGCAGCGTCACCACGCCACACTGCCCGGCGTGTGCTGCCAGCGGCCGCCCCGCGGGGCACAGGATGGGGGGCAGGAGTTGCCAGCCTCCCGCGAGGAAGGGCATAGTGCCGGCGCAGGTTCGCCCTATCGCCGCCACCACCGCTGTCGCCGCTGCTGTTACTCCAGCTCAAGCGGCGGTGGCTGAGGAGGGGGGTGCGATGTCGGAATAATGGTTTCCTATCACCGCATCCTCCAAGCGAACACCAATCACTGCAGAGCGGCCCAGGATCTGCTGGTGCAGGCCATGGCTGAGTGGTTGGTGAACGTAGCGGTGGTCGCCGAGCCCTACTCGATCCCCGGCAGTTGGCTGGGTGACGAGGACGGCTTGGTGGCACTAGCGGCGCGGTCCTCCACAGACTCCCCTCCCCTCTCGCTATTAGAGAGGGGACCGGGATACGTGGCCGCCGCGTGGGGAGAGATAGCCCTCGTGGGCGTCTATTTCTCCCCAAACCGCCCTCTCCGGGACTTCGAGAACTATCTCGGAGCCCTGGCCGCCGTGGTCGGCAGGGCGGCGCCGCGTCAGGTCTCCGTATTGGGAGACCTGAATGCCAAGTCGGTGACCTGGGGCAACCCGGCCACCGACCATCGCGGGCGGGCAGTGGAGCAGTGGGCAGCCTCCTCTGGGCTCTCCCTCCTCAACAGAGGGAACGTCCAGACATGCGTGCGGCGACAGGGTGGCTCGATAGTGGACGTCACTTTTGCCACCTCTGCGCTGGCCGCGCGCGTGCTGAACTGGCGGGTGGATTTGGTGGAGACCATGTCGGACCACCGCTACGTGCGGTTCGACATCTCCACCGGTGGCCCCGGAGGGACGCGGCCCCTCTCGGGGCGGTCAGCGTTTCCACGGTGGGCTCTCACCCGCCTGGACAGGGAGGCGGCGGCGGAGGCGGCGTTTATCCAGGACTGGCTTTCGCCGCCTTCCGCCGGCTTGGACGTAGACATCGCGGCGGGACACCTGAGGGAGTCTCTGACCGAGGTGTGCAATTCCAGCATGCCTCGGGCCGGCCGACCGCTGCCCAATAGGGCGGTGTACTGGTGGTCGGCCGAGCTGGAGAGGCTTCGAGCGGCGTGCGTAGAGGCCAGAAGGGCCTACGCGCGGAGCCGGCGGCGGCGTCGACGAGACCTCGCCCACGAGGACCACCTCTATGAGGTGTACATAGCGGCAAAACTGGTCCTCGAGCGGGCCATCGCCGCCGCCAGGGACTCGGCGAGAGCGGAGATGCTGGAGGGTCTAGACAGAGATCCCTACGGGAGGCCATACAAGGCAGCGCGCAACAAGCTGCGCCCCTTTGGTCCCCCGGTGGCCGAGACCCTGGAGCCCTCATTCCTGGATGGGGTGGTTCAGTCCCTGTTCCCGTGCAGGGACAACTTCACCCCACCAGTAATGGACCCTCCGCGGGGGATAGCTCCGCCAGCCGAGGAGGAAGAGGAGGCCCCTCCTGTCACGGAGTCGGAACTCAGCGCGGCGATTGTGCATACCCGCGCCAAGAAGACGGCTCCGGGCCCCGACGGTGTCCCGGCGAGGGTGGTGGCAATTGCCGCCACTCAAATGGAGGAGCGGTTTCGGGACCTCTTTAGCGCATGTCTTGCGTCTGGGAGGTTCCCGAAACCGTGGAAGGAGGGACAGCTGTGCCTCCTTCGCAAGGAAGGCCGCCCCGCAGACTCGCCCTCGGCATACCGACCCATCGTCCTGCTCGATGAGGTCGGCAAAATGTTCGAGGGGATAATCGCTGGCCGCCTAAAGAGCCACCTGCGGAATGTGGGGCCGGACTTGTCGGACGCACAGTTCGGTTTTCGGGCTGAGCGTTCCACAGTGGACGCGCTGGCCCGCCTTAAGGGCCAGGTGAAGGAGGCGATGGAGGCGGGGGACGGATTGTTGGCGGTGTCATTCGACATAGCCAACGCCTTCAACTCTGTTCCCCACAGCACCATCCTAGAGGCACTCCGATTCCACGGGGTGCCTTTATACATGCGGCGTCTACTGGCCAGCTACCTGGAGGATCGGGCGATCGTCCTCGTGAACAGGGCTGGCCAAGTCCGGCGGTACGCAGTCGAGTCCGGCGTTCCACAGGGATCGGTAGTGGGACCTCTCCTCTGGAACGTTGGCTACGACTGGCTCTTGCGGGGAACTCTCCTCCGAGGCACGAGTGTCATCTGCTACGCCGATGACACCCTCCTCACCGCCCGGGGGGAGAGTTTCAGGGAAGCGGCCAACTTGGCCTCGGCAGGCGGATCCTTGGTCGCAGGGAGGATCCGCCGCCTAGGATTGACGGTGGCGCTGCACAAGACCGAGGCCGTGTTCTTCCACAGGCCTCGGCAGCGCCAACCACCAGACGCCCACATCTTCGTGGAGGGCGTCCGAATCGAGGTGAAGGCCCAGATGAAATATCTGGGCCTTGTACTCGACAGCAGGTGGCGCTTCGGCCCGCATTTTAGCGGGCTGTCGACGCGCCTGCTGAAGACTGCGGGCGCCCTCTCGTGGCTGCTCCCCAACTTGGGGGGGCCCAGCGCGCGATGCCGGCAACTCTACGCCGGCATCTTGAGGAGTATGGCCCTTTACGGGGCCCCTATCTGGGAGGACTCCCTCCACAGGAGGGAGAACGCCGCCGCATTGCGGGCCCCCCAAAGGGCCATAGCCCAGCGGGTGGCGAGGGCCTACCGCACGGTCGCCTTCTCGGCGGCATGCGCTCTGGCCGGCACCCCGCCTTGGGAACTCGAGGCGTGGGTGCTCGCCAGAGTGTATGAATGGACGGCGGGGCGGAGGGCGAGAGGAGAACGCCCCACCCCTGAAGAGCGGGAGGCCGTCCGGCGGGAGGCGAAGGACGCCGTAGTCGTCCACTGGACGCGGGACCTCGCCGCCGCAGCCTTCGGCCGCCGAACTCTAGACGCGATTGGGCCGGTCCTGCGAGACTGGCTCGAGCGGTCGCACGGGTTCCTCTCCTTCCGTCTGGTGCAGGTGCTGTCCGGGCACGGTTGCTTTGGATCGTACCTGCACCGTATCGGGCGGGAGGAGACGCCGTCGTGTCACGGCTGTGGCGCGGCGGAGGACACGGCGCAGCACACTCTTGAGGTGTGCCCGTCGTGGTCCGAGCCGCGCCGCAGTCTCACCGCGGCGATCGGAACGGACCTCTCGCTCCCCGGCCTGGTCAACGCCATGCTGAGGGACGAGGGGTCCTGGGCGGCAGTCGCCTCCTTCTGCGAACACGTCATGTCCCAGAAGGAGGCGGCGGAGCGCGCGCGGGAGGAAGACCCCCTCGCGGCGCCGCTCCGAAGGCGGAGGAGGGGTCGAAGACGACGTCAGTATGACAGTCACCTCCGACTCCTCCCAGGTGGAAGCCAGCAGGCGACGGGTGCGGGGGCACCCTCGCCTGTATTGCACAGGCTTCCACCAGTGCCGGACGGGAATGGCCAGGTGTTCCCGGCCATTCCCGTAGCCCCCCAGCCGGGGGGACATGCGGGGCCCGCCAGTTAGGCGGGCAAGCGCCGGGGGGGTTGTGGACGCAAAGGCTGAGCCGGATTCCCATGACCCCTCCATCAAGGCGACGAGGGAACACCGCTGAGTTTTAGTGGGTATACTGCCACCTTGGCAGGGAGTCCCACATACTCCGTGTCGTCCCCCGACGAGCGGAGATGCGTAACGTCATTTCTCAGCGACAAAAAAAAAAAAAAAAAAAAAAAAAAGGTTAGGCGGGGCCGGGTCCTATCACATAATATCAAAATCTTCAGTGACAACCTATCCTGAAAAACTCGAAAAACTCAGGGAAGATAGCTGGGACGTCAACGAACCCGGATACGTAAAAATAAAAATTTTTGGACATTAACTTTAGGACCTGTGTAGAAATTTGTGCAAGACAGAAAAATTTCCGCCCGCAAATAAATTGTTATTGTTGGCGAAAGAAAAAAGGAAAAAAGTTTCAAAATCTTAGTTTTTAGTGTTTTTTATTATTCGAGCAGTAGCCTTCAGCTACTAGGGTGAGAATTGTAAAATTTTATTTGTGAAATAGTATCTAGTTTGCCAGTTATAGCCTCTCCCAGATCGGGGTAATTTCCCCGATTCCAACTTGTTTACAAGTCGAATGGGGGAGGCTATAACTTCCAAACGGGAAGTCGTAGGGGGACAATAATAAAAAAACTATAAGTTTTCTCCTGAGGGACTACCTAAAGAACTATCTCCCATCCCTCTGCGACTTTTCTAAAAATTTTTCGGGGTAAATTCGCGTAATTTTAAAGAATTCTCCCCATTTTTGTCTTGTCCCATGAATTACCCACGTATTGTTTTTGAGATATTTTTAATTATAATAATAGTTTATTTAAATTTACCACCTAATTAAACCCTACTAAATTTATTTAGGTATTTGTAAAATTTGATTAAAAGATTTTGAAATTTTCACCAACCGGGAATCGAACCAGAGACTCCAAGTAAGACAAAACGCGGATATCTCGGAAACGGAGCCAGTTAGCCTATTTTTACACCAGTCAGCATATCTAATACTGTAACATTGTATTATCCACCCTCTTTAGTCCCCCCCCTCCCTCCCCTCTTTTATTTTTATTTTTCTTTTTTTATTTTATTTAATTTCCTCTAAGTAATCTATCAAACCCCCTCTCTAACTTAATTTCCCTTAAGTAAATTATCAACCCCCCCCCCCCCTCTAGCATCTTCCGCGGACCATTCAATTCAAATATTATAAGTTTAAGTAAGTATAAGTATTTTAGTATTTAACAAATTCCCAGTCACTCAGACCGGTACCAGTCGTCTTTCTTCCCCTAAAAAACTACACCCCCTATTATCTCGGAAACGGCTGGGAATATCAAAATTTTGACAAAAATTTCCCCCCCCGTAACCCTCTCCCAACTCGTACCTATAATTATATAAGCCCCCTAGACCCCAACTTTTTTGACCCCCGCCTCTGACCCCAAATATCATAATACCCATTATATATATACATATATATAGAATTTACACGTCACTCCTTATATAGCCCAAACACTCGGGGCCCCCTCTTTCGTGACACCCGTTGTGCCCTGAGACCTTCAAAACTCAAACCCAGTCACTCTGACTGGTACCCGCCGTCTTACTTCCCCCGGAAAACTTCATTCCCTAATATCTCGGGAACGGCTGGGAATTTCAAAATTTGGACAAAATTTTCCCCCCCCATCACCCACTCCCAACTTGTACCCATATTAATATAAGCCCCCTAGACCCCCACTTTTTTGACCCCCACCCTTGACCCCAAATATTGAAATTTAAAAAAAAAATTTTTGCATTAGAATCTATACAGCCCCTTTATATATTATATATTATATATCCTATATATTTGAAACCTCGGGGCCCCCCTCTTTCGTGACCCCGCTGACCCCGAGACCCCCAAAAAATTCAAAAGTTTATATATTTACCTATTTATTTTCTGCCATCTTCTGGCTCTCGCGGTACGAAAAAGCATATACTGGAGTTCTGGGAACGTAAGAGGCTCTTTAGAGAGTTATTGTGCGGTTTCTCTCGACATAGCCAGATTAGTTAGTTAATTTAAGTGTTAAATAGTTTTAAGGACGACTTAATTATTTATTATAATATATTGTTTTGTGACTTTTCTGGACTGTTGAAACTCTATTGTTTCGGTACTTGACACGTTCACAGAACAAAACCGTCTATAAATTATATAGAGTCAAGACCCACAAAGATTTTTACGATCTTTTATTATATACATTGACTTTTGTTATATATACAATTTACACCTGACAACTTTCCCCGTTCTCATTGCTGTGCCATATACACACAAGCAATATCACACGAAACCTAACTAGATAGAAAATGCTCCACACCCCAGCGAAAGGGAAAAGGCTGGGAGCCGGCGCCAGTAAGCCGCGAGTGTCCACGTCGCCCGACCACCCGGGAAACGAGGGACCCTCAGGACCGCGCGAAGCGCCGAAGGGGATTTCCCTGAAGTTCGGCAGCAAAGACGCTGTCCGAGGAACCCTAGTGGGAACAGCCAAAGAGCCACTGTTGCCATCGGCGGGGACCTCTGACGCTGTAGCTCCCACCAATACTCCCAGCCCCGTGGGCCCGCCTGGACAAGCGCTGGACGCAGCCAGAACTTTCATCCGGAGGCCGGAACGGAAGAGGAGATCCGTAGATAATATGGAGACTTATAAAAAGCAAACGGACATCTACGCTGCCACATCAAACGACCATCTCCTCCAGGAGGTCATGAAGACGTTCGAGGATATCCCATCCCGAATCCGAGATTACCCTCAAATGAGGAGAGACATTAAGGCCTACCTGGAGGCACAGTCTGATAGATGCCTACGGATAGTGTTCGAGCTGAGCAGGCGAGTTAAGACCATGGAAACAGCGTCAAAAACAGTTCCGCCTGCAAAGACGAACACTACGCCCTCACCGTCCGGACTTCCGGATGAAATTCTGGAAAGGCTCGAGAAAGTGGAGACGAATATAAGCACGCGGATAAATGACCTTGAAGACAAGGTTGCAAAAGGCCTTCAAGGTATGACCAACCTCATTGACGATAGCGGAGCCGACGTCGTCGACAAGGTTATCGACAAAATTCTCGAGGTCAGCGACAAAGTAGACATAGCGTTAGCGGACATAGGCCACACAACGAAAGGAGTGAAGGCCATTACTAACGCTACTGCTGTCCTCGAGGAGAAAATCGGTCACGTTGTCGGCGAGGTGGCCGCCAGAACCGACAAAATAAAGGAGGTTTTAAAAGAAGTGGCCTTCGAGACAAAAGCGGACCCGCCGACGTACGCAAACGTTGCGGCAGCCAAACCCGGGCATCGACCGGCACTTCACTCGATGGCGGTCACCCTTGAAGGCAGTCAGGAGACTGCTGACGAGGTGCTCGCCAGGGTGAAGGAGGCGGTCGATGCCAGGGGAACTGGCCTGAAAATAAATAAAGTCCGCAAGGCCAAAAACCAGACGGTCATACTGGGTTGCGACTCGGAAGCCGAACTTCAAAGAGTAAAAGATAGGATAGAAAGCCGAGGCGGAGGGTTAAAAGTAGCGCCCATGAGAAACAAAAACCCGCTCGTTGTCCTAAAGGACGTCTTTTTAGACAGTGACGACAACGAGCTGGTAAGGGCGCTCTACTCCCAAAACGCAAATATCTTTAGGGACTTAAAAGAAGAGGAAAAAGAAATAATTGTTAAATATAAAAAGAGGACAAGAAACCCTAAAACGGCGCACGTCGTTCTTCAGGCCAGACCCAAGGTATGGCAAAGGATGACGGAGGCTGGGGCTCTTTTTGGGAGCTAGGTTAGGTTAGGTTAGGTTAGGTTAGGTTTTCCGGGAGTCGGCGACGAACGGACCCGTTGACGTCGAGCAGGAGGCGCTGTGGTTCCGCGGGGCGATGACGCAAATCAGCGACGCGTCCATGCCCCGGGTCCACACACAGTCAGCAAGGCGCCAGGTGTACTGGTGGACCGCCGAGATCGCGCAGTTGCGCGTCGCGTGCGTGGCGGTCAGGCGCCAGTACACCCGATACCGGAGGAGACGTCTTCGGGTCCCTGACGAAGAAGCCGCGTTGTATGAGGTGTACCGCGCGGCGAAGAGGACTCTGTGGCTGGCCATCGGCGAGGCGAAGTCGCGAGCCAGGGAGGAGATGTTGGAGACTCTAGAGGGGGATCCGTGGGGGCGCCCTTATCGCGCGGTTCGAGGGAAACTTCGAGCCGCGGCGCCCCCGCTTACGGAGAGTCTCCAACCCGAGCTGCTCGAGGAGGTGGTCGCAGCCCTCTTCCCGGCGAGAGCGGAGCACACTCCGCCGCCGATGGCTTTGCCCACAGCCGCAGAGTCCACCGAAGAGAACGCCATCAGCGTCCCAGAGGTGACACAGGCAGAGATGGGGGCAGCCGTGATGAGGCTCCGGGCCAAGAACGTGGCTCCGGGGCCCGACGGGATCCACGGCTGCGTGTTAGCCCTCGCTCTGAAGGAGCTTGAGCCCCAACTGAGAGGACTCTACACAGCGTGCCTTGAGCGGGGCCAGTTTCCCACTTTGTGGAAATCTGGTCGTCTGGTCCTGCTCAGGAAGGCGGGGCGCCCTGCGGACTCGCCGTCCGCGTACCGGCCCATAGTGCTGCTTGACGAGGTGGGTAAGCTGTTCGAGCGAATAATAGCAGCCCGCCTCGTCGGCCACTTGTGCGGAGAGGGGCCGGACCTGGACGGCAGCCAGTTCGGCTTTCGGCATGGGCGCTCCACCATTCACGCTGTGTCGCGAGTGAGGGTCCTGGCGGAGGAAGCGGTGGCCCGGGGCGGGGTGATGTTGGCGGTGTCCTTGGACATATCCAACGCCTTCAACACCCTGCCCTGGAGTTGTATTCGGGAGGCACTGCGGTACCATCGGGTGCCTCCCTACCTCCGCCACGTCGTTGGGGCTTATCTGTCGGAGAGGTGTGTCACCTACGTGGGACGTGATGGCGGACACCAGCACCGCATGTCGTGCGGTGTTCCACAGGGCTCGGTCTTGGGCCCGCTCCTGTGGAACATCGGGTACGACTGGGTGTTGAGGGGCGAGCTCCAACCGGGCGTGGACCTTACGTGTTATGCTGACGACACGCTGGTCACGGCCCGGGGGAGCTCGCACAGGGAGGCAGCGTTGTTGGCGACGGCTGCGGTGTCACAGGTGGTGAGCCGCATACGTCGCCTGGGCCTGGAGGTGGCCCTCAACAAGTCGGAGGCCATGGTGTTTCATGGGCCCCGGCGGGCGCCGCCGCCCGGATCACACATCGTGGTCGGGGGGGCTCGGATCGCTGTCGAGTCCACCATGAAGTACCTGGGATTGGTGCTCGACAGCCGGTGGGATTTCGGCCCCCACTTCCGGCGGCTGGCGCCCAAGTTGTTGGGCGCTGCTGGGGCGCTGTCAACGTTGCTTCCCAATTTGGGGGGCCCGAGCGCCGCCTGTAGGCAGCTCTACGTGGGGATCGTGCGATCCATGGCCCTGTATGGGGCCCCGATCTGGGCGACTGACCTGACGGCCGGTAGCATCGCAGTCCTGCGGAGGCCGCAGAGGGCGATGGCCGTCAGGGTCGTCCGGGGGTATCGCACGATCTCCTACGAGGCGGCTTGTGTACTGGCTGGATCCCCGCCCTGGGACCTGGAGGCGAAAGTACTCGCGTCACTGTACCGGTGGCGCGAGGAAGCGCGGGCGCGAGGCGAGGGGCTGACGCAGCGCCACATGGAGCTGCGTCGGTCTCAGCTTCGCGAGGTCCTGGTGGCGGAATGGCGGGACAGGCTTTCGCGCCCTACCGCCGGCCTCGGTACCATCGAGGCGGTCCGGCCAGTACTCGAGCGCTGGCTCGGGAGGAGGCACGGCTCCCTGTCGTTTCGGGTGACGCAGGTGCTCTCGGGGCATGGTTGCTTCGGGAAGTACCTGTGTCGCATTAACAGGGAGCCGGACGCCCGGTGTCACCACTGCGTCGACTGCCGGGAGGACACGGCGTGGCATACGCTGGCAGAGTGTGCCGCTTGGGAGGAGCCGCGCCGTGCCCTCATTTCAGAAGTAGGCAGTGACCTCTCGCTGCCGGCCGTGGTCGAGTCCATGGTCGACAGCGAGGAGTCCTGGGACGCGGTGGTTTCCTTCTGCGAAACGGTCGTCTCACAGAAGGAGGCTGCGGAAAGGGAGAGGGAGATCTCGTCCACTCACCCTGCCCGCAGCAGGCGCACCGGGCGTCGGCGGAGGGCGGACAACGCCCTCTTCCAGCCCCCCTAAACGGGTCCAGGGGCGACGGACTCGGGGACGTCCGTCGCCCCCCACACATCAGGACCCGAGGTGGCGGCGCGATGTGTTCCACGCGCACCCCTCTTAGACGTCGCGGGGGGAGTCAAACACCTCACTCCCCCCCCCGACCAGACGGGGCCCGCTAAGGCGGGCCGGCACCAGCCGGGGGTTGCGGAAGGATCGTACGTTCCCGCGACCCCCGGCGTAGGTGTGAGATGGAACACCCGGGGTGGTTTTTAGTCAGTAAGAGTCTGACAGACCCCGCCGCCCGCCCCAGGGCGGCGGACATCCATGAGGATTTTCCACCCCGGATCAAAAAAAAAAAAAAAAAAAAAAAAAAAAAAAAAAAAAAAAAAAAAAAAAAAAAAAAAAAAAAAAAAGGTTAGGTTAGGTTAGGTGGGGTGCACGTTGAAAAGCCTCCCCGTGGCGCACCCTGGGCAACGACGGCTCCAATTGCCCACCAGGTTTTGGTGGACAATTGGGGCCGGCGGCTAATTTTCAACACACGAGGGAAGGTCATGGTTCCAATCACCGATCATCCTCGATTGTCGGTGAAGGGAACCGGGCTACAGACGGGCGGTCGTACGTCCACTCCTCCTCTGCTTACAGAGGGATGTGAGTGGGCGTAGACTGGGAAGGGGCGGTTCGCGCCGCAGTACCCACGAGGGCGTGGGTGGTGAGGGTGTCCATTGTCCACGCTGCGTCTGTCCGGCATCCGGCGGCAGCGTGGGGACGCCCGCGCCGGGGCGGCGATTGGTTCTGTCCAATCGTCGGCCACCCCGTAATCCTGAGTTCAGGACCGGGGGTCCGGGCCACTGAGGCTCGGGCCGCGAGGAAGACAACCTCTATAAAAAATTACCCCAATCCTAAGGTCTAGCGTGCCGAGGGGATGTATGACCGGAGGGCATCCGGTAAGCTAGCGCTAACAAGGGACCTCACCCTTAAAAAGGAAAAAATGAAAAAGACTGGTGCCAAAACAATTCCCCAGGCGGGTACCCTCCTACCCAAGGAGGGAGAATCCCGCCCTTCCTCGGAAGGCAGCCCCTTCGTATCTGGGGGGGGCAACATTAGTCTCGCGGGCCGGCAGACCACTGCCGACCTGCGTCAACCTGCGCTTGCCTCGCAAGAAAAGGTGCTCCGGGTTAGCCTGGAGCGCCTGTGCGACGCAAGCGAACCGCTTGCCGTCGTGGACGTCGTGGACGGCAACAAGAGCCGAGGAGGCTCCGGTCTTGGCGAGGACCGACTGTCTGGCCAGGACACGTGTGGGCGTAACCCCTTGAGGAAGCGCCCACACAGCGAGGATTTGGGGTCGACAGGGCTCTCTTCTAGCGAGGAGAATCTGTCGGCCCCCAAGGTGCCAACGGCACAGAGAGGGCGGGGTCGGGCGAGCGGAGCCACCGCTCGGTTGCCGAGCCGTGACCGAACGGGTCGGTTCATGCCGATCTCGCGGCCCGCAACGCCAGCTCCTGTAGAGCGTGCGGCGGAGGGCGTGGAGAGTGACCCCGGGCCCTCAATAGGGGACCTGAGCGAGGACTCCTCGCTGATCTCGCTGGGGTCCAATAAGGCGGAGGCGAACGCCGCAAAGCGGGCGCAGCGGAAGGCGGTGGCGGCTGACGAGGTCAGTGAAATGGCCCGACTGGCCCGAGAGCGACGCTCTGCTCTGGCGGCTACCGGAGAGAGCTTGTCGGCGGTGGCGCTCAGTCGCCAAGTTTTGGACGGCGTGGACGTCGTCCTGAAGGTTGCCACTAAGTCCGGCAGCCTGAAGGGCACGTTCACGCGCGCCCTGAAGGAGGCGGCTGATGGCATCAGGGAGGCAGCTGGGGTCCTCCTTGATCGCACGAGCTCGGAGGAGACGGCGAAGCTGTGGGAGGAGAACAGCCGTCTCCGATCCGAGCTCGAGGACCTCAAGCGGGAGCTTGCCGCGCAGAGGACGGAATGGCAGCAGAGGCGTCCTGCGGCTGCCGGTTTCGCTCCCGTCAGTGCCCCGCCACCGTCGGCTCCGTCGTTGGTCCCTGCCCCTACGCAGCATGCGGATGCGGAGATCGAGAAGATCGTTCGCATCTGCATGATGCAGTGTGGGGGCATGATGAATGCCCGGCTGCAGGGCCTAGAGTCGAGGCTCCTCCCGGCGAAGAATCTCCGGCCGCCGCTCGCTGCTGACGGGCAGAGGGAGGGGGAGCCCGCTAAGCTGGGCCCGACAGCCGGCAAACCCAAGGGGGCCCAAAAGCCCGCGGAAGGACGCGGAAAGCCCGTGGGGGGCAAGTCTGCACCCCCGCCGACCGCACCACCAGCGACCGCACCTCCTGCGACCGCACCCTCGGCGACCGCACCCTCGGCGACCGAACCCGGGTCCACTACGGAGACCTGGACGACGGTCGTCAAGAGGGGCCGCCGTAAGAAAAGGAAGACGGCGACGACGCCACCGGAACCCGCTGGAGAACCCGCACCAAACAAGGCAAAGGGACCGCCTAGAGCCAGAGCCCCACGCTCCGCGGCTGTAGTGATTACGCTGCAGCCCGGAGCCGTCGAAAGGGGCGTCTCATATAAGGCGGTCCTTATGGAGGCCAAAGCCAAGGTCGCGTTCCCCGACCTGGGCATACCGTCCGGCCTCAGAATGAGGCCGGCGATTACGGGGGCGCGACTGCTGGAGGTGTCGGGTGCCTCTAGCGGCGAAAAGGCGGACGTCCTGGCCGCCAAGCTGCGGGAGGTCCTGAACCCGGAGGACGTTCGGGTGTCCAGGCCGATGAAGACCGCTGAACTGCGCGTCGACGGCCTGGACGACTCGACGACTCCGGCTGAGGTCGCGGCGGCCGTCGCCAAGGCCGGTGGATGTCCGCCCGGGGACGTGCGGACGGGGGACATTCGCGTCGACGCCTCCGGGCTCGGCGCGATTTGGGTGCGGTGCCCGGTGGCGGCGGCGAACAAAGTCGCCGACGCTGGGCGTCTGTTGGTGGGGTGGGTTGCGGCGAGGGTGAGGCAGCTGCAACCCAGGGCTTTGCGGTGCTACCGTTGCCTTGACATTGGGCATGTCAGGGCACGGTGCACCTCGTGTGTAGACCGCAGCGAGCTGTGCTATCGCTGCGGTCAGGCCGGCCACAAGGCGGCCCAGTGCTCCGCGGCGCCAAACTGCAGCCTCTGTACAGCTGCAGGGAGGCCCGCTGGGCACAGAGCGGGCGGAAAGGCTTGTGGCGGGCCTGCCCAAAAGGGGAAGAGAAGGGGTGCCAAGGCTGCCGGGGGCTCTTTACCCCCCCCTCAGCCTGGTCCCCCTTCGGCCGACTCCCGGCCTAGGAATGGTGCGGAGGGAATGGACTGTGCCTAATGGCGCTGTACCATTTCCTCCAGGGCAACATCAACCACTCTGCCAGAGCTCAGGATCTCTTGCTCCAGAGCATGGCAGAGTGGTCGATTCACGTGGCTGTGGTCGCCGAACCGTACTTTGTCCCCCCCAGGGATAACTGGGTGGGAGACCTGGACGGTTTGGTGGCCATCATTGGCGGGGCTCTTGCCAACCCGTCCCGAGGTCACGGCTGGGTGGCCGCCCTCGTGGACGGCATCGGCACGGTTGGGGCGTATTTTTCGCCCAACAAGAGTCTCGCCGACTTCGAGAGGTTCCTTGTCGAGTTGGGTGCCGTCGTGGGCCGACTCCACCCTCGCCCGGTGCTGTTGCTGGGGGATCTCAACGCCAAATCTGCGGCGTGGGGATCTCCAGTGACCGATGCCAGGGGCGAGGTGCTGGAGGAGTGGGCGGTCACGACTGGCTTGACCGTCCTAAATCGGGGCACGGAGCACACGTGCGTGCGGCAGCGGGGCGGTTCAATAGTGGACGTCTCGTTCGCTAGCCCCGCTGTCGCGAGCCGTGTACGCGACTGGCGTGTCGCCGCGGAGGTGGAGACGTTGTCGGATCATCGATACATCCGTTTCGACGTCTCCGCCCAGACCGCAGGCGGCCGCGGTTTACCGGCCCCGCGTGCGGACGGTCCGCGCTGGGCGCGTAAGCGCATCGACAGGGAGCTTCTCGAGGAGGCCGCTATTGTCCAGGCCTGGTTCCGGGAGTCGGCGACGAACGGACCCGTTGACGTCGAGCAGGAGGCGCTGTGGTTCCGCGGGGCGATGACGCAAATCAGCGACGCGTCCATGCCCCGGGTCCACACACAGTCAGCAAGGCGCCAGGTGTACTGGTGGACCGCCGAGATCGCGCAGTTGCGCGTCGCGTGCGTGGCGGTCAGGCGCCAGTACACCCGATACCGGAGGAGACGTCTTCGGGTCCCTGACGAAGAAGCCGCGCTGTATGAGGTGTACTGCGCGGCGAAGAGGACTCTGTGGCTGGCCATCGGCGAGGCGAAGTCGCGAGCCAGGGAGGAGATGTTGGAGACTCTAGACGGGGATCCGTGGGGGCGCCCTTATCGCGCGGTTCGAGGGAAACTTCGAGCCGCGGCGCCCCCGCTTACGGAGAGTCTCCAACCCGAGCTGCTGGAGGAGGTGGTCGCAGCCCTCTTCCCGGCGAGAGCGGAGCACACTCCGCCGCCGATGGCTTTGCCCACAGCCGCAGAGTCCACCGAAGAGAACGCCATCAGCGTCCCAGAGGTGACACAGGCAGAGATGGGGGCAGCCGTGATGCGGCTCCGGGCCAAGAACGTGGCTCCGGGGCCCGACGGGATCCACGGCTGCGTGTTAGCCCTCGCTCTGAAGGAGCTTGAGCCCCAACTGAGAGGACTCTACACAGCGTGCCTTGAGCAGGGCCAGTTTCCCACTTTGTGGAAATCTGGTCGTCTGGTCCTGCTCAGGAAGGCGGGGCGCCCTGCGGACTCGCCGTCCGCGTACCGGCCCATAGTGCTGCTAGACGAGGTGGGTAAGCTGTTCGAGCGGATAATCGCTGCCCGCCTCGTCGGCCACTTGTGCGGAGAGGGGCCGGACCTGGACGGCAGCCAGTTCGGCTTTCGGCATGGGCGCTCCACCATTCACGCTGTGTCGCGAGTGAGGGTCCTGGCGGAGGAAACGGTGGCCCGGGGCGGGGTGATGTTGGCGGTGTCCTTGGACATTTCCAACGCCTTCAACACCCTGCCCTGGAGTTGTATTCGGGAGGCACTGCGGTACCATCGGGTGCCTCCCTACCTCCGCCACATCGTTGGGGCTTATCTGTCGGAGAGGTGTGTCACCTACGTGGGACGTGATGGTGGAAACCAGCACCGCATGTCGTGCGGTGTTCCACAGGGCTCGGTCTTGGGCCCGCTCCTGTGGAACATCGGGTACGACTGGGTGTTGAGGGGCGAGCTCCAACCGGGCGTGGACCTTACGTGTTATGCTGACGACACGCTGGTCACTGCCCGGGGGAGCTCGCACAGGGAAGCAGCGTTGCTGGCGACGGCTGCGGTGTCACAGGTGGTGAGCCGCATACGTCGCCTGGGCCTGGAGGTGGCCCTCAACAAGTCGGAGGCCATGGTGTTTCATGGCCCCCGGCGGGCGCCGCCGCCCGGATCACACATCGTGGTCGGGGGGGCTCGGATCGCTGTCGAGTCCACCATGAAGTACCTGGGATTGGTGCTCGACAGCCGGTGGGATTTCGGCCCCCACTTCCGGCGGCTGGCGCCCAAGTTGTTGGGCGCTGCTGGGGCGCTGTCAACGCTGCTTCCCAATCTGGGGGGCCCGAGCGCCGCCTGTAGGCGGCTCTACGTGGGGATCGTGCGATCCATGGCCCTGTATGGGGCCCCGATCTGGGCGACCGACCTGACGGCCGGTAGCATCGCAGTCCTGCGAAGGCCGCAGAGAGCGATGGCCGTCAGGGTCGTCCGGGGGTATCGCACGATCTCCTACGAGGCGGCTTGCGTACTGGCTGGATCCCCGCCCTGGGACCTGGAGGCGAAAGTACTCGCGTCACTGTACCGGTGGCGCGAGGAAGCGCGGGCGCGAGGCGAGGGGCTGACGCAGCGCCACATGGAGCTGCGTCGGTCTCAGCTTCGCGAGGTCCTGGTGGCGGATTGGCGGGACAGGCTTTCGCGCCCTACCGCCGGCCTCGGTACCATCGAGGCGGTCCGGCCAGTACTCGAGCGCTGGCTCGGGAGGAGGCACGGCTCCCTGTCGTTTCGGGTGACACAGGTGCTCTCGGGGCATGGTTGCTTCGGGAAGTACCTGTGTCGCATTAACAGGGAGCCGGACGCCCGGTGTCACCACTGCGTCGACTGCCGGGAGGACACGGCGTGGCATACGCTGGCAGAGTGTGCCGCTTGGGAGGAGCCGCGCCGTGCCCTCATTTCAGAAGTAGGCAGTGACCTCTCGCTGCCGGCCGTGGTGGAGTCCATGGTCGACAGCGAGGAGTCCTGGGACGCGGTGGTTTCCTTCTGCGAAACGGTCGTCTCGCAGAAGGAGGCTGCGGAAAGGGAGAGGGAGATCTCGTCCACTCACCCTGCCCGCAGCAGGCGCACCGGGCGTCGGCGGAGGGCGGACAACGCCCTCTTCCGGCCCCCCTAAACGGGTCCAGGGGCGACGGACTCGGGGACGTCCGTCGCCCCCCACACATCAGGACCCGAGGTGGCGGCGCGATGTGTTCCACGCGCGCCCCTCTTAGACGTCGCGGGGGGAGTCAAACACCTCACTCCCCCCCCCGACCAGACGGGGCCCGCTGAGGCGGGCCGGCACCAGCCGGGGGTTGCGGAAGTATCGTACGTTCCCGCGACCCCCGGCGTAGGTGTGAGATGGAACACCCGGGGTGGTTTTTAGTCAGTAAGAGTCTGACAGACCCCGCCGCCCGCCCCAGGGCGGCGGACATCCATGAGGATTTTCCACCCCGGATCAAAAAAAAAAAAAAAAAAGGTTAGGTTAGGGCACGCCGCGATAGCGGCGGTAAGACCCGTGATGAAGGAGTGGCTGGAGAGACGCCACGGCGCCCTCAGCTTCCGGCTGACGCAGGTGCTTACCGGACATGGGTGTTTCGGGAAGTACCTGTGTCGGATAGGCCGGGAGCCGACGCCCGAATGTCACCATTGTGACAGCTGCCGCGAGGACACGGCGCTGCACACGTTGGAGGAGTGCCCAGCTTGGGCAGTACAGCGCCGTGACCTGGTCGCGGCAGTCGATGCTGCGGGCGACCTCTCGCTTCCGGCCGTTATTTCATACATGGTCGGGAGTGAGAGCGGCTGGACGGCCGTCGCCTCCTTTTGTGAGGACGTAATGTCGCTAAAGGAGGCGGCGGAAAGGGAGAGAGAAGCTGTTACCTCTCTCCCGGCCCGCAGCAGGCGCACCGGGCGTCGCAGGGTGGCGGATGATCTCCGGCCACCGTAGGGCGCGGCCTGCGGGCGACAGACTAGGGGCGTCTGTTGCCCGATCAGAAACAGGCCTCGAGGCGGCGGCGTAGTGTTCCGCGCGCGCCTCTTAGTGGGAGTTCCTGCGGCCACTGGGTGGCATCCGCAGAGGGTGACGGGGCCCGCCTACGAACATCTGGCGGGCCAATACCTGCCGGGGGCGCGGACGAATGCGCAAGCGATACCCGTACCCCCGACAATAGGTACAGGAAGGGAACACCGGGGTGGTTTTTAGCCGGTAAGAGTCCGGCACGCCCCTCCGCCTTCCCCAGGGCGGAGGATGTCCATGAGGATTTTCCCCCCGAGAACAAAAAAAAAAAAAAAAAAAAAAAAAAAAAAAAGGTTAGGTTAGGTTAGGTTAGGTTGGGGTGCACGTTGAAAAGCCTCCTCGTGGCGCACCCTGGGCAACGACGGCTCCAATTGCCCACCAGGTTTCGGTGGGCAATTGGGGCCGGCGGCTAATTTTCAACACACGGGGGAAGGTCATGGTTCCAGTCACCGATCATCCTTGATTGTCGGTGAAGGGAACCGGGCTACAGACGGGCGGTCGTACGTCCACTCCTCCTCTGCTTACAGAGGGATGTGAGTGGGCGTAGACTGGGAAGGGGCGGTTCGCGCCGCTGTGCCCGCGAGGGCGTGGGTGGTGGAGGGTGTCCATTGTCCGCGCTGCGTCTGTCCGGCATCCGGCGGCAGCGTGGGGACGCCCGCGCCGGGGCGGCGGTTGGTTCTGCCCAATCGTCGGCCAACCCGTAATCCTGATTTCAGGACCGGGGGTCCGGGCCACTGAGGCTCGGGCCGCGAGGAAGACAACCTCTATAAAAAATTACCCCAATCCTAAGGTCTAGCGTGCCGAGGGGATGTATGACCGGAGGGCATCCGGTAAGCTAGCGCTAACAAGGGACCTCACCCTTAAAAAGGAACAAAAATGGAACAGGCTGATGTCAAAACTATTCCCCAGGCGGGTACCCTCCTACCCAAGGAGGGAGAATCCCGCCCTTCTTCGGAAGGCAGCCCCTTCGTATCTGGGGGGGGCAACACTAGCCTCGTGGGCCGGCAGACTACTGCCGACCTGCGTCAACCTGCGCTTGCCTCGCAAAAAAAGGTGCTCCGGGTTAGCCTGGAGCGCCTGTGCGACGCAAGCGAACCGCTTGCCGTCGTGGACGTCGTGGACGGCAACAAGAGCCGAGGAGGCTCCGGTCTTGGCGAGGACCGACTGTCTGGCCAGGACACGTGTGGGCGTAACCCCTTGAGGAAGCGCCCACACAGCGAGGATTTGGGGTCGACAGGGCTCTCTTCTAGCGAGGAGAATCTGTCGGCCCCCAAGGTGCCAACGGCACAGAGAGGGCGGGGTCGTACGAAGGCGAGCGGAGCTCCTGCTCGGCTGCCGAGCCGAGACCGAACGGGTCGCTTTCTGCCGATCTCTCGGCCCCCAACACCAGTTCCCGTGGAGCGCCCGGCGGAAAGCGCGGAGAGTGACCCGGGGCCCTCGATGGTGGACCTGAGTGAGGACTCCTCGATGACCTCACTGGGGTCCAATAAGGCGGAGGCGAACGCTGCTAAGCGGGCGCAAAGGAAGGCTGTCGCGGCTGACGAAGTCAACGAGTTGGCCCGACAGGCCCGAGAGCGGCGATCCGCTCGGATGGCTGCCGGGGGGAGCGTATCGGCGGTGGCGCTCAGCCGCCAAGCTATGGACGGCGTGGATGTCGTCCTGAAGGTTGCCACCAAATCGGGCAACCTGAAGGGCACGTTCACGCGCGCCCTAAAGGAGGCGGCTGACGGCATTAAGGAGGCGGTTGAGGTCCTCCTTAATCGTACAAACACGGAGGAGACGGCGAAGTTGTGGGAGGAGAACAGCCGTCTCCGAGCCGAGCTGGAGGACCTCAAACGCCAGTTTGCCGCGCAGAGCGCAACTCCCCTGGCCGCTGGCACCTCTCCCGGCGCGGCCCCGGCGTTGGCCCCGTTTTCGGCTCCGTCGTCGGCCCCTGCACTTGCGGATGCGGAGGTCGAGAGAATCGCGCGCATCTGCATGATGCAGTGCGGGAGTATGGTGGGTGCCCGGTTGGAGGCCATAGAGGCTAGACTCCCGGCCGAAAACCTTCGCCCACCACTCGCTGCGGACAGACGTAGGGAGGAGGGGCCACCGAATCGGGCCACAAAAGCCGCCGCGGCTGGCTCGAATCAGGCCGGGAAGGAGACCAAAAAGTCCGCGCCCACCTCCCGGACGGCCGCGCCCCGGGCGACCGGAGCCCCGCCAACCGCACCCCCGCCTACCGCACCCCCGCCGACCGCACCTTCGGCGGCTTCCTCAGCGACCGCACCCGGGTCCACTACGGAGACCTGGACCACGGTCGTCAAGAGGGGCCGCCGCAAGAAGAAGAAGACGGCGCCGACGCCACAGGAACCCGCTGGAGCACCGGCAGCCAACAAGGCAAAGGGACCGCCTAGGATCAGAGCCCCACGCTCCGCGGCTGTAGTGATTACGCTGCAGCCCGGAGCCGTCGAAAGGGGCGTCTCATATAAGGCGGTCCTTATGGAGGCCAAAGCCAAGGTCGCGTTCCCCGACCTGGGCATACCGTCCGGCCTCAGAATGAGGCCGGCGATTACGGGGGCGCGACTTCTAGAGGTGTCGGGTGCCTCTAGCGGGGAAAAGGCGGACGTCCTGGCCGCCAAGCTGCGGGAGGTCCTGAACCCGGAGGACGTTCGGGTGTCCAGGCCGATGAAGACCGCTGAACTGCGCGTCGACGGCCTGGACGACTCGACGACTCCGGCTGAGGTCGCGGCGGCCGTCGCCAAAGCCGGTGGATGTCCGCCCGGGGACGTGCGGACGGGCGAGATTCGCGTCGACGCCTCCGGGCTCGGCGCGATCTGGGTGCGGTGCCCGGTGGCGGCGGCTAACAAAGTCGCCGACGCTGGGCGTCTGTTGGTGGGGTGGGTTGCAGCGAGGGTGAGGCAGCTGCAACCCAGGGCTTTGCGGTGCTACCGTTGCCTTGACATTGGGCATGTCAGGGCACGGTGCACCTCGTGCGTAGACCGCAGCGAGCTGTGCTATCGCTGCGGTCAGGCCGGCCACAAGGCGGCCCAGTGCTCCGCGGCGCCAAACTGCAGCCTCTGTACAGCTGCAGGGAGGCCCGCTGGGCACAGAGCGGGCGGGAAGGCTTGTGGCGGGCCTGCCCAAAAGGGGAAGAGAAGGGGTGCCAAGGCTGCCGGGGGCTCTTTACCCCCCCCTCAGCCTGGCCTCCCTTCGGCCGACTCCCGGCCTAGGAATGGTGCGGAGGGAATGGACTGTGCCTAATGGCGCTGTACCATTTCCTCCAGGGCAACATCAACCACTCTGCCAGAGCTCAGGATCTCTTGCTCCAGAGCATGGCAGAGTGGTCGATTCACGTGGCTGTGGTCGCCGAACCGTACTTTGTCCCCCCCAGGGATAACTGGGTGGGAGACCTGGACGGTTTGGTGGCCATCATTGGCGGGGCTCTTGCCAACCCGTCCCGAGGTCACGGCTGGGTGGCCGCCCTCGGGGACGGCATTGGCACGGTTGGGGCGTATTTTTCGCCCAACAAGAGTCTCGCCGACTTCGAGAGGTTCCTTGTCGAGTTGGGTGCCGTCGTGGGCCGACTCCACCCTCGCCCGGTGCTGTTGCTGGGGGATCTCAACGCCAAATCTGCGGCGTGGGGGTCTCCGGTGACGGATGCCAGGGGCGAGGTGCTGGAGGAGTGGGCGGTCACGACTGGCTTGACCGTCCTAAATCGGGGCACGGAGTACACGTGCGTGCGGCAGCGGGGTGGATCAATAGTGGACGTCTCGTTCGCTAGCCCCGCTGTCGCGAGCCGTGTCCGCGACTGGCGTGTCGCCGCGGAGGTGGAGACGTTGTCGGATCACCGCTACATCCGTTTCGACGTCTCCGCCCAGACCGCAGGCGGCCGCGGTTTACCGGCCCCGCGTGCGGACGGTCCGCGCTGGGCGCGTAAGCGCATCGACAGGGAGCTTCTCGAGGAGGCCGCTATTGTCCAGGCCTGGTTCCGGGAGTCGGCGACGAACGGACCCGTTGACGTCGAGCAGGAGGCGCTGTGGTTCCGCGGGGCGATGACGCAAATCAGCGACGCGTCCATGCCCCGGGTCCACACACAGTCAGCAAGGCGCCAGGTGTACTGGTGGACCGCCGAGATCGCGCAGTTGCGCGTCGCGTGCGTGGCGGTCAGGCGCCAGTACACCCGATACCGGAGGAGACGTCTTCGGGTCCCTGACGAAGAAGCCGCGCTGTATGAGGTGTACCGCGCGGCGAAGAGGACTCTGTGGCTGGCCATCGGCGAGGCGAAGTCGCGAGCCAGGGAGGAGATGTTGGAGACTCTAGACGGGGATCCGTGGGGGCGCCCTTATCGCGCGGTTCGAGGGAAACTTCGAGCCGCGGCGCCCCCGCTTACGGAGAGTCTCCAACCCGAGCTGCTGGAACAGGTGGTCGCAGCCCTCTTCCCGGCGAGAGCGGAGCACACTCCGCCGCCGATGGCATTGCCCACGGCCGCAGAGTCCACCGAAGAGAACGCCATCAGCGTCCCAGAGGTGACACAGGCAGAGATGGGGGCAGCCGTGATGAGGCTCCGGGCCAAGAACGTGGCTCCGGGGCCCGACGGGATCCACGGCTGCGTGTTAGCCCTCGCTCTGAAGGAGCTTGAGCCCCAACTGAGAGGACTCTACACAGCGTGCCTTGAGCGGGGCCAGTTTCCCACTTTGTGGAAATCTGGTCGTCTGGTCCTGCTCAGGAAGGCGGGGCGCCCTGCGGACTCGCCGTCCGCGTACCGGCCCATAGTGCTGCTAGACGAGGTGGGTAAGCTGTTCGAGCGGATAATCGCTGCCCGCCTCGTCGGCCACTTGTGCGGAGAGGGGCCGGATCTGGACGGCAGCCAGTTCGGCTTTCGGCACGGGCGCTCTACCATTCACGCTGTGTCGCGAGTGAGAGTCCTGGCGGAGGAAGCAGTGGCCCGGGGCGGGGTGATGTTGGCGGTGTCCTTGGACATATCCAACGCCTTCAACACCCTGCCCTGGAGTTGTATTCGGGAGGCACTGCGTTACCATCGGGTGCCTCCCTACCTCCGCCACATCGTTGGGGCTTATCTGTCGGAGAGGTGTGTCACCTACGTGGGACGTGATGGCGGACACCAGCACCGCATGTCGTGCGGTGTTCCACAGGGCTCGGTCTTGGGCCCGCTCCTGTGGAACATCGGGTACGACTGGGTGTTGAGGGGCGAGCTCCAACCGGGCGTAGACCTTACGTGTTATGCTGACGACACGCTGGTCACTGCCCGGGGGAGCTCGCACAGGGAGGCAGCGTTGTTGGCGACGGCTGCGGTGTCACAGGTGGTGAGCCGCATACGTCGCCTGGGCCTGGAGGTGGCCCTCAACAAGTCGGAGGCCATGGTGTTTCATGGCCCCCGGCGGGCGCCGCCGCCCGGATCACACATCGTGGTCGGGGGGGCTCGGATCGCTGTCGAGTCCACCATGAAGTACCTGGGATTGGTGCTCGACAGCCGGTGGGATTTCGGCCCCCACTTCCGGCGGCTGGCGCCCAAGTTGTTGGGCGCTGCTGGGGCGCTGTCAACGCTGCTTCCCAATCTGGGGGGCCCGAGCGCCGCCTGTAGGCGGCTCTACGTGGGGATCGTGCGATCCATGGCCCTGTATGGGGCCCCGATCTGGGCGACCGACCTGACGGCCGGTAGCATCGCAGTCCTGCGAAGGCCGCAGAGAGCGATGGCCGTCAGGGTCGTCCGGGGGTATCGCACGATCTCCTACGAGGCGGCTTGCGTACTGGCTGGATCCCCGCCCTGGGACCTGGAGGCGAAAGTACTCGCGTCACTGTACCGGTGGCGCGAGGAAGCGCGGGCGCGTGGCGAGGGGCTGACGCAGCGCCATATGGAGCTGCGTCGGTCTCAGCTTCGCGAGGTCCTGGTGGCGGAATGGCGGGACAGGCTTTCGCGCCCTACCGCCGGCCTCGGTACCATCGAGGCGGTCCGGCCAGTACTCGAGCGCTGGCTCGGGAGGAGGCACGGCTCCCTGTCGTTTCGGGTGGCGCAGGTGCTCTCGGGGCATGGTTGCTTCGGGAAGTACCTGTGTCGCATTAACAGGGAGCCGGACGCCCGGTGTCACCACTGCGTCGACTGCCGGGAGGACACGGCGTGGCATACGCTGGCAGAGTGTGCCGCTTGGGAGGAGCCGCGCCGTGCCCTCATCTCAGAAGTAGGCAGTGACCTCTCGCTGCCGGCCGTGGTCGAGTCCATGGTCGACAGCGAGGAGTCCTGGGACGCGGTGGTTTCCTTCTGCGAAACTGTCGTCTCACAGAAGGAGGCTGCGGAAAGGGAGAGGGAGATCTCGTCCACTCACCCTGCCCGCAGCAGGCGCACCGGGCGTCGGCGGAGGGCGGACAACGCCCTCTTCCAGCCCCCCTAAACGGGTCCAGGGGCGACGGACTCGGGGACGTCCGTCGCCCCCCACACATCAGGACCCGAGGTGGCGGCGCGACGTGTTCCACGCGCGCCCCTCTTAGACGTCGCGGGGGGAGTCAAACACCTCACTCCCCCCCCCGACCAGACGGGGCCCGCTAAGGCGGGCCGGCACCAGCCGGGGGTTGCGGAAGGATCGTACGTTCCCGCGACCCCCGGCGTAGGTGTGAGATGGAACACCCGGGGTGGTTTTTAGTCAGTAAGAGTCTGACAGACCCCGCCGCCCGCCCCAGGGCGGCGGACATCCATGAGGATTTTCCACCCCGGATCAAAAAAAAAAAAAAAAAAAAGGTTAGGTTAGGTTAGGTTAGGTTTGCGGCAGCGGGGCGGTTCATGCGGCAGCGGGGCGGTTCAATAGTGGACGTCTCGTTCGCTAGCCCCGCTGTCGCGAGCCGTGTCCGCGACTGGCGTGTCGCCGCGGAGGTGGAGACGTTGTCGGATCACCGCTACATCCGTTTCGACGTCTCCGCCCAGACCGCAGGCGGCCGCGGTTTACCGGCCCCGCGTGTGGACGGTCCGCGCTGGGCGCGTAAGCGCATCGACAGGGAGCTTCTCGAGGAGGCCGCTATTGTCCAGGCCTGGTTCCGGGAGTCGGCGACGAACGGACCCGTTGACGTCGAGCAGGAGGCGCTGTGGTTCCGCGGGGCGATGACGCAAATCAGCGACGCGTCCATGCCCCGGGTCCACACACAGTCAGCAAGGCGCCAGGTGTACTGGTGGACCGCCGAGATCGCGCAGTTGCGCGTCGCGTGCGTGGCGGCCAGGCGCCAGTACACCCGATACCGGAGGAGACGTCTTCGGGTCCCTGACGAAGAAGCCGCGCTGTATGAGGTGTACCGCGCGGCGAAGAGGACTCTGTGGCTGGCCATCGGCGAGGCGAAGTCGCGAGCCAGGGAGGAGATGTTGGAGACTCTAGACGGGGATCCGTGGGGGCGCCCTTATCGCGCGGTTCGAGGGAAACTTCGAGCCGCGGCGCCCCCGCTTACGGAGAGTCTCCAACCCGAGCTGCTGGAACAGGTGGTCGCAGCCCTCTTCCCGGCGAGAGCGGAGCACACTCCGCCGCCGATGGCATTGCCCACGGCCGCAGAGTCCACCGAAGAGAACGCCATCAGCGTCCCAGAGGTGACACAGGCAGAGATGGGGGCAGCCGTGATGAGGCTCCGGGCCAAGAACGTGGCTCCGGGGCCCGACGGGATCCACGGCTGCGTGTTAGCCCTCGCTCTGAAGGAGCTTGAGCCCCAACTGAGAGGACTCTACACAGCGTGCCTTGAGCGGGGCCAGTTTCCCACTTTGTGGAAATCTGGTCGTCTGGTCCTGCTCAGGAAGGCGGGGCGCCCTGCGGACTCGCCGTCCGCGTACCGGCCCATAGTGCTGCTAGACGAGGTGGGTAAGCTGTTCGAGCGGATAATCGCTGCCCGCCTCGTCGGCCACTTGTGCGGAGAGGGGCCGGACCTGGACGGCAGCCAGTTCGGCTTTCGGCATGGGCGCTCCACCATTCACGCTGTGTCGCGAGTGAGGGTCCTGGCGGAGGAAGCGGTGGCCCGGGGCGGGGTGATGTTGGCGGTGTCCTTGGACATATCCAACGCCTTCAACACCCTGCCCTGGAGTTGTATTCGGGAGGCACTGCGGTACCATCGGGTGCCTTCCTACCTCCGCCACGTCGTTGGGGCTTATCTGTCGGAGAGGTGTGTCACCTACGTGGGACGTGATGGCGGACACCAGCACCGCATGTCGTGCGGTGTTCCACAGGGCTCGGTCTTGGGCCCGCTCCTGTGGAACATCGGGTACGACTGGGTGTTGAGGGGCGAGCTCCAACCGGGCGTGGACCTTACGTGTTATGCTGACGACACGCTGGTCACTGCCCGGGGGAGCTCGCACAGGGAAGCAGCGTTGCTGGCGACGGCTGCGGTGTCACAGGTGGTGAGCCGCATACGTCGCCTGGGCCTGGAGGTGGCCCTCAACAAGTCGGAGGCCATGGTGTTTCATGGCCCCCGGCGGGCGCCGCCGCCCGGATCACACATCGTGGTCGGGGGGGCTCGGATCGCTGTCGAGTCCACCATGAAGTACCTGGGATTGGTGCTCGACAGCCGGTGGGATTTCGGCCCCCACTTCCGGCGGCTGGCGCCCAAGTTGTTGGGCGCTGCTGGGGCGCTGTCAACGCTGCTTCCCAATCTGGGGGGCCCGAGCGCCGCCTGTAGGCGGCTCTACGTGGGGATCGTGCGATCCATGGCCCTGTATGGGGCCCCGATCTGGGCGACCGACCTGACGGCCGGTAGCATCGCAGTCCTGCGAAGGCCGCAGAGAGCGATGGCCGTCAGAGTCGTCCGGGGGTATCGCACGATCTCCTACGAGGCGGCTTGTGTACTGGCTGGATCCCCGCCCTGGGACCTCGAGGCGAAAGTACTCGCGTCACTGTACCGGTGGCGCGAGGAAGCGCGGGCGCGAGGCGAAGGGCTGACGCAGCGCCATATGGAGCTGCGTCGGTCTCAGCTTCGCGAGGTCCTGGTGGCGGAATGGCGGGAGAGGCTTTCGCGCCCTACCGCCGGCCTCGGTACCATCGAGGCGGTCCGGCCAGTACTCGAGCGCTGGCTCGGGAGTAGGCACGGCTCCCTGTCGTTTCGGGTGACGCAGGTGCTCTCGGGGCATGGTTGCTTCGGGAAGTACCTGTGTCGCATTAACAGGGAGCCGGACGCCCGGTGTCACCACTGCGTCGACTGCCGGGAGGACACGGCGTGGCATACGCTGGCAGAGTGTGCCGCTTGGGAGGAGCCGCGCCGTGCCCTCATCTCAGAAGTAGGCAGTGACCTCTCGCTGCCGGCCGTGGTCGAGTCCATGGTCGACAGCGAGGAGTCCTGGGACGCGGTGGTTTCCTTCTGCGAAACAGTCGTCTCGCAGAAGGAGGCTGCGGAAAGGGAGAGGGAGATCTCGTCCACTCACCCTGCCCGCAGCAGGCGCATCGGGCGTCGGCGGAGGGCGGACAACGCCCTCTTCCAGCCCCCCTAAACGGGTCCAGGGGCGACGGACTCGGGGACGTCCGTCGCCCCCCACACACCAGGACCCGAGGTGGCGGCGCGACGTGTTCCACGCGCGCCCCTCTTAGACGTCGCGGGGGGAGTCAAACACCTCACTCCCCCCCCCGACCAGACGGGGCCCGCTGAGGCGGGCCGGCACCAGCCGGGGGTTGCGGAAGGATCGTACGTTCCCGCGACCCCCGGCGTAGGTGTGAGATGGAACACCCGGGGTGGTTTTTAGTCAGTAAGAGTCTGACAGACCCCGCCGCCCGCCCCAGGGCGGCGGACATCCATGAGGATTTTCCACCCCGGATCAAAAAAAAAAAAAAAAAAAAAAAGGTTAGGTTAGGTTAGGTTAGGTTTTTTTTTTTTTTTTTTTTTTTTTTTTTATAACTAGTGTTCCTCTGACATTGGTCATCAGAGACCTTATCTATGCTATGCTTTACGTTCATACCAGTTCTCGCTTTAATTCCTCTCGTACTTTCATTCCGCATACTTGATCTTTCTTTCATTCATTCATCTTTCTCTCTTAAGGGTGGGACGCCCTTCTACTTTTCCTATTCTCTTCTACTTCTCCTTTATTTTTATTTTTATTTCAGGGATAACACTGGACACATTTGCTTTTATTGTTGTTTACATTGAATCTTATTCTACCTTATTTCTAATTCTTATACTATTACAATTTTGTTTCTAATTTTACAGTCCCTCTTATATAAATCTGTACTTATTTCTAACTAAATTTAACTATTCTTATTCTATATTATTTGTTAAATCTATTACATATTTGGTTCATAATTCTTATACAATCTTATCCATTTTACGGCCATCTTAAATCTACTTACATTTTACGACTTTTCTTACTTGACACTTCCAATTTACTTATAATACCATTTGCTCACTTTTTCTAAACGCTAAATTTTACAACTAAGGTTTTAACTATTTTTACGATTTTCAACTTTCAGTTTTACAACGATTACTTTTAATATATTCTCATAATACACTAAAGTATATCTTCTGCTTAGACTTTATTCTTTCTTATTACACTCTCAGCTATTTCCTTACAATATTTTAAAAATTTATTTCTTGTTATTTTATTTTCCAAGATTGTTGGTATGTTTTCTAATTTAATATCAATTTCTATTTCATTTTCAATTTTGTATTTATTGACTGCAAATATTGGACACTCTGTGATAAGATGCTGTATGTTTTCATTTTTAGAGGGGTCACAAGGACATGCCGGGTTCTCCTTGCACTTGAAGCGATTCAAGTACTCAGAGAACCCGCCATGCCCTGTAAGCACTTGTACTATGATTGGGTCCAGTTTTATTTTTCTAATGGCCTGGTACGCTGCTATTGCATCTGGGAAGAATATTTTACTTGTGGATGCGGTGTCGCCCGATCCGTATCTCGCATTCCACTCGCCAAGCGACTCCATTCGGATCTGTCGCCTGACGAATGAAGTCGGGCACCGGTCATAGTGTGGCCTCGTCCTGCTTCCTATGGCTGCCTCCTTTGCCAGCACGTCAGCCCTCTCGTTTCCCTCCATCCCCGCATGCGCCTTTATCCAGAACAATTGAAGGGTTCTCCCACTATTTGTCAATGTTTGGATATTCTTCCGCGTTTCAAATGCTAAGGGATGGAGGGAGACGCCTCGGGTAACCGTTTCCAGGGCCGATCTGGAGTCGCAGTAGACTTCGACGACTGCTGCATGGTGTTTTAAGGCCAGCTCCGAGGCCTTGCGCAGGGCCAATAGTTCGGCCTGGTAAACGGTGCAGAAATGATCCAGCTTAAACTTTTGGGCTTTCACCTCTTTCCCATTTTCCCAAAGGCTTATCGCTGCACCAACTTTTCCTTGAATTTTACTCCCGTCGGTGAATATTTTGGGATAAGCAAGGCCTTGCTGGTCCATCTCTGCACCGTTCACCACGCATTTGAATTCTATGCCGGTTTGACTGGCCGGATGTGGTACTTCGGTGTAAGGGACCGGTTTCTCGATCTCTCGGTCCCCTGTTATTCTCCGGGAGTATCCTCTTTTCTCCTCATAAAAAGAGGCTGCTTCTCGAATCCGCAGATCCAGCGGAAGCAGTCCGGAGAGTAACAAGGCCGAGTTCAGTGATGTGGTCCTATACGCCTTAATAATTTTTTGCGCAAAGCCTCGTTGGACGGTATTGAGCTGTTTTTTAATCCCCACTTTATTTACAGCCGGTGCCCAAGCGCTAGCTGCGTACATGACGACCGGCTCCACTACTGCTATGTATATGGTCCTGATAATTTCGGGCTTCAGGCCCCAACTGACTTTGGCGGCTCTTGACAGCTGTTTATACAGGTTTAATGCTCTTCTCGTGACGTTCGAGACATGAGCATTAAACGTCAGCTTATCGTCAATTGTGAGCCCCAAAATCTTGATCTCCCGAGACAGGACAATGCCCTCCCCGCCCATGTGCAGAAGCGGTGAATCGTACTTTAACTTATTTGTTACGACCATTGCCTTAGTTTTGTGTGGCGCAAACTTGAGTTTGTTTCCGATTCCCCACCTCTGAACATGAGCGAGACCTGCCTCTGGACATCCAGCGCTGTGTCACCCGAAAATATCAGGACCACATCATCCGCAAAGGCTTGACAGTAATCTCCACGCCGGTCTAGTTCCTGGAGCAGGGGATCCAGGAGCAGGTTCCAAAAAGTGGGCCCCCCGATAGACCCTTGTACGCAACCTTTAGTTGTTTCCTGTACGTGTTCTGCTCCCGCGTATCGTACCCTTACTCTTCTATCCCGCAGATAACTGTCTACTAGACGACGCAAGTTGACTGGGCATTTCGTCTCAGCCAGTCGGCATTTCATTGCTGGCCACCAGGCATTGTCGAAGGCTCCCTCTATGTCCAATGATATGACGACGATTATTTTCTTTTCTCTTAACCTGTCTGATATGTGTTTCATTAGGTCATAGAGGGAGTCCTCGGTGCTGCGCTGGGGCACAAATCCGTACTGGTTCCTACTTGCCTGTGGAGATATATGCCATCTGATTCGGCGTACCAGCATCTTTTCCAGGATCTTCCCCAGTACAGGCAATAGCCCAATCGGCCTGTATGACTTGGGGTGCGCATAGTCGTCCTTACCGGGTTTTCTCAGGACCACCACTACTGCCTCTTTCCAGATGGTCGGAAAGTGGAACAGACTAAGGCACCTGTTGAGCAATGCCAGGAACAGTTGTGGGTTGTGGGTAATAGCCGCCATGCATATGTCCGCTGTTAGGCCGTCAATACCCGGAGCTTTTTTCGGGTTGAAACTGGATGCAGACCACTTTAGTTCTTCCACCGTAAATAGAGGATCAAATATCTCATCATTTGTGTTTTCATTTACTCTATTTGCCAGCTCTCGTATCCTATTGTGGTCCGCATTATCATCCTGCATTTTATCCTCAGGATAAAACGTCTTCGCAAGCATCCGGGCTGACTCTTCGCTGCTAAGTACGCGGTTGTCTTGTACTAACGGTACATCTTCTTGCCTGTTAGCAGTGCGGCTTATCACCCTGTAAATACTGTCCCACATTGTCTCTCGTTCCTGCCTTCCACAGAACTCCTTCCAACTGGATGTCAGCGTGCTCTCCATCTTTTGTTTGAGTTCCTCTTTGGCTGCGAGATACAAACTCAAAACCCATGCTCTGCGTCTTGGTGCAGCTCCGGAGATTCTCCTTTTCCGTCGTTTTACCTCCTCCTTCATTCGAGTCAACTCCTCGGTCCACCAAGGCAATCCTGTCTGATTTCTCTTACTAACACTCGGTATGGTTCCCTCACATGCTTTTTCTATTGCTTCTGTGTATTTTTCTGTTACCTTGTCTAAATTTTCTATCTCTGTTATTTTATCTATTTCTATTTTGTTTATGTTTTGTTGTTCCCAATTTTCATCTAATTTCCCATAAAATTGTACCCATTTTGCTTTTTTAGTATTAAATTTTCTAGTTGTTCTTACTATGTCCATACCTTGTGATTTTTGTAATTTTAATTCAAACAGGATTGCCTTGTGGTCCGAGGTGGTGACGTCTCCGGATAGTCGCCAGTTTGCTACACTTCTGAGCATGTCTTCCGTACAGATCGTAACATCAATGCAGCTGCAGTACCTTTGACCACCCCTGATGACGTCGAAGGTAGGGGCCGTTCCCATATTTAGGATCTGGAGTCCTAGTTCGTCGAGGGCTCCTGCCAGAGCCTCCCCCCTATGATCCGCTTCCCGGCTTCCCCACCATGTGTTCCAAGCGTTGACATCCCCCCCCAGTATCACGTCACGAACTCCGATTCTCTCCAAAATTTTCTTTAGATGGTCCAAGTCTGGCTCGATAGGCTGTCCACCATCCAGGTATATCGACACCACTCCTATTTCCCAGGCCCTCGTCCTCAGCCTTGCCACAGCAAAATTTTCTGTTGTTAGGGTTGGGCACTGTGTGAGGTTTATGGTGTCGTCGAACAGTACAATGGCCGCTTTGTTGACTTTCTCGGTCTTCCTGGCACACTGTACTACTCGTGTACCCGGATGGCTCTTCATTTCTCCGATCCCACCTATGTATGGCTCCTGGACCATTGCAAACGCTAACTTTCGCTTTCCCGCTTCCATAATGAGCTCAGCTGTGGCCAGTCTGCTCTTTTGGAGGTTTGCCTGTACGACGTGATACTGGTGAGGTCTGTCTTCGCTGTTTATTGCGCTTCCGCCCGGGACCACCTTAGCAATACGCCACCGACAGCCGCGCCATTCCGTCCCACTTGAGACGGGTTGGACACTCGCTGTCGAAGGCGTTGTGCTCGGTCTTTTCCATCTTTGCGGAAACACAGTTTCGACACTTTGGTGGTTCTGCGGCCAGCCGAGAGGGGCAGTCCGCCCTCATGTGGGGGTCTCCACAGTGTGTGCAGAGGTCGGCAGTCTCCGTGCATAGCTTACGGCTGTGGCCGAAGCGCAGGCAGCGGGTGCACTGAATCAGTGGCGACTGGTCCAGCACACGCACCCGCTGCAGGTCGATGTGTACACGGCCCGCATGCGTCAGCCTCTGCCACACAGCAGGCGACACCTGCAGGATGACGTGGCACATGTGGGGGTTCCTCGTCCTGCGACGGTACTTCACCCCCATTCTCAGGTCATCCGCAGGTACATCCCCGATCAAGTGGCTGTTCTGGCGTTTTAATGCCTCAATGAACTCATCGTCCGAATGGCATGAAAGGACATCCTTAGCGATGACGAGAGGATCTTTGTTCTTAACTTCCTCTACCGTTAAATTTCCTGCCTTTTTAATCCTTTCAGTCACCTTTGTCAGCTCCTCCCTCGTCTTAAATCCGACCACCACCTTTTGGTCCCTCGCTTTTCGCACTCTCTCCACTCTGGTCCCCTCATTCTTGGCATCTACTGCCGTCCTCAGCTTTTCAAGAACCTCTTCCCCGGTGTCTTTGTCATCAACCGATGACACAACCACCGAGTGAAGAGGCTCCTGAAAGTGCCGCTTCGGAGCGGCGGCCATCTCCGCGAACGAAGGTCCCTGTCCTGCGACAAAGCGAGGTGCCTGACGCAAGTGGTCCGACAGAGCCCGTGTGTGCAGCTGGCAATCCTCCAGCGCCTTTTTGTGTTGCTGGAGGTTCTCCATTAGCTGCTCCATGAGCGCCGTCGGTCCCCCCGAGATCGGTGTTGGGTCTACGCGAGCTTTTTCGGGGTCGGCTGTCTCTCCGGGCGTTTTAGCCCTCTCGCTCTCTCCCTCCCTGACTAGGTGGTATAATCTTTCCACCGCTTTAGTGATGCTGTCCTTGATCTCCTTTTTTAGATTTCGCGAGCTGTCAAGTTGAAGCTTGGCGCTGGTGAGACACGCCTTTGCCTCCGTAGTCCTATTGAGGTATTTCGCAGGTGGTGTTTCTCGAGGCGGACTCTCCAGGGCTTTCCCTGGCAGCTCGTAAGTATCCGACCTTAACCTCTGGGTGGCCAGTAGTTTGGGCTTAGGTTTGGGAGGCGAAAGCTCGGTTGCCTTCTTGGGGGAAGTAAGAACGGGTAGTTTTTTAGGAGATGTTAGATCTTTTTGGGGTTGCCCCACTTTCTCTTTCCTCGCTTCCCACTCCCCAGCACTGCGCCTCACTGAGGGGCCTGCTGTCACCGTGCCTGCCTCCTGTACGCCTGAACTCTCTTCCGCAGCCTTTGGTTTGTTAAGGGGGGTCCTAGGGAGTCCGAGCATCCTCAATGAGAGCTTATAAAATGACTTGTCAGAGGACACTACTTAGTCGGAATGACTAAATCCCTGTAAAGGGGGGATCTAAAATTAAGGTGTAAATAAGGAAAGATTTCAAGTAGGACTTGTTTTGTCAAGAAGAAAAAGAAAGCAAAATAAAGGAAAATACAAAATAAAATAAAAGAAAAATGCAGTTGTGCTTTACGATTAAAATCTAAAGCGGTCCAGCCTCTAGATAGAATGACTATCGGTCAGCACTTCGCTCAAAAGAGCGGGTCACACAGTGAACAGTCGAGAAAAGGAAAGATGTTAAAAAAAAAGAATAAAAATACAGTCAAAAATCGTAAAAATAGAGACCTTCTTGCAGAGACTCTATGTAGAGTCGCTCTACTATGTCCAATTGATAGCTCTCACCGAGCCCTCTCAGATGACCCCAAACTCGATGGAGTTCGGTCCAGGGGTTACGGAGATATCCTAACTTGAAAAAACTGGTTTCTTGCCAAGATGGCGGCCTAAAAGTGGTTACAGTTGAATATCTCCGGAACTACCGGTCCGAAAACCCCGATGTTTGGGCTTTCCGAGCTTGGCTCGGTGAGACCGATCCACCGGAACGGTTTTCAGGCTGAAAAATCTTAACACCCTGAAAACGCCTGAAAACTATTTTATCTTATACCTTAAGCCTTACTGGTATGTTCAGCGAAGACCCCAGCTCTCTACGACTCTCCGTTGGGAAGTTATGGCCGTCTGAAGATTTTACAAAATGGCCGCGGTGCTGTCAAAGCCAATCTTTGAACCCAGATAACTTCCCTCAGGAAAGCCGTAGACACCCCGAGTTTGGGTTCTCCAAACTCGGCCTGAGCTCCGCTGTCCGCTGAAACTACTTTCAGGGTCCTGAAATTTTTCAGCTCCAAACCGCCTGAAAACGCAGGGAGAAGGGGACGGAAGGTCCCTGAGTGTAAAGTCAAAAACCCCAACTTCCCACGACCCCCGGTTCAAAAGTTATGGCGGTTTGAAGCCAAACAAGATGGCCGCCGAGCTGTCAAAGGTCGATTAAAAATGTCCGTAACTTCGGAACCCCTCGTCACAATTGGACGGGGTTTTGGATGTACAGCTCGGCGTCACTTCAGGTGTCTCCTGAAAGCAGTTTCAGCGACAAAAATTTTGAACGCCTGAAACAGGCTGAAAACCTAAAAAACTTAAGGGTAACTATAATCTAAAGGCCGTAGTGAAAAATCGGGTTAATTCGGGCCAGCGGTTCCAGAGATATCTTTATTTGAAATTTAAAACCTAAAAACCAAGATGGCGCAAATTTGCCAAAAACGCCAAATTGGGAGCAATGTGGCCCGTGTTTGGGCTTGAGGAGGTCAGGATAGGTGTATTAGACAATATTCTGGCTTTAAAATTTTGAATTTACTAATTATTTAGGAATTATGAACAAAAAACATTAAAAAATCGATATCTCTGAAACCTTTCGTCACAAAATTATGAAAAAATATACTAAAAATAGCTTAAATATAGGGCTACAGTAAACGGAAATAAAAAATTTTGAAATCCAAAAATAAAGTCAAAATTTTTCCAAAAATATGGTTTTTCAGCTATTTATCCTATAATTAAAAAACTAGTCAATCTAAAAATCTAAAACTTAAAATCTCTATTCAACCAACGAGCGCGCAGCGGGCTGCAGTTGTAGCTTTTCAAAATCTTGATTTGGACCGAAGATACAAAGGTCCAAATTTTCTAAATTCTAATTGCTCTCAAAAATCGGGTGTGCTGATTAGGCAAAAAATTTTTTCATTTACCGTCTTAACGATGAATAGAGGTGTCAGCTGCAAAATTTCAGATGTCTGGCTCCACTCCTTCTGGATTTTCAGGCCACGTGGTTTTTCCTTTTTTCCGCTTACACGCTGGAACTTCAGGATTTCAGGAATTCTTGGTAGTCCAGATGGTGTGCAGTGGTGACCCCCACCCCTTTCTATAATAAAAAGGCAGGGTCGTCGATCGCGTTCGGGCAGCGTTCTCGATTAAAGTTCTTCTCTGTCGATTTAACCTCAAAAACTTGAGGTTTTTCAGGTCTCGTAGTCGAAGCACTGCCGTCCGGGTTTTACACTTCACTGGGGCTTATAGCCTTCACTTTTCCTCACTCACTGGTACCAAATTTGTGACAATCCGATCACTTTTAACCACTTTTTTGAATTTTTTTAGTCGGGAGCTGTACAAAAACGTGGTGTTCGCGGCGGTGGTTGGAGCCAGACTGGTTAGGTTAGGTTAGGTTAGGTTAGGTTAGGTTAGGTTAGGTTAGGTTAGGTTAGGTTAGGTTAGGTTAGGTTAGGTTAGGTTAGGTTAGGTTAGGTTAGGTTAGGTTAGGTTAGGTTAGGTTAGGTTAGGTTAGGTTAGGTTAGGTTAGGTTAGGTTAGGTTAGGTTAGGTTAGGTTAGGTTAGGTTAGGTTAGGTTAGGTTAGGTTAGGTTAGGTTAGGTTAGGTTAGGTTAGGTTAGGTTAGGTTAGGTTAGGTTAGGTTAGGTTAGGTTAGGTTAGGTTAGGTTAGGTTAGGTTAGGTTAGGTTAGGTTTTTTTTTTTTTTTTTTTTTTTTTTTTTTTTTTTTTTTTTTTTCATACTCCTACCGCCAACATGATTGGCGCCTATTCTGTATCTGTACCTCTTCCATACCAGTTCTCGCTATCATGCCTCTCGCACTTTCATGCCTCATACTGTGTCTTTCTTTTATCCTTCACCATTTATCCTGTGGGTGGGACTCCCACTATTTAACTATTTCCTATACTTCTACTTTTTTATTTCTATACTTTCTACTTATTTTAGGGAAAATAATTTTTTCAAGGTGTGTTTAATTGTACATATAAAAACTTAACTTATTTACATAAAAATTTCTCTTAAGGCTATTACACGATACTTATTTTTACTTACACATTTTAATAAAACACTTAATTTTTACACAACTTAATTACAATTTCTACTTTAGACTATTACAATTCTACTTTTACACTACTTACTTATTTCTATTGCTCTTAACCTACTGCTTATCCTATTTTACAGTTTATTGTACTTAGGTACTATGTTAACTAATACTATATATACAATATAATATGTAAACATAGTTGTTTCATCAAGTTTTATTTTTGTCTATTACTTTTAGTGCTATACTTTCGCAGTAGGCTATTAGTTTGTTTCTTGTTTTGCCTGACATTATTTCCCCTACGGTTTCTCTCTGTAATCTTATGCCTAAATCTTGCTCAAAATTGTAACGATCTTTTAAAAAGATGGGGCATTCAAGTAAAATGTGTGGGACTGACTCTATTACATTCGGGTCACAGGTGCACGATGGGCTCTCTTTACACTTAAAGCGATTTAAGTATTCCGAGAACCCACCGTGCCCTGTTAGGACTTGTGTAAGCACGCCTGTTGGCCTCACCTGTTTCACAATACGGTAGGCAGCTACGGCGTCTGGAAGAAACATTTTCGTCACCGAGGCCGTCTCGCCAGACACATATCTCCGGTTCCACTCATCAAGCGTACCCAAACGGATTTGACGCTTAATGAATGAAACCGGACACCGGTCATAGTCCGGCTTCCTCCGTGACGACAATGCCGCTTCCTTCGCCAGCTCATCCGCGCGTTCGTTCCCGGGCAGGCCCGCGTGAGCCTTGACCCAGAAGAAAGAAACATCTTTTTTCTGTTCCAACGCCAGAGCCAAATTGGCTCGTGCGCGGACCGCCAGGGGGTGGAGAGAGCCATGGCATGTAAGCGTCTGCAATGCTGACATTGAGTCGCTGTACACCCCATAGCTCGTCTCTTTGCGCTTGAGGATTTCGTCCGTTGCTTTGCAAATGGCCAGTAGTTCAGCCTGGTAGACAGTGCAGTACGCGGCGAGGCTGAGCTTGAGGTTCTTGGTTTCACCTACATTATCCCACAAGGATAATGCGGCTCCGACCTTCCCCTCAATCTTGCTGCCGTCAGTGAATATTCGCACTGCCTGCACGTTATAACTGTCCACAAGCTGTTGGTCTGCCAGGCTCATGAACTCCAGGGCCATTTGTTTAGCAGGGTGAGGAGTTTCTGCAAATCTCACCACACTCTCAATCTCCCTGTCTCCTGGCACGAACTGGGACGACCCTCTCCTTGCCTCATACAGGGCGGCTGCCTCTTGTATGCGCAGGTCTAGAGGTAGTATCCCAGCCAGTACCAGTGCCGAGTTGAGTGAGACTGTGCGGTAAGATTTGCAGAGCTTCTGGACGAATCCTCGTTGTACAGAGCCTAGCTTCCTTCGTATACCCAGCTTTTTCGTAGCGGGAGCCCAGGCTGCAGCCGCGTACGTGACAATGGGTTCAATAGTGGCTGTGTAGATTATGTGGATAACCTCCCTATTTAAACCCCAGCTGACTTTTGCCGCACGCGACAGTTGCTTATAGATGTCAGCCACTTTTTTGCAGACATTTGCTGTATGCTCGTTGAAAGTTAATTTGTCGTCAATGGTCAGACCCAACAGCTTCATACTCCTAACCATACCTATGTCGACCCCGGCCATGCTCACAATTGGAGCGTCGTACTTAAGCTTATTGGTTATTAACATCGCACAGGTTTTGTGCGGTGCAAACCTAAGCTTATTTCTGACGCCCCAACTCTGAACATGGGCGAGGGCTGCATTGGCGGTTCTGGAGACTTCAGCTGCTGTGTCACCATCCACGACCAGAACTATGTCGTCCGCAAAAGCCTGTATAAATAGTCCCCTCTTGTCCAGGTCTTGTAATAGTGGGTCCAGTAGAAGGTTCCAGAGTATGGGACCACCAATTGACCCTTGAACACAGCCCTTATTAGTCTCTTTTGTGCATTCCTCCCCAGCATACCTCACTCTTACTCGTCTGCAGTCGAGGTAACTGTCCAGTAGCCTCCGGGTGTTTACCGGGCAATTTTCCTCAGCCAGCCTGACCTTAATTGCCGGCCACCAGGCGCTATCGAAGGCGCCCTCTATATCCAATGACACCAGGACAATTAGCTTCTTCAGCCTCAACTTGTCCTGTACGTGTTTTATTAGCGTATAGAGGGCGTCCTCGGTGCTCCTCTGGGGCATAAAGCCAAACTGACGAGTACTAAGCCGCGGCAACAGCTGCCACTTCATTCGCGTCACCACCATCCTTTCCAGGACCTTCCCCAATACCGGCAGGAGACCTATCGGTCTATATGCCTTGGGGTTCGTGTAGTTTTCCTTGCCCGGTTTTCTGAGGACTACCACCGTTGCCTCCTTCCAGATGTCCGGGAAATGTGCTAGCTCTAGGCATTTGTTGTACAGGGCAAGGAAAGCGTCCGGGTCCTGGAAAATCGCTCGACCGCAGATGTCAGACGTGAATCCATCCGCTCCAGGGGCTTTCTTGGGATTAAAGTGTCCCACGGCAGTCTTCAGCTCCAGCGGTGTAAATGGAGGGTCATGATACTCATCATGCAACCTTTCATTTACCCGCCTGGCTGCTTCCCTTGTGATCCTGTGGTCCGCGTTATCCTCTTCAGCTGTGTCCTTCGGATAGAACGTCTCCGCGAGTAAGGCTGCTGATTCCTTTGGGTTCAGGAACGCACCATCGCTAACTAGGGTCAGATCTTCTTTTCTCCTGGTGGTCGCCCTGATGACTCTGTATATTCCCTCCCACACACCTTCTCCATCCTGTTTTTCGCAGAATCCTTTCCAGCTAGCAACCAGGGCTTTCTTGGCTTGGCACTCATACTCTTCTTTTGCTTTCAGGTACTCGTCGACGACCTTCGCTCTCCGGACCGGCGCGGCGTTGCGGATGCGGTTCTTCTTAGTGGCAACTTCCTTCTTCTTCACAGCGAGCGACTCGGACCACCACGGTATGGTAATTTTTACTTTATTGCCGATTTTTGGGATAGCTTCGTCACATGCTTTCTCAATTACCTTACAGTATTTGACAACCAACTGTTCTAGTTCATGCTTATTTACTATTTCATTTATACTATCTAAATTTATATTATTTACAATTTTGTGTTCCCCCAATTTAATTCCAAAAGTTTCCCAATTTGCTTTTTTAGTGTTGTACTTTCTTGTTGTCCTATTTATTCTAATCCCTTTTTCCCTTTTTAGTTTTATGTCGAATAAAATTGTGTTGTGATCCGAGCTCGTTGCCCCTGTGTCGACCCGCCAGCCGTCTACCAGGTCAAAAAGGTCGAGCGAGCATGCCGTGACGTCTACGTGGCTCTTGTATACTACGCCGCCTCTTACTACGTAAAAGGTCGGCGTATCTCCAGTGTTCAGTACCTGAAGCTCCAACTCATCCAGGGTCCCGGACATCTCTTCTCCCCTGAGGTCTTCTATGGTGCTACCCCACCAGGTACTCTTTGCATTAGCATCTCCGCCTATCAGTAGTTTTCCGGCGCCCAGTTCCAACTTTATTTTGGACAGCTGATCCAAGTAAGGCCCAATGGGTTGGTCTGGCTCAAAGTAATAGGAGACTACCGTGATTTCCCAGGCTTTGGTACGGATCCCCACCACGACGATGTTATTGGTGGTGAGTTTTGGGTGGGGAATTACATCCAGGTCATCATTAAAGACAGCTATTGCTGCCTTTACCCTCCCACTTCCTTCAACCTCACACTGGTAGATTCTGACACCACGGTAGCTCTTCATACTTCTAGCCCCCCCCACATATGGTTCCTGGATCAGTGCCCATGCGATTGCTCGCTCACTGGCCTCTAAAAAGAGTTCGGTGGTTGCCAGTTCCTTCCTCTGTAGGTTGGCCTGGGCTACTACATATCCTCTGATTGGGGTGTATGCCGCCCTGTCGCCAGTCACCACCTTAGCAGTATGCTACCCTGGCTCTGGCCAGAACCTCACATCTCTTTCTGACTGGGCATTCGTCACTGAAAGCATTGTGCTCAGTATTCTCCTGCTTTGCATGCACACAGTTACAGCAAGATGGAGCTGTTCCGGCCATCCAATCTGAACAATTTGTCCTCATATGAGGGCCCCCGCAGTGGCTGCACTTCTCCACTTGTTCCTTACAGAGCCTTCGTCCGTGCCCAAAACCCAGGCACAGGGAGCACTGGACCAGTGGGCTCTGGTCGGACACACGGATCCTTTGCAGGTCGATGTGGACAGCCTCTCTTTCCTGCAGTCTGTTCCAAAGTTTTGGGGACACTCTGAGGACAACATGGTGCGTGTGGGGGTTTCTTGTTTTCTTTTTAAACAGTACCTCGACCCGGTCTTCCTCTTTCTTTAGCTCCGTGAACACGTCCCTGTTCTGGTTACGAAGCGCCTTCAGGATGTCTTCATCTGTATTATAGGCCAGGACATCTTTCAGGATCACCAAAGGGTCCCTGTTTTTGACATCCTCGACCTTTAATAACTCCCCCACACTTGCCAGTCTTTCTTTGATTTTTTCCCTTTCTTCTTCAGTTCTGCATCCCATCACTATTTTTCTGTCTCTAGCTTTACGTACCCTGTCTACTGTAACCCATCCATCCTTCGCATTTACTGCCTTCCTAATATGGTCCAGAATTTCCTCTCCAGTCTCGGTCTCTTTGGTGGAGGTGACCACAATGGAGTGGAGCGCTGTTTCCCTTTGAGATGGCTTGATAGGCCGACTTGCCGCTACACTAGCATAGGAGAGCTTCTCCATGTGTTCTTCGCTAGTTTGTAGCGCCTCTTTCAGCCTATCAAGCTTCTCGCTATTCTCCAACAGGTTTCGGCTGTGGTCTTCTAGGGCCTTTTTTAGAGACTCAATCTCTACCTTACTGCTGGAGACCACTTTTCCTTCTTTTTCCACTTCCATGTCCTTGGGTTCAGGTTCTGTCACTACGGGCCCTGTCTTCGTAATTTTTTGTTTGGCCTGTTTTAGCTCCGTCTCGACTTCTTTAACCAATTGGTAGAGTCGTTCCGTAGCTTCAGTGACAGCGGTCTTAATCTCCGTCTTTATATTTCTGGAGCTGTCCAAGTTCAGTTTAGCCTTTATTAGGCAAGCCCTGGCCTCCGCTGATCGGCTCACGTAACTTGGTATTGGCGGTGGGCTTGCGTCTAGGAACTTCCTTGTCTTCGACGCATCTTTGCTCACCTGCGTAAAAACGAGCTTCGTCGCCATTTTCGCAGGGCCAGCCTGCGACGTCTGTTTCGATGTCGACGGGGTAGGGCTGCCGCTTGTGGCTTCACACTCTCCTAAGCTACGTGTAACATTTAGGAGGGCAGTTGCCCCAGGTTTAGCCGGTGACTTTTCACCGTCGGCTGCCTTTGTCGATTTTATCGGTGATCTACCGAGCATGTTGGGGAGTATACGTCAATATAAAAATAAAATAAATTCGTCAATAGGGACGACAGAGTATAATAAAATATAAAAATATTATAACAATTAATACTAGAATATAAATAGAACCGCAATAACTAGTTCTATATTGTCAATAGGTGGGTGATTTTTGTCAATTGACAAACGTGTATATAAATTTAAGCGATTTTAGAAAAATCGCTATAGTTAGAGTCAGTACCACACACTATTATCAAACACAATTTTCGACTATGTAGAGAGATACAGCGTCAGAGGAATATTTCCTTCCCTATTTAGACTCCCCAGGGTATAAGTATATAAATAAACAAATAATAAATAAAATACAAAAATTTATGGTTTTATTCCTCGGTTTCGCCGGGGCCAATGTACAGGTCTTTTCTTTACGATTTCAAAGACCCCAAACTCGGTAGGTCTACGACCACTGGTTTAGAAGTTAGGGCCAGGGGGGGTGAGGCAAACCCAAAGGGTGGGGGGGGGGAATGAAAAACTAGCGGGGCTACAATATTGGGTCAAGAAGGGGGTTACTAAGGGTGTCCCGCGGATAGTATGTGGGAAGGGGGGTGGGGGTGAGAAGGGAGGGGGGGTACACTGGTTGCAAGAGGGGTTTGAAGGGGTCCCGGGGGTTAGTATGAAGGGGAACACTATAGGTGTATTTACTGTTGCTAATGTTTGTTATGGGGGTCAATTTTGAGGGGGTCAAAAATGGGGTCTAGGGGGCTTAACTAATAGTAGGTTCTAGCCGGGAGGGGGGTATATAGGGGGGGGGAAAATTTCGTCAAAATTTTGAAATTCCCAGCCGTTTTCGAGATATTTGGATTTTAAGTGGGGGAAGGGGAAATTTTTGATACTCTAATATTTCTGCCTACGTATGAGTGACGTATGACGTACGTATGGCGCAGAGGAGGCGGGGAATTTGGAAGTGGTCTCAGAGGGGTAGGGCGGGGGGGGGGGGGGATTTGAAGGAAGTCTAATGTATAGCGTAGCTATGATGATAATTAATATAGCTATGGTCTCGGGTGGCTATTCGGGCTGGGGAGGGGGGAGGGGGGGAGGGGGGGGGGGTCAGCCTGATAAATAATAATAAGTAATAAAAGGTAAAGGGGGTCACAAAGAGGTAGCCTGGGGAGAGTCAGCGCATATAATAATACTGGTCGGTGTCAAAAACGGGAGTTAACAATAACAATAACAACAATCAATAACAATATAACTATTTGGTTTAACAATTTTACAGTTGCAGTTTTCGCCAAAGACTGCTTATACTCCGAACGATGTTGCCCTTTTCCTATTTATGGCGCGCGGGTTTAGTTAATATCACCAGAAAGAGGGTAAAGTGATCTTTCGTTGCACTTGTATCCCGGACCTTTCGGCAAAGGGGTTTGCGTGAGGGGTAGTAGGGAACAAAAGAGTTATTGTTTCACAACCGCAAAGTATGTGGTAATTAGCGTTCCCTTGCACCGAAAAATCCGGATTTACTCCATAGGATAGGTCAGGCAGGCGATTATGTACTCTCAAAATTTTGAGGGTGTAACTCCCGTTTTCAACCCCTAACTGTATTGAATAAGTCCCTGTGAAAATCGTTTAGCTTAAAAATACCTATTTTATATTATAAATACTAAATCTAAAAATGATTTTATGTCTCTAATCTATGTACCAGAATCTGTTTTAGGTTATTTTAATTTTTATTTATACAATTTTATAATAATTTTTGTCTCTAGGGGGTTTTTTATTGTAACTGTTTCGGTGATTTTACTATGTTTACCTTATATTTACGTTTATATCTATGTCAATACTAATTTCGGGTGGATATAATATATATCACTGGATAGAGGACAATTTTCCCTATCCAGTGATATTACATATAGATTTTTTGTGTTACCCTAAAAGGGTGTATTTTGACTTTAAAGGGGTATGGTGTCGGAAACTAATATCGAAAAACTGATTTTTTGGTACTAACTAAGAATAAAAAATATTAAATTTGTTAAATAAATATAACTAGTCACTAAATGCTTATGACTAAAATTTTTTGGACTTTTTTGGGGTTGAATTAACCAACCCCCGAATTTTTATAGATTTCAGAACGTTATAACTTGAAAACTATTTATCACATCTGAACAAAATTTAATATACTTATAGAGGGGCTTATAACTAATTATTTAAGTCCATAAAAAACATACGTTATCGCTTCTGATTTCCGGGAAATAAATCTTGAAACTTTATGAATTTTTGACCTTATTTTTACTGGTGTTTCATAAGGATTTTCTTCAATGTCAACGAGCCACCCGGCTCCTCGTCTGTGTTGTTTCCAGGAAATGCTTCTGGACCTTGTCAATTCCCGCGGGAACTCCGACCACGTTACACGTGGTTTTAGGTTTTTCTTTTATATCTCGGAAACCCCTGCTCGGAAAATTCCGAGATTGGTGTCCAGAGACAGGTATTTGTGCGGCGCACCCGGCTACAGTCACCGATTTATGAGTCACCACTCAAAATCGAGCAGCGTTTGGCTCCGAAGTCTTCACAAAGTAGTTTTTCACTTATAACTTCTCGAATTTTCCACTTTTCACAAAATTTCTTTCACTATGGTGAGCGTCTCAGCAGCGCGCTTCTAACCATATATCGCACTTGTTATTTTTCGTGAAATACCCGTTTTTTACGATTTTTCGAACGCGGAGCGTCTTAAAAATGATCTGCTCACGGTGAGGGGTGCCGTGCGACTGGTTAGGTTAGGTTAGGTTAGGTTAGGTTAGGTTAGGTTAGGTTAGGTTAGGTTAGGTTAGGTTTTTTTTTTTTTTTTATATTAGATTTATTCGCTTTTTGTTTTGGTGATTTTTCATCATTTATTTGATTCTATATAAGTATGACAATATCTGCTATTTGATACAGAAATTGTTTTTTGGGAAGTTTTATTCGCGATGAAGATAATAATATTAATTAGAGATAAGTGATATATATTATCGTAAAATTTTTATCATAATTATATATATATATATATATTTTTTTTTTTTTTTTTTTTTTTTTTTTAATAGTGTATATGTATTGTATTTATTATCTATGTGTCATTGTAATGCTTCAATTCGCTTAAAATTTTAGTGATGTATTTAGTGAACGCGAGTAGGACTTCTGGTTTGCGCGTTTGCACCTCGATGTCATATGCCGTGATACCAAATCTCTCAGAGATTGCCTCATACTGCATGCGATCCATGGCGAATCTGGGGCAATCCCTGAGGAGGTGGTCGAGGCTTTGTACCGTGTCGTCGTGGCAGGGACAGTTGTCGTTTGCAGTGATTTTGAAACGGTGTAGGTACTTTTTATGAAATCCGTGGCCTGTGAGGATTTGAGTTAGGTAAAAGTTTGGTTCGGTATGTTTTCGGAATTTGCGTATGTCTGTTATCGTTGGGAATATCGATTTGGTATGTTGTCCCTGCTCACTAGATGCATACCTGGCTTGCCACTTAGCCAAGTTAGCTTGCCTTAATTCGCGTTTGACATATGACATCGGGTATTTATTGTAGTCTGGAGTTTTGTGGAGTCGAGTGGCCAGTTTTGCTGCAGCATCTACAGCTTCGTTGCCGGCAACTCCACTGTGCCCTTTCACCCACTTGATGGATATAACGTTTGGTGGTGTATTTGCGCGTTCATGTGTGTGAGTGTAAATGGTTTTGTGTATTTGTGTGACAAGTGGGTGAGTGTTGCTTCGGTCTGTGATCGCCTGTATTGCAGACTGGGAGTCCGAGAAGATTGTGGTGTTTTTGTGTCCCTTTTTTTGTGCCCATTTGCTACCTTCCAGGATGGCGAATAGTTCGGCCTGGAAAACTGTGCAGGTATTGTGGAGTTTGAACTTTTTGGTGACAATCGCTCCTCCCGGATCGTAGCAAACGAAAGCCGCTCCGACGGCACCATCGTCCTGTTTGCTGCCGTCGGTGTAAATGTGGTGCTGCGGTTGGGCAGCTTCAGCTTCAGCGTGTCTACGGGTGCTAGTGACTGCTCTAGGCAGTCTTACTGCCGGGTGTAGTAGCTCGCGTACGGGCGTGGGGCATTCAGGGGTGACGTCCGCTGGCAGAAGGTGGCTCGTGCCTGTGAGGCGAACAGTTTCGACGTGGTGGACTTCTTGGATTTTAAAATCGAGAGGCATAAGGTCTGCGAGTGCCAGGGCAGCAGTGGTCGAGACGGTCCGGAAGGCACGGATGGCCTTTAGTGCGAATCCTCGCTGGATGCTGGCGAGTTGCTTCTTTACGCACTTCCTGTTGACTATATGTCCCCATATACCAGCAGCGTACGTGACAATCGGTTCTATAACGTGCAAATATATTGTGCGAGCGTTTTCCGGATGTGCGCCCCACGTGCATCTGATGTACATTCGTAATTTGTTAAATATGCGAGTGGCTTTGCCCAGCACATATTTAAGGTGGCTATTAAATCTAAGTTTTTCGTCTAGGATGACGCCAAGCAGTTTTATTTCTGGCACAAATGCCAAGTCGGTGCCGTCCATTTTTAGTTTCGCGGTTTTTGCTTTGGGTGTGAAGGCGATGACTTGGGTTTTTGCCGGGCCAAAGGTCAGTTTCACGCGTTTGCCCCATTCACTGATGTTAGCGAGAATGCTGTTGGCGAGTTGTTCCACTGCATCAGGTGTGTCTGCCGTAACCACCAGCAGGACGTCATCCGCGAAGGCTTGCATATGACAGCCCGATGGTAGTTGCATGTCCAGGAGTTCATCGAGGATCAGATTCCATAAGACCGGGCCACACGCGGATCCCTGAATGCAGCCCTTTGTCAAGGTTTTTTGGACTCGGACTCCCGCGTGGTCCAACGTGGCGGTTCTGTCCTGCACGTAGTTTCTGATTAGCCCATAGATGTTTTGCGGCGTTCCAATGTGTTTGAGGCGATGGAAAAGAGCGGGCCACCAAGCGTTATCAAACGCCGCTCTTATGTCTAGTGATATAGCTATGGCTAGTTTGTGGTTCTGTTTGGCGTGGTGTACGTGATTTAGAGCGGTATGGATGGCTTGGGTGGTGTTCCTTTGTTGTCGGAAGCCGTATTGTTGAGGGTTTAATTGATTTCCGACTTCAGCGTGGTGGGCTACCCTTTTGATGAAAAGTTTTTCCAAGAGCTTCCCGAATACTGGAATGAGGCCTATGGGGCGGAATGATTTTAGATCGGTTTGATCATCCTTTCCCGGTTTGGGAATGATCTTGACATAGGCCTCCTTCCAGATTCGGGGGAAATGGTGTAGGGCGAGGCATCTGTTCATAATGTCGGTTATCAATTGCGGGTAATGTGCGGTGAATTGAAGGCAGATATCGGATGTGAGGTTGTCGAGGCCGGGGGCTTTACTGGGACTTATCTGTTTAAGTTGCTCGAGAACCTCTTCTTCTGTGAACGGATGGTCGTCTATTGTGTTGGTCGTAGGGCTATGGTATTGATGTCGAAGTTGTGCTTGTATTGGCATATGGTCGCAGGTGTCGTCAGGATAGAAGTGATTTAGAAGGGCAGTGGCTGTCTCCTCTCCATCGGCGGTAAACTTGTCTCCTACTTTGAGAGTGATGGGTGGTCTTCTGGGCGCAGTCTCTTTCAGAAGTCGGTTGGTCAGCGACCAGACGTTCTCTTTCTGCTGAAGTTCACAGAACTTTCGAAAGTTTTTCGTGGACTCCTTTTTGAGTTCTTCCGAGTAGACCGCTTTCTTGTTTTGACTCTCTTCCAGAAGAGCTTCGAGAGGGAGCCTTCGCCGTTTCGCGGTGTGGATGCGTCTGTGGAGATTTATAATGTCTCTCTTTTGGGTTTCGAGGCTCTCAGTCCACCATGGAGCTTTGTGCCTATGGTTCTGACCTTTAATAGGCATGGTCTCACTGCAGCTATCGCGTATCAGATCAGTAATTTGGTGGACGAGGCACTCCAGCTGATCGACATCAAGGTTGGGAACATCCTTATCGAGCACGTCCGATAACGTCATTCTGCGCAGCACAGCATCTTTAAACTCTGCCCAGTCTGCTCCTTTGGTGTTAAATACGAAGGTTGAGTTGTTGTTGTTTCCTTTCGTTGTGGGTCTGCGGGTAGCGATGCTAAAATCGATGGCGTTGTGCTGCGATGACGTGCAACAGTCTAGGTTGACCCTCCAATCGCGTACTAGGTCGTACATTGAGGCAGATGCAAGCGTCACATCAATGATAGACGACCGGTCGCGCCCGTGCGTTACTGTTTCGAAAGTCGGGGTGGTTCCGTTGTTGCAGATGTACATGTCGTTGGCGTAGACGAGTTCCAGAAGACTGATTCCTCTGGGGTTTGATTTTTCACTTCCCCACGCAGGGTGCCAGCCATTGAAGTCTCCCCCCAGTATGCACTTATGATGCGATGTGGTTTTGAGGAAGCAGTCTATTGCTTCAAGCGTGCAGGAAGTGTCGTCTCTTGGCTCTACGTAAGCTGAGGCGAGGTACAGTTTCTGGTGGTCGGTTTGTAATTGGATAACGCTTAGGTTGGCCGAAGACATTCCGGACTCCCCCAACACCACACCACATCCAGGTTTGACGAGGATGCATGCCTTTACATTGCATCCGTTAGAGAATTGAAAAATATCGATACCGGAAATAGGTTTTACCTCCTTGCCAGATCCTATGTAAGGTTCGGACAAGAAGGCAATGTCGTAGTGGCCATTATAAAAATATGTAAGGAATTCGTGGAAACTGTTTTTCGAGCGATCAATGTTACACTGTACTACTTTGATGAGGGACTTATACATAATCGGTGCGGCTGATGATTTTAATTTTAAGTGATTTCACTCTGGGGCAATTTTGTGAGGTGGCCATGTGCCCAACGTCGTAGTTGGTGCTGAATTTAGAGTTGTGCAAGTGACAATTGATACATTTGGGCGTGCCTTTTTTCTCCCGAATCGGGCAGCTTTCAATGGTGTGGCCTTCTTCGGAGCAGTAGGCGCAAGGGGATTGATTCGCAGTGCATTTGGTTCGCATGTGCCCAAACTGTAGGCACTTTTTGCATTGGATGAACGGCGAGAAGTCTTCTGAATGGACGCGTTGGTGGTCGACGCAAACTCTTCCCATGTCGACTATCTTGCGCCATAGGATGGGGTGAGCAATTAGGATGGCGTTGTATAGGTTTGGGTTTCTGTTGTTTCTTTTGAAGGCGAGTCGCAGGTCGTCATTCTTCTCAAAGAGAGGCGATAGCTCTTCGTTCTGGCCGCGAATGATGTCGATTAGCTCTTCCGAGGGCGTGTCTATTGAGATTCCCTTGAGGATGAGCATGGGTCGCAGTTTCCTTGCCGGTTCCGCGGTAAGCTGGGTGGAAGTTTCCAATTTCTTAAGGGTCTCGTCGCGCTGTTTCTCCGTTTCGAACTCAACTCTTAGTTTGTTGTTGGACACAGACTGGATTTTTGAAGGCGCATAGGTGGTGGTGCGGAAATTGACGCTGTTCCGAAAAGACTCCACGACTTCCTGGCGCGTTTGTGTTTCGCATTTAGCCGAGACGATAAGGGCGGGTCTGTTAGGTGGTGTGTCCTTGATTGGACGACTAAATGCAGGTGCGCTAGCAGCCTGTGCGTAAGTCGGTGACGCTGGTGGACTCGTGATAGTAGTGAGGTGCTTGGTCAACTCCTCTCGCACGCAAGTCGCAGGTGCTTGGTCAACTCCTCTCGCACGCAAGTCGCAATCTCCTTTCGGAGTGCCCCATTATCATCGTCGCCTCTGACGAGGTTTTTCATGGCTTGGACTTCTGTCTTTACACTCGTGATGATTTCGTTTTTGAGGTCACCGATGTAAGATGGGGGTTGGCCTTCCTGGCCGAGTTCATTTTGAGAAGAACGAGCGAAGTTAGGGAGCTTTGATATCGCTATGCGTATTTCATCCGACGCCAGAGCGATGGTCTTTTTATTGGTGGTCGTGACACTTTTGTTTTCGTTTACGCTGGTTTTAATACATTCAGCAAGTTTGCATATGACGGCGATGCATGATTCTATGCTGGTGGCCTCTGAGGAGTCTGCGGGGAGGGGAGGAACTTTGATCGGGGGTGGGGGGATGACAGAGCGAGGCGGAGTATGAACTAATGCCATTTTCCATTAGCTTTTTTTTTTTTTTTTTTTTTTTTTTTTTTTTTTTTTTTTTTTTTTTTTAATTATATCGAAAAAAATGGGTCTATAGTGGCTTAGGGGTGGGTGTTTTGATGGTGCTTGACAGCTGTCAGTTTCAAAAGATACAGGGAACGCTAAAATGGAATAAAAATATTTTCGTAAAAATCCCCAAGTTTATCTACCCGTCTCTATAGGGCGGGTGGGAGGGCAAATTTTTGGATTTTTGAGCTAGACAGGCGTGAGTGGTGTCAAAACACGCGTCTGCGCGCGGGCTGATCAACTATCGACTGAGGTTGAGGTTGAGGTTGAGGTTGGAGTCTCAAGGTGTTACGGGGGTCTCGTTACAGGCGGGGGGAGGGGGGGGGGGGAAGATGTAATAAGGCTCGAGGCGCGATATAATCGTGCGCGATTTTATCGTTCAAGCTGTTTGAGGATATACTGTAAAATTTAATTATGTACCTACTTGGTAAAAATTTTTTGGGGTCAATAATGGGGGGGTCAAAAAGGGGGGTTTAGGGGTCTTATGTCAATGTATGTACAAGATGAGAGGGGGGTTATAGGGGGGGGGAAAATTTTATCAAAATTTGGATATTCCCAGCCGTTTCCGAGATAATGGGGGGGGAAGCTAATTTTAGGGTAAGGTATGGAAGGGGGTACAAAATGTTAGAACTGGGTTACAAAATTTTATGTGCAAAGAGCAAAGAGAAAAAATATGGTTCAAGAGAGTGAAGGCCGATGGGGGGGGGGGTATATGAAATAAATAAATGAATATATGAAATAAATAAATGAATAAATAAAATACAATTTATTATAAAATAAGAAGGAGGGTTCGTAGGAGGATGGTCAGGGAAGTGCTGCAGTATATCTATGCAGATTTCTTTAACGGATTGTCAACCTTATCGCTAGAGGATAAGGTTCAAAATTGGATGGGAAAATTTTGGTGGCGTTTAAATCGAGTTATCTCGCTCTGTTCTCGCGATACGAGTGTTTCCAATATTTATGAGTCCCAGGTTCGAGTCCCGGTTGGTGAAAATATTTTTAAAAAGAAAAAAGGAAAAATTTTTTATTAGATAATATTAAAAATGTAAGTTGGTCCAAGTTTAAATATCTATTTAGAGGTATCATGAATTAACAAACATAAAACTGGAGTAAGATCAAATATATGGGTAAATTGTGGGGAAAATACACAGAAATGGGGAGAATCCTTAAAACTACGTAAAGTTACCCCGAAATTTTTTCAAAAAAGTCGTAGAGGGATGGAATAAAGTTCCATGGGTAGCCCCTTAGGAGAAAACTAATAGTTTTTTGTTATTTTCCCTCTACGACTTCTCGTCTGGAAGTTATAGCCTGTATCCTTCAACTTTTAAATAAGTTGAAGTCGGGGAAAATTCCCTCGATCTGGGAGAGGCTATAACTTTCAAACTAATAGCTATATTTCTAAAAAGATTTTACAATTATATTACTATTTACTAGAGGCTACTGTTACAATATTAAGAAATAAATAAAAACTAAAATTTTGCTATTTTTCCTGATATATTTTGCCAACAATAACAGCTTACTTGCGGCCGGAAATTATTTCGTGGTCGCGTAAATTTCTAATAATTTCTAAAATATAAGTCCAAAAATTTTTCTTTTTGCTGATATGTTTTCGGGGACGTCCAAGCTGTCTTCCCCAGGAGTTTCAGCCTGGGTCGTCGCTGAAGATTTTGATTTTTCGTGGTCGGAAAGTATTTTCAACGTTTTCGCGACCGCACGTTAAGTTGGAACATGAATAAAATGGTTTTCCTTAACGGAAAATTTAAATTGAAAATACCTCCAGGGTCTCCTCCTCTTCCTCCTTCCCGGTGAGTAATCAGCGATGCTGGATTTTGTACAGGGATAACTTTGTGGCCCTAAATAGGGACCTCACCTCGTGGCTGGTTGTTTTCCTCTGTAATTCCGCGCGGCGGGGCGGAAAAAATCTGGATTTCCTTTTGATTTGAAGGTCTTCAGGTGGGCGACTTGATGGTAATTTAAAATTACACTGTCACCGCTTTACTTTTGAAGATATTACACTTTTTAGTTTTTGTGTTCCAGAATTTACAGTTTTTCGTTAATAACTTTCACCAGCTTTCACTTATCACAATACTTTTTACACCACCGTGACCGCCTTGCGATTCCGCGTGTTTTGATGTATGACACTTGTACTTTTAATCACTTTTTACTATTTTTCGCGTTTTTAACTTGCGGAGCGCGGTTTTTCCGTGGCGTTCGGGGCGGCGGTTGGAGCCAGACTGGTTAGGTTAGGTTAGGTTAGGTTAGGTTAGGTTAGGTTAGGTTAGGTTAGGTTAGGTTAGGTTAGGTTAGGTTAGGTTAGGTTAGGTTAGGTTAGGTTAGGTTAGGTTAGGTTAGGTTAGGTTAGGTTAGGTTAGGTTAGGTTAGGTTAGGTTAGGTTAGGTTAGGTTAGGTTAGGTTAGGTTAGGTTAGGTTAGGTTAGGTTAGGTTAGGTTAGGTTAGGTTAGGTTAGGTTAGGTTAGGTTAGGTTAGGTTAGGTTAGGTTAGGTTAGGTTAGGTTAGGTTAGGTTAGGTTAGGTTAGGTTAGGTTAGGTTAGGTTAGGTTAGGTTAGGTTAGGTTAGGTTAGGTTAGGTTAGGTTAGGTTAGGTTAGGTTAGGTTAGGTTAGGTTAGGTTAGGTTAGGTTAGGTTAGGTTAGGTTAGGTTAGGTTAGGTTAGGTTAGGTTAGGTTAGGTTAGGTTAGGTTAGGTTAGGTTAGGTTAGGTTAGGTTAGGTTAGGTTAGGTTAGGTTAGGTTAGGTTAGGTTAGGTTAGGTTAGGTTAGGTTAGGTTAGGTTAGGTTAGGTTAGGTTAGGTTAGGTTAGGTTAGGTTAGGTTAGGTTAGGTTAGGTTAGGTTAGGTTAGGTTAGGTTAGGTTAGGTTAGGTTAGGTTAGGTTAGGTTAGGTTAGGTTAGGTTAGGTTAGGTTAGGTTAGGTTAGGTTAGGTTAGGTTAGGTTAGGTTAGGTTAGGTTAGGTTAGGTTAGGTTAGGTTAGGTTAGGTTAGGTTAGGTTAGGTTAGGTTAGGTTAGGTTAGGTTAGGTTAGGTTAGGTTAGGTTAGGTTAGGTTAGGTTAGGTTAGGTTAGGTTAGGTTAGGTTAGGTTAGGTTAGGTTAGGTTAGGTTAGGTTAGGTTAGGTTAGGTTAGGTTAGGTTAGGTTAGGTTAGGTTAGGTTAGGTTAGGTTAGGTTAGGTTAGGTTAGGTTAGGTTAGGTTAGGTTAGGTTAGGTTAGGTTAGGTTAGGTTAGGTTAGGTTAGGTTAGGTTAGGTTAGGTTAGGTTAGGTTAGGTTAGGTTAGGTTAGGTTAGGTTAGGTTAGGTTAGGTTAGGTTAGGTTAGGTTAGGTTAGGTTAGGTTAGGTTAGGTTAGGTTAGGTTAGGTTAGGTTAGGTTAGGTTAGGTTAGGTTAGGTTAGGTTAGGTTAGGTTAGGTTAGGTTAGGTTAGGTTAGGTTAGGTTAGGTTAGGTTAGGTTAGGTTAGGTTAGGTTAGGTTAGGTTAGGTTAGGTTAGGTTAGGTTAGGTTAGGTTAGGTTAGGTTAGGTTAGGTTAGGTTAGGTTAGGTTAGGTTAGGTTAGGTTAGGTTAGGTTAGGTTAGGTTAGGTTAGGTTAGGTTAGGTTAGGTTAGGTTAGGTTAGGTTAGGTTAGGTTAGGTTAGGTTAGGTTAGGTTAGGTTAGGTTAGGTTAGGTTAGGTTAGGTTAGGTTAGGTTAGGTTAGGTTAGGTTAGGTTAGGTTAGGTTAGGTTAGGTTAGGTTAGGTTAGGTTAGGTTAGGTTAGGTTAGGTTAGGTTAGGTTAGGTTAGGTTAGGTTAGGTTAGGTTAGGTTAGGTTAGGTTAGGTTAGGTTAGGTTAGGTTAGGTTAGGTTAGGTTAGGTTAGGTTAGGTTAGGTTAGGTTAGGTTAGGTTAGGTTAGGTTAGGTTAGGTTAGGTTAGGTTAGGTTAGGTTAGGTTAGGTTAGGTTAGGTTAGGTTAGGTTAGGTTAGGTTAGGTTAGGTTAGGTTAGGTTAGGTTAGGTTAGGTTAGGTTAGGTTAGGTTAGGTTAGGTTAGGTTAGGTTAGGTTAGGTTAGGTTAGGTTAGGTTAGGTTAGGTTAGGTTAGGTTAGGTTAGGTTAGGTTAGGTTAGGTTAGGTTAGGTTAGGTTAGGTTAGGTTAGGTTAGGTTAGGTTAGGTTAGGTTAGGTTAGGTTAGGTTAGGTTAGGTTAGGTTAGGTTAGGTTAGGTTAGGTTAGGTTAGGTTAGGTTAGGTTAGGTTAGGTTAGGTTAGGTTAGGTTAGGTTAGGTTAGGTTAGGTTAGGTTAGGTTAGGTTAGGTTAGGTTAGGTTAGGTTAGGTTAGGTTAGGTTAGGTTAGGTTAGGTTAGGTTAGGTTAGGTTAGGTTAGGTTAGGTTAGGTTAGGTTAGGTTAGGTTAGGTTAGGTTAGGTTAGGTTAGGTTAGGTTAGGTTAGGTTAGGTTAGGTTAGGTTAGGTTAGGTTAGGTTAGGTTAGGTTAGGTTAGGTTAGGTTAGGTTAGGTTAGGTTAGGTTAGGTTAGGTTAGGTTAGGTTAGGTTAGGTTAGGTTAGGTTAGGTTAGGTTAGGTTAGGTTAGGTTAGGTTAGGTTAGGTTAGGTTAGGTTAGGTTAGGTTAGGTTAGGTTAGGTTAGGTTAGGTTAGGTTTTTTTTTTTTTTTTTTTTTTTTTTTTTTTTTTTTTTTTTTTTTTTTTTTATGCTACTTCCTCTGACATAAATCAGAGCCTATTTTATCTATGACTACTCTTCCATTCCAGTTCTATCAATTATTCCTCTCGCACTTTTATTCCGCATACTTGATTTTTCTTTCTTACTTCTCTTTCAGGCAATTTCCCGGTGGGATTCCGGTCTAAACTATGTCTACTCTATTCTTGTTATATTATATCTTTATTTTGGGTTTCGGGTTTATTAGGGTATAAAACAGGGACACAAGTCGGTGCTTCTTATTACTTTTACATGTTTGTTTTTTACTTTTACAGCTATCTTTTAAAACTATTCTTTCTTAATTACATAATTGTTTCTTAACACTATTTTTATTTTACACTTATCCACTAAACTATATTATTACATATTCCTTAATACTATTCTATTTTCTTGGCTTACTTCTCTATCTTACATAGGTACCATTTCTTAAGATTTCTTACGCTCTAAAATTCATATGGGCAACAATAACATTATTTACTAATAGGTATTATGGTATTTAGCAATTTTTGTAACTTCTGTTCTCAATGCTTGACTCTAATATTTTTACAATATTATGCAAACATTTTTGCTTATGCAGTTTTGTTCCTCTTTATGACTTTTTCACAAATTTTTATGCAAAATTCCAAAAACAATTTTCTCTTTTTACTCTGCATTATCAGCCACATATTTTCGCTGTCGAGTTTGGTGTCGAGTACATGCTCGGCCTCAAGTCTTTCTCTGTCGAAAACGGGACAGCTGAACAGTATATGTGGCACCGTCTCATCCTTTTCAGGATCGCAGATGCACGATGGGCTCTCCTTCCGCTTGAAGCGGTTCAGGTATTCCGAGAACCCACCGTGTCCCGTCATAATTTGCGTAATTATGCCATTGATTTTTATTTTCCTGATTATCCTGTACGCCGCCACCGCATCCGGGAAAAACAATTTGGTGACAGAGGCTGTTTCTCCGGAGCTATATCTCCGGTTCCATACCTCAAGCGTCGCTTCACGGATGCACCGCTTGACGTATGAAACCGGACACAGGTCATAGTCGGGCTTTCGTTTGGAACCTTCAGCGGCTCTCTTGGCTAATTCATCGGCCCTCTCATTTCCTTCCAACCCCACGTGGGCTTTGATCCAAAACAAGGCAACAGCCTTGTTTTGGATCGACAGGGACCTAAGATTGGCCCTTGTCTCTACTGCCAGGGGGTGGTGGCGGTTGTAATTTTGTATAGTTTGGAGGGCCGCCATGGAGTCGCTGAAGATTCCAAACGATTGCGCGCTGTGCTTCAAAATCTCCCTAGTTGCAACGCAAATTGCCAGAAGCTCGGCCTGATAGACGGTGGAGTAGTGAGGGAGAGCAAGCTTGAGGGTTTTTGTCTCGTCGTCACCACTCCATAGTGATAACGCAGCCCCAACCTTGCCCCCGATCTTACTCCCGTCCGTAAAGATACGAACTTTAAGTTCGCTCTGGGCATTTTCTAATTGCTCTTGGTTCGTCAGGCTGACAAGCTCCAGCTCAGCGCGTTCTGCGGGGTGTGGGTCCTCCTTTGCCGAGGCGGTCTGCTCGACCTCCCTATCACCAAGTGCTGGCTGAGGCACCCCTCTTCTGGCCTCGTACAGCGATGCCGCTTCGCGGACTCGCAGGTCGAGAGGTAATATCCCAGCCAGCACCAGTGCGGAGTTCAAGGAGACCGTCCGGTACCCTTTGCACAGTTTTTGCGCAATACCACGCTGTACTGCTCCCAACTGCTTTCTGATACCCAGCTTGTCGACGGCCGGAGCCCATACGCTGGCGGCGTACAGGATGATTGGTTCAACGGTAGCCACATATATTATACGTATGACCTCGGGGTTTAGTCCCCAGCTGGTCTTTGCTGCCTTGGTGAGCTGCTTGTGGATGCCTATCGCCTTTCTGCACACATTTGCGACGTGTGCGTTGAAGGTCAGCTGTTTGTCGATGGTGACACCCAGGATTTTGATCTCATTTGACATGGCAATGCCGATCCCGCCCATGCTCAGGCGTGGGGTGTCGTATTTCAATTTGCGCGTCATGACCATAGCATTGGTCTTCTGAGGGGCGAATTTAAGCTTGTTTTGAACACCCCACTCCCGCACATGTTCGAGAGCGGCATTGGCACGTCTCTCGATCTCCAACGCTGTGTCACCATCGAAAACCAGCACGACGTCGTCTGCAAATGCCTGGCAATAGTCATCCCTAGCTTCCAGGCTCTTGAGAAGTGGGTCCAGTAACAAGTTCCAGAATATCGGTCCAGCGATTGAACCCTGGACACAACCCTTACTTGTGGCCTTGCAGTACTCTTCACCTGCGTACCTAACCCTGACCCTTCGGTTTTCGAGATAGCTGTTGATGACCCTCCTCAAGCCGACTGGACACTGTTCCTCAGCCAGACGGACCCTTATGGCTGGCCACCAAGCGCTGTCGAAGGCTCCCTCTATGTCTAATGATATTAGAACTATTATTTTCTTTAATTCCAGCTTACCGCGTATATGTTGCACCAGCGCATAGAGGGAGTCTTCGGTGCTCCTCTGGGGCATGAATCCGTACTGGCGAGTACTCATCCTTGGGATCAGGTGAAACTTGAGGCGGGCCACCAACATCTTCTCATATATTTTCCCGAGAATAGGTAATAGGCCGATGGGTCTGTACGCCTTTGGTGAGCTGTAGTCAGTTTTTCCAGGCTTCTTCAGGATAATCACCGTGGCTTCCTTCCAAATTTCAGGGAAGAGGTGGGTCCTTAAGCAGCCATTCAGGATAGCTAGGGCTACTTCCGGGGCACCTCTAATGGCCTGGCTACAGATATCAGCTGTAAATCCGTCAGCTCCTGGTGCTTTTTTGGCATTAAAGGACCCGCACGCTGCCATCAGTTCAGCCATCGTGAATGGCGGTTCACATGGTTCATCATGTCCTTTAGCATTCACGACCTCGGCCTTTTCTCTGGTAAGACTGTGGCAGGTGCTGTCGCTATCTACGTGGTCCTCCGGATAAAAGGTTCTCGCCAATAGTTCTACTGAGCCCTTTGCGTCCAGAACCTGCCCGTCCCTCACCAATGGCTGATCCTCACCTCTTCCCTTGGTCCTTCCTATTACCCGGTAAATTCCCTCCCAGACCCCCTCTCTGTCCTGTCTTGAACAGAAGTCCTTCCAGCTTGCGGTTTCGTCCTTGGCTGCTTCCGTCTCATACTCAACTTTCTTTTTCAGGTACTCTTCAACGACCTTCGCTCTACGGACTGGTGCAGCACACCTAACTCTGCGTTTATAGGTAGTAGCCTCTTTTTTCATCCTCTCGAGTTTCTCGGACCACCACGGCAAAGTGAAAACTTCATTTGTCTTCTTTATAGGCATTGATGAAGTGCATGCGTCTTTTATTACGTTAGTATAAAGATTTGTAATTGAATTTAGTTTTATAGCCGTATTTAATTTATCTATTTCTGTTTTGTTTATTTTATTTGCTTGCAGTAATTGGCCGAGTTTCTCACGAAACTCGGACCAATTCGCTTTTTTTGTATTGAAGATCCTAGTTGTTCTGTTAATTTGGATGCCTTTTGATCTTTTTAGTTTAATATTGAAAACAATGCCGTTGTGATCCGAGCTCGTGAGGCCTTCGTCTACCCTCCAGTCATCCACTAGGTCCAAGATATCTGTCGAGCATACTGTTATGTCGACGTGACTACAGTATCTTGTCCCCCCTCTGGTTGTGTCGAAGGTCGGAATTTCCCCTCTGTTCAGTATGTTCAGGTCCAGCTCATCCAGGACTCCGGACACTTCTTCGCCTCTGCGATCTATGGACAGGCTTCCCCACCAAGTACTCTTTGCATTTGCATCTCCTCCAAGAACCAATCTCCCGGGACCTACCTCATCCTCAACACGTTTGAGGTGCTCGAGGTATGGTCCGATTGGCTGGTCTGGCTCAAAGTAAAAGGAGACTAGTGTGATTTTCCAGGCACTGGTTCGGATCCCCACCACGACGATGTTGTTCGTGGTGAGTTTCGGGTACTGTTCGACAACGAGGTCTTTGTCAAAGACCGCTATTGCGGCCTTGACAGTCCCATCTCCTATGTCAGTGCTCTGGAAAACCCGAACGCCTCTATGACTCCTCATTACTCTAGCCCCGCCAACGTATGGTTCCTGGAGGAGAGCAATGGCGACCCCGCGCTTGTCCGCTTCGATCAGAAGTTCGTTGGTCGACAGTCTTTTTCGTTGGAGGTTGGCCTGTACTATTTTGTAGGGGTCTGGGATGCCGTTGTTCTCCTGGGCGCCCTTAGCAGTAAGCGACCGACATGCGGGCTATGGCATCTCGTTTCCTGCGTATGGGGCATTCTTGGCTGAAGGCATTATGATCGTTGCGATCAAGATTGGCCGCTGTGCAGTTCCTGCAAGAGGGTTCGCCTCCCGCAAGCCATTCTGTGCATTGCGCCCTAAGGTGCGGTCCTCCGCAGTGGCTACACAGGTCAACTGGTGCTTCGCAGAACCTCTTGCTATGGCCATAACCAAGGCATTTCGAGCACTGGACCAGTGGTGACTGATCCCACACCCGGACCCGTTGGAGGTCGATATAGACCGCTCCGGCGTCGGTCGCTCTTTTCCAGATGGCTGGGGATACGCTCAGGACGATGTGGTTAGTGTGCGGATTTCGTGCTTTCCTTTTATACTTGATCTCAAGTCTATCCTCATTCTCCTTCAGGTCGTGGAAGATGCCCCGGTTTTGGTTCCTGAAGGCCCGGATGACGTCCTCATCAGAATTTACTGTCAGAACGTCAGCGAGCTTCAGGAGTGGGTCTCGGTTCTTAACTTCTTCCACGACCAGGCTTTTCCCGGAGTTTTCAAGTCTCTGTCTCACCTTCTGTCTGTCTTCGTCCGTGTGACAGCTCATGATGACCTTTCTGTCTTTACCTTTGCGGGTCCTCTCCACCCTGACCCACCCATCCTTCGCGTTCACCGCCTCTCTTATTTTTGTTAGGACGTTTTCACCAGTGTCATTCTCGTCCTGGGACGAGACAATGACCGAGTGCAGTGCTTTTTGCGGAGGTGTGTGCACGGTGGTTCGGCCCGCCGTTGTCTCGGCATACGTTTTTGTGACCAACAACTGTTGGTGTTGTTCTTCTATTTTTTGCTTAAGGTCATCCATCTTTCTGCCGTTTTCGATGAGCAGCCGGCTCTGTTCTTCCAATCGTCTGATGATATGGCCATTGGCCTCGGGGACCTCTTTTCCGGCTATCTCCTTTGGTATTATCGAGGTTTTTAACGATACACCTGCTTCACCGGTCTTTTGGAGCTTTTTGATGTCGGCATCTGCTTCTTTTATAATTTGGAATAGTTTATCCACAGCGTCGAGCACGTTTGTTTTTAGGTCCGCCTTTAAGTTCCGTGAACTATTTATGTTTGTTTTGGCCTTAACTACATTCTGTCTAGCTTCCGCTAGACGAGTCAGTCGGGTAGGCAGAACCTGTCTCGGTGAAATTTGAGCTTCTGTCTTGCCGGTGGCTGGAGTCAGGTGGTGCGATACTGACGCCGCGGCTTCCAAATTCTCAATGCTTCGTCTGACATTGGACGTGAGTGTTTGAGTCCCTGGTGAAGCTGTTTTGGACGAGAGCGTCTGTGTCCGAGGGGGAGATTTTTGCTTCACCGTTTCGTCTATGGGTTTTGCCGGTGTTCTAGGCATCATCATGGTCAGAGGAATGCGTCAGTGATTAATGTAAAAAAAAAATGTAGATGTGAATACGACCGTCCAGTCGTAGTCTGCGCACAGTGTAAAAAATGTGCGCAGTCAAATTATAAAGTAAAAATGATTTAAAAAGGAATTAGGACCAAGGTGCCAAAAAAGCAGTCGTAAAGAGAAACAAATTTGCGTCAGGCTCAATAAAGCCTTCGTGCCAACTTATAAAATAAAAATATAAAAATAAAATATAAAAAGTGAAAAATATTTAAAAGTTAAAATTGACTTTTATCTCTACGTAGAGTCAAGAGTTATCTAGAGCACACAACAAAAAAGTTGTGGAAAGTCAATTTATGAAAGAAAAACTGTTAAATATAGTGACTCTTAGTTTGACTCTACGTAGAGTCGTTCTGTATAGTCCAGCGGATAGCCCTCACCGAGCCCCCCCAAATGAACCCAAACTCGGTATGGTTACGCCAAGGGGTTTCGGAGATATCCTAACTTGAAATTTTTGGTTTTTTACCAAGATAAAAACCAAGAGTGGTTACAATAGGATATCTCCGGAACCACCGGTCCAAAAACCCCCGTGCTTGGGCTTTCCGAGTTTGGCTCGGCAAGACCAATCCACTGGGCCGGTTTTCAGGTTGAAAATATTCAGACTCCTGAAAACGCCTGAAAAGTCCTGTCCTTATAGTCTAAGCCCTACTAATACGTCCAGCGAAAACCCCGACCCTCTACGACTCTCCGTTGGGAAGTTATGGCCGTTCAAAGGTTTTACAAAATGGCCGCGGTGCTGTCAAAGCCAATCTTTGACCACAGATAACTTCCCTCAGGAAAGCCGCAGACCCCCCGAGTTTGGGCTCTCCCAACTCGTCCTGAGCTCCGCTGTCCGCTGAAACTACTTTCAGGATCCCAAAAATTTTCAGCTCCCAACCACCTGAAATCGCGGGGTAAGTAGGGCAGCGAGTTCCCGACTATGACTTCAAAAACCGCTACTTCCCACGGCCACTGGTTTAGGAGTTACAGTGGTTTGAAGTTGAACAAGATGGCCGCCGAACTGTCAAAAGTCGTACTTAAACGTCCGTATCTCCGGAACCTTACGTCACAGAAGGACGGGGTTTTGGACCCACAGCTCGGCGTCTATTCAGGTATGACCTGAAAGCAGTTTCAGCGACGAAAAATTTTTTGGCCTGAAATGGCCTGAAAATGGTCTTAGCCTAAAGTTTGCGGTGCGCTACCAGCCTTTGCGAAAATCCGGTATTAAATGGACCAACGGTTCCCGAGATATACTTAATTGAAATTAATAACCTAAAAACCAAGATGGCGCAAATTTGCCAAAAACGTCAAATTGGGAGCAACGGGGCCCGTGTTTGGGCTTGAGGAGGTCAGGATGGGTGTGTTAGACCCTATCCTGGCGTTAAAATTTGGAATTTACTATTTAATTAAGAATTATAGTCAAAAAACCTTAAAAAATCGATATCTCTGGAACCATCTGTCATAAAATTATGAAAAAATATGCTAAATTTATCTTAAATATAGGGCTACAATACACGATACTTAGAAATTTTAAAAACCAAGAACCAAGTCAAAAATTTTTCCAATTTATGGTTTTTCATCAATTTACACTATAATTAAAAAACTAATAAAGCTAAAAATCTAAAACTTAAAATCTCTACTGTACTGATGAGCGCGCAACAGGCTGCAGTTGTAGATTTTCAAAATTTTTATTTGGGCCAAAGATAAACTGGTCCAAATTTTCCAACTTCTAACTGCTCTATAAAATCAGGTGTGGCGATTAAAATAAAAATTTTTGCAGTTACCGTCTTAACGATAGGTGAAGATGTCAGCAACAAAGTTTCAAGTGTCTAGCTCCGCTCCTTCTGGTTTTTCAGGCCACGTGGTTTTCCCTTTTTTCCGCTTACAAGCTGGAACTTCAGGATTTCAGAGGTTCTTCGTAGTCTAGATGGTGTGCAGTGGTGATCCCCACCCCTTTCTAAAATAAAAAGGCAGGGTCGTCGATCTCGTTCGAGCAGCGTTCACAATTAAAGTTTTTTCTTGTAGGTTTAACCTCAAAAAATTGAGGTTTTTCAGGTCTTGAAGTGGAGGCACTGCCGTACAGGTTTTGCACTTTATTGGGGCTTATAGCCTTCACTTTTACACACTCACTGACACCAAATTTGTTACAATCCGATCACTTTTTACCACTTTTCTGAATTTTTTAGTCGGGAGCCGTACAAAAACGTGGCGTTCGCGGCGATGGTTGGAGCCAGACTGGGTTAGGTTAGGTTAGGTTAGGTTAGGTTAGGTTAGGTTAGGTTAGGTTAGGTTAGGTTAGGTTAGGTTAGGTTAGGTTAGGTTAGGTTAGGTTAGGTTAGGTTAGGTTAGGTTAGGTTAGGTTAGGTTAGGTTAGGTTAGGTTAGGTTAGGTTAGGTTAGGTTAGGTTAGGTTAGGTTAGGTTAGGTTA